>OW386286.2:215444235-216811866 GCA_936432065.2 Rutpela maculata
CGCTTAATTAAAAAAAAAAGTGTTTTTTTTAACATCCGTTATTTCATGTCCCAAACTCGGTAATAGATCATTTGCTACTGTGTTTATTTCTTCTGGGGAATCGCTGCAAACACAATTGTAAAGTCATCTGCGTATAAAACCAATTTAATATTTTCATGATGAATCTAAGTCGTTGATAAATATTAACGTCCTTCTCATGGAAAGAATTATTATCTGTTTTAACAACAATTTTCCTATTGCTAATGATTCTCTTCAATTATTCTATTGCCGCGAATTCCTATGGATTCGATTTTTTCAAAAGCAAACAGTGATTACCCGAGTCAAATTCTTTAGTTAAATAAAGTGCCAGTAACATATTTTTTATTGTCTAACGGTTCATACATAAATGAACGAACTCATAAGCAGCCGTTTTTGCCTGAAGCCGTGCTGATTTCTACGTAGTAGATTACAGAATGTTACATAAACTCTAGTGTGAAATATTTCTTCAAAAAGTTATGATGTGAATGAGTTTCGTGTTGTTCCTCTGTAGTTCTCCATAAGTTTCAAGTTAGTGGGAAATAGATCGTGTGAAAAGATAGCAAAGCGATTGAACAATAACGTGAATGCACGAATTGTTGATTCCAAAGTTTAATTCGTCAGTTCCTACCGATGTTCGGTTGCTTATGATTTAAATTCAAACATAATTTGACATTGATAAGAATTTCGGCGACGGTTGAGAAGTATTCGCAAAAAAATGTGAATTCATTTGGATTATCTACTAGTTTATTGTTATGCGATATTTATCAATATTACTTTCTCTGTTACGATTTATAATGTCTCAAAATTTAGTCTGATATTTCCTAGTATACCTCTCAAGAACACTACACAAAAGAATACTTTACAAGTAGTTCTTTAATCCTGGTATCGAAATTCCAATCCCAAAATTGATGAGATTTACTTAACAATTTTCATTTGGCAAGGGAGGGAGATAAAACTCGTACATCTTACAATTTCTATAGAGAAAAGATGTTCGTTTCCATTAAGTACACGAAAAACATACTTTCCTCCCTTGAACAAATATTTACATTGTTTTTGTTATTTATTTTTATTTACTCGTAATTCAAATATGCGTTAGTGTATTTATCAAATTGTTGTGCAACTTTTAAAAGAGCATTAATTTACGTGCTTTTATTCAGTTCGGAAGTATTTGAAACGCATCTAAAAATATCCAATCGCTTAATGTGTTACACTTTGCATGAAATATCCTTGAAAACTCGACTGGAAAACGTCTAGGTCGAACCAGATTTTCACGGACTGTACCGCGACTATTAAACACGAGACGTACATTTAACGTTTTAAGGATTTCTTTTCCAGATAACCCCCACTTCTCCCACCGGCCCAGCATCCTACGCCGTGCATTATTCCGTCAATGGTAAAGATGCTGCTGCCGCCAGTTCCTGTCGTCGCAGCCCAGATAACCACTTGCGAGTGCAGCGCCTGGGCTCCCACAGGCGTCCCTCGACGAGGAGGTCGAGCAGCTGCGACAGCACGAGCGAACGGGCGCCCAGTCCTAGTCCAAGTACTTGCGAGGATGGCAGTAAACCGAAGGTTGTCTCTAGGAGGACGGGAAAGAGAAACATCAAAGCGCAGGTTTAATATTTTATTTCAGTCTGTGTCATTTCATTAGAAAAAGTACCTTGGTTGCGAATAGTTGCTCGCGAATTCGTCGAAAATTATTTGAAAATTGAATTTCGATTTGACATGATCTTAAATACCAAATCGACTTTTTAAAATTATTTTCACCTTGTAGCTCATATTAAATTTCATTATGTAACAGTATGCACAAGAATGTTAAATTGAACGCCACTCCATTTTACATCACAACGTTATAGCCAGGGAGGTAGAGACAGTTTTCGTGAAATCATTTGTATAAAGCTAGATTTTTTTCCCATGATAGCTTAGGCAGTATCAATGATGACGGTGCAATTCTACCAATCTATAAGTCCTGCAAACATGAGTAAAAAATTAAATAATATATTGCAAAAAAAGATTTTCTGAAATGTCACAAAATGTAACTTTTGATTCGTTCGTGCCAAGCGCGGATCTAGAAATTTCAATAATTTTTTTCTCGTCTGTGGCGCATGGGACCCATACGAAATATGAGAAATAACATCTCGAGAAGCACTTCTCTAACTACCCCTACCCCTAAAAAATTTTGAAAAAGCAGTTTGCGAAAAAATTTTTCAAAATTCGATTCCCCCCCCAGGTCTAGGGACTCCTGTTTACAATTATTTTTTTGTCATATGCATTTTACTTTTCATAAAAATTCAGCAACACGTTTTGAAGTTTATGAAAATATTTTCATTACTAACTGAGATACAACGAATTGAAATTTTGTGATTTGTTAAATTGTAAATCACAAAATTTCAATTCGTTGTATTTCAGTTAGTAATGAAAATATTTTCATAAACTTCAAAACGTGTTGCTATATTTTTATGAAAAGTAAAATGCGTATGACAAAAAAAATAATTTTAAACAGGAATCCCTAAACCTGGGGGGGGGTAATCGAATTTTGAAAAAATTTTTCGCAAACTGCTTTTTCAAAATTTCTTCTTAGGGGTCGTTAGAGAAGTGCTTCTCGAGATGTTATTTCCCATATTTCGTATGGGTCCCATGCGCCACAGACGAGAAAAAAATTATTGAAATTTCTAGATCCGCGCTTGGTTCGTGCCGAGCCGAATTTTCTAATTTCGCCGTGCAATTTACGATCAGGTTTATCTGGAAGACTTCCTCTTTACGTCGCGACATCGTATGTCCATCCCAATGATGTTTTTCGAAAAATATGAACGTGTCAAGATTTCATGTTTTTGCAGTTTTTTCGGCGCCGAAATGCAAGCTGTTTTTTGCTATTTTTCCCAAATATCTCCGAAACGGTCGGAGTTAGCTCGAAATAAAAAATAAGGTCAAACGAGTATTTTCCACTACGAATCTTTAGCTTCCATGAGAATTTTGATTTTTTTTTTTTTTTTTTCGTTTGGGAGATAACTACTGAAATGTCGGTTATGTACAGCAAAAAATTGCAAATTTTGAGCTTCTACAGTTGGCAACTTTTTAATCTTGGCTCCTACGACAAAAGACTACTCTAGCTAATTTAAATAAAATTACATTTGCTAAAATCCCTTTTTCTATTTTTTGAATTCCGACAAAAATGAAGGAATTGAGGGGGCCGGGATTTGGAACTTGTTTTTCAGTAAAATTTCTCCATTTTGTCACCGTAATTAATCGGTAACTAACTGAAATCGATCTCATATACGATGTTCACTTAATATCATGTACTACTTTGACGCTCCGTTAATCTCGGCCCTTCGAAACAATGGTTTCTGAGAAAAATTATTTTTTTAAGATTTACATACACACTATAGGAAAACGTGTAATTTCCTACATTTCCTCGAATACTTTGATAATTATCGTTTTTTTCGAAAAATTTGTAGACAACTCATGTAAAGAGAATTGATTGATCTTTCAGACATTTTTAAAATTTTTTCTCTAACATAAAAAGTATCAATGATGAAAGTGTAATAATTTTTTTTAAATGTCTGCATTAGTCATTGGTGCTGCTACACAATCGTCTGCAGCTCGACCACTAAGCAATATTAAAAAGTAAATAAAAGTGATTATTAACACATCTATAAGAAAACTGTCTGTTCTTTAATATTAATGAAGAATATAATTGTAATGATTTGACGAGGGGTATTCCGCAGGGGAATTTTGGTGAAGCTCCAGGAATTAGTAAGGAATTAGTAGGAATTAGTAGGAATTAGCAGGAATTAGTGGGAATTAGTAGGAAATTAGTTTGGAATTAGAGGAATTAGTGAGGAATTAGTGGGGAATTAATAGAATTAGTAGGAATTAGTAGGCAATGAGTGTGGAATTAATACGCGACGCGCGTAACTCGGGACATGGTATCATTCATATATAATAACATGCGCCGAGACGTGCGCGCTCTATAGCTCTATCATATACAAATTCGGCAAATCTAGTTTTATATATGCATCCTGAGTTCAACGAGTGCAAGAAAGAAAACAGAGAAATTAGAAAAGAAAGACGGATATTATCCTAGTACAATGCGCTCGCTGTTAGAAGTGATGCCCTGCGTTGACACACGATAAAGTTATACAAATAAGATTTCAGGAAGTGTGGAGTGTGCTGGGAGCAGTGTATCCGTCATTCTTTTCCTAATTTTCCTGCTTTCTCTCTTACATTAAATTTGCCTAATCTCTATGTGATTTGCACGTGCACCAATTTCGCAGTTTTAAGCAAAACTAAACAAAACAATTTTATAAACAGTGACAAACAGGTGACTACAGTGAGCAAAGCTTAATTAAATCAAATCATGGTAAGTTAATGCACTGGTTTATTTACTAATCTCGCAATTAGGCCGTGAGGAAAATCCATTCCAGCAATTCAAAAATTATGAACAATCACAACCTTCAGTCACTAAAATTCTGGGGTATGTTCTTAAAAGTTTAAGAAATAATTATATGACAAGTATAACTCATTATTTGCTTCATTTGTTTATTTAACAAATAAACTTAAAATAAACAGTTTTTTTTAAATAAAACATCTCAAAAAATATTGCCTTTAGCGAAAAATAACAGGAAGTTTTTTTTAAACTTAGTCTTTCACTGTTTTCGAAGAAGCTTATTTTGTCGCCCGCCATAAACTGTGGGCCATACGTAAAAAATGAACTAAATAAAATTAAAAGCTTATTCAATTACCTTTAATTTGTTTTTTGTCGCTTTGAGATGAAAATTGACTAAATTAGATTCAAAACTCCCAAAAAATCCAGAAAAATAAATGTTGAATGAATATTCGTATATAACATGTTAATAATGCGTGCTATCTAAAAATTGCTTGGAATCATTTTTGTTAAATTTTTATAGATAAATTCATCAGTGTATAAAATAAATATATTTAGCAAAAATCCCTTTGGTTGACAACAATCAAGGTTTTTTGTACAATCTGTTATGAACAAATTTTTTTGTGGCAGACAACTGGTTTATTTATCTTCATTTTCTTATCTTTTATAGTAGTTTAAATTATGGCACAATGTCTAAGCAAACTGCGATTTTCATATATATTGCAAAAAATACACAAATTTTTTATTTGCTCATTTTGTCGAAATATGTTTTCGAAAAGGGCATATTTTTAATCATTTCCGAGAGAAACAAGAAATTTTTTGCTGCCAAACTATCGGTTTTACGGAAAAATGTCAAAGGAGATAAACTTCCCTTTATTATACTCTTTGCAAATACGAAAACGAAAAGTATATTGATCGGCACATTTCTAAAGCCGAAAATACTGCTTGGAAAGAAAAAATCATATATCATTGTGTTAGTGATCTAATTCTGAACAATTTTCAAAATTTCCGTCCGTTTGTCCGTCCATCCGTCACGTTTCTTGTAAGCACGATAACTTAACTGAAAGCCCGATTGTGTTGGAATTTGGAAGGTAAGTTAATGCAACAAGAATCGTGCTGTTTTCTACAAGCTTTTATTTAAATTGCAATTTTTGTAACTAGGTTTTTTCGGTAAAAATTAGGCAGTGCGATACTATCGGTGTTAGCTATTGTAGTGCATTCGGGGAATTACTAGGGAATTAGAGGAATTAGTAAGGAATTAGGGGATATAGGGTACACAATATTTTTCTGCGAAATACCTCTCGTTATTTGACTATGTATTGCCATTTTGGCAACGTCTACCAAAGATTTAACCATCTTTCAGGCGGAGGTAGAATGTGATTTTTAATTAAAATAGTGAATAAACTGCTTGTAGACAAAAAATCAGCTTTGTAGATTAATATTCCGCGGCGGAAAATGCAAAATTTCTCCGCGAACTGCAATAGCCCGGAGCGCAGCGGCCACGGTCACGCGCTTGCTTTCCATTACGTCTACCGAGTATTTAGCAACATGAGATGATCGGAGATGATCGGTGGACTGTAGTCTTATTAAATAAACTATTCCAGAAAAAAATTTCAGCTTTGTAGATATAAGTAAAAAATGTTTGTTTTTTCCACACTTTGCGTGGGTGGTAGACCTGACATGGCAACGCTTCTGACGTGGTAGAATATTATTTTCCGGTGTATTTTTATATCATCTGTGAGTATGTAAAATTTCAATCTTGTAGATATAATACATTTATGAAACTTGTTGTAACGTATTGTTTAATTTTTTACTCATTTTTGCAACACTAAAAGTTTGGTAGACTTGCACTTTCATCATTGATACTTTTTATGTTAAAGAAAAGATAAAAAAAGCGTCGGAAAGCTCAATCATTTCTCTTTACATAAGCTGTCTACAAATTTTTCGAAAAAACTAAATATTCGAGGAAATGTAGGAAATTACACGTTTTCCTAGTATAGTGAGGAATTAATTTGTATTCGACAAAGAGATGTAAAATTTTTAATTGCCTATTCTTCAGTAGCTCATATAGGGTTAGTTTTAGGGGGGCTTTTAAGTCTTAATATTTGAGGATTTTTGGGTGCTTTAGTAATAATATTGGCCCATGGATTATGTTCATCAGGATTATTTTGTTTAGCAAATATTACTTATGAGCGTTTAGGAAGACGAAGACTTTACTTGAATAAGGGATTTTTAAATATTATGCCTAGAATAGCCTTTTGATGATTTGTACTTTGTGCTTGTAATATAGCAGCACCTCCTTCATTAAATCCTCCGTGTATGTAAATCTTAAAAAAATAATTTTTCTCAGAAACCTTTGTTTCGAAGGGCCGAGATTAACGGAGCGTCAAAGTAGTACATGATATTAAGTGAACATCGTATATGAGATCGATTTCAGTTAATTACCGATTAATTACGGTGACAACATTGAGAAATTTTACAGAAAAAAAAATACCAAATCCTCTCTCATTCCTTCATTTTTGTCGGAATTCAAAAAATAGAAAAAGCAAATTTAATTCTATTAAAATTAGCTAGAGTAGTCCTTTGACGTGACACGTAGGAGCCAAGATTAAAAAGTTGCCAACTGTAGAAGCTCAAAATTTGCGATTTTTTGATACATGGCCGACATTTCAGTAGTTATCTCCGAAAAGAAAAAAAAATCAAAATTCTTACGGAAGCAAAGATTCGTAGTGGAAAATACTCGTTTGACCTTATTTTTTATTTCGAGCTAATTCCGTCCGTTTTGGAGATATCTGGGAAAAATAGCAAAAAACAGCTTGCATTTCGGCGCCGAAAAAACTGCAAAAACATGAAATCTTGCCACGTTCATATTTTTCGAAAAACACTATTGGGACGGACGTACGATGTCGCGACGTAAAGAGGAAGTCTTCCAGATAAACCTGATCGTAAATTTCACGGCGAAATTCGAAAATTCGGCTCGGCGTGAACGAATCAAAAGTAGCAATTTGTGACATTTCAGAAAATCGATAATCTCTTTTTGCAACATGTTATTTAATTTTTTACTCATTTTTGCAGGATTTATAGATTGGTAGAATTGCTCCTTCATCATTGAGACTGTCTAAGTTATCATGGGAAAAAAATCTAGCTTTATATATATTAACACGAAAAATCTGTCGCTACCTCCCTGGCTATTATACCTAGCTTATATAACAGAAAATAAAATAAAAAATTTTGTCAATTCATGGCTGGCTAAAACTTTGCAGTTATGAAGTAATAATATATACTACAAGACAAAAAATATGTTTAAGTGAACCAACCACCTACGGGTGTGGGAGAGCAAAAGAATATGTGTGACAGCGCGTTTTTGTGCGCTTTTTAGTAAATATCTCGTTTAAATATTGATTGTTTGCAAACAATTTTGAAATTTCTTCTACTACCGTGCGTAAAGTACACACTTTTCACACGCTTTTGTGTGTGTAGAGTACGTCCTGTGACGTAAAGTAAAAAAGTTAAAAATTGTCTTTGATAATGATATCTCATCTTTAAAGGTCAAAACTGGTTATTCAATTTTATATAGTCCATTCATTTATTGCAAATTTGTAAAATATCCCATTTTGCAGTGCTCTTTGACAATAATGCTTCAATTATTTGTAATTTGACGTTTCATTTATATTCTTAACATTTTGATTAGTGTCACTCATTTAAATTTAGGTTGACCATGGCGATATTGCGATTTTTAAACAACCATTTTGTTATTTTATTATTTCACTTTACGCACTAAGGCGTATAAGTAGATTGTTTTTATTTTAATTTATAGATATAGTACAATGCAATTACCCAGATTTCTAATGCCATAAACTAAAAAGTTTACCCGTTGAAAATTACCGCAATTTCGAAAATTCGTAAATTAAAAAAAAATTAAAATTTTTAGAAATTTCAACAAAAAAGACAATTATCGGAATTTTTAAATATTTCTTTTAAGAGAATAATGATTGTTGTAGTTTTCGAGGTTATTTATAAAGAATTTGTAAAAAAATAAAACTTTAATATGTAATTCTTAAAATCCATATTGTCGCATTACCAGCTTTTTATTTTTAAAGGTGGAAACCAACTCTAAAAACTGAAAATTGAATTCCTTTTCTAATTTTACTAATAAATTAACGAAAATCCATGGACTTATATTTTTGAGGTTGCTGAATATGACTGTGAGATCGAAACATATGAGAAAATATTAAGGGTTGAAATCACCCTTAAATACTGAAAAATTTATGATCCTTCTAATGTTACAAATAAATTCACGAAAATCCATATTCCTATGATTTTTAGGTCGCTGAACTCCAAACATGCTAAATTGCAATGCAACCCGCTTTTTCTGCATATTCTTCGAAAAATAGACGGCTATGGCTCGTTTCTCTACCTACTACATATATTTAAAATGCGCGTACAAACTGAAAACATTTCAACCAACATTATTTCAAACTGTCATATTTCTGGAACAGTTTGTCGGAAAAAAAATAAAAACCCAAACTCGTTCTCTCGTTTTTTTATAAGCTTCATTTCATTCTTATATCATGATTTTATCAATTTTTTGAGATATTTCAATTTTAAATACATAATTTTCTTGCATATGTGCTCAAGCGCCATCTTTAAACCTTAATATCTCTGAAACAGTTTGTCTTAGGAAAGTAAAAAAAAAAAACAAACTATTTGTTATTTTATAAGTTTCATTTTTGTACTCTTATCCTTTTTTTTTAAGTATTTTCTGACCAATTTCCAAAAACCCGATTTTTTTCAAAAAATTATGAAAGCTTTAATTAGTGAAAATGGGTACAGAATGAAAAATAATTATTTTAAAAATTCTAAAAAAATTGAGCTTGTTAGTAATAATATCCAATAACAATATATAGAAAGATATTAAAAGAAATTGAATTAATAAGAAATTAGAGCAGTAAGACTAAAAAAAAAATAGCGCATAAATTTTTGAATCCGCTATTTTTTTGTTTGTAACATTTTTAGTTTTCAGTATAAAAGGTCGTAATGCATCTCAATCGAAAGAAAATTTTAAAACCTTTAATTTTTATAAGAATAACAATTTTTCTCATAGTTGTAGATTTTGAGTGATTTTAGATTTTAACGTCGTATATTTTTTTTTCTTCAGGCGTATTAAAATGTTTAAATTATGTCACCAAAAACAGAAGTAGAAGTAGGACATTGTTTTACTAGTAACAAAATGTTAGTACCGAACGCCACCGTAGTGGACATTGTTTTACTAGTAACATAATGTTAGTTCCGAAAGCGCCACCGCAGTGGGTATTGTTTTACTAGTAACATAATGTTAATACCGAAAGCCACCGGTGGCGCGCTATCCACTAGCCACTTGTCATATTGTGTCAATATTTGTACATTTATGATAAATAAATGAATTTTTGCATTTTAATACGCTTGAAGAAAAAATAGTATATATTACACGAAGTAGAACGCCTTTTTTTGTGTTTCGCCCAGTTTGCGGCTTCGGCTTCGCCTCAGCCGCAAATCCTGGGCTCAACACAAAAAAATAGTGCGTTCTACTCCTAGTAATATAATATACTATTCTGAACGTTTCGGCGCCATTTTGAAAATGCCATATTTCCAAAACTATACACCGGAGAAAACATATTTTTCGAGTAATTAAAAAAAAACGTCTAGGAATACTGATTTTAGGGGGTGAAAATTGCAATTTTCAGTCCGCAATATCTCGAAAAATATGCATTTTAGAAAAAAAGTGTATAAGACCTGTCTCTGTTATAATTTGATTCTCTATCAGATTATGTGTATTTTTTGTTTTTTTTTTTTTGACGACCCCCAAGAATCTATATTGTTACCAACCAAAAAGGAGGAAAAATAACAATATAGATTCTTATGTACATACTTTATGAAGCATGTTGAAGAAAGAAATTTGAAAATTCATTTCATCGTTTTCGGGCTAGGATTTAAAAGATTAACTTACTGTACTATTCATTTGTTCCGCTTTTTGGTACTTCTGCCATCTTCAAATTAATTTTAGAAATTTCGATTTTTTACAAATTCTTTATAAGCAACCTCGAAAACTATAACAATCATTATTTTCTTAAAAGATATACCTATTAAGAAATTCCAATAATTGTATTTTTCGTTGAGATTTCTAAAAATGTTATTATTATTTTTTTTTAATTTACGGATTTGCGGTAATTTTCAATGGGTAAACTTTTTAGTAGGTATATGGCATTAGAAATCCAACAAAAAAAATTATTCAAATCCATTCACGATAGCTGAGTTCCGTCATTTTTCATTTATAATGACTAATTGCACTGGACTAATCGATTGTTTGGTAACCATTTCGGTAGTAGAAAAAATACTTTATGCATTTCGTATGCAAAGTGCCTCTTTTCACTCATGGTATTGTCGAACTCACCTACGGCTCGTGCGACAAAGGACCCCGCACACAATACATGGGTTTTGCGGCTCATGTCAAACATGAAACTCTGGGTAAAAGTAATTTTCTGTGAGTAGAAAAAAGTCTAAATGGGCGCGAAGTTCCTAACCCCCTACCAAACCACAAGCGGACTAATCCACCTAACCCTGGGAACAGCGAGTTTAGTCGCTTATTTTTCTTGAAATTATTGAATTCCATAACACAAGCGGCATAACACACCTAACCACCAACCCCATAACCCACCTAATCCCTAGAAATCACCCCTTCTAAACCACAAGAAGGCTAACCCATCTGACCTTGGGAACAGCAAGTTTAATCGCTTATTTTTCTTGAGAGAATTAAATTCCACATCACAAGCGGGCTAACCACCAACCCTCTAACCCACCTAGAAACCACCCCTTTCAAACCACCAGTAGGCTAATATAATGACTCTCGGAATAGTAGTATAAAAGTCTGAATGGGCGCCAAGCTCAAAAATATACTGGTTTTGAACTAGAGCTGCTTGAACGCTGCGACCAGCAAATATTCTGTTAACTAAAAATCGCGATTATTCAAATACCGTTTTCATGGTTCAAAATCCACTTATACCGGTACCAAGAATTTTCGAAGACACTGATCACGAATCTGGGGTCAGATTATCGATATGGTGACCCATAGTTGGTCATTTGTTTCCTAAAATGAATCAAGGATCTCCCAAAATGAATCAATTTTCTGATATCTCTAAGAAACAGCCGAAGCTGGTATCAGAGGGTTTTCGAATTTAAGTGATCATAAATCTGGAGTCAGATCCCACCCTCCGGACACCCTGGCAGTGGGGTAGTTCGATTGCTCTTGTTATTTACAATCATTTGTTATTAAAAAACCATCCTACCCCCAACCCCACCCCCTATTGTGTCATAATACTTTGGAATCTTATAAAAATATTATACGGACATTCGCATACACACAAAGAAATAGTATGGGTAAATTCAACAAAAAAAAATGGTTAACTAACAATATCGTTAATTTTGTTAAACCAAACTATATTGATGGTATTTTTAAACAAGAGGTGATTGTTATTTTAATTAATAAAAAGTTGTCGTACAGCAACAAACATTAACTTAAAAAATAGATGAATAAGTCTATTATTTTGTTCGTCTGACTATTATCTTGTTGAATTCTGTCAAATTAAACTAGATAATAGTATATTTTATTTTTAACTATTATCGAATTGTAATTCTAACCCAGTATTAGTTCGCTGTATTATTGTACTTGGTAGACAAACCAATATTATTGTCGTCTTCTAGAAGTTCTAAAAGAATTACCATAAAATTTGCTTGCTTACCACGTAGTCTATTACAGAAATTATTCCCAGATGACGCCACATACAAATCACTGACAATAATCAATCATGCATTATCTTACACTCTTATGAATTTATAGAAAATTAATAACATGATTGCAGTGTTCAAATTCTCTCAGGGATCATCGATATATTTGGATGGATTTTATAAACGATCTCTAATCTTTGGTTTGGGTAGTCTGATGTCTCAATACTGAGATTTTGGCTAACCAAAAAAAACTTCATCACACAATAAAGTGTAGATCAACCTAAAAATTAGTTGGTGAACAAAAAACAAAGTCGTTGTACTATTTAATTGTAGACCAAATTGAAAATGGTTAGTGAACATAAAAAAATGTCATTGTACTATTTAATTTGTTACAAGAAGATATGATTATTAAACTACTATTTGTTTACGAAAACAAATAAAGTTGTATGACTATTCTTTACTGATTGATTTAACTATGAAACTAGATAGGCGCGATTTCATATGCTCTTTTTGGTTGAATTTTTATCATTTTCTTTGAGTGTATCACTGGGTATATTATTATAAAATAATATTTTTCAGTGTTCTTTAATAATAATATTTGAATTATTTATAGTTTTGATTAATTTCAGCTAGAGGTATTCATTCTACAAATTCCATTAAAATCTATGCATTATTATTTTAGCCATCTTCAATTATTTTTAAATTATCAAACTTGGTGATTTTTATTTTTTTTAAAATTTTATATCATTTATATATCCAGAGATATTTACAAAAACGGACAAAAAATCGAATTTCAAGACAATTTGTTTTTATGAAATTTGGACACAAAACTTAACGCCACAATAGTGCTCATTAAGCAAATTAGCAATACTCATTTACCTTTCTTAAAAGGTATTTCCAACTACCCATTTTTATGAGCATTAATTGAAATTTTTAAATTTTCCCCGAAATATATTTAATTTCATTTTAATTTTTTACTTAAAAATACAAAAGAGACGGGATAGTTGCTTTATTGCTATTTAGCCCATGACAACATCTTTACTAGCCAAAAAATTACATTTAACTGAGCAATAACCATTTTGTTATATGATGGTAATAGGTGTCGTAAGTATATTTAGTTATGCCTATTCAAATAAGGAGTTAGCATAGCAAGCTTAGTTTTTTGTGACACTCCCTTACATATTCATAACTTGATTTTATTGACTTAGAACGAGTTGTATCAACTAAATTCAGCCAAGTTCAGGTTGATCCAAAATCAAAAGCCAATGTTACGATTGTGACAACAATCGTAACCATGAATTTTGATCTTGGATCAAGCTGAACTGGGCTTTAACTAAGTTGGTACAGTTCGCCCTTATAGATGGTAAAAACTTATTATCTCACATTTTCATTCATTTTTGCTTATTAGGTCCTATAGCGGTAATTGAAGTAAGTAGTGATAGATAATTTCTTCATAATACTCGTCAAGAGAAAGAGTTAGTACAGTGGAATTAGACCAGTGCAACTGAGCTGGTTCAGAGATCTATGCAATCCTTAGCTTCGTCATTATTAGTACAGTCAATATGTCACTTGACCTGTACATAATTTCTACAAAGAATTCTTTGTTTGTGTAATGTAGGGGTGGTTCCCACAATAATTAGTTAGTATTTTCCACAAAAATATCGCTGCCGTGATGTTAAAAAAATTTTGGTTAAAATAGGTTTTCTCAATTATCTCCTTTCCTGTTAGTTCTACCCTAAAATTAGGTATTACCAATATTGCATAAAATAAAAAAAGCTACAACATTTATTTAAACAATTTTTATCTATTTTTAGTATTTTACGGTCTTCAGCCATCAGAATGATGATAGTTTCTACTTCGCAGCAACTTCTTACAATTATATCTACCTCCATTGCTCCTACGTAGTAATTTAGTTATCAATATTGTGAATTACAAAATTTACCAAAACTTTTGTTTAAAAAAATTTCCTGTACGGTCAATTGTTTAAAAAATACAGCAGCTCGAAGTTTGAGAAAGTTTCTTGAATTTCGGAAAAATGTTTGCCCCGTTATTCCAATGTTATTATAACTCATTACTAATTTGGCATAATCAATAAAAGCTTACATTAGTGTTATTCCTTTAAGAAAGTTAGTTTCAGTGGCGGTCCCAGGATTTCATTGTGGTGGGGGACGAACTCGAAAAAAAATGAAGGAAAAAAATTGTTGTGTATTTAAAATAAGATATATTCATTATTCTTGAAAACATTGGAAACCAAATAAAATATAAATAAATACAAGCTATATCTATAGAACCACTAACTCCAATCTTTCAATTTCATTCGTCTTGGCTTTATTGCTACAAAACGATCAATGACTTTTTGGTAATCGATCTTGTTTTTATTTGATTATTATATTATTGAAGAAACACCAAGCCAATGGGGGGGGGCACGTCCTGTAGGACCACCACTGGTTAGTTTTATCTGAATTTTTCGAGTTTTCACTATTGCTACAAAAAAAAATGGTTAACTAACAATGTCGTTAATTTTGTTAAACTAAATTATATTGATGGTATTTTTAAACAAGAGGTGATTGTTATTTTAATCAATAAAAAGTTGTCGTACAACAAAACAAACATTAACTTAAAAAATAGATGAATAAGACTATTATTTTTTTCGTCTGACTATTATTTTGTTGAATTCTGTCAAATTAAACTAGATAATAGTATATTTTATTTTTAACTATTATCGAATTGTAATTCTACCCCAGTATTAGTTCGCTGTATTATTGTACTTGGTAGACAAACCAATATTATTGTCGTCTTCTAGAAGTTCTAAAAGAATTACCATAAAATTTGCTTGCTTACCACGTAGTCTATTACAGAAATTATTCCCAGATGACGCCACATACAAATCACTGACAATAATCAATCATACATTATCTTACACTCTTATGAATTTATAGAAAATTAATAACATGATTGCAGTGTTCAAATTCTCTCAGGGATCATCGATATATTTGGATGGATTTTATAAACGATCTATAATCTTTGGTTTGGGTAGTCTGATGTCTCAATACTGAGATTTTGGCTAACCAAAGAAAACTTCATCATACAATTAAGTGTAGATCAATCTAAAAATTAGTTCGTGAACAAAAAACAAAGTCGTTGTACTATTTAATTTTAGACCAAATTGAAAATGGTTAGTGAACATAAAAAAATGTCATTGTACTATTTAACTTGTTACAAGAAGATATGATTATTAAACTACTATTTGTTTACGAAAACAAATAAAGTTGTATGACTATTCTTTTCTGATTGATTTAACTATGAAACTAGATAGGCGCGATTTCATATGCTCTTTTTGGTTGAATTTACCTATCATTTTCTTTGAGTGTAATACTTTACGATTTACACTCGCCCAAATATGCGAATATGCAGATTTTTGCAATTATCTCTCTCTCCATTGCCCCTACGTAGTAATGGGCTATTATTAATATTGTATATTGCAAAATTTATTAATACCATTGTTTAAACAATTGTCTTCCACTATCAACCGTTTACAAGTTACAACAGCTCGAAAATTTCACTCTTTTTTCAAACTTCGAGCTGCTGTAATTTTAAAACAGTTGATCGGGAAAGAAAATTATTTAAACAATACTTTTGGGAAATTTCATAATCTACAATATCGATACATAGGAACAACGGGGGAGAAGAGTAATCTGCAGCGACGCATAAATTTCCACCATTCTGACTGCTGTAAATCGTAAAACATTAATAATAGTGAGTAAAAGTTGTGTTTTTTCATTATCTACAATGGTAATACTTAATTTTAGGTAGGAGAGGACATAACTGAGATACACCTATTTTTATCATAATTTTTTCAACATAGCGTACAGGCAATGGTATTTTTATGGAAAACAATAATTAATGACTCCTCGCTACAAAAATCCCTTGGAGGAATTATTTAAAGGAACCTGCCATTTTTTTACAGACTATTATATTTTAAAAACAATAGGTCAGTTTAGTCGCCCGCCACTTGTTAAAAAAAATATGTAAAAGATTGCACCCGTTTTGCGTTTTTTTGAGTCTCAAAATAATTAGCTAGTTCCATATTCGTTTTCGAGATATTAGGGAAGTGGGAAGAAGTAGGTTAAGTTTGATCACACTAACAAATAAATGCAAAAATAAACTTAAATTATAAAGAATAGCAAGCGTTCCCAGTGAAAATGCTAGCACACTCCTTGGAGTCATACTATGAGGACTGATAGATAGAGATGTGCATTAACGAAAATATGTTACAGTTTTGTAGAGGAGAACTAGCTTGTCCTTTAAATTTGAGCCAGCGCACTACTGGGCTATTACTCTAATAGCACAACATTGTCCTATAGATATCTGAAGGACGGCCTCCACGTCATCCGATGGACGGTCGTTTTTAGTTCAAAGTACATCCGACGGGCAGTCGAGGGACGTCCAAATGTCACAAGCTTGAACAATATTTGTACACGGCAGGTTTTGTACCAGGCGAGATTATTCATTATCATTGTATTACTATGTATTTATTTTGCTGTGCTGAAGGCTTTAGGCAATTAGGCGATTATAGGTTGAAAGAGGTAGAATCTATGTCAACTTTAACTCACTCGACCACTGAATTTCGATGCTACTACTTACTTAAAGACTGTATGGTTGGAAGTAGACAACAGCTAGATCTTGCTTAGCAACCCGGCGGTAATTTATTATGTTATCGTTAATCTTTAATTTTAAACTAATTTTATTAAAAGAACTCGATACCTGCACAAATAAGCTGCCGGATCTCAGACACTATTTATTTCAAAATGTAGAAAGTATTCGGATGTTTAATAAATGTTTAGTATCAAATATCATTAATAATTTCGAAAAATGATTAAAATTAAATTATTAATATCTTGAGCTATCTGGGTATTAAATAGAGGTCCCGTTGCTGTCCCTATAGGAACCTAAAATGTGTGTACTTACCGTACATAAATTGGTGATCCAGAGGACGTCCGTGGCGGCACATATGTTGGACGTTCAGTGTGGTATTCGCTGGTATGTATACATATCTCTCAAACGTGTTGGAGAGAAAGTGGTAAGGAGATATTATAATTTATTACAAAAATATAATATTTAAATCAACGGACATGAAATGGACGTCCATCTCCTCTCTCTATAGGGACATAAAATGTATATACTTCCCGTACATAAAATGAACATTCAGAGGACGTCTATTCCGTACAATTTCAAAGTAAATCCGATGATAGACATCCAGTGGACGTCTAATTTATGTCCATGGACGTCAGTACATTAAATGGACACAAAACGGACGTCCGGCGCGGCGGACATTGTGTGCTATTAGGGTAGTTACCAAAAACGAGAGCAAAGTGGTATCTTGTAAATTGTTTGAGATATTCAAATCAAACTTACTTGTAGCTGAGAAAACTCTATTATGATTTTCTTGTGGCGTACTTTTGAATAGGAAAGGAATCTATTTCAAATCTTAATTTTGGAAAATATATGAAGAACTGTACCCAAAAAGCTCTTTCCATCGATATGTCGCACTTCATATACTAGAGTCGCTATTTTTGTAAAATGTCCTCTCTATGGGCTTTGTGCCATTATTTTACATAATTGTGGCAAATTTCATGCATATAACATTATGTATAATTTAAAAGTTAAAAGCAGTGATAGGACTCGCAAGCGGGAGCAATATGAATATTATGGTTTCTCTACGCTTTCGTAGAATTAGACCAGCGCCAGCGTTACATTACATTTTTTTGTAAATTACTTATCTGTCAAGTTTGCCCTCGAGCTGATTGATCACTCTGTATATCACTTTAATTATATTAATTAAAATACGAAAAGAGCCTACAGAATCGGTAAAATTTCCTGAAGTACGACTTGTCACTTTTACATGTAAAAATAGAACTCTTGGACATGTTTGAGAATTTAGTGACAAGAGATGCAAGTTTTCATGACTTTACCAAAGGTACTGGTTACATGAAAAACTAACTAATAAATTAGCTTCTACAAATTTATATAATTAATTTCCGAATAATAGAGAGATCAATATAAATTGATTTATATCTATTTTTTTCACAAATATACAATTTTAAGCTTTGATCGAGTTTGTTACATAATTTAAAAATAAATATTTAAGATTTATTTATGTCGCATTTTCCAGTCATAAAGTGATGAAAGGATATGATATACATAACTCATTTTTAATTGTTTTTGGACTTATACCAATATCCACGGAAATTGGAAGTAGGTAAAGACTGATATAAAAGCTACTTTAATAAATTATAATAGCAAAAGGCCTAATTAACTCACATATGCTATCACAGAAAAATCGAAGGTGATTTCGCAGAAGTTAATTACCGACTCAATTTGATAAAGCCCATGTGAGCTATGGCAATTTATCTTATTCGTCAAGGACTACCAGAGATATTAAGGATAGGATTTTGCAGGGTGAGAGGGAAATATGCGTTTATTGTTGATTTATCATAAATATTTACAGTTAATTTCACAATCGTTGGTTAACTAATGGTTAGAGGATTTGACCAATAGTTTATTATAAAAATCTATGACTTAGCCAGCCAGTTTTACAATTGTTGGTTGATTAATATTAGGATTTGACCAATGATTAATTACTATATGGATAAGAATATCTGGCAAAGTTGGATTTAGTTATAGTTATAACTTTCAGGTTCTGATTAGTCAACCAAAAAGTTAACCAACGATTGTGAAACTGACCGTTAAAAAATCATAAATAGTATAATCTTTAAAATAGTTTCAGGTACTTCCCATTGCTCTAAGGAATACAAACATATACAGTTCTTATCAGAACTCTTGTATATAGTTAAATGCCATGCTCTAATAATGAAATTAGGAACTATTTTCATTGAAAAATCACAATATTCAAGTACAACACAAATTTACAATAAAAAATATATATATAGTTGTGTTCGTTACAACAATAGCAAGTATCTGAAACAGTTTTAAACACTATACTATGTTTGGTTTTTTAAATATTCATAATACATCGAAATTAAACGCATATTTCCCTCTCACCCTGCAAAATCCTATCCTTAATACTGAATGGTTGCCACACATAAATAGTTAAAGACTTTAAATTACCGTTTCGAAAAAATGTTTGCTTTTAATCATTTTTATTTGCGTTTCCATCTGTTCTAATTAATACACTTAAAGCGAGGTTCATACAAATTGATATACAGGGTGATCAATCAGCCCTAGGACAAACTTGGCAGATGTAAGTTGAAGTAATTTTAAGAAAGAATGTTGTGATCTGGTTTAGTTTTACGAAAGCGTGGAAAGACCATATTATTCATATTATTTTTTGTAACTCGAAAATCATAATTGTATCTGATAATTCGCAATTGTCAAGTCGGAATTCACAATAATTTTATATTGAAAATACATAACTGTATCTTGGATTTCACAATTGTTAAGTCGGAATTCACATACGATAAGGTAGTTTCTACAAACATCAAAATACTTGTATACTATACTCTAGGGAAGCAGGTTGTTTCCTAAACTGAACCAGTCCAATTTAGGCAACTTGTTTTGGTCCATTTAGGAAACTACACATCTGTCACTAAAATTTATCCTAACCAAAAAATGTTTTTGAATATCATTGCTTAATCTGCCTCAGGTTGTTGCAAATAAGCTGTAAACTCATGATAAAAATGATAAAAAGTTGAAAAAGGTATTTCCTTGGCAAATGGCCCAAAATATAGCTGGAAATGCCAAGGAAGTCGACTTTGTGCACCTCCAACACTATGCAAGTTGCAAAATGTATGATTTTTAAAGAAAATTACAAAAAATTGTAATGTTTCGAAACGGCACGGCGTATTTTAAAAGCTATTAGAACTAGACACTTTTTTCTATTTTATTCATTTTTCTAATTTTATTTTTAATGTAGAACGTATTGAAAGTAAAGAATTCTCAATTTTGTGATTTTTTCCACAATTGTTTTTTAATTCCTGGCTTTTTGATTGAGTTAGAATTATGGCTCATTTTTCAAACACCCAAATAAAGGGTCACGCTGTTAACAGATTCCCTGTGTTGATAATGTGATCACTGTAATATCAATAATAACATAATTTGGTCCACAAAACATATTTCACAAAACATTCTGAAATCCGAAATTACGAGGGACGCTAATATTATATTTGATTGTTTTTATGAAATGATTAAAGGCAAAGTTTGGCTAAGTACCTCCAACAAAGCTTCGAATATTTTAAATATCATCTTTATTATGTTGATAGTCACCTCTGGTACTTCACATTCACAAAAGCTTTATACAAAGTAACATTTGTAATCTCTTTTAAGGCTTTTCTCGTATTACTCCTACAGTCCCTATGGCATTATCACTTTATGAAAGCATACTTTGAGTTAGAAGATGCAACCGCAGTCTCTTTATAATATTTGCTTTGAGGAATTATGTTCTGAAAAAATATAGTCGAGTCCTGAATAAAATGATATCTAATGTACTGAACAGACCTACAAAGACTTTCCAACAAACAACGTGTAGATTAACTGTAACAAACTATGAAATACCTAAAAAAATTTAATTTAATTTAAATAATAATTGAATTACTTTGGAAATTTTCCTTCCTTCCTGTTTTATCCTTTCAGTTATGATCTCTAGATTACGAAAATACAAATTACAGTGAATGTTGCAGTTCTAGAAAAATCGCAGGCATATCAACAGAATCAGTCAATGTCCAAGCATTTCAACCAATCTGTATTTTAACCGATTTATTTGTTTAAATTAATATCTAGTAATTACTTTTGTGATGTAATCATTTCGAAACTCACAAAGAACACAGTACAATACAAGAGGGATTCATAGTTCTAAAGCCGCTGAAAACAAGACTATGCAAGTGGAATAAGTGCGGCTTCCTTTAAGAAACAGATCGACAGATATTTCTTAAAATTAATATTTTACTATTTTTTTTTATTATTTAGTTATTCGATACAAAGATACGATGCAGGGATGAGGACAAGAAAGAAAAATAAGATGCTCCAAATCTTTGTTTGCTATCAACTTGTATATTCAACTAATTAAGATTTACTCGGTTATAAATGATACATGATCTCGTTACATAAAATGTTCCCTGATTTCAAACACATTTTACTCTTATAGCTAGAGTAGCTGATGGACTGGCTTTGTCCAACGCGACCCTCTGTGCATCTATTGTGGCACTCCTGAAAGCTCCTTATCCATCCTTTGTATCAGACTTCACAACCTTGATTTGGGCCCCTTAGCATATCTATCAGCCCTTGGTTTTTAATCGTGAAATAGTTACTACTTAGTCTAGCTAAGCTTTCATTGTGTATAGCACATGATTCAGGATTTCTCTTCCTCTTGGCCGAACCTGCATCTTATGTTGTGTTCTCTACTAAATTCATTAGACTCATATATCTATTAAGCCGACATGTGTCCAGTTAGAAGATCTCATTATGCTAATCGTCTTTCTATTTTGGCGCAGCAAGTCATCCGCTTTAGTCGATAAATTCTTTAATAAACTTATTTCGTCTACCTCTGTCACAGGAAATTCTTCTACCATTTCAGAGGTTTATTTTGTATCCATGTATTAAGGGAAAAGTTCCCGGCCCCACCAGTGTCTTAAAAACTCCTTTCCTAGCTAGTTCAACATACTTTTTATTTCCCTTGTGTCTCTCATATTCTGGTACCCACGCTACGGTTATTTTGTTTCGACTTCCTAGGTCTTTAAGAGTATTCAAGCAGCCCCATATAGACTAAGAGCTAGTGAACATTTCGCGTCATTACTCGAAGTAGGCTAAAGATTTGCCGAAAGGGTAATGAGTTGCAATCTCGAACGTTCCGACTTGGCGATGGGTAGCAGGGGGTGTAAAGTTGTAAAATAGTAGTCGAAATTTTCATTATTGCAAGTTGGTTGCAACTTCGTATTTTGCTTGAATTAAGGTATATGAATAACCATACAAATTGTCAGACAAAAATTTCAGGCAGAAGGAGGTGTAAGAACACCAAGTCGTAGAATAGTAGTCGAAATTTTCATTATTGCAAGTTGGTTGAAACTTCGTATTTTGCTTGAATCAAGGTATATTAATAACCACACAAATTGTCAAACAAAAATTTCAGGCAGCAGGGATGTGTAAGACGCCTCAAACATGTATTTTTTACGTGAAATTTTTATTATTTGCTCCTGTCTGACAATTAAATATGTTATTCTAGAGACCTTTTTGACCGTGTAATTTGTCAGACAAAAATTCGGGCCGGCACATCCCGAAAATACGTTGCGAACTTTCCTCTCGGTCGGCCGCCAGTGACCTCAAGCGCGCCATATATTTCAAAAAGAGATTTCGATTTCTATGGCGCAATGATTTTGTTTTTTTATATATATTTTTGAAGTGATTTTAAACAAAAAAAAAAAAGAATAAAAAGTATTGATATCACGCTTAATTTTGAAGATACACTCCATTCTCCGATTAAACAATTAATCCACGATATCTTTTTAACTATTTCATTTATTTAAAAAATGCATATAAGCATTTACGTTGGCAATTTAATTTTCTATAAGATATTCAATGACTTTTTTTGTTATCTTACTTGATTCTCGAGATGTAAGCTGAAGTATAAAAAAAAACGATTTAATTTTATAATGGATCAATCAAAGCGCAGTATTATCATATCCGTGATTTCGTAAGAAAGAGGGATTATTATTAAAGATTAAGATTAGGATTTTCAATTTTTTAAAGAAAATTTATCGTAAAAAATATATTGTATAAATAAAAAAAAAAACGTTAAGCAGGCTCGTCTTCATCTCCAGTCACTGTGGAACACTCATCATCAGATTTGTATTCAGTGTCATTGGAAATGTCACCGTCATCATATTCATCGTTAGAAGAGTGATGCACGATTTCGCTTTCTAGTTGTTGCTCTGAAATATTGTGGAAAAATTATAATATTTATTATTATTTATTGGTTAAGTTTAGAAATGTACAGTAATTAGAAAATACCTTCGTCATTTTCATTGTCCATTATTTCGTCCATTATGTCGCTATGTTCCTCTAAAATAACGTCGTTGATTGTCGTTAGCAATGGAAATTTTTTGTTTAAAAATAAATACATTTGTATGTAAAAGATTGTGAGTATTTTTTCAATTAAATATATAGTTTAGAAGATTAAGCGCATTGATTGATCCATTATAAAATTTCAGTCCGAAAAAATTAAATCTTTTTTTTATACTTCAGCTTACATCTCGAGAATCAAGTGAGATAACAAAAAAAGTCATTGAATATCTTTTATAGAAAATTAAATTGCCAACGTAAATGCTCATATGAATTTTTTAATAAATGAAATAGTGAAAAAGGTAACGTGGATTAATTGTTTAATCGGAGAATGGAGTGTATCTTCAAAATTGAGCATGATATCAATACTTTTTATTCTTCTCTTTTTTTTTGTTTAAAATCACTTCCAAAATATAAAAAAAACACACAAAATCATTGCGCCATAGAAATCGAAAATCTTTTTGAAATATATGGCGCGCTTGAGGTCACTGGCGGCCGGCCGAGAGGAAAGTTTGCAACGTATTTACAGGGTGTGCTGGCCCGAACTTTTGTCTGACAATTAAATTACATGATCAAAAAGGTGTCTAGTATAACATATTCAATTGTCAGACAGGAGCAAATAATAAAAATTTTACGTAAAAAAATAGGGGAGGTGTTCTTACACCCCCCCGCTGCCTGAAATTTTTGTCTGACAATTTGTATGGTTATTCATATACCTTAATTCAAGCAAAATACGAAGTTTCAACCAAATTTCAATAATGAAAATTCCGACTACTATTTTACGACTTTGGGATGTTCTTACACCCCCTGCTGCCCATCGCCAAGTCGAAACGTTCGAGGTGGCAACTCGTTACCTCTATGGCAACCTTTTGGCAAATTTTTAGCTTACTTCGAGCAATGAAAGAAAAATGTTCACTAGCTCTTAGACTAATAATAGTCTTAATTCGACCTGCATGGAACCAAAAAATATTGCATATAAAAAGAACAAAACTGACATCGTGAAAAAGAAATAAATCTATATGTAAAGTTGGCAGAGGTATATAAAATTCTTTTAACATACATTGATTATTATTTAATACCTTATATATTACACACCAAAATAAAAATCAATTAACAAGTTTTTTTTTGGTACTGACAAAAAGGTTTTCATTCCCGATTTTATATGCACAATTACCAATGTAACACCCCGTACAGTTACTTTGGTTACAAATCTGAATCATTAAACTTGACATTTTTAGGACGATTCTATTCGACTATCTCCCTGTGTGCCTTTATCAATCAATGTAACAGATATGGTGACCTGAATTTCTTTCTAGAATGCTTTATTTCGTTGTCATCTAGCAAGCACATGGGGGTGTGTTTTAGTAATAAGGTGACAAAATTATTAATAAAATAACGTGATTCCTAAATTTACTATGTTATTTCAATAATTTTATAAAATGTCAAGATGGAAGGACGAAACAGAAGATGGTTTTTTTTAGGCTCAACCCTTCAATGTTCAAATGTATCAAGTTGAGACAAACTCATTTACATTAATAGGTCCATTCCAAAAATACTTGATTTAGTACTTGTTTATTATTTTTTTTTTTAGAAAATCACCCTGTATAGGTTATAATATTACTTATTAAATAATCAATAGCAGATCGTGTTGATTATTGAAGAAAGAACTGTCAAAATGGCTTCAATACAATAGAAACAAACATTTCCATTGAAAACTGGACTCTTAGTGACGTAATGCGCCATCTGAACTAAAACTGTGAAACAAACTGAGCTATCTATTATTCCTGGTATCATGGATCAGAGTTAATGCCACGGCTAGCTGATATCTTTGCAATAGCATGATTTCAGTTGACATCAGAAAATTAAGGTAGCGTATCTAAAGTAGCATGTCTGAATTGATCTGAATGATTTGCCTTGAAATATGTAGATAAACTAGGCAGTTGATCCAGACTCCTTTTTCGTTTTGATCGTTTTATTTACAAGTGCAATAATAATAATACAACGATATACAAGATCATCACTGCTGCAATAGCAAAAAAATATGCAACTACCTGCTAAAGTACCGGATACTTTCAGATGAACAGAAATGTTGTAGAGAAACTTCTAGACCCTGCGCTGTAAGACTTAGTTGCTAGTAAGTAAGGCCACCACATCGATTACAAAGAAGCGGCAGAGAAATATCTGCATAACATGGGTGGATTACAAAAAGGAATTTAATAGCGTTACCAACACTTGAATTGTTGAATCCCTGAAAGCTTACCGTGTATGCTCAACAATTGTGGAAGCCACAATTAAGAATGGAAAATGGTAATGTGGCTTGACCACTCGAAAGATCACATAAGGACAGGAAACATGCAAATTAAAAGAAGAATCTTCTAGGAAGATTCTGCCTCCCCTTTAACGTTTTGGCTGGCGCTCGCCCCTCTGTCAAACCAACTAAACAAACAGAGAGTTGGGTTTGAAATCAGTGACAACAATATAAATTTTACTTCATCCAGTGAGACAAGCATCGTGCTCAGTGATCAATCTGCAACGCGAAGTTTGGATCTGGGATAAACATATAAATACTTGGGTGTTGAAAAATGCGGAGGAATTGACAACGATGAGATGAAAAGTAGAGTTGCCAGGGAGTACTACCATCGCGTCGCATCAGGCAAACTATTAGAACTGAGCTAAACGCTAAGAACAAGATCACAGCAATAAGCATAATTGCTGTCCCCATAGTTACCTACAGCTTTGGAATTATCAATGGGTACGTTTAGAGAACACAACGGTTGGCAACGGTTGCGAGTAGCAGTTCCCTAAGCGACAATGCTGAAAATGTGCTAATCGCCAACTGTTGGGTGATTTATGCCAGCAACAAGAATTCACGCTGAGTTTAGTCAGCGATTTAGTTACTTGTAGTGACATTATTTATCAACTTGCTTTACACCGTTTATCCAACTCACAACAATTGACTAGAATCAAAAAGTTATCAGGTTGAGTGATTATTCTTAGCGGTTGCATTCCCTAAACGTGCCTATTATGCTTCGAAGTGACGCGTGACGTCGCGAAGGCAAGAAATATCCTAACAATGGGTACGTCCTATCGCATTTTAACAAGAGACCCATTTTAACACCCTATTATGTGCCATGTCCACGTGTATATTACTTTCTGCCCTACTATGAACTATAAAGCCGCAAAAAAAAATTGTGAAAAGGGAGACTGGAGAACACATGACATAAATCGTTATTACACAATAAGTGTTGATCCCATTTAAATACAAAAACATATTTTCTATGCTCAGTGAATTGGACTTTTAGGATAAACAAAAACATTTGTCAGAATTATACTGGTTTTGGTTTTTTTAATGCAAAAATACCAAAATAGCCATTTTTGCATATTTTGCTGTCTAGCTCCTAAACCAATGAATGTATTAAAATGAAACCAACGTAAATTTTCTTGTATTAGGGTCGTACATATATGAAAAAAAAAATGTGCGAAAAAAAGTAGGTTCACTTTTTTTTAAAAAAGGGGGTTTTCAAAATTTCAACATCCCGTATCATGAAAACCGCGCGGTATTCGATGAAAGTTTTTTCACAAATCATCATCCCTGCTTAAGGGCATTAGTATGTGTAGTATTGTAGATTGTAAATAATAGCCGTTTGTCCTGTACAGAAGACCCCCCAAATTCGGACAGCGCGACCTTTCCGGCCTCGTACAGCCAAAACCGTTTGTCCTACGGCAAATGTGTAGTATATATTCTGTAGAGGAGGGATGAATCTTCAAAAAGTGTAACTTGTTAAAGAGCCCTACGGGCAATAGGGAAACAGATATGGACATATAAGTAAAATTTCAAAGTTTCAACCTCTAAAAATAGAGGACGCACATGGTGTAGCAGGGTGTAGTTTTCTGTGCTTGCTTATTATGCCCTCTTAAACAACTTTCACAAAAAAAAGTCCGCAGTACGCAAAATTTTTTATGATATCTAATTCGACTGGACTATAGTAACAATAATTGCCTTTATTTAGCTATACAATAAAAGATTTACAACAATTTTAAATAGGTGGCTAAGTTCAACATTGTTGCTCTTTAAGGCAACCACCAGTAGTAACTCTAAACGCGTTTATATCGTTAACAGTCCACAAATCATCTCTATAACCGTTTCGTTGTCGAGTTTTAAATAAACTGACTACCTCAACTATTGATTTTTCAAGGTTCAACGATATACGTAAAAGCATTATCCAGTATATAGACGTTATTTCACAATAAAACTGAGTACTTAATTCAACATTCCGAAATTATATAAAATGCTAATAATAATAATAATAAATTCCTTATTCAAATAAGCTGCACAGAACAGATACAAAACGTTATTGTTCCACATATGGTGATACAAAAAATATGTTACAAATTACAACAGTTGAAGATGTATCTAATACAATCTAAAAGTGCGTATTTAGTGTAAAATTTAATTATATATGAAAAATATAAAAGCACAACGACAAATGTTGAAATTACTCCAGATTATAAAATTCTTATAATGTGTAATTACATTTTTCAATGAGAAATTATTTTAATATTCCTTTGAATTTATTTGAGGTGTTGTTTTTAATATAGAGATAGTTTATTGTAAATACTTACAGAGCAGTAATAAGGAGTTTCTGGAAGTATTCTTCGTTATAATAATTGTTTATTAATATATCATTTGCAACTCGTGTATTCTTTTTTTTTTCCTTTAGCGGGGCAACGAAAGGGCGCCTTACCCAGGCTTAATAGCCCATTGTGTTTCCGCTACAAAGTTAGGGATACCTCGTGTGTCAATATTGTGTTAATTATTGTTACGAATGAATTTATTGCAATGCTGGTGAATAAGTAGGGTTGCTCCATATTATATGGAGTGGTCTAAGCAGCTGCAGACATAGCAGAATGGCTTTGGCCACACCCAGTCGTAAGCTAGGCAAACACTGTCTTCAAATGTCCAGGGGTAATCTGCGCATTTATGTAGGATTACTAACTGGACATTGCAGACTAAACAAACACCTCCATACGCTGGGAGTCATAGGCAACCTGAAGTGTAGAGGATGTAATCTGGATAACGAGACTGCCGAGCACGTGCTCTGTCACTGCCCTGCTCTCTCAACGAAAAGAGGATCCATACTGGGGGACTTCTGGACCAGTATGGCCAGCATAGGTGGCATCTCACCTGGCCTTCTCAAATACAACACAAGTGTGGGTTGGCTTGAGGAATGAGGGGCTCGGTAGACATGCCACCACTTACGGGGGCAGCACAATGGGCCCGCCTATGAGGCCTGAGTGCACGTGAGCGCAAGCCAAACAATCCAGATCCATATTATATAAGAATTGAAGTTAAGATCAAAATTTTGAAAGTTGTAAACGTTTCTCTATAGGATTCTAGCGGCCCTAATGAGAACATTAATCTTAAAATAGCCTTTTGCAGTATGAATGCTCTTTGTGAAGGACCCCATAGTATTTTAAGGACGGATTAGCAATACCTAAATATACATTTATTGTCTCCGGTGTCGTTATGGCATATTTCAAATGTCGGAAAGCAAAAAATTCTGAATTCAACTTATTGTACATACTGTCAATATGGTTTTCTCATGTTAATATTTCGTCTAGCGATAAACCTAAGAATTTGTGATTTGCTATTTTGACACCAATGCAAAAGTATTCCAAGATTTTATTCGCTTGGATTAGTGATGCGGCTACACCAATGACAACTCCATGGGCATAAATTACCAATTTGACACTTCAATAAAATATTATTCTAGGTCGTTTTTACTAGTTTATGGCATGATAAATAACACAACCACACAGAAAAAGTGGTCTGGTCTACGGGCCAGACCAGTGTACTCTTATGTATTTGGACTTGCTGAAACCGAATCCGAAGTCAGAATTGTCAGATTGGTTCGTTTATTTTTTAAGGTTGGGGGTGAAAACCGAGCGAATCTGATAATTCTGACTTTGGATTCGGTTTCAGCAGGCCCAAATAAAAATAAAATTCCTCGTTTTCTTGGGAAATATGGCATTTACAAAAAAATAGTTTAAATAAAAGTTGTTTCTGGCAAAAGTATCTTTGATTTGGTGCTTTTTAAATTAATTTTATAGCAAAAAAAATTAACCGAAATACGGCAAGATGGATTTTTCTTTTTAAACAAGTTTTTTAAGGGACAAAATAGATTGAGCATCTAGGTGATGCTATATTTTAACGAAAAACAGCATTTTTTAAAGAAAAATTAATTATTGAGCAATTACAATAACAAAATGCCGACATTTTGTTAACAAAAGTGTGAAAACGCTCATCGAATCGGCCAGAAGTTCTTTATTTTTCGTGATGTAGAAACAAACAAAAAGTCATTTTAAAGATTGATTAACTACTTTTAATTTTGTTTCTTAGAACTTTTGATGGAAGTGTTACAGTTTCTAAGATATTCAACATTTTAAACTAAATACTTCATCCTAAAAACGGTCAGATGCCATCTATAAAATTAAATATCTCCGAAACAATCAACCCTACACAAATATATAAACAAAATAAATTTATTCTCAGTTTATATACTTCATTCTTGATGTCCACCATATTTTCTCTTAAATTAATATTTATTGAGATATTTCCAGAGAAACAAGAATTTTACATTTTTTCTAAAATCTCTTTACAGTTTGAAATGCAATTTTCTTTCTAAAGTAAGCGTACAGCGCTTACTTGCCGATGAAAAATTTGAGCGTCTAGGTCACACTATATATTAACGAAAAAGAGTATATGGCAATATATTTTTTTAATTGCTGACTATACTGACATTAACCAAATTGCAACGTTTTTATTTAAAAAGAAAATGTGAAAAAGTACATTGTTTCTGTCATAACTTTATTTTTTATGCTATAAAAATAGGAAAATCATTTGAAAGCCTAATTAATAGTTTTTCATTTTGGTTATTAACGTTTTTGGCCTAAGTGCCATAGTTTCTGAAATATTTAACATTGAAACTAAATACTGCGTCTTATAAACGTTCAGACGCCACCTTTAGACTTCCAGATCTCCGAAACCGTTAACTCTATAAAAATTAGAAAAAAACGAAATTCATTCTGAAATTAATAGCTTTCTTATTTGTCTCTAGCACGTTTTCGCTCAAAAACGTATTTAAAATACCACTTTCTGTAGCTAAAATCCCAAATTTTCTATTATTATTAAATTAACTTAAATCTATCAATTTAATATGAAAAGTTGCATAGAACATTTTCGCATAATATAGCATGGAATTACTATTAAACTGCCAAAAATGAGCGAGATCTAATTCATATGATATTATTCCGAAGTTAAAACCTCTAGTATTTCGGTCAATTATTGCTATAAAATTAAATTTAAAAACACCAAATTGAAGATAATTTTGTCATAAATAACTTTTATTTGAACTATTTTTTTGTATATTCCATATTTCCCGAGAAAATAGAGAAAAATCGATTTTTTAATTAAAAATACCCTATAGCGGATCCGTAAAATTCCTAAACTTTTTTGTTTCGTGAACTTTGGCCTGTTTTGAACCTATAACCAAAGTTTAAGGTCTGCACAAATTTTTTTCGAGTTATAGTAAAGTTTTCCTGTACTACCTAGGGAACCTCCATGTTTATATTTTGAAAATGCAAATATGTACCTATTGTTTATCATAACTAAAAATTTAATTTTCGGTTACTTATAAATAGATTTAGCCAGTCATTTATATTTCCGCAGATTCCGAGGACATCTAGTTTTTCTGATGATGCCAATAATTCATGTGCATTCATTTTTTTTACTATTTTTATCCATCATGAAATCAAAAACTTTTAGGTAACTTAAAATCCCTGTAAAAAGGACATGACATATCCATCTGAAAATATTCTAGAACAATAATATATTTATGTTTAACATAAATGTATTTTATATTCTGAGGACTTCTAAAACCCCAAGTAAATTTATATCATAACTGACAGTAATTGACAGTAACTCCTTGAGTGAGTTCAGAGCACATGACATCAGGACTGCTTGAGCGGGTGATATATTGACCCGAGGACTATATTTCTAATTCAATCTAAAAAAAGTAATCCATTTCATTTGTAAAATATACAAAAAATCTTGTAAGAATATTATAAATGAACCTGCAAAAGAAGCGACACCGAATATTAAAAGAAGGTATTAAAAATGGTCATTAAAATTTAAAATCCATTTTCGTGATTATATGGCCTAGGAAGACGGCGAGGTTAAGATGAATTATAAAATACCAGGTTTTTATATTTGTAAATAATAACTTCTTCAAGTATAATGAATAATGATATTAAAAGGAAAAAATAAAAATGAATGAAGTTTTTTGTTATTTGAGGCTAATGCTAGTTATTAAATACTAATTTTTGTGATAAAAGAATAAACATTTATGGAAATATGCATTAAAAACCTCTTGATAGCGAATGTTCTTTCATTAGATTAGTCACACACGTGCTGAAAATTGAATGCCATATTTCTTTTGAAATTATGTTTTCCAGATCATTCTACTACTATCACTCGTGGCGTATTTCGACGATCATGTTAGTATCGTCTGGAGATGACTAAAACTAAAGTTGAACTAAAAATGTTCCTATATTTACATTAATATAACATTATGGTTAAACGCATTCAACAATCCTGTCATCCCTACTTAAACACTGTCTCGGTTTAGGAACCATGGTCTAATAACCAATAATATGGAATATTTGGGAATGCCTCTTACTTAGGGCCGCAGCCAAGGGAGGTATGGGGGTACGCTACCCACCCAACTTTGCCAGACATGGCAAAAGTTGGAAATTTGAGACGTAAGTTGGCAAGGCAAAGAATATTTTATTTTAGATTTTTTTTTAACTAAAAGATGAAGGGTATCGAAACAATTTTTATTTTCAGATTACACAACCCCACAAAAAAAGAAAAGTATGTTGTACCAGAAAAGAGACCATCAAACCCTCACGTATTTTGGCGCATTGAATCCTAATCTGAGGTCCAAATTAATTTCTATCTTGACAAATTGACAAGATATCGAAAATTTTTACTAAGAAAAAGTGCTCAAAATCCATATTTTAATGAACCCAATCTGAGAAAAAATAAAAATACAAACTTTCACCCCGACCGTTACGTCTTTTTACTTTTTTATTTTCTCTCAGATCTTGTTCAAAATTAACATATCGTCGTATTCTAAGCACTTTTTCTTAACAAAATTTTTCGATATCTTGTCAATTTGAGCCATTTTTCGGTACCATCACAAATAAAATGCGAAAAAAACACGAGATTTAAAAAAAAATGACAAGGTAGAAGTTAATTTGGACACCAGATTCGGACTCAGTGCACCAAAATAAGTGAGGATATGATGGTCTCTTTTCTGGTACAACATACTTTTTTTATTTTATGGGGGCTGTTATTTAGATAATTTCTTAATGTTTCAATTCACCATACTGAATCGGCCATCTTGTGAAGATTCTAACATGGGATTCGTGATTAACTGATCCAAAAACAGATATTAATTTTAATGTACGTACTGGATACTTCGAATTTTGGCAAGCTATTCGGAAAAATACCCCACTATGCATCAGTGGGTTGCCTAACGATGTTTTTCCAAATTTTATTATGTAAAGTATGATCTAGCCAAACAACTTTGTTACTATAGGATTATGCTCCGCATTTTTGCAGAAGGTTGAGGGCGTGCCATCAAATGACGTTCCGACGAGTCGCTGCCAGTGGCAAGATTGGCAACCTACCAGTTGAGCGAAATTTGTCGTGGTATGGAGATACTTGTTATGCTTTCCCTGGGCAGCCCATCGTACCAACATCTCGATTTTGAAAGAAATGCACCACCCAAGGCAATTCCTTAGCATCGTAATCTCCTGAATGCTCTCATTTCTTGGTCACATCAATCTGAGAAAGGATCATGTAGGTTGATAGTTCAGGGAGATCCAGATGACAAAAGGCAAAACGGACGCCCTCCTAAACATTGAGCTGATATTACCACTAGGCTGTAAAAAATGCCACACTGCAAAGAGATGCCAACTAGTATAATTCATGGATCACAAGACGTCTGCTAAGACGTTCAGCAGTACCACTGACAGACCAAAATTTCAGCAATTGACAACATCCATCATCATCGATGGCGCTACAACTCTGGCTGGGTCTTGGCCTCCTCAATAATCTCCGCCATCCGTCTTTATCTTAGGATCGGTATTTCCAATTAATTATTTCTATGTTCCTCAAGTCCTTTTCTACCCCATCTATCCATCTTTGGTCTGCCTCTTCCTCGATTTCCATTAGGCTTTGCTCTTAGTATTCGTTTTGTAGGCCTTTTGTCGTTCATTCTTAGTACATGCCGTGCCCATCTTAATTATCCTAGCTTTATCGTTTTTACTACATCAGCATCTTCACACAATTCGTGGTTGTATCTGCTTCTCCACAATTGGTTTTCTTAAATGGGGCCAAATATTTTTCTTAATCTTTTTCTTTCAACGATTTCCAGGCGGCTTTCATCTAATTTGCTTAGGGTCCACGTTTCGGAGGCATACTTTAATACTGGTCTTATTAGTGTCCTGTATATTATACATTTAGATTTTCGTGACAGAGTTGGTGACTTTAGTTGTTTTTCAACTTCATAGTAGCATCTATTAGCTATAAGTATTCTTCGCTTTACCTCTTCCTCGGTTTTTCTTTCACTATTCTCTTGGGAGCCTATAGATATATGAACTCCCATACTACTTCTTTACTATAGTCATTTATGGTAAGACTTTGACCTACTCTATTTCTTCCGCCTGCGTTTCGTGCCTCAACCATTGTCTTTGTTTTTTGTTCGTTTATTTCCAATTTTTGAGCCATTTTTTGAGCCGCATTTTCTAGTTCGTTAAAAGCCTCTATTCGCATTCATAGTCACCGGTTATCTCTTCAGCATAGTTTACGATTGTCAATATTAGTATGGCGATAAAATTCGTAGTAAGCTTGTGGAAATGACTTTAAAAAGTATTAACCTCCTTCCATAATACAATCATATCTTAATGACTGTACAATATTTTTTATCATAACAGCCGTAAATTTATTATCCAGAAAATAATTGGCTTATTCTTTATGCCTACTGTATTTTATGTGGCTCCTTCTGTGAGCGATCGCAAAATAAATAACGCATTATTGTTTCTCACCCTTAAAAATATTTTTCTAACAATTTTTAGACTGAAGCTTAAAACACTCTTTTCATTTTATTGCAAATAATTTAGTTATGGTTTCATGCCAGAGATATATTATTTCATTCTTATGCCTCAAAACGTACTCTTTTTAAACTTAGAGCTCGTCTGTAAAAGAACTTCAAAGGTACTGCGACCTCCTGGGCTTATTGTGTTCTCTCCATTCTGGTTCACTCTACCCATTCTACTCTCAACCAGTCTTGATTTACAACATTTAGTTTCCCTAATTTCGTTTCTGCATTTGTTTCTCTAAAGCTCATCTGTGAAAGTCCTAAGGGCAATGTAACCTCCTGAGTTTCTTGTGCTCTACCTGTCTCAGTTCACTCTGCCCATTCTAGCACTCGTGTACCACTAATCAGGTGATACACATGTGAAACTAGGCGAGTATTGATGGTTTCTCGATTTGCCTATGTTTGCCAGTAAATATTAAATCTTCTACGTGTCAGTGCCTCGCATTTGAGTATAACGTGATTCACCGTTTTTTATTCTCTTCTGCATAATGTCTATGTCCAGTCTAGGTGGACCTCGAATTTATCGATGTAGGAAGTTGCTTCTTGATAAGAAACTATGCTGATAGAAGACCTGTTACAATTCTCGACTGCGTCTTATTGTTTGTTATATTGGGTATGATCCTTTAATGAGTGTCTTCCCATGTCAATTTCCTGGATTGTTCTTCCAGTGATTTATGTGTTCGTTCTCGACTCAGTTTTTGACAAATCTTCTTGCTGAGCTATTGGTGATTAATAGCGCAGGTGATGAGCCACGGAATGTGTTAGCTGCTCCGTGTCTAGTAAATTCATCTGTTTTATCATATATTCTGAAATGTATGTGCACCAAGAGTAGTTTAACTCTGGTTCCGCTCACCTAGAATTTTGAGCTCTTCGTGGCAATCTCTAGTCTGGATGACGCTAATGCTTGACATACAATGAACATCTACTGATTAACATATCATTGATTAGCATGTTCGCTAATGCATTCAACTATAGCCAGAATTTCTGTCTGGCATGGCGGGGAGTGGTGTCCGACAAAGGCTGTACTCACCCATGGCTTCCCTCTATGTATTCCTGATCCAGCTCCTGTTTCCACTCTAGATTCGTCAGTGTACCTTGTTAGACTTTTGCATAATATGATCGGAGCTCTTATTGACCAAAATGTTGACGTTTGTTGACATTTTTCGTTATTTCCTCACAAACCAGCCCCCGAGAAGACATTTTGTGGTAGATAATTTTTGTTCGAGTGTATCGTGTTGATATTAAGAAAAATAAGAAAAAAATAGAACTATGACTTCCATGTTCTGCAAAATTGTCATATTTCCAAAATCGCTTAACCAATCAGTACCAATCGATAGGTCTGCAGTCCTCATTGAGGCGAACATTTAAAAAAAAAATTGATGGAATTTTTGCAGGAGTTATCGCAAGCAAAAATTCCATGGGCAGACACACGGACACAAGCACAGCCGCCGTGTGGAAAACTCTTTTTTTGAGCTTTGAGCGTAGTACAACCAGAATCTGACCTTATCTCAAACACGATATTTCGATGCTTCCCTTTTCCGTCGGAATATGAAAGTAATAACAAGAGTGTACAAGAAAAGTACATTTTTATTTTATAACGTAAATAATTCTAAAAATAGACTCATTTAATAAAATAAACAGGACTATTTATCCCACACGTTTAGAGGACCTTAATTTTCCCCAGTGCAGATTTAATTCATTAAAAGTAACTTTGAAATTAAATGAACACATAAATTCAAAACTTTCGAAAGTTTGTTGCAAACAAGATTAAAAGGTCATGTTTTCGAAATTAATTTAAAACTAATTGGATTAAAAATTTTGGTAATTATATCCTTTTTAACTATAATATCTTTACACGTCAAGAAACCTCAACGAGATAAAATACTTAATAAAGTATCTATTCTGTTCATTACTAGTAATAATAATAATAAATTTAACAATATTTTATTTCCACATTTAAAACGTAAACAGATATACAACAAAATGGAGGAGAATACATGTCCTTAAAACTAATGCACAAACATGAAAGTAAAAATAGCAATTACAATTGTCAACGGACAAAATTAAAAACACTGCATTATTGAAGAAAAAAATTCGCCTAGGTTAGATATAGTAAACTTATTTACTACAAATAGTTTAAATATTGTAACTCTTACAGCTATTATATATAAAAAAATTTGGGAATAATTCCACGGAATAATTCCCCTAAAACTAGGAACAGCTAAAGTTACAAAATATACCCCTTATACATTATTGTGATCTTAACCCAATCATCAATGACATAAATCGTTTGAAGTCACAATCTACAAATTTTATAAAATTGATTATCGAAGGTAAATATTATTCGATTGAAATTTCAAATTATTTAAAAACTCTTACATTTGCCGAAGAAAAAGTAGAAAATAAACTGTCAGAAATATTACCCCAATGCCAAAGAGTGGAGAGGGGGCTAATAAATGGTCTATGATTGATTTTAAAATCAATCACAGGAGATGTAAATGATGGGGAACGTTGTGAGAGACTAATTCGGGAATTGCAAGATAATCAAATAAAGTTAGCTTCAAACATTAGGAACCAAAATTCCTTTTCAATAGAATTAATAAAGAAATTCAGTAAAACAATTCAACAAATAAGCCACAATGAAAAACTTTTGGAATTGAAGATCAACCAAATCTCGGATCGCCTACTATATAAGGAAACCACATTATTTATCAAAGATTTTATGAATCAGATTATCACAATGTACGAGATGATCAATTCATATTGCAAGGTATAGAGAATTCTATATCCTTTTTAAAATTACAAATTATGCATCTCAACATTATAAAAACAAAGGATTTTTTTAACGAATTGAAAATATTACAAAAACAAGTAAAAAGAAATCAACTTCCGTTTGAACTCACACTGGACAATATATTATTTTTCGAAAAAATCATAAAGATAGACGAATATCAGTAATACACGGTGGTTTAAAGAATGGTTTTAATGATATGAAAAATGGGAATAACCTGGGAATATTATATTTAAATATAAGAAGTATCAAAAAAATTTTTGAGGCATTTTTAATATATGTAAAGACAATAAAGGAGCATATAGACATAATTGTCCTCTCAGAGACTTGGAATGTGGATGCGGTAAGTTGCTTTAATATCCCTAATTTCACTATTTATTACAACGAATTAAATTATAACCAAAACGATGGAGTAATTGTGTACATCAAAAATAATATTCCCGCTAATGTCGTCAATTTCGCACTCACTGAAACAAAGTTACTAAGATTCTCAGTTGAAATAAATAAGGTCAGTGTAGGATTCGTTGTTTTCTATAGACCCCCGTCCACAAATCTAAACACTTATATAACTGACCTAGGACAATTTATCACTGATGTAAATAAAAATAAAATTGAAGTATTTCTAGGAGATATAAATATTAATTTGCTCGATACAAATTCAATAGATGTGAATAATTACTTAAATATGTTGACAGAAAACGGGTACGTATCATGTATAAATTCATGTACGAGAGTAACAGAAACTTCACAATCCATTACAGATCATATATGTATTAGACAGAATAAAAATACTAATTCTTGCACCAAAATCAACCCTATGATTACAGAATCAGATATTACCGATCATTACATCACTTCAGTAGTTTTAGAATTTTTTAAAAATGATACAAGTAATAAAGAGTTAAAAAATTAAGTTATTAGTAAAATTGATTTTAAAAAATTAAACAATATAAAAAACAACTCATCGGCTGGACCAGACGGGTTATCAGTTAAATTAATAAAATCCATACATGTACACATAATCAAACCTTTAATACACATAATTAATCTAACACTTAAAACTAGTCAAATACCATATCAATGGAAGGAGTCAAACGTGACTCCCGTACATAAATCAGTTGATTACAAAAATTTGAACAATTATAGTCCTACTTCAGTTATCAATAATTTTGCTAAAATATTTGAAAAATGTCTTAAAAAGAGACTGGTGGAATTTTTTGATAAATATGACGTGATCACAAATAGACAATTTGGTTTTAAAAAGAATATAAGTACAGAACATGTAGCGTTGGACTTAATACAAGAAATTGTGGCAAACCTAGATAAATCAAAAAAAAGCATGGCTGTATTCCTCGATTTAGCGAAAGCTTTCGATACAGTGTTACATCAAATGTTATTAGATAGACTACAAAGCAATGGTATACGGGGACCTGCATTACCTCACAAGTAGAAAGCAACGCGTAAAAATTGATGATATATACAGTGATTCCCTCACTGTTAAAATGGGTGTACCACAAGGGACTGTATTGAGTCCAATTCTGTTCCTTGTATATATCAATAGCATCACTAAATTAAAACAATTTCAAGGTCACTTAATATCTTATACTGATGACACTGCTATTGTATTTTCAGAAAATTCATGGGATATTGTATATAGTAATGCAGAACAAAGTTTAGCACTGATTTCTAAGTGGTTAAACTTTAGTTTATTGAGCTTAAATATCCAAAAAACGAAATTCCTAACATTCACATTAGTAGCTACTGACCAACCTACTAAAGATATACTACATATACACAATAATACAACAAGAAAATTGCAATTGCCCCAAAATTGGTAAAACTAATATTATCAAATATTTAGGTGTCATGCTTGACCAACATCTAAGATGGGACGAGCATGTTACTTATGTCACAAAAAAATTAGACAACTTACGCATAAGTTCTTCACATTAAGAGATATATTAGATAAGAAAAATTTTATGGTTATATATAAATCGCTAGTAGAGTCATTGGTTAGATATTGTATTATTATCTGGGGAGGGTTATGTAACAATGCACCCAATATCCTACAAACAGCCCAAAACAGTATTCTAAAGAAAAAAAAACTTTACTCCTCTACACAATTATATAAACACGCTAACGTATTCAACATAAGAAATCTTTTCACTTATCACTGTTTATTACACATGTTTGACAAAAATCCCCAACAGCCCATCCTAGATATGATACTAGGTTTACAAAAAATAGGTCTATAGGATTGCCGTTATTCAAAAAAAGCCATACACAAAGATTTGTCTTCTATCTCGGTCCAAAGTTATATAATATTTTACCACTCCATATAAAAAAATTTGGAAAAATTTAATAAATATAAAATCGAAATAAAAAGTTTATCACTCACAATCGTGATACTATAAAGTTTATCCCACATTAATATGAAAATTTAGACAATTATATATTTTAGACTCTCGAACTGTCTCTCTGACTATAAAAAATTATTTATTTTATTGACTATACTTACCTACAACCACGAATTACCTTACAAATATCCACTATCTTATCCAATTATTGTTTTCTGATTTTAAGTACTAACTACCGAGTGTTGCTGTTTTGAACCCTTACTGTCTTGTTGTTATTAAATATTAAATTATATTTTCCTCTCTCCTTGTTCATTTCTGTTCCTATTTTTATATAGCAAGCTATACAATCAATTTACATATCAACCGGGAAGGTATGGAATTCACAAAACAAGCATTTCGTGCTTAGGTGATTCCATCTCTTCTTGGTTGATGCTTTGAGATGTATGTGTCAATTATTGCATACTGTAAACCTAACTTTATTCCTTTTATTTTTGTTACCCATACTTTGAAAATAAATTATTATATATTATTATTATTATTATATATATTAAATAACAAAATCACTTACATTCTATACATTCCAATTCCTCTAGAATTCAATTATTATCACCTATATCCCATACCTTTCTTAACCCACGGTCAGTTTAAGGCTATAATTCCGAGAAACAAATTTTTAAGCGATCCCCCTGTATTGAAGTAACCACACAAACCTTCACCTGTGAGAGACTGGATCTTGCGAAGTACAGCTGCTAGACACAACCAATTGTACCTGTGAAAAAATAAAAGTTAACTCATCTAGATCGTTAATCAAGCAATTGGGAAAATTTAATCAGTGGGTTGCAGTTCTACCATTCGAAGAGACCATTAAGTTAAGCTGCCTACCCCAGGAAGAAATCGGAAAAGTTGCTGTTGGCACCTACCTGATAAATATATCAATTGGATGCCAAATAGACACCCACCATGAAACTATCAATAATAAAATGCAATCGATAAGTTCGAACCAACCGATATTGTTTCCCGAAATAAACACAGATGTTACGAATACTCCAGAAACAAACATTAGCCTTCAACTTCCTTAGTTACCCTCGTTAGTTGAATCTTCATGGGGAGGAATTACATCATGCACCAGCCCTGTTCCCATAAAGGAAATGCCGACTTAGCAAAACCTCTGTCTATGGAATGTGATGTTCGCGGGATGCTGGGACTCTCGCTTTCAATCTAACGGCAGTTGCTAGCAGTCTTAGAGTAAACTGTTCATGTATTAATTATATAAAGAATTGTAGTTTGCAAAATAAAAAATATTATTATTTAAATATTATTATTTTTAAAAAGGTAGTTAGGAGTATCGATTATATTAGTCACATAATGCTGTCTCGATGCTTCTGTTACTGGTAAAGCCATGTTGTGAATTGGAGAGCAAATAATAATTTTTTGCATCTCTTTTAAACCACGGTTGAATTTAGCTAATTTTAACATTGTGGAAAAAATTACTTCCCCAAGACAGAGATTTATAATACGCGTTAACGAACTATAGACTATTAACGGACTATTTACATTTTTTTGGATTAGTAGAAATATTATCAATACTACTGAAGTTTGACGATGTAAGTTCATCTAGTATACTATGTGAACGCGCGCTCACATGCTCTTGTGTGTGCGTGCGTGTGTATCACAAACAAGTAGGCATTGTGCCTATTTTTGTGAATTTTCGTTGTTTATTTTTCAAATGTTATTAATTAACACATTAAATTTTTTACTTTTCTAAAAAATATATATGTATATACAACTTTGTAATTAACTAGATTGTAAATATTTTGAAAATAAACACTATTATTATTATTATTATTATTATTATTATACAGACACAAAGCATGGAAAATATTAGTTCGACGAATTATTATCAACATTATCATTGACATTTTTTCATTCACTATTCCCTGTGGTGACAATTTGGCGTAAAAATCAAAATCGTTGAACTATTTCCGAATTCTTATACCTGTGTCGAGTGTCTTTTAATTAAAAAATGTAAGTATAATAGTTTATTCATAATCAGTTGCAGATGCTTTCTACCAAAATAATTTAATTTTCAAAGCGACTGTATCGTCTTTGTAACGCAGAATTAATTAATTTTTAATTAGCGGTATAACCAGCTACAAAGGTTACAAAGTTAATATATTAAAGCTAATTGTCAGGTACAGCATACAATGGTAAAAGCGTATGGTTTTACCCAGAAACCAAATCACTTAATACCTAAAGGTCGAACTTAATTTGACACGAGACAAACCAAATTATGCCAGATGAACTTATGTATCTTTCCAATTTTGATAAATTAAGGGATATATTAACTGTTTATTACCTACATATATTTTACCCTCTTTGCTTTACCTAAGTAGTCCTAGATAAAACAGATTTTTATCAACTTCATCAATAAAATTCACGTACAAGAAACTGCTGATGTTTACAATTTATAAGAGTGCCTCAAAACCAATACTGTTAATTTCCCAGCAATCAGTAGTAAATATATTCCCTGTTATATATTCCCTATGTGTTTGTTGTATCGCACATATATGGAGAGATATAAAATAATTACTTACAAAATAATTTGGAACAATCTGGAACATTTAAAGCGTAGAGACCTCTAAAGGAAACTTATTAACGATTATTTCATTAACGTGATAGCCAATGAAAGCTAGTTTTTTGACCACATTGCACCAATCAAATGTTATTACTAGTGGTAAACTAACATGAAATAATTAATTTGCCGGCTTGGTAGGTATTTGTATTTTATTTTATTTGTGACAACTATTTTGTAATTACGTTATTATAATCCATTAAAAGCTGTGTTTAACTTATCCCAAGCCTGTATATTTCACACAACCTTGGCTTTGAAATTGGGAGTTGTCAGCTTATGTGGTGTGATTATGTTATGTTTATATTATTATATTACTACATATACAGTATGTCCGCGGATGGGGTTTACAATGGGTGTAATGACTAAAATTTTTCATTTTTCGAGAAAATGTTATTCTTTATAAAAGTTTTTGCTTGCCTGACAAATAGTAATGACGTTGACAAAAATTACAAAAACTTAAAATTCCGTAAGAATAAATTAGTTATATTTTTTATTTTGGAAGAAAATGTGGAATAAAAAAGTTGTTTTAAATTATATTGTCTGTCCAAATTCAAAATTTCATTTCAATATTGAAATGTTTCGAACTAAGTGATTTTTAAGTAAAATACTCGTCGGGTTTTGTAAATTTTTTTTTTATTTTTTTTTATTATTTTATTTTGACAAATACTATAGTAGAGAGCTCGGAGACTCAAAATGTTCATCCTCTAGGGCTTTAAATACTAAAAGCTGACAAGTGGATAAATCGATAGCACATACGAGTATATAGGCAAACTCCCAAAAAAAGTTGTCCAAAGATTGTCCTGTGCAAAATGGCGTTATTCAATTTTTTCGATTTATGTAGTGCATCACATAGCCGAAGTACATATCTTTCTTTTGTAACAATTTCATAATATTCTCTGTAGCTGTACGGCTGTAAAAAAATTAACTATATTCAAGCATTGCGCCTTATGGAAAACGCAGAGTGCCTGTATCTCTTTTCGACCTTCGCTAGAAATTAATTCATTTTGCCATTTTTTTACATTAGACACTCAATTACTCGAAAACTAAGTCTCAAATAAAAATATATATTCTTTATAAAATGAAGGCCTTCTGACTACGACGGTACTTTTTAAAATATTTTTAGTGAAATAATAACTGAATTATGAATTTAAAACTAACGCGGTTACAAAATCTCCAAGCGCTTACGATCTGTCTGCGATGTGATGTGTATGTATCAGTTATTTCACAACAGTAATTAACATTATTATAATAATTAAACGACTTTTGGAGTAACGTCTAAATTTATAGAAAATATTACTCGAATTTAAAAAAAAAAAAATTCATAAAAATGGTAGTCTAAATCTTCACCGCTTTCTTCTTCTATAAACATATTTTCATCAATTACATTTTTTTTTGGAGGAGATATTTGAACAAGATTTTTATTTTTTTTACAGCTGCACCATTTATATTATATCTGCAATCTGAAAATAAACATTATTTATTTCTCTCTGAAGAAATAATATCTTTAACTATAGGTACCTTTTTTACATCCACAGCTGCTTAAGATGGTGAGATCTCGTGGGAAACTTGGATCAGTTTGAAATAGCGGTAGCAGTTTACCACTGACAGATTGCCAACCATATTCGAGCGCATTAAGGGGGTTTATGATGGGACTAAGAGCATTGAGCCGAATAATGGTTTGGTAATGAGCCCGTAAACAATGCTGTTTTAAGCTATCCTCAGTAGGTGGTAATTTATCCAGCGTTTGCGAAGCTGCTAGGATACCACGTAAATTATTCACCGACGATATATCTTCGTTGCTTGTATATAATTTTAGAACAATGGTGTGAACTTCTCTAAACAAAATATCGTCAAAATTAACTATTCCAATACGACCAAGCAATTTGTAATATGTAAGGTATACTTTCTAGCAGCTTTTTTTACCTATACCAGAAAATTGACTAGTAGTGTCACACCCTGTGATTGCGTGAAACGCTGGTAAGTTATTTAATAACGCCTGATCTATTACCAAATCGTGCACTGGTATAAATCGTTCATGTCTTTTCTTCACAGCTTTTACCCAAATTTCGGGTGTTAGGTGCTCCCTGAAGTGGACAAGAAGTACCAAAACATCGGTATCAATGATACTGTTGAGAATTAAATGTAATTATCGGAGAATTTGCGCCTAGTAGTTATCAATTGTAGGTTCGACGATATTTTATTGCGTATTATTAGTTGCCTATCATTTTGTGTCAGTTAAGATTGCCCCCACCACTAGATACTTAGATAGAAGAATATAGAAACACTCGCGTGCCTAGCAGTCAACCAGAACAGACGACGTGCGTTCTAGCAGTCAATCAGAAAACGACGCACGTTCTAGCAGTCAATCAGAATACACGACTCGCGTTCTAGCAGTCAATTAGAAATAGAAGACTCTCGTTGTGGAAGTCAATATTTTAATCTGTTGTGTGTGCGTGATTATATGTAACATTTAGAAGTTAGAAAACCCCAGGAAGATTGCTCCACTGGAACAGCACAGAGGCCTCTGAACAAGACATTCATCACAACCCCGGAGCAGGAGGATCCAGAAACAGTACACGTGGTAAGCTCGCTTAACTGACCTAACGTTCATTTTATAGTTACTTTATTTACCTATTAATTCCAAATCAACTACATAAAGGAAAAATACAGTCTGCTTAGCTCTAATGAGCTTTTGTTATATTAATAACGACCAGATACATTTATTGTACCCAGCTTATTTCTGGGTACAAAGTCTAGTATCAGCTTCTTCGTGATTTGATATTAACAAATCATCCACTAACTTAAAATTGCTTCGGTATTCCATAATATCAAGAAATCCACCACCTGTTACAAATTGAATTGTTTGTGTGTTAGATAATTCACTTAGTTGTAATGATAAAAAATTTGTTAATTGTCGCTTGTTAGAAGTTGAATTAATGAATAAATTCCATTGTTGAGCCAGAAGTACATCTCCTGAATTAATTACTTTATCAATAGACGAACTAGAACTTCTTTTTATTCTGGTCATGTTTTTAATGGAATGCTCTTGGTAGTTGTCTAGAACTACATCAATTCCGCCAGCATTGATTTCTAAAAACAATAGATGAGAATATTTTTGAATATTCACCAAATGTTTTGGCATTAGATGGTTTACCCAGTGCTTGTACTATAAACATCCTATCGAAAATTTTCGTATTGTTGGTATTTGGCATCGAAGAACTTTTTATCGGGTCATAATTTTCGATTAATTCTAATAATGCACAATAATTTTGTATATAATGCTGCATAAATTAATTATAATGAAAAAAAAAAATGTAATATTTTTCTATATTTTGTAACCGCGTTAGTTTTAAATTCATAACTCAGTTATCATTTCACTAAAAATATTTTAAAAAGTACCGTCGTAGTCAGAAAGCATAGGCCTTCATTTTATAAACAATATATTTTTTTATTTGAGACTTAGTTTTCGAGTAATTGAGTGTCTAATGTAAAAAAATGGCAAAATGAATTAATTTCTAGCGAAGGTCGAAAAGAGATACAGGCACTTAAAGTTTGCGTTTTCCATAAGGCGCAATGCTTTTTTGAATATAGTTTATTTTTTTACAGTCGTACAGTTACAGAGAATATTATGCAATTTTTACAAAAGAAAGATATGTACTTCGGCTATGTGATGCACTACATAAATCGAAAAAATTGAATAACGCCCTTTTGCGCAGGACAATCTTTGGACAACTTTTTTTGGGAGTTTGCCTATATATATGCTATCGATTTATCCACTTGTCAGATTTTAGTATTTGAAGCCCTATAGATTCATTTTTTAAGGCACTTTCGGACACATGAGCTCTCTACTACTACAAACTGTTACACTCGAACCTAGTTAAACGAGAATTATCAATATTTATATCTTTATATTGATACAAATAAAGACAATTCCCGCCCAAGTAAGAACCTCGTGCACCGACTAGCCGATCTCGTGCGGGGCGGGGAACCGTGGGTCCTATTTTAATTGAACCAGAGGAAAAACTCAACAATTTCGCAGAACTTGACCAAAGCAGATTGTCTCACTATATAAAGAAAGTCTATAAAAATAAAGATGTAGATTCAGGCGCCATCCACAGCGTGAATAGTATCACACAACTTTCTTTAATATAGCGAAACCAACTGCTGTGGAACAGCCTGGAAAATAATCGGACAGCACAACATAAATAATAAAAAATTGAAGTAATATAAAAATACACTATTTATTAATCTTTAGCAAAGATGAAATTTGTACATGAAAGTTAAAGCAAAAATCAATAAATGGTAATAGAATATGGCCAAACTGGCTTAATGCTACTGCACAAAAATTATACACATATATTAGGAAATGAGCGAAGCATAGTAAAAATAATTATAACAATGTACACTTTCTCACCACCTGAAGATGGGTACTGAAGAGACGAGTCCTAGGTGAGGTCTAGTAGTCTCTGCTAGGATACCACGCTCTACCCTCTTTACTGCAATTTGATGGTAAGGTTGCTCGGTACTGCTATGATACTGCTATGCCTAGATTTGCCTGAAGTTCTATTTGCCAAAGTTTTCCCGAAAGGTAAGATGCAATATGAGATGAGTTCTCTTATTATCAGCTACTGAATTTATATTGGTTGATTTAAAGATGACCACTCTCCACAGTTACTTGACTAACTATTACGTAACACGTAATTTAAATTTCTTGGTTGATTATGAGATGACCAGTCTCTGATTTGTAAATTACGTGATTGACTTTATGGTGTAATATAATAGACTAGATGGTCTAATATAATGATGCAATAAACAAATGATTGATGATACAAACAATTGAAATTACAGAATTTCAAAATTAACAAAATTACGGTAGAACTCCTGGCAAAGTAAAAAGAAAGAGAAATACTTCGTTAGCACGTGGTATTAAAAATAAGGTTGTGATAAAAAACTAAATAAATTCCACAAATTGGAAAATATAGCTGAAGGCTGCAATATATTGTTATTAAAATCATTTAAGAAAATAAATTACCTTCAAAATGTATGGATGACACTAAATGAAGATTTTAAATTAACACTGGGCATCTGCCCATTTAGATTATCAAACGGAGTTACTGATTTATACCGTTGCAAAAGAATCAATGAGTTAGTAAATGTAGGAACTCAATAAGGAAGACTAATATCCCCTCTAAAAAGAAAACTGCGCGGTATTCAACTAGTTTGCTAATTGGTGTAGGCAACCTAATATTCTACAATAGAAATAATATAGTTTAAACCTTATTTAATTACTACGAGTATTTAATAATTAATTTGAATGTATTTCGATATAAACAATGTAAAGAGGTACGAGTGTGTGTGGTATGGTAGCAAGAGGCTAGAACATAAAGTAAATACATATTTAACAGAAAGATATAATTTCACACCGCTTACAATTAAACTGAAATAAAATACTAAACGAAAACATTCATAATACGGGTGATCAATATATAAAGATGGTAAAATATTGTACAGTGAACTCAAGTAATTGAAAGGATTTAGTGTGTTTTAATTAAAAATGCATATTATTTCAAATGGTATGCTACAAAACTACAGAAATTTGTATAATTCCTGTAATATCCTATTTCATTGTTTGGTGCGTTGTTACCTGGTTACGTCTACATATCATGACATATCTGCATTAAAAAATTATTTTTAAAATGTTAACTGTCGAGCAAAGAATTTTTTTAATAAAATGCTACGCAGACGGCGGAAGTTCATATCGTTACCTTCTTCAAAAATTCAATGGCAGATTTCCCAATGTGTATGTTTTGAGAATGGTAGATCATAAATTGGTCAAAAATTAAAAAAAAACTGATGCTTGACGTAAAGAAAAAGAAAGAAAAAAATGTATGATCAAAATGACGCCGCCACAATATTAGTATTGGCATCTGTTGCTGAAAATCCTAAACTTTCGTTAAGAAATCGAGCCCGGCATTTGGAGTTGGTTAAAAAAAACTTGCATCTAGAAAATTTTGATGTTCGCTGACGAGTTCAACAAATGGGACTGTAGCTTCACAACATGTTAGGTATTGGAGTGAGACCAATCCCGAATTTAGAATTTTTACTGGAAAACAATATTTAAAAAAAGTTAATGTCTGGTGCGCTATTTCGTATCATGGCATAATAGGGCCATACTTTTTTGAAAATACGTGCAATAGTAACTCTTATTTACATGTGCTTAACAAATTATTTTCTGATCAGTTAGACGACTTGTCGTTGGAATATCGTAATAGAATGTATTTTCAACAGGATGGATGTCCGGCACATTATGCTTGCGTCGTACGTAATTGGCTTAATATCAAATTTGGACGACGGTAGATTGGTCGAAATGGTTCAGTTTTGTGGCCCCCCAAGAAATCCAGATTTGATAATTGCGGATACATTTCTCTGGGGGCGTCTAAAACAAATTATCTACCGACAACCCATAGACAACGACGTTGAAATTCTGAAGCAGCGCATTTCGGCAGCTGTGCAATGAATTTACATTGAGGAAGTTAGAAGTAGTTTTTACAACATTCGGAAACTATTGGAAATATGCGTATAAATATATATTTGCTTTTATAAATTCAGAATTGTTTATCTGATATTTACTCGCCTTGTTCGAATGAAATCAGCTAAATAAAAATTTAGCAAAAACTGATAAGTAGAGAGTTGAGTTTTGTTGGGTGGCTTTGGTGGTGTGCCAATCAGCTAAAACCGATATAGACCAAGATCCCGTGAACGCCAGACCTACGTTATTTTATAAAATCTGAAATTTTTTCTACGGAAGTACACTACTACAGGTAAGAAGAATTGGCTACTATGAACAGTCGGTCGCGGTGGCTTTGACAGGTAACAGGTAGCAAAGGTGTATAGAATTGCTGCTCAAAATCGTCATACTATAAAGCGTAATTTTTTTATATTGTTTACGAGATGCTATAAGAATTCACGTCCTCCACTGCCAGACACTTTCTATGGTGGCAACCCAGACCCCTTTAAAGTATAAAAAAATGTAATTGTACTTACATTATTTTATAAAATCAGAATTTTATATATGTTACTTCGGCACTATTTTAAGGTGTTTCCCAAGCAGCCAGACAGTTTCGAAGGTTCCAACCCCCTACCAGACATAGTTGATAGTCAGCTGTATAGTCCACGCAAATTAGACTTTTTAGGAGAAAAAATTCATATACAAATTATATTTGGGCTGTGTATAGTTCATAGGAATAGAATTAAGGATCCGAAGAGTTCCCACCGTTCCATCCGTTGATGGAAACACCTTTTTGGGGCGAAGAACCACCCCCAGACGGGACTTAGTTACGGTTATTCTCATTTTTCTTCGGATCCGTCATTCCCACAAAAAACAGGTATAGGAACAAAAATATTCTTCATTAAATTCTACATAAAAAAAGTTCTATGGTCGATTTGCGTACTCCCCACCGTTTTTTCGCTATCGACTTCAGAGTAGGGGGTAGTTTGGAGCGCTAGGCGAAAAATCGGTGGTACGCGATTTTTCACAGCGAATATCTCCGAAACGGCTACTTTGACGTCAAAAATGGTTATAATGGTTATAAGTATACGGGCTCTGATTATAAATAAACAATTTGTCCATCAGACATTTTATTATCAAACTATTTTTTATTATTAGGTTCATAGTAAACAATAAAATTTTAGTAAAATATTGAAATTTGGTTCATAATTACTTTTAAATATATTTAAAAAAAACACGTTTATAAACGGAAATTAATTTGCTATTGATTTATTAAATTTATTTTTTAACAATTTATTAACTGTAAAATTATGGTAATAACCAAAGGATGATGGTCAATTTGGGCGGTTTCTGCCCCAAATTATTTTTGGACGAAAAAAAATCAGAAAACATTTTTTTTAATGTCTGCTAACAATAATAAGTCGATTTTGCTCTAAACGGACGATCCCCCCCCCCCCTCAATCCTGAACATGCCATCACTTCCTAACGGCGTTCTTGGGGAGATATATGGCTTTCAAACTTATATTTGCTTGATAAAATACCACACTACCACACTAATTCCCTTTTAACTGTATCCGCTTTCATTTATCATTTTTTCCTTTTTTACAAAACGGGGTAGAGGGTGGTTTTACTATTTATTCGTTTGCGGGAAATATAACAAAATATCTAAGCTTGCTCAACAGACTTGACCAGGGTATCCTAAGATTTTTGGGGTCGCTGATTTCGAACCCGAAGTTCGTTAACCTGTATCACATCAAGTTTATAAGGTCATTTGAAAGTAAAATTGAAAAAAAAAAGGTGACAAAAATATCCAGAAAAATAGATAAATATGTTTTTGGCGTCTCTGAAGTGATGGCGTATTCAGAATTGAGGGGGGGGGGCTAGGAGAATGGGGAGTCGTCCGTTTAGGGTAAAATCGACTTATTATTGTTAGTAGACATTAAAAAAAAACGTTTTCTGATTTTTTCATCTAAAAATAATTTGAGGCAAAAACCGCCCAAATCGACCCTCTTCCTTTATTTTTAATTTATAAATAATTTCTACATAATTGAATTATCCGATAAACCTAACTGACTGTCTCATTCTTACTCACTTTTATATACATTTGCCTTCCTTTGCGCTCATACCTACAACTGACCTTCAACTATGTCTGGTAGGGGGTTGGAATCTTCGAAACTGTCTGGCTGCTTGGGAAACACCTTAAACTAGTTGCCGAAGTAACATATATAAAATTCAGATTTTATAAAGTAACGTAAGTACAATTACATTTTTTATACTTTAAAGGCCACAATAGAAAGTGTCTGGCAGTAGAGGACGTGAATTATTATAGCATCTCGTAAACAATATCAAAAAATTACGCTTTATAGTATGACGATTTTGAGCAGCAATTCTATACACCTTTGCTACCTGTTACTTGTCAAAGCCACCGCGACCGACTGTTCATAGTAGCCAATTCTTCTTACCTGTAGTAGAGTACTTCCGTATAAAAAATTTCAGATTTTATAAAATAACGTAGGTCTGACGTTCACGGGATCTTGCTCTAATAAGTATTTTACTAAAAATTCACTTACTTCGAAACATTGCAATATTCAAATGAAATTTTGAATTTGGTCAGACCATATAATGTGAAACAACTTTTTTGTCTCACATTTTGTTACAAAAAAAAAATATAACTAGTTTACTCTTACGAAATTTTAAGTTTTTGTAACTTTTGAGCACCCCGTATAAAAAATATTTTTTTTTCATCGTGATTGCCATTTTTTAGGCAAGCAAAAACTTTTATAAAGAATAACATTTTCTCAAAAAGTTAAAAATTTTAGCCACAACGCCTAGTGTAAACCTCATCCGCGAACATACTGTATAATGCAATATTACAATTTACAAGTTACGTTAACAATTAGCGATAAGCTAGAGAAGAAACTTATAGATAAAACATAAAAGCACGAGTGGTCCTATTTACGGAAAACATTTCATGAAACAAAACGTCAAAATATTCCCTCGACAATATTTTTCCACGCGCCGATACAAAAAATCAATAGCCGATTTAGGTTAGTTTACCACTAATAATGTCATTTGATCGGTACACTGTTGTAGAAAATGGGCTTCCATTGGCGATTACGTTAATGAGTGAAATAATCGCTGCATTTGTACCCTTTGAGATATGTCATGTTCTGTTCCGTATTCTCCCCAAATACTATTTGTGCTTTTAATTTTTTCTCTCAGACTAATATAGTAATGCAGTTATAGACCTACGGCCAAGAGGCAAATAAGTTGCCTCATCGGGTACAAAAGGTTTGAGTTTTTGTACTAAAAAACCGTCTGCCGGGGCTCAATGGTCAACTTCTCATTATTGGAGCTTGTCAAAAGGGCGAAAAAACTCACTAAAGTTACCTCATTGGGTACATGCTTAAAAACGTGACAATTCACTGGGAAAACCATTACAATTTTTATTTTGTGTGGCAGACGTCAGTATTTGAACGCAAACGTAGAGCAGACGCCCAAATCAAAGGTCTTTTTATGTAGATCATAAATATTTTTCAAAAAGATCGGCAAACGGTCAACTATAAAGAGCAGACGCTCTAGAAAATCTAACTTGAAAGAATAATCCCAAAGTCGGTACAGGGTTTTATTGAGTACATGTTCGGAAATTTGACAATGCACTAGGAAAATTATTACAATTATTATTTTGTTTGTCAAGACTTCCGTGAATATGTAGGCAAAACAACTTCGTATACAAGAAACACCAGCAATACAAAACAATAGTAGTAAATAAAAATAGCAATAGCAAAATAGTTTTATTGAGTACTTGTTCGTAACTTTGACAATGCACTAGGAAAACTATTACAAGTATTATTTTGTTTGTCAGATTTCCCTGAATATGTAGGCAAAACAACTTCGTACACAAGAAACAACAGCAATACAAAACAATAGTAGTAAATAAAATAGCAAGGTTCTTTGTTTTGTTTGATAATAAATCTAAAGAAAAATAACTATTCGTCATCTTCGTCATCACATGGATCATGAAAACCCTCTTCATTTTCATTATCAATATCCCTTTGGTCCATGCCGGTTTCGCGTACAACTATTTCGTCTAGGGCACTAGGTAATTGAGGTCCATCAAACCAAATCGGCGAAAACTTATTTTCATTTAAATTCCAACCATTTTCTATATACAATTTTGGATGTTTTTCGGTGGCACTATTCCATATGGCACATATTTGATTCGTTCTTTGTACTTTTAAAAGCAATACGTTCCTACATGGAGGTAACATAGTACTATCAAACTCAGTTTTTGACAAATCTTCTTGCTGAGCTATTGGTGATTAATAGCGCGGGTGATGAGCCACGGAATGTGTTAGCTGCTCCGTGTCTAGTAAATTCATCTGTTTCATCATCTATTCTGAAATGTATGTGTACCAATAGTAGTTTAACTCTGGTTCCGCTCACCTAGAATTTTGAGCTCTTCGTGGCAATCCCTAGTCTGGATGATGCTAATGCTTGACCTACTATCGAATGGACTCTGATTTGGTTTTGGTTTACAATGAGAGTAGAAAATGTCGAATCGAGCTTCATTGACATCACGTAATGTGGATTTCCCATACATAGCACAAATTGATTTTTCTACATACGTAATCTGATCTTTGGAAATGCTTTCATTGTTGTCAAATGTACCAAATACTTCCTGCATTTTTTTTTCATTTTTAAGGAGTTCAAAGGGTTTCAGTTTACCTTTTCTGGAGAAAGCTGCCGTGTAGTCACACCTTGTTAAAGAATGGAATGCTGGTAGAGATTTACAAATATTAAATCCTAGTGCATTGAAAGTTGCATTGACATTTACAGACTGATCAATGTGATGCATATTTTCTAAAATAATTATTAGGATGTCTGTGTCAGAGGCTCTAATTACAACATTATTGTTTTCCTTTATTTTGGATAAATGGTAAATAATTCGGCTATCAGCCTCTTCGTGGTAGCAATTTAGTATGTCAATGGTTCCTCTTTCGATATACTCGTTTATTACCGCACATTTGTAACACTCGTTGTTACAATTTGCGTATAAAGTTCTATTTTGAAGTATTTCCACAAACATATCTTTTTGCCAAAACTCACAAAAAAGCTTGACCAAGGCTCGTTTAAAATTGTAGTTACGAAGTGCTTTCATGAAGTCTGATGGCCGTCGTTGTTCACAATGTTCACAACCTTGAATTAAAAATTCGGCACTTCTTTCATATAAATTAGCCCTTTTATCGCGCTCAATATCTTTTATAGATGGGCTAACGAACTTATCGAACAATATGTGAACTTCATTGCCTTTATGTTGACAAATTTTTTAAAAATCATGTCCAGCTAATTTTTCAAACGTTTGTGGCGTTTCCCCTAATAAATGTAATAAAAAAAAACAGCCAATAATTGTACAATCGACGTGATTAGGAGGAATACAATTAACTTTTTTTTCAAGAGCCTTAAAAAGGCTGGATTTGTCTGTCTTATTCATGCTACCATCTATATGGCACAATGAATGTGGGAATAGTGTTAATGGAAATGACAATAACGTTACAAGGTCAATTTTATTCTCTAATGCTAAGGCTAAGATTCTACTAATTAAGTCACGTTTAAATCTAACCTCTACTACTTTTCCATGGCCTTTCTTCAATTTGGCTTTATTCTCTGAGGCAAATGTTGATATAGATTGTTCTCTAATGGTACCTTCAAATCTGTCTGAATCTATGGAACAGTCTTCAATGAAACTATTTCTCCTTGTGCCACCGATAGATGTTATATCTAGTAAATATTTTCTGGTTCTCTCAGTTGCCGATTTTCCAGTGGATATGTTAAAGAGATTGCTTTTATCGATTTAGGAATTAAAAGGATTCATATTATTTTCAATGTATGTTTTTAATGTATTTCACTCTTCGAGATTAATGAAATTTTATTTTCACTCCTACATAATTTCCAGACCGTCTGCTCTTTATAGTTGACCGTCTGCCGATCTTTTTGAAAAATATTTATGATCTACATAAAAAGACCTTTGATTTGAACCCAGGTTTGTACATGTACCTCATGAGGTAAGAAACGTAGGAATTTTGGGCGTCGCGACGGGCGTCTGCTCTACGTTTGCTTTCAAATACTGACGTCTGCCACACAAAATAAAAATTGTAATGGTTTTCCCATTGAATTGTCACGTTCTTAAGCATGTACCCAATGAGGTAACTTTAGCGAGTTTTTTCGCCTTTTTGACAAGCTCTAATAATGAGAAGTTGACCATTGAGCCCCGACAGACGGTCGGTTTTTTGCTACATATATGTGGTACTTTTACTACAAAAACTCAAACCTTTTGTACCCGATGAGGTAACTTATTTGCCTCTTGGCCGTAGGTCTATTAGTGTAAATTGGACGCTAAAGCGCTCGAATTTAATCAGTTAATAAACTGTCAATTGTCATTTCACACTTTTTCTTATTATTAAGAAACTACGCTCTCGAAAAAATATTTCCGATAAAACTCTAAGCACTAGTGGTATTACATAATATAATATACTTAATAAAAGTTTTAGGAATATAATCACTTACTGAAAATTCACCCAACAGATCTGGTATCCAAATTGTTTCGGGCTTTTAAACATAAGCACATGCTTTTCAAAGTTCTCGGATCCCATTAGGAAGGCTTAGAAATACTTTGAAATGTATTAAACATATTGAAATTTAGAGCACTTTGATGTATGGCATAGTCTGGTGTAGACGATTATCATGATACAGCATTCCAGAATTAGAAAATTAAGTTTTAATAGATAAGTAATAGTTTTAGATTTTTGTTTAGAATTTTCTTTCAGTATTTACCTATAATGTAATATGACTATATTTGACAAATTATAGTTAATACGAGATGAATAGGGAACTTGCCCTAAAAATAAAATTGAATTAAAATACTCAAAATCGTAAACTAACATAGACAACAAAAAAATTTAAAAAAAAAGTCTTCCAGAAATATAAGCGATTAAAATCTGCCTGATTTTACTCAGTCTTGAAACGTGACGTCAGATCGAGTTAGTCGGACGACGGCGTCAAGCGACATCGATTCTGCTTTGGCTTTGACGATTCCGCATGCGCATGCGCATTTGTCAGAAACAACTAGTAGTTAACACAACCCAACCTAAAATTTAAATACTAGGGTGAGCGCACCAGTTATTCCTCTTTTTTGGCGTAATACTTTTTCCATTCTTTGGATGTTACAACTGAAGGCACTTTATCAATATTTCTCTTAGTTTTTGCAACTAATGCTTTAGGTGTTGGCCACCGTATAGCTTTTGAGAATGGAGATTGATTACTAGAATCGCTAATATTTTCAAGATCTGCTGAAGTAATAATATTAACTGCCAATTTTTGTGGAGTCTTTTGTGGAGTTTTTTGTTGAATAGCTACATCGGGGTTTGGTGATAACTTGGGGGATTTTTCAGTTATTTCAGCTTCACTAAGTGGTCCTGGAGATAATAATTCTGAAGAAGTGCCTGGTTGTACGTTAAAATACTGTTTCTGTTTAGTCGTATCTGTTTTCTCTTCACACTTTTTTCTCAACTTTCTCCACACGTTGTATTATTCAGTGAATCTTTCTTCTCCATTCCATAGTCCTAGTTCTTCAAATGAATCTTTAAATTTTAAGAGCGTCTTCAGTTATATAACTCTCTAAAGTCTCGAGGCGATTTTTTACTTTAATCTGCGTTTCTATATTATCGCTTTCCTTTTCCAGTGAAGTTGCTGTTGATGTTTTTTTCACGCATTTCGTATACTCAACCCCATTTGGAGACCACGGATACAGGCCACATCTTTTGAAACCATTTTTCACAGAAACTTCAGTTATTTTTTTAAATACTTCTTTGAAAAGTATAGGAAAATTAGTTTTGTTTAGCGATTCTTCTGAATGATTAAACTTCCAATCATGTACCGTTTTTCTCCAAGCTGTTTTCATTGGCTTGAAAACACTCACATCGCATGGCTGAAGAATGTGAGTTGCATTATTGAGATAAAGAGCAACGAGAATTATTTGGTTTTTGGTACAGAATTCGCTGAGATGTAAGGTGAGATGAGAAGTGTGCCCATCCAAAAATAAGATAACAGGGAACTTCGTCCCTTGTTTCTTCAACCAAGGGAAGAACACATTTGTAATATACTCAAAAAATGTCATCCAGCCATTTTCTGTTTTTCCTACTGCCCAATCATCTGGAATGTTCCTTACTATTTCAGCTGGAATTCGTTGATATGAATATACAATAAAAGGTGGTAAAATTTTTCCACCAGCTGAAATACAAATAGAAAGAGTGAGCGATTCTTTTTCCGATCCCTTTGCAATTTCGTACACATTACGTTCACCCCTTGGTGCTATTACTTTGCCACTTTTAGGACATATTTGAAAGGCTGATTCATCGCAGTTAAATATTCTGTCTGGGTCAGTCAGTGCTTAAAAAACATTTTCATTTTTCAAACAGGTTTCAACTTCTTTAAACCACTTTCGAACATTCTCTTCCGTAACAGATGCTCGATTTCCTGTTAGATGTTCTGGAGTTCTTTTGGATAAGATCTGTTTATGACGGTTCATGAATAGGGTAAACCATTTTCTACCCGGTTTGTTGTTATTAAATGGATTATCTCTTCTACTGTTCAACATGATTTTTTTAACAGTTGTTAAAACGTCATCTTCCACTAAAGGGAATCCCATTCTAGATATGTTGATAATCCATTCTACTAAACGATTTTCTTCTTCAGTAGTCAATACGGTAGGTGGACCCATTTTTCTTTCTTCTGGCGTTTTTCCACTCACTTTATTTCCCAAGGTCCTCCTCGGGACACCATACTTCTCTGCAGCGGCTTTAACTGAACTACCGTGCCGAACTTCAGCAATTGCTTTTGCCATGGATTCCTTTGTATAACGGAAAAAACACCTTTTTTCCAATTGATTGCTCCATTTTTATTTATGCTGCAATGAATTTTTCCAATAATTGCCATACTTTCAAACTACTAATTGCCACCCACTGGCAACTACTGGTTTTAAGTAATCCAGAAAGTTGCTACTTGTTCAGATTGTCTTACAAATAATAATATATTTTAAGAAGGGAGCAGTGGTTTCATTCTGATTAACTATTTTTTTTTCCTTATGGGTTGCGGTGCCGAAGCCCTGCTGTACTGAAGCTTGAGGTTGTTGTACCCCATAGTCTCGCTATCCCATTAATCTCGTTCCTCTCCAGAAGGAGAGTATACGGTTAATGGGAGCTCTGGCTATTTCTTCCGGGGTTACGATTAGTCCCCCGAAATGTGAGAACCTCCCAGCCGCTAAGGCTGGGCATTCACATAGCATGTGGTGAGGAGTTTCTTCATCCTCACCACACATCCTGCATTCTGGATTATCTTTCAGTTAAGTGTCTATTCAGTGTGCAGTGTCCTGTTAGGATTCCCACTGCACATCTCAGCTATTTTCTGCTCAGCTTTAGCAATTCGTTATTCTTTGTCATGGATGGCCCGCCGGTGATGAACATGCGTGACTGCCTCATCCCCGGCGCGCCAGTCCAATACAAGATATGTTTCTGACTCAATAGTTCCTTTACCATTCCTCTTGCGGTATTGTATGATATCCCGCAGGATGGCTCAGGTCCCATCAAGGCTGTTTTTGCGCCTTCTTTGGCCAGCTTATCTGCTTTTTCGTTGTCTTCATTGCCCTGGTGTCCTCGCGTCCACTCCAGTTGTATACTGTTGTGTTCCGCCAGTTTCGCTAGGGATTCAAGGCAGTCTTTTACCGTTTTGGAACGTATCTCTACTGCATTCAGAGCTTTGAGAGCTGCTTGACTGTCAGTGATGATGCGGATTCTTTTGTCAGTATATGACCTCCGTATCATTTCTTGTGCACAGATTTCTATGGCTGTGACCTCTGCTTGGAACACCGTTGCGGTACTGCCCAGGTGCAGACTGATGTCTGTCCCTGGTTGATCCCCCGTAACACCTGCCCCAGTACTACTTGACGTTTTCGATCCGTCAGTATACCATATGGTATCATTTGGATGTCTTCGCAGTTGCCTTGTTCCTTCCTCTTCCCTATCGGGTATGTATACCCTGAAGGTCTTTGTGAAGTTGTGGCTTATGCTGATTCTATCTGACTGCATATCTAGTAGTCGATTTTTTCCTATTTGTTGGAATATTTCGATGTGGTATCCTATTCTTGGAATAGTCCCATGTCCATTTGTTTTCAGCCTGTACGCCGCCAACAGTGTTTTCCTGTTACCAGGATGGCGATATCATCTGCGTAGCCTTGCGCATATATTCCCCGCTGTTCCAGTTGAGATATAAGCTCGTCCGCGACCAGGCACCACAGGAGAGGAGATAAGACCCCCCCTGCGGGCACCCTCTGGTCACGGACACCTCCTCTGTCGTGGATCCTAGCGTGGACTGAATTTTCCTAGTTCTGAGTGCTGAGTCGATCCATCTTGTTATTGACTTTTCGACTCCGCGCCTCTTCACTGCATCACTTAGTGAGTCGAATGAGGTATTATCAAAAGCACCCTCTATGTCTAAGAAGGTTCCTAAGGCAGTTTCTTTGCTGTCTAGGGCCCTTTCTATTTTTTGAGTAAGCTTATGTATTGCTAACTCACAAGATTTTCCTGTTTGGTAGGCATACTGGTTTCGATGTAGAGGTTTTGTACTCAGTTTATCGTCCCTGATATGCCTATAAATCAGCTTCTCCAGGGTTTTCAGAAGAAATGATGTTAGACTAATAGGTCGGAAGGATTTGGCCTGGGCGTAGGTATCACGCCCTGGTTTTGGTATGAATACCACCTTTATCTTCCGCCAGCCGGTTGGCACATAACCCAGGGCCAGACTGGCCCTGAATAATGTGCACAGGGGTGTTGTAAGTATTTCCACTCCCTGTTGAAGTAGAGCTGGAAATATTCCATCCAGCCCTGGTGACTTGTATGGTTCAAATGATTTGATTGCCCATACAAGTCTTGTTTTGTTTATTATTTTATTTGCAATTTTCCATTCCTCCTTTGACGCTCTTCTTATTGGTATGTCTTCGAGTGGACCGCTTCTGTCTTGTAGGGCGGTTACACTGCCTGGGAAGTGTGTCTCTAGTAATAAATCTAAAGTCTCCTTCTCAGTGTTTGTGTACTCACCTTGTTGTCTTTGCAGTGATCCAATCTTGCCCTGATTGTCTCTCTGCAAGATTTTTTGGAGTCTAGCAGCTTCTGGAGTATTTTCTATCTCCTCGCAATGCTTCCTCCATGATTTGGTTTTTGCTTCTCTAATGGCGTAAACGTATTTCAGACGGGCCGTTTTGTATTCGTCCCATGTGCCAGTCCTTTTGGCCTGGTTGAACAGTTTCCGAACCTCCGCCCTTCTGGAGGAGAACTCGTGGTTCCACCATGGGGTTTCACGCTTGGCCCCTCTCTCTTTCAGAGGGCAGCTTGACTCGAAAGCTGTTATTACTGCTGTGGTTATTAAGTCACTCAGCAGTTCTACTTCCGCCGGTGTTTGTGGTCTTGATGGGCAGTCCTTCAGCCCCTGCTCTAGGTTCTCGTTGAAGAGTTCCTAGTTGCAGGTGTGATTAACTATTACTTATTACCAATTGTTGCCAGAGTGTGGCAAATATTGGAAATTTAACGATTGGCAATTCCATTAGTTGCCACCCTAAATAAAAATTTAGAAACTTAGTTTTGGGAAAAAAATACTACCACACCTTAAATTATCTACATTTTGGTTTTGGAAATATTATAAACAGATTTTTTGTATTGATTTAAAACTGACTACAAGGTTTTAAAAGGAAGCTCTTACCTTAGCACATGTCTTAAGCCACAGCACATAACCTAAAATCTAGAAATGCGCGCGTATTTCTAAATGAAACTGACAAGAAGTGACATCTGTTCAAGAACTGTAAAATGCCACATTAGTACATGTGATGTATAATTTCGTCAGCAGATGGCGATTGTAGGATTATTTCTGAAAACTCGTTTATTATTAGATAAAAAAGAAAAATGTGGCAATTACTAGTACAGTGGCGACTACTGGTACATTTACCCTACTTCGTGTAAAAGCCCATAGCCAGATACGTATTCGTTGGAAAAACATCTTCAATATTCGTTGATTTGAGTGATATTTGTTATTTTTATATAATCTTGTGTGGTAAACATGTTAGTTAAAAATGACAGATGCAGGTTTTCAAAAGGACAATCAGACAACCTAGTGTAGATATGTTTATGGTGGCATCATACATTAAATGCACTAAGAGTTAGAAATAAACATAGTATTATAAAGAAATTATAGTTTATGACACTGTATTCAATGGTAAAATAAAACAAGCTAAAAACGTAGGTACTGTCGCGAGCAAAATTAAATAGGACAAGTCTTATAACGTATTTTTGCTAAAATCTAGTTGTGTACATCTAACTTTAATTTTTGTGACATTGTCAGTTAGTTGTCATAATTCATTGGAAGTGTGCAAATAGAGATTTACATTAGAAAAAAATAGTTGTCCTATTTAATTTTGCTCATGACAGTATTCTTCGCCAATTTACTGAGCTATTTATATAATTGTTACACATTCTATAGGATACTCTTCGCAGTTTTCTTGTAAATAATGTTAGTTTTTGGACAGCCTGAACTTTGTGATATCAACTTTGTTGTGAAAAAAATATATGAAAAAAAAATTGAAAAAAAAAACATCCTACCTGCCAGGGTCGAACACAAGACTTTAAACAAAACTTTAGCCACTGCACCATCACAGATTACTGCAAAAATTTAATGTCTGTAATATATATCTTTCGCGAATCATATTTCAACGCATTTGATATTATTATAAAATATATATGAGTAAAATGCATAAACATACACATATATATATATATATATATATATATATATATATATATATATATATATATATATATATATATATATATATATATATATATATATATATATATGTGCATTTGTATCGTGTCCGCCTCCTTACAAATTTGTGGCGCCCGCACCTCCACTAGAAATAATATAGATAGATTAGTTCTGTTTACATATACATAACCGCCAAATTTCACTTACCAAGGGCATGCGGAGAGGGGAAAGGATTTTTATCTCTTTTTACATACACTTTTTTTTTCATACGATTGGTATGTTTACACCTCGTTATATAAATAGTACCTCTCTGACTCAATGTATTTAAAACTGTTATATATAACGGTAGACTTTGCCTCCTTCGAGGTTGCCAGACTTCTATAGTGTAAAATGCTCTAGCGCTTGCGCAATTAGTTGCGCTATGAAATCGTGTGCGTTTGTTATTATGATGATTCATATTGTGTAAGTTATACTCTATCAGATTACATTGGTGTTTTACCCGATAATGTGCGATTGTCTGTTTTAAAATGAACCGTTCACGCTAAATATCTATTATAGAATAATGTATGTAATTCAAAATATGTTCTTAAGGGAATTATTATTACTATTTAAAATGCTTTTCAAAAGACATCACTGAATCAGTTCAATTTTGTAACACAATTGTTACATATTAGTCCACGTAAATTAGATATTTTAGAAGAAATAATTTATAAAGTAATAATATTTGGGATGCGTAATCTAGATAGGGTTCGAAATAGATACCCGAATAGTTCCCCACAAAACGTCCGTAATGATTATGAATAGAACTGCTTCGGCCATATTACGGGGACTTAACGCTGGTTTTTCACTTTTATCTTGTAAACCGTTCGTCGAAAGAGAAAAAAGTATAGGAAATAAAAAAATCATCATGTTAAATTCTGCATAAAAAATGTACTATTAACCTTGTAGCTTATCCTCACCTATTTCGCGCTAACAGCGTCCGAACAGAGGCGTAGTTTGGGGCGCAGAGGTAAAAATTCATCCTATTCCAAGTTTGACTCCGAATATCTTAAAACCGGTTACTTTAACGAGAAAAATGCTCAGGAATGAATTTATTGAGCAGAATTTTCTCTATTAGATGCATATATAGAGGGTTTTGTCGCAAGCAGTTTATGTATTTTCCCCTTTGCAATTATATTAGAGGATAATCTGTACTGTTCACACAAAAGAAGATTTGGAGTCATGTTTCAACTCTGAGCTTGCTTCAATTCCACTTCTTCTCTTCAATAAGAAAGGGTTAATGAGGAAAATTAAGAAATCGTCTGTATGATATTTTCATTGCTGTACGAGAGAGGCCAATAGATTTTTCCGATTGCCAGTTTATTGTTGATGGCGGCAATTTGATTCATCGTGTAGTATGGCCGAAGCAGCTTTATTCGTAACCATTACGGCCAAAAAGTGACTGTAGTGTTTGACGGATATGCTGACTGCAGTATGAAGAGCATCGAAAGACAGCAGCGTCTTTTGAAACGCATTTCACCGGAAATTGTTTTTCATGAGAACACGCCACTGAGTGAAACGCAAAATAAAATGATAAACAATCTCACAAAAAGGAACGGTTTATTTCGCAATTGGTGGAGAGATTTAAAAACGAGGGAATCAAAACAATTACTACTGTAGACGACGTTGACGTACTCATAGTTCAAACCGCCTTAAACGAATCTCATGGAAACGATACAGTGGTCATCCTCGGACAAGATATTGATCTTCTCGCATTGATTATCGCTCTCGCACCTGAAGATAAAGATATCCGTTTCTTAAGAGAGGCTCAGAGATAAATAAAAAATAAAGATTACAGTTCTCGTGACTTGCAGTCCTCGGAAATTTTAAAAAGCTGTATGGCCACACGTTCAGTGGATGCGATAACACTTCAGCTTTCTTTGGTAAAGGAAAAGTGCAAACGGTGGAATGCGTCAATAAAAGAAAAGATCTCGAAGAGGTTGTCCGTATATTCAACAACCGTAGCTCAACGAAAAAAGAAATTACATCTTTGAATCATCAAAGATTCATTATCTTCAATAAGTTAGTCCGCCAATCTAGTACTACCGGGATTCTACGAAGACTGCCAGCAACATTCGAGGCATTACGTCAACATTCTTACAGAGTATTTCTCCAAATTCATGTTTGACGAGGAGAAAACTTGGAACCAACGGAATGCAGAAAAGCAGAAAATAGCATAAAATATTTCAAAGAGATGATATACTTAAAGAAGTAAAATGTTCAAAACTTAATCATTTTGGAGCAAAAATGTAAATATTTCCCTCCAGCAAGAGAAAAATTTTTGAATTGTTTAAAAATTTTTGAAAAGCATTCGAGATGACTCCAACAAACTATCATTAATTAGTATAGCAAAATTTATGATTAACCAACAAATATATTCTAGAATTTGGGTCTCGAATGCTTTTTAAAACATTTTTATTTCTTGCTAGAGGGAAATATTTACATTTTTGTTCCAGAATAATCTAGGTTTTTAAAATATCTTTGGAAGGTGGAAGATTACACTGGTCAACATTCAGTTTGAAAAAATACACCGGACTCTACCTAGGTACCCAGGGGTTTTGGGGTCGCTGATTCCGTTGCCGAGGTCGGTTAAGCTCTATCACGTCAGGTTCAAGGTCATTTGAAGGTCAACCTAAGAAAAGTTTTTTGAAAAAACCTAAAAAAATTCACACATAGGCTCTTGGGGGGTCTCTGGGTCCGAATCCGATGTCGGTTGACCTTTATCACCTCATGTTCAAGGTCATTTGAAGGTTAAAGTAAGAATAGGAGGTGAAAAAAATTAGAAAAAATTTATACGAATGCTCACCTGCCTACTTATTGTCTGTTTATCTGTCTGCCCTTATGCCTGCATACCTGTTTGTTTGCTTGTTAGTCTGTATTTATCATCCGCCTGCATTTTCTCTTTGTCCATCTATTTGACATCCTGCCTTTCTGTCAGTAATTCTGTCTGACTGAATGACTAAATGTTTCTATCTGACAGTCTGTCTGCCTCCTTGTCAGTTTGTCTGACTCAGGAAACCATTAAATTACTTTGACCCTGACAGGATTCAGCTCAGGGCCGGTTTTAGGTAACCGGAGGCCCTAAGCTCTAGGTATGTTTTTCGTTGAAGCTTTCTCTTCTAATAAAATAAACGTGCATATTTGCGTATGAAATCTGAGTTCTGAGGCCCCCTAAATGCGAGGCCCTAAGCTGGCGTTTACTCAGCTTATAGGCAAAACCAGCACTGATTGAGCTCCAAGTGAGTGAAGCCAACGCTCGTGGTACTCTTTACTTGCATGTTCGCTCTGCTTCTGCAACTATACCTAAAGGCCATCCTTTCACAGAAGAAAATAGGTAAGTGATTCATTGAGGTAAATATATTTGCACTGAGATAGCCGAAGAATCTTCATGTGCAGCTAAAGCTGGCGGACGAATGCCGGCTTGAAATGACCTCAGAATGACCTTGAAATGACCTCTGGATGCCTCTTTTTTTAAGGGTAAGCGAACAATGGATTCGGACTCAGCGACCCGAAAAACCTGTGTGAATTTTTTCAGATTCTTTCAACCACCTTTTCTTATTTTAACCTTAAAATAACCTTGAAACTGACGTGATAGAGGTCAACCGACATCGAATGCAGACTCAGCGACTCAAAAAACCTATATATAAGTTTTTTCAGATTTTTTGACAGCTTCTCCTCTGTTTTTCTCAAATTAACCTTGAAATGACCTCCGTATGCCTTTTAAGGGTAAACGAACACCGGATTCGGACTCACCGATCCCAAAAACCTATGCGTGAATTTTTTCAATCACCTTTTCTTAGTTTGACCTTCAAGTGACCTTGAAACTGACGTGATAGAGGTCAACCGGCATCGGATACAGACTCAGCGACCCAAAAACCCTATATGTAAGTTTTTTCAGATTTTTTAACAGCTTCCTCTCCGTTTTTCTCAAATTAACCTTGAAATGACCTCCGGATGCCTTTTAAGGGTAAGCGAACACCGAATTCGGACTCAGCGACCCCAAAAACCTATGTGTAAATTTTCTCAGATTTTTTCAACCACCTTTTCTTAGTTTGCCCTTCATATGTCCTTGAACCTGACGTGATAGAGCTTAACCGACCTCGGCATCGGAATCAGCGACCCCAAAAACCCCTGGGTACCTAGGTAGAGTCCTGTGTATTTTTTTATACTAAATGTTGACCTGTGTTATTATTATTCTTTTATTTTCTGCTTTTTAGCCCCCCCCCCCCCCAATAAAAATCGTCTTCTAATTTTTTTTACTTTTACTATATAAGGCCAGCAGCAGTGACAAATAGTGGACTAAGGGCAACTAGTTACGTTAAGGAATGTTCGTGTCCTGTTAAATAAATACCTTAAACAAATACCTTTTTTTAATTTACTCTATAAAGAGGTACAAAAATATTTGTTTCTGAACAAAATAAACGTTTTTTTATTCCCAAATTGAAGAAATTTAAAAACCCATTGATCTCTAGAAAGTATTATTTCTGTGTATAAAAGTTATTTATATTTTTAGTAAGATAATTTTAGTTACCATATCTATAGATGTATTTAGGAATAGTATGGCTCTTTACTATGTTGCCAAGTTTAGGAGGCGATATCGCTACTTTATTGTAAGGAAGCATTTAATACCTATATACATCAAGTGTTTAAAACAGCAGCGCCACCTGGTAAAAAATGTAGTGGACTATGGTGTATGTTTACATATGTTTATAGGTATTTTCCGCCTCCAAAAAAAGTGTCGTTAAATGCTTCTATCTCTCTATTTCTTCCCTTTTTGTCATAATCTTATATGCGCACCAATAAAGCTGATCATTATTGATAATAATGAGTCATGAATTTACTAATTATCAAGACATTCGCGATGAAAACAACACAAAACGTCTCCGCCTCCGAAATCGGAGGCGAACGCGTAAAATCGGAGGCAAACACCACCTAACCATATAACATTCGGAGGTGTATGAGTACTAAATGCATGTATATATATATATATATATATATATATATATATATATATATATATATATATATATATATATATATATATATATATATATATATATATATATATATATATATTATATCATTATATCACTTTTTTCCTCTGCGAAAATTTTCGAAAACGCGGCGTTTCTCCTCGGCATGAAAAAGACGATTTCCACGCGTCGGGATGGAAAATCGGCAAATATATTTTGTCGGACAATTTGAGAATTGGAGTCTACATATATATTTCATATATTTCTACAAACTTTCCGACAAAAATTTGGGAACATTAAGGGTGTCTACCACCCTAAACATAACATAACATAATTTTAAAACATTTATTGATAATCAGCTGATTTTTTCAAGATTGCTTAATAAAAATATGTAGAATCTAATTTTCGAATTGTCGGACAAAATATATTTGCCGATTTTCCAGTCCGACGCGTGGAAATCGTCTTTTTCATGCCGAGGAGAAACGCCGCATTTTCGAGAGGAAAAAAGTGATAGACTAGGCGCAATTATCCCGTACAAGAAGTTATACGAGGATATGTATAAATTGCAATTATGTCAACGGGCACCTAGACTAAGATGTACGAGATTTTATTGCATTTTCTAGTGTTATTTTTCACTATCATTTCTTTTTATTGTTTTTTAGAGTAACCACTCTATGTTTTTTTTATTAGAAGTACAGTAAGTTAGTAGTTAGTATTAACTACATGCGAAATATTATTGTTCAGTGCCACATTTTTTCATTAAATATTTTTCACTAAAATTATATTATATCCCGCTCTTCGTTGACAATAGCGTCAACTACCAACCAAATATTATTATTCTTTATCAAATAGTTCTCTAGATATGACACCATCAGAGAAACAGATAGCAGACCGACAGACTCATTTAATTGAAATATCTTAATTTTCATAATCTACATAGTCTGAAATGTAAAATTCTGAACAAATTTCGGAGAATGATTGTTTCACAATAACAGTACTTCCCTTCCCAATGCAACACAATAAAAATGTCAATTTAATGAAATTGTACGTAAATGACAGAACTAAGACGTCACCAAAGCACACTTTTCAATAAATGCAATTTGTCACTTTCTAATTGAGTTTATTTTCAAAGAATTTTTGAGATCTATGCGACAGTGGTCTCGAAAATAGTTGGAATTATCAAGGTTTATCAAGTGTACTTTTCTTACGTAGAAATGACTCTTGCATGAGATTTTATAGTCAAAAGTGCCACTACGTTTCGTAAAAAAAAGAGAAAAAATATTCATCATCAGGTATAGCTCATGAGGCGCCCTCCATGGGCTAGCGTGATGTAATACATAAATTATGTTTTCTTAGCTTAAAAAATGTTTCCTTACCAAATTGGGAGAAGATAGGTCAAGAGGTAGTTGAGATATTTCAAAAAAAAAGAAACAAAAAATACAATTTTGACACCCTGTATCTTTTTCCACAGCAACAATTTACTAAAGCGTGTTTGGTTGTATTCTCATATTCTGGTCCAAAAAATCTATGCTTGAACTAGGGCCTATTATTAATGGTCCACCCACTATATTAAAATTTAAAAATTTTAAGAAATCATAAATGAATTGACAGCGTCGAAAATAATATTTACTATGTTTATTTTTTCCTCTATATCTACTATTTATAAATTGAATACTTCCTTATAAAATAGAGCAGAACTGTAAATGGTTATTCAAACAGTGAAAACTTTGTGCAGCAGAACTTATTTATCTGATTACAACTTACAACTTAGAAACTTTCTTGCCTTTATAGAGACAAACTAAAATATCAAATAAAGATACGGAAATAGTAAAACTACTTTAAACTTTTTCACGCAGATGTCTCTCTAAAATTTCGAAATAAACCTAAAACTCATTAATCATATTATCACATCAAGAGAGCTCCTCGACGTTAGTAAATATTAATTATATTTTTTAAATTTTATAAGAATTATTAACACACAGTGCCCCTTTTTTAATTTTTGTGGTGTATAGTCTACCAAGGTATTTTATTAACACAATTCAGAAAAAGTTCTCTTAGCACCCGCCTTCCATGAATCAAAAGAAATACAATTTCCGAAAAACTCATATTAACGGTATAGATACGATTCATATTGTTTCGAAACCGTTAGCTGCAATTTCAAAAACCTCTATACCAAGACTTAAAAGTTTTGTCATAAGTCATCTTATAGAGAGGATGAAATTAAAATACTAGTATATGTAAGTCTTGTTCTTGTATTGTTCTTCTACTCTTCTTCTTAATCACCCCATCTTGATTTTTTCTCCACTGACTTTTATAGAATTTCCTCGAGGTCCTGAAACAGACCTAAGGAATACTGTGTAGTTCCTTAAAAGTCAGTTGTTGATCCAATAAACAGATTCGCACGAGACGTTAAAACTTAAAGTTAATTAATCAAGAAACAAGGCAGGATTAAAATAATATGAATGTATAATCGTCAAAGTTCAATTTTGCATTGAGTATCACGATTTGTAAAATGCCTAACCATTTAAGTATAAAACAAATCAAATTTGCATACCAAACATAGCAAATAAGGATACATCCCGTAGAAGATGTTTAATCGTAACTGCATTCAATGATGAAACTGGTAGTGTCAATCGACTGGCACAAAAATATTCAAATTTAGAAAATATGCTTAACATTTTGGTTTTTTGGGCTGAAAGTATTGGGATTTATAAATAAGTATTATAATATGCTGAGCATACTTCAGTGAAACAAGTAAGTCAGGCTTAATTATTTTGTAGTCATCATAAGTGAATAATAGAAAGGTATGATTATTGTAAATGAGCCTTCTAACTTCAGCTTCACATTTCTTACCAGAATGCCTGGCGAAGGCAGACTTTTACATAAACATTATTTCAATTATCTTGAAATTAACTATTATAACCCGTATAATACCGTGTGTGTAGTCGCGGGCTAGGCATGGGGAGAAGAATTACAAAATCGCGCGTGCCAGCAGGCTGAAATGAAATAACAGAGCTGGAATGCTCCATCGACGGACGAATTTACGGCTGACGGTGTTGTCAAATCTCTCGCGCTACGTGAATGTACATGCCTAATGGGAAATTACACGCACGGTATAATTAATATATATAAATACATTTGTTTTTTCCAGCTTTTATACTTTAAAAAGTAAGTAGCAAATAAAAAATTGTTACTAAACGTTAAATTTATATTAAAAATCTCTTTGAAATAAAGTTAAAAATCCCATGTATACAAAAGTAGCTAAATAGTAGATTGATAGTGATAAAAGTATAGTTACTTAATTGTCACAGAGAAAGACATGAAATTATTTTTTTTATAATAACTATAACGGAGATATTACAATATCAATTTGAATAAAGCTGTACGTCAATTTTAGATAAAATTTCACCTATAATTCATTTTGTTATCATCAGCAGTCCAGACATGTTGCAATCCCATTTTTCACTGTTAATAAAAGTTTAATACGAATCTTGGGGAGACCCCAAAAATAGATACTTCTGATTTTCAATAATTTGAAATACAATACAGAAATTCACAACAATGATCCGAGAATAAGCAGCAACAACATCATACTTGCCAGCATGATATATAGAAGTATCAACACATTATAGAAGAAAATTGTTGCTGAAACCAAGAATGCACACACCCTGAAAGTGCTATGTGTATAACATTGATTCATTAGTCAAATTATCATTTTACAAATTGCTGTTAAATTCTTTGTTACAAAAAATTTGAATAATCTATTAATACATTAAATCATTATACGATTACAGTGCTAAGTTGCCATCAACGTCTCGTTTCGATGTCAAAGCGAGTACCAGTTTACGTTCAAGGTCTACTGTTTTTACACCGTTCCGTGTCGTTCCATCCGCTAGTGTGTTTCGTATGTTCTCATGCGATTTTCTCGAAAACAGCCAATCCTAAAAAAAAATTCAAAAAAGAAAAGACCCCGCACACCACAAATGAAAATCCAGTATTCATCGAATTTCTCCAATTTTTGATATGTTGTTCTTCTGATCCAGTAGATCAAAAGTCTCAATGGGTACAAGTCCCAAAAATACACCCTTCTTCCCTTTTTTACCTTCTATGGGGGTGAAAAGCGCTCGCATACATTTAACAACTACATTTCTATAGAAAAATATTTGCATCTTTCAGCACGGTAAAAACCTCAATCAAAGGATCTTACTAATATTTAGACACCCTTCCACTCTTTTCCACCCTTTTTGGGGTGTGAAAATCGCTTTCACGGCTTCACAGCGGTATATTTGTTCCAAGAAAATTATGAAACTGCTCAGTCATCATCATCTTTTTAGGGTGACCTCCCTGTATATTTTTTTTATATTTTTCTTCTTTGTCAGTTGCGAGATATTATTGTCCTCCGGCATTTTTAAATTTTTTTTTTAATGACCATCCTGTATATATTTTTTTTCATATTTTTTCTGTTTTGACAGTTGTATTAACTGCATGCGAAATATTATTGTCCTCCATGGCATTTTTTTTGTGACCTCCCCGTATATTTCTTTCCTTTCATATTTTTCTTCTTCGACAGTTGTGTTAACTACATGCGAAATATTATCGTCCTCCGTCACATGAATTTTTTTTTTCATTGGCCACCCTATATATTTTCTTTCATATTTTTCTTCTTCCACACTTGTGTTAACTGCATGCGAAATATCATTGTGCTCCGCCACATTTTTTTAATTTTTTTGACGGCCCCTCCTATTTACATAACTTACCTAGTTCTAAACACACCTAAACATATCGAAAAATTGAAAAGTGCACCGTAAAGCATGCGACAAACTTTTTTGTTATTAAAGTTAGAAGGGTAGTGCATCGAAGTAAACCTGTATTTCTTTTATCATATTTTTCTTCCTTGACAGTTGCGTTAACTACATGTCAAATATTACCGTGTTCCGTCACTTTTTTTCCTTAACTAAAAGTTGTAAGGAGTCCACCCTGTATATTTTTCAACGTAACTGTACCCAGTTCTTCGTCAATCGCCAATCACCAATCTAAATATAAATAAGAATCTGCCTACCAAACATAGCAAGAACAAAATTCTTTGTTAGAGGACGTTTAATCACAACTACATGTAATGAAGAGTAATAGCATCAATCTTCTGGCACAAAAGATTCACAAATTTCCTAGAAAAGTAGATTTTACAATTTGATTTTAGGCTGACGGCTGAGGCTTTCCACATTTTTTTGAAACGCACCGACGCGGCGCGGCGGCATATAATAGAGGTAAAGAGTATGTATAAAATTTAGGAATAATCCCATACGTAATGATAATTTTTCTTTACATGTTATTATTGTAGTAAAAGATGTCATCTTCAGTTTCCATATGGCCCGAATACTTAATTTTACCATCAAGGGTGAAAATAACCCCCAAAATTAGATATTTTATATTTAAAAATTATTGCTGAATAATTTTTGAAACATAGGATATATGCTATGTTTTTGGCATCGTTGATTACGAATCTCATGTCAAAATTAGAAAATTCAAAATGGCGGCATCAATATGGAGAATAGATATATTTTTTAAAACAAATGTTTTAAAATTGTACATCTTAACGAAAAACAGCATATTTGAAAAAAAAAAGTCTTACTGGACAATTACAATATACAATATAAAAATGGTGAAATTTCGTTGAGAAAAATGTGGGAACGCACATTGTCTCGCCTACAACTTTAATTTTTATGATATATAAATAAACAATAAAAACATTTCAGAAATTGAATAATTACACAGGCAGACATTTTCCAAACCCTGAGGCTAGACTATAAGAAAATTTTTGGTGCACTGAATCCAAATTCGACCTCGGAATTGCTCCATCACATCAGGTTTTCGAAATATCCTAACCTAAAGATGCAATTTCGCTTTATTCGAGATTATATTACACCGCGAATAATTCTTCTCCCCAAAACTCGTTGCGGCATATGAAAGTACGACTCTTCCCCATCAAAATGCATTTGAATTTTTCAGATATTTTATTTCTTCTCGGAGAAATCGTCCATTGACATTAATTAGTTTGGCGTTTTCGTTACAACCATACCGCCAATCCTTACAAGTAGGCTGGAATCACCATTCCTTAACAGTAAGCAAGCAAGCTCTAATTGTCGTATCGATTTGAAACTCTGCAAACTTATGCAATTCTGGTGACAATATAATATCATTGACTTTGTATAATGGCGTAGGTGGGAAGAGACCACAAGCCCATGCTAAATTTTTAGGGGGTCATATGATACCGCTTGAAAAGGTATAATTTTTGTAGTCCTACAGAAATAAATCACTTTGAGCCCTATGCCGTACATTTTAGGTGGGACATGGGAAAGCCGCGGAAAAGTGAAAATCGTAACCCACAGGGGTTGCATTTTTTCAAACGATCCTGTACGGCTTACGTTTATTTGGACTGTATTTATATCTGTGACTCTTAAAAAGAGAATGCCGCGCCGTACAAAAATAATGGGACAGAAGTACAAGAATAATTTTCGTTTTCCGAAAAGTGACTTCTATGTACTAAGGTGATACGATACCGTACGGCTTTTATGAAATTCGATTTTTATATTAACAAGGATGAACTTTTTTGCTATGCCGTTCAAATCAGTTGGACCATGGGGTGGCAAACACTACCTCGGTGGTGATTTGATACCACATAAAGCTTGATTATTTTAATACTATTTTATATAATAATAATTTTTATTACTATGCCGTACATTTTAGTTGGTACATGTGTCTGGAAAATTCAATTTTCCATCCCAGAGTGAGCTTTTCTGAATAAAAAATTATAGTAGGACTTTATTACATTCGAGCAATACTTGATATTGTAATTATTCGAAACCAATAATTCAAAATTAAAGGATCTGAATCGCAAAGGGATTTTCCGAAAATTTTCTGCTGTATTATATCGAAACAGTGCGTAAACAAATTATACTTTTTAAAAATTAATGTTTATCAAAAGATGAAATAGAAAAGCTGAAAAATATTATTTTCAATTAGCGTCATAGTATTCTTTCGAAAATTTTGGTGCACTTTTTTAGTACCTTCCGTAAAAATTAAGTTTATAAATATTTGCAATTTATTTACTTTTTTCTAATCATTTACAAACTACAGCATAATCTTATAAAAATTAAGTAAAAATTTCATAAATTTTTCAAAATAAAATATAGCGCAATCATAAAAAATTGTGTTCTTTTATTATAACCACTCACACCCTCATTAATATTAAACATTAAAAAACTGGTATGTCTCGATTCCACCAAAATTAACTAAAAAAATGTATAAAATATAGTATTTTGTAATTTACTGTTTAAGAAACCATCACGCGAAATTGAAAATTTTTGTTAAATCCATTATAATAAATCAGTAATTAATTTATGCATATTCTTTCTATCACATGAATGATGAATTACATTTTTAAGTTTTCCAAATGTAGTATGTTGTAAAATTAAAAATGTTGGAAAAAACGTTTGCCTAAATAGTTATTTGTGTACCAAGGCCGTAAAGTTGATCTTTTTCGGTCGAATCAGAAATTTACGGCCGAGGCGCAGCCGAGGCCAAGCAAATTTCGGGTGAGATCAAAAAAGATCATTTGGCCGAGGTACACACAACATTTTTTAGGCGACTGTTTCAGAAAGTAAAATAAATAACTATTTTTAGGTCTTAAGAGAGACAAAAATGGGGAATTAGTTTTTGTATTCGATACAAAATAACTAAATACAACACATATTTAACTAAACAAAAAAGTGTAATATATAAATATATTCTTATTTATGCCTGATTAAATTTGATGATGAGACAATAGGTATATGCGGCTGGGAAGTGAATGCAGCCGTGAAGTAAATGCGGCCATGAAGTAAAGTAAATGCGGCCGTAAAGTAAGTTTGATAGAGGATTACAAAAAAATGACACATTAGGAATGCTATCGGATCCGTAAAACATCAATTTTTGCTGCAGTCGCCTAAAAAATAAACTTATGAAACATACTAAAATTTTTTACATTGCAAATACTGTAACACATAATTTTTTCATAAAGTTTCCAAATAAGTTAATCCAGAAAAGAAAATTTTGGGTAATTTGTACACGTTTTTTTTTTAATGTCCCAATATTTTTCTACGGCATTCTCTTTTTAAGAGTCATAGATATAAATACAGTCCAAATAAACGTGAGCCGTACAGGATCGTTTGAAAAAATGCAACCCCCGTGGGTTACGATTTTCACGTTTCCGCGGATTTCCCATGTCCCACCTAAAATGTACGGCATAGGGCTCAAAGTGATTTATATCTGTAGGACTACAAAAATTATACATTTTCAAGCGGTATCATATGACCCACTAAAAATTTAGCATGGGCTTGTGGTCTAGAAGTAGTGATAACGACTTTTAATGGGTGTATCCCCGGCGACTCCACCATAAACTCGAATATTTCTCGATAGAGAATGATGTGAAATTTCTAAACTTAAAAAAGTGTGGTATAAATGAAATAAGATATCTGGAACATTCAAAATGCGTTTTGATCGGGAAGAATAGTACTTTCATATGCCGCAACGAATTTTGTGGAGAGAAATGAATTCGCGGTCTAATATAATCCAGAATATAGCGAAAAACCGTGTTTTTTGCATTTTTAGGTTAGGATATCTCGAAAACCTGATATGATGGAGCATTACTGAGGTCGGATTGGGATTCAGCGCACCAAAAACCTTTGGGAAAGCATACTCTGGTCTCAGTGTCTGGAGTTTCGTACAATATTGTCGGCCTGTGTTATCTTGAATTCTGTTCCTCAGAACTTTTGATGGAAGTCTCAAAGTTTCTAAGATATTGAACATTGGAACTCATCCTCATCCTACAAACGTTCGGATGCCATCTATAAACTTAAATATCTCCGAATCTATTAATCCTACATAAATATAGAAACAAAATTCGGAGTTATAAAATTTATTTTTACTGTCCTTCATTTTTTCGCTATAACTAATATTTATTAAGATCTGCAAATAAACAGAAATACGTTTTTTCAAAAATACCTTCACAATTAATTAAAATGCAATTTTTGTCTAAAGCAAGTTCTGTAAATGGACGAAAAAATTAGAGCGTCTAAGTCATACTATACGTTAACAAGAAACAATGTATGAGAATATATTTTTTTAATTGCTGACTACTTACATTAACAAAATTGCGACATATTTATTAAAAAAGATAAGCCACAATTTTTTTGTGTTTGATGCTATAGAAATAGTCAAAAATGCATTTGACAGACTAATTAATAGATACTCTTTCATTTTGATGGTTAGCGTTTTTGACGTAAGTGCCATAGTTTCTGAAATATTAAACTAATATGCTTCATATTATAAATGTTCTGACGTCATCTATATACTTCTCAATTTATTTATTTTGCCTCTAATGTGCTCTCACTCAATGTAATACTTGTTGAGTTATTTGATGAAACACATTTTGAAATACCTCTTATTTCAAGCAAAAATCTCAATATTCAAGCTGTTATAACTTAAACTATCAATTCATATGAAAAAGTGTATAACCTTTCCTTCTCAAAATTTGATTCTCTTTCAGATTTAATGTTTGTGTATTTTATGCTCCACTTCCTATAAATTAGCAGCCCACGCAAAATGTAGAAACTTTTCTATGATTCAGAACCCTATTAAGTTGCCAAAAATGAACGAAATCCAATTCATATGACATTATTTTGAAGTTAAAATCTCTAGTTACTGTACTATATAACCTAACATTGATAGAATAATCGGCTTCGTCTTCGAGCGACCTCTTTGGAGATGTCCGTGTATTGATTTGAGTGCGTTTTAAGTTTCTGGAGGTCTCTTTGTTTTTATGAGTATTTTATATCTAGCTGACAGACAAAATTCGTGCGTTGATAAAATTTAACCCTCTTGATTGACCATATATGATGACGATGATTCATATAATTTTAAAAATGAACAAACTATAAATATGATGGACGTCCATTTTATGTAACACCTGCCAAGCCAAAAGATGAATAGTTCCAATTGCGTTTTAGTGACCAAAATATTATTCCCCATTTTCGTCACCATTACGTTTTCAAAACGTAATAACTCAGTTTTAATAACAGCCACTATAACCAAATAGCAATCCTTTTTAGCTACTGTAACACGATGATGACCAAAATACAACTCCGTGTGCTACTTGAGAGAAGTTATCTTCTTTAATAAGTACTTGGAGTCGGCACTGCCCTACTGCAACTTTCAATCATTTCGAAATTGTTTATTACCTTTTAAGTAAAATCGATGTAAAGTTCGCTCAAACCTGAGAGACATACTGCATATTGTGGTTTCGATAGCTTGAAAATCTTCGAATTTTATTGTGCTTAATCAAAAACTTTAGTAACATTTTGTTCTAAAATTATAATAAAATAAAACATAGTTTATTGTATTTTCTAAGAAGAGTTGGGCGTTGCCGACCGCGACTACATATTAAACGTGATAACTTCTGTTTAAAGGGGGGAATAATCAACTTTTAATTTTAATACTTCCCAAAAAATACAAATCTTAAGAGTTAAGCAGTTTTAATTGTCTCCTGATGATGATAACATAGTTGGCGAAACGCGCATCGAGTGTTTTGGTTTTTGTGGAAACTACTTCAGAGACAGCGTCACATCGTCACCAGTCCCCTCCAGGAATAAAAGCTTGCCGTATGCCACCCCCCCCCCTGGAAAATGCACCATGGTTCTAGATCAAGTGTTATAAAGCATGAATAAAGAAAACGCGAAATTTTTAATGAAAACTGCAACCGGACACATCTGAACTGAAGACAAACTTTGAAAAGTTTAATAATAGTGCGATATCCGTCAGCAAAGGAGAGACAGATAGTCACCGTAGGGGAATATAAAATAGGCGACTGACCTAAGAATGACGAACAAACTGAAATATCTCGAAATATACCTGGCGAACTAATTGAAATGGATAGAAACTGCAAGGGACTGAATTAAAACGATATACAGAGTTATAAAGGAAATTCTATCTTTCATCGAGAAAAAAAGAAATAGTCCAATCAATGAATAGTTTCTAGAGGAAAATGCTGAGATCACAATTTTTGACAAGGGGGCTGTGTTTGGACTATTTAGGAGGTAAGCATACCAAAAGTCCCCGAACGTAGGAGGTGGGGGGGGATGCAGGGGGGGAACGAAGAAAGTCCCGGTTTTTGGTTTCTCGCTCATATCTCGAAAACGGTTAGCCCTAATCAAAAAGTGGCTATATGCAAAATTAAAGCTGACTAAATTTTCTACAATAATGTTTCTATTATCTTTTTTCCATATTTTTGTTAAAAATCAATATTGGCTATCCGACAGAAAATAATATTTCCCAAATTGCCATCTGGTGCTTCTGCCCCCTTTCTTAGTCACAGGATAGAGATAACTTATATTTTTTAAGGGTACGCATGTCCCTATTTTTGGTAGTAAATTTTTGTAAACAATAAGTCGATGTTAAAGGTACTTTCTAATTATGTGGTTATGTCGTTGAGTGATATAAAAGTCAAATTTTTGCGTATTGCCCAAAAATGTACTTTGATTTTTGGTTTATTTTGTGAAATTTTCATTTGTATTAGTCTACAACAAAAACACAGTAAACATTTTAGACCAATTCATTGTTTCGTTTTTTAATTAGAGCGAGTTAAACGAGAAGCTGTTTTATTTTATTTTTAATTATTTATCCAATAGGATGAGGAGGACCAGAGGAATGATCCGAAAACTTGTGACTCTGTTAAATAATTATTTATAATAATTAAACTACTCAAAGGATCATTATAAAATTAATGGAGTTCTATTCTGACAGTAAACAAAGCGATTAAAAAAGCGAAACAGTTTTCAAGAATTAATTCAGAACTATCAAAAAATGAAGTCGCAGAAAGCTTCATGAAAGAGTAGAAATGTCAAAGCGCTTGGGATAGATGAGATCTCAGGGGAACTCATCAAACATAAATAAGGGCCCTTACCTTTTTTGCAATTAATTAGTTCAGTGACTAAGCACTTTATACGCAAATTTGTGAAAGAGATATTCCATACCAGGCCATCATATCATGTTGAAGAATTTTAAAACCATAAGTTAAATAAAAGTGGATATAAGTTGAAACAATATTGTAAACAAGTTAATATCGTATTATTTCTGCCTTGCAATCCACCTAATTATACGTTCCCTTTGTTTCTAGTTGTGTCACTAAACTACGAGGTAATTTACTTTTGTTGCTTTGTTTACTTTCACAATTTACTTTGAACTGTTCTCGACTGGAAAGTCCGGCCGCTTTTGCTGAACTCTGGGAAATTATAGACCGTTGTGATTACAATTATTATTGCATTAACGGTGTTCCGATTAACTGGAGTCATTAAGACTGTCGTATCAATTTTTCTTTTTTACGTAATAACTTGTGCGCTATTGGAAATAAATATTCCGAAATTTACTTATATAATTAGTGAGACAAAATTGTTATTATCGTACGCCTGTGATGTTTGCGAAATCATATAAGTACGATATAGTGAGGTGGCTTATTGAAATTACCATTACTTGGCAGATAAAAGCACCAAATTTGGTATGAAGGTACCTTAGGGTATACTAATAAATGTTAGTCTAGGAGCCTTCTGGAATTTCTAAAAATTTTCATGTACAGCACTAAAATCCAAAATGGCCAACAAATACGACAAAATATGACATGTGAGTCTTTCTTTTCGAGGCACCACTACTGCAAAAACCATAAAAATTGCGATTCTCTTGCACTCTTCAAAATACCAAAGCATAAATCATATCTCAGCAGAGGAAGAAGCTGAAAGTGCTTCGGAACAATGCGGAATTATTTAGCCAACTATACATATTTATGCAGAACCGGGAATCTGGATTGGATGAGTTTTTTGCGCATGAGATACAGTCATTCCCTCTTTCCATTTCCATTCTATTTCAGACTTTGGTAAACTTCATTTGCCAACCACCAAGGCTGGAATACTGCAATGTCTTGAGCAGTCAGGTCAATCAGAGCACCCTTCAACCTACGAATCCAAATTTCTGGATGGTGCCGTCATCGTCCACTACCTGCCCACTACTAATGTCGACACCTTCAATCAGTATGCTGATAAGATATTTCTACCTTACCTTCACAAGCAGCTGGAGAATTCCCAAAGATTAGATGTTGTTTGGTACACTTACATTCCAGATAGTTTAAAAGAGTTCACCTGGGAAAAAAGAGGTGAGGGGATTCGAAGGAAAGTATCTGGCAGCACCAAACTGCCACGAAATTAGATGGACTTTCTCCGAGATTCAATGAACAAGAAGGAATTGTTCAACTTCTTGACTTCCAAGGTTATAGAGATCAACTGGCCACCAGACAAAGATGTATATGTCAAAACAGGGAAAGCAGTTGCACAAATCGGCTCGAACACACCCATGGAAAACTGCAATCATGAAAAGGCAGACACGAGGCTTGTGGTTCATGTACTCCATTCACTACTGCACGAGGTAAAGAGTATCCTTGCGCGTACTGTGGACACAGATGTCATTGTCATCCTTACTGGCGCATTCTATGATCTAATAGTGACTCAATCTTTGGCCGATATCTGGGTGGCCTTTAGCATGGGCAAGCGGTACAGTGCAAGTGTAATTTGCAAGTGTAATTTATTTATAACTGTTGCATACTGAATTCCGTTGAATGAATAACTATAAATATTTTTTTGTTATTGGAAACTCTTATTAGCGTTATATTTGGACATACATATTGCTGTAATAAATGATATGGAACATATTTTATTAGATTTTATTTAATAAGTAGACTACTCTAAGTTAGGTGTGTAGTGTAGTGTACTTCGTTGGCTTAAAGCTGTAATTAAAAATTAACAGTATAATAGATTGTGTTAAGTGATATTTTGTCGTATTGGTCCGCCATTTTGGATTTTAGTGCTGTTCATGTCAATTTTTAGAAATTCCTATGAGTAAGCCAAGAAGTGTAGTCAGTAGAGGAATGCGAGTACGGGCTCCTAAAAGTGGAGCGACACGTGTTTAGAATACGTATAATATGGCAGTGTGCGCCGGCTGAGAGCGGGCCGCTCCACTTTTAGGAACCCGTACTCGCATTCCTCTACTGACTACACTTCTTGGCTTACGTATAGGCTAACATTTATTAGTATACCTTAAGGTACCTTCATACCAAAGGTACTTTTATCCGCCAGGTAACGGTAATCTTGAAATAGAGCTTTAAGTCACCACACTAATAATGCATCAGCCACGTGTTCCTTGCATTATTTTGTCTATGGCTGTTTAATGTTTTTTGAAATGGATGGTTTTCATTTGATATTTATTTTACAATTGTCAACATCCAATTTGAAACAGTGAATTCGTATTGAGAATAGTAATATACAGATACTGATTTTACTCCAGTCAAATTAGATTTTGTTTGCATAAAAATTTACACCCAACTGAATTTTTGAATTAATCATGTTTCAGCATTTTAAATAAAAGTCAAAAGTCCTTATAGATACCACTGGTGATCAAAAGTAAAAAATATACTTACTGTTTTTTTTTTACAAATATCTTGAAGGCTATTGGCGTTATGACAAAAACATTTATTGTCAATATTATTGCTTACAAAATTTACAATGAAAAAGAATCTAAACCTATTTTTTGTAAAAGTAGTACTTTATAAGAAACATTGCTTATAATAGTATATTATGGAACGACCATTTAATGATGGCTATTAAGATGCGAGAATGCGAATTATGACGAGCCGTAGGCGAATGTCATAATGAATGCGAGTGTCTTAATAGTCATTAAATGCGAGTTGCATACACTACTTTTTCTACGACCAGTTATAATAAGATAGAAAATTAATACTTTATTTCTGAAATGTATTAATTATAGGTAACAATTTAGGAATAATCGTGAGAAAATCACCCTCCGAGATTCCTCTGGATTTTCACGTTTCAGACTATGTATATTACGAAAATTAAAGTCATTTAATTCCATCAGTCTGTCTGTCTGTTGGCGCTATATCTACAAAACCGAACTAAGAAGAATGATATTTGGTAGGAAGTTGCCGTTATTGCCCACGAAGAACTGGGATATACTTACCAGTGAAGAATATACAGGGTGAACATCTAGACATAGTATTAAAAAAAATCTGTCGGAAGGCCCTAACATTTCGTAAGCAGTTAACCGCAACTGTCAAGGAAAAAAAAACATAAAAAATATACAGGGTCATCTAATAAAAATAACGACAAAAATGTGACTTGAGTTCGCATATAATATGAGAACTGAGCGGACTGTAATCCTAAATTTAATTCTTGAGCAATTTTAATTATGTTTTTAAAAATAGCAACGCACGTGACAGTCAGGAGGAAATGGCTCACCTTATTTGCACTTGCCGTTATTCAAAGGTAGACTTTCGTAACATGCGATAGCAAGAGGAGACAGAGACAGGCGACAGCGATACTACCGGTACAATGCGACCTCGTTCGAAGTGTGCGACATGGGGCTGTGTGTCGCTGTCACACGCTTCGAACGGGGTTGCATTGAATTCCATTGTACCGGTAGTGTCGCTGTCGCCTGTCTCGGTCTCCTGTCGCTGGCGCATGTTGCGAAATTCTACCTTAATGGTGGCTTCTCGGTTACAACCTGGTTGGTGGACACCTTACCGCACACAATAGATAACCAAACATAAAGGTTCAATTTAAAAACTAAAGTTAAAACCCCTAAGGAGTAATAAATAATATATAGAAACGAGCACTTGTAGAGAGAGTAGAGTAGAGTTTAAAAGTCTACACACCGATGTCTTCTCGCAAGTCACCCACATGCTTAACTGTCACGTGGTCTCGCGGAAGAAAAAATAAGACAAAAAATATAGAATTTACATTTTACATTCATAAAAATTTATAATAAATTAATTTTATTAATAATTAAAATAGGGACAAAACAGGTAGTTAACACAACTGTTAAATAAAAATATAAAAATATACAGGGTGGTCACAAAAAAGAATAGTTAATGAGAAAAATGTGACAGAGGATTTGACACAGCTGTCAAAGATGACAGTGAAAAATATACAGGGGAGTCACTATAAAAATATATTCAAAACATATGGCGGAGGGTAATAATATTTCGCATGTAGGTAACACAACTGACAAAGGAGAAATATATAAAAAATGTAGAGAGTGGTCACACTTAAAAAATTATGAAAAAAATGTGAGTGCAATAATATTTCGTATATAAGTAGTTAATACAACACTCAAAGAAAAATATGAATAGTATACAGAGTGGTCACCCTGGCAGAGGGCAAATAAAAGAAAAATTCATAAATAAAGGATGCCAAACAGAAAGGGAAGTTTTGTGTAAATATATTTACAAATTATTTGTTTTGTTTTTATTAATACCTAGGATATTATTAATCGAATCGGAGCAAAAAAGTAAAAATATTTGTAAATAAATTATTAAGAAAATGGCGTAAGCCCGAATCCGATCCGCCACTTTATTTTTTTGCAAAAAAGTTAGAACCTCGAAAATGTCCAACTTTACCTACTAAATTAAAATTACCAAAGACTTAGTAGTCCAGTCAATGAATGGTTTCTAGAGGGAAATGTTGAGATCACAATTTTGGACTATTTAGGAGGTAAACATACCAAAAGTCCCCGGGTTGGAGGGTGGCACGAAGAAGGTCCGGGTTTTTGGTTTTCCTCTCATATCTCGAAAACGGTTGGCCTTAATCAAAAAGTGGCTATATGCCAAATTAAAGCTGACTAAATTTTCTACAATAATGTTTCTATCAATTTTTTTCGTATCTGCTATGATTCAGTAATGAATTGTATATCTTTTGACTGTATTCTAACTTTATTATAAATTTATTATAAATTGAAAATAAATTTTAATAATCATCGTAGAAAAAAATTTCTTGTACAGATATCCGTTTCACAACAGACTGAACTGAAATATCGAATAAAAAATGTCTTTGCGTCTGTAAGTGTGTGTGTGCGTGTATATCTATGTGTGCGTGTATACCGCTTTTTGTAAACACAATAACTTATGTTAGACTTAAAATATTTGATTACAATTTGTATGTAAAACAGCATATTACAATAATCCCTTGAAATTGAGCTATATTTCTAATACATGGTGATAACCAGAGGCCTACAATTCTCACTTCATAATAGGTAATGTTATTAAAAATTCCATGTTCCATATTTTAGGATAACACTGATATATCATCTAATTTAAATAAAGTTGGTTTGCCTGACATACACCCAGTATATTGCAGTTTAGAAATCTTATACATCTTCTTATTTTTGTATGCTTAGTAATATTTTGCTCTGAAAATAAAATGAAACGTATTTTACGTATGAGAGTTTGTAGGCTTCCGGTTATCACCATGTATTACAGATATGGCCCAACTTCATTAGGGATTATGGTAATATGCTGTTTTACATATGTTCCAAATTGAAATCAAATATTTTAAGTCTAACAGAAGTTATCGTTTTTACCAGAAACGGTATACACGTACACATAGATATATACGCACGCACATACTTACAGACGCAAAGACATTTTTTATTCGATATTTCAGTTCAGTCTGCTGTGAAACGGATATCTGTACAAGAAATTTTTTTCTACGATGATTTTTAAAATTTATTTTCAATTTATAATAAAGTTAGAATACAGTCAAAATATATACAACTCATTACTGAACCATAACAGATACGAAAAAAATTAATAGAAACATTATTGTAGAAAATTTAGTTATCTTTAATTTTCCATATAGCCACTTTTTGATTAGGGCTAACCGTTTTCGAGATATGAGCGAAAAACCAAAAACCGGGACCTTCTTCGTGCCCCCCTGCACCCCCCCACCTCCTAAATAGTCCAAACATAGCACTCAAGTCAAAAATTGTGATCTCGGCATTTCCCTCTAGATCCCCTTATTGACCGTTCATTGACTGGGCTATAGTAAATCCTTTTTGATGACTTATAAATATTATTAGATGTAAGTTAAAATATATATTTATATATTACTGCAAAGTGTTATATATTAGAGAGTATTATTTAGATATTAAGCATATCACAATTTACACACTTTTTTATTTATTATAAAATTGCGTACTCTGTGAATATTCTTGCCAAATCTGGGCACACGAATATACTAGTTAGGTAAATACTTTAAAAAACTCATTATTAGAGAACCAAACAAAACAACTACTTTTCTAGCTAATATTGATGAAGTATTGAATTACATTATTGGATTCCTAGTATTTTAAAGCAAAAAATATATATTGAAAATACTTAAATCATTTATTTAAATTCAGTCATTCAGACTTTTTCATTTAATATGAAATTATCTGCTTTTTGTATATTGGTACCTTAATCTAGTCACGCTAATATACTACTCAGGAATACACTATACAGATCATTTCATATTAAATAAAAGAGTGTAAATGACTGAATCTAAATAAATGATTTAAGTATTTTCAATATGTTTTTTGCTTTTGCTTTAAAATACTAGGACTCCAATCATGTAATTCAATACTTCATCAGTATTAGCTAGAAGAGTAGTTATTTTGATTGGTTCTTTAATAATGAGTGTTTGAAAGTATTTACCTAACTAGTATGTTAGCGTGCCCAGATTTAGGCAACAATATACACAAGTAGGTAATTTTATAATAAATAAAAAAGTGTGCAAATTGTGATTTGCTTAATACCTAAATATTATTCATGATGAAAAAATAAAAAATAATTAACTCTTATATATTGTTTGCAAATGTTTGTATTTCGACTTGTTTCAATTTGTTTTTGTATATATCGCAAAATAGCACAAGAGACCAATGATATGATTATGATTATTATCAGTGATGAAAAATATATGCAGAAACAAAAATTACCCACCCCTCATTTAACCGCCTGTGAATGTAATTAATTTTAGTTAATACCGTAAAATCGTGAACCAAGTCACATAAAGTTGTTCGAAAGGCTCCATCCTCAGAGGAATGTAGCTCCCTTAGGGAGCATTTCCGGCCTCACGCTTGTAGAAACTCTTTTTATTTACTATTTGCATATAGAATTGACTCTTAAACAGATAAAGTTATTTTCCTAACATCCCGTAAAAGTTATTTTTTCAATTCGTTAACTGTTACATTTTCCTATACCTATAGTGTTCCAAAAGAAAATTTTGAATAAAATGCTCCTGATAAACATTTCGGTTAGATTGCATTCCTCTAAGAACAAAAACCACGTTATACAACAAAATTTAATTTGTTGTCACTTTTGACGATTTGTGCAGTAGTGGAAAATCATTACGGTCTGTATTATGTGAAGTCACGAGATGTTATCAAATCTGCGGGTGCAATTGTTGAGGTGTGATTAAAATTTAATCGAGTAAAAGATAATTACATTACAGGGGTTATTTACATCGCGCTCAGCCTTGCGTACATTTTGTGGTTACTTTTTGTCCCATAATTAATAGATAGCGGTTTCGGGTTTTCTAACCTTTTAATAGAAATTAAATAAATTTTAATTGCTCCAACAGATGTACAAAAAGTATACAGTGGCGTGTCGATAGTATATTTCTTTCTTTTAAATGGGTTACTATAATTAGTTCTTACATAACTAATTAAGTTATTAGTAGTAATAAATTAGATTATGTTTGAATGAACATTTCCACCTGGCTGAATTACTTCCACATCCAGTGGAAGTATAGAAAATTTTTTAAAAAATTTTTATTGTTCAAATAGGCATAGAATGTCATGAAACGTCGAGATTTTAAGTTTGACAGAAGAAAAAATTCTGTCTGTTAGTCTGTCTGTAACATTTTTTGTGCGCGCGTTTACTCTGGAACCGTTTGAGATATTGACTTGAAATTTGGTACACATATGTACTTTAACGAGATCTACAACTAGATTATATTTTCATCTTGTTCCGTCGAAGGGGGTAAATTGGGGCAAATTGGGGCAAATTTGGGGAAAATAGGTAAATCAAGCAGGTAAGAGTCCATGCAATTGGTATTTAGTATATACAAGAGAAGCTAAGGTCTCAAAAAAAAATTTGGCATCCACCATTACCACCCCACCCCATTATTAAATGGGATGAAAAAAAAATTGTGATTTAGTGTGTGTACAAGAACCAGAAACCTCAAAATATTTTTTTTACTTCATCCACCCCACAACCACCTCCTATCACCACCCCCACCCCACTACTGATGTGGGGTATCGTTTTATGGGTTTTTGGGGTAGAAGATTTCAAATATTATATTATTAAAGTTCCATAAACAATTATTTCCACATACAAAGTTTTTTCGTTGTGGGTGACTTAGATAGAAAATCTGAATGTGGAAGTAGTGATTCCTTGGGCAGCGGTTTTTTTGAATGAATCATGTTTTCAACATTTTAAATAAATTATAAAAAGTCGTTATACAGTGTGACACACTTAATGAAGATACCCCCGTGTTTAATTTATTTTTAGTTTTATTTCTTAGTGTTCTCAACTCAATTGTCAGCCTAGCCCCAGCCTACTGTGACTTCGTGAATAGACCCAGTTCTCGGGCTTTAGTGATATCGAAAACAATTACTAGAAAAAGTTGTGTAGAATCTATTTTAAACTTAGATACCGAGTTTCAAGACATAATTTAAATTTTTAAATTTTAATAATTTTCACTCGAAGTCCGAAATTGTTATGGTTTCACTAACAAGCCATGGAAACAATAAAAAATCTCAATACCAAATAAAAATTCAATATGATTCTAACAGGGATACAAACAAAAAAAATATTACAATAAAAAATTTCGAACTTTAGAGAAAATTACTAATATTTAAAAATTCGAATTATGTCCTGAAACTCGGTATCTAAGATTAAAATAATATTCTGCACAACTTTTTCTAGTAACTTTTTTCGATATCCCCGAAGCGGCGCAAAAACTCGAATATTGTTAGATCAAAAACGCTAACAACCAAAATGAAAGACTATTAATTAATTAGGCTTTCAAAAGATTTTTGTTTATTTCTATTGTATCAAAAACAAAGAAGTTATGACAGAAACAATGTAGGCACTTTTTCACATTTTTTTAAATAATAATTTTTTAAATAAAAACGTCGCCATTTTGTATTTACATTAAGTAATTAAAGTAGTAATTGAAAAAATATATTCTCATATCCTGTTTTTCGATAATATATAGTATGACCTAGACGCTCACATTTTTTCGTCTGTTTACAGCGCTTGCCTTAGAAAAAAATGAATTTTAAATTGTAAAGGGATTTTAGAAAAAACGTAACATTTTTGTTTCTCTGCAAATATCTCCATAAATATTAGTTTTAGAGAAAATATGGAAAATATAAAAAATGAAGCTTATAAACTGTGAATCAATTTGTTTTATTTAAATATTTGTATAGGGCCAATAGTTTCCAAGATATTTAATTTTATATTTGGCACCCGACGTTTTTAGGATGAAGTATTTAGTTTAAAATGTTGAATATCTTAGAAACTGTGACACTTCCATCAAAAATTCTGAGGAACAAAATTTAAGATAATTAATAAATCTTTAAAATGATTTTTTGTTTGTTCCTACATTACAAAAAATAAAGAAGTTATGGCCGATACAATGTGCGTTTTTACAATTTATCTAACAAAATGTCGCCATTTTGTTATTGTAATTGCTAAGTAATTAATTTTTTTTTCCAAAAATATTGTTCTCCCTCACTTCTTTCAGAAAAAAGTTCCATCCGCCACATTAAAGCCGCCACGGAATATTTTAATTTTGACGTTGGATTCGTAATGTGACGCGTTTTTCTTCCTTCCAATTGCCTTGTGCACTCGACAAGTGGAAGCGTCACTTTAGCGCTTGAGCTTTTTTTAACAGATTTATTTCAGAATAGCTCGGGCGCCACCTTTACAATTTTTTACGTGGGGCAAAGGTCCCACACTAGCCTCTTAACACAGCCTGTTGCAGTAGAGCTGGGATAGCTGCAGTGAAGAAACGGTAATTCCAGAGGTCGATAAGGAAGTTCAGACTATCACAGACACACAGCAGTAAAACTCAGAGTTAAAAACAATAACAGTGTTTATTAAATAAAAACCTACTATCTACAAATCTATCAAAATACTTAGTTAAGGTTAATAGTCAGTTTTATAATATTACCAAAGTACCAGTTTGATAAGCTAGGCTACCCAGGTGTGAATACGATTTAACGGCGAAATTAGAGGACGGTTAGCGGGGTGTGAGGCAAGCAAATAGTGATGCGTTAAAGCAAACTAGTGAGAACGGGCAAACGGCGACAGATATCAAGCAAGAAAGCACAATCACAAACTACCAAATTATGAATATCTCATGCAAATATTGCGAGCTTAATAGTTACAGCTTAATAGTTACAGACTTGGGTCGTAGTGTAGATTAAACAGAATAAATCAAACAGTAGAATAATAACAGTGAATAACAAAAGACCAAACTTTTATAAGTACGACTACTAACACGCTTCACACAATTTGTCTGATTCATCAAAGTGCCTGGACAATGGTGCAAAGACGCGTTTTCATAGTCTTAGGACGGACAGAAATGATTAACCACTTTACGACTAACTGAACACGCTTCACACAATTTGTCTGATTCATCAAAGTGCCTGGACAATTGTGCAAAGGCGTATTGTTCTAGTCTTAGGACGGACAGAAATGATTAAACACTTTATGGCTAACTGAACACGCTTCACACAATTTGTCTGATTCATCAAAGTGCCTGGACAATTGTGCAAAGGCGTATTGTTCTAGTCTTAGGACGGACAGAAATGATTAAACACTTTTATGACTAACTGAACACGCTTCACACAATTTGTCTGATTCATCAAAGTGCCTGGACAATTGTGCAAAGACGTATCTTTATAGTCTTATAACATACGCAGAAATTATTAAACAGTTTATAGCTAACAGGGCACGCTTCATACCATTTGTCTGATTCATCTAAGTGCCTGGACAATGGTACAAAGACGCGTCTTTATAGTTTTGAAATAATTCAACATATTTCGGACACAGAATAACAATGCAAAAATATAATTAATAAATGTCTTAGTACATCTTTTCACATTCACCAAACTCTATATAAAGAGTCTACCAAATGATCAAAGTTCGCACCTGCGACAGTAAAACACTTAGAACAATTTACACCGACTACCAAGTCTGTTAACTTAAATTATAAATAATTTAACTTACTCCTGATCACTGCTAGCCTGCCTCGGACGACGATGTTAAACGGAGCACTACTCAAGACGGAATGCCTTTCCCCAGCCCGGTTCTCTAGTATTATTTGGGCGAGAGCGCTTGGTTGGAGAGGGGATAAGCGCAGAGTGAATGCGCGGTGAGTTCACGGGAAATAACTAAGTCGTTAAAATATCGCGTGATTTGAATTTACAACTAAAATCACAAGTCCGAAAATAAATAAATGATAGAAAATATTTTCGTATCTGCCTTTTCAAACGGTTAAGTTAGAAATATTTTATTCCTAGGTTTCAGTAAAATTTTCTAAGTCCGAAAATAATTAAATGATAGAAATATTTCCGTGTTTGCCTGTCAAACGACTAAGTTAGAAATATTTTATTTTATTATAAGTTCGAAAATAATTAAATGATGAATAAAAATCACAAGTTCATTTATAATTAAATGACAGAAAATATTTCATACCTGAGGTGCCTGCTTGACGTCGCGTGCTAACGATCAGTACGGTGCGTGGAGAACTGACTGATTTCAACTTCGCGTTGTAGTGCATAGCCAGCCCGTGGGCATGGAGGGAGTAGGCCTGCGCGCGGTGAACACGTATTCGCTGGTAGCAGCTTAGACATTCTGAATGCATTTTATATTACGGATTTTTATTAGCAATTTTAAATATAAACTGATAACATTATTTTGACTCTGAAGGCAGTAAAATAAACAATTGAAATCAGAAACTTATAACATACAGAATTTACTAGAAAACAAACTATTATTTCTAGGTGACTGGTATGGAAGACAAAATTTTAAAATTAAATATATGTACCTGACATGGTTCTAATACAGGGTGTGCAAAGAAGCAATTTTAACGGACAGAATTGCATAGCAAATTTTGCTTCGTTACATCCCCCTCTTACTTCATAAAAAAAAAATAATAAAATGAAATGACATTATTTTTTTCATACGTCTTCCAGTTCGCCCTAAAAGAGAAAGTAAATTGTTTAAAATTTCTATGGCAAGGTTCCCTAACTTATTCAGGAACGTACCCTCTTGCTGGTTAGTAAACTTTATTCAAGGGCTACGGACCTTTACAAACTACATCTAATCTGACAGTGATAATAACCAAAACAAAAATAAAATTCTTCTTACTTTCTAAGTGTTAACAACTAAGACGGCTTCTTTCTTTGTCCATTTTTCTTCAAATATAACAAAAATTACTTTGGTAATTCCCTTGGACAGAGCTGAAGATATTTCCTAAAACAGAGAAAAAAAACGAAGAAATCCTTTAACCTTTTTTTCTTTTCTGGAACAGCAAACTGCTGGGCGGATTCCAGACGACTTCATTAGTTGGTTTTTTGGTGCAACACATTGCATCGAACTCCTCGAGAGGTAGTGTCTGCATATGATATGGACGGATACATGTACCATTGAACACATCGAGGCCTTAGTGATTGATCGGTACGTAGTCTGCAGTCTGAACGGCTCGTGGGGCGGTTCGCCGGTTTGTCTTCTTGGAGACGGAGGCAGGCGTTTGGACGCTGCAATTTTGATAAGGCTTTAAATCTTTTATGTGTATACGGTTGTGTTTTTTTCCAGTAGCTGATTTGAGGTTATACACAACGGGAGAGACGACCTGCGTTATTTCATAAGGCCCAGAAAATTTCGGAGCTAGCTTGGAAGCAAAACCCTTGACGGCCGACGACAGGGGGTGCTCTCGTTTCATGACTCGGTCCCCTATATGGTAGCGTATTTCACGGCGACGGAGGTTATAATACCGGCTTTGTGAAGTAAAGGCTTGGGCTAGTTTTATACGCACTAACTCGAATACTTCTTTCAGCTTGCTCAGACGTTCGGTATGGGCAGGGGGTATCTTGTTGTCTTCATCCTCTTGGTCATTGTCTGTGGCAGTGGTTTCTTGAGTTTCGGCTTGGTAAATGTTATTTGGTAGGGACAGTTCTCTGCCGAAATTCAAGAAGGCGGGTGTGAAGCCTGTTGACTCATGCCTTGAGCTATTGATAGCCAGTTGTAGGGCACTCAGATTCTGGTCCCATTTTCGGTGGTCTTGCTCACAGTACTGGGCTATCATGGTTTTGATGGTGCGGTTAGCTCGTTCAACGGGGTTCGCTTGCGGCGTGTATGGCGGAGTCAGACGGTGTTGTATGCCAAATTCTTGTAGTAAGGATCGGAAAGTTCGGCTGTCGTATTGGGACCCGTTGTCCGTGATGACGGTATGTGGACATCCGAATCGAGTGATGATCTCTTCGTAGAGGGCTTTACTTACATTTGGGGCGGTGGCACTTCGTAGGGGACGGCACTGGACCCATTTGGTGAAACGGTCCTGGAAAACTACCAAGTAGTTATTTCCTTTGCTGGATCTAGGCAGTGGTCTTACGAGGTCTGTACTGACAGTTTCCCATGGCTGTTTGTTTGCTGACGGCTGCATTTTTCCGGGAGTCTGTTGCTGGGAGATTTTGTATCGCTGACACTGCATACAACTTCTCACATATCTAGCAACATCTCGGAACATACCAGGCCAGTAATACTTATGTGCGACACGGGCTATCGTTTTAGCTATCCCCATGTGTCCAGCGGCTGGAGCATCATGGTTCTCTTGTAAAACGGTGCGACGGAGCGACGTGGGCACACACAGTTTCCATGGATCAGACAGGTCGGGCTCTGTGAAGTCGCTTGAATCCCAGAAGTGACGGAACAGCCGGTCATTACGAATACAGTAATCCGGAAAAGCTTCAGGGTTCTGTTGGGCTTCCTTCTTCTTCCGTTGGTACCAAAAACAGTTTGGCGTCTCGTTCAGAGCGCATAATTCTTCGGTCTCCAAGTTGGTCAAAGATCCCTCTAGTGGTTGGCGAGACAGAGCGTCGGCTACGCGATTCAGTCTTCCTTTACGGTACTTGATTTCGAAGTCATATTGCTGCAGGAATACGCTCCATCTGGCCAAACGACCTGTCGGACTTTTTATAGAGTGCAACCATCGAAGGGACTGATGGTCAGTAAGCACGGTGAAGTGATACCCTTCGAGGTATGGTCTCATTTTTTCTACACCCCACACGATGGCCAGGCATTCCCTTTCGGTCACAGAGTAGTTTTTCTCAGCGGGAGTGAGGGTACGACTAGCATAGGCAATCACCCTATCATGCCCTTCAATCTCCTGGGTCAAAGCTATCCCTAATCCTTGGTCTGACGCATCGGTCTGTAGGGTAAATGGTTTCTCAAAATCGGGACAGGTGAGCACGGGAGCTTCTGTGAGACAGGTCTTCAATTTGTTGAAAGCTTGCTCTTGCTCGACGTCCCACTTAAAACGATTGTTTTTCTTCAGTAATCGAGTTAACGGAGTTACTATTTGGGAAAAGGCTGGTACAAATCTCCGGTACCATGAAGCAACACCAAGGAAACGGCGGACGTCTCGTACATTTCGGGGAGCGGGAAATTTTTCGATCGCCTCTACTTTCTCAGGATCTGTGTTAATTCCCTCGGCTGTGACCACATGCCCTAGGTATTTCAACGATTTTCTGCAGAACTGGCACTTGTCAGGATTTAACTGCAAGTTTGCAATCCTTAGTCGTCGAAAAACTTCACTCAAGTTCTTCAGGTGGTCATCAAAAATTTCTCCTAGCACGATGATATCGTCCAGGTAGGCGAACGCGTAGGGTTCCATGTCAGGTCCTATAATTCGGCCAAGGAGGCGTTGGAAAGTAGCAGGGGCGGAGTGCAGTCCAAAAGGCATAACTCTGAAATGGAATAACCCTCTGCCAGGTACAGTGAAAGCAGTGATCGGTTTACTCTCAGCAGAGAGTGGTATTTGCCAGTATCCCTGTTTTAGGTCGATACTTGAGATGTAACGGGCCTTTTGGAGCTTGTCCAGGATAGCGTTGATATAAGGTAATGGATATGCATCCTTCTCAGTAACCTCATTCACCTTCCGGAAGTCTATACAGAACCGGGGCTTACCATCCTTTTTACGGACTATTACTACTGGTGAGCTCCAGGGGCTATCAGACGGTTCGATGATGCCATTCTCGAGCATTTCATCGACTTCCTTGTTGATTATTTCTTGCATCCTTGGATTCTGAGGTCGGTACCTTTGTTTGATTGGATCAGGTTGCGAGAGACGGATATGGTGTTGGGCGAGCTTCGTTGTTCCAGTTATGTCTTGGAAACTTGGCAATTCAGTGTCCAGAAATTCCTGTAGCTTGTCCTCTTCGTTCTTCGTCAAAGCTAGAGCGATTCCTCCTAGCGGACTGTTGTGAGGCGGTGAAGGGACGGGACGGTGGTTTAAGTAGACGGTTGCAGTTGCCAAGTCTATGTTAAAATCCCTAGTGCTTAGAATGTCCATTCCTAGCACTATATCAGAAGACAGGTTTGATAGATAGCATAAACGGTTGTTGAACTGATTATTATCTATCGTGAACTCCAAATCATAAGCCTTATTTACGGTTACTAGGTTCCCATCAGCTAGTTGAGCAGATGGAGCAGATATACTAACTGTAGGTATCCCTTGTTGTGTGCAGAAATCTCTTACTCGGTTTCCGATGTAGGAGCGGACAGAGCCGCTGTCAATCAGGGCGGAGAAAGTGCTGCCATACATTCCTAGATATATGTGCGGTCGATTATCCCTGGGGACGATGTCTTCCGAGGCGGTAGTAGGGCGGAACTGTACTGGCCTCGTAACGGTGCAGTTCCGGTCTAGTTTCCCGACCGGGGGCATTGACAATCCCTAGTCATAGTACCTTGACGGCCACAGCGGGAACAAAACAGTTTTGGTGGAGAGCGACATTGGCTTCGGTAGTGTCCAAACTTGCCGCACCTCCAGCAAAGGATGTCGTGGTCCGTGGCACTCGGGGCGGTGGAAGCTGAGGGCCTGTTTTTTCTGCTTGTAGCTGGACGACTGGTCGATGGCGGAGTCTGTCCATTTGGCCTGTGATTGTGGGGCGGTGGCCGCGTGCCAGTGACAGTGGTAGGCGCTGCTTGAGCCTGTGCCGAGGGCAGAATAGCACGCGGTGGGGGTGGTAAAGGTCGCTCAGTACGTGTTGATGCCGGCTGGGTGACGGGAACGGAGGCTGTTGCTCTGTAAGTGCTAGTTCTATACACTTGTTGAACTTCCTGTCGCAGTGTTTCGAATTCCCTTATTCTTTCTATCAACGTTGCAATATCTGTGAGTTCGGCTCTGGAAATGTACTGCCTGTAGTCGGAGAGCAGGTTTCGATACAGCCAGCGGAGTTCTTGTTGAGGCGTGAAGTCACCATGGCGGCGAAGAAGCGTTTGCATATCATTCACATAAGTACTGGCAGGCTCATCGGGTTTTTGCAGACGTCGACTGATTTGGGCTTCTATCTCCTCCAGATAGTTAACCGGAAAGTAGAAAGTACGGAAATCTTTAGTGAAAGCTTCCCATGTTGTCCAGCGTGAACGGTTATTCCTGTACCATACCACAGCGGACCCTTGCAGTAATTCAGGTAATACGGGTAACAGTTGTTCTGGGCGAAATCCAGTGTAGACGCAGACTTCTTCTATACGCTCCAGAAAAGCTGCTGGGTCGCCCTTGCCATCAAAGCGTATTCCCCATTTCCGGATTTTCAGCGGGTCGAGTACAGGTTGACTGATGTTTACCGGTGGAGGCTGAACAGTCGTTCCAGTAGTGGCTTGAGGATGGATCACCAATGGTGGAAATGGAAAAGGAGGGGGGCCGGTTCGATCAGCCGGTGGTAACGGTGAGGCAAAGCCCTCCTTGATAAATTTAACAAGGCGTCGTTTCTTTTCCTCAACGGTGCCGGAGACATCTAGGCGAAATTTGCTCAGTTCTGCGTCGATCTGTTCTTTCTTTAGTTTGTAAATCCAACTTAGGCGGGAATCCGATGTCTCTGGTGGATTGGTATCTTCGGCATTTTCCGTATCTAAGTTCTGCTGTTCTCCAGGAGGTGCCATGCTTGTTTCCTTTCAGATAATTTAACTCTGTACAGTGACGGTATAGGCGGTGGCTGCTGATAACAAGTAATATTCGGTGTAGTGGCTCAGATCGTCTCGAAACCAGTGCCAATCGATTCCGCGTCCTAGAGTTACTATTAAACGAGGGGTCACACTCCTAGTAACTCCGGACCCCGGGCTTGTCAGATACTCCGGGTCAAATCCGGGTGGTCAGTAAAATATGCTGCGGACGGTGTATCTCGATCCTGACTACAACCTAGTATGAGCCCTACTGAATTTAGATCCTTACTTTGGCTGTAGCACACTTTTTCCCGAAACGGTTGATCGGATCAGGCTCCCAGTGTTACCAATCGCTTCCTTGGGTCCAATTACCATAAAAATGATACCCCACACGCCTGGTTGTGTGTTCGGGTCTGTTCGGATGGATTCGGAAGTGTTCGGTTGAAGTTCGGGTTTGTGGTCAAAAGTGCAGCCTATTCGAATGCTAGCAATCCAGAAACTGATATGCAATCCACGAGAGCGTGTAGCGGTCGTAAAACGGACAATAACGCGCTCGGGAAGGTTCGGATCAGATCGGGAATGATTGCAATCGATTTCTCGTTGTCGATTTAGTCGAAATCGATACCTCGCACGTCTAGATATGATGGTTGGTACTTTTTCGGTTGCGTTCGGTGACTGCCGAATGTGAGTCTTTCTAACTTCCTTATTTGCAAATCTAATTTAGTTTTAAATTAAGTCCCTGTTCGGGCGCCAAGTTTGTGACGCGTTTTTCTTCCTTCCAATTGCCTTGTGCACTCGACAAGTGGAAGCGTCACTTTAGCGCTTGAGCTTTTTTTAACAGATTTATTTCAGAATAGCTCGGGCGCCACCTTTACAATTTTTTACGTGGGGCAAAGGTCCCACACTAGCCTCTTAACACAGCCTGTTGCAGTAGGGCTGGGATAGCTGCAGTGAAGAAACGGTAATTCCAGAGGTCGATAAGGAAGTTCAGACTATCACAGACACACAGCAGTAAAACTCAGAGTTAAAAACAATAACAGTGTTTATTAAATAAAAACCTACTATCTACAAATCTATCAAAATGCTTAGTTAAGGTTAATAGTCAGTTTTATAATATTACCAAAGTACCAGTAGCAGCTTAGACATTCTGAATGCATTTTATATTACGGATTTTTATTAGCAATTTTAAATATAAACTGATAACATTATTTTGACTCTGAAGGCAGTAAAATAAACAATTGAAATCAGAAACTTATAACATACAGAATTTACTAGAAAACAAACTATTATTTCTAGGTGACTGGTATGGAAGACAAAATTTTAAAATTAAATATATGTACCTGACATGGTTCTAATACAGGGTGTGCAAAGAAGCAATTTTAACGGACAGAATTGCATAGCAAATTTTGCTTCGTTACAGTAATCAGTGATCCCAAGAAAATAACTACCCTACGTTTCAAAAATAAATTAGTAATATTTTTCCAAATATTGAATATTTAAATTTATTTAGTTTTCACCCCTTGCGGGTAAGAGCAAGTGTCAAGACCATATGGAAACTGAAGATGATACCTTTTACTACAATAATAATCCATTAAGAAAAATTATTACGTATGATATTATTCCTAAATTTCACATATTTTTGACATCTAGGTACGGTACTAGTAGTGCATTTAAGGTAAAATTTTTCCAATAACAAACTTTTGCTTTACATACACTCTTTCAAAAAAATGTCCTCTAAAGGTGTGATTTTTTTCGATACACCAACCCTCTGCTTAGGCTCCGATACCAAGAGGGCTGTGGGGCCTGGATCCCCTTACTCAACATATGAGGGGGCGGCACCCCCTGCCGAATTTCGAATTTTCTACGTATGCGAATAAAAAATTAAACAGACTAGATTAAATATTCGAATCGTCCTGCATTTTCAATGTTTTCGTTCTAAGGTGAGATATGAGAGACAACACGACTACAATGTTGTTTTTGCAAGCAACTTTAACGAAACTTATGGTGTATTGAGTTATAGTAGTGCACCCACTTTAGTAACATTAGTAACTCACAAAAACGTTGTAGTTTGCTGTGTCGGTTAGTGCCAAATATGAAAATTCCTGTCCCAAGTTACAATGATTGAAAATTTTTTATTAGCAAAAAATATATTTTTCAATGTGAATCTCGTGCTTTTTTTTTCCTTTTTTTTTTTTTTGTTGATTAAGTTTTAAGGGATCTTTTTAGTGTTACTGTGTAACCTTTTGATATTAAAACTTTTTGTAAAAAAAAAGAAATGTTATTTTCAAGAGAACTCGATTTTGAAAAACCTGCTCCGATGTCCACTAGTTGTCATACATCAATCCTAATACTCTAGTAATTTGTCGCAACCTGAACCTGAAAATATATTGTTAATGCGTGTTCACGTGCAACTTTTTTAGTTGGTGGAAGAATTTTCAATTTACAAGCTGCGGATTTGGTATGTTTTTGAAGTGACATACCTACCGTAAGACTAACTCTATATTTTGTATCCTCTCAGATAAGTTTAATGCTTCCTTCTAATTAGAAATAATTAATTAGATACAAAAAGATATTTTTTTAGAAGAAAACACGAGAAAACATGAAAATATTCCAATAAAAAAAAGAAAATTATTTTCCTTAATTTCTAGATTTTCGTACCATCTTAAAGTACATAAAAAACCTACAACCAAACAAAAAACGTCTCTATATGCTGTTTTGTCCAAAAATTATTATCGACAAACCAAATTTTTTTGAGGTTGGAAAATTGTTTTAAATAATTTCACCCTACACAATTTCATAGAGACATTTATTATGATCAATTTGACCTTTTTATTGCCCCGATTCGACTTATACAGGCTGATATATTAAAAACAAAAACAGAACTTGAAACACGAAAAATTGCTATTTACGAAAAGCATTGACTGCCGGTCAGTTCCAGATGAAGAGCTTTTAGCTGTGGACTCTATCTGGTGGTTAAAATATGTTAAAAAGAAAAATGACATTTCCAGTTTGCAACTTAAGAAAGAAAACCTTCAAGAATCAACCTTTATGGTGAAGTAGAGCCCTTAAAAAGTACAATCCTTTCAGTGTTATTTGCACTGCCCTGAAGTATCGCCCTATACTACTACGATAGCGTGTTAGTGAAATCAACATAATCATTGAAACATATTTATTCAAAATTAAAACGGTACTCTATCAGACATTGATAATAATTAATGAATAATTACAAACGTAAACAACTCTGATGAATAATAAATAATTAGTTATTGTTTCAAAAATGATTATATGTACCTAACTAAAAACAACTAATATGTTCCCACTAGACTTCTCTTTCTCTTGAATACGGCAACATTGTAAATTTGTGTAATTTATTTGCCTTTTATACAAATTAAATGCTGAAAATTAAATCTTGCTTACAAAAATAATACCTATTTACTTTATAATATGTTTGTATTTCTTAGGGATTTTGCCACATCTGCAAAAATATTTAATAATTTTAATGAAAACCAAATTGATCAGACCGAGACTGGTTTTTAATACTTCTAATTAGTATAAAATGTCTAAACACCTAAAAGTATATAAACTAAAACAAGATTGTTAAAATATAATTCTATAACTTAAAATTAAATTAATTGCCGTTAATATTGGGAAAAAATTTATTCTGTTTGCGTTTTCAAAACTTTGAATTTCTAGCACGTTAGACATGCCAGTTTGTTGTTTGGGTATTTCCATAGTCACGTGAAACATATTCAAAAAATGTTCGTTATTTTTTTGGAAAAAGTGTTAGAAAATAATTTAAAAAATCGGCAGCTACTGGAAGCGGTTGGAACCTCCCCACACGGTGGATCCAAATCAGCTGTGTTTGGATATTACATCGAAAATCAGAGCATTGAGCAAACAGATAAATTACACGTGACTTTGGAGCCATTTATTTCATGGACAAATATCGAACGAACTGAAGTGGACTACAAGAAATCTGTTAAAACATAACCTCTCATGTTTGTTTATGTTGCATGTTAATCAATTGCCAAATATTATAAGGGTATTAACAGATAACGTTTCGAAGATTTTGTAGAACATTGAATAACGAATAAAAATAATACAGAATTTAGCCAAAATGACACTCTAACCTTAACAAGTCAATAACATTATGGACAGTTCAAGCAGACTACGTATTCGTCAAATTAAAATCTTCCTGCACGATCAAAAAGGCCCGAGCAAGTCGAGCTTCGTCTGAGTCCTTTATTTTGTAATATTCGAACGTTTCAGATTTAGCTCGGTTAACTCGATTTGCATTAAATGAACGATTGTGACGCATCCCATCAATCAGACGTAATATCCGAACACGGCTATAAACAATTATTATTACCTAAAAAAAAAAACAACTAAAATGAGTCTTGACATTGTCAAAAATATTTAGGTTGGTTTGTGACCAGTGCAGCATTTTTTCATGTGGTTTTTGCGTTTTTAAAGGTTTTTAATATGAGTTTTTTGTAAATAATTGTTTAATGTGTCTTATTAGATTTTTTCGTGATAATATTATTGGCTATAATTGGAAAAAATGCCTGATATGTGCATAGTAGTGGGTTGGGACATCGTGGAAATCATGACACGGTTAGCTTTTACCGTCGTGAATTCTAAATATTTCCCTCATATAAATGATCTGTCGAGAAAATGACGTCAAAGATGGATAGCCGCGATTAAAAGGGATGATCTAACACCTTCCATCGTTTTTACATCTCGATTTTCCATCTTGATTTTCCAACACCAACTTCTTAAAATACTCACTTTGCATAATTAAATAAAGTTCATTACTTGAAAACAATCAAAAACGCCTTGCCACAATCCATAAGAAACACTATATTGTTAAAATTTCAAGATACTTAACCAGGCCGACGGAAAAACACAAACTGTTTTGACAAACGTTTAACTACTGTCAACAAATGTTTGACCGCAACGCAAAGTTGGAAGTCACGTGGTTTGGATTGCCTAATTGTTGATTAATAAAAATAGACAGCTAATTACAGGCTAGATTTCCAACCTACAAAAAGAGTCCTATTTTATTAGGACAAAGTAGAACTTCATAAACATTACACTGTACTAGATTTTAGTTGAAAGTACGGGAACCAGGCAGAAATTTTAATAATAGCTACGTAATATTCTTAAATCTTAAAAAATATGTATTTTTCAGGTTAGCTGTGACGTCACGTATCATAACCTATAAATCAAAATTCACAAAGGTTACCAACCCAAATATTTTTGACAGATGGCCAAATACTTTTCCCCTAACAATAACACCAATAATATTTTTTGGATGCTGTCATGTGTGCACATATAACGAATTCTTTTTAATTTTTTTAACCTAAACGAAATCGAAAGGGTGCAAGTGTGATATATCGTTGAAATTGGAATTTTTACTGTTTTTCAATGGTTCGATTACAAATTGTAAGTAATCATAAAATAAACAACTTGTTGTGCCAAAACGGCACTAAACGAATCCGATCTCAACCAAAACCTTTTCAGATCTTTTGGAGCACTAAAGAAACCCTCATGCAAAGTTTCATCCAAATCCGTTTAGTAGCTTCGCAGCTATCGTGCTGACATACATACACACACACACACAGACATTTTTTAAAAACCTGGGTTCCTGGGACCTCAACACGTAAAGATTTGATATTATCTCAATTTTAGATTTTGGACTAAATGTAGTAACCTCCCACAATTTTATTGTGGGGAGGTTAATTTTAACCTCATTGAGCTATGCATAGCAGACAAGTAAAATCAACTCTATTTGAAGATTTTCAGGTATGAAAACAAATTTTGTCTCAACACAAAAATACTCCTTCATAAAAGTCGCACTAAATTGAGACATTACAAAAAAATCATAATTTCGGCTGCTGCACCGAAATTATTCAGTTTAACGAAAAAATCCATAGGACATATTTTGGAGAAAATTTAATGCTCTTTTATTTTCATGAGAACATTTTATGCCATATGAGCCACCCAAGGCGAGATATTTCAGAGACTGTTTTTGTGTTCAATTTTTTCAATATGGCGGTGCCCCTTCCCGCTCGAGCTCGTCAGCAAATTCCCAAATTCCCTCAGTGTATGACGTATTGCTATGGAAACTTTTCATAATCTGAGTCATATCGAAATTGCATGCCCAGCTCTCCGTCTATTAGGTTCTTCTTTATCTCTGGAAAAATTTGAAAACTATAATAGTAACTCAATTTAAAAACCCATAATATGGTGGAGATCTGTAGGTGATATTTTTGCGATATGGCCTTATAGTCAAGAACATTTAGGTATTCTTTTAAATCAGATTAACGAAATAAAGCCTCCAATTAATTTTACAATAGAAATAGAAAATAATAATGCATCACCTTTTTTAGATATGTAACACACATAACACATATTAAACCAATGTATGTCGAAAACGCACACACACACAAACAGATATTTATATTTTAATTGAAATCAGCGTTAGAAAAAGTCTTAGTTAAAATGTTTATATGATAGAGATAAAGTAAATTCAACATTTATAACTTGAATTTAAATATTTAGCAGTAATTCCATATACATCGGTTTAATGAAAATGTTACAAAGAATTGGAAATAGTTTTTCTGTGTCCAGGGTTTTTCAAACGAACTCCACATTAAGATCTGTTTTATCAAAAACTAAGCCAATAAATATTGTTCAAAATTATAAAAATTCTGTTTATAACGTTCCGTGTGAGTGCGGTAAATATTATAAATATTATATGGATGAGTCATACATACCTGAATCACCCTGTGTAATTATCGTTAAATAATTTTGTTCTAGTTCGTATACTTTTAGGTGTGTGGCACTTTGTACTAATCAGGAGTATTAAAAACCAGCCTATGTCTGATCCATCTGGCACAGAGGTTGCTTTCATTAAATTTCTTTAATATTTTTATAGAAGCAGTAAGATACCCAATAAACAGTAAAAAATCATGAATATGACACAAATATATTTATGAATCATTTCTTTGTACTTCAAATATGAATTACAGTTTTAAATAAATATATTTACTTTGTTTTCTGTACAGGTCAAACGATTCCGGATGGAAACCAAAGCAGCGAAAACACTGGGAATAATTGTGGGCGGTTTCATCTGCTGCTGGCTGCCATTTTTCACGATGTACTTGGTGCGCGCTTTTTGCCCCGGCTGCATCCACAAAGTCGTGTTCTCGGTCTTGTTCTGGCTCGGATACTGCAACAGTGCCATAAACCCTCTAATTTACGCCCTGTTCTCGAAAGACTTTCGGTTCGCCTTTAAAAGGATTATTTCTTGTAAGTATCTCTGCAACAAGCATCACAGGGACTCTAGGAGGGGTTCGGATGGATCTCAACTTCAGGGAAGACAGTTCAGTTCTCCGAGTTATAATAATCAAGCTCACGGCAACTCCTTGGAGGAAGAAAGTGACGGAGTGGGTAACCCGTCATATTCGAGGTGACGTCCTGGGAAAAAAGGTGTAGCTGAAATGCATCTTCAAAGTGACTCCTTCATTAAGGCCGCCATTTTTATGTTGGTTGGCTGACAACCGGACATGCACACCGATGCAAACCGTACCCCGTTGTAAAAAGTAAATCGTTCATTTGCATCTAGGAATAATATTGCTTAATGGGAAATGCCTCTGAGTTTGGCTTTGTGTTTTATCATAAACGTGGTAAGTACGTCAGAATTTTGGTAAGAAAATTTAGTTCCTTTTACGTGTCATGAACAAAGTGATTAAAGTTAGAATTAGTGAAGCAGTTATATGCCGAATAGCTTATTAATTTGAAACATAAGGTGTCCCACTTTTTTATTAAAATATTATCTAATAATCAGCAATAGAAATCCCATTTCATAATTTTTTCTAATAGTGGAGAATAACCCTTTTGACATCCTAATGCCAAAAATTGTAATTTGGATTGTATTTTAAAATAGATTTATAAGCTTATTAAAACAACTATTTTCAGAAAATAATTAATGAATACTGAATTAATTGGAATTGAATAATTTTATTAGTATCGCGGCTTGTAATATCATTGAGAGTGCAGAATATATAGTCGAGGACCCCTCCATAGCTGTACGTGCACCCCCCCGATCCTTGGGAACAATGTTTTTCGTAAAGATTAAAGCCTGACAAAAAACAACGAACGTGCATAAAATTTTCTACAATTTTGTTCCTATACAATATTTTGATAGAAGCTACCATTTTCCAGATAAATGAGTCCAAAATTAAGAAAACATGGAAATTCATATATCGGTAAATCATTTAGAGGAAATAACTGAAAATTTTATACCAATCATTATTAGCCAATCGGACACGTTTATTTTGTCATTGTTTCTATGACAACCATCAAATTTTTTGGAAATCTTACTTACCCATGAGCACCTACCTCCGATTAAAGAACTTATATCTAGATACATAATGGCATTGATTTATTTGTTGCTGAAAGACTCACAATCTAAGGCACTTCTTCCCATAAGTTGCTGATTGGCCCATCGGCCTATTCGCGGCAGTTTTCTACACGATTGGTTCAGTTTGATTATCATAATCTTAGTTTGACAGTGTCCACCATTAATGTCAATAAATGTTTTTCGTGTTCTGCGACCAAAAAGTGATGAAAAAGTAATTTTATTTTAAGTTGTGATTTGCTTAATCCCTAAGTGATATTCTCTATTCATATTTACACAGTTTAGTGAAAATTTAATGCTACATGTTGAAGTGCTGTGCCGTTTGCAGAAGGCAGTTTAGAAAAGAAGAAAATCGGGCGTTTCATAAGTAAGTAGGTCATAGTCGTAACATAATGGCGTTCTGTTTACAGTTGTAATAATAATATTATAAATAATATCCTTTCAATACATATTTCCCTTGAATAAAACATCTCTACCTATTATATTTTTTAAATCCGAGGTTATGTTCATAGAGGTTAACCAACAATTATTACATAAAATATGTACAATATTGTACATTTTCCCTTCTATACATACCCGCCACTGTTGCCTATGGGATGTGATGTTCATCTATCCATTTTAATGGACATATAATGTGACTATGTTAGGAGCAAATAAGGTATACGAAGAAAAGATAGCCATTATGTATCTAGATATAAGTTCTTTAATCGGAAGCACCTACCTATGTAATTAATAAGTGGAAATTTCCCTGGTTTGACAACAATGATTAGATCATGGCGTTTATATTATGAAAAATATTTTTATATTTATTTTAAATTAAATTAGTACAATTCTGGCTTACTATGTTTCCTTACATCATTAACTAATTCCAAATGCTTTAAAAATTCCACTTGTACATCTTCTTTCCTCAGAAAATAAAGGACAGACACTTGTGATTCCATGGCTAACTATTAGCGATATTTTTAGGTGATATTATGTGTCACCACTTTAAATCACAGCATATATCATTTCATCTTGGTTTCCCTTTACTATAGTATAAAGATTGCATATGAAATAAATTATTATGACTAATATTAATTCGTTATATTATTTTTATACGACTAGAGCGTAGGGAATATAAGAAATAAGTATACTACACTTGTTATAATTTTACTTCAGTCTCGTACTATTAAATATTTCAATTTACTAAGATATGAGGAAACCACATAAAAAATAAATACCAAAAAAATTAATCTAACAACGGCACCAGCCTACAAGATTTTGCAAACATTTCTAAAGTTTTTTTTTTTTCAAGTAATTTTGGTCTAAAATTTTCTTACCGAATCTCCCTCGCTCTTAAATTAAAAATCCGGAAATTTTTTCTCGGTCACGAATTTTTAAAAAAAATTTCCCCCGGCTGACGCCTCGGGAAGATTTTAAAAATTTTCGATGTATCGGGAGACAGCGATAGTGAATCTGAAAGCAAGTGAGGTGTTACTTACGTTTTATATTGAATTTTATATTTTATTTTAAGAGCTGAATCATTTATCTGGAAGATGGTAACTCCTATCCAAATATTGTATAGGAAGAAAATTGTAGAAAATTTTATGCATGTTTGTTTTTTGTGCAGAAAGTTTTTCGCCATCTTTTTCAGTTTTTGTGTTAAATGACAAAAACAATATTTGCAAATATTTTTTTTATAAACGGACGCCATTTTGAAAATACAGCCAATTTTTTGGGGGGGGGTCATGTCTAAAATTGTTCCTTGGGCTTTAATCTTTATGAAAAACATTGTCCCCAAGGATGGGGGGGGGGGGTGCACGTACAGTTAGGGGAATACAACTTTGGCGCTCTTTTTAAAATAATTTTTAAGTTGTGATACATTATTGATTAGGAAATTTACAGCTGAATATGATCGTCTAAAAAAAAATTGGGTATTACGGTTTGAAATAAGAAAGCTGGCAAGTCAAAATTACATTAAATGCTATCTTCAGTCGCATGTTATAAATACCTGAAAATTGAAAATGGCATCTTTCAAAATAAGCGAGTTATTTCATAGACATTATTGTCATGGCTACCCGGTATATTGAATCAAACACGTTCCTGTAATTGTACTCCATGTTTCCAACTTACCCTCTGTTATGCTCAAACAGTATTAAAATATTTTTGAAACCAAAAGACAAGTATTTGATGCATTAGGCACTTTTCCAGCAAAGTTTAAATAAAAGCAATATTTGAATAATTGGATTGCATTATTTTATATAAAACACTCAGTATATATAGAAAAATTGTTTCTAATAAGGAAGAGATACATTAGTACATAAAATATCTTATTTAACACAGTTTTTCTTAAACTTATTGGCATTTCCCATTACGACAATATTTAAATTACATATTTTCATGAATCTGGACACATACATTTTAATTTCAGTTCCCTAAGTAAATATTAAATCAACCTCCGCCAAAGTCAAAAATATATTTTTTATATAAACGACCCCACCCCATGATTTTTGCTAATAATAAATGTTGACATTTGGTGCCCTAAATTATCGAACTATTTGTAATATTTACTTACCTTTGAGAGGGAAAGATTAACGACTTATACGTAGCTTATAAACTAATGTAAACGTTAACAATAAGTGACATGTATTAGAATAATTATTCATCGTTACGAAAATGTACAATCAATCATAGCATAAGGAAAAATTTCAATACAATTAATACAGGGATACTGAATTTATATAAGTATATAATATATTATACCGATTGTCATAAAAGTATTAATATTTTTCTTAATGCAACTGACTGTGAATTCAATTATTGGGTAGTCTTTTATTAATGTTACATAATTAATTATAACCAAATATTGTACAATTGATGTCACCGGCTGTTTTTTCTTATACTAAATTAATATAGCTCTACAGTAGTAGCCTTGTACATAGTTAACATTATAGAGCAATCATTATACGTTACAACTGAGGTATTTTCAGTGGAAATTGTTTACAAGCAACGAAAGGAGGATGTTACAAAGTGGCTAATTTTGGCCTAAGTTGGACAACGGAAAATGAACACGGTTTTTAATAGCATTTTTTCCGTAGAATGCGATGATGTATTTTATTTCACGGAAAAATTGTGGGAAAATGGGGAAGAGCTAAGAAAATGTTTGAGAATTTCCAAAGTCCTGTTTGAGATATGCACAAGTTAAACTTTTAAGATCTATAATATTTTGTCATGGACGATGGTGGTTTCTTAGTATTATTCTCATAGAATATGATGTTCTACTTCTTCTAAAAAATGTCAGGAAAATGCGGAAAAATTAAGAAAATGCTTAAAAATTCATAAATTAGGGCCTGTATTATTCAAAATTTAAAATTTTTAAGATTTGGAACTTATTACGCGAAATTCAGGTGGTTTCTTGTAAAATTAAGGTAATGTTTGAAAATTTACAAAATCTAGTCTGTGTCATTTCCAAGTGAAACATATTAGGAACCAATATTATTAACTTGAGGTTATAGTGGTTTTATTTCGTAGTAATTATCTAGTAAAATGAGGAGGTTCACTCAGCTTTGTGGAAAAATCCCTGGAAAATCTGGTTAAATCAAGAATAAGAATAAAAAAAACACAATATCTAGCTTGCAATATACATAAATGAGACCTATTAAGATCTATAGTATTAAACTTGGGTTCAAGATAGTTTGTTGCAAGATGGTTTGTTGCAGTACTTTTTCCGTTGATCTACTAATGCGACTTCGACTACTATACTTTGTTTGCGGAAAAATGTGAAAAAATCAAGAAAATGTCTAATAATCTAGAATTTTTTTACGCAATACTTATTCACAAGTAAAATCTATTAAGATCAAGCGTATTTGACATGAGATCACGGTGTTTTCTCGCAGTATTTTTTACATAAACCTGTATACTCTATGTATGCACTTTTTTAATTTTTCCGAATTTTCCCGGTTTTCCTGCATAGCTGAGTTAACCTTCTTTTTTCACTATAATCCCAAGTTATTAACGTTGATTCCTAATATATTTAGATATTGTTTCATCGGACATTTTCTTGATTTTTCTACATTTTTTCCGACATTTTAAGGCAAAACAGAGTAGATCATCGTATTTGAAAGGAAACACTATGAAAGACCACCTCGATCTTTAGTTATATTCTCTTTATATACTCTGCATCTTAAAAGGTTAAAATTCTGATTATCTTCTCTCAGTTCTCAAGCATCTTTTTAATTTTTACGCCTTTTTCCAACGTTATCCCACAAAAAAGAGTTGACCTTCGTATTCTACGGGAAAGATATTACAAGAAACTACCTGAATCTCGCATAATAATCCCTGGATCTTAAAAAGATTAAATTTTGAATATGACAGACTCGAATTTGTTCATTTTTAGGCATTCTCCTGACATTTTTCAGCAGAGCGGAGTAGAGTGTATTCTACGAGAAATATACCAAAAGAGGCCAATATAATCTAAAGTAAAATATAATGGATCTTAAAGTTTACCTTGTGAATATCTCATACAGGATTCAACTCTCAAGCATTTTCTTAACTTTTCCACATTTTCCCGCCGTTTTTTCGCAAAACCGAATACATCATCGCATTCTAGGCCAAAATTAGTCACCTTTTAACATCCTCCTTTGTAGACATAGTCTCTCTTCTAATTCAAATCCTATAAATTTCCCAAATAAAATTTGTACTCTAGCAGCATAATACAGTTTTTGGCATTTTTCAAGAAACCGTCAATTTTACAAAAATTGTTGAGGAAGTAATCATCTACTGAACTTCTTTTTTGTGAAATGGGCGGTTCAAAAACTATGTGTTGTAGGCCATTTTCCAATATCCAAGGCTGCAAAGACTATGTTTATAAATTCCCTTGCTTGTATGAATTTTTTCCTGAAATATGTATAATGGTTGGACTATTACTCAAAAAAATTGCTAGGCATAAGTTAGGAACCGACGGCAAGCATGGTAACATGAATCCAAAAAGCGAAACGGCGATCAAGGCACAGTTTGGTGATAATCGAAGCGCGACAAAATCGTTGCAGAAGGACGTGGAGGAATTAACTGCAATTAGCTTATTGCATTTGCGTAAAAAAGCCTAGTTAACGTGAGGTTCCCTTCTAATTTCATTTATAATCAGTTCTCTGTAAAAATTCTTATTATTCAATGTTTCGAATGGAAAACCAGGAATACGTGTGGCATATTCACTGAACGCAGAACAACGGGCGTCCCGCAGGAGTTGTGTCTGTCACGTCATCGATTTTTTAATATTTGCGAATACGAAGCTTACCAAGTACACCGACGATAAGGCCATGTACTTTCACAGACATAAGGCAGCAACTATGCTACAGAAGGTCCACATGGTATTTGGCACAGCATCGTTTTATGAACTTTGAGATATTTTTATGGTTTAATGGATGATAACGATTCATAAAATCGACTTCTGGCGGGGCACCTCCTGTCAGGTGCATCACGAACAATGTCTAAAATTAATAAAATTATGTCATCGTTACAAGGCTCATTTTTTTTCGTGTGTACACATTTTATGTCTAAAATGAATAAAATAAAATTGTCAGAAAGTGTGGGCCGTCAGGAGGCGCAGCCAGAAAGGTAATAATGATACAATACATCTGAGGCACGGTAGGAAGTCAAGTTACCCGAAAGTGTTAAATTTCTGTATATTTAAGAGCCTATGGTACTTTTGTTGACACTAAGAACTTTCTGGAGAGGCTATTCTAGCTTATATTTACGTTTTACAAAGGAACCCAGAACTTGTAACGATGAGTTTAGAGTTCTGAGATGAAATGTGCGAAAAAAAATCCAATGTTCTTCAAAAATCCTAAACATTTTCTTTCTGGCTAGCATTACTGACTAGAGTTTCTTTCTGGAAATTTTTTTCTGTGTTCAAAACATTTAAATAAACATGCTCAGCCTAAAAAAAGAGCTTGTAACGATCATGTTAACTCCGTTTTTTTTACATCTTTGACCTTTTTGGCTGCGCCCCTGAGGGCCCACACTTTATGGCGATCTTATTTTATTCATTCTAAACATAAAAAACCGCTGCCCAAGGAATCACTACTTCCACATTCAAGTCTCTTACAACAAAATACTATATTTGCACTCCACTATGTGGAAATAATTGTTTATGGAACTTTAATAGTATAATATTTGAAATCATATACCCCAAAAACCCATGAAATTATATGCCACATCGGTAATAGAGGAAGGGTTGGTGGTAGAGGTGAAGTGAAAAAAATTCTTGATAACTTTGGCTCTTGTACACACACTAAATCACACTATTTTTTCACCACCTTTAATAATGGGATGGGGGTGGTAATAGAGGTGGCTAATGCTAATTTTTTTTTGAGACCGGTTCCAGAGTAATCGTGAGCATTAAAAAGATACAACACTAACATACAGACCGATGCGACAGACAAATATATTTTGCTCAGACTTAAAATATTGACGTTTCATGATATTCTAAGCCTATTTAAACAATGAAAATTTCCAAAAATTTTTTTACGTTAATATACTTCAACTGAATGTGGAAGTAATACGCAGAAAATGGCATTACAAAGATATACAAAATCGTTGTGTGCCGTAAACTACACGATAAAAGTATTCTACTTCGAGCATTTTCTTCGAGGAAACCTACTACGCATCCATACCACTCGCATCCAATTTACTCGAGGAAAGCCACTGCGCATTCATACTTCTTGAAGTAACCCACTGCGCATCCATATCACTTGAGGTAAACTACTGCGCATCTATAGCACTCGAGAAAAACCACTCCGCATCCATAATACTGGTGGTAACCTACTGCGCATCTATTGTACTCGAGGAAAGCTACTGATCATCCATACTTACTTGAGGTAACCTACTGCGGTCTATAGCACTCGAAAAAAGTCACTGCGCATCCAAAATACTCGAGGAAAGCAACTGCGCATCCATAATACTCGAGGAAACTTACTGCGCATCCATAGTAGCTGAGGAAAGCCACCGCGCATCCATACTACTCGAGGTAACTTTAACAACATAATATTTGAAATAGTCTATCCCAAAAACTTATAAAACGATATGCCACATTGGTAGTGGGGATTGGGGGTGGTGGCAGAGGGGTGGGGGTGGGGGTGGATTAAGTAAAAAAAAAAGTTTTGAGGCTTAGGTTCTTGTATACACGCTAAATTACAATTTTATTTTTTTCACCCCCTTTAATAATGAGGCGGGGGTAGTAATAGGTGGCTAATGCCAAAAAATTTTTTGAGACTTTAAGTTCTTTTATATACACTAAATACCAATTTTATGGACTCTTACCGGCTTGATTTACCCATTTACCCCCATTTACCCCAATTTACCCCCCACCCTTTGACGGAACAAGATGAAAATATAACCTAGTTCCAGATCTCGTTAAAGTACATATGTGTACCAAATTTCAAGTCAATATCTTAAACGGTTCCAAAGTAAACGTGCGCACAAAAAAGTTACAGACCGACAGAACGACAGACCAACAGACAGAATTTTTTTTTCACTCAAACTTAAAATCTCGACGTTTCATGACATTTTAAGCCTATTTGAACAATAAAAGTTTTTTAAAATTTTTTTGTCGTTACTATACTTCCACTGGATGTGGAAGTAATATGTACACACAAAAAACAACCTTGTAACGATTATATAATTTCACTGATTTTTTATATCTTGAACCATGGCCAACTCGACGGGCTGACATATGCTAGAAGTCTATTTTGTCGTTATTTAAGTTTGATAGAATTAATCAACGGATAGAAAATGCTTGTAACGATGAGTTTTAGAAAAAGCCACGTAGCTCCCGCACCACAAGTACCTTATCACGAAGTCTGTCAGCTCATGGCTAGGAGTATCAGACTCAATAGACATAATGAAGCATTGATTTATAGTAATGTAGTGAAGCCTACCCTAACATACGCGAGGCCGGCGTGGTGCAGCACGTCGGCCACTGCATTAACAACTCACACAGTTCTTGACAGTAAGTTTCGTCACCTCATTTCTAATACTTCAAGGTACGTTTCCTTAGGAGAGCTACAACGACATTGTACCACTGATGGACTATGTCCCAGGTTTTTTATTTATTGTCATTTCCTGTGGCAACAATAAAATAAATTTTCACCAGTGCTACGCCACTTTATTTTTACCTACTAAGTTTTAATATTCCCCTTTGGAAATTCACTTCTTTACTGTCATGTTAAAGGAATCTGGTCGTTGTTTCATCATATTTATTTTTAGTTGATCTAGTCCACTTCCTCAATTGCCATGAGTTGTGCGTCGTGGATGTCTGGCTGGCTCCTGCTTCTAGAAAAACCCTGTTGTAATGTCTACTTTGAAATAAACCTTTTTTTAAATTGAATTGATTTGCTCGCAGAACATTAACCGCCCGGCAATCAATGCGCGCCGTCCTTTGAAATGCTAATATTATAACTGTCAGCATGAGATTTCAGTGCACGTTAAACCTGCAATTTTCATATTACTGGTATGTGGTCCTGCGTTTGGTCCTGGTGATCACCTAGTGATGGTTTACCCTAAAGAGATAAAAAGTTTTTAAATTTTTTGCTCTTAATATTCTTATTAATATTGATGTATCTTTATGCTTGTTCTACCCAACACCAAAATGATTATTATTATTAAGTACATTTAAATTTCTACCCTTTGAAATCTAATCTCCGGAACCACTGAATCGATTTTTTTGCAAATTTCGACATTTTACAACTTATTTTTTGAATACGAAGTGTATAAAAATCTACGTAGTATTTTTAGGCAGCCGGGCAGTGCGAAGTCACATATACAGTACAGATGATATCTCGCATTAGATACAAACCGAATATTTTTGCCTTGGCTCCTGACAGACAAACATCAAATGTTATCTACAAATAAGTCCTTTAGGCCTATTAGAAAAAGCTCGAAATGACATCTCACCAAGTCGAGGCGGGTAGCTAGTCAAATAATACAAGATTCTTCCAATACCTGAGTGTGTTATTTTCTGACGAATGATATTATGCCTAGCGATATCCTTTACATTTTATCTTGAAAAATTTATCACGTCTTTCTGCACAAAATAATCCACACTAGTAATATTAACATGGTCTGCAATGTTCTTCAGTTCATTGTCAGTTCATAGTCCAGATTTGAATAAGAGTTAACAGTACAGAACATCATTTTTTCTTTACCTTAGATGAGCGCTTATCAATTTTGATCTTTCAAGTTTAAATCAGTAATTCAAGAAACTCGTACAAGATTTGTCGGATAACCAGTTCCGTATTCTACAGTAGTAGTATATTACCAAGAGATACAATTCTCTGAAGCTAAGAGCAGACGCAGACATCATGCGTCGCCTCTGCGCAAATAAGTCTACAACTAATTACATAAACATATTTTGCTGCTGTGGTCACTCTTCTCAGTATTTGTTACCTGTGAGTAATATTTCTAGTTATTCTAAACTCAGAAATCTGTCGAGAAATTACACTTTGAGAACACTAAAAATTTCTGCAATTTCTATTTCTTCCCAGAGCATCATTTTGGATACCCACATGTCTGTTAATTTTATCTCGACTTAATTTTCAAGACGGCATAATGCAACACGAACAAAATTAAATTTAAGTAAAGAAAAATGTAAATATTATAATTAGTTTTGTTGGCAAATGTAACCTATAACTTATGCCTAGCAATTTATACCCATCAATAATCCCTTGCTGTACAAAAAAAACCTATATTTATGTTTTTTAAACTACAAATGATCCCAAAATTAGCTATTTTAATTAAATGATTGATGAGAACATATTTTAAAACGTATATACAGATTGCCTTAAAAGTATACCGCCAATTTACTGAAATGACAAGTTGTGAATGAATAACTTTTGATGAAAAGTAAGGTAAAATGCCTAAATGTCAGCTCGTCCTAGGCATTTTGAAGACATTCGGTTTTGTATATCTAATTTTAGATATCATGTCACAGTTGCTTTAAAAAATTTGTATACTATTAGGGTCCTATGGCTGATGATGATTTGTAGTCTGGTTTCCGGGTTCTCTTCTGCGTTGATAATTTTTTACGCTTCTATCATCTTCTTGTGATCTTCATCTTTAGTTCAGAATATCCCTAAAATATGGTAGAGTGGTCAAGTATTCAAAACGATCCACGCGGAAGGGAACCCGTAATGACTGTTGGCATAAATTACCACCAATTTTTCCGTCTTCTAATTTCATTGCTCCATTGTTACCACGAATATATTGAGTACCTGCTATGCGTGAAGCTGTCAGTTAGGAACATGCCCTATGGTCTTCAGAATAACTTATTGAAAGCAATGTTAACAAAGACAAGTTTTTTTGGTGTCAGTAACTGAGATGGAGATGAATCACGTAACTCTTTAACTTGTTGGCTCTACACATTGATTTTTTATTTTATTAAACTGAGGATCTAATTCAATTTAATGACTTTTCATCTTCAGCTCTTGGGCCATATTCCTTCACTATGTTTTAGCTTAACAAATCAAAAATTGACTGAAAAGCAGTTGTCTAAATAGATTGATTAGCAGAAAACCACTACGTTTATCAGATATATACCCTCTTGATTGAGGCACTGATAAAATATTAATAGTTATATTGAATACTTATTATGTCTTGAATATAATTAATGAATTTTTTTTATTTATTATTTTTATTTAATTTTTAAAAATTTTATTTAACATTTAACATTACCCGAGTTTTCGGATCAAAACTAACCTGTTCACATATAAGCAAATAGCAGTATCCTTCTGAGGCACACTGTACTACTTATAGTCCAGCCGGATGGTAAATAATCGTGCACTTCAAGCAAAAAAAAAAATGAAACTTGGCACACTTGTGGATAATAGCGTATACTTCAATTTTAAGATTAGAGTCCACTAAAAATCCAAAATGGCGGCGGTGGCGGCGGTTTTTCAAAATAGTCGCCGTAATTGCAAAAAGTTTGATATCTTCGTCAGTTTTAGCTGTATTCATGCAGGATTTTCACAGAATCCTACTAAATTAACATGAAGAACGCCGACTTTGCAGTAAAAAGTGGAATTTTTTTTAAAGAAATATCACTTAGTCAGTATGTTGACTATTTATGGGGATAACTGCATTTTTAAATCAAATCACAATTCAGGTGTAAATATCACAATCAAGCTATATTTCAAATAGTGCATTGCAGTTGTATACTTAGTCTAATTAATTTATGAACTGTTTGGCTCGCATCCACCACAAAAGCAAAGTTCACTGCAGGGCAGATTAGCTTTTTTACATCTGCAGCTTCTTGATGAGCAGCCTTTCTTGCACCCGCATTTCAACACTTCTCTGCATGCCTCTGATGCTGGAGACAGTATCATCCATTTGATCTGATAAAAGACGAAACATATAAGGTAAATTAAATGTCAAGGGAATAAATTTAAAATTGCAATGTACATTAGATTGAAATTGGATGTGCCAATACGAATAACGTATACTCACTTCCCAGGTTCCGTCCGATGACTTTTCCCATCCAAAGTCCGCAGGTGAAGGTAAAACTGGACTTTGCAGTAAAGCTTGCCCCCATATATGCCCAGCCTGATATGCCACACGTAGGGCATTTTGGCGAAATGCGTCCTGAGTAAGTGGTATGTTTTCAATCTGCCGGTTTTTGCGCACGAACATGGTGTGCCGTGCGACGTTCACTGAATCTTCTGAACTTGTTCTGTCGTACAATCTTTCTATAGTTGAGAAACAGGAACTTACTGTTGTCAGTGCTGGGGTCTGAGAAAATGCCTTCAAAGCCGTTGTTACTGCGGGAAAGCTAGACCACGTCATCTAGGCTGTTTGTTTTCCTTTGCCCAGAAAAGAGGACGTTGTGTCACAGCCTGATAGGGCATGAAATGCCATCAGGACTTCACATTTCTCAACTCCTAAATTATCAGCAATAACTGTTGCATTAATATACCTGGAGAATAAAAGTACCAAAATTATAAAGACATATTATTACTTCACAAGAAACAAAAACGACCGCACTCACCTGAATGATTTCCCTACAGAGGAAGAGATGTCAACGTGATCGCAATTTAGTTTTCTCGCAAGACTGACTGCCAGTACCACAACATCTGAGTCTACGGACCTGATCAGCAAATTGCAAGCTCCGAGACTGACTCCATGTTGGGCGTGCAGGAAGATGCACGTGTCAGCTTCCTCTTGGTTGCATGGGGATAGTCTTGAAATGTCTATTTCATTTCAGTTGCTTGTGATGCCTTGTCCATTTGTGACTATTACGATTCCTGGAAATCTAATTTTTGAGAGATGTGTAGACAAGAGTTGAAACAGTTCTTCTTTGTTTTGATTCATCCTAAGAAAACTTTTCCAATCCTTCGGGACACGAGTTCCGTCTCCCCTCTTCTTCCGCGTACCTGTCTTTAAACTGTCCGTGTAATATGAATCAAAAACGATATCAACTCGTTGGACTGTAGGGCGGAACTGCTTGAGGGCGTATTCTGAATTTTTTTTTACGTAATTTTGGAATGTGTCTTCTCCGGTACGGCTGATCATGTTCACAATGGCCGCTCCATCTAGCAAAACAAATCAATCATTTGCATTTCCTCCTCTTCTGTGGGTTGTAATTTTGCAAAGCAAGCCGGTATATCTGATATTTGGCCTAATCTGATTCGACCGTAATCCGAAAGTGACCCTGGATATGAATGATTCTCATGCTTAAAGAAGTCTTCAAGATAGCCTCCACCGACTTGACATCCAATGTACAGTCGATTTCAAGTTTCTTCCGTTTCTTTGGTTTGTTTTCTAAATTTACCATCTTACCGTACTTATATCCGTGTATTTAAGACATTTTTACCTTAACTACCTACCGCACAAGGATCATTGCTTAAAACGCATTAAAAATTTCTCTCACCTGCCACCTCTTTTCTCAATTTAATTGAAATAAATAGGCAAGATGCTAACTAAGTACGGGTTTTGAACATTTAAAAACGTACTTTTATTGCAAAAATCGGCAATCTTCATGTCAATTTACTTAGATTACCTATGTGAAAATCCTACATTAATACGGCGAAAACTGCCAGAGATATAGTTTTTTTGCATTTTCGGCGGCCATTTTGAAAAATCGCCGTCACGGCCGCCATTTTGGATTTTCGAGTGGGCTCTAATCTTAAAATTGAAGTATACAAATGTACCAAGTTTCATGATTTTTGCTTCAAGTGCTCGATTACCTCTGATTTTGCAATATCCGGCCGGACTATTAAAAAAACTTAAAAATCAAACACAATTAATTAAATATGGAGAACAAAGTCAACTTACCCAATGACATGACACTATTTATTTTTTATTCCAATTTGTCGCCTTGCTTTCATATTTTTCTAAAAGTTACATACACTTTCTAAAGGCATAACAGAAACTTTGCAGAATTGGATGAGTTAATAATCTCACTGATGAGTTTGCCGAATGCCAATTGTGAGTAAGATAACAACACACATTATGAATTCATTGTTGAATTTAAAAACTCGTTGGCCTCTTTCTAGACTGTGAAATCCATCTAATACAAAGCATTCAATATGCAATTAATGTTCCTGATCGATTTACAGCATTTGTAAATTTATGAATCTATCATCGGAGATTTATGAGCAAATGTATAATACATAATGTTGTGTTTTTCCATTATTGTTTTTTTTCACGTAGTCGGTTTATTTTTTTAATTTGTGCAGAGTGTACGATCTATAATATTGTTCAAATAATAACCAACATGACAAATACTATTTTTTTGATTTTAAAAAGATACTTTTTATTTTGTGTAATATAGGATCTGCTAACGAAATACTTAAAGTACAGGGATGAAATAAACTTTTTAATATATCACAGAAGTTTTATAATTGATGAATAATAAATAATATTGATTTATACAATACTTCGCCTTATGGTGAACATTCTCATATAGCTGCAAGATCAAATATTATCATATTTTTAATTCACATTTTCCTTTTAGTAATAGATAAGCAAGCATGTACTATTGATTGATTTACCGTTAAAGTATTACCAAAGATGTAGGATATCTTACGTAAACTGGAAAAGGACAAATACTGAGGCTCATTAAATTTATTGGTTCAGTCTGTGTCCAGCACAAGTGAAATTGAGACCAACAGATGTTATAACGCGAATGTCAGGTGTATTATTGATAATAGATATACAGTATATTAGAGTTAAATCATCGTTTCAGTCACAATGGAAGCGATTCTCATGACAGTAGCTTGCGTCCTTTTTAACTACAAAGAGTTCCTACTCGAGAATCAAATTTGTATCATTCTGATGTCGGAGTTGAGAGCTGTTTCAGTGTTGCCTCTAGTGCTACCTTCTATCTTAAAATGTGGAAAGACCACTTTCTCTATTAACAGGATGGCAAAGACAGTCGTATCCAGGTGTTAAAGTGCTGGTCGCTTATTCTGAATGAATGAACAATTGCAGAATTCTTGTAGCACTATAAACAGACAAATATGAATCTGGAAAAGCAGAGCCAACGGAGTTTCAAAACAAAATACACAGTTAATAACAAGCTAACATATATTCAACCGCATAGATATGAATCAAAAATTATGTTAAACTATTATGTGGGTAAACAGATACAGACATATCAAATAAGCAGGCTAACTATTCAAGTACCCAAGCGTAGGAGAGTGTTATTGTTATGACAACTATAAATTTTCTGTTTCTTTTTCTGGGATTTTTGTCACATATTCTCCTTAAAAAATAATGTCCATGGCTTCTACAAAATTACACAATTTTCCATTATATTACTGAAGATAACCTCTACGCCTTTGTTCTTTAACTCAAAAGAACAGTTAGAGGATACTTTTTGGTAAATGATGTATGAATAAAAATAAAAATATATATTTTTCTGACATTTCCAAAACCGAGTCTGTTTGCACAGCTTTAAGAATATGTGTATGTTATATTCAATATCCATAATTAGTTTCTAATTACACAGATCTCTTGATATAGTTGATGATTTTATTTTGAACAATGCTAAATTTGTTAAGTTCTTCTTTTAACATTAATAACAAGGTTGTACACGAGCATCTATGGAACAATTCAATAGGCATTTACCCTCATTCAACAATATTATTGCTAATTTTTTAATTTTATTGTTGTCTGCTTCTTTTGTTAAGTTTTTTCTAAGTCCCAGTTTATTCTATATCCATTCTCCAAGGCGTGTTCGCAGATCTTCAATCTCTGAACTTCGTTCTACCTAATTTAATTCTTGTGCTCACCCAATCTTATATTGATTGGTCGGGACAAATCACCCACATAATGTTTGTTACACTCACACAGACACTGTAAATGTAGTTTTTTAAATTCTGCTCATAGTTTTGTGGTTTTGTTTTTGTTAAAATAGATCTGAAAATGTTGCTCGTTTGAAATACCGTCCTAACCTTAAATTTATTACCTATACACCAAAGCTTCTTAGACAATCCGTATACATAAGGAATTAATGTTGTACAATGTTATTCACTTTTATGCCGTACCTACTTGTTATTTTTAATATTTATGAAAGTTCTATCAACAAAGATTTCAGAATATTGTTTATAAGAACCTGTTTGGGAGTTTATAAGAACCCATGTGATAAAACGTTTCTCACTGTTTAACATTTCATTATAGTGGAGTCAATAGAAAAATTCCGGCAAGCGGTAACTTTTGAGAGTACATCTTTGAACATGTCAGGAACAACGTACCAACAGTTACCAACAATAGTCCTTGAGCCTAATTTGGTATTAAACTAACTAGTTGCAAAATACCAGTTTTTGTCAAATATATCTTAAAATATTTTTTTCTTTCAAAAACTAATTACGTCATTCGAAAGTACGGGAAATTTCACATCAAAAATGTATATGAAGTTTTTTTCTACAATCAAAAATGTAGGCTCCAGATGTTTTTGTTTGATGGACGATAATGGAACGCAGTGACACAAAGTACGGCGCGAGAAGCGCGCGCAGCCTCGGGCGCGCTACACTAAATTTGTTGTATTTTAAACTAATTAATGAAATTGACCTCACAAAAGCTTAAATAAAACAAGAAATATGTAGCTGTTGGATTATTATATTTTCAAATATAAAAATCAATGTATGTAGGAATATATGAAGTCGAAACATAAAGAGAATTGCGATGAAATTGGTAAAAGTTTTACCATCACTAAAATTTTTTAGATAAAAACCTGTGCCTTTCACATTTTACTTGTAATGTATAAAAAGATTTGATGAGTGAAAAAAATTTCAAAAATTTATTTTTGAAGATGTACAGTTCTAAAATATCAAAATTTTTAGAAAGTGACAAAATTTTATAAAAAGTTGATTGAAGGAGCCGTTACTCTGTGGTAATTAATCATATTGCACAAATAACTAAGTAAACACACTACTATGTTTTTTACCACTATGAATTATTTATAAAAATTTCGACTGCAGTTTCGACTTACAAAGCCTTTGTCAAGCAGTGAATCAAAAATGACTAATTTACAAGTATACAGAAGTGTTATATATATACATAGGTACTATCAAGGCTTAGGTAGATAGATGACAATATTTACATTTAACAAATTAAAATCCTTAATATTATTATGTTTGTGAATTCTAAAATATCTAATTTAAACCCCAGAAATTCACAAACATAATAATATTAAGGATTATAATTTGTTAAATGATCAATTAAATCTTATATATTCACCTTTATTTACAGCTGGAAGACCCTTATATGAATATTCATAGATCTGTTTATTATTGTCACCTACCTAAGCCTTGATAGTACCTATGTACATATATAACACTAAAAACGCATACGTTTATAGTAGGACCTCAAAATAAGTAAATCTGATGTAAAAAAATTCAGAATATACAGTGTGTCCCACTTTTCACGGTAACACCTACGTAGCTCAGGTATTAATAAATCGATTTATTTTAAACTTGGTTAAGGTATACACCTCTTCAAGGTAACTAAAAGCGGATATACCTATTTAATTTATTCAATAGACGGACTAAGGTGGTGAAAATGGTGTACATTTTCAGGTAAATTGTATTAGGGATTTTTTTAAAAAAGATTACCACCATCTCATAGAGCATCCTTTAAAACCCTTTTGTGCCAAATTTTGTTAAAATATCTCTAGTAAACTGTATAGGGCCCGTATAAATGGGCAGAATTTTCTTAGCGTTTTTGGCGAGTACGAAGATATTTTTTATTATTACTTTAAATTTGTAGCAAAAAATGTGAAATAACTTTGTTTCTAAATTCACCTCGTTCAGAGTTAAAGGCCATTAATTCTTGACAAAACGTCATATGTACCTGTTTATACCTCTAAAACTACCAGAGATATTTTAAAAAAATTTTGCACAAACCTTTGAGATGGTGGTAATCTTTAAAAAAAAATAATCTTTAAAAAAAAAACCAATACAATTTACCTGAAAAATTACCCTGTTTTCACCCCCTTAGTTCGCACGTCTATGGAATAAATTAGTTACCTTCAAGAGGTGTACACCTTAACCAAGTTTAAAATAAATCGATTTATTAATGACTGAGCTACGTAGGTGTTACCGTGAAAAGTGGGACACACTGTATATAAACCTATACTTTTCATGAAATATTGATAAATTCAAGTTTTTTTTCGGTAAATCAACTAGATGTTGATTGTTTCTAAAATTTTTGTCCAGTGTGGTTGCAGGAAAGCCGACTTACATTGCACCGTAGCCCGCTCTATTTGTGCCGGATCTGACAAACCGTCAGATATTTTTGGAACAAGAGCAGGAACAAAAGAGCAGATCGAGCTTCTATTAACTGAAAAAATCGATATTTAAAAATGGATTTATATCGTTCAATACAATTTGAACATTTATTATGTTTAATAAAAATCTTTTATTTTGCGTAAACCATTTTTACTTTTTATATCGAGATATATTAATTTTTTGAGAGCTCACCGCTGTATTCAATATGTTAATCCGAAAGAAAGTTGTTTGAAATTTATCGAGCTATGTCAGTTTTAATGAAATTTTTACCAAAAAGTCGACCATATTGGATCAGCCATTTTGTATTATTACTTTTTGACATCATAATCTATTTCATCGACCTAAAAACCCCCACAGTGTAAATCCGAGTGAAATTTGTCTGAAAATCGAGTTACGTCATTTTTAAAGAAATTTTTATTGAAAAGTCGGCCATATTGAATCAGCCATTTTGAATGACCTTTTTTGACATCGTAATCTGTTTCAGCGACCTTGAAAACCCCTTATTTATCAATTTGAATTAAATTTCCTTAAAATATCTCAACTTATAATAATATTGTTAAAAAAAACGTTTTTTTTTTTTAAATAATTAATAGGCAGTTTCCTCACGATTACATGTTTATAACTTTTTATTTTAAGCTATGCTATGAAAAAGTGATATCAATAGGTTTTAGAAAAATTGAAGCTTCCCATACTGCCCTGCTAAAACAAGATGTCGTAACTGCAAAAAATTAATTTTTGAGATTTTAATTGCATTTGCACCGTATTAGTGATCCTCACCACTATATCGTATCTACTAAATAGATCTATTCACTAAGCTCAAAAGTCATATCCGATCATTACCAGATTTATTTGTCGTAACTTAACATATAATACAATGTTTTGTTATATGGTTACACTGATAAAAGGAACACATATTTATTCGCCAAAAATAAAAATCATGAATTATGAAATGTAGATGGCATAACATAATTCAGAAAATAGTTGATTTCTCTAAAATTACATTTTCTCAGATACGACTTCTTGTCATAGCAGAGCAGCATAATTATTTCGAAATAATGCATATTTTCAGCCTCTGTTGACTCCACTATTAGTAAAAGAAATTATTTTGGCCCTATCATGCAAACATTTTATGACACCCTTTTAACGATGACTAAATATCATAGTTAAACTAGTAATTAGGTGAATCGACTACAATAAACAACATGTATAATTTACCAGGTGATTATGTACAAATCTAAATGTAAAGTGCTGGAATGTAAGCAAATTTACGATACACTATTATATTAAGTAATAACAATATTTCAAGAATGTCAAGTAAGGATTTTACATTTATAATAAAACAAGTAGATCATAAATCGGTAAAATATGATTTATTCAACACAAATGTTTTGTTAATTTCAAAATAAATTTTTGCTACGTTATATAACTTTGCTAAATAACAACGTTATAAAGCAATGCGGGCTTTTATATATATAAATGTTTTTTGCATTAATAAAATATAAAATGTATTTGCTCTTCTGTGTGGTAATTATGCATTGTAGTGACAATGGTGCTAAAAATACACTAAGGGAATTTTTCGTGTAAATATAACAAACTACGTTTTGTATTTATCGTTTGTGAATCGCCGCAAGAGGGATTTTTAACAGTGATGTTTTCCACTTAAATTTGATAAATCACCGCTTTTATGATTAATTTCTTTTGTATGAAGTTTAAAACACATTATTTTTTCATATTTTAAACCTCGTTTATTGACAGCATTAATAATAACCACAAAAAAGTTTGTTTCGACATCAAGCAAACAGCAAACGTCATTATACCACGTGCGCGTACCGTTATACAAAGTAACTTTTTCTTTCCCATCTAAACTTGTTTAAACTTTTCAAAGATTAGAAGAATGGAAGGAATTGTTGGGAACTTAGTAATACCTACATAAAATGTTTATACAAACTTCATTGAGTTAATCCATTGAAGAGGTAAAGTTATTATTTTGTAGACATTGTAATGAATTAGATAACGATGTATAGAGATTAATTGACAGAGTGTCTGGTTCGTTATCAAATTTGTTCAAATGTAATCAATAATAAGGCCAATGATTCAATTTCTCCATAGAAGCATCAAACTAGGAACATTTTATAAAAGTTGATGTTAAATGGATCCAGAAGCAAATAATGGAACAAATAAGTATTTGGTATTTTCATCCTATTTCGGTATTGCTGAATAAGAAAATGATGGATGTAAGAAGATCGATATTAAAAATAATGGACAATTCTTGCACTTTTTAAAAGTAATGCTTGTAGCTGAAAAAATAGAATAGATATGGAAAAAATACTAAACATCTTTGTAGATAAAAGATAGATAGAAAATTGTGCTACTTACAGGCGCGCTGTAAAGTGCCAAAAGTGACATTCATTTAAATGTATAATTATGCGTTTTCTTTGTTAAACCTTTAGATTTTGGCACGTTTTGAAGTATTTTCACTAGTATTTAAGATTCTATTATACATATTATATAATCAGCGGTACCCTCAAAAACAGTATTTTATCAAGCACGGTGGCCTACAACCAAATTTAAATCAAATTTGCTGCCACTCTTATTTTTTTACAGATTTTTGGATGTATATAGAACCAATTTTCACGATATTTAAAATGATTCATCGGAGAATTTTTTTTTTATAAGTATTTTACTTTTTCGTTTAATGACACAGCCACACAAAAAAGTGGTCTAGCCTACGGACCAGACCAGTGTGTCCTTATATATTTGGATCCGCTGAAATCGAATCCGAAGTCAGAATTGTCAGATTGGCTCGTATTTCACCCCCAACCTCAAAAAAACAGCCCTCCCCAAAAATGGTCTGTCTGGAGGATCATACCTTATATATTCCTTATCCTTTTGTATTTTGACCCTCTGAAACAGAATCCGAAGACAGAATTGTCAGATTCGCTCGGCGAAACCCTGAAATACCCCCAAAACAAAAAAAATAGTCTGGCCTGCAGACCACACCAGTGTATCCTTATGTATTTGGACCCGCTAAAACCGAATACGAAGTTAGAATTATCAGGTTGGCTCATTTTTCACCCCCAACCCTCAAAAAAACAGTCCCCAAAAAAATGGTCTATCCGGCGGACCATACCAGTGTATTAGACTAGGCACGTTTTCAAAAAGGAACAATGCAAGAATCATTTCATGTAACAATTGGGAAAACAACGTTATTAGGGTATTTCGACCCCGCTAAATATGAATCTGCCTGTTGCCAAAGCGAAATTTGGACCGGAAGTCCGGTATCCAAGATGGCGACCAAAACTCTTTTGCCCTATATCTTCCTTGTCAGTTGGCTTAAAATAACGATCTAAACGTCTGCTTAGAGGTTTTCTCGGATGCCAAACATATTGCAATGCTGAATATTTACTTACCTTAAGTTTGGAGTGCATGGGTTCCAAGATGGCCGCCGAAACTGTATTGCTCGGAAGTAAGCAAGGAAGCAAGGAAAATAAGAAAACGACCATTTCAAAGTTCAAACATGGTTTATTGCAAGATTGCAAGGAAGATAAAACAATCATTCAAGTGTTTTTAGCTTATGGCAAGGTTGCAAGGAAGATAAGAAATCAACCATTTAAAGAGTTCAAACATTGTCGAGAGCGGTGGCACAATTTCAGTCTATTCTTCTTGCACGTGCACATTGTACTCAGGCACTGGAATGAACGATTACAGGCTAGGATATCCGTACAGGCTTTGGAGACGGGCTCAAGGGTCATAAGGATGCGAATGTACTGGTCTTGGTGAAGCCTCCACCCATATGACTCAGGATCCATCATCACGGGTCGGGCCATGATGAGCATTTTCCCACACGTTCACCTGGAAAAAAAGGAGGCAGTCCTTAATGCTGTTCTGCAATTTCTCTTTAAAAGTTGACAAGCGCGATTCAAATGACTTCGGTATCTCAACGTCGATTGTTCTCGCCAGATGAACGTATCTTTCCCAAACATCTGAGAGTGACAAAACTTTACCCAGTGAGGCTGAGACTTCGAGCTCTTTGCAAAGAATCATAGGTAAATTACTTTTGCCAGATTTCTTCATCTGCACCTGTACTTTTTTCTGGGTCCTCTCGGCTTTCACTATGCACAGACTGTGGTATTTCACCTCAGATGCTATCAAGCGCGGCATACAATCGATGCGAATGAACAGTTGGTGATCATAATTAGCCAGCTACCTTATAATCTCATTCATTGGGTCTGGCATCACCGGCCTTAATGCTTCGTTTTTATAGGCAGAAAATACACTTATCAATGTCCACACAGTCAATCTGAGCTCTCGTGACGTATCGAAATGACGACGGTTCTGTAGCTGCACATCCCGCCTCTTGAGAAGGCGCTGATTTGTTCCTCGACCTTTCCAGTCTGCCGGAATTGGCAAAGTTTGAGTAGCATCCGCGGTAGTACTTAAATTTCTCTTCAGTATTTGTCAACGTTTGTTTGATCCTAACAATTGTGGCAGCAAACTCACCATCATCAAGCCAGCGTACTTCAGAAGAGTCTCTTTGCCGTTATCCGTCAGATGTGATAATTTGTCCTTCGAACATTTTCTCTTCTGGCAAATTATATTTCGGAAAGTGTAAAATATTGCTTGAAAACACGTAATACATACACAGTAGTACACATTCAACCACTAAAAACTATATATCTGACATATTTTACACTCCAAATAAACAAGACGCACGGAGCGCACGTAAACACAACAAAGTTTCGGCGGCCATCTTGGGCGCCCTCTTGGAACCCATGCACTCCAAACTTAAGGTACCTAAGTAAATTTTGAGGATTGCAATGTGTTTGGCATCGGAGAAAACGCAGACGTTTAGATCATTATTTTAAGCCAACGGACAAGGGAGATATAGGGCAACAGAGTTTTGGTCGCCATCTTGGATACCGGACTTCCGGTCCAAATTTCGCTTTAGCATCAGGCAGATTCGTATTCAGCGGGGTCGAAATCTCCTAAAAACGTTGTTTTCCCAATTGTTACATGAAATGCTTCTTGCACTTTCTAGAGATGGATTTCCTAGAGGACCCAGATGGTCCAAATACATAAGGATACACTAGTATGGTCCGCCGGACAGACCATTTTTTGGGGGGTGTTTCTTTGGGGTTAAGGGTGAAAAATGAGCCAATCTGACAATCTAACTTCGGATTTGGTTTTAGCGGGTCCAAATACATAAGGACACATTAGCTTGGTGCGCAGGCTAGACCACTTTTTTGTGTGTGGTTGTCATTAAACAAAAAAAGGAAAATACTTTAAAAAAAAATCCGCGATGAATGATTTTAAATATCATGGAAATTGGTTCTATATACATCTAATCATGTGTTAAAAAAAAATCCGAGTGGCATCAACTTTGATTTAAATTTGGTTGTAGGCCACCGTCCAAGATGATGTACTTTTATCGGAATATTTGTATACGGGAAATTATTAAAATATGGAAAAATACAATAAAGCAAATGTGTAAGCCATAAAACATGCAGAAAAGATATACTGAAAAGGACATTATATCAACCAAATAAAGTGAAATATTTTCGACCATTGAAATAATTTCTTATTCTGATTTACTTGTTTTTAGGTGTTTTAAATAAAAAAGGAAAATTTATCATTTTTTTTTCAGTAGCTCCCGTTTATTATTTTTTTGCGATACCGACAGTAGAAAGGAAACTTCAATAAATAATAAAAAATATAAGCTTCGCTGAAGGTATTTTTGATCGAAATAAAGTGTTTTTAAAGTGTTGATGTAGATGAAATGTTTATTGGAATATTTTGGCATTTTGCAGCACAACTTTCAAAGCATTGTTTTGCATGAGGCTTTGCGTACGCATGCAACTAAGTCCAAATATAATTTAGGAAGTGCGTTGGCTTTTTTAGTTTTTGTGGGGGGCTTGATCTTTAACGTGGCATGACGCATCGGACTCCCGTTTCTATCACCACGTACGGATTCGTCACGAAATGACATAACATCCGGGCACCCGGATATCCTTTTCTTTCTCGTTTCACTTCATTTGCTTTTTTCGCGTTTTAATTTACAGTTTCAGCTTGTTCAATTATCATTTTTTTCTTCTGAAGCACATTTTTCACAAAACCTTCTCCCAGTTACTCTCGTTTCTAATCATTATGCTGCTTATGTTTTCCCTGCTAATTCTGACATCTAATTCTTCTTCTAATTCTTGTCTCCATTGGAACCATCCATCACAGACTAAAACGCTGTATCTGTGCCGCCGCAGTACACGCAAGTGTCATCTTGAGTTATTCCTATTCTTTTGGTGTAGTACTTGGAGGACCCACGGCGCGTCAAGAGCTGCGTCACAATAAAGTCCAAATTTGTAAGTTCACATTTCACCCAGAGATGGAGGTATCACATGAATGCCTTCCTCTAGGCTTCCGTGCCCGCGTGAACGTCTCATATTTCCTGCCATTTAGTTAAAGTTGTCTCTATCTCTCTGTTTATTTTTCAGCGCGGGCAGATGACCATTTTCGATGTGATACATCCGATGTTTTTCTTCAACCAACAGGGTAACAGGTGGAATTCCTGAGACTACCTACATAGCACTTATAGGTACTGTTGGATACCCACTAGCTAGTCTTAACATGGTCTTCCTCTGTTTACTTAAAAGCATTTTTTTATATGTTTTAACGTTTGTTACCTGATGATATACTAGCGCACCGTAGAGGACTACTGAATGGATAACTCCACATAGGTACTGTCCTGTTAGGTCCACTAAGTTCCATATAGTCCCATGGAAGCGGACCTTACCGAACCCTGGGGGATACCAGCACCATATCATCTCTATCGATGTGCAGTTTGATATGCTGATCTTTCTATTTAATTTTAGAAATAGCTTTCCACAGTATTTATCAGATACTGGGTACTATAAAGTTCCCCCACTATTATATTCCAAGTGGCTGAGTTGAATGAATTATTTACAGCTACGGCTACTGTTGCGTAACATCTGCTCTTTGTACTTTTTGCAGAATCTACTACCACGTTCATCGCTTGTATTGACAGTGCATTAAATTGGAAATAACATATTACAGTTAGTAATTTGCCACTTTCTCTGGATTGGACAAGATTGAGTCGTTAACGTTGCCGTTTTTTCATATAAAAGTTTGAGCACGTAGAATGTGGAGGTCATTATTTGACTTTTGAATTTTTGCTAAATAAAATATATTTTGTGCTATTACAAGTCATTGTGCCCCGTCTATTTTATAAAGTTTTTTCACAACTTCTTCCACCTTTTCACAACATTTTTCTTCGATAATCTGATTCACTCTCATATCAGAAAGAAGTCCATTATATTTTAAATAAATGAGCCACGATGCCTTTTTATTGTTTCTGTTATTCTCAACCTAGGGTAGTTAATATTAACTTGACAAGAAAACGCATAGCAAACTATGGTTGTCTCACATTTGCCCTTATTGTTCTTTTCCTTTTAATAACAAAGAAAAAATTTTACTTTACTCGTCTTTGAGTAACTCTGACGATAACGATGATGCTTTTCACTTTCCGATTAAATATCTTGTAGTCTCAATAAATAATAATAATAATAAATGCCCTTTATTGGTTAAAAAAACACGAAATGGCCATCGACACAAGTCCTTCAGCCAATTGAGGTCTCAATATTACCGAAATGTAAACAATATCCCAACTGAGTTCGCTCGTTACTGGTACGTCTAAATTCTTCTGGACCAAAGTCTATGCATGTTCTTACTTTTTTAATTGGTAAACATTTTTATAAATGTAATTTAGAACAATTAAAAAAGATTTCATCAAAGTCGGTTTTGGTTAACCATCTTCCGTGGTAGAAACCTAAGGTGACTCCCACTATATGTAATTTTTATGCTAAATTGCACACAACAGTATTGTGGAAAATAGCATTTTACGCACTGTTGTAAAAAAACTCTCACGTCCTAAATATATCAAATGAATTAATTTTGAATCCCACTTCATCCGCCTTTGAGTAGTCAGACTAGCATATATTTTATGTTTACCTAATTGAACAATTTGTTATATAAGACATAAAAATTGATTTCTTTGACATATATCTCCTTGGCATACAACAAAGCCGATACTCTTCCCAATTAAACTATTTTAAAAATTGCAAAAGTATTGAGTTTTAAGAAAGAAAATTGAAAATTATACAGTAAATCATCATCATCAAGTTAGGTTTCTTGGTTAGGTTAGCTAGATTAGTAATTTTAAAGCCATAATTTGGGATTTTAATAGTTTTAAGTTAGGTTTCTTGGTTAGGTTAGCTAGATCATCACTTTCTCCCCTTACAACACACCTATGAGTGTTACAATTTTTTGAGTGCAAACATCTGTCGATGCATTTTCTTATGTTTTACAAATTTGATTTCTTTTATTTTTGTCGTATCTGTTCCATATTCTGAGTTACAACTATTTTTTAAATAACGCGATGTAAAATCTACTGTTGCATCCGTGATATTCATATTTATGAGGGCTAAAATAGGAAGAAAACAATAGATAGCCAATCGTATGCATGTTCCTAGAATTTCCGATATATAAAAACTGCTCCTGGTCTACATGAAGTGTGTGTCAAGCAAACAACCTGTTTGTAAGTCTCTCTGGACGCTGTTTAAGACGTCTGGGACCAGAGAACCCTTAGAGATGTCGTTGGGATAACTGAATAAATGCACACGACACTAGCTGCATACTTGCCTCAACCATCTTAAATTAAAAGCATTCAAATAATTTGTCCTTATAGAGGTCTAGTTTTTATTTTTTATTTATGCTTCGCTCGTTCTTGGATTCAAATCGGTATTAAACAAACTACTTTATTGGGTGGTTATTAACAAGATAGATAACCACCATAGTCACCTCTGAGAAAATGTCATTGATTTCCTGATTGATTATACAAAGTGTCGCAAAATAAATAAGAAATTAATTTTCTTAAATAATGTAAAAGAAATTAAAGTAATTGAAAATGTTATTATTTTTTTTAACGAGCCGACAAATTACTGACATCATTTAGTATAATTAGTCTTTAATAATTATTTTTCTAATAGCATTCCATTGATTTATATTGATTATGACAACAATAACTTTTTTGAATATTATAGCAATAATACATTTGGTAATATTACTAATGTCAGTGAAGTGAAGGTGGAAGAAATAACTTCAGGAATTAGGTTAAACTTAAAATTGGTTGATGGGATTGATATGAAAATGATATCGTTTTTTATTTTGTATCTCTCTGCTCATATTACACTTATTTTAAATGCATGTATATTGGACACATTTCCATCGCAGTGGAAACTTGCTAATATTATCAAACCTTACAATCCAAGTCAGTAAGTATTTTATCCGTTCTTTCTCAGGTTTTCGGGTTCAACATAGCACTGATCAAGCATTGTTGCACACTAGCAATGACATAATGAGGGCTTGTGATGAGGGTAAAAATACATGTCTTATTCTTCTCGATTACAGTAAGGCCTTTAATACCCTTGACCATGGATTTCTATGTGCCAAACTTAACTGTTTTATTAACTATTTTAGTTAACAGGCAACAAAGAGTAATATTGGGCAAAGAAACTTCGGATTTTACAATTTTGAGTAAATGTGTGCCACAAGGAAGTGTATTGGGCCCATTATTATTTTCTGTTTACACCGCTGACTTTAGTAATTATTTGGAACAGTAATTATTTGGGGGCAGCTAGGAGGTAAACATACTAAAATCTCCGCCTCTAGCCCCGTCACTTCAGGGGAGGAGGGAGTGGAAAGGTCCCTTTTTTCGATTCTTCGCTTATAAATCGGAAACGATGCGTCGTGCGGAAAAAGGTAATCTATGCGTATAATCCAACCAATGAATGCCCAAAAGGGGATTTTAAAGAACATTTAGGAGGGGAGAATTTTCGGAGATGTGTTGGTGGTAGTTAGGAGGTAAAAATACTAAAAGTGCCCGCCCCTGGTCCCGCCGCTTCAGGGCGGGAGGGGAAAGGTTCATTTTTTCGATTCTTCGCTTATAACTCCGAAACGATGCGTCGTATGGAGAAAGGTAATCTATGCAAAATTAAACGTAATTAAATTTTCCGCAAGAATGTTTATATTCATTTTCTTCCTATGTGTTATAGTTTACGAGATACTCGCCAGCGAAAATCGATGATTAATAAAAAAAAATCAATTATGTACCTTGAATATTTCTATCAATGCGGTTTACCGTGGTCTGCTAATAGATCACGGTCACAAAACAATATTTATTTTACAACACTCGACGTATTTACTAACGTTATATTTTGTCGAAATCTATACATTTCCTTAAATATAGAATGTGACTCACTTAAAATGAAATACCCTTATAACTTTTTCATTTTGTTTCCGATTTGAATCAACTTTTACTCAAGTATGGAACAAATTAGAATCTACTTATGACCAGAAAAACATTCGGCTGTTACAAAGGCAAAGCCACTTGCGGTACCAAAATATGCTGAAAAACATAGAACAATTTGAATGTTAGAAATTCTAAAAAAATGCATCCGATCGGCGCCACAAACGTACATCAAAATTTGATTTGGTTATTGATTGGGGATTTCTAATGCATAAGCTCATCTGGCAAAGGCATAATTAAACAATTAAATTTCCTACAAAAATGTCTATATTCATTTTCTTCCTATGTGTTACAGTTTCCGAGATATTCGCCAGCGAATATCGATAACTAATAAATAAATTAATTAGGTACATGGAATTTTTCTATCAAAGCGGTTTACCGTGGTCTGCTAATAAATCACAGTCACAAAACAATCTTTATTTTGCAACAATCGACATACTTATTAACGTAATATTTTGTCGATATCTATACATTTCCTTAAATATACAGTATATAAATTTAGGGGCGGTTTTCACCCCGTGAGGGTAAGAGCAAGTATCCGGACCATATGGAGACTGAAGACGCTACAATAATAACCCATAAAAAAAATTATCTTTACATATGAAATTATTCCGAATTTTTACAATTTTTTTACCTCTAGGTACTGTACTATAAGGACAGTTTACAGAAGCTTCAGAACAGTTGTATTAGATTTTGCTACGGGCTTAGAACATTTGATCATATTTCTTCTTATTACCGGGAAACTGAATGGATCAAATTGGAGCAAAGGCTTCTTATGCACTTATGTACATTAGTATAAGATCAATAGACCACAACAACCAGCATATTTCTATAATAAACTTATCCGATATTCATCAAAGAGGCACCATAAGAGCTTATACAGACCGTCAAATATTTTTATTCTTTATCCCGTAACAAAAAACATATATATTTAGATTTGCATTTACTTTGTATTACTTTGATGCTTGCTTTTGTTTATTTATGTAGACTACAGTCTTACAAGTTGCTTTATCAAATAAGTACTATGCGTATAATATTAGTCCACCCATTACCATACCAGGCGTTGCCTATCTTTCGGCAACCTCCCTAGCCAAATCTTTCCTATACCAAAATTTCCATTTCACCACCTTTTATCTTTCACCACCTTTTACTCTCAAACTCCTTCTCTATTCTCTCTATTAGTCTTATTTTTGTTCTTTTTTCTTTTTGTTCTTTTGTTTCTTTTCGTTCTTTTTAAAATCCCCTCTCGACCAATAACTTCCTACAAATCAAAACCTTTTATATCATAACTTCCCCTTCACCCTACCTTTCCGAAGGCAGGTAGACCATCGGATGAAGGTTTTCATTTGTTCGAACGGGTTTTTTCATTGAATTTTTCCCGTACTAGTAACCCGTACTAGTAAAACAGTGCGCGTGTGCGCGCTTAAACAAAAATTCGCCATTTTCTATTTATTTCTAAGTAGTTCTAAGTATTTTAAAATCGTTCATGATTATTTTTCAATAAATTATTAGGTTTAAGTTTTATTTCTTATTAAAACAGAAAAATTTTACTTACCGTTCTAGCCGAGGCTGGACCTGCCCCACCCGGCCACCCATCCACCATGGCGTTGCGCGCCGTGGTGGTGTGGCCGGCTCTGAACCGGGTTCCAACTCAGGCGCATTTTTTGTAACTAAAATGTTAATAAATCTTTTTGAATTGAATTGAATTGGACCATATAGAGACTGAAAACGCTACAATAATAACCCACAAAGAAAAATTATCTTTGCATATGAAATTATTCCGACTTTTTACAAATTTTTTACCTCTAGGTACTGTACTATAAGGACAATTTACAGATGCTTCAGAACAGTTGTATTAGATTTTGCTACGGGCTTAGAACATTTGATCATATTTCTTCTTATTACCGGGAAACAGAATGGATCAAATTGGAGCAAAGGCTTCTTATGCACTTATATACATTAGTATAAGATCAATAAATCACAGCAACCAGCATATTTCTATAATAAACTTATCGAAAGATCTGATATTCATCAAAGAGGCACCATAAGAGCTTATACAGACCGTCAAATATTTTTATTCTTTGTCCCGTAACAAAAAACATTAATATTCATTTAGATTTGCATTTACTTTGTATTACTTTGATGCTTGCTTTTGTTTATTTATGTAGACTACAGTCTTACAAGTTGCTTTATCAAATAAGTACTATGCGTATAATATTAGTCCACTGGTCAAATTGTTATCATTTTTTTAAATTTGTGGTAAATCGTAAACAATTTTCAAATAGTGAAAGAGAGACAGTATCAGATATTGAAGATAAAGTGAAACGGTGGAGGAAATTGTTGGGGCTATTTTATTCGAGAGACCACCTGGACTGTATTATTGTATTACTATTACTATTTTAATTTCAGTAAAGGATAGAGATAATGGGCTTGTAGAATATTATATGCAACAGAAATTTAGAAGACTTTGATGATAAATTAAATAATGTAGTAAGAGGTCTAGCAAAAATAGCAGCACAGTCAACATATTACAAATGTGGGGATACCACAGGCCAAGAAGTCAATTTATATTTAATCATTAATGCAGTAAATCGTCGTTGTAAATTAGGCCATATTTAAATTATTGAAATCGATAAGATTGCTGAAAAAAGCAAGCAAATATTAGTAATTCCTTGACTCAAGATACTCATTATTGTAATTCATAGTTTGATAGGCCAGAGAAACTTCTTTTATAATTAATAAAATCCCAAAACGAAGACGGATCATTAACCTCAATATGTACTACATTGAATATATTATATTCAAATTCGGTTTCATAAGAAGTAACTAGATATACCTGATATATACAATGTTTGCCGTAAAACTTCTTCATAGGAAGTCAATTATGAGATTAGAGCTCTAAATTAGTAAAATTTAATTATTTATTCATGCTCCAGGCACACTTAAGGTTTAATTCATTAATGACCTAATTCTCTATGTAGGATTTAATTACATTTTGCTCTTTTCTCATAAGCATTGTCATTGCTCATATTAAATAATAGACCTTTAGAGCATAATTGGGGCTTCCAATGGCGTAACAATTTTAGTCAGATGTGGGAGGAATTAAAAATATTCGACTTGATTTATTACCTCAAAGTTCGGTTTTCTGTAAAGATTTTTTTTTTTCAACAGTTATTGAATATAGTACTTAATTGGGTATACTTATTTGTGAGATCATAAACTATAATTGCAAATATATAACAGCATTTTAGACAACAATAATAATTATTAGAAATTATTAGAAACTAACAAAATATGAGGTAATCGTCATATTTCTACTTTTTTTAAAATGGGCCACGATGTACGACTTTTTGTATCTTTTAGGAGACAGTATTTTCTGTCATATACCTGAATAAAATCGACTAATAAATGATTGTTGAAAATTTAGGCAGTTTTGACATTGTCAAATTAAACACTTAAAAATTGCATTTACTTTTTTTTATATAACAAAGCAGACCAAATATACACAGATGGTGATTTTAAAACTAGAATAAGTGCTCTTTCAAACCATGTATTATGGAACTTTATATTCTAATATTTCGTTTAGATACGAATTCGTTTATTACTTGAATTAAAATGGAATCTATTTGGAATCTTACCGAACATTACGCAAGCCCGCGACCAAAAACTTATTTGAAACTAATAATAGGTAATATTTATGAATTTTTAGATGCTGAATCCGAGAAAAATAATGAAAAAATTCCATCACCCTCAGTTTTTTGGCAAATTTCATTTTTTCTGGGTGTCGGGATGAAATTTTTAGTTGAAAAGCAGCCTCACACATTTCCCTATTGCTTTTCCTTATTGGAATATGGTTTCATTGAAATAGGAGCAGTGTTGAATTACCCTATATGCTAATTACGCACGTGCGCAAAGTGGCAGATTTTTAGGGTCTGGGCAAAATCAGAATAATATAAATTCGCTCTACTGCACATCCTGCACTTTACCCCACAAAAAGTTGCAAACTGTGTAAACATTTTTTTAATGAGTTCGTGAAAGTGTGTAGAATAATATCCTGAAAAATTTACATTTCGCTTGGATGCAAAACATAAAAAAAAGTGAAAAAACAATTTTTTCATCCATTTTTTCAAAATTTTGAAATTATGTCAAGCTAGGAAAAACAAAAAATACAGATGGATAGATCACGTATTTATGAACAAAAAATGTGCTAATAAAATTTATCGCTAAAGCCACGGTTTTCCCGGAAAGAAATAGTCAAGTGTAACGTTATAACTCGAAGCGAGATACATGCGTGCGCGCACTTGAATACGCATGACTGTGACAGCGACGTATTGAATTACATGTCACTAAATCAGAATTTGTTCAATCTATATGAGTGTTGGTTCATTTAAAAGATGGAAATTGTAGCTTTCTGATACTTTTTTGTTTTAAACAAAACAAGCAAAGGATGGATGGGAAAAATATACTTATATATATTATCACGCCCGAACTCAATCGTAGCAATAAAAAATATAGAAAAAAATAAAAGCCCTTCGAAAAAATTCTTTCTTCATTGAGAACTGTTAAAAAGTATGTACACTTCATGATTATTATGATTTATTAAGTTGTAGTAACGTGGATTCAAAAAAAGTACATCTCAAATCATTTTAATTTAATTGCTTGATGATTTGCTTGATAAATATATATATTGGAGGCTGTAACTTGCCGAGAAATTGACCCATTGGAATGTTCAAACACAAATTCGTCTACTTGTATGCATTCTTTCGAAAATATGATTAATCATGTCATGATAAGAAATTGCGATTGTCACGATCTTATCCTTATAACTACGAGAATATCTTTGATTGTTTTGAATATAAATTCTGGAACTTTTCCAATGCATTAACAAATATATAAGGAATTCAATGGATATAGCTGAAATGTGGATAAGTGTATTTGTAATAAATAGAATACAGTAAAGGCACGTAAAAATTCATGCGAGCGATTCAGCTGCTATGTGTGGTGTCTGTGTATGCGTTCATAATTATATATTTTCTTTAAAGACTTACTATTTATCCTCTTAGTCACTAAGAAAAATATTAAAAATGTGTAATCAGAAAGAGAAAAAAAGCTTTATTTTACTTGTTAGAACTGCTAAGAATTTTTAAAGATTCCGTAGTATGCATTTAACCATGTGCTTGGCCCAGTAGAGTGACAAAGTTATTTCACTATTTTTTTCCGGGAAAACCGTGGCTTTAGCGATAAATTTTATTAGAACATTTTTTGTTCAGAAATACGTGGTCTACCCTCCTGTATTTTTTGTTTTTTTTTCTAGCCTGACTTAATTTAAAAATTTTGAAAGAATTGTTAAAAAAATATTCCATTTTTTTTGTATGTTCTGCATCCGAGCGGAATGTAAACTTTTCAGGACATTATTCTATACACTTTTTTTTTTGTTGGATACAATTTAAGGAATGCTTTTAAATGCTTCAAAAAGTTTTATTAGAACTCTACACGTGTTTCGGCTTATTAGGCCTTTAGGCCTTTATCTTCTTACTCTTGATAAAGGCCTAATAAGCCGAAACACGTGTAGAGTTCTAATAAAACTTTTTGAAGCATTTAAAAGCATTCCTTAAATTGTATCAAAAAATATTGAATAATGTTCACAAGGAGCCAACCGCAGAATCCATCCAATGTACTATACACTTTCACGAACTCATTCTAACTATTGAGTTTGCAACTTTTTGTGGGTTTCACTATAAAATGATCTTTGTCGTCTGGGCTATACTTTGTAACTTGTAACATATGAGTGGACATAGTTTTTAGGATTTGACAATAATAAATAATAAGTTTTAAGTAGTGTATCGTTCTCCTCAGTCCTGGGTGATATTAGATACATAAAAACATAATATCACCAAGAACTATACAGGTACATACATATTTGTATTTGAGCATTTGTATTGAGGCACTGCGTAAAGCGGCAAATACTTTAAGTAACAATCGGAACTTTTCCATGAAGAGGGAACTGAAGTTCAGGGCCATCAATGTGGATTAAATTAATTGAGAATACATTAATAGCGTCTTTCGTTGTAAATAAGCTTAATTTGGAATAATAAAACCTTTTTAAAATTTTTTAAAACACATCTCCACATTCCAAAATAGCCATATTTATACCTATAAGGTTCAAAATGTTGGGTCGAATTGCGGAAAAACGGTGGGTGATGGAGAAAAACTCATGTCATTTTCAGATTCAACACCCTTCAAAACTATTAGATCACCCTAAATAATAAAAAAAGTTTACATACATTTTTTTTGCAAGTTTGTGATTATGAATCGAAATTTTTTACCATAATACAGTCAAAGTTTAAAAAAATTAACTATTTGAAACATTAAGCTTTGGTATATTAACTATTAGAAATATTTCAGATTGTAGTTCAGGTTTTCATATTTTGCGTACTCGAGAAGATTTTGTGGTCCTCGTCCCTTAGTGCATTGTTTTACATTGAAATATAAATTTAAAATAATCATATTTTGTTGATTTTTCATATAACGTTATATTTCTGCCCTTTACTGTTGTAGTTCCATTTAATAGGTAGTTTACAAAATTGCAATTAATTTAAAAATTATGCGTTTACTTATTTGCCGACATTTAGTAATAAAATCAATTAACATTCTAAAATCAGGAAACCCCATTTTAGATTTAATTACTACATTCCATTTCTAATTTAATGATACGACTTCAATTATTAAAGCTGTTAATTTGCTGTTGTACTTTAAAAAATCGATACAGTATTTGACGTTGACTATTTTCAAGCAAATGCATTGGATTCGACAAAGTGAAAGAACTGAACTGAATCGAGCTGATTAATTAGAGTATGGTATTAATTGCAATTTTATACAGAAGTGATATCAGGATTTTTGTGCTTCTATGAATTCAACAGATTTGACCATGTCGATTATTTTTATGGTAATTGTTGGGCGAACATCGAACGCAACTGGCATGTTAACACATTTATAAAGCAGACGCATTGAATTTCATTTAATAAAAATTCGCCAAATGGCATAAATCAACAAAATTTGAAAATGATTGGGTGAGATACAAAGATAAAGAAATTACACAGTTGCTATTGCTTGAGGAGAAAAACGCGTGAGAAAAATAACTCTGATATTATCTTGTCAGCTCTAAACAATCTAAGTATTCGGTCTAATAGAAATTCTACCATTTCCAATCAACTCTCCAACCACACTGCAATTATTTTGCTTCCAATAATTGTGATAATAAAATTGAATTTTATAACAGTTGTAGTTAATAGTATAATAATTTATAATATAATAGGTAATAATAGTAGTTCATATTTTCGTCAATTATTATTATTGTGCTTATCACGTAGATTTCTGCTTTAACACTAAAATTAAACACTATTTTCCTAATCAGTGGAAATTATTGTTCGGTAGACCTTTTCTTAAAAATCAAATAAAATGTTTTATTCAGATCTCAGAAAAATCAGTAAATTATTTACAATTTGAAAAGGTACTTTATCAAATATTAATTTGATATACCTACCAATGAGGATTTAAGTAAAATTTTTACAAAAGGTATCTCAATAAATTAGTCACTGTACTGGTCAAAAATGTGCTTTTCTAAAGACCATTGCTCAAATGTAATATGTCAACAAAATTGTTGGAATTTTGTACAGACTTTTGACTGCTTGTGTGGTATAGTAAGATAAGTTATATCCAATTCTGTTAGCTGACTGATAAGGAAAGGTCATAGTTAGAGAATATTATTTAGGTATTAAGCAAATTACAACTTACACACTTTTTATTTATAATGATATTACCTACTTTCTGTATATTCATTCCGTATATCAGTTTGCAGGGTTGATTCGGAATATTCAGAACTAAATATGGGTGTTCCACAGGGATCCATATTGCGCCCCGTTTTGTTTTTGTTATATATTGATGATATAGACTCTTTGGCGTAAATGCATATTTTATAATGTATGCAGACGATAAATCTATTATAATATCTAATCCTAGGTACAATCTTTTGGAAGATAATTCTAACAATTTATTGACTAATTTAAACAATTGGTATTCTCATAGTTCTCTATATATTAATGCAGAAAATCTCACCTAATTAGATTTCACGCCAGGCAAAAGAAATGTAATAGTTTAAATATTGATATAAATGGTACCAAAATCGATAGTGAGGAAAGTATAAAGTTTTTAGGCATATACTTGGATGAAACCATAAACTGGAAACATCACTGGGAAGTCCTGATATCTAAAATATCATCAATAACGTTTGTTCAGGAATATCAGATCGTTTCTAAATAAAGAACAGTCAATTAATTTATATTATGCCCAAGTTGATATACGCTTGAGGTATGGTGTCTGTTTCTGGGGACAATCCACCCTAGCAGCAAATGTTTTTATTGCGCAAAAACGTATTTTGTTTTATTTAGCGAGACAATGTATGCATTTAGAGGGAAATTAAAAATGTTTTTATTAGATAAGTATTACTATTCAGTAGCAGAATTCTTTCAATCTTTTTGTATATTATATATCATATGTATACATATGATTTATGTGATTCCTATACGATATTCTGTGTTGTCAAAAAGGAAAATAAATTATTATTATACATTGTTGCCCTAATCTGGGCACGCTAATATACTAGTTAGATAAATACTTAAATGATTAGAGAATATTATTTAGGTATCATGCAAATCACAACTTACACACTTTTTTATTTATTATGAAAACACCTACTTTCTGTATAATATTCTCTAATCATGATAAAGGCAAATAAATAAAAATAATTAATGGTAAAAAATACTTAAATGCTTTAAAATACTCATTATTGGAGAACCAATCAAAACAACTACTCTTCTAGCTAATACTGAAGAAGCATTATGAATGTTTATGGTTTATTTTTCATGTATTCGCTTAAAATTGAGAAAAACCAAAAAAATTACTTTTCGGATCACGAATTTTTCAATATTATATATCATTTTCAATATTTTTTTTTTATTATTTATGCAAATAATTGATTAAATTTCAATGACAGAATTTACTTCAATGTAATATTACTAAAGTTGAATGAATTTAACTGAAGAAAGAGGGGAAAGACATTCTGAAACTTAAGTTTTTCATGGCAATGCACCGTACCGGACTGAAAGTCGTAAGCTAGAGTTAAGACTCGCTGGCTCAGTGTGCATTTTTATTAACATATATTTTACTATTCTTTCACTAAATAAATAGTATAACGATGAGTAATCTGTTTTGGATATATTTGAATAAAATAATATGAATACATAATTATTAAGTAGAACAATTAATTTATTGATATTTTTTTTACAAATTTTGACTCGCTTCGTCTTCTTTTCTTATAAAAATAAAAAAATTTTGAAAAATTTTAAAATTCTAATGAATTTTAGATCTTTTGCATCGTGGTTGTTCTTCTTCTTCATCAATAAAACTGTCAAATTCCGAAGGATCTTCGAGATTATCTTCGTCTTCGAGCTCTACAATTTCAATATCAAGACTCTGCTGGCTCTTCATCAATAATCTCTCCCGAATCACTTACGTCTTCAAATATTTCTTTATCTCTATTTGACCAGTTTTCATGACAATTACTAAATAATTTTAAGTTTAGTAATATTTCATTAAAGTACATTCTGTCATTGAAATTTAATCCATTATTAACAGAAATAATAAAAAAAATGTAAATCATAATAAATATTGAAAAGTAATTTTTTGGTTTTTCTCAGTTTTAAGCGGTTTCATGAAAAATAAACCATCGACATATATACACCATTATAAAATAGACATTTCAAGGGTTAAAATGAGAATATTTAAATCGAAAAAAAACACCAATAAAGTTTTCCGTGGAAGATTTTGTTTTCTTTTTTTTGAAAAATGTAAAAAATATCTCGGAAACTACTTGTTTTCCAGATTCTAAAAAAATCATGCTTATTCAATGCAAAAAAGTATAATTTCATAAAATTTCATATAAACTGAATTATTTTTACGAGAGAAAAAAACTAGTGGAAGCATTATACTCTTCGCCGATTTACTGAGTTTTTTATATAATTGTTACACATTCTATAGGATACTCTTCGCATTTTTCTTGTAAATAATGTTAGTTTTTGGATATTCTAAATTTTGTGATACCAACTTTGTTGTGAAAAAAAAATATATGAAAAAAAATCGGCATGTGAGGGATCGAACACGAGACCTTTGGATTGAAAGGCAAAATCAAATCAAATCAAAGATATTTATTAAAGTTTAAAGACATGAATGCGCCTCAGCTGGGTCCAGTCTAGAGCCAATCACCCCACCGCGGCGTGCAACAATGCTTTAGCCATTGGGCTATCTCATCTTACCACAAAACTTGAATGAATATCGCTCAAGAATTATATTTCAACGGATTAGATACATTATTATGAAATATATATATTGGTAAAATATAAAGACAAAAAAAAATTATAGGGAATAACATTTCGCAAGATTTCTATTTAAATACAAATGACAGAAATTATGAAAAAAAAATTTTTTTTATTTAAATGATTAATAACTTTTTTATTTACTGATTGATCTTTTTCAAAAACAATGGGGTTTTTCCTCTAGCTAACGCTAACTTACTTTCCAAATTTCAATACGATCGGACTTTTCTTTCTTAAGTTATCGTGCTTACAAGAAACGTGACGGACGGACAGACGGACAGACGGAGAGACGGACAGACGGACGGACGGATGGACGGACATTTTGCAAGTTGTTCAGAATTCGTTCACTAACATAATGATATGAAAATTTTTTCTCTACGAGCGATATTTACTGATTTAGAAATGTGCCGATCAAATACAATATACTCTTCGTTTTTGCGAAGAGTATAATAAGAAACCGAAAAATAGGTTTTCCGCCATTTTCTCGGAAAATTTGAGGTTATGTTGAAAAATGCATTGTATGAAAGTTTTATATTATCTACAACTTTTATGAAAGATATTTTCCGCTAGGAGGTCACGTTAAGAAAAACACTTTCAACCCCTAAACAGCACCCCCATTTCACAATTTCACTTTATCTCGTGTTTAATTCTTGTTTTTTTTTCCTCTTAATTATAACCTTAACTAAATTTTCCAGCTGGTCCTTGTCTGTTAATAATTTTTTTTTTAGCCTTCAAAATCCGCTTTGGTACCAGTCAGATTTTCTATATTCTCTCTTTTAGAACTTTTTCCAGCATGTCAGCGTATGTATTTTGGAGGCTATATAATGCAACAACATTTACATTTAGAGCGTACCTAAGAATTAAACAACATAATAACAATAAACAATATACTATGATTAAAATCTTGAATAGATCATAATTTCCTATAGCATTCTGAGGTAAGAGCTGTTATGTGGTTATTAAATGAAAAATTATATTGATGAACAGGACGGCAAGATATTTAGTTTAGTCCTTCATTTTGTAAGTGGAGTATTACTTTGAGAAATACTTTTAAATCATCTGCATGGAATAAAAACCTTGAGTGTTTAATATAAGTGGAGACATCATTAACAAACATCGCAATGAGTAATAATCCTAATAACGAACCCTATGGTTCTCCAGATGCTGGCCCACGAGTAAGTGAGTAACAATTTTTTAATTTTACAGAATGTTGTCGATTAGTGAGATTCATACTACAGTAAGTTGTCCTCAATAGAGTTTCGTTATTATGACTAACACCATGGAATGCTTTTGGTAAGTTATTATATAGAGCCTTTCTGAGATTTCTCTATTTTATGGGTGACATTATCTGAAAATACACGTATATTGCTAACAGTATACCTTTTACTAACAAAACCGTGCTGTTCAGTAAGGACTGATGAGACATGGGGATATTGGGGATACATTCTATTGTATATTACATGTTCGATTATTTTAGATGGGGAAGGTAAAACTGTAATAGGTCGATAGTTTGTTATTACATTCGTATTTCCTGTTTTGTGTACATATTGTACAATTTATATTCTCCGACCCAAATTGGTGTATTCTGAAAAAAGTTCAGGAAAATTCGTGTTTTACATAAATAAGGAATTACTTTCCCTCCTATCAGATGAAGAATCTTTAATTTTCTCTCTCCAGAGAAGGAAGTTTTCTGTTAATAACCTTTTATTTTATTGTATGTATTCAAGTTTCTAGAAATTATTTAAAAACGAATCCGACGAGACCGTGCATTTCAGTGGGGTAATAATATATTTTGTCTTCCGCAGTCATCTGACTCTCACAGGGTTCAGGAAACTTTATAGGAAGTTGTAATTTATCATTTTCGAATCCAATTTAAAGTATTTCTGATCTTGTACGTCCGCATTGGGGTTGTTCATTTGATATTTTAAAAAGTATGAAATAATTAGATTTTGAATTAAATTAGATAAAAATGAGTTGTCTTATTACAAAGTCAACAAATGTTTGCAACAGATAATTAAGTAGACAAGTTATCATTAGTTTTTTTTACAAAAATAAGTGAAATATCCATGCTTTGATTTAAATATTCGGGAAGTTTCCTTTTCTAGATCTAGCCACTTATTACTGGTTAAATGTTTTCAAAACTAAACTTAAACATAGAATTTTCTGACGCTAAGTTAATAAAATAAATCGCCAAATCTCATATATTAGACAACCCCAAACTTCATAGTAAAGGTTGTCAGTAAGAGAAGTTAAATGTAGACACATGCAATCCAGTAGACGATAGACATCACCGAACCTTAAATTATTATAATCTCAAACTATCCGTCTTTCCGCAACTGTTAAGAATACAGCTACAATTTTATATATGAGGTTAAAATAGTAGATGCGATCACCTTCATTATTTTAAATGGGACACAGTATATTTCTACACGTTTAGATTTCTAATTCTTAATCTAATTTTTATGTAGCCTATTCTACTCGAGATTCTACCAAAAATTTGTGGTTTGGGCAACATTCACTTATTTTATGATATGTGGTATGCATAAAATGACATTAGAATTTATCGTATAATCTAAAAATGTAAAAATATTCCAAGCGTTTTATTTAAAACATAGGAAGAAAACAAAGATATGGTTGAATTTACGAATTGACTGAAGTAAAGGTAAACGTGAGTGTATGTATTTGTCATAACTCCAAAAGTGCTGGTTCGATTTGATTGCAATTTTCACTCATTAGGGACATACGCCAGGGACGATTCTAGACATCATTGCCAGAAATCCCTCTACTGGCAGGAAAGAGAAATAATAGTTCTAAATCAACTTTTAAATGTTCTGAGCTCCTTCGTTATTTTCTATGAGAAAGATTGGGTACCTTTCAATGTCACCAGTGAATACACCGATCTCAACCGGTTCCCACCGAGATGTTTCAAAATAAGTTGTTTCCAAATTTACCGGTGTCATTAGCTATTTCAATCAGTGAGGCACCCACATCCAATAGGGTTTTGGGTTAGAATTTCGGTAGAATATCGGTGTAATCTCACATTTATTGTGTGTTGTTTTAGTCGTACTGCAGTGGCGGCTGGTGAAATTTCAATATTTCTTTTCTCGTCTATGGCGCATGGGACCCATACAAAATTTGGGAAATAACATCTAGAGAAGCACTTCTCTAATGACCCCTAAAAAATTTTGAAAAAGCAGTTTGCGAAAAAATTTTTGAAAATTCGTTAGCCTCCCCTGGGTCTAGGAGCTCCTGTTTATTTTTATTTTTTTTTGTCATATGCATTTGACTTTTCATAAAAATACAACAACAGATTTTGGAGTTTATGAAAATATTTTCATTACTAACTGAAATACAATGAACTGAAATTTTGTAATTTACAATTTAACAAATTACAATATTTCAATTCGTTGTATCTCAGTTAGTAATGAAAATATTTTCATAAACTCCAAAATTTGTTGTTGTATTTTTATGAAAAGTCAAATGCATATGACAAATAAAAATAAAAATAAACATGAGCTCCTAGACCCAGGGGAGGCTAACGAATTTTCAAAAATTTTTTCGCAAACTGCTTTCTCAAAATTTTTTAGAAGTCATTAGAGAAGTGCTTCTCTAGATGTTATTTTCCAAATTTCGTATGGGTCCCATGCGCCATAGACGAGAAAAAAAATATTGAAATTTCACCAGCCGCCGCTGAGTCGTAGTTTGTTTATTTAGTTATGATTTGAGTTTCAAAGTTTTTAAAATAAAGTCATGGAAACGTGTGTTAAACGAAAAAGGAATGGTCATGATAAACGAAAATAATATATTGCTATGAAATGTAAATTTGTCAATAAACAAAACAAGTTGTTTTAAAATTATTGTTCTTATCTCTATCTGAGTCATTCGTTATTATATAAGATCTATACAAATTGAATCTATTATCTTTTATAACTCGAATTTAATTAACTTTCTTTTTTGACTTGTGTTAAATGCATGCGAAATATTATCGTGCTCCCTCACATTTTTTTATTTTTTATTTTTTTTTTGAGGGGGAGATCACCTTGTATATTTTTTTTCATATATTTCTTCATTGACAGTTGTGTTAACTACATGTCAAATATTACTGTTTTCCGTCATATTTGTTTCCTTAATGGGCTCATTTACCATTTTTTTTTTCTACATTTTCCAATAGATCACTTAATTTTAGAGCGAGATGCAAAAAACAGAATATTCTGAGATCTCTATAGGCTTTAAAATTAATAATTAAGATCATCGTAGTTGCGTGACATCATTCCATTCTAGTTGCATTTTCATTCCCCTCTTTTCAGCACTTATATACTGCATACTTTTGTTAAAATACTCCAATAGTCTTCAAATCACCATAATCAAGTACATCGCTGGCAGACTAATAGCCGGGTTCTAACAAAGTAAACGTATCTTCGAGACAGATTTTCGGATACAATGACGTCAGCAATTTGAGCGCGACGGTTAGCAGCATATTTCTGAAACTACAACCTCGGATCTTCAGTATTATCTTTATTCGACGATTATTTCGCATAAACGTACTAAAAAATTAAATATGAACTTTGCCTAAATTATATTTTTTATGAAGTCCAACCTGTATATTTTTCAACGGAACTCTAACTCAGTTCCTTGTTGGCAGTACCTACCAAATATTATCCTCCTCCGTCAAGTGGTTTTGTAAATATAGCGCCAACAGACATCAGACCGACAGACAGGCAAACTGACGAAATTAAAAGGCTTTAATTTTTGTAATCTACATACTGAAAAGTGAAAATCCGAAGAAATCTAGAAGGGTGATTTTTTTCACTATTACAATACTTCCCTTCGGTAATCTCTGTCACGCCGCACTCTCTTACTCAATAATTGACATTTAAAACATAAACAACTATTTGTTGAGTCAACTTTTACTTAGGCAACTCAATACTATTGTGTGCAGAAAAAAATTAGCTGTTTTATTTGAATAACAGATGAGGGTAAATTAATCATACAATACCATCTGTTTTTACCTGGCAACTTGGTAATGGGGTCAAGCAAAAAATGGGCAATCTATTTTTTTTTTTTAGTTCCTTATATCGTATATTTTCAAATGGTTTCATTTATTTGTTTAACAAATGAGGGAAGTAAGTAAAAAAAAATTAATTAATTTTTTTCAATTAAATGTCATGGGGTCAAGATATGACTAACGTGATCTATTAGCCTACATGTGATCTTTTATATAAACTGTTTCTAATCCGAATAACAGATGAGTTGTTAGTCCGAATCCATGATACAAATAATTAAAGGTATGACATTTCGCCTCTAGGCGGAGCCAAATCGACAGTTGCTTCGTCACGCGGTGATAATTTTCTACCTGCTTCCTTCGTATAGTCGAAGTTTGTAATTTTTAAAACTATAATTTAATGCTTATTTTCTCTTTTACCTTAACTCATTAATAAGAAATAAATACGTGTTTTATTTGTGGACCAAGCCAATATTTTCTATATACACAAAGCCTTTTAAGGGTGGCGGTGCCGTGCTTAAGAAAATGACTTCGTAGTTCGAGAATTTCTCCTATATTCCTGAACCGATTGAAAATATTTTTTGATAGGCTTCTAGAGGAAACTTGATAGAATGGTACCAGACTATTGAAATCAACAAAAAAAAAATTTTTATTTTCGCACGAGAATTTTTTTTTTCCTTTTTTAGTTTTCAAAAGCCCAGTACCATTCTATAAAGTTGTCTCTAAAAGTCCATCAAAAAATTTTGTATGTTATTTTGCTAAAGATTTCTATTATTAGCAGACTGTAATTTCTAAAATCTAAGTATTTGACTATAATAGTAAAACTCACCGTTCAGTCGAAATCCTGGTGGTTGCAATTTGATAAATGCCGGAGATTGAAGGAAATCAGGAAAAGGAAACTTTAAGGTAAAGACGAGGAATCGGCAATATTCGAAGAATTATCGCACGACACAATACTATTCAAGTAATTGCTATGTTTAACTATATTTAACTATATGAGAAAATGGTTTTACTTATATCAAAAAATGAAATTTTGTCTAACACCTTTTAGAAACTTCTTTAACTATCTATCTTTCTATAATGTCTAATTGCTCACTGGTAGCAGTATCAGTAGTCCACTTTTTGTTGCCCTTTTGTATGGGAGAATAAAATTCCTGTATAAATGATAGAGTTTATCATCTATTCACTGCTAGGTAATTTGGGTTGCCTATTATATCAATTTAAGTTCAAATAAAATAAAGAGCGGCGCAAACATCCCCCCCGGGCTGAACTAAGTTTCGGAATGATAAAATACGATAAATGAAAAATCTATGCTTAAACTACTATTTACAAACATTACTACTATTACTACTAGTTACAAACTAAAATAATGAAAATTTATTGCAAGGGCAAAGGGCAGACCTTAATGACAGGTCTCCTATAGATTCCATTTTTAGTACGAACATCAACTACTCTAATAACGTGATCGCGTCCAGGATAGACTTGATCGATAATACCTAAAGGCCATTGAAGAGGCGGTGTATTTGGTTGTTCCAGGACAACAATGGTACCTATTTTGACAGGATTACTATCAGTATTCCAACGTTGTCGAGTCTGTAATGTAGTGAGATACTCTAAATGCCATCTTTTCCAAAAATCTTGGACCATCCGGTCAATCATTTGGAACCTATTTAATCTATTAATATTGAGATCAGTGAGATCAGAAGCGGGAATATTGGTGGCGGGAGTTAGAGTAAAAAAATGTGAAGGTGTCAAAGCTATAGGGTCTACAGGATCAGAACTAAGTACACATAAAGGACGTGAATTCAAAAGACTTTCAATTTGAACGAGTAGAGTATTAAACTCCTCATAAGTCAATAGCTGATTGTGTATTACTTTGTACAAATGTGTTTTAACGGACCTTACATTAGATTCCCAAAGACCACCCATATGTGGTGCACCTGGAGGTATCAGTTTCCATTGAATTCCTTTGGTAGCTAATTCATTAAATATTGTATTATTATATGTCGGAGATAGTATGAATTGATAAAGTTCATCCAAAACTGCCTTTGCGCCTATAAAATTGGTACCATTATCAGAATACATCTCCGAAATCGCTCCACGTCTAGCAATAAACCGTTTGAAGGCTTGAAGAAAATTTGGTGTGGACAAATCAGTAACAAGCTCAAGATGCACTGCTTTGGTTGCCATGCATATAAACAAACAAATATATGCTTTGACAGGACGAACTCCTTGTTTACGATAAGGAATTAGCTGTACAGGACCAGCATAGTCACATCCAGTACGTAAGAATGCCTTGGCTTGTTCGACTCTAAAACTAGGAAGATTTCCCATCACGGGAATCTGTGGTTTTGGTTTTAATCTAAAACAACTATTGCATTGTTGGATTCTATATCTAACGACACTACGAGCTGAAAGAATCCAATAGCGTAATCTAAGCAAAGAAAGAACTAGGTGTGGGCCAGTGTGAAGGTTGATGCTATGATAATGGTCTATAAGAAGTTCTACTAAATGATCATTTTTTGGAAGTAATATAGGATGCCGTCCATCAAAATTTAAATTAGCATGAGCTAGCCTACCTCCAATTCTAATTATATCGTCTTTCAAGAAAGGACGTAAATGTTTTAAAGATTTTGGAATAGTGTTTTTCTTGAGTGAAGCTATCTCTGATTGAAAATGTCGACGTTGAACTATTTTAATCAATGTACTTTCAGCCACATCTAAGTCGGAAACTGAAATTGAAGAAGCTATTGGCAACAATTTTAGGAATCTATGGACATAAACAGTCGATCTCAATAGTTTGATCCACTTCGAGTTACGCATAATTAGTGTATAAAGTGGATTGTCAATAATTTCGGGTACTACTAAGGAAATTACCTTGCACTCTGGTAGATTTTCTTGTGAACGTGCTACGCTAATTGGCCACTCATCGGAATCTAATTTTAACCATTCAGGGCCACTTTTCCAAGAAGTGTTAGCTATAAATTGAGAAGGAGTTAAACCTCTAGACAAACAGTCGCTGATATTGTTTTTTCCATTTACATGAAACCACGAACTAGACTCGGTTAAGGACTGGATTTGGGCCACCCGATTTGATACGAAAGTTTGTAATTTGGATGGATGGGATTCGATCCAATTAAGTGTGACAGTAGAATCGGATAATGCGAAAATATGGGTAACGAGATCCATAATAATTTACAATAAAATCAAGAAGTTTAGCGAGCAAGTGTGCCGCACACAACTCTAATCTTGGAATAGAGATAACTTTCATCGGAGAAACTTTTGACTTGGCACAGAGAAGATGTACCTGAACTTCTCCACTTGAATTTGTACTACGAAGATAGACGACAGCGCCGTAAGAAGTTAAACATGCATCTGCGAAACCTACTAAAACTATGGGCTGTTTCAATGCAACACCTATATGCCGAGGGAGAGTAAATTCTAAGAGATGAGGTAATCCAATAGAAAATTGATACCAACGATTTGCTATATCAGGAGGGCATGGCTCATCCCAATCTAGCTGAGATATCCAGCAATCTTTAATCAAAATTTTTGCTAACAAGGTAACAGGGGCTAGGAATCCTAAAGGATCATAACAACGAGCAACAGTTGATAAAATATTACGCTTGGTACAAGGTTTATCAGATAAATGAAACGAAAATGACAACAAATCAGAACTCGGATGCCATTGTAAACCTAGTACTTTAAGGGTATCAGTTTCAAAGTTCACCACGTCGGTGGTTCGAGCCTCTACCGGAATTTCTTCTAGTAACTGTTTTGAATTGGTCGCCCATTTAACTAGTTGGAAACCTCCGTTACGAAATAATTCGACCAATTGACGATATAAAACAATAGCTAAGCTATCCGAAGACACACTCGATACAAGATCATCTACATACATGTCTCTTTTAACTACTTCAGAAGCTAAAGGGAATGAGATTTTTTCATCGTCAGCTAATTGGCATACAGTACGCAGTGCTAGAAATGGTGAGGTTTTGACCCCAAAAGAAACAGTGTTCAATTGATACATTTCTATGGGCTCCTGTGGAGAGAATCTCCAAAGAATTCTTTGAAATCTCCGATGATCTTCTCTTAAATTGATTTGTCTATACATCTGTCGAATGTCCGCAGTGAAAGCTACTTTAAATAACCTAAAATTTAAAAACATCGTGCAAACATCTGATTGTAATTTTGGACCAGTATATAGTAAATCATTCAATGAATAAAGAGAGTCCGTCTTGCACGAACCATCGAAGACAATCCGGACTGGAGTTGTAAGAGAATCCTTTTTAAAGACTGCGTGGTGAGGAATGAAATATTGTGCGGAAGAACTACAATTTTCTACGACTTTGGACATGTGACCTTGGATTAAATAATCTCGTATTATTTCCGCATATTGTTTTCTAAGAGTGGGATTAGTAAGTAACCTTTTTTCTAATGACAAAAATCTTTGAAGAGCTATAATATATGAATCTCCTAAAAAAGAACCATCAATTTTGAAAGGTAAAGCTACTGTATACCTTCCGGAAATGTCCCGGCTATAAGTACTTTTAAAGATTTTCTCACATTCCACATAGTCAGGATCTACTATGACCGAATTTGGTAAATCTTCAACTTCCCAGAATTTCTTAAGTAACTTTTCGATAGGGGGTTCTAAACTAATGCTAAAACTATGAGTAGTAACAGATGGATATAAAATGGGAGCTGAACCCATTACAACAAATCCTAAAGTGGTTTCAATTGCTACTGGAGTATTTGGGGGACCTACTATGTGTTTTTCACCCATCAACTGAGCAAATAAACTTGCCCCGAGAATTCCATCAATTTTTTGCGGAAAATAAAAATCACTATCAGCCAAGGGCAGTGAAATCAAATGAGAAAGAGTACCTAAATCAACCTGGGCAGAAGGTAGTTGCTCTGCAATTTTGTCAACTACCAGTACCTCTACAGGATATCTTTTGGTTGCAACAAATTGAGAAATGACTATTATAGTTGAACATCTATGTACAGAACTACTAACAGAACCAATTCCATAAACATGCGAATGACATTTTGACATGGAAAGTTTCAACCGTCGACTAAATTCTAGGGAAAGAAAATTTGCTTGGCTACCACTATCAATTAGAAAGCGGGCTTCATGAAAATTACCAAAACTATCTAATACATGTACCTTAGCTGTAGATAATAACACAGTATTGTTACCAAAAGGGTTATGATTATGTGTAATAGAACAACAATTTACTAATAGGGGCAGTGGGTGATCACTGGAAAGCTAGAGGAGGGTCCGGCTATAGAACTTTCATTTACCTCCGAATTACCAACTATTGTCCGATCTGACTTATCTCCACTATTGTATGGATTTTGTATGTTTTGCCGAGGCGATTTAAAATGTAACAAGCTATGATGTTTAAGATGGCAAATTTTACAAGTATAACTACTTTTACAGTTGATGACTTTATGTGAGGATAAACAATTTAAACATAAATTATTGTTTCGAACAAGTTGATAACGTTCCTCAGGGGATAATTCTAAAAATTTAGGACATTTAAGAATTGAGTGCAAATGGACTTTACAGATAACACATTTAAAATTCATTTTATCTTGAACCATAAAAGAATGAGTTGCTCTTGATCTGCTATTACTATTCGAAGTATTGCTACTATGGAGAATTGAACTATGTCTATTGCTACTACTACTCGGTTTATGAATACTACTAGTTCTATTACAAATTCTAGCCTGCTCTTTCACAAAATTGACTATATCTTCATATGACGGCATTTCAGAATTCCTTCTAGTGTTTTCAAATAATCGCTGTGTTTCAGGATTAAGTTTCTGAAATGCTAAATATGCCAATATATAATCTGCCAAATTTGGAATATTTAATTTCGACAGTGCTGTTACCGCCGGGTGAAATTTTTCTAAAAATAAATTTAAAGTATTCGCATTTTCAATTTGGGCTTGTTTAAAATTAAACAATTGATCTAAAAACGTATTAGCTATAATGCGTTTGTCTTCAAATTTATCCGTAAGCGCTTTAAAAATAATTCGATAATTATCACCGGTGGGAGCAATGCCTGAACAGACAGACAGAGCACTCCCACTTAGGCAGCCTATCAAATAATGAACTCTATCTATGTCAGTTAAATCTGTGTTGTTATGTATCATGTTATTATAACATTCTATAAACAAAGGCCAATCTTTAACATCACCATTAAATTTCGGAAGTGGTAATTCTGGCAACTTACGTGTAGACCTACGAATCTGATAGGATGGTTGTGAATTATTCGAACTATTAGTACTACTACTAGCATTTAACTTTTTTGCTACATGTTGTATATGACATATTAATTCGTCAAATGTGTCCAATATTTGATAACTCGGAACAAATTCATCATTTAGCTCATATTCTAACGTATTTATTTGATCTAAAATATCTAAAAATTTCGTTTTAGTTGTTTCCAAAGTTTCATATCTAAGATTAAACTGATTTACTTTTTCGGGCGTCGTGACGTCCCTACTATTGTCAAATAATCGCTGAATACGAGAAAAATATTGTTCCTTTTTCGCAACTAAAATGGACAATTGCTGCTGCTTTCTTGTGGCCATCCTGTATATAACCACTAAAAATTTTAGGAAAATGCACTATATATAAATAATTTATTCAATTATTGTGAAACGTACTATAAGTAAGAAACCAGCAAATGAAATATTTTACATCACTTTTTGAATAAGCAAAAACATAACTCTTGAAAGGAACAAAAAACTAATTATTCAAAAAAAAAACTATGTATTCTTTTTCAAGCACTAGGAAAACCACGAATTTATCTAATTTTATTTTACAACTATTTCAAAATGTGAAAATCGAATTTCTAACTAATTTAATAAAAATGAAATATACTAAATAGGAACAATCCAGGCTCGAATCTGGGCCAAATGTATGTTATTTTGCTAAAGATTTCTATTATTAGCAGACTGTAATTTCTAAAATCTAAGTATTTGACTATAATAGTAAAACTCACCGTTCAGTCGAAATCCTGGTGGTTGCAATTTGATAAATGCCGGAGATTGAAGGAAATCAGGAAAAGGAAACTTTAAGGTAAAGACGAGGAATCGGCAATATTCGAAGAATTATCGCACGACACAATACTATTCAAGTAATTGCTATGTTTAACTATATTTAACTATATTTAACTATATGAGAAAATGGTTTTACTTATATCAAAAAATGAAATTTTGTCTAACACCTTTTAGAAACTTCTTTAACTATCTATCTTTCTATAATGTCTAATTGCTCACTGGTAGCAGTATCAGTAGTCCACTTTTTGTTGCCCTTTTTGTATGGGAGAATAAAATTCCTGTATAAATGATAGAGTTTATCATCTATTCACTGCTAGGTAATTTGGGTTGCCTATTATATCAATTTAAGTTCAAATAAAATAAAGAGCGGCGCAAACAAATTTTTTAAATCGGTTCAGGGATGTAGGAGAAATTCTCGAATTACGTTCACAGAACCGCCCACCTTAAGGCTGTGTTACCAATGTCAAAATATCGCGTTCATTAATTCGTCATTTTCTAATTCTTTCGCGAGGTTGTTCTTAAAAACGAACCAACAGAATTCAGATTTGATTTAATTATTATAACTAATTAACTTAAGTCTGTTATGTATAATATTTTATATTTGAATACTAAATGAAATTAAGTTTCCAAAATTTTCTCCTTTGGATTTTAAACGTGAACGTACCTCTCAATCGGCCGTAATTAATCTATAATTATTTTATTTTCTTTAATGGGTCTCAAATATTCAAATAAAATATGATACATACTAGAATAAATATATTTAACGTGAAAAAATGTTAAAAATCGGCATAATATTTGCTCCTATAAAAGATTAACCTCGTGGAAAAAATTGCTGATTTTGTTAATATTAGTTTGACGTTTTACTACTAGGTGGCGGGACAGAAGTTGTTCGAAGTGGTAACACTGCTGAAATAACACTAGAAAGACAGTAAGAGCAGGGTCGGACTTATTTTTAATTTCTCAAGTGCTGGAAATGGTGTTTAAAAGAATTTTTATTTACTTGCCGATTGAATTGTCCACATTCTGTAGTACTGATTATATATTTTTAAGATTGTTTCATTTATTTTTATTTATGATTGAGCGGGCTTGATCTCTTAACTACATACTACAATACAAAGAGAACTGCCTATGGCTATTTATGCAGGGCTTTTTTCTTAGATTGTACGTGGAAACAAAGTAGCCATTACGATTTTTTACGATTAACATTTTTTAATAATAGGATTGATACGCTAAGGGCCAGTTGTATGAACTAAGTTGAGCCAAGTTCAGCTTGAACCAAGATCAAAAGCTAAGGTTACGATTGTTACAATAATCGTAACTATGGCTTTTGAACTTGGTTCAAGCTGAACTTGGCTCAACTTAGTTCGTACAATTGGCCCTAAGTTGTATTCTTTATATTAGAGCATATTTCACCCTTATTGCACAATTCCAGAGCTTTTTTTCATAAAAGCTAATTTTTGTACTTTTTTTTTTCAGAAGTCCTATACATTTCTTGTTTATTGTTAATATTGCTAATAAATTATTAGTATATCTAACAAAATATCATTACTAAGAAAAGCGATTAAGATTAGGATAACTATTTTTAATTCCGACTGTGAACAATCGATGTCATGGAGAGATACAAAAGAACTTGTGGTATACAGACAAACTCTCTTTGCACATTCTAATAGCGTATATATAATTAACAATTATTTTAAAAGAGTAAAAGAGTCTTTTACTTCTCGAAGGAGAGTTCAAATTCTCTCTGGAAGTAATAAAGGCGCGTTTGCACGCATCCAGTAATTTAGTCGAGTCGTTTAGTAATTTAGTACTCGACCAATGCGGACAGCACTTTCCACTTTAAGTCACTCGACTTAAAAACGCTGTCCGCATTGGTCGAGTACTAAATTTCTAAACGACTCGACTAAATTAATGGATGCGTGCAAACACGCCTTAAGTGACACTTTAGTCTTTGAAAATGATTATTAAACTTGTAGTACAAAAATATTGTTTTGAAGACGTGAATGATCAATTTATTTTTCCATTCTGGTATAAATGCTTTATGAAGGGTGTAAAAAAAATTTCTACATTGTTCACTATTTCCTCTTTATTAAATAAAACAACTGTAAATACTTGATAATCTAAAAATAATTTACATTATTAGTTTGTTAGATATTATAGTGCGCAGTGCGCGATTGTTTAATTATTATTTACGAACATCAAATCTTATTTCAAAAGTTACAAGATAGAACAGGAGCTGAATAATTCGTTAATTCATTGTTATAAATCTAGTCGACTATTTTCAACAACGTTGATCACTTTGCAATACCTCCGTACGGCCCTGCAACACTTCTGTTGCCAACAACAGATAAGCAAATCTCAACTCTTAACTAGGCAATTGTATGAATCCTGTTTTACCGGCAGAACCATTGGTTCGCTATTTCTATACAAGAATTGACTATGGCGTGCAAACGCAGCCTTAAAACGTATTTATGCGGAGATAAAGCTCATTTATAAAGAACGATGCTTACTAAGAACACTAAGAATCTCTATTTATTCGTTCAGGCAAATCCACGATACAAATTCTTTGTATCATGAGGCAAATCCTATGCAATTTAAAATCCCGATATCACCGCGTGACGTCATTGCGCCAAACCGGACCGAATTTGGCGAACTGTCAATCATACCTTGTATTCTTTGTATCGTGGTCCGGATCTTGTACTAATAGTATTGTTATAAATTTTATATTTTATTGTATTTTTACAAACCTGTTACATATATAAATCTATTATTACATACAATACAAAAATGTTTTTCTTTATAGAGTAAAGTAATGCTTAATAAACCGTAAAGTATGCTTAATTTATGCGAATAATTAATGCATGATTGAGAAAACTATTTATTTTACACTTTCGTTAAATGCAAGTACGAGCACATTTGCACTTTATACTGGAGAACATCTTATGACTGGTACTTAAACTTTGTGTGAAAACACACCACATGTAGTAGACAACCACCAAGTTCAAAGCCAAAGCTATCCGGAGACAGATTGCAAATTTGGAAAAACGCAGACATACATCCTTGCCCATCGCCATTGTCAGTGCCGAGGCTCGAGCTCAGTACACTATATAGACAGTAGGGTGGTCCTTATTTTGCGACATTGAATTTTTTCGGCCTCGCCCCCGAAAGTGGTTCCTCCGATTATTTAAAAAATTAACTATACAAAATTTCAACTCGATTGGATAAAGCTAACCCGTGCCCCAAGGCCATTAAAAGTCACTAAAATATGCAATTTCCACATATAAAAGTATCTCGTTACCGGTTGATCATATCTAAATTTTCTACATCTTTAATCGAATGAAAATTTCATTTTATAAAACTTCGTTTATCTGTATTTCTCTGGAAAATAATGGAATTTTGATTGGCGTAAACAGGTACTAGAACATTCATATTCTCGCTATTGACGTCTTAGCATATGTTTTAGATTCCATCAATTATTCGAATTTGCTTCTCAATAATACTTTACAATCCAAATTTTGTACATTACTGGCCATATAAAATGGGCCTCTCAAATTTTCATGGTGTAATTTTGGCTTTAAACATTATTTACTCATTTTCTACGTCGTTTCCAAATGACCTCAAACTGATCTTCTCAAATTTGCATTGCTTGAAATAAAAAAATCTGCTTTCAGTTATCTACATCAAATATAGCTCTGAAGTAGCATCCACAAAGACGCACACCACATATAACTAGACAAGCCCCAAATCCAAAACGAAGGCTATTCGCAGACATACATCCATACCCACCGGCCGGCATTGTCAGTGCCGCACAACCTTTCCAAAGCTTTTCCCATCAGCTCCGTGCTGATATCAGCACAATGTTCAGCAGATTGGCCTCTTCGCTTTTTGCTATCTAGTTTTTCTGATATTCAACTGTTTTATATTGTCCATTCTTCGGTTGACGTGACCAAAAAATAATAGTTTATCTAATTTTCCTCAAAAGTTCTCTTCTTTTTTAGCTATACTTTCAAATGTTTTTTATAGACATCTCTATCTCGAATATAAGATTTTATCTCTGGACAATGTTGTTCATTACACAATAATATCCAGACTTCTTGCCAAAATATTAATATTTGGGTTTGGGAAGTCTCGACATTCTCAAAGTCCCGGGACACGAGACATCGCAGTATCAAAGTCCCAGGACTTCGAGTCTTTTCAAAATAATAATTAAAATTGAGTTCGCCATTTTAGTAAAAATCAACACTTATTGAATATAAAATCATATTTAGGATACCCTGGAAAAGACCACTGCTCTCCACGAAGGAGAGCAGCTCTTATCAGGGTAACTGCCTCCCGAAATACCTATACCTTGAACTCCTATTGGTACACAATGGCACAGAGTGATGGTTTCATTCTTCACACATCCTATAAATAGGATCGTCTTTCAACTGTATTCTACGCAGGTGTTTGTTCAGAGGACAATGTCCTGTTATTAGGCCTCCCATCCGCCTCAATCGTTCTCTATCGAGCTCAATCAGCCACTTTACGGTGGAGTCAGTCGAGGGCACCTTTTTAAGGAGCCTCGACTGCCTCAGGCCTTAGCCCAATAGTTGTGAAACTGTGCAGCAGCCCAGTCTTGCAGCTCTGATTGTATCTAATGTATATTTCTAACGTTAATTAAAGTCTAAACAATTCGTGTGTTTAATTCTCATACACAGATTCATTTTTTGGTAATAAAATCTTATAATTATAAAACAAAACATAGTCATATAAATATTATAGTGAACTATCAATTAGTCTTTTTCCTAATTTAATAAAATAAGCTTTTAAAACAATTAGAGCATTTACAGCATTGTCTGACAACCTGTTTCTGATTTTTGTAATAATGCCTCCGGACAAAGAGGACAACAGATGTCGTTTTCAACAGATGTCAGTGTCTCGAATCTCGACCCGAAAGTCCCGGGACACGAGACAATTAAATTTGGGAAAAGTCCCGGGACTTCGAGTCACGAGACGTCCCGTGACCCAAACCCTATCATTTTAACTTCCCTGAAATTGAAATAAACTCACTTGTCTGCTAAATGGCAATTTACTGCCGATAATTTGATTAGTAAAGTCTCTAAATAGAAATATTTTAGCAGCGTCGTGAAGACTTGTGATAGGTGAATTCAGTAATATGTGACCATAATTGCGAATAATTGAAGCCGATCGGAGGTCCGCTATATCTCCCTACTAACGAGAACTTTTCATCCTATTTTGTTGTTGGCCACATCAATCGAAAAGAAAAACATAAAACGGTTCATGGAAAATCAGATGGCAATTGGTGAAAGAAACTTAACCGACTCAATGGTTCAGTGCTATCAATGGCCTAGACCGCGACTGAGTGAAATAACATGGTTAGTCGCCGTTATCTCTACTGAGTTCGAGCCTCAGCTGCAGCAGATGGCAATATCGTAGGGAATCGTTGTTGTTAAAAAGCAACCAATAAAAAAGAGTTTTTTGAGGTCGTACGTCTAGCAGACAACCGCACAGTGGGCCAGAATCCGAAAAAGCTGGCCAAAAGTCGAAAAAACGAGTATCGAATTTAGAAGTTTTTTGTCTCAGAACGTTTAGTAGATGACCTCAAGTATAATATAAACTGGTCCCTAGGAGCTCTTTGTAACTTCATTCCGAGTGTGACGGTCACACGAAGCGCATCGAGCTGTTTATTTTACGCGTGTTGTTGTAGTTACAGAAAGTGCTGTAAAAATTTAGAAAATAGTGGCATTAAAATACATTAAAATGGATTCTCCTCCACAGTGTATGTATAATTAAATGTCGAAGGTGAAATTTCGTAATTATTAATTTATAAAAAATTATTAACATTCAATAGCAGGTGGTTTTTTCATAGAATATAGAAAACATTTTTTTATCAAGAAAAAAGTTTTCGTTCACACTCGTTCAATGGGATTTTTTTTAAGTTGTTCGTTGAACATTCTTGTAAAAAAATATGTAAAAATTGGCTACCTCTAGGCGCCACTGTTGTTTTTGTGATCGTTTTTCTGACACGGTGCAAAATACATCGACGCGTTAACTTTGGTTTATAGTGTTGCTTTAGCATAAAAATTTCATTTAAACGTAACAATTTATAATATTTATGTGTTACAAACAATTTTTGAAAAAAATTAAAGCATTTTGTTATGTTAAAAAAAATTATTGAAAAGTTATTTATTTTTTGGTTGGAATTTATAAAATGCCTAAAAGTGCGTAAAATTGAATTTAAATTAATTAATTAATTTAATTTTTTAAATTTGAATTGAAATTCGTAATCAGCGACCTCTAAAACCCCCGAATACCAATTTTCAATTGAAATGATTAACTTTTATCAAATGTTTGTCGCCATATTTTAGCCGCCATTTTGTTCTTGGAGAAACTATTATCAAATTCGTAATCAGCGTCCTCGAAAACCCCCAAATACCAAATTTCCAATTGAAATGACTAACTTTTCTTAAATGTTTGTCGACATATTGGAGCCGCCAGTTTGCTTTTGAAAAAATTATTACCAAATTCGTAATCAGCGACCTCAAAAACCCCCAAATGAAAATTTTCAAAACCATTACTCCATATTTCGACTTTTGGCCTGCTTTTTCGGATTCTGGCCCACTGTGATCCGCGACAGATACCGTATTGCTATAAGACATCCCTTACAATAAAGGGAAGCTAATTCGATTAATTCATGGTACACGAAACGTGTATCCTGGCATTTCAACGAAAACATGAATGTATGCCACCCAAAGCTTCATTATTCCTTTATTATTTTCTTCCAATTATGTATGTATAACATTTCGATGTAATCAACAGTTCACGAGATACTATTGAAAATAGATGAAAATTGCGTCTGATGGTGAATTTTAATTGCCTTGGGACACGGGTTAGCGTTATCCAATCGAGTTAAAATTTTGTATACTTCGTTTTTTAAATAATTGGAATCACTTTAGGGGGTGAGGCCTAAAAAATTGTAAAAAAAAATATCGATGAAAATTGCGTGTGATTGTGAATTTTAATTGCCTTGGGGCACGGGTTAGCGTTATCCGATTGAGTAAAAATTTTGTATACTTCATTTTTCAAACAACTGGAACCAGTTTAGGAGATCGAAAAAATTGTAAGAAGAAAATATCATCAAGTATAACTAAGGACCACCCTAATAGACAGTACGTCAACAGTGGTGGTGTATATAAGTACATTTTGCAGGTAATACTTTATGTACATTTTTTCTGTACTCAGAATATCTCTGAAGTTAAAACAAACCGTTTTTGAATAAATCCTGACATTCAGGAGGAGGTTTCAGACATGTCCGTGTTTTGTCATAAAATTTTTTTAAACAATTAGGAGAACAATAAGGAGGTTCAACATTCAAAAAACACCCTATACATATTGTGAAAGCCATCGTTTAGATGAAGCCATGTCCTAAAACGATCCAGTTTGTAATTTTAAGTTTACTTGATGAATGCCTTCATAATGATTGATGAGTATCCTCTTTCTTGTTAACGTTAAGTTCTTTATGAGGTTCTTTTATTCAGTAAGGGTTGAAAACCGCCAGAAGTTTCTTATTATGTAGCATTGACGAGCACAGTGCACTGCAATTAATACTTAAGAAAGAGGTAGTTATATTTCAAGGAAACTCTCGTGAGTTAATGATTGAAGTGGGAAATAATTAACCGATCATCCTAAATATCTCACATATACAGGGTGATTTGTAACCTATATGCATAAACTTTGGGATCGATAGCTTATGAAGAATGATGACTAATAATGAAAAAAATTGTATTAAATGTTTTTTAGTTACCGAGATAAATAATAAAATAAAAATCATTTCTCCAATGAAGAATATATGGATACTAGCTGATGCCCGCGACTTCGTTTGCGAAGAAGACTTCTTGCACGTGGAATTAAGAACATTGACATACTAAGTTATGCCAGTATTCGAAATACTCACTGAGAACTCCTATAATACTCAGAAAGTACACTCGAGGGAACCCACTACGTATTCATTGTACGGGGAGAAACCCACTGCGCACCCACAGTGCTCGAGGAAACCTGCTGAGCATCCGTTGTATTCGAGGAAATCCACTGTTCATCCATTCTATTCAAGAAACCCACTGCGCATCCAATGTGTCTCCTTATTTCCTCAGAAGAGCCAGTCCCTGGAATATCACGTTTCTGACTTACGCGATTTCAGAGATACGGGTACCTACTCTTTAGACCCGTTTTCACCCTTCAAAAAGTGAAAATCGAAATTTCGTCTTACACGTATCTAATAGATTTCAACAAAAGATATTTCTGCCAAATTTCACGCATCTAGATCTAACCGTTTCCGAAAAAGCCTAAAATTTCAACCCCTTTTCCACCCTCTTGGGAGTCGAATTTCTAAAAATCCCTTCTTAGTGGTTGCCTACGTCATTCTATACAAAATTTGAAGTTTCTAGACGCATCGGTTTGAGCTGTGCGTTGATAGATCAGTGAGTGAGTCAGTCAGTCAGTCAAGATATTCTTTTATATATATAGATTGAAGTTTCTAGACCCAGCGGTTTGAGCTGTACGTTGACAGATCAGTCAGTCAATGAGTCAGTGAATCAGTCAGGATATTATACAGATGGTACCGTACGGTGAAGACAAAATTCAGTGACGTCTGCTAACCTTTATGCACTAAGGTTTCTCCGAAGGTGTCATCCGGGACGTAAAGTCTTTTTACGTGTAGTTCAGCATGGTAAAGAAACTGGTAATTTACGGCCGAGGCCTGGGCAATACGGGGGAGCCGTTAGACCTAGGCGTAATTTGAATATACAAGAAGAGATTTTGAATATCCTAAAATAAGCATCAGGATTATTGCGGCGCAATTTCGTATATTACATTCCACAGTCTGGCGAATATTAAGACACGCATTACTTTTACATTTCACGTACAGCGGGTGCTAGCTCTACTACCAAGGGATCTTCCGGTTCGAGTGAACTTTTATGAGTGGTTGTTACTTCAGCATCAATTAGACCCAAACTTTGCCATGCATATTTTAGTAGCGAATGAGTCAATTTTCACGAGAAATGATATTCAGAATTTCCGGAAGACAGCAATTGTGGTTTCTTTATGGTGGTGCTTCAGAACATTTTCAGCAACAAGTGCGACAACATTTGGATAATGTATTTCCCGGAAGGTGGATTGGAGGAGGTGGTCGAATTGCCTGGCCCCCTCGTTCGCCCGACCTCAATCCGCTTGATTCTTATTTTACACATAAAACTATGGTGTACACTACGGAAGTTAACACTAAGGAAGAATTGGTAAATCGCATACATGCTGCAACTGCCCGGTTTAGGCCGTGCGTTTGAGGGGCAATGGATTCTGCGAGCTGAAAAGTGCATTGAACTTGGCGGAACTAATTTTGAACAGTTGTTGTGAATCTTCCATTTTCTTATTTTTTTTAATATTTAACTACATGATTATCTTCGTATAAAGGAAACTTACTATATTTTTTTTCATTATTAATAATGACATTTTTTTAATTAGATTTTCTGAAAGATCTTTTAATTCTAGAGCGAAATGCAAAAAAAGTATTTTCTAGTGTTTCTATTGATTTTAAAACTAATCAAGAACATGTGGCGCTTTCGTCTTATAGTTGCATGACGTCAATCACTCCTATATCATCGGGAGACGTAGACGTAGGCGCTTGCTCAGATGCCTAACAGTCTGCATTTATATGCTGCAGATGCGTCGTGCGGATTAAAGGCACCGTTTGTATCATGAATAGTGCAAATACCGTAGGTGACAGAAAAACTGAAGCGAAACATTATGTTTCTAAGTACTGTATTATGCCCAAATTTACAAACACAACAGTAGAAACCCCTAATAAAATGTTTATTGGTCTACCGCAGGATCCTGTTAGGAGAGAATTGTGACAGAAAGCGATGACACGCGATATATCCCTTGGAGATAAAACAAACAAACAGATTTATTGCTATAGTAACTTTTACGTCATTAAAAGTAAAACTTCCTCTATATTACTAACAAAATAATAATATATCCTCTTGATCGCGAGAACTGACACGGTAATCATTATTTACGATTTTAATAATATAACTTACGGTTTTATTTTTACTCCTCTTGTTTCAGCACTTGATATGTATTAAGATACTTCATCACCATAATTAAATTCACCTCTGGAAGATTAGGCGAATCTACTTTTAAATAGCCGCATTCGCACATAGTAAAAGAACCTACGTCTCCTCAATGATAATACAAACACTGACTTGCGATTGCAGAAGATTTTTAAGCGACATAGCGCTTGGGAGAGAGTGACGTCAGTGATTCGAGCGCCTCAGTTTATGGAGAATTAGATTTTAAAGCAGTATTATCTGGAACTACTTGTCGGATCGACCTCAAATTTTCAGTGTAATAACTACTTAATGATTACTTCGCACAAATGTAATAAAAAGTACAATATGAAATTTGACTAAATGGTCCCGTTATTCATCATAAGTCTACATTCCCTAAGTTTATGTGTATAAGTTAAGAGTCACCCTGTGTATTTATTTAATCGAATATACATACAAAACTAAAATTTCAGACGTGTTATAGTGCTAAATAGCCCACACTGTCACATTGTAACAGACATTATAGCGTGCTGTAGATTTCTCAGAAAAAAAGTCGCTACATAATTAAAATCAAACAAATCGAATGAAATCGACATGTGTGTACTTCTCAATATGTCTGAGGAAAATATATAGTACGACTGAGTGATCAACGGTCGAAGAGACTCAACTGTCACTCTGGGGTTCCAGGTTCGATTCCCGGCAGTAGCATCGAGGTTTTTTCAGATAAATAAATTACAGGCCGACAAAAGAGAGGGATGTTTTTTTGATCAGAATCGTCTTATCCTGTGTTTTTTGACATGCTGAAACCGATTCTGCTATTAAAGGAAAAATCTACCGCATCAGTTTTTGTCTACCACCCGTTTTATCCCCTAAAAAGGGCAAAAAAAGATCTTGTTCTAAAGTTCTGATCTAACTTTTCTGAAGTATTTTGGCGCACTGAAGTCAATTTTGGACAATAAAAAAATTTCTATCGTGTCAGTTTCCCTCTACAACCACCTTTTATCTCGTAGGGGTGGCAGAGTGAAACTGACATGGTAGAATTTTTTTTTTGACCGAAATTAACTTCAGCACATCAAAATACTTAAGAAAATTTAGATCAGAACCTTAGGACAGGACGTTTTTTGACCCTTTTAGGGGATAAAAGTATTAGTATATTTTTTTTGTCCAAAATTACGCTCCACCGCATCAAAATACTTCAGAATGTTCCATCAAAACATTAGGACAAGAATTTTATTGGCCTTTTAGGGGACGAAAGAGGTGGTAGACAAAAACTGATGCGAAATGTGTAGCCCCCTGACACACAAAGTCCCTTCAGGTATTCAGAGAGAAAGGAGATTGTATTACCTTTGATATTATTATTAACATCAATGAAGCTAATCAAATTTTTTTAATCTTTAAATCAATTTAATTCTTAACCGAGTAAATTACGTAGCATTAAAGAGATGGCACTAAACAGAATAAGATGAAAAAATAATAATATTGTATATTAGGGACAAAATGTCAAGAGAAGAATTAAAAATTATAAGAAGATTGGCTGAAAATCATGAAGAAAATAGACATAAATATAGTTGTTGAGAAATAAATTCCCTACAAAAATTTATTAAGAACAATCTCGACCGTGAAAACGTTGAATTGAGAAACACGTCAAAGCCCCAATGAAGAAATTTCTATTTTTTGCAAAATCAGTTCTTTAGTGTTATCAAAAAGAATTTAAAAATGAGACACACACGTCTCGCCTAAGGGTAAAAATTATATATGCTGTTAATTCTCAATTTTCTTTAACAGCATTGTTTAGCGACAGTGGAGTGAAGCACACGTGTATTAAGAATTTGAATTATATGGTTTGATTTCAGAAAAACTGTAACGAGTTTTTCGGTTGAGTTACACCGTTATTAGAAAAATGTAATGAATTCTTTGATTGAGCACAATATTCTGATTGAGCACAATATCTGATTAATCATTATAGCAAATTTTAACTAGACACACGATTTCTCCTCGTTTAACCTTCGGAAAGGAGATTCTCAATCATATATATGGTTGTATGTTGGTCCGCGTGTCTTCGTGGATGTATGTGGCTTCCTTACTCCAAAACTGCTGTTCCGATTTGAATGCGATTTTCGCTAATATGAGGACTGTGAGCTAGGTAATGAGCCATATAATCGCTAAGTGGAGAGGTAACGAGGAAAGAGGAATAAAAAATTTGAAATGAGTTTTTGACTATCACCGGATCCTCCGCCATTTGTTAAAATATAGCGCCTGGACGACTACAAAATTAAAACGCGGTTTAAAAAGCACGATCTTGATGAAACTCTCACTAAATGAATCTTGATGTTTAGTTGTAGAACTCGGGATCTCCATTAGAATCAAAAAGATGTCTGTCTGACTCTTTCAACATTTTAAAATCCAAATTTAGAAATAGATGGTTAAGGTTGTGGCTGAATTTCTGCTTTTCCATTCCTACAAAATACACACTTTTTCATTCTGACCTCTCATGTAAATTTGTGCATGGAAATTATGACTACCCAAGAAAATATATAACAACGATAATATACTCCTCAAATTTGGACACGCCTATTTTTCGGAACATCTGAATAAAATAAACGTTCTGCCTTCAAAGAACTGTGATACTTGTAATATCAAAGGTGATCTGGAACATAATTTCTTCCAGTATTCTAAATACAAAACAACAAGTGAAAGATTCTATAACAATCTAATTAATTTTAATATTCAATCTCCTTTTATTGTGCTCTCTCTTTATCCAATAAACAAATATTTTATTATGTCGTGGGTTTTTTAGGATGAACAAAAAATTTATTATCATTTTTGTGAGTGAATTTTTCAGTAGGTGTTAGCTTCGTATCCGCTGTATTTGTTTTCTCTGTTGCAGCCAGTAATCGATATGGTCCTCTTAATTTGGTATTTAAAAAGAAATAAATGTCCCGACAGACCCGAAGACGAGAAGCGTGTGTTCCTGCGTTTTCTTCTTTACTTATCTTCAATATTTGTTTTTTTCTATATATTCGTTGGCTAATTGGAGTAAATAGGTTAATGATCGGCTGTATAGCTAATGGCAAAATTACAAAAAAAATCTTTTATGTTCCAAGGAAAGTTTTACGCAATCCACGTCAAATGCTCTCAACCTTTCGTCATGCGCCAGCGAGAAGTTCAACAAAAATTTTCTTTACAATAAACTTTCTTGAAAACAGTTGGCTTGAAGCTATGAAATAAGATTTTACTCGATTACTCGATATATTGGCCCTTATTAACTAATATTGCGATTGCAGTCAGTGTAAAAATTAAAATGAACAAATAACGTAACCAAATGAATTTTTAACAGACCTAATATTGGATATCAGTATTGGGTAATAAAGTCCAAACTAGGGTAATTGGGTGAAATCTTATTTCATATTTTTTTGTAATCTGTTTCTTTGATGGCGGTTCATTTTTTAAAACATTTTTTACGTAATATGCCCAAAATGTTTCTTGTCAACCGTTACAGCTCACGTGTGTTGCTTTTTTATGTTTAACAATTCAAAAGGATACTAAGGCAAATTTTAAATGAATATTTGTTTGCGTGCCAATGGCTAAATTTGCGACAAAATTTCAAGACTAATGCAGAGAATTTTATAACGAATAACACGCATTTTCCCTTGTGGATTTGCGGTTTACAGTTCATGAAATATTGATAATCAATGCCTTAATTATTTGGTGAATGTCGTACATTGCAATACAAATACAAAACGAGTATATAGTTCCAACCAATCCAACTGTACGAGTTTTCTAATGGCCCTTTCCACACGTGCATTGCGTACTATTTTACTTACGGTTGTGATCTCGTATATATTAAAAGGTATATTTGAATTGTTTAAAATTTCAAAATGAAATTAATAGCAATTAGGAACCTTATAACTCTGTCAATGAACGTTCAATAAGGGAGTGTAGAGGGAGATCCCATTTTTGGACTTGGGGGCTGTGTTTGGACTATTTAAGAGGTAAACATACCAAAAGTCTCCGAACATAGAAAATGCGGGGGATGCAGGACGGCACGAAGAAGGTCCCGGTTTTCTTCTTAAAAACTGGTAGCCCTAATCAAAAATTGGCTATATGCAAAATGAAAGCTAACTAAATTTTTTACAATAATGTTTCTATTAATTTTTTTGGTGTCTGTTATGATTCAGTAATAGATTGTATATCTTATAACTGTATTCTAACTTGATTATAAATTGAAAAACAAATTTAATAATCATTGTAGAAAAAATTTGTTTGTACAGATATCCGTTTCACAGCAGGCTGAACTCAAATATCGAATAAAAAATGTCTTTGTGTCTGTAAATGTGTGTGCGTGTATATGTGTGTGTGTGTGTGTGTGTGTGTGTGTGTGTGTGTGTGTGTGTGTGTATACCGTTTTTTTAAACAGGATAACGTCTGTTAGACTTAAAATATTTAATTACAATTTACACAGGTAAAACAGTATAGTACAATAATTCCTGTTGAAATTGGACCAATATCTGTAATACATGATGATAACTAGAGGCCTACAAACTCACTCTTACGTAAAATAGGTTTTATTTTAATTATTTATTTAAGTAGTAATATTTTGCTCTGACATTAAAATAAAACATATTTTAGGTAAGAGTTAGAGTTTGTAGTCCTCTGGTTATTGCCATGTATTACATATATGGCCCAATTTCAATAGGGATTAGTTTTGTTTACATATGTTCCAAATTGTAATTAAATAGTTTAAGTCTAACATAAGTTATCGTGTTTACAAGAAACGGCATACACACACACTTACAGACATATCTGTATAAGAAATTTTTTTCTACGTTGATTATTAAATTTTTTTCAATTTATAATGAATTTATAATAAAGTTAGAATACAGATAAAAGACAATCCATTACTGAAACATGACAGATACCAAAAAATGTATAGAAACATTATTGTAGAAAATTTAGTCAGCTTTAATTTTGGACATAGCCACTTTTGGATTATGGCTAACCGTTTTCGAGATATGAGCGAAAAACCAAAAACCGGGACCTTCTTCACGCCCCTCTGCACCCCCGCACCTCCTATGTTCGAGGACTTTTGGTATGTTTACCTCCTAAATAGTCCAAACACAGCCTTCAAGTCAAAAATTGGGATCTGGGCATTTCCCTCTAGAAACCATTCATTGTCAGGAGTACAGTAACTAGAGGTTTTAACTTCGGAATAATGTCATATTGAAAGGATTTCGTTCATTTTTGGCAGTATTATAGTAAATGCTTCATAGAAAAGTTTCTATACTGTACGGGGGGCTTGCTAATTTATAGGGGGTGGATGCCACCCTTCTCAGGGGGTGGCATTTAAAAAATATATATATTTATTGGAGCTGAAAAAGAATCAGATTTTAAGAAGAAAAGGTTCTATGCAATTATTCATATAAATTGATAGTTTTTAAGTTACATCGACTTCAAAATTGCGATTTTAGCTTAAAAAAAGGTATTTCCAAACGGCTTTCGTCAAGTATCTCGAAAAGTATTACCTTATCGAAAAAATGTTACAGACCAATTACAGAAAATACAAACTGGGAATTAATTATATTTTTTGTTTATTGATGTAGGATTAATAATTTCGGAGATATTTAAGTTTATATTTTGCATCCGAGTGTTTCGAAATTACCTTTAAAGTTTAAATTGCATGTTTTTTAAAGCAAGTGCTTTAAATGAGCAAACAAATTTGAGCATCTACGTAATGCTACATTTTAACGAAAAACTGTACTTGAGATTATTTTTTTAAATTACTAGCTAATTAGAGTGACAAAATGGCGACCTTTTACTTAAAAAAATATAAATACGCACCTTTTTCTGTCATAACTTCTTTATCTCTTATGCTACAGAAACGAGTGAAAAATAATTTGAAAGCGCAATTAATTGTCTTTAATTTAATTTCTTAGGATGCGTGACGTAGGTGCCACAATTTAGAGAGATATTTAACATTTAAACTGCATTTTTCGTCTCATAAACGTTCGGACGCCATTTGTAAACTTTTATGCCTCATTGCTTCGGCCATTAAATCTATGTAAATAAATAAAAAACCGAAATTCATTATCAGTTTATGAGCTTTATTTTTGGTCTCTACCCCATTTTTCAATAAAACTACGTAAATTACGTTTTATCGAAAATACCTTTATAGTTTAAACTGTAATTTTTTCTAAAGCAAATGATGTATACAGACGAAAAAATTTGAGCTATATATTAATGAGAAACGTTGTTTGAAATTTCTTTTTTTTTATTTACTGGCTAAGTACAGTAATAAAATGGCGACTTTGTTATTAAGAAAATGTGAAGACGCACATTGCTTCGGCCATAAATTCTTTGTTTTTTATACTACAGAAACAAATTAAAAAACAGTTGAAAACTAAATTAATAACCTATTATTCTACCTATTAGCATTCTTGACGTAGGTGTCACAGTTTCTGAGATATTTAACTCCCACTAAATAACACAGCCCCACAAAAAAAAAGTTTAAAGCAGCGAACCAGACCCATGTATTTCTATGTATTTTCGGTCGCTGAACCCGAATCCGGGGTCAAAAAAAATCGTACAGCCCCAAAATCATTAGCTAGAGCCAAAAAACGGGGAAATGGGGTAAAAAGAATATTAAGCTACGAGAATAGTTGTTACATCTTAATCAATCGAATTATACAAATCAAGGTTAAATAGCAGCGTACATACAATAGATATGAAACACACCCCCAGGGAAGGGCGAAAACTAGCCCCCATATATAAAAAAATCGATCCAAAACAACAATGACTGCTGAAAAAGCTCAAAATGTCTAAGTTTTGTTAAAGTGATAAGAAACTGCATCAGGTCCGACTTAATATTCATAAACTGCTCCTATAGAGTTGAGAACAACCACCCCCAAGTTTAAAGGACGAGAAAAACAAGAAAAAACGTAAAATGCAACAGGATTTCTATTTTCATGGATGCTATGATTGGCTGAAATTGCGTAGTACACTAAAATAGAATTAGAAACTTACATACCATCAACATTCTACAGTGTTAACCCTCAGAGGGTGTGAAAACTACCTCCTATGTAAGGTTTGACTATAAAAAGTTACAGTGACTTCTATAAAAATTCGAAACACCTGCGTTGTGTGGAAGAGAGAAGAAACTAGACTATGTTCGACGCTGTTTTCTTGTTTTTTCATGTTTTCTTAACCGCTTCTCAAGTCACCGAAGTAACTCCTTGAAAATCCAGAATGATTGTGCTTGAAAACCACCCCCACGGAGTTGAGAGACGCCACTCCTATAAAAAAAACTATGGAAATGAAACGAATAAGCAACAGTATAGCTTTTTCCTTACATCTTGAATTACGGTAGTTTACATCCTTTCTGGGGGTGTTACTTAATAACATTTATATGACATGAGTTTCAAACTCTAACTGTGCAACGCGATTTTTACCAATCATAGCATCCATAAAAATGTAAATCCGGTTAGTTTTTCTCTGTCTTTCCAGCATCCTACAGATATAGAGGTAGTATATCGCTACCTTGTGGGGGTGGTTTTCAAGCACATCGTCGAACATAGTCTAGTTTCTTCTCTCTTCCACACAACACAGGTGTTTCGAATTTTTATAGAAGTCACTATAACTTTTTATAGTCAAATCTTACATGGGGGGTAGTTTTCACACCCTCTGAGGTGTGACAGTGTAGGATGTTGATGGCTAAGTTTCTGGTTCTATTTTAGAGTACTACGCAATTTCAGCCAATCATAGCATCCATGAAAATAGAAATCCTGTTGGATTTTACGTTTTTTCTTGTTTTTCTCGCGTCCTTTGAACTTGTGGGTGGTTGTTCTCAACCCTATAGGGGCAGCTTATGAAGATTACGTCGGACCTGATGTAGTTTCTTAACATTTTATCAAAACTTAGACTTTTCGAGCTTTTTCAGCAGCCATTGCTGTTTTGGATCGATTTATTTATACATGGGGGCTAGTTTTCGCCCCTGCTTGGAGGTGTGTTTCATATCTATTGTATGTACGCTGCTGTTTAACCTTAATTTGTATAATTCGATTGATTAAGAAGTAACAACTATTCTGGTAGCTTAATTTTCTTTTTATCCCAGCTCTAGCTAATGATTTTGGGGGTGTATGATTTTTTCTGACCCCGGATTCGGATTCAGCGACCGAAAATACATAGGAATACATTAGTCTGGTTCACTGCTTTTATTTTTTTTTTGTGGGGCTGTGTAATTATTATCTTATGAATACTTGGATGCCATATATAAACTTAAATACCTCCGATATTATTAATCTTACTACTTGATACTTGACGAAAGCCGTTTGGAAATACCTTTTTTTTTTAGCTAAAATCGCAATTTCGAAGTCGTTATAACTTAAAAACTATCAATTTATATGAATAATTGCATAGAACCTTTTCTTCTTAAAATCTGATTTTTTTCAGCTTCAATAAATATATATATATATATATATATATTTTAAGTGCCACCCCCTGAGAAGGGGTGGCATCCACCTCCTATAAATTAGCAAACCTCCGCACAATATAGAAACTGTTCTGTGAAGCATTTTACTATTATACTGCCAAAAATGAACGAAATCCGTTCAATGTTCAATATGACATTGTTTCGAAGTTTTGCATATTTTTTAGCTCTAGGTTCTGTACTATATTAGTTTCGCATAAATCGCGAGAAACGTATGTTAAAATTTAATTATTGAAAAGGTATTTGGTATTTAAAAAAATTCTCTTGTTAATTTATATCGAATTAAGACAAAGTCAGACTTAGTTTTAATTAAATGATAGTGTAATAAGTTTCAAATTTGCTCTCTTGATACTTTCCGGTCAAATTAATAGTTTTCAAGTTACTTGCAAAAAGACGAGTTTTTCATCGCTTTACCCCCAATTTGGTGATGTCCTAAATATTTTGGCTCAAGCTTCATGGGTATTGAAAAGTATTCTATGTGAGCTATTTCCATTCTTTATAAAGAAAGCTAATTTTTCTGAGATTCAACAAATTCAAAACTTAGAATTAGATTCCTTCACTTTTTACTAAAAAATATCGTAATTTCACAAACCTTTCAAAGTTACAATAATTCTGTACGAAGAAAAAAAATTATTAGCGGAATACGCACTTCTAGTTGTCACATTTTTTTATTATTATTATTATTTATTAACTCTATAGATATGTTTACTAACGTAATATTTTGTCGAACTCCTCTATACATTTCCTTAAAAATATATGGAATAATAAACCAGACAGCAACCAACAGCTATTCTCCGGACTAATGCCCCTCCGAGCGCTGAATTACGAATTACAATCCTGACCACGTTATGCGCAAAAACTATGTATTGCCACAAAACGCTAAAGTTTCGATTGCAACAAACACCAGAAAAAACACTTATTCCTACTCAAAGGAGATCCCCTGCCAGCCACTCCACTCCACTTGTAGGCTGCAGTTTCGAGCTGTTCTGGTCAGTGCAAGGTATTTTCGAAGCGACTGGAAACGAGACAGTCGATCACTCTGGCGATTTATAAAGCCACTACATGCAACAAAAAAAGGTAGGCTCCATCTAGCGGCCGATGTTCATTGCAATCGCATTCCCGACAGATTTATATCTAGTCGAATTTGTCTATCGGCAAAGCCATAATATTTCTAGAGGCGAGTTTTTAAATTCATCTATGAATCCATAACATGTGCTACAGAAAGATGCATTCCATAACTCTATCGATGATTTAAAAAACTGATTACTTTGTTACGTTCCTGGCAATTTCAAAATTTTAAATAATCATTCAGTGATGCTTTATTATTTTAAAATACAGACCGTTACAACAACCTTTGCCTCCATATTTAATTACTTATTCATCTAGAACAGTAGACAGTTAGTAGGTAGAATATTTGTTTAAACAATTATAAATTTTAGACATTCCAAACTCATTAAGGACATAACGCAAGCATAATCGTTACATTTCACCATTGTCATAAGGCAGGGCTCTATATTGTACCATATAACAAATCTAATTGAGTTTGATCTCTTCGTAGGTTCTGTATCTCTATATTTAAAAAACTATCTCCATCCATTACTCACGTATAGACGCAGGCATGCCATGTATGTGTATAAAGGCTGTGTATTAGCGAATATTAGTTAAATATATATATAGGCCATGTCTAAAATTAGACAGCCACCATTGGGATATCATTTATTATAAGGATCTTAAATTAAATTAAGTAGCGAGTGGAAGGTCCTACAAAAGGCTTGTCTACAATTATATATTTGTGGCATATTCATAATTTTTGGGTATTTTATCACATCTACAAAAATATTTCAAAATGGAATGAAGAGATATTTTGCATCAATGAAGAGTATTAAAAATCAACCTCTGTCTGATTCGTGGGGCCCTATTTAGCAGGTCTAACTTTGATTTTGATTGATTGATTGTTATAAATCGTTACCATAATAACTTATGGCTATTTATTTTCTTCCATTTCAATAAAATATAAAATATCAGAAGGATTATGTCGTTATCCTCTGCTACGACTTGAATTTTCGTTTTGTTTTGCTCAATAATGATGAGTATCTAATTGATAATACTGACATCTAGTACTCGGTCGGCTACATAGCTAAAAAATCCAAAAAGCTGCACTTTTTGATTGGAATGTGCCACTTTCTCTGGTCATAGTTGATGCCAAAAGGTAACTTTCCAGATAAGGATCCACTTAAAAATCCATGTAGAACACCAAAATGGCGGCCATTAAAGATGGCCGCCATTAACCGCACTAATTTTTTTTGTATGTCAGCTCCTAATGGTCCGATTTCGATTTACTATTTTTTGTTTGAAAGCTTTTGTGAAGATGACACTCTTTTAGGCCTACACATTTATCTCTACACCTTGAGGGTTCTGCACAATTTTCAAAAAAAAACAAATATTTTTTAATTTTTACGGATTTTTGGATAATACTGTGATACGGAATTCAAAAAACAGAATTTTGAATGACGCTAGGAGGTTCCATGCAAACAAAATACACAGTTCTTGGCATACTTACTCAAAACGTCTGAAGAAACGTGTGAGAGATAAGAGTTGCGTTGGTCTTCTGCGCCAAGTAGCACAAGGAAATATGCTACCAAAAAATTGGAATGACTTCTGCTGCGATCAAAATAAGACAGAATTTTTCAAGTTACTTGGAGAACATGCATTTTTGAGGTCTGATTGGAATCACATCAGTACTGAGATGTTTTCCATGCTAAAGACAGTGTTGAACATGGAGCAAAAAATAATTATTTGCACAGTAGATATTGATATAGTTATTTTGGCAATCTCCTTCTTTCACGTTTTTAAAACTGCGAGACTTCAGAAGATGTGTATTCTCTTTGGTGCTGGGAAGGGTTAGAGATACATGAGCATTATTAGCATGTTTGAAAGTATGGATGAACACAGAGCTGTTGCATTGAGAGAATTCCATGCATTCCCTAGATCAGATGTAACGTCATCATTTGCTATTAAAGGGAAACAGACTGCCTGGAAAGTGTGAAAATTATTTCCTGAAGCTGCTGAAGCCTCCTCTACCACAACAGTCTTTTTTTCATGAGACTTTTCAAGTTTTGGAGAAGTTTACTGTTTTACTTTACTACAAAGACGCAGAAACTTCTCAGTCAGTCATGTTAGAAAGCTCCTCCTTACTTCAAAAAGTCGCACTCTACAAGGTCTGCCGCCAACAAAAGAGGCACTAATGCATCATTGTCTTCGTTCAGCATACCAGGCAGGAGAAGTTTAGGCTCACTCGTGCTCAGTGATGGACAACATTCCGGGTCATAAATATGGGGATGGACTATGATTGCTGAGGAGTGGACACCGGTCTAGTCTTCTCTTCCTTCTAAGTGTAGTTGCTCCGGATGCCGAACACGATGCCAATGTTCCAAGGTTTCATGCACGTTACTTTGCAGTAACTGCACTGGAGGTCGATAATATAGCAATAAATACAAAAGGTATGCGTTTAATAGATTATTTTTAAATTCGTTTCACAGTTTCAAGATCATAATATTGCTTTGTTGATCCAATGCCTTAATACAATAATAATATATAATAATTTTGTTCCAGAGATGAATTGGAAGATAAAAAAGATGATTGCGTGATCTAGAGTTATAAGAGCTGTATAGAAGCAATTCATTTACATTAGTATTTCTTAGTATTTATTCGTTCTTTGTTTGTAAAAATTTGTTTCCTTAATGTAATAAATGTTTTCAAAATAATTAAAATCACTGTTGCTTATGAAAACAAGTCTTTCTGACATAATACGGAACCTCATATACATAAACCTATTTTTGTGGAGCAAGAAAGCGATATTGAGCACAATTAATATCTTATCAATGAAATTCGGGAGAAAAGTGAAATTTGCTGGTTTTTGAAAATTGCGCAGAACCCTCAAGGTGTAGAGATACATGTATAGGGACAAAAACGTGTCCTTTTCGCAAGAGCTTTCAAACAAACAAAAAAAAGATAATCGAAATCGGTACATTAGGAGCTGAGATGCAAAAAAATTTAGTGCGGTTATGCCATTTTCGTGTTCTACACGGACTTTCAAGTGGCTCTCTATCTAAAAAGTTACTTTTTGGTACTAACTATGACCACAGAAAGAGGCACATTCCAATCAAAAAGTGCAGCTTTCTTTTCCTGACGTACTAATCTGCTTCTTTATGATGAAACATTAGCTATTGCTCTCAAACACCTTGAGGCTGATGTCGGTGTTATTATCACATAAAAGTAATATTACAAGCTGTTTATTGTGTGGTTTAAGAATTCATCTCAATATATCTATTTACATCTGAATAAAAAAATATACCCAAAAGTGACAAGATGCCATCCATCAAAATTTAAAACAGTACACCACAGTAACAAAAAAACCGCAGAAAAATAATAGACATACCTCAATGCAAGATACACTTACGCTCTCTCTGACTCATATGCTCACCTGTATCAGTGGTGATGTGAAAAGCGGTTCCATTCATTTATCGTTCAAAATAAGATTATCGAAGTATCGACCTATCTCTATGGAGGCCGAGATAGGAAGTTATATTAATTTGGTTCAAATTATTTTTTAAGGTGGTTTTGAATGTTGTTCCAGTCTGATATAGTGAAAACAGGAATATTTTTTGTTGAAATAAAATTCAGATCCCAATAAAATTCAATTTGAATTATACATTATATAATATTACACAAAACCACCAAAAACGTGTTCGCATTTCAATGCAGTTTGTTGCAGAACTTGCAAGACCATACAATTAGGCACGTGGTCACGTCACTGCGACTGTTAATATTACGGAAAGGTACACGTGAGCATATCTCTATTCATAGTCGTAGTAGTATCATGGCTTTACATTAAATTAAGTGGTCCCATTTTCAATCACTTGGATGTAGCTTGACGGTTGAAACAACGAAGTGACGAGAATATGGGCTGCGAGACTCAACTGCAATGAAAACGATCCCTAGAACCGCGAGGATTGAATGCCGGTGTTTAACGATTTTTACTACGTCTATGTTTTAACTTACGGCCCGTTTTAAATTTATAAAGATAAATAAATGGTATTTAAATGTACTTTACTAAAAACTATATCAGAAACAAATCAAGGCTTCATGCGTTTTATTTTTAAATATCAGGGTTTTATTATTGTGTACTATCTTATCATTTACCTCTGTACTATTCCCAATTTATCAGCTGGGCGAATTAATTTGTGGCTTAATCCGTATGATTGTATTGTAAGGTCAATTTCAATTAAGGACATTAATATTGAACTGATTTAAATGAAACGGAAAAGTAATTATGAAGAATAACTTCTCTTTTAAAAGCTGCCTTAGTAATTACAATATTTTGGAAGTCCTCGGATTCTCTGCTTATAAAAATATCACAAGGATAGCTTGTATAATAATCTAATAATGGCGAAAATTTCAGTTCGTTTAACTAAACTATTTATCACCTTTGGTGATAATTTCAAATTTCATTTATTGCGATTACTTGATCTGATAATATAAACTACATACACTGTAATGCAGTAGACTTTTAATAGAAAATGGCAGCTGCCCAGCTCATATAAATAGCTGCCTAGGTATCAATACATCTGCTCATGACTTTTGTAAACCACTTTTCTTAATGACATTTCCCCATTCAATACTTTTATCATAATAGTATAGTTACTTACTTCTTACTGGATATCTTGCCACACAGTGGAAAAATATTTACTAAAAACTAAGAAAATATGAATATGCCCCAAATAAATTATTATAGATAATACTCTTAAGAGAAATAAAATACCAATTATTAAAGTGCGCACAGTGTCCAGTATTTGTTTCCACAATTTTAAGATAAGCATAGCTTTACTGGGACCGAATTTGAGCAGTTTGGTGTCTAATGATATTCTCCAGCAAACTTTGTTTCATCAAAGTCTTTAGTTTAAAATAAGTGATTTGAAACATCATTCTAAAAGTTTCATAAATAAGAAATTTGTAAGGAAATACAAGATTACAATATTTTCACATTTTCTATTCACATCAACAAAAGTGAGTTGGTATTAAGAATGGTAAATAATGCCATGATTAATATTGACATGCCCTTGATTATACAATTTTTCCTCCATTTAAATTGGTCTCCTTTAATAAACGAGATCCCAATATTAGCATATATCCTGTGTGGAATAAAACACAGGCCGACAAAATTGGACGAAATTCCAGACTCTGAGACCAGAATATACTTTCTCAAAGGTTTTTGGTACGCTGAATCTGAATCCGACCTTGCAGTTGCTCCATACCATCAGGTTTTGGAGATATCCTAACCTAAAAATGCAAAAAACACGGTTTTTCGCTATATTCGGGATTATATTACACCGCTAATTAATTTTTCTCCACAAAACCCTTTTCAGTATATGAAAGTATTACTCTTCCCCATCAAAATGCATTTTGAAATTTTCAGATATCTTATTTCATACATACCGCACTTTTCTAAATTTAGAAATCTGACATCATTCTCTCTATCGCGAAAAATTCGAGTTTATGGCGGATTCGCCGGGGATATATCCATAAAAAGTCGTTATCACTATAGGCGAGGAAATATAGCAGTCAACCTTCAATTATTTTGGCAATAAGTCGGATTGAGATGTTCTTTGCATTCGCTTCGTTAACTCGTCTAGAAGCTTTGTGCTATATTTTGGTCTTGTATTTTTTTGAAATTGCATTGCTGCATCGAAAAGTTCATTCTTGTAAGTGTATCTTTTCAAGTGATGAAGAAAAAATTCATATCTTCCAGGAAAAACTCCCGAATCATACGAATTTCAGCACCCGGGGGTTTTTTGAGTCGCTGGACTTGAATGTGATGTCCAAATGAGCCCCCTGTGCACCTGGAGGTCAGGACGGCACCAGGAACGTCATCACCTGGAGTTCCCTGTAAACTCTGGAAAATCGATCGAAACTCGTTACCTGGAGGTTTTTCGGGACGCTCGTCCCGAATCTGACATCGGCAACCTCCTCCGGAGGACCTGGCTAATAACGTCATCTCCTGGAGTTTTACTGAAATTACTTATCAAATCGATAGAAACTCGTTACCCGGGGATTTTCGGGTCGCTCGTCTCGAATCTGATATAACTTTTATGTCATCGCTTTTTCAATGAACTTACTTTATCACCAGAGTTGGAATAGTTGATTCAATTGAAACTATTCGAGGGATAAATGAAAGGTATGGGTACAAATATATGCAGGCACAATTTCGAAAATATCTGAACTTTATATTCTTTTTTACAAACACATTAAGTTATCAAAAAAACTTTTCTTAATTTTACAGTTTATTCTAAATATCGTCCGCCTCATCAACTGATACGTTAGTACTTTCTTCATCGAGAGTGTTATTTTCGGCGGCAATTAATTGTTCTGTGGAATATTTCTCGACGTTGGTGCAATTTGAGCTGGCACAATTTTTGCAAGCGATATTGCAAATCAGTCAGTTCTTCCTACACCCACAGGAATAACCGCAGTCGATTTGCATTTGTGATCAGCCGGATGCAGTGAATTATGAATGGATAATTCACTACAGTTAGTATGATTTTTCACCAAAAAAATGCTAATAATTATCATACAATTAAATAGGTGCAGAAATAAATCATTATATTTATTTTTAACTAATAATTATTTATGATTTGTTGCGTCATAGATATTTACGTCGAAATGATGAAGAAGGTTGCAGTGGAAAACTTGTTCTACCATAATAATATACTAACTAGCATTCATTAAAGCAATGTTAGAAAGTTTGACGACAAAATTTCAGTAAAACTCCAGGAGATGACGTTCTTAGCCAGGTCGCGCGCACCAGGTTCTCCGGAGGAGGTTGCCGATGTCAAATTCGGGACGAGCGACCCGAAAACTCCCCGGGTAACAAGTTTAGATCGATTTGATAAGTAATTTCAGTAAAACTCCAGGAGATGACGTTATTAGCCAGGTCGTGCGCACCAGGTCCTCCGGAGGAGATTGCCGATGTCAGATTCGGGAGGAGCGACCCAAAAAGCTTCCAAGTAACGAATTTCGATAGATTTTCCATGAGTTTACAGGGAACTCCAGGTGATGACGTTCCTGGTACCGTCCTGACCTTCAGGTGCACAGGGGGCTCACTTGGACATCACATTCAGATCCAGCGACTCAAAAAACCCCCAGATGCTGAAATTCGTATGATTCTGGAGTTTTTTCTGGTGGATATGAATTTTTTCTTCATCACTTGAAAAGATGCACTTATAAGAATGCACTTTTCGATGCAGCAATGCAATTTCAAAAAAGTACAAGACCAAAATATGGCACAAAGTTTCTAGACGAGTTAACTAAGCGAATGCAAAAAACCCCATCTCAATCCGACTTACTGCCAAAAAAATTGAAGGTTGGGGCTATTTTTGTGTTATATTTCCTCGTCTACTACCCCCACCTACTTCTTCATACAAAGTCAATGATATTACATAATTGTATTGTTACCAGAATTGCATAAGTCTGCAAAGTTTCAAATTGATACAATTAGAAATTACTTTTTTTTTTATATGGTTATAACGAAAACATCAAACTAAATAATTTTAACGGACGATTTCTCCGAGGAAAATAAATATCTGAAAAATTCAAAATAAATTTTGATGGGGAAGAATAGTACTTTTATATGCCGCAACGAGTTTTGTGGAGAAAGATTAACTCGCGGTTCGCAAAAAGCATTTTTAGTTTAAGATATCTTGAAAATCTGTTGCGATGGAGCAATTCTGAGGTCGATTTTGGATTTAGTGCACCAAAAACCTTCGAAAAGATATAGTCTGATCTCGGAGTTTGAAAAATGTGGGCCTGTGTAATTCTGCACTAAATTAGGTAACGAAAAGTTAATGATATTTTACCAAAATGCTTGATTCTTTAAGTGCATTTCTTTGTCACCACATAATTGAGTGTCATCTCTTTAAATATTACAATAAGGTTGAAAGCGTAAAGTAAGTTGAAAGTATGCAAAGAAGTAAGGAGTTTTTTTAAATGTTTGCCCATATTATTAAATTCATATATGGTATATGAATTTTGTAGAATTGTCAAGCGTCTGTGGAAGGGCCCCTATCCAGCTACCAAAATCAACCCGAGGTTGATGAAATTTAGAGTGCCAGCCCTAATCCGGGAATCGGGATTAATTTGTGACGGGGATTAGTTAAAATAAACTTACGAAAAAATTGCTTGGTAAGCTTTGTATTTTCTTGGTTGGGCATGAAATTCGTGATATTTCAAAACAAAATGTCGATAATAAATAATCTTACTACTTATTATATTAAGCTTGAAAATAAAACGTGTTTCAACTCATAAAAATTAACCATTTTCTTACAGTCAAAAAGAAGATTCACTTCAAAAATATAAAAACAATTTAGCTAATAGGTTTGAACTATTTTGGTGAGATTTTACGCCGACTTGATTTCTTTAGAGCCAAGTTTTGTTTTGAATCTAATTTCGAAACTTTAGAATATACCTAGTTATTAAATTTGTTGGTTAAAAGTCAAATTTGTATTTTTCCATTATTTTTTATGTCATCCATGATGATTTAAAGTTAATCGCAGCTCTCTAAATTCAAGACAAATCTTGGATCTAAAAAACAAGTCGGCGTAGAAACTCACCAAAATAGTTGAAACCTAATCAGAAGTTTCCTAGGATTCTGAAAATGCAATAATATATAGGGTTTTCCATTTAAAAATCAAGAATTAGTGTCACTTCCGGGTAAACCGGAAGTCCAAAAAAATCCTTAAATAAGTCAGTGTGTCATTTTACGTTGAAATATTCAATTCTCTATGCAATTATTGAACATTTCAAGTATACACCTCGTAGTTCTTGAAAATAAGTTAAATTGTTAAGTACGGTTGCTATAATTTCAATTGAAATCATAGCTCGACGATGCCATAATTGATTGGCATACTACTGTGTTTGTATAATTTATTTTTTTCTTAAAATGTTTCATGACTTACATTGATTGATAGATTTTTTTTAAGCAATAAAGTTCTTCCTCTAGCAAACACTAACGTACTATCCAAATTTTAATACAATCGGTATTTAGTGATTTAAGTTATCGTGCTTACAAGAGCCCATGACGGATGGACAGATAAACTTAAAGACATTTTGAAAGTTGTTCATAATTCGATTACTCACTCTTTACAAGCGATATTTACGGTTTTATGTGCCAATAAAATGTAATACTTATACTTTTCGTTTTCCTATTTGTGAAGAGTATAATAAGACTTAGGTATTGAACATAAATTGTGACAAATAAATTTCGAGGTTATTCGAATTTAATCACAATTAATCTTCAGATTAATCAGAATCCTGTGATTTTGCAATTGGAAGCCCTAGTCTCGAGCTCTCTCGCGATTGCGTTGTTCAATTTAATGTCAATCTGTTACTTTTCAAGATATATATTAGAAACAAACAAATATATTTTCATATTTTTTACCCCCCCCCCCCCCAGGTCTAGGGACTCCTGTTTAAAATTATTTTTTTGTCACATGCATTTTACTTTTCATAAAAGTACAACAATGTGTTTTGAAGTTTATGAAAATATTTTCATTACTAACTGAGATAAACGAATTGAAATTTTGTGATTTACAATTTAACAAATCACAAAATTTCAATTCTTTGTATCTCAGTTAGTAATGAATATATTTTCATAAACTTCAAAACGTATTGCTGCATTTTTATGAAAAGTAAAATGCATCTGACAAAAAAAATAATTTTATACAGGAGTCCCTAGACCTGGGGGGAGTAACCGAATTTTGAAAAAAATTTTCGCAAACTGCTTTTTCAAAATTTTTTAGAGGTCGTTAGAGAAGTGCCTCTCGAGATGTTATTTCCTATATTTCGTATGGGTCCCATGCGCGACAGACGAGAAAAAAATTATTGAAATTTCTAGTTTTTAAGCTTAACCCTTGTACAAGGTTATTCATTATATATTGACCCCCCTTTATTTCTGTTATTATTGGAAATAAAAAAAGAATTTCGCATAAAAGTTGTCTTTTAGATCTTTTTTCCCTGATTTCAGATATATAAGGGTTGATAGATCTAGCTGTAATATTTCTTAACATGATATGTGACATTAAAAGTTTGATATATAATAAGAATAAAAATAAAATCCTGAGATGAACAATATTTTATAACTATTTTGTGGTTATAATTCACTTTGTCTTTTAAATACTCCCACAAAAATGCATCTAAATGTGTAAAATCAGGGCCGTTTAGTGACCATGGAATTGGTCTACCGGATTTTTTAATTGTTTTATTATTTTTTATTTATTTTATATATTTGAAATCAAGGAAAGGTCTAAAAGAATATGTACAAACATACAGGATTTTCTATTTAAAAAACAACCTTCACTGTTATATCACGTGACCTATGAAGCAATTGTTTTTTTAATTGCATTAAAAATATATATATATAACTTTTTTTTTTATTTCTAATAATAACAGAAACAGAGGGGGCTTAATATATAATGAATAACCCTGTACATGTATGGAATGAGTAAAATATTGTTTAATAATTTAATGCAATTTTTAATAATTTCCTTACTATGCTCACACTTTTTTTGTATATGAAAACATACAGGGTTGTCTATTTAAAAAACAACCTTCACTGTTATATCACGTGACCTATGAAGCAATTGTTTTTTTAATTGCATTAAAATATATATATATATATATATATATATATATATATATATATATATATATATATATATATATATATATATATATATATATATATACAACCCTATAACTTTTATACGAAACCTTTTTTTTACAATAATAACAGAAACAGAGGAAGCTTAATATATAATGAATAACCCTGTACATGTATGGAATGAGTAAAATAGTGTTTAATAATTTAATGTAATTTTTAATAATTTCCTTACTATGCTCATACTTTTTTGTATAAGCATATTGTTGCATAATATTGAATTTAATTTAAACGTAACTTCATGCATTGTTCAGAAAATTAAATTGAGAAAGATAAATAAGATAAACTACATTAAAGCGATATATTATAGGTCTGCTGATTCAATAAAGTTCAATAATTAATTAATTACATCCGGCGACCTATAAATTTGTTTGAACTAGAAAAGTCTATTATCGTCGACACTGAATGTTTTAATTAAACATTATATAAGAGCAATTATCTGAAAAATAATTACAGATGAAGATATCATACAGAGGCATTATGAAAAAAGCTATACGAGTATTTGTGGATGGAAATTGATATGAAAGACTCTGAAGCGACATCCATAAACACCATAAAACACTGCACACTACATTCGCCAATCATGTTGGCTTTATCTAGAGATAGTTAAATTTAATTTTAATTCTCACCAGACAATGCCAGTATTGTTGACGAAACGTACGTTGAGTGTATTATTCAAGTGTACTGTTCAATGCTTTGGTGTGCTTTGGAGGAAACTGCTTATGAGCCATGCGAATTATTTAAAAAATGTCATTAAAAGTCTCCCATTTCATTAAAAAACATACCGTTGACGTCATAGGCCGAATATAAATGATATCTCTATTATATTTCATACCACCCAAAAACCAGTAATTTAAAAAATCAGTTTACATACTCAGGCATTTTGGCAAAATATCTTTGAAATTCGAATTACCTAAGTAATCTCCATACTGTATATATGCATAAATATTCTTTATACGGATATTAATATTAACTATAGCTGCATATTATTGTTAGCTCATTATATTATAAAATAAGTACGAATAGTTAAATAAAATTATAAAATAGAAAACAGAGATAATTGGTAATCTTAATATTTTATATATATAAATCATATTATGAAATTTAACTGAAGCGCCTATGCGCTATGATACATTTTTATGCATATTAGCCAATTTTATGTTAAATGTATGTGTAAACAATAATAAGAACAATCTTTATAATTGTAAACTGTGTTGTTAAGTGTATTTATACTCAATGTATTTAATGTGACAAATATACATCTGATCGTTTAATTGCTTTTTATTTAAAATACCTTTTCACTTCCCGCAAAAAAACTATTTCTTTTTATAAGTTCATTGACATTAGGAAAAATAGGGGAAATAAATTATAATCTTTTGCCCTTTGGGGATATACGCTCCATGGAGCTACCTTTAAGAAACAAAATAGTTCTTAAGGCACAAGTATGAGCTTCACCCTTAAAAACAACCCCCAATACGCCCCGTTGCGATTTTTCGCATTTTCCTGCAAAATAGTTGGTCCCACAGAAAAAATTGTACTCAATGATAATATTCTACAAAAAATTTGCTACAAATAATGTCGTTTACATATTTCCGATAGGCGCAATGGTTTTCGAGCAATAAGCGAATAAATTGAGGGATTGGTCCCCGATCAGCCCCCGCCTTCGCCATGCGCTGGATGGTAATATTTCCATTAATCAGCTCTGGTACGGTGCGTTATCCATAATTCACAACGATAGATCCAGATAAGAATTATTGCAAACCATTCGTCGTTCATGTCCTCAGTTTTTTTTGGACGCTAATTAAGCGCTTCCTTTTCCTGTTGGTCTTTTTAATCCGGTTGACTAGTCTTCCAGATGAGCTTAGCGAACACTGTACATTTTTATCTTACCAAATTCACATTGCAGTATGTCCTTCGTTCAACCACATCTCGTTTAAATGATAACATTTTCTTCTGCGTTTGCGAGTTGTAATTGCCCAAATATAATTTCTTCGCTAACAAATAATGTCATCTCTTTCAAGTAGGACTCTGTTCCTATTTGCTTCTGCAAATACAAAGTTCAAATCACGTAACATGTAACGGTTTGTTGTCGGGTAGCTGGTTTGGAGATTAATCAGGGTCCAGATTAGTTAATAAGACAGCCCAATAAAAATATAAACAATGTATTTACTTCTTCAAACAGGTAATGTGTGGCAGTGTTACATAACATTCAGGTACAGGTTATACAGGTCCGTATCTTTTACGGTTCTTAGGATAATATTTTCTATTATCAGAGAGAGAGAGAGAGCGTAACGATGCGATGCGAAGTTAGTTGCTGCTACTGGAGTGGCATCAGGCGTCTGGCGAATATCGTCGATTCAAGAAGTTTCCCAGCTCGACACGCTGTAGGAGGTCTCCAGGTTAGGCTCGTCCACTCTGGTTCTGGCGGCGAAACGGCATCGGGTAATGACCAGCGACTCGAGAGGTCCCAGCTCAACACGCTGAAGGATTCCCAGGGTCAGATTGCATTCGTTCCGTCGTGTTTGCGTCGGGAGATGCACAAAGCTGTAATATGTCCAGCTCACCACGCTGTAGACAGATTGACAGAATTGCTCACACTCTGAATTAGTTGATTTGGGGCCGGGCTTTTATATCCGAGAATCCTCGCTTAGCGTATAGTTTAGTGTCGTGTGCAAATCTGTGCCTCTAGACGGGAGCTGGGTAGGTTTGCGGACCGTGTGCACATTGGTGTCGTGTGTAAATCCGGAAACTGTAGTAATGGAACATGAATTTATGAATGCTTCATTACAAACATTTTTCTCAGCATCGTTTGGATCATTCTGAGTATATCTTCACCTTCATTCAAGAACTGTAAAATTATCTTTAAAGTAAGGATTTCATTATTCGAATTTCATTTTTTTCGAAATCGTTTAATATTATTTTTTCCCTTCCAGATTTCTCTTTAGATTTTTGAATATCTCCTTCACTTTTTTCTGCATTAAAATTCTATAAAAATACAAGTCTATTACTCTTTTTTCACAAACTATGGTCAATTTTTGAAAGTACTAGAAATAGTTGAATTGTACTGAAAACGGTATCCCTGCAGACTACCCTAAGTTTTGAAGTTTAGAAACTTGGCAAAGATTAAGGTTTACTATTAAATATACTAAAAGTCCCCAGCTCAAACTGTTGTGCTCGAGCCGCCATCTTGGAAAGATGACGCTCTGATTCAGTTTTTTGCTTATATCTCATCAGCGATATCAAAATTAAGCTATATAAAAAATGAAGCTTATTAAATTCTCTACAAAAAATGTTGAATGTATTTTTTTTCGTATCTATTATTACACTCTGGAAATACGAAAGCAAAGAGTATATTGCATTTCATCGACACATTTCAAAAATTGTAAATATCGTGTGTAGGAAAAAAAAGATCATATCATTATATTGTCATAGAATTCGCAACAACTTTTAAAATGTCCGCCATTCCTCTTTTATTTCCTGGGAATATGCGAAAAACTGCGGCGGGGCGCATTAGGGGAGGTTTTTAAGGGTGAAGCTCACACTTCTGCCTTGGAAACTCTTTGTTTCCGAGGGAGCTAAATGGTAAAAGATTATAGTTTATTTCCGCTATTCCCCGATATTAGGTTTAATATCAATGGGCTATTAACATTGAAAATGTTTTTAATTTCTTATAATGGGGCATGAATTTTTTAAAAGTGCTTGTTGCATGTGCAGCATGACACAGACAAGGTTACTATAGTTATTGGTTGACTGGTAACGGCTAATTGCAGCATGACGTATACAAGGTTACTAAAGCTCTAGGTTTTCTGGTAACGGCTAAAAATCTAACTTCATTCAAATCAATGTCTTCTCCGGTTGCAACTTTGCGAAAGACTGAATTTTTATTATTATTTATTATAAAACAAATAACGAATATTCATCAAGCTTATATATAGAAACTGAAACTATCCAACTGGTAGATTAGAAAGAATAAAGCAACGTCTGGAAGTTAGATTTTCCAATTTAGTAAATATTTTTGTTGGTGAAACATCTATGCAATATTGTTTTCTTTCTATCAGTGAACTGATCTAAACTTAAGAAGTCGAACTTAGTTAGTTAGGAGTTCTATTTGATCTGTTTATCTTAGATTAGCTCAGTCAAATACCTTTCCTCTTACCTACGCCAAGTCTACCGGATTTCATTCTAAAATTTAAAAACTTGTTTAAGTTGATTTCGAGGTGACGAATGGTTAAAATACCTGAATCTTAACAACGCACATGAGTAAATTTTCTGGTCTGTTTTGATCGTTATTTTGCAAGTTCGTTTGGATAACAATCTTAAATTTAGGTAAGCTAAGATTGTCGGTAGAAAGAAAGTACCTAATATCACCGAGAATCTCAAGAGACCGGCCAAAGTATCTACTTACTTCAAAGCTGTTCGATGAATAAGGGCTCAAAAAATAAGTATGGAAAATATTGTAACACAGGTAAGTCAAAAATTCTATATTAATTTTCTAGTTGTTTTTGATACAGGTATCTAATGATTCAGTCAACATAGGTATTTACTAAGCAAAAATTGCAACCAACCTGAATTTTTGTATTTAAGTAGGAAATTGATCATGTAATCGAATAAAAAAGTTCTCTGCTGCAAGATCCAAAGAAGTGGGGCTAATGGCCAAATTCGTGAACAAGGAAATTATTTTTGCAGATATCTTCATAAGTAAGCTAGATACGACAAGATTCTTGTAAAAAAAACTGTTGAGAGTGAAATTGTGTGCAAACAAAGGATCTACAATTGTTTCGTTTAGGCAATGTTTCTGGCGTAAATCGCACTCGCAGCGCTATTGTAATGTATATGGTACAGAGCCAGACGTAAAAATAAAATGGTACATAAAAGGGCGAAAATCGCTAATGCTCCTTTAGTTTTGATTAGAAATGGGCACATGAGTCAATATTGACTCACGCTTATGCATACTCACGACTTTTAAGATTTTGCTCACTCACACTATCGCACACTCACGCACGAAACATATACGCTGAAGTAGACTCATGCATGCTCACGACTTTCAAGATTTTACTCAAGCATGAAACATACATGTTGAAGGTAGACTCACGCATATCTCAAATTTTCGACCACAAGCACACACATACACACACACGCTCACTTATGCGCCCCATACAGCATATAACATTTTTAAAATATTTTGAAATGATTTTCAATATTGAAGAAATATTTTGATAGATGAAAAAATATTTTAAAAATATTCAGTAAAAATATTGTATATCCATTTTCGTAAAGATATTTTCAAAATATTTTAAAATATTTATAAAACGTGATACAAATATTTAAACAAATATTTAACTTAACATTTTTTGCATAATTCAGGAAATATTTTTAAAATATTTCTGATATTGTCATTTCACTTCAAGTTCAATGGTTCTTTGCAAAGCGCGCTGCAGTCGCCGATAATTTCATTAAAGCGCTTGTGTCGCTGGCAATTCTGTGACGTCAAATCTGTCTTCCGGCCGGCATTTTACATTTTGCTTCTTCTTGCACGCTGTTGCTGCCCAAGATTGGTAGAGTATGAGGTGGCCTAATAACTCACGATTCCCACCAAAAAATGCCATTAGCCAATGAGCAGCTGGTGTGAAATCACACCAGATGCAGGGCCTTATTCAAAATATTGTAAGAATTTGTATACTGTTAATTAAGCAAAGAATTCGTAATTGGAATGGGCTCACAATTACCCGCTTTTGAGGTCGGGGGTAATTTTTCCGCATTTTGAGTCACTGTTCTGCATGGTGGTAATCAGGATAAGTTGCAGAATGTACCACTACAGATCATAGTACACTTCAGACCATAGTTCGGGCCAGTACGGGCAGTTCTTCTAGAGTGAGATAACTGCGCCGCTACTGCTGTTCGAAGAACAAGGATAGTCTGACGTTTCATCTCCGCACTCAACGTCTCGCCCAAAAGCTGCATATTAAGGTTGCTGCCATAGATTAAAGACTTGTTGCTGCAATCTGCATTACTGGACTGCATTGTCTTTATGTGCTGGCTGTGTAATATAAAAAGTGTTTTTACCTACGATCACTACTGTAAATAGTAAAAGACACACTACCTGCCATCTATGTAAGTTGAATTTTACATATTGTAAACAAAACACACGGTAAACAAAACCCAGGGGACACGCAATTATAGGTGGCTTATATCGCTAACGCGGGATTTAAAAAAACAAATGTGCCTACGTAATTTTCAAACGCTGACATAATATTTGTTGAATACTATTGTTGACTAGTAAACTAAATTCAGATTTTATTAAATAAATAAACAAATATGATCGTAGGTAAAGGTAAAGTATAGTTGTAAAGCAATTATGCACTCATGGAAATACGCTTCCATTCGTGCGTAATATGCTTCTTGCAACACTCATTACGTAATATACTATTATACTATAACTATCACATATAACAGTTGCAGTTTTATTAACGCGATGGAACAGAATAAAAATAAATAAAAATTACCTGAACTTACAATATTACGAGTATATTATTTAATATTTAGATAGGTAATCATATATATAATTCATTCATGTTTAGTTATTTCACTTCAAATTCCGATAATAAACTGATTTAATCATCGACACTGTCTTCTTCAATGACCGGATAAGCATCTTTACAGTCAAAGATATTGGACAGTATTGCGGTCGACTTTATAATATAAAAATATCAAAGTCGGCGCTATTACCTGTGTTTTTGATGTGCGCATGTATATAGACAAGTTACGATCGGTAGATCAAGACCTCGTACTGTCAACATTCCTTTTTGCATCGATTTTTATAGCTCAAAATATTCCGAAAATATTTTTAAAATCAAATTAAATTCATTCTAAACCCGAATCCGTCGGAAAAAAGTGGTTCCTAAAAAGTTACAGCCGTTTGAAAATTAAAATAATTCATAAAAATAAATTATTTTCTGTTGTTCGCCCTGTTACACGACTACCTGAGCGCGTAACGTATGTCGTGCGTTATTGCGGACGACACTATCAAAAAACAACAACCCAGGAAATAATAAATACTTCCATTCATACATTTTTACGAAAAATACACCGAATGTTCTAGAATTATGATAACCGCTAATAATTTTTTACCGGACATTTTATCAACTCGTTCCTTTGTATGCATATCTTTTTCAGGTTTATCAACTAATATTGCGATGAACATCGTAATATTAGATGATAAACCTGAAAAAGATATGCATACAAAGATGATTATCCTCACTGAATCTCAGGTGTTTCCCGTTACGTATGAATGGAATTATTTACTATTTCCTGGGTTGTTGTTTTTTGATAGTGTCGTCCGCAATAACGTACGACATACGTTACGTACTCAGGTAGTCGTGTAACAGAGTGGACAACAAAAAATAATTTATTTTCATGAATTATTTTAATTTTCAAACGGCTATAACTTCTTAGGAACCACTTTTTCTTTGTGTTTTCCGACGGATTCGGGTTTAGAATGAATTTAACTTAATTTTAAAAATATTTTCTGATATTTTGAGCTATAAAAATCGTTGCAAAAAGGTACGTTGACAGTACGAGGTCTTAATTTGCCGATCGTAACTTGTCTATACACATGCGCACATCAAAAACACAGGTAATAGCGCCGACTTTGATATTTTTATATTATAAAGCCGGACGCAATACTGTCCAATATCTTTGATTGTCAAGATGCTTATCCGGTCAGAGAAGAAAACAGTGCCGAGGATTAAATCAGTTTATTATCGGAATCTGAAGTAATATAACTAAATGAATAAATTATATGATTACCTATCTAAATATTAAATAACATTTTTTTTTATTTCTTAGTTTGTTGGGTATTTTGCCACGGTAAAAATATTTTAAAATTTTGATGAAATAAACCTCTGCGCCAAAAGGATCTGACAGAGGCTGGTTTTTATACTTCTATTACAAAATGTCTCACATCTAAAAATATATAAACTGAAACAAAATTGTTAAATGATAAATTGAAAAAATTAAAACGAAGGCAGTTGACGTTTCGGAAAATAGTTCTTTTTCCGTTATCAAAACTTTCACTTTTGAGAATGTCAAACCAGGTCCAGGTCCGAAACGTCAACTGCCTTCGTTTTAATTTTTTCAATTTATCATTTAACAATTTTGTTTCAGTTTATATATTTTTAGGTGTGAGACACTCTGTAATAGAAATATAAAAACCAGCCTCTGTCTGATCCTTTTGGCGCAGAGGTTTATTTCATCAAAATTTTTAAATATTTTTACAGTGGCAAAATACCCAACAAACTAAGAAATCATGAATATGTCACAAATAATAAATTATAAACAACATTAAATAATATACTCGTAATATTGCAAGTTCAGTTAATTTTTATTTATTTTCATCCTGTTCCACCGCATTAATAAAACTGTAACTCTCATATGTTATAGTTATAATTTAAATACATATTATATCAAAATATGGTAATAGTGTCAAACAGGGTAGTCACTCTTCAGGCCATTGAAAAAATGTATTATTTTTTTTTAATACACAAAATCATCGTAGAAAAGTAATATTTTTTAAAATAAGCTATCCTAACACTAATATTATTTGAGCCAAATTACAAAGCGATCCGTCAAATAGGAGGTGAGAAAAAAATAAAACATTTAGGGGTAAATTATTTTTTTCCACCCCATGTAGAGTCCACGACGTTAAAACTTAGTACACAAGACAGTCAGCATACGAGACAGCTTATGGAAGTCATTTTAGTTCGGTAGGTGCGGGGGCACTTTTTACATTGCTACCCGCTCATACTCTTTTGCAATATTTATATTCTTAGTGGTCTTGGACAGTTGACACGTCTTGAACGCGAACGTATAAGTATTACTTTTAAGTTAGGTTTAAGAAACATGTCGAATTATAACGGACAACGTTTAAAAAAAAGTGTTGGCATACCAACGTGCCTCAAAAATGTTGATAGAGGACGGTATCGAGAATCCTCATAGAAAAAACGATGAACCTCCTATTAAACTGACTCGGACTGAACAACTTGAATAAGTCCTCTCCATTTTGTATGGCTCATCCTGTAGGACAAAAGTGCATTTTATTCGAAAACGTCAGATTAGGTAGATTTATCACGGTTTGTTCTGTTGCTCCTCAATTATAGTTTCATAAATATCTAGGTATTAAAATTAACACATTATATATCTATTAAAGTTTTTGTATATTTTTGTATGTTTTTAAAATAAATGAGTAATATTGAAATTATAATGTGTATTTTTTTTATCAAAGTTAAAATGTTGAATGGTAAATTTTCATTGAAATAAGTATTTTAAATTGTAAGGTGTTCCCTTAGCTATTCTCACAATTTTTAAGATAGAAACTTAAAACTTGTAGGAGCGATTAAATAACCACCCACACTGAATAATTTCAAAACGATTTCAAAATTAAGCACGACTGAAAATGCCAATGCGTAGTAAAAGGATGAAGAATTTCTAAGTGATTGAAAAATACAAATATGTAGTCTTTATTTATGTTCAACTTAACTAGACGGTAGTATTAAATAATTTAATCTGTTTTTCAGCCTCATTTTTTCCATTTGTTTGGATTAACCATTATTTTTGTGTTGTAGGTAAGTAAATTAGCTCAATTAAACATTAAATTTATGATTTTAGAGCAACAGACAAGTTACCAAAGTGTCACTTTATTGTTTTACCAGTAAAATACACTTAATTGAGTAAATTTTTGTTTTGGTGGTGTCGTTAGTCATTAACTTCATATATTATAGCAACCTTTAGGGTGCAGGTTTAGCCACGGGCGGTAGGTATGTATGAATGTGCATTTGCAGTTGGATTTCTTATCAATTGACCATAAAACTACATTCAATCATGTGGTCCGCCCAGCTGAAAGGTAAGATGAAGAATATGTCTTGTCAGCTTTGACATGTATGGGGTAAATATCAAATCTGACAAGTCATATTTTTCATCTTATGACATCTTTCAGCTGGTCAGACTACGTGATTGAATGTGGCTTTAACGACAAATTTTATATTATTTGCAAAACATTTTAAAAATATTTCACTAATATTTCCCATAATATATTTTCAAAATATTTTATATACATTTTCATATATTGTTTACAAAACATTTTTAAAATATTTTAATAATATTTCCCAAAATATTTATTTTACATTCCCATATAGCACAGAATATTGTGCAAATATTGGTTTTTGGTCCGTCGCGTACATTCAATATACGGTATATTTTATGGATATTTTAAAAATATTGAGAGAAAATATATTTTATCCTACATTCTGTGGACATTTTTAAAACAAATGAAATTAAATATTATCTTGCTTATATTTGCTAAATATTCAGGAATATTAAAAATTGCTGCTCTAAACTTTAATCCACATCTAAAAGCTCTATTTGCCATGAAGGCATTAAAGGATTCTTTTAAAATTAAAAATTTTTAAATGGATAAAATAATAATAATAAAGAATACGGCTAGGTACCTCATGTCATGACTCGTAGATCTTTTTTCTAAGTGTGTGTTTTAGATTTAGGTTTAAAAAATTACGTAATAAATAAATAAATACAAATTATTCCTAGAATTGAATTTCTTTCGTACAATATTAATTATTATAAGGAATAGTATATTCGTACAACTTTGCTCCAACGCGCCATTCTAAGTGCACATGCGTACTTTGCGTCCCTACGAACCCCATGTCATGTCGCCATCGTCATAACGACGCAACGTGTATATGGTGAAACGAATGAATTGTTTTGTGATGCGTAGTTGTGAATATTATGAGCATTTTATGGTAATAGTGGAAGTAAAAAGGTAAATATTTTAATGTTATTAATTATAATGATAGTGTAGTTATTTAGTTTCTATGGGCACAGTTACAAATCTTTGGCATTGAAAAAGGTTGCAGCCATCTTGATCATTTCAACTACCTAGTATTTTTGCGATTTTTTCCGAATATCACATCTTTCTTTCTGTCGTAGAATGGGTACGAATTGTATAGAAAACCACTATTTCTTTCCTTAAAAATTGACTCAATGTAATATTTAACGAAGAAAATGATTTAACCTCAAAGGTTACATTCCCTAGTGAGCAAGTAAATAGGTTGTTTTGCTGTAATTAGAGAGGTAATACGAGTAAGTCTTGGAAAATTTTATATGGCACTGATTTTATCAAAGGTAATATCACCACTGTTGTTCCGTTTGATGTAAACTAATGTCTAAGAATAATGAAACCTACAATAGTCCAGTCAAGAAGCGCTCAAATGATCAAAAGGTCTAACTTGAGTGCTAATGAATGGATTTTGATAAACCCTTGTGCAATGTGTTGGTAATGACGTTTTTCTTGCGAGGAGAGGAAACCCACATGGGTTGCCCATCCCTACTTGAAATGGGTGAGACGTTAATAAAATAGTTTAAAAAAAGATTAGATTAGACAATGATCGGAAAGGGTAGAAAACACCCATTTTATCACGGGTTCCGTAACTTGTAGAATTAGGTCAAAAATGAAAAAAGGAGCAATGTATTTTTTGGACCAAAATAAGATGTTTTTACTCTTGTGAATTTTTTCGAAAAATGCATATTTTTCGAGATATGGGCACTCAAAAATTCCTAAAAATGGGGGACGGAAACTTTTCTATAAATTGCGTTTTCACCGAGTTTTTCCGGAAAAATATGAAAGACTATCCCCATCTTTGAAATTGTAGCGCTTTAAAAATATGTAATTTAATAATTTGAAAAAATTCAGAGGTGGCTTTGAGGAATTCTAAACATTTTTTGTCTTTTGGAGTTTTTTTTGTAACTTTCTAATTTTCCAAGTTACAGGCAGTTTTTCAGGATAAATACTTAATGTACTAAATTTTTTGCACATTAAAAAATTTTTCCGGAAAACTTTTTCACATTTTTAATTTAAAAATTGTATTGAACCTTTAAAAATGGTAGAACTATATAGGTTTCATATTTTTTTTATAATAATAGATATAAATCACGCTCATTTTTCGAATTTTCATGTGCAAAAAATGTAGTATATTATTTATCGTGAAAAACTGCCTGTAACTCTCCAAGAAACAAAAAATATTTAGAAGGCCTCAATGCATACGTCTGAACTTTTTCAAATTTTTAAATTACATATTTTTAAAGCGCTATAATGTCAAAAATGGGGGTAGTTTTTCATGTTTTTCCGGAAAAACTCGATAAAAATGCACTTTACAGAAAAGTTGTAAATAAAAAAAGTCTTGTATTCCGATGATACATTCGCCTGAATTTTTTCAGATTTTTTTTCAATGTTTACATTTCCTAAATTCCTAAAAATGGGGGCATTTTTAGGAATTTTCGAGTGACCATTTTGCGAAAAATATGCATTTTTCAAAAAAATTCACAAGAGTAAAAATATCTTATTTTGGGCCAAAAAAGGTAAATACATTATTATTTTTTTTCATTTTTTAATTCTGTTTTTATATTTCTTTTAGGAAAGAAAATTCTCAGATGGAAGAGAACCAGGAGGATCTTCAAGAATATCATACCTTTTAATATAATATGTGTATGCATATATATGTAATAAATATTGGACCTTTTGCTGTGTCTTTTATCCTTACCTATCTTTTTTCTCAGTTTTATCTCATTTTCTGAACATGAGACTACAATCTCTCACATTACCACAGTGTGGCTGATACGTAAAAATGATTCTTTCAATTATTTACTTGTTATAAAACGTTTGCCGCTCATTATAAGACTAAGTCCATTTAAAAGAGAGTGGAAGCAGCATTTACTTGTACCACATAGCACTGTGACACGATGCCACGTTATCTAGAGACTGCTGTGTAATAATCTATTTCATCCAATGTTGCCTAAAGTTATTACGTTCATACATTTTACCAGAAAAATTTGGTCAATTTGTCGAATTTGTTGTCTGCACGATTAAAATAAAAGTTATGAGAATTAATGACATGACAACAATTTCAGCCTGCATATCGAGCAGAAGTGGGTGGTGAAATTTAGAGTATGTCTTATCGCAGTGTTAGAACATGGCGCCCCATCAAAACTTTTAAGACAACATTATATCAAGATAAAATGAAGAAAATTTACAAAAAGAATCTTGCAAGAAAAATGTAAAAAAATAACTTGGACATGCTTCAGTATTTGCAAATTTCAGTTACGGATTTTTTTCAATTAATTGTTTTTATTTAGTATTAATAGTGATGCCTTAAAGTTTTCTTGGGCCCTATGTTCCAATACTGGAATAAGCCATACCCTAAATTTCATCAACCACCACTAATACGAGAAGAGGACATTCTAAAAATATTTTTTTGCAGTTTATATAGTGTGTCCCACTTCGTACGAAGCCATCCCTGTAACTTGGCTATTTGTATTTGGATTTGTATATATTTTTTTTTGCACATAATACCCATAATGAGCTACCTTTGGAAGGTAGAACTGTTACTCAATCTCTATTTCAAAGCCAACTGTGATGTTTTTAAAATGGGAATTTTGCAAAAGTAACATAAGCGATTGAGATAGAGGAAAAATGTATTTGGAAAAGTCGTTCAGAAAAGTTAAGTAAGTTCAAATATGAATTTTCATCGAAAAATATTGATTTTTTGTTTTTTTGAAAAATATTGCAAGTCAGAAAAATTCGAGGTTTGGGTTAGTTTAGAGCATCCAGATTGCTATGAATCCTAGAAAATAGTTGAAAATTTTTAATTTAATAAACTATTTTACATGTTGATAATTTATTTAATTAAAAGAAAAAACACTGTAGAATGTACCTGAAACATTTTTAAAATGTTTAAAAATATACAACAATGTTTACAAATATTCTTAGGACGTCCATTAAATAGACTTAAAACATTTTTAATATATTGAAGAATATACAACAACATTCTTATATGTTTCCAAGACATCCATAAAATATACAAGAAAAACATTATATGAACGTTTTCAAAACATCCGAAGGGTGACAAACAAATGTTCTTAAAACATCCATAAAATCGCTACTATCTAATTTAGTAGATTCTACAAATATTGAATATCCACAATAATATATTTTATGTATGTACATAAAATGTGTTTGTGCTATATGGGTTTTGTTAGTGACAAAAAAGTGGACCACCAAAATATTTTTAAAATATTGTGAGAATATTAAAAATATTTTGCATAATATTTTCAAAATATTGAAATATTTAATAGGATATATTTATAAAATATTTTTAAAATATCTTTTTGCTGTCTGGAGCGCGAATTGTCATGAGGACTTTTTCTTAAAATTACCTTATATACATATACATAATTAAATAAAAATCTACACAAGAAATTTGGTGAATGTATACACATCACGTCTCGTCTGATGCTGCAAATTCAAAAAATCTAAGGAGCTGCCAGTAAACACGATTAAAATCACGTCACGTGTCCATCTGTGGTGTTGATCGGATCCCTTCTCTTCTTTAAAATGTCTTGCTAAATGAATCGGGTTGAATTGAATCTTGCATTATTCTTATTATCCTCTGATTATTATTGAATGGCACGTCTAGCGGCAGCATGCCATCTATCGCGATTGGCACCCTGCTGATGTATCTAAAAAATGAGGGGATTCAGATTCAGATATTAGTGTTATGGGCTTGTAGAAGAACGCACTACCGGGCGTCAAAATGACGCGACACCAATTTATTTCTCAGGGGGCGCCAGTCGCGTATTAACCCGTTCTTCTACCTCCCAGGCGGGTTCGAGATAAGATGCACTTCGGTAGCCGAGTAATGGGACCAAGGCGGCACTACCACAGATCGGAAACTACGCTCTCTCTGGACCTGAATTCCCTCGTTAGGGGTTTAGGCACCTCTTAATTTCCTGAATTTTTGCATAAAAAAATCCCAACCGAAGAATTTCTCTGCGGAGGGATTAGTTTTGGTACGCGAAAATCACGTTTAGGTCCATTAATAACGGAATATATTTCTCAAAAAACGCATAAAAAAATCCCTCTCAAACCTCCGTAAAGCAACCAGAAGGTCGAACGTTAATACGAATTAACTCGACACATCCGGTTTTCTATACGAAAGTTCCAGGGATTATAGACCGTCAACAGGCCTCAAGATCAATTAAGAAATATTAGTTCAAAGAATCCGTTTATTTAACAGAATTGGTTATACAAAATTCTCAAGATAAGAATCGTGCCTTCCCCAATCAAGGTAGTGACTTTCAGACCATACAAGCGAGAGCGCTCACGCTAACGATCGATTAGGTAGAAAAGATTCATACGTACCTTCTCAGAATCAAAATGTGAGCTTTTTGAATCATTTCAGACTCTGAGTAAATGAATAATTAAGGCTGACTGAAATTAACTTAAAAAAGTTTTACTAAATGAATTTAGTTTCGCTAGAGACTACTTAGCTTTAAAGTTCTTGTATCATGGAGATTCACGTACTCAAACACATTCAGAGGACTTATTACTGCATAAGTTGAGTGGCGTTCGATCAGTCCACGACTTACTAACCCTTATCACAGTCGATTAATATTATCGATTTGGCAGCGTCTCACCTTCGAGCGACTTTTAGGCAAAATTGAATTTTTGGATTTTTATGCACAAGGCGTTTTCCTCTATAACTTTGTCATTTGAAAAGCCCCGTTATTGGCTTTTCTACCATCGCTTTGTCTGGACCACTCAACGCGCTCGACCAAATTGCGAGCCGCTGAGTCAATCCAAACTCTTTCCATGCGAGAAACCGGCCTTGTACATGTGCATTGATTTTTATCAATTTTTGCTTATCGGCACTACGCCGGCTTTGACAAAATCTTCTATTTTGCCTTTTGGATGCAGTGCATCGTTAAAATTTTATGCTCATACTTTAGAATTGGGCTTTTAATGACCGTACCTCAAAGGTCAATGTCTTTGGTTGAGGAATAAAAAATAAAAAATAATTTAAAGTATATTTTCGTGGTACTTTTTAAACTGACTTTGTGGTACTTTTGAAAAATCCATTTTAAGACCAATTTTAGCGTACTTCTGAAAAATCGATTTTCGAGCCAAATTTCAAGGTACTTTTGAAAAACTAATCTGCGGGTGAAATTTTGGCGACTTTTGAAAAATCGATTTTCGAGCCAAATTTCAAGGTACTTTTGAAAAGTTAATCCGCGGGTGAAATTTTGGCGTACTTTTGAAAAATCGATTTTCAAGCCAAATTTCAAGGTACTTTTGAAAAACTAATCTGCGGGTGAAATTTTGGCGTACTTTTGAAAAATCGATTTTCGAGCCAAATTTCAAGGTACTTTTGAAAAGTTAATCCGCGGGTGAAATTTTGGCGTACTTTTGAAAAAATCGATTTTCAAGCCAAATTTCAAGGTACTTTTGAAAAGTTAATCTGCGGATGAAATTTTGGCGTACTTTTGAAAAATCGATCTTCAAGCCAAATTTCAACGTAGTTTTGAAAATTTAGTCTGCAAGTGAAACTTTGACGTACTTTCGATAAATCGATTCCTGGGCCAAATTTTGACGCCCTTCCAAAAATATTATTTTTCAAAGTCCAATTTATGGTACCTTTGAAAAAGTATATTATTCATAAATCTTTGTCATTATATACTTCTACTCTCATATTCTGAACCAAAAACATTTTTCCTAAGTGAAAATTCGGTGTTTCTTCGAATTTTCACCTGGTCATTTCCAACGCCTTATAGAACCCAAAACGGTCCTTATGGACTGATCTGCGCCTCTGCAGACTCCCAAAAATGTCTTTAAATGAAATTTTTGCCTAAGTCGAATTTTGATTATGTCTTCAACTTAGGACGATTTTGGAGAGTTCTACAACACTCCCCTCCTTTGGTTGAATCTTTTCTACTCATCGATTGCCTTTAATTTCCATATTCACTTGTATGTCTGTATGCCTTCATTTGACGGTCTGACCTATGGTACAGATGTTTAAAAATAACGGCCTTAATTGGGGCAGACGGCTGATTCGCCTATCTAACTTAAAAATAAATACATTTTTTAAACAATACGCCAAGTTGATACAACATTTTTATCAACTTAATTACACCCGCGTCGAGGTGCGAAGCGAAGCGAAGCGTAGCACAATTTTGATTAGCGTCCACTCTCACTAATTCGTTGCACTCGCTTTTTTGCCCTGGTCTCGCTCTTGCTTAACTTCGGCCCTTTCTAGAAGAGGCTGTCTATATCTCCATGCCGCAGCTTGGACGGTCCTCGCCTTTGAGTTCCAGACTTCACCATGCCGCGCCCTTGCGACAGGCTGGGTCATCTTTCCATTTCTGCACATGGAAAATGCAGTTCTGCAACTAGATTGACTTTTTAGCAGGTCGTCGACTGGGACGCGTCGACTAACAAACACAATGTGTTGTTTTTAATGAAATATTTTTCTAACATGAATTTTGTTAACTTATAATGGTTAGAAATTGGTTCTTCGTAAGGTAGATTGAATCGGCTTACGATACTCGTGCGGTCATCACTACTTTGTGAAAAAAGTATAAAAAAAAAATTGAAGCGTCTTCTTGAGTGAAGAACGACTTCTGAAACTCGTCTCGTAGTTTCTACTTCGTAAGGTAGATTAAATCGGCTTACGATACTCGTGCGGTCATCACGACTTGTGAAAAAAGTATAAAAAAAAAAAAATTGAAGCGTCTTCTTGAGTGAAGAACGACTTCTGAAACTCGTCTCGTAGTTTCTACTTCGTAAGGTAGATTAAATCGGCTTACGATACTCGTGCGGTCATCACGACTTGTGAAAAAAGTATAAAAAAAAAAAAATTGAAGCGTCTTCTTGAGCGAAGAACGGCTTCTGAAACTCGTAGTTTCCATTTGGGGTATACGTTAATTTTGTTGACTTAAAATGATTAAAATAGAAGTTGTCTTCTTGCATAAGAAAAACAGCTTCCGAAACTCGTACTGATTCGTACTTATGCCTACGTCCATTACTCGAACTTGGCGGCTCTCGCTCTTGAGAAGCTAGGCTTACCGGATCGCGCTCTTGCGTCGGGTTCGCCGTCTTTCCATGTCTGCTCATGGAGTAGACTTTAAATTTTCGATTCGACCGCATATAGGTCAAAATCGCCACTTAGAATTTTGAGAAAAAATATAAAAAAAAAAAAGCGAAAACGGCTATTAGCCGTGGTCGACCTCAGAAATATCTAGAGGTGACTCTTCTATGTCTGGCTCATCTCGAGCATCATCGGGGTCTCGACTTATTACATCCTGCTCATCTTGAGCACTTGCGGGAACATTGATTTGAACTAGTGTGGTATCGCTACGTCGCTCTGACCTGGGCGCGATCTCATTGTCTGATGAGGAAGCGTCGTCACTAAGATGAGTTTCATCCGGACTATCTTCTGATTCTTCAGACAATTCCAATTCAACATCGGGGTCTCCCTTGGGTGCCGGCCTGATGGCATCGACATGTAATCTCGTCGAAGTTACCCCCTTGTGAATGAGGTAAACTTCATTGGACAATCTCTTTAAAACCTTGTGTGGCCCACTCCACGACGGTGTGAAGGTATGATCCTTCCTGATCCTTTTAGTCATTACCATATCTCCCACTTTATATACGACCGGCGTTACCGCCACTTTGGGCGCGTAACGCCATTGGTAATTTGTTTGATTTTTACGAATCTCCTTGACTCTTTCAAGGCGGGGAACGTCCGCTTGATTACGACGTTCTTGTCTATAAGCGAACATATTCCAATCACCAATCTGCGGTAATTCATAGCCGAGTACTACGAAACTGGGCGTATGCCCCGTAGCGGCGTTTTTTCTTGTTCTCAAGATATATGCCATCTGACTAACATGTCGATCCCACTCGTCGTTGGGTGAACCATATAATAAGGTTTTTAAGATCTTCTTAGCTTCTTGCACCCTCCTTTCTATTGGATTGGCCTGTTGGTGGTAAGCTGCTGTGAAGAATCTTTCAATATTGTTACGTGTACAGAAGTATCGTAAAAGCCGGAATTGAAGTGGCCTCCCTGGTCGGAAATGATGACCCTCGGAACGCCATATCTCGCCACTAGTTCCTCTTCGATAAATTGTGCTATTGTTTTTCCACTGACTTGGGTGAACGCCTTGGCTTCGACCCACTTACTAAATACATCCTCTACCATTAATATATAACGGTTATCTGCATCTTTGGTTCGCTGAAGCGGTCCGATTACATCGACGCTTAGAACTTCGAACGGATGCGATGGAGCATGGCTTCTGAGAGGAGCCTTCGGTTGTGACTGTCTGCTTTTTACGGAATTACAAATAATGCACTCATTTAAATATTTGTTAACTAGTCTTGACAAATTATTAAAATAATAGCGGCCCGAGATGATTCTAACAGTTTCATCGCGGCCGGGGTGACCTACTTCCGGTCGGTCGTGAAAATGAGATATTACTCTCATGACCATACGTTTTGGTACGTATAATTTTTCTTTGACATTTTCGCCGTTCGTCCAAAGTGTGCCGCCTATCACTTGTCGTGTATTGACGAATTTCACCTCTGCCTCGGTTTTATCGGCTTGTCGCACTAGAGTATTCCATCGTTCAATTTGGTCTTGGATATCTCTGGAGTGCGTTTGCGCTTCTCTGACCTGATCGTTTAATTCCAATGTGGTAATCACTGATATTCGTTCCTTGTACGAGAATTTTGGTGGATACATCCTTTCCTCTTCGTCGTTTGCTTCAACGTTTGGGCCTTGAGGATTCCTGCTAAGATAGTCTGCCAATATATTTTCCTTGCCGGGACAATGTTCTATGGTGAAGCTGTATTCCTGAAGTAATAATGACCAACGTGTAAATTTCGTTTTCTCGTCCTTATGCTTATTTAACCATAGTAAAGCTCGATTGTCGGTTTTGACTATAAATGGACGGTCTGCCAAATATATTTTGTATTTCCTTATATAATTAACGACGCTCAAACATTCCAATTCATTGATATGGTATTTTCTCTCCGTCGGAGATAACGTATTACTAGCATAAGAGACGATGTGCTTCTGGTCATTATCCCCCAATTGATATAATACTGCAGATAATCCTATTAAGGATGCGTCCGTCTGCAGTATGAACATTTTATTGAAATCTGGCCGGTGCAGTCCTAGAGGTTTATTTAATACCTCTTTCAGTAGGATAAAGGATTCTTGGGCTTCTGTATTCCACTTATAGCGCCAGTCCTTCGAGAGTAGTCGGGTCAAGGGCTTAGTAATTATTGCAACATTCGGGATATATTCACGTACCCAATTACATAGGCCAAGGAAACTCTGAAGCTGGCGCCTTGTCGTAGGCACAGGATAGTTCTGTATCTGCAGAATATGTTTTTCTAAAGGTTGAGTAGTATTGGCATTTATCTTATGCCCGAGATAGGTTATACTGGATGTGGCTACCACACATTTTTCTGGTGACACTTTTAAATTATGTAAACGTAGGCGTTCAAAGACGGCTCTCAGATGGTTTACATGCTGATCTATATTTTCACTGTAGATGATAATATCATCGAGATATACTTTACAGAAATGATGCAAGTAGCCGGTCAATACGTCTCTTGCCATAAATTTTTGGAACGTACATGGAGCGGTCTTCAATCCGAAAGGCATCACGTTAAATCGGTAAGATGCTCCATCTAATGTTGTAAACGTAGAATAATTTTTTGACGACTCCTCAAGAGGGATTTGCCAATATCCGCTCTTGAGGTCCAACACCGTAAATATGTTGGCGTTTCCTAGATCCTTTATACTCTCGTATATCTTAGGTAAGACGGATGCTTCGTCTTCCGTTACTTCATTTAAGTGACGATAATCAATGCAGAAGCGAGGCTTCTTGCCGGGCCTTTCTATTATAATGGGAGGCGAACTGTACTGAGCGGTACTCGGTTCTATAACTCCGGCTTTCAGCATCTCTTCAATTTGATCGTACATAACTTTTTTCTTAGTAGGAGACATAGGATAAGGTTTGATATTGAACGGGCGGTCGTCTTTAACTTTTATTTTATGTTTCGTTGTCACCGTGGTAGCTTGGGTAGGCACCGCGGTGAACAATTCAGCGAATTCCTCGAATAGAGGTTTTAAATTATCGTTCCTGATGATCAGTTCTTCGGGAAGCCGGCATTGCTTCCTTGCTTGATGTGCCGCTTGATTCCAGAAGACGGTTATTCGCTCTTCAGTGCCGACGTAGACACATTTACGTTGATAATCGAATACGACATTGTGAGCATATAAAAACGGGGCTCCCAGAATGAGCTCTTCGTTTAAATTTTGAATGACCTGAAACGTGGTCTGAAAGGGTACATCTAGTACATTAACGTTCATGGTCGTAGTCCCGAGGGATTCTACTAAACCATCGCCACAAGCCATAACAAACGTTTGGGGAGCTGTAAGTTGATCAATATCGTTCAAAAATTTCGGTTGGATAATATTCCTTGTCGAACCTGTATCCAATAAAGCGTTAACCGCTCGATTATTAATTATAATCTTAATGCGAGGCAGAGGGAAAGCGTCGTTAGTTTGATTGATAGATTCTAATGGAGTGAATCGGTGGGGAGATAGGTTAACTTCTTGATCCTTAAACAGGTAATTAAGGTCAGGAAGGTCATCGAAGTTTTTTAATTTAAACTTCTTACTTCGGAGCTTCCCCGAGGGTCGCTTCGAGCCTGCTGGGGCCTGGTAGGCGGGGCTGGTACAGTTCGGCCTGGGCCATCGCCTCTGACCCCCGCTTGGTTTCCCGTATTCATATTACGATAGGGATTGTTTGGGCATTCCGCATGAAAATTAAACTGCTCCGTTGGGCAATATCTGCAAGGGCGATACGGGACTCGGGAGTTCCTTACGTCTCCAGTACCCCTTCTCGGTATATCCCCTCTGGGCAGCGAGGAAATATTATTTGCAAAATGCACCCTTGGTGCTGGCGGATTATCTCTTCTTTGAGATCCATTAAATGGTGTCCTAGATGCACCAAAGGAACTGGAGGACGGCTTCGCTAATGCGGAGGGTTCCGTTCTCCAGTTACTGCTCGATTGCTGATTCCCTTGAGCCGAAGCGGTAGAGGTGGACTCTTCTTGGTCCTTGCTTTTTTTTGCATTTTGCAGAGTCTCGAATTGTTTATTCTCATCCATGATTTTGGCCATTTGTTCGGTCATCGTCACTAGTGTATTTGTATCTAGTATGACGGCACTCTTTAGGAGCATTTTCATATCAGGTCTCAACTGATTGAAGATGGTAGCCGCCTTCATCGCCTCCGGCTTAAACGGATCGATCCTCTTGAAGAGGCATACCTTCCTGGAAATAAATACTGACGTACTTTCCTCGGCATCTTGTTTCTTGCCATATAAATTAGCTACTGCTTCGGTGAGTACTTCACCTGAATCGTAACGGCTTCTGAACCGCTCGAGGAATAGAGGATACGTGGTAATTAGGGTTCGGTATTGTTCGAACCATTTCCTGGCATCGTCTTTGAGCTGTTCTGATATTTTATATAGACGGTCGTTATCCTGCGTAATTCGTACTCGGACGAAAAATTCCTCCATATGATGAATGAAGGTTTCAGGGTCTTCGTGTTCGAAGCCATGAAATTCCGCATTTGGATGCTTCGACCGATACTTATGCTCGTGCGTGGCTTCGCTTAGAGCTTTGGCAAGACCTGCTGCCATTTGGGCGAACACTTGTTCTGAGGAGGGCTGTATGACTCCTTCAGTGGTACTCGGGCCTACCCCCGAACTACCCAGTACATCCTCCGCGCACGGCCTCTCTAACCCTCTAGAGACGTTGTCCATCACAGATGTCGGCTCGTCGTAAAACTGGAAAGGCGTTGATCCATCCATATCCTTTCCAGAAAGCCCTGCTGACTAACAACGCCCCACGTTGGGCGCCATGTAGAAGAACGCACTACCGGGCGTCAAAATGACGCGACACCAATTTATTTCTCAGGGGGCGCCAGTCGCGTATTACCCCGTTCTTCTACCTCCCAGGCGGGTTCGAGATAAGATGCACTTCGGTAGCCGAGTAATGGGACCAAGGCGGCACTACCACAGATCGGAAACTACGCTCTCTCTGGACCTGAATTCCCTCGTTAGGGGTTTAGGCACCTCTTAATTTCCTGAATTTTTGCATAAAAAAATCCCAACCGAAGAATTTCTCTGCGGAGGGATTAGTTTTGGTACGCGAAAATCACGTTTAGGTCCATTAATAACGGAATATATTTCTCAAAAAACGCATAAAAAAATCCCTCTCAAACCTCCGTAAAGCAACCAGAAGGTCGAACGTTAATACGAATTAACTCGACACATCCGGTTTTCTATACGAAAGTTCCAGGGATTATAGACCGTCAACAGGCCTCAAGATCAATTAAGAAATATTAGTTCAAAGAATCCGTTTATTTAACAGAATTGGTTATACAAAATTCTCAAGATAAGAATCGTGCCTTCCCCAATCAAGGTAGTGACTTTCAGACCATACAAGCGAGAGCGCTCACGCTAACGATCGATTAGGTAGAAAAGATTCATACGTACCTTCTCAGAATCAAAATGTGAGCTTTTTGAATCATTTCAGACTCTGAGTAAATGAATAATTAAGGCTGACTGAAATTAACTTAAAAAAGTTTTACTAAATGAATTTAGTTTCGCTAGAGACTACTTAGCTTTAAAGTTCTTGTATCATGGAGATTCACGTACTCAAACACATTCAGAGGACTTATTACTGCATAAGTTGAGTGGCGTTCGATCAGTCCACGACTTACTAACCCTTATCACAGTCGATTAATATTATCGATTTGGCAGCGTCTCACCTTCGAGCGACTTTTAGGCAAAATTGAATTTTTGGATTTTTATGCACAAGGCGTTTTCCTCTATAACTTTGTCATTTGAAAAGCCCCGTTATTGGCTTTTCTACCATCGCTTTGTCTGGACCACTCAACGCGCTCGACCAAATTGCGAGCCGCTGAGTCAATCCAAACTCTTTCCATGCGAGAAACCGGCCTTGTACATGTGCATTGATTTTTATCAATTTTTGCTTATCGGCACTACGCCGGCTTTGACAAAATCTTCTATTTTGCCTTTTGGATGCAGTGCATCGTTAAAATTTTATGCTCATACTTTAGAATTGGGCTTTCAATGACCGTACCTCAAAGGTCAATGTCTTTGGTTGAGGAATAAAAAATAAAAAATAATTTAAAGTATATTTTCGTGGTACTTTTTAAACTGACTTTGTGGTACTTTTGAAAAATCCATTTTAAGACCAATTTTAGCGTACTTCTGAAAAATCGATTTTCGAGCCAAATTTCAAGGTACTTTTGAAAAACTAATCTGCGGGTGAAATTTTGGCGTACTTTTGAAAAATCGATTTTCGAGCCAAATTTCAAGGTACTTTTGAAAAGTTAATCCGCGGGTGAAATTTTGGCGTACTTTTGAAAAATCGATTTTCAAGCCAAATTTCAAGGTACTTTTGAAAAACTAATCTGCGGGTGAAATTTTGGCGTACTTTTGAAAAATCGATTTTCGAGCCAAATTTCAAGGTACTTTTGAAAAGTTAATCCGCGGGTGAAATTTTGGCGTACTTTTGAAAAAATCGATTTTCAAGCCAAATTTCAAGGTACTTTTGAAAAGTTAATCTGCGGGTGAAATTTTGGCGTACTTTTGAAAAATCGATCTTCAAGCCAAATTTCAACGTAGTTTTGAAAATTTAGTCTGCAAGTGAAACTTTGACGTACTTTCGATAAATCGATTCCTGGGCCAAATTTTGACGCCCTTCCAAAAATATTATTTTTCAAAGTCCAATTTATGGTACCTTTGAAAAAGTATATTATTCATAAATCTTTGTCATTATATACTTCTACTCTCATATTCTGAACCAAAAACATTTTTCCTAAGTGAAAATTCGGTGTTTCTTCGAATTTTCACCTGGTCATTTCCAACGCCTTATAGAACCCAAAACGGTCCTTATGGACTGATCTGCGCCTCTGCAGACTCCCAAAAATGTCTTTAAATGAAATTTTTGCCTAAGTCGAATTTTGATTATGTCTTCAACTTAGGACGATTTTGGAGAGTTCTACAACAGGCTATCCAAGGAATTAGTAGTAATTGTCTGCTTTTATAAGGTCGATGTCTCAGTAGCGTAAGGAAAAATGGAAAAAACTAGGGTATGTTTATTGTGCGTTTCGTCATATCTCTGCCACGCCAAATTTTGATCAACTGGCAGTTTGCGGATCTTGCCGTTTGTATTCTTCGCTTAATCTTATACTCGCAGTTACCAGTATTGTCCATAATGACTCAGAGGTATACTATAGTCTTTACTAATTCATTATTGTTTGCTACATCTATTCATAATTTTCGTTTTGTTGTAGATTACACTCAGAGTTGCCACTTTTTTAATCGAAATCGGAACAAGCGTTCCTAACCCGTGTGGGCCTGGATTGTCTTATCCACAATTTGCCGGGAGCTCCCCGCCCCCCCATCACTGAATTTTAATATATTTTTTTTGTGAATTTCAAGGTTATTGAATGCTTTTTATGAACCGCAAAATAATAAGCAATATGTAAACAAAATACTTAAAAAAGCAATAACTCTTCTTTGACAAGTATAAACATTTTTATTTCAACTTTTGCTGTGGCAAAATAGTATACTTTAAGACAATTTAAAACTTGCTGTCCATCGTTTCTGAAGATTTTTTCCGTCTACCCCACTATTCCACCTTGAAGAATTGCTAATTAAAGGACCCCGTAGAATCCTTATGAGAAATGGCTTTCGGTCAAACGCTTCGAAACTCTCGATTCTGGTAGTTCTTGATGTGTAGAACAAAAGTTCTCAAGGGCACAAAGTCCTAAAAACTCATTGCTTTGAGATATAGCGTTCTGAAGTTGGACTTTACGTGCATTCCGCAGCATAGTTATATCCTTGTAGGAAATGGCTTTCAGTCAAACTTTTTGAATCTAGGGATTCTGGTAGTTCTTGATGTGTAGAACAAAAGTTCTCAAGCCAATAAGTCCTAAAAACTCATGGTTTTGAGATATAGCCCTCTGAAGTTGGACTTTACCTGCATTCTACAGCATAATTAAATCCTTATGGGAAATGGCTTTCAGTCAAACTCTTTGAAACTCTGGACTCTGGTACTTCTTGATGTGTAGAACAGTAGTTGTCAAAGGCACTAAGTCCTTTGAGATATATATATATCAAGAACTACCAGAATCCATAGTTTTAAAGAGTTTGACCGAAAGCCATTTTCCATCAGGATTTAACTATGTTGCGGAATGCACGTAAAGTCCAACTTCTCAAAACAATAAGTTTTTAGGACTTAGTGCCCTTGAGAACTTTTTTTCTGCACATCAAGAACTACCAGAGTTCAGAGTTTCAAAGAGTTTGACCGAAAGCCATTTCCCATAAGGATTCTGCGGGGTCCTTTCCAGAAATATTTGGTATTTTTCTCGGCAAATTTATAGTTATTTGTACCAACTTGATCAATTCCACAGAGCGTCTATCCCTTACGTTCTTTCACTTCATGGACATGTTGAAAAATACTAGTTCTACGTAAGAATTAGAAGGACATATTTTTCCACAATCAAATGACAAGGAAATAAGTGAATTCACGATCCTCCGAACTTCGATACATCGATCAATATCCTTTTTCCTCACAAAAATATATGCTAAAAAATGGGACATAAGCGTAAGCAGTCGGGACCCGGGACAATGCATTCAAAATTGGGCCTGACCCGACGAAATTCGGACGAGCCTGATTACACTTAAACCACAACCAGGTCTGAAAATCTATCCAACAGGTGTATGAACTCGTCCTCACTTGCTGTAACTATGGCAGTGCCATCTGCAAATCTTAAGTTAGAAATTTTAGTTCCGCTTATGTCCACTTCATTCTGCTAATCCCTAGCACATATCGCATGTGTTCACTATATATGTTAAAGGAGATTGATGACAGAACATGGCCCTGTCTGGGGCATTTGCCATCTTTACATTTGTCGGATGTTGCCTACTTTCATCAAAGCAGTCGACGAATAACAAAGACTAGATGTTCGGGTGTCTCTATCTCGATTAATAGAGCCCACAAAAGCCATTCAGAGGTACGTATTATTATGTTACCTCCTTGATAAGTTGACGTAAATTCAGTATTTCCTTCTATCTTTTAGATATTTTAAAAAATGCATTTTAAAAAGAGAATTCCTGCTTTCCGATGCAAAACACAGCCCCACAAAAGAAAAAAAAATCAGAGCAGCGAACCAGACCCATGCATCTTCATGTATTTTCGGTCGCTGAATCCAAATCCGAGGTAAAAAAATATCGTACACCCCCAAATTCATTAGCTAGAGTCAAAAAGCACCCCTGAAATGGGGTAAAAAGAAGATTAAACTACGAGAATAGTTGTTACATCTTAATCAATCGAATTATACAAATTAAGGTTAAACAGCAGTGCACATACAATAGTTATAAAACGCACCCCCAGGGAGGGGCAAAATCTAGCCCCCATATATAAAAATATCGATCCAAAACAGCAATAACTGCTGAAAAAGCTCGAGATGTCTAAGTTTCGTTAAAGTGATAAGAAACTGCATCAGGTCCGACGTAATCTTCATAAACTGCTCTTATAGAGTTGAGAACAACCACCTTTAAGTTTAAAGGACACGAGAAAAACAAGAAAAAACGTAAAATTCAACAGGATTTCTATTTTCATGGATGCTATGATTGGCTAAAATTGCGTAGTACTCTAAAATAGAACTAGAAACTTACGCACCATCAACGTCCTACAGTGTGAACCCTCAGAGGATGTGAAAACTACCCCCATTCAAGATTCAACTTGAAAAAGCTGCAGTGACCCTCGAAAAAGCTCGAAACTCCTGAGGTTTGTAAAGATGAGAAGAGTCTACAGTAGTTTTGGCTCAAGCAAGTAGGTAAAGAATGAGAAATGGCATGTACCCCCCTCCATGCCTCCCTGTGTACCCCCCACTCCTCACCCCACCCTAAACGGGATTGGTCGATGGGAGGGGATAAGCCACGCCCACCTTAACAGGATTGGTCAATGGGAGGGGATAAGCCACGCCCACCTTAACAGGATTGGTCAATGGGAGGGGATAAGCCGCGCCCAATTTAACGGGGTTGACCGATGGGAGGGGATAAGCTACGCCCTCCTTAACGGGATTGGTCGATGGGAGGGGATAAGCTACGCCCCCCTTAACGAGATTGGCCAATGGGAGGGGATAAGCTGAACCCACCCTAACGGGATTGGTCAATGGGAGGGATGGAGGTGAACTCAACATACTTCTAAATGGGGTGGGAAGTGTGTGAAGCGGTGGTGGTATTATAGACCTCTGTTACAGGCATACCTCTTAAAAATATTTAGAGAGTTTAAATACAAAGCACCTCCCCAACCAAATTAACTTTTATTATATAAATACATTTAACACCATTAAGGTTTCCATTATTGTTCATGTGTTAACAGTATTTCAAGAAACAATTAAATTTTAACTATTCAAGATGGTCGAAAACTGTAGTGTCTTGCCTGAACTGAAATTTGACTTACTTAATAATTTACCTTCAGCACCTCAGAATAAAAATGATTTAGTGATACTTGGTGAAAGAAGGCATAAACTAAATAAATCGAGAAGCAAATATGTGTCAACGGGATTATCCAGTGACTTCTGTTATAACCCATGTGTAAAGCTAAGTGGAAATAAAAATGATGCAATAATTTTTACTGAAAAAGAGTGGACTCATTTTCTTACATTTCGAGGAATTGTTAATAATTTCATATACTCCAACGATAAAACCCAACCAATAGACGCTGGTGATTTCTCTATTCAATTTGAGCAATTCCCCAATTCCAAAGTTATAAAAATTGTAAAGAACAATTCATACGTTTACTTGGGTTATAAATCAATCTGCAAGTTGTGGGAAGTATTACCACTTGTCAAGTATAGCATTGATATGTTAAAAAGACAGCAGTTTATAAATTATTTCAAGAACGTGCAGAGAGAACTACAACGTCAAGGAGGAAATGTATTTGAAAATGCTGTAAACCTTATTCAACAGAGCATGAATTGTAATAATGAGAATGTTTCCCTGCTCATGGAGTTAATTTACATTTATCCAGAAGTATTCGAAGTGGAATGTTTTGGTAGGGTGTAATGGTGAAGAAAATAACATTTAATGTAGCGTTACTAGGAAATTTTTAGCCATTGATCGAATGCCACATATTGTAAGTTCTATTTTAGAAGTAATGTATATAGTGATAGATTTTGTAAATTAATGTAAGCGTAACTCATTTACTTGTTATTATATACAATTTTATAAAATATGTGAAAAAGATATAAATAAAAACACTTATTACTTAAAATTTGTTTTATTAAAATAAAAAGACATATGTACAGATTATATTTATACAATTTGATTTTTCAAAATCCATGAATTATGTTGACTGTTTAACCCAAGCCATTTTATGTAGAGTTTATCCCCCTTTTTTCTGATAATCCTCTCCACAAGATATATGTCAGGATACTTTACTTTCTGTAGTTCATGCTCGTAAAAACCTCCTTGAATTTGATCCCCTTCCTGATCGTCCAAGAGATATGTTCTAGGATTACTTCTATGAATCTTTCTGATTTGGAAAATTTCATTTGACCAATTAGGAGTATAACCTTTTGAAAATGCTTCTCTATATTTACTAATTCTTACATAATCGTTAACTTTAAATTTTTGTTTTCTTGGATCAACTGTTTTCAGATGGCTATAGGCAGTTCGCAACAATCGTTTCTCATCTTTCTTTTTAACATTTATTGGTTTCATTCCAATAGTTCTGTGTTTTGTGTTATTGTATTCTGTAACGATATCTGATAAGATATCTAACCATTTGTAATTTCCTTGTAGGCTGAACTGCCTCCACATTTTATTTTTTAAAGTTCTATTCACTCTTTCTACAACACTCGCTTTAAGGTGTGTGTAAGAGCTATAGTGGTTAATTTTCCACCTATCGGTTAATTCCTTAAATTTCTTATTGTAAAATTCTTTACCCATATCTGTCTGTAAATTTTTGGGTCGTACATTCATCTGCGACAAGATCTTGTCCATCGCTCGTACAACTTCATTTCCACTTTTATTTTTCAGAGGTTCGCACCAAACAAATTTTGAAAATACGTTAATAACCACTAAAATATACTTATAACCTTTATTTATTTTAGCGTACTTGATCATTTCAACAAGATCTGCTTGAACAAGATCATTAAGACCCTTAACAATTACTCGTCTTCTTTTAAAGTACTTTCTGGCAGGCTTATGAATTTCATTGACTATTTCCTGTTTAATGTTAGTCATCCTTGGTCAGCGGGCACTGCAGAACAATTTGAACATATAGCGGATCTTTATTCTTTACATAGAACATAAACCTATCTTCAAAATTTATGATTTCCCCCACAAGTTTTTCTGGTAAAACTTCTTCCGTGTTTAAGAAAACTGTGGTATCGACAGGTGAAACCTCTATATTTTCAACTCTACCAGATACAGGGATTTTGTATTCTGTTGTAGTATTTTCTAATGTGTAGAAATTTATACTTTTAGATTTCTGTAAACGACCTCGTACACTTATAATACATTTGCTATGAAGTGAAGCGGGTTAGCAAATGTAAAAAGGTGATGTTCTTGGGGGTGAGGTTAAGATGGGTGAAGGGGGAGTTGGTGCAGAATATGGAGTTATTCTCTCCCTCAACATGTGCCTTCCAAATTTATCAATTGGCATGGTTAACAGACCTAAAGTTTTACACTTAATGAGGCTCTAACTTTCCACACATACTATTTATCGTATTATTTTAGCTTCCCTCAATTGTTCTATTATTGAAATTATTTCATTGTTATGTCCATTATTCCCTGCTAGTTGTGACGCTATCAGGAGTCTTAAACGATCTACAATTTCATTATAGTCATCAAAATGCTTATATTCAATCTGCTTATTATTGAATTCCATCATTGTTAGATTTCCCCCTCTCTTGTTTTGACTCCTCGTTTTCATCGTTTGCGATGTTGGAAGTGAACTAGATCTCGATCTTTGCACCGTAGCGGGTATTGATGATGCTGATTTATTTGAAGTAGTGGTTTTCTTATTGTTCCTTTCTTGAGTCAGCGAATATAAGTTCGTAACTCTTGGTTTAATAATATCTATAAATTTAAATGAATTCGATGTAGATAGGCCTTTCTCAGGATCGTAACCTAGGTAATGAGCATTAGTCTTTCTAATTATATCAGTGTACTGATCTATATCAGTCGGTCGATAACCCGCAGGATGCTTTTTAAACATTAATTCATATAATCCCGGTGTACCTGTGTATTTAAATTGACCGTTAATGATAAAGTCGGCTCCATCAAAGTCAATAGTTGCATCACCAATCGCATATTTTTTCGCAAATGGGTCGAAGTAAACACCGAAGGTATCGTCGTACTCATTTTTTACGTCCTCAAGTTTACCTTCTATATACGCTCGCGGTAAAGGTTTTTTAAATTGTTGTAAATACTTTTCATGCTCGGCCGCTGTAGATGTATCTGCTATCGTTGCTGGAAAAGTTTCATCAAAGAGACTTTCAGCGATTTCAGGTCTTACTTGGGTTGGACCATACTGAAATGTTTCATCTTCCAAGTGAACAGGTCCTGCGGTATTGTAATATTCAAGAGGAGTTTGACCAATTGATCGAGTGTTTAAACTTTCACGGTTAATTTCTTCTTTTAGCTCCTTTTTCAAATAAGGTTTTGGAAAAGCACTTTCCGTTTTAATTAGAGTTGACACCAAATCTTTAAGAGGTTGAGTAATTGGCTTGTAAGTTTTCTCTAACTGGGACTGTGATTTGTCAATATCTCTTTTCAAACTTTTATATTTTTGTTTCAACGCCTCTCTTGTTTTTAACAGTTGTACTGCTAATCGGTTATCCATGATTACTGATTGATATCGTTCAGTGTTTTAACTTTATATATGAATGAATTTATCGAATCCTTTTCGATACTTTCCAGAGTTAATAGCGCAATCTTTATCTATTACGACAAATCCATATTTATCTTTCCAACAAAATGCACAGAGCTCTCTAAAATCTTGAAAACACATATCCACATTTACATGATCATCATAAATATGTTTCAAATTGGTCATATCCTGAGGGAATATCACAATAAGGTTAGCATTATCTCTACACAATTGTTTTGGAATGGCACTGTATGTCTGACATAGATAAAAACAGTCAGTGTTTTTATGACGTCCAAAACAAAAATAACTTTTAATGATATTTTGATTACAAGAAGCTAAATCATCGAATATTATCACTGAATTCGGATTTATTTCTTCTGGAGGTATTACTGCATCACCATCGTTATATTCGAAATATCCAATTTCATTCACAGGTTCCATTAGCATTCTTAAGTACTCATATTTTGGTTGATATAGAGACTTAGAATATAAATATATATTTTCAAAACGTAAACCATTGGGATGTTCTAACAAACTGAGCATTACATTTGTCTTTCCACATCCCGAGCTTCCAACCAAAAGTCCTCGTTTCGATTGTCCACCAAATAAAATACCATGCTTTTGAATCGTGCTGGTCATGGAAACGTGATCATGATCTGCTATTGGTAGAACCGTTTCTTGCTGATGAATCTTCATTTCAAGCTGCTACTAATTAATACCTGAGGTGGAATTTTATTACGATAAGAACTATAGCAAACTGACTGGACATCGCATCCTACCTACATATATATAAGGGTGCCTAGCAAACATGTTTCATTTGTTTACACCATTTACATTATAATGGTTCGAAGAAAGGGTTCTCCATCCAGTAAAGCTGAAAACGCCAAGAAGAGAGGATGTGGTCTGCTTAATAAAATAATTAATAAGCTCCCAGTAGAATTGCATTTACCTGGTTATAATTATTGTGGGCCTGGAACTAAACTTTCAAAGCGATTACAAAGAGGTGATAAAGGAATTAATCCATTGGATGAGGCGTGCAAAGAACACGATATAGCGTATTCTAAATTTCAAGACGTGGAAGAAAGAAATCAGGCTGACAGAGAATTAGCTGAAGTCGCACTTAAACGTGTAAAAGCAGCCGACTCAGAGTTTGGTGAAAAAGTTGCCGCGTTGGGAGTCGGTGGGATAATGAAATTAAAAAGTAAGTTGGGAATGGGTCTTAAACGTGGAAGAAGTGACGCCTCAAAGAAGAGAGGTGGACAAATAAATGTAAAAGTTGGTGTAAAGAGAAAAACAAAATCAAAGAAGCGGAGGAGAAGTATTCTAGATACCCCAAAAATAGGTGGATTTCTACCACTTTTGTTGCCCCTTTTGGGGGCACTAGGAGCTATAGGAGAGGGTGCAGCCGGCATTGCAAAAGCAGTTAATGATGCTAAGTCAAATCGTGAACAGGTTGCTGAACAGAAGAGACATAATTTAGCAATGGAGCAAACCACAACAGGGAAAGGTTTATACTTGGGTCCTTATAAAAAAGGCTCTGGACTATATTTAAAAACTTATCCAAAAAACTCCCAATAAAGCTGCCTCACCGACCACTTACTAATTTAGATCTAATGAAATATTCGAAAATGCTTAAAATTCCTCATTTTCGCGACATATTTATGAGAGATACGCTTCCCAAAAAAGTAAAGAAGAATGAAACTGGTATAATAAATCTAGATACGGATGATGGAGAGGGGACTCACTGGGTAGCGTACGCCAAGAAAAACAAAGAAATAATTTATTTTGACAGTTATGGAAATTTAAGACCTCCAGAAGAATTAATAAAATATTTTTTAAGTGATGAATACAATCAGATATAATTATGACTCCGTGCAAAATTATAATTCATATATCTGTGGACATTTATGTTTATTTTTTTTGTATAATCAATACAAATAGCAGATTGATTGTTGGTGGGAGGTGAACTCCACCTGATCTCATCATAAATCATTAATTCATAGGAGAAAAAGAGTAGAATAGCCACCTACCATGCATTTCTCAGTGACTGGTGAGCGGTGAGGATCCCTAAATTAATTGTGATATAGCATATTTACAATTCTTTTGCCATCATGCAGAAATTGGCATCCAAATTTTACAATAAAAATAATTGCAATTGATTTTTCGATTGTATCAAATAATCCAGTCATATATAAGCCTTTCGATGAACGTTTATTATCATTTGAAAAATGGAATGGTACTGTGGAACCATCAGAACTTGCTCTAGCAGGATTTTATTACAGTGGCTACCATGATATAGTCAGCTGTTTTTGTTGTGGAGTCGAGATATATAGATGGGAGGCGTGTGACATACCTATAAATGAACACTTGAAATATTCAGCAAATTGTTCTTATGCAAAATTAATGAGAAGCCTATTGCGGCGAAATATAGAGGAGCACACATGTATGACAAAAAATCATATAGTTGGTTCTAGAAGAGGTTTCATAGGGCTTGTGACAATAAGCATGTATGTAATAAGTATCTATATGTTTATGATACGTAACATATGTTTATAAAAACAATATATACGTCTGTACTAATATATTGGATATTATGCCTGTCTGTACATGGATTTGTCTCAGATGTAAAAGTGTTTTAGAGGAATATAATGCACCCATGGATAATAAAATATATACTGTTTGTAGCAATTGTGATATAAGTGATAGAAGGGCACACGCTGCCTAATCTGTTGATATTTTATAACATAATTTATGTATGTATGCAATAGGCATCTGTATATTTATGAATGTAACTTAGAGTGTAATTAATAATAAATACCTTAATAATAAATAATTTGTTTCAATATTTTTCAAAGTATCCACTTTTCCTATCATTCAGTTCTATAGTTCTACTTCAAGCAGTAATTTTTCAAATTTGAAGAATAATTAATTTTTTCAACTTCATTCTACCAGCATTTCACAAATTTACCCCCCCCCCTCCCCCAAATTTTATATTTTCTTCTAAGTCACGAATACTATATAAAATAATAAAAGAGAAAATAACTTGAAAAAATTTATTAAAAAAAGACATATTTTTCAAACTACAAAAAAAACTACAAAAAAACACCTTAAATTTAGAATCTTACCACTAACAGATTAAAAATTAAATAAAACAAAACTAAACTAATCAACTAACCTACACTATACTACACTTCAGTCAAAGGGCATATTGCCCACAAAGGCGTGGCACTTTTTCAGCTCCACGTCAACCACACCGACTTTCGCCTCCACCGTATCGGCCTCTTCGGCAATAAGTTGCTGGCGGTGGCGAAGTCGGTGCAGATGCTGGAGCATTTTATTTTTTGAAAGTTTCAGTTTGTGAGCATACCTATATGCCTTTTTCACCATACACTCCCGCACTTCACGTTTAAAGTTCTCTCTTTCGTTGACCACTGCCGCCTCCTGCTTTGCGACATCGTGCCGCACAAGGTCCAGCCACCCGTTCAACTCAAACTGGAGAAGAGCCTCTCCCTCAGCCTCTCGCTGCACCGTCCCCGGAGATCTCTCATCCGTAGTAGTGCCAGTAAGTTGATCTCCTAAGGACGACACCGCTGTGCTCCTCTCCACATCTGATTTTGGTAAAACTATAAGGGAAAAGAAAGTTAGATATCCAATTATTCAATAAAAAAAGGAAACAGTACCTGGCTGTTGTGGCCCCGATGGTGCCCCAATAGGCCTGAGGTCCGTGAAGGATCCGGCCAGAATCTCAATGCCGGATCCGATGCTCCTAGCCGACCGCTCACGGTTCATTAACTGTGCCATCTCTTCCTCGAACGAGCAGTCGGAAAACTGATCAGCCTCTTGGCTCCCTAGGCCTCTTGGGAACATATCTCCACCAGACATCTTATTATTAGCAGGAAACAGCAAACGTGAAGCGCGGTGCACGAAAACGCGGCGAAATTTGAAAATTTAGTCTATTTAAAAAAACACTTAAAAATAAAAAATTAACACTTAAAAATAACTTACGAACAAACGAACCAAAAAGCAAAAATTAAAAAAAAAATAAACAGAAAAACGGCGCAAATATAATGAACTAATTAACACTTAAAAATACTACTATTCGAACTTAACTAAAAATAAACTAGAAAATAAGGATTGAAAATATATAAAAAAAATAAAAAACTGAATGATAATAAAAAAACGGCGGAATGCAATAAAATAGTGTGGAAAGTACAGAATGAACTGTTAAAATTCACAGCTGAATTTTACTTTAAATAAAGTTCCACCCCAAAAAAAATTGCAGGTAGGGAGATGGGTAAGCAGTAAGTGTGAATGAAATGAACTGCAATGTATGCAAGTTGAATAAACTGCATTAAATTAATGACATACATAAATCACCGATTATTGCAAGTTGGCAAGGTTAGTCACCTATGGTGTGATTGAATATTTTCCGGTATTATATTACATTGCCAGTCTATTGATATGTGATTCAACAGAATGTTCAAATTATAGCATATTAAATAATTAAAAAAGATATTATTGCATGGGTTTAATGGACCCACAAAATATTGAAGTTTTTAAAGGCAAAAAGGATGATTGCACAGCAAAATATGTAGAGTCCTCTTTAAATATTTTTCATAACCAAATAAATAAATAAAATTCGGGGATTTTTTGAGTCTCAATAAATGCTTTCTAGGTTTCTAGGTTTACAAAAATTATTCAAAATTAATTAGCTAAAAATGTTTTTGGGGGTTTGATAATAGTTATGACATTACTCAAGAATGGTTGGAAATCTGTCTTAATTACCAACACAACAATTTTTTTGCAAGCAAAGCATGTTTGTTTTCCCCAACTCAAATAACTATATTAATTAAGTGTTAGGGGGGGGGGGGTATATAAAGAAAAATGTGTAATGTATTAACTCATTAATATCAGATTTTTCTTAAATACAGTTATTTGGTATCGAATATATAGTTCCTTGTAAAACTATACTCTACAATGTTGTGTCCTCAGTGTGGAAAACAATTTTCATCAAAAAGTAGTTTGTCGCGTCATCTTCGGGAAAGCTGTCCCTATAGAGAAATAAGTGTACATAGAAAAGAATCAAACTAAACAATTCACCGCCTAAAAAATATAATAAGGAACCCCAAAACCTTCCTGGCCCTTCTGGCGTGCAGTATCATGCTAAAAAATGTAATAAGGAATCTAAAAATCTAGGCAGCCCCTCTGGTGGTCATACAAAAGCTCAGGAGGTTATTATTAATTGCCCGCAATGTTATGAGAAAATGCCTAAAAATAAATTAATGGGACATTTAAAAAGTTCATCTCACAAGAAAATCATCAATATTGTAGAAGATAGGGTAGAAAAACTTCAGAGCGCATTCAAAAACCGAATTTCGAGCTACCGTTTTTCCACAAAGAATCAGTGCACAGATATCACCCAGTTTTTGGAAGAAGTAAAAATGAAAGTTATCTCAGTGATTGAGAAATATATTAAAACATTCTTCAGCTTAAAAATTAATATGGAATTATTTGGGCTATACGTTATTGAGGAGAAAGAAATGTCAGACATAAAGTCATTCAATACTAAAAATAAAGTTGTGACGCACTCATTGAATTTATTAAACCTGTATAATGAGTTCAAAGAGGAGATCATAGAGAAAGCATCAACCTTTCAAGAGCGAGACTCAGGTATGTGTAACAAATTTATGTCAATCACAGTTAACGTATGATTTCTGCAGTTATATTTTTTTCTTACATGGTTATTAATTATTTTTTAGGATGGGCTCTGAAGCACGTTAGTTTTCTTGAAGTCAACCTCAACAAATACAACCCGTTATTCGCATCGTCATACATTAGGTTGCCTAAATTTATTGAAAATAAGAGAGCTGTTTTAAATATTCAAAATAATGATGACAAATGTTTTGCTTATGCCGTTAATGCTGCGATCTTCCCAGCCAATGGACCTCCGCATGAAGTATCATCCTATCCTCATTACGCAACATTGCTAAATTTTGAAGGTATCGATTTTCCTGTTAAATTAAATGATATTCATAAATTTGAGATTTTAAATAATATCTCTATAAATGTATTCGGGGTAAATAATCAGTATAAAGATGGTAAAATGGTCAGTGAGATTGTAGGCCCCTTACATTTCACAAATAAAAAACAAAATACACACGTAAATTTATTACTCATTGCTGATGTTGAAGGTAATAGTCATTACACCCTTATTAAAGACTTGTCACGATTAGTCTCTAGCCAAAGATCTAAACATCACGGTCGAAATTACATTTGTGATGGCTGCCTGCTATTTTTTAATTCTCCTGAGAAATTGTATGCTCATGAAAGAAATGACTGTAATCATTTATGTACTATTTTACCTGATACAGATCCACAAATCAATAAGTGTGGGGAACTAATTGCAGGAAATATCCTAAAATTTGTTAATATTGAGAAACAATTGCCTGTTCCTTTCGTTGTATATGCAGATTTTGAAAGTTTATTAAAACCAATTCATTATAATGAACCATCTGATAGTAAATCATTCTCCGTTAAAACGTACCAACATGAGCCATATTCATTTTGCATCTACTTAAAGTGTAATTTTGATGATAATCTTTCCAAACTTGAATATTATCGAGGTGTTGATGCTGTGGAAGTATTTGTGAAAAGATTGGATGAACTTGTCTTACAATTATATCAAAATCACTTAAAAAATATAGTTGAAATGAAACCATTATCACAGAATCAACAAGATATTTTCAATAATAGTCAAATTTGTCATATCTGCGATAAACCTTTTGAGAATGGCGATGAAAGGCGATCACTGCCACGTTAGTGGTAATTTTAGAGGAGCCGCTCATTCTCATTGTAATTTAAACTTTAAAATACCTAAATTTATACCAGTGTTCTTTCATAACTTAACTAATTACGATTCTCATTTATTTATTAAAAAATTAGCTTTAAAACGAGAAAGTATACAAGTTCTTGCACAGAATAAAGAAAAATATATTACGTTTTCCAAACAAATTCTTGTAGATAAATCTAATGATAAAAAACCGAAGAAAATTTTCATAAAATTAAGATTTGTCGATTCTTTCCGCTTTTTACCAGCATCTTTGGATAAACTAAGTCAAACGCTAGAAACACATCAATGCCTCGAAGTAAGGAAATTTTATACCGATGACAAACAATTCAATTTATTAAGGCGTAAAGGTGTCTTTCCATATTCCTACGTAGATTCGCTGGAAAAATTGGATGATACCAAATTACCATCACAGGATGAGTTTTTTAATATCTTGAGTGGTGACTCAATTTCTCAGGAACATTATGATCGGGCTTGTGATGTATGGCATACATTTAATTGCCGAACTCTTGGTGAATATTCAGACATTTATTTAGTATTAGATGTATTGCTTCTTGCTGATATTTTTGAGAATTTTCGACAGATATGTCTACAGACATATAAATTAGATCCTGCACAATATTTAACTGCACCATCCTTGAGTTGGGATGCAATGTTACGAAAGACTGGCATTGAGCTGGAACTTCTAACTGACATTGATATGCTTCACTTTTTTAGAAAGGGAATACGTGGTGGTGTTAGTCAATGCAGCAATAGAAAAGCCATTGCCAACAATCCATTTATTCCGGATTATAATTCATCAGAACCAACGTCATATATATTATATTTAGACGCCACAAATATGTACGGTTCTTCGATGAGTGAATGTTTGCCCACAGGAGATTTTAGATGGTTAAATGATTATGAAATCGAAAACTTCGATTGTACTATCTTTGGTGATGATTCACCAAAAGGTTATGTACTAGAAGTGGATTTAGAATATCCTCAACATTTGCATGATAATCATAATGATTTACCATTTTGTCCTGAAAACATTGTGCCTCCTGGCTCCAAAAATTCAAAATTAATTCTAAATTTGCATGATAAACATAAATATGTTCTCCATTATCGAAATTTGAAACAGTGCTTGGAACATGGGTTAATACTTAGGAAAATATATAGAATCATAGAATTTTCACAATCTGCTTGGTTAAAAACATACATCGATTTGAACACTGAACTTAGAAATTCTTCAAAAAATGCGTTTGAATGAGATCTTTTTAAATTTTTAATAAATTCAATATTTGGGAAGACAATGGAAAATGTTGACAATAGGGTTGATGTAAAATTAGTATCGCATTGGAGAAATAGCATAGGTAGTGTGGGTGCCGAAGGACTTATTGCAAAACCCAATTTTAAATCATGTACAGTATTTTCAGAAAATTTGGTAGCGGTGCAAATGTCCTTATTGAAAATATTTTACGACAAACCGCTCTATATAGGCTTCACCATTTTGGACATCTCCAAAACAATAATTTATAACTTTTTCTATAACTTCATAAAGAAGCAATATAATGACAAAGCTATTCTGTGTTATACTGACACGGACTCTTTAATTCTAGAAATTTACACAAAAAATGTTTATGACGATATTCAAAAAAATATAGAATTATTCGACACATCAAATTTTTCGATTCCAAATGTACACAACATTCCGAAAACGCAATCAGTCATAGGGAAAATGAAGGATGAATATGCAGGTATGCCAATAGAAGGCTTTTTTGGTACCGGGGCAAAAGCTTACTGTGTTAAAGTAAACGATAGCGTAACAAAGAAAGCCAAGGGTGTTACAAAAAGTGTTATAAAGAATCAATTAATTTGGTTGATTATAAACAAATAGTAGAAGACGGCGGTCTCATATATCGAAAAATGTATGTTTTCTCTTCACATCTGCATACAATATATACTGAGTTGAAAAATAAAGTTGCGCTTTCCGCACAAGATGATAAGCGATATGTTATACCTGGAAGCACAAAAACTCTTGCATGGGGGCATTACTCTATTCATAATTTATACGATAACACTGACCATAATACAGCTGAAGATAATTTAACGGTTCTTTTAAGATTAGCTAATGCGATTATTGAACAGGAAAATGATGATATCGACTTTGACTTAGATTTATTGTAAGTTTTTTGTTTTAATGTAAAAATTATTTGTAATTTCAATTTACAAAAATTGTTATTTTTATATCATCATCTATTTTTGTTTGTATAAAGATATATGAAATAACTGTATTTAGGTAATGTCTGATATTAATCAAATATATGATTTATTTTTTAAAATTTTATTTAGTTTTATTTCATATTCTATTACACATATCCCATTAGATATAGTAATGACATATTTCCTATTTTTGAAACATATTGTACAACATACAATGTGGAGTAAATAAGGAGCTGCTGTCTTTGCAAGTTGAATGAACTACTGACTTTGCTGTTATTTAATACTGTCAGTACAATGAATTGCTGACAGTATAAGTTGAATAATCTAGGGGATGTGTAAGTACAATACAGTGCTTACTTTGCAAGTACAATAAACAGTTAACTTTGCAAGTTAGGTAATAGATGTCAGTACAACGAACTGCTGACATAAGTTGAATAAAAATATCTGATGTGCAAGTAAAATAAACTGCTAACTTTGCAAGTTGAATGAACTGCTGACATAAGCTGAATAAAGTATCTGATATGTAAGTAAAATAAACTGTAAACTTTGCAAGTTGAATGAACTGCTGACTTCACAAATGTGGTCGAACAGGTGTGAGGTATTTCACGTGTATGTGAAGTAAAGTGGGAGGTATGATCTTTCATTATAAAACATGAACATTAATTGAAGTGATTATTTGACAATATCATCTTATCAGAGAAAAAAGAAAAAAAATAGTAACGAAAGATGTGGATGTGTTACGTTAAGGAAGTTGAGATTACTGATTTGGAAAGCGGTGTCAGAAATTTAAGCCAGAAATTCTCAAATCTTCAGTTTGATACAGCACATGAGGCAGTATATGGGATGGGAAGATTTTACTCTGATGACGAATGTAACGAACTAGCGAAGACATACGAAGTCGGTCACGGAGTTTGTCAGAAGTTTTTACAAGAAAGAATATGCGAGAAGTGCCTTGTCCAGGAGCTGGTGAAATTGGGTTTACATCAATTTCTACAAGTAATAAAACAATATTTGAAGCCGGATCTTGCAAATATGGTAGATCTTCAAGACAAGGATAATTGAATTAATTAGATAATATTTAAATCTTATAAAATTGTATTCAATGTAATAATATTTTTTATTATCTTCAAGTATTAAAATAAAAAAAACAGAAAAAAATCAATTTTAGTATTATTTATTAACACAGAAATAAAATTTGTTATACAAATAATAGACATTAGAAAGTGCACACATACATTTATTATTTGAGTGATAAAAACATTTTGGGGTAGACTTTCTTAAAGTTGGTTGTTCTTCAAGTTCTAATACAGGTTGGGAGATAAATTGTCTCATGTAGTCTGCCTTTTCATGTCCTTTTACATAAACACAATCAACTCCTGAAGTCAAATTTTGAATAATTTTGCTGAATAAGTGCAGTGGTGTAAATCCATCACCCCATTTAATGCCGTGGTGATTTTTTGTTAACCAGTGAACCTGTTTTTGTAATTCCGGTGAAAGCATCTCAAATGGATAAGGTGGTTTAAAGATATAGTGACACGTTTTCATTCCATCATATCCTGCTAGCTCCTTATCAATAAATTTATTGTTTTCTATTTTAAATCCTTGAATATCCACAAGCATCATCATATTTTTAAATTTTCTAGTTTTATCAAAACTTCTTTCTTTATGCAATATAATTCCACTATTTTTTTAAATGTTTCAGTTTTTTTCTGTGTTCTTTCAACAGTCGTGCATATTCTGATCTCATTAGTATACTAACTTACTTCGCACTATTTTTGCTTATGCCAGTAAAGAAAAAAAAAGTAATGCACAGTTCAATGTTGATGTACAATTTTAGTTAAAGGACTATAAGTGAAATGTTTTTCATGTAATATAAGACAATATGCAGTAATATCCGAAGTAGTGGGAGTATCTGTCTCAAACTCTATTCTCATGACCACTGACCCCGTTTGTATAGCTTCTTTTTGGCGGGAACAATCAATATACGTTATTGCTGCGTAGTCCTTAAATTCTTTTGTATTAAGAATGGGCTGATTTATTTTATGAGGGTAATAGGATTATTGAAAAATTGCAAACATATCATAAAGTGTTGCATATTTATTGCTTTTAAAATCTAGGTATAGATCATGATATGGATATCTTTCGGAATTCAAGAAAACCCTTATGTTTCTAAGTCCACAGTCATCGAATTTACTCATATCAGATGTAATTTTTCCTTTCCTGTCTTTCTGAAATGCTATTATTACATGCCTAGGAGTTTCTACCTTAGTAGACGTCTTGACAGGCCATGTATGTCTGCTTGAGGGAGGCAGAGATGGATATTCAATTAATTCCCAGCTTCTAAATTTTATAGGGAAATCTATATTTCGACTTATCAGTTTATTCAATCTAAGTTGTTCCGACATATTAACAGTGACATGCGGCACCCTCCAAAATAGTTTACTAATAGTAATTTTTGGTTTCTCAATATCATCATCACTAGTAATGCTATCTAGATCATTACTGTTACGTATTAATACTAATTCTTGTCTCATATTAATGATAATCCTTCGGAAATCTTCAAAAAATCCAACTAGTAATTTTAATGGAATGCAAACATTGAAATTTCCATTTGTATCAGCTATAATTTTGTCACCTTTTTTATTTTTTGGAAACCATCCAGCATTTTGCATGGAAATACTTTCATTTTTATTGTATGATATATAATTTTTTAAGGTTGAAACTAATCCAACATTTCTCACTGCGTCTATAACAATTCCATTCATTTCATATCTAATTTCGCGAAACAAAAAAGCAATACCATTATTAATAAACTCCAATTTCGTAGCTTCAGCTCCATCCTCTTTCATTAGTTTTCCTTCGATGTATAAATAACTATTGCACGGTGCAGTATAAGCATCTAAATCTTGGATGGGAATTCTTATTTCATCATTGTAATCCAAAGTTCCGGATATATTCGGTTGATATGTACGGAACTGATACTCTGATATAGAGTTGTCGCTAAAGGGCAGATCAGTAACATTCAGTAACTCCATTATACTAAAACTTCCAATCCAAGTGATTCTAAATACTGACGGTTTTTCAATGTCAATCGTTCAATATTCTTTTTAGGACTGTTGGTTTCCTGCTTCCTCACTCTTTTATAGTATGGCTGATGTCTATAAATGGATGACGTTGAATTAAATATCAGCACCATTTTTTTATTTGACTGATTTTCTAAGATGAAGTCTAACAGTTAAAGTTTCTTTTTGAAAATTAACAAGATGCCCTTCTTGGTCCACTATTTTGACAGTGATGTTGCTGATAGTTTTAACACTCACTGGGAAATAAATAATAAAGGTGATTCCACTATTTTATACCCAACAGGCACTGTTGGAAAGAACTGATGGATAATATGTACAGGTTGTCCATTATAAAAAGAACCTACTGCAATGTTGCAATCGACGCAGATAGTATTCACTTTAGATATTTTTACAGTTTCATCGGAAGTATTGTTGTCATTAACTTTTAACTCTCTTTTCTCAAAACCTAATACCGGACCTATTGAGTCCTTTACGTTAAAATTAATTTTCCTATTTGTGCGTATAGTGACTTTGGAAGTATTAATGTCTGTGGTAATTCTGATAACGGCTTCATCATCTTCTTCATTTATTTTGTTTACGATGTATTTTATAATGTCATCAATTTCATAACAGGGACTTCAATTATATGTTCAATATTTTTCCCCCACGCAAATTTATTGTTGCTGTTGTCAATATTTGGAATAATATTATAAGTATCAAAATTTGTTAATCCAATTTCATAATCTACCTCATCATCTAAATATATTGGTGGATTGAAATTGTAATTTAATACAGAAGATTCTCCACTAAGAACGAAAGTAAATGACATATTTACACATTAACGGTTTATTATTAAATGAACCTATATGACATATGCATGAGATTGTATCTTCCATTTCTTTAAATCTCAATAAAAGGGCTTAGGTTCGCCTCCCTCCCATTGACCAATCCCGTTAGGGTGGGTTCAGCTTATCCCCTCCCATTGGCCAATCTCGTTAAGGGGGGGGCGTAGCTTATCCCCTCCCATCGACCAATCCCGTTAAGGAGGGCGCAGCTTATCCCCTCCCATCGGTCAACCCCGTTAAAGTGGGCGCGGCTTATCCCCTCCCATTGACCAATCCTGTTAAGGTGGGCGTGGCTTATCCCCTCCCATTGACCAATCCTGTTAAGATGGGCGTGGCTTATCCCCTCCCATCGACCAATCCCGTTTAGGGTGGGGTGAGGAGTGGGGGGTACACAGGGAGGCATGGAGGGGGGTACATGCCATTTCTCATTCTTTACCTACTCAAGCATCCTACGAATATAGCGGTAGCATCTCTCAACCCCGTGGGGATGGTTTTCAAGCACAGCGCCGAACATAGTCTAGTTCCTTCTCACTTCCACACAACGCAGGTGTTTTGAATTTTTATGTAAGTCACTGTAACTTTTTACAATCAAATCTTATTAGGGGTTAGCTTTCACACCCTCTGGGGGTTGACACTGTAGGACGTTGATGGTACGTAAGTTTTTAGTTCTATTTTAGAGTACTACGCAATTTCAGCCAATCAATCAGTTTATGAAGTTTACGTCGGACCTGATGCAGTTTCTTATCACTTTTAACAAAACTTAGATATTTCGAGCTTTTTCAACAGTCATTGCTGTTTTGGATTGATTTTTTATATACTGGGGCTAGTTTTCGCCCGTCCTTGGGGGTGTGTTTCGCATCTATTGTACGTACGCTGCTGTTTAACCTTAATTTATATAATTCGATTGATTAAGATGTAACAACTATTCTCGTAGCGTAATCTTCTTTTTACACCATTCCAGGGGTGTTTTTTGGCTCTAGCTTAGGATTTTGGAAGTGTAAGATTTTTTTGACCTCGGATTCGAACTCAGCGACCGAAAATACATGGGTCTGATTTGCTGCTCCGAACATTTTTTTGTGGGGCTGTGTAATTAGCAAATGTACAAAATCACATTTAATTTTGAAATTACGCGTAAACATTGTATATAAAAATCATGGCAATTTTTATCAAGCATATATCAGATCAACAAGTGGAAATAAAATATATTTTGTGGTGTTACTCTGGTATCAGTTGCAATGTGAGTAATATTTTAACAGTGTTTAACGTAGCGTGCCCAACTACGACTATCCATTTCACTAGTTAAACAGTTATAATAATTGAAACCACATAAGCGACACTAAAAGTGCATTAGTATCTAATTACTATTTATCAGTAATACTATTAATATGTTGACCTAAAATGATATTAGCAATGCTAAAACAGCAGATATCAGAACACATTTCAATTTTTCTGGAGGGTTATTCTACAGAGTGTTCCAAAATTATATGACCAGACTCTCACAGTAAATAAATCAAAACAAAATGAAAACTATCTGTCAAAGGACTTACAGTCGTCCATAGATGAACAGATAGCTAGTAGATTATAGACAAGTCTCAAAAGTGCACTTTTTTGCACAACGCAAAAGTTTGTAGATCAAGCCGATGGGGAGGTCTACAATGATATGAGTGCGCAAGATAAAATTTAAAAAATTCTGGATAAAAATCTAGTCATGATAATTATTATGTACGTATATTTAAATAGGTAACTAGCATAATTTGGGTCAAAACAGTATTGCCAATGGCGCGAGTTGAGAATTTCTACTCCAAAGAAAATCCGATTTTTTCCAATCAGTAACTTCGCGAGAACATGAGTTGTAGAGTGTAGAAGCCATCTAGCTATAGGCGGTTCGAAAAAAAATTGATGGGAGAATGGTGTTGGTAGTGTCATCTATAGGCATATAACTCAGTTTATAGTTATCAGCCAAAGTACACAGTAAGCCAATACCAAAAGCAAAATATTAAATTAAAAATTATTAACGTTAAATTAAGTAAAAGAAGATATACATAATAGGATTCTTGTACAAAATATAATGTTACCATTTTTAGAATCTTTACTTAATACAAAACACAGTATGTAAAGGATTTTTTCTAATTCTTTCTTTTACAGACGGTATTCAACATTCAAGTTTGAATAAATCCGTTAGGCCCACAAACAACGTGTGACGTCATGTGACAGGAGACGCACAGCGTTAGTGTACATTTTAAATTAAAAATGCCGGCGTCTTTGATTTTTATCACAACGTCAAAGAAGCCGACATTTTTTACACACCTTAGAATTGTGTAGTCAACTTTACCTAATGTCAGATGGCGTCAACTTCAATGTGAGTGTTTTCAGATATGCCCCTTCTATATATATATATATATATATATATATATATATATATATATATATATATATATATATATATATATATATATATATATATATATATATATATATATATATATATATATATATATAAATTAATTTAAAATATGGGGCGAGCGTAGAGGCGACTTCAATGTGAATATCAGTCGATATTCCGTTGAAGCAACGGCGAACGCGGTTAGTACTTGGATGGGCTCCCAATCTTGGGAAATACAACGTTCTCGTCCCACCTTCTAGAGGCTTGTATATCAGTGTATACTCGGAAGTTACGTAATTTCAGACGAAGATTACGTAGTGGATATACCATCCTTCGGAGGGGATGTAAAGCAGGCGGTCCCTTGTCTATTAAATGTTAGGCAAGTAAAAGATCCCTACTCTTCTTAAGGGAAGAGGTTCGGCAAAATTTCCAGGTTGGGGGTAGCTCGTCTCCTGGCGTCGGTGATAGGCCCTGGTAGCGGAAATAGGCCGACGTTAAAATAGTTAAAAAAAAAAAAATTAAATATACGGCACATGCAAGAGGCCTTTTGCCCACCACGATGCTGGTAGATACGGGGAATCACAAACAAATATGCAAAACACAACGAAAATGGTATCCGACCCAACATCATATTATTGGTGTTAATAATTGATGCCATCGAATATTGAATTGAATTCAGTCTATTCATTTATCGTTATTTTATTGGTTTTATCATACAACAATAAATGTTTCTATATTTTACTATTATCGCAGTAGGAAACAGTAAAAAAAATATCCTGTGCAAAGTGTTAATCGAATAAAAGCCACTATTTAAAATCTGTTCGCTGACAGAATCCCGGTTGTATAGTGTAAGGAATATCATCCGGAGCTCTATCCTTCCTTGTCTTTATTGAAATATTGTTTGTAACCTGATCTGTAACATAAGTTTTAATCTTTGTGGTCGTTATGACCGACGTGCGGCATTTCTATTGTTCGACAGCAAATCAATTTGCCTAACACGTGTCGTCGTCGAATGCGGCTGGCGATTTCAGAGGCGGGTCGATTTTCTCGGAAGTTGCGTATAGCAGGTATAGTGCACTTATTTCAATTAGTGCCTAAGAGGGCAATTTTAGTCTTGTGCTCTTGTAAGTGCTCTTGTAGTAAACATGCATCCTGGCGAATTTTTAAATCCGCTATCACATCAATTAGTTTTGAATTTGTTGGAAAATTTTCAAAAGGAAAATGAACATGGTAGACCTTTATTGCCAATAAAAGATGTTCAAAGGCGAGTGGGTGAGGCTTTAAAAAAAAGATGAAAAGACTGTAAGAAAAATAGCTAAGAACGACAAAGAAAATGTGGAACCTCAAACTTCGGTTAAACGAAATCGTATACAGTCCAAAACAGAGTTACACGATGCTGTAAAATATAAAAAAAAAATATTATTTACGATATGGTTTCTGAGCATTAACATATTTCCTTGGCTATCCTTTTAGAAGAGCTAAAATTTACCAGTTTATATAAAGCGATTAAAAAATTAGGGTTTTCCATTAAAAAAAGATGACATTAGAAAAGTACTGCGTGAATGACCACAAATTTATTATAAACAGCTAGAGTTTTTAAGCAAACACGTAAAAAATTTGAAAAGTAATGACCCCAAAGATGTAGTGTTCTTAGACGAAACTTGGATCTTTAGCAGAAGAGGATTAAAATGTTCTCGGCAAGATGATTCCAGTAAATCGAAAAGGCGTCGTACAGCTACAGGAGGTAAAAGATTTATAGTTGTACATGCATGATCTATTCATGGCTTTGCTGAAAATGCGAGTTTAGTTCTCTCCACCAAGAATAAGTCAGCAGATTACCATGACAACATGAACTCTGAAAATTTTGAAAAGTGGGAGACAGAGACACTTTTGCCGGGGGTACAAAATCCAAGCATTATTGTTTTAGATAAAACTAAGTATCACTCTCGGGTTGAAGAAAAACAACCAACCAGATCTTGAACGAAAGAAAAAATACAAACCTGGTTAAAGACCATAAACATAGATTTCAGTGTTACCGCATTTAAACCCGAATTGCCCCAAATAGCTGGAGCTAACAGAACATAGCAACACTATGTTGTCGACAATTTAATTAGAGAACATGGACATGAAGTACTGCGGCTTCCACCATATCACTGTCAGTTCAACCCAATAGAACTTGTTTGGGGAATTTGTAAGGAGTATTACGACAAACACATCTGGAAAGATGGTTTTAGTGACGAAGCCGTTCTTGCTATAAGGAATGAAGTTTTATCTCAAATGTCGAGCTCAATTTGGTCCGTGTGTAAATCACACAAATAAATTGATTTTAGAGACATATGATCGAGAGGTTCATACTGCAGAAGTAATGCCACTCATTATAAATGTTAATAATGAAAGCCACGATGAGGACTCGGGAGAATTAGACGTTGACGAAGAAAACTAAATTTATTTATTTATCTTATACTAGGTATTTGTATTTTACTGTCTTATTTGTTTTATATAGGATTCGGCATAATTAGTATTAAGTATATATTTTTATTTTAAAATTACATATACTTATTTGACAAAATTCTATTAATGAATAAAAAAGATTTAGCTGCAACTATTTAAGTGTATTTATTTTGTATATTTTCTGTATCATACTTGAAACCAAAATAATTCAATATTATAATTTATTTATGTAACTTAAATTACTATAAATTTACAATAGATGTATATATATTGTTATAATTCAGTTTCCTTTAAATAAATCTAATTAAATACATCAAATAAAATATAAAACAAAGCTACACCACTGTGCGTTTGAAAACACCAACGAGCCTACGGAATCTTAGTTCAGACGTTCGTGACGTCACACCGGGGCTCTATCAGCGAACAGACTTTAGCATAGTTGTCTATTTCTATATTATGGTTCTTCTTAACTAGAATATGTCTAGTTTTTAGTCTTCAGCTATCAGATCAAATTGGCATATTGTCGAACTGTATATTTTGCTTGATTCAGAGCACTAGAAAATTATTAAAATACCTACATGCAAGAAGGCAGATTGTCTCAATTAAAACCTAAACGTAAAATCCAAATCTGCAATAAAAAATACAATAAAAATGGGGACTTCACTTCACCCCCAGGGGATGGAGAAAGGGAGTCAACTTTGGTATCACTGGATAGTTTTTTAAAAAATATTGAAACTCTTTTTTTTATTTTTCGATCCGAAGTGTATTTCTCGAATTATTCAAGTAACTCCAAAACCTGATTTTTTACGATTATAGCGCCATCTATCACAAATCGAAAAAATGTTTCGAAAAAAATCTAGGTAATTCGGGGTGAAGAATTTGAATCTCCATTAAATCTCACTTGAGATTTAAAAGTTACTCCCATCCCACCCCCAGGAGTGGGGAAGGGGGTCAACTGTGATATCACTGGATAGCTTTTTTAAAAATGTTGAACACGTTTTCTTCATTTTTCGATTCGAAGTGTATTTCTCCAGTTATTCGACCGTTTCCAGAATTTTCGGACACCTGGTATATTTTAAAATCATCAATCATTCACCCGTTACCTTACTATCCTCTCAGTGAGGTAAAAATTGCATTATCATATATATACCAAAATTTAGTGGCAATCGAAATTTATTTAACAAAAAGTTTTTGTTTTAAGCATGCAACCCATCATTTCTAATGTTTTTTGATGTGCTGAAGCCGATAAAGTTAGAAAAAAAGATTCATTGCGTAGATTTATCACAAATTGCGCTTATAGTGTCTAAATATCTATAAAATTCGAAAATTAGGTATAAATAGTTCGAATTTGGAAATCGCAACTAATTGATCAAAAGTTTTATAAATTGGTGGTATTATAGAAGTCAAAGAAAATAGTTCCAACGGATTATCAGACAAGTATGGTGTACGATTATAAAGCATTACAAGCATACAACAAAAAACATTTCTGTTCCAGAAATAATATCACTGTATTCCTAAATATTTAGATCTGCTCAACACAAATCCTAAGTCAAAATTTCAAAAAACTACTTAATTTTTTGTAATCACCAAGAACAGAACATTTTGCTATTTGGCAACGATTTACGTGATAATTTATCATTGCTTTCACTCTTATTGTTACCGCTACTAATTAACTATATTACCACTATTTATCACTACTCTATTTCACCGAAGTAATCACCACTACAACTACCATAATCTACTTCATTACCTACCCGAGTTTTCCGAAATTTAAGGACCAAGTTGGAGGAGTGCTGTAGGCAAGATGGTCGACATTTGGATAACGTAGTGTTTAAAAAATAAAATCCGCATATATGTAGTATCTTAATTTTAAAATAAAATTTTGTGCACAGTTTGAATATCTTTGTTATGATTTTTTAAAAACTGAATTTTACTCTGAGTCACCTTGTATAATATATATAGCAGAAATAATAAATTACAAAACACTACACTAACATTTCAATATAAATAAAATAAATTTGTTGGTCATCAAAAGTAGATTGATATAGGAAAATGCAGTTTTTATCTCACTAAGGAGGTAGTGAGAGGAGGTAGGAGGTGACAGATTCAAACATCGGTAATGTCGATCGATATCATCATGTCCTTATAACTTTACAAAATAAAAAAATATATTATTGTCATTTAACTGACGATATATGATGTAAAAACTAATTTTTGACCATTTTAGGAGATAAAAGGGGGTGGCAAAGAGAAACTGGCAGGATAAAAAATTATTTATAATAGATGTTTACTTAGTTTCAATTATGTACACAGTCATTTTGAGTGTAGGGTGAATAAAAATCAAATTATAGCACAAACGCCAAATTTTGGTACCCAATTTGCAAAATAAATAAGTTCGTGACATCGGAAGATTTCACATTTTTTATACGCTCTAACCTCTAAGAAAAATTATGAAAAAGAAGAATAAAAAAGACTGGGTCACTATGACATTTTTTATAGATTCGTTCGACCTAGTGCCTAAATTATTAATACAATAATACATTATTATTACTTTTTCACAGTCTAGATATGATCCAACTATTCATATATTGAGAAGTTTAAAAAATAGCAATGGAGCTCGAAATGGAGCATCATTGATTAAAAGACCTACGCTGGTAATTGCCCAGGACATGAAATAACCGCAGACATTCCATGTTGTGAAACCTAATATACGTTGCAATCACATCACAAATTTCTCATTTAGAGTTTAGGATGGCTTTATTTCCTGTTCAGAATGTCCTGTATCATGAATTGGAAATACCAACTTTTACTGTTGTTCTGCTGAATATTTTTAAAATGCTTTATTGTACCGTATAGTCGCATACGTTTATTGTAAATTCCTTTCAATTATATGTTTTGCAGAATATGAACTGATATTGAAGAGAACACTCGCATTGAGCCGCGCGTAAGTATATAGTAGATTACAGACCAGAAAAACGAGCAAGTGTGAAAGAACAAGAGTTCTACCAAAATAATCTTATACGAAAAAACTATTTATAATAATTTTTTTCCTATTTAATTTATTTTTTTAATTAACATACATACACAAGGGCGGTCCTACGCCTTGTTTCTGGGGGGGGGGGCATCCTTATTAAAATATGTACCAACATTGTTTAAACCCTTAACAGGGCCGTGAAGAAAAAATACGGGCTCAGGGGGAGAATATTTTTTGAAAATTGATAAGCGGGGGGGAGGGTAGAAATTCCAAAAAGTTGTTTTGATGGGCGGAGGGAGAAATCCAAAAAATTTTTTTTGATAAGCGGGAGAAATCCGAAAAATACATTTTTGATGGACGAGGGGAAAATCCGAAGAAAACAAAATTGTTTAAATTATAATACAAAACCGAGCCCCTCAGAACTAGCCCGGGCCCGTAACATCCCTTCATCTTGACAGGACTGCATCTAAAAAATTAATAGATATGATTCTTGTTCTGAAAATTCCTGTTGTAAGTGTATGAAGTGTAGCAGACTATAAAACTGTATAACTTCTATTTTATCTTTTTAATTTTTGAAAATGTAATCATAATGGTGTCATATCCTTTTTAAAAAATATATAAGTATTCAACTAAATATTTACACACAGCAGTAAACATAAAAAAACTTTAATAAATTTGACAAAATAAAGTAAAAGAATATTCTGCAATACAGGCATGCACAGAAGTCAGTCTGACTTATGAAAGAGAATTTTATATTTTAATGACCAAGGCACGTGCAAGTCATCCGTTTTTTTTTTCTTGCTCTTTCCTGAAATATTGTAACTATTGATAATGTAGAAGAACGCACTACCGGGCGTCAAAATGACGCGACACCGATTTATTTCTCAGGGGGCGCCAGTCGCGTATTACCCCGTTCTTCTACCTCCCAGGCGGGTTCGAGATAAGATGCACTTCGATAGCCGGATAATGGACCAAGGCTGCACTACCACAGATCGGTAATGACGCTCTCTCTGGACATGAATTCCCTCGTTAGGGGTTTAGGTACCTCTTAATTTTCTGGATTTTTGCATAAAAAAATCCCAACCGAAGAATTTCTCTGCGGAGGGATTAATATTTGTACGTGGTATCCACGTTTTGATCTGCTAATAACGGATTCTACCCCTCACGGATTTCTCAGAAAACGCATAAAAAAATCCCTATAGAACTTCCGTAAAGCAACCAGAAGGTCGAGTGTTAATGTGAATTAACTCGGCGCATCCGGTTTTCGATACGAATATTACGAATGTTCCAGGGATTATAGACCGTTAACAGGCCTCAAGATCAATTTTCTCAAGATAAGAATCGTGCCTTCCCCAATCAAGGTAATGGCTTTCAGACCATACAAGCGAGAGCGCTTACGCTAACGATCGATTAGGTAGAAAAGATTCATGCATACCTTCTCAGAATCAAAATGCGAGCTTTCTAGAGAAGTCTGAGACTATTTGTAATTCATAATTACGGCTGACTGATATTAACTTAAAAAAGTTTTACTAAATGAATTTAGTTTCGCTAGAGACTACTTAGCTTTAAAGTTCTTGTATCGTGGAGATTCACGTACTCAAACACATTCGTGAGGACTTATAACTGCATAAGTTTAACAGCGTTCGATCAGTCCACGATTTACTTGCTCCTATGCAGTTGTTCAATATTATCGATATGGCAGCAACCCACCTTCGAGCGACTTTTAGGCAAAATTGAATTTTTGGTTTTTTATGCACAAGGCGTTTTCCTCTGTAACTTTGTCATTTGGAAAGCCCTGCTATTGGCTTTCCTACCATTGCTTTGTCTGGACCACTCAACGCGCTCGACCAAATTGCGAGCCGCTGAGTCAATCCAAACTCTTTCTATGCGAGAAACCGGCCTTGTACATGTGCATTGATTTTTATCAATTTTTGCTTATCGGCACTACGCCGGCTTTGTCAAAATCTTCTATTTTACCTTTTGGATGCAGCGCATCACTAAAATGTTATGCTCATACTTTGGAATTGGGCTTTCAATGCCCGTACATCAAAGGTCTTTGGTAGAGGAATAAAAAATAAAAAATATTTCAAAGTATATTTTCGTGGTACTTTTTAAACTGATTTTGTGGTACTTTTGAAAAATTTATTTTAAGACCAATTTTGGCGTACTTTTGATAAATCGATTCTCAAGCCAAATTTCGACGCAGTTTTGAAAAATTAGTCTGCAAGTGAAATTTTGGCGTACTTTCGATAAATCGATTCTTGAGCCAAATTTCGACGCCCTTTCAAAAATATTATTTTTCAAAGTCCAATTTGTGGTACCTTTGAAATAGTATATTATTCATAAATCTTTGTCATTATATACTTTTGCTGTCATATCCTGAACCAAAAACATTTTTCCTAAGTGAAAATTCGGTGTTTCTTCGAATTTTCACCTGGTCATTTCCAACGCCTTATAGAACCCAAAACGGTCCTTATGGACTGATCTGTGCCTCTGCAGACTCTTAAAAATGTCATTAAAAGAAATTTTTGCCTACGTCGAATTTTGATTCTGTCTTCAACTTAGGACGATTTTGGAGAGTTCTACAACAATAACACAGGGGAGGAAATATTTTGTTGCATTTATTACAGTACACGTTCTTAACTAATTTGAAGGTGCTCGGTTCAAATCTGTAGGTAGTTTTGCTCTGTAAGCTCTAGATTTTTTGCAATTCGACATTTTCATTTTCCCAAAATATGACGCCTCATATAATGATATGATGGCAAACTGACCTTAGTTCAAGATGGCACCAAAAAATTATAATTTATGGTTACCATCTTGAACTAAGGTCAATTCTATGACCCTTTTTAAAATCCAGTCCTTAGGTACACTTACTATTTATTTTTACTTTATGAAATTAAGAAAAAAGTCAAAAATTTGGAGCTCCAGGAGTCTTACGTTCTGAGGTGGTCGCCATCTGGTTATGTAAGACACAAATAGCTCAAAATGAATTTATGTATAAAAAATAAACAACGGCGAAAAATGTTTCAAGGTATAAGCGAGTGGAAGAAGTAAGTGATTTTTGTACTGAGTGTTTTTTGGAAATAAATTCATTTTAGAACTTTTTGGTGCCTTGCATAATCAATGTCGGCTGATATGTTAGAACAAATATTAGATATTGATTTTTATTTTTGATTGATGATGACTGACTCCAAGGCACGTGTCTTTTGTCCTTCAAATACTTTTAGATAGATGTTTTGTAAATAATTTTATTCTATTCTATTTATTTTCTTGCATAATCAGAATGTAGGTTATCAGAAAAATTCGAAGATTAGAAATTGATATTTTAATAACAGATTTTCATTTTTGATTAGTCATCAATATAATTTTCTACACTTTTCCTAAACCCTAAAAAGTGTTTTTATTTAACTTTTGTAACAAAAAAATATTTATTTAATTGCTTTTCTCTATAATTTAACAAAGGGAAATGGAATTTTTAGTATTTCTATCATGATCAGAACACTGGGGAGGGGCATGGGCCACATGCCCCCCCTTAGGATCACCAGAGTACATACAGCAGGTGTGCACTGTTTTCACTGCTTTTAATCACTATTTATTTTGTTCATACTCGATGAATAAAAACGGATATCCAGTGGATATCTCTCGATGAACAATGTACGGATATTTGTAGATATGTAGATAGATCAGAAACGAGCATCCAATGTATATCCTTTAATGAACAATGTACGGATATCCGTTGATGGATAAGACCGGATATCAACTGGATATCTCTACATGGACATTGTAAAGCTATTCGTAAAAGGATCAGAAACCGGCATCCAATGTTAATGGACGATAAATATGAATATTAGTAAATGGATAAGAAATGAACATCTAGTGGATATCCCTTTATGGATAATATACGGTTATTCGGTTATATCCATAGGACATTCATACTTTGTCCTTGGACATGCAAACATGATGAACAAAAAATGGGCACCGTATGGATATCCTGTGCTGTCTAGGATTTGCGAGAGTACTATTTATTCCACGGAAAATTTAATACAGCATACAAAATTGTATAAGGAATATTTTTGTATAGATGTATTTCTGTCAAAAAGTGAACGATTTAGCAGATAAACGAGGTAAATCGATGGTGGTTTTTGCAATTTTAAGGGATGACATAACTACGGTAGGGGTGAGAACTTATCTTTATTGTAATTTTGGTGCTTTTCTTGATATTTCTGGCAAGCTTCAAACATTTATGAATTTTGTCAAATACAGGGTGTCTGCTGTATACGTACAAATGTTTTGCAGGCTAATATGTTGGCCCAAAAAAAGTAAAAAATCCTTATAATTGTTTCTTCTAACTCAAATCTGTTTTTCGATTTCAAATTAATTAGAAATAGGTAACGTTTTCAGTTCAGACAGTATAACTATAAACAGAAAACGGAAGGGACAAGGATATCGCGCTCACTTGTCGTATCAATAACAAGGATTTTATAGTGTTGCAACAGTGTCATTTAAAAATAATAAAGCAGTTTTACTTTTACCCTATCTTAAACAGTTTTTAAATGAAAACAATAACTAACATTTAATATTAATTTACTCATTGCCATAGCAATTTTTCACAAATCACAATCATTTCAAAAGTTTTATTAGAAAAAGTAGGAAAAGTAGGACGTTCAGGTCTGTTTTTCAAGTCCCTCGTGTCTTTATTAAAAAAATGTCACTGGTCTCACTTATTTACTATCTGCAAAAAATGTATTTTAAAGATGCGAATAAAATATTACCATTTTTTAAATTTATTATAGAATATTTCTTTAACCATTGTAGTAATTAATAATTAATGGAGGTTAATTTCATTACAATAAACTCTGAATTCATCATCCCGTTCATTACACGGTTTTATTATTCTTACTACTTTACTTTAAAACTAGATAAATCGAACACATTGACAACACTGTATGATTGGTAAGCGGCTGCCTACCTACGGCTAAACAACGAAATATGAAAAACACATGAACACTTTCTTTGAACCGCGGCGCCAACAGCGGATGATTCCTTTTATGAAAGAGACACCGGCGTTTTTTTAAATCTCATTATCAATACAATAGACATTATAAAAATAGAAATGTAGGTCGCAAAAAGACATAGTCTGTCCTGAAAATATCGTATTTTTAGAAAATAATTACTTTAAGCAAAACTATTGGAGTAACGCACAAATTTTATAAAACTTTTTTCTTCTTTTATGTCAATATATTATCATGCAAAATATTTGTACGTATACACCAGTCACCTTCGATATGACGAGATTTGGCTTAATTTTACTGGGTTACAAGGCCTCTTTCGCAGATAGGCTTATAACAAAATCTCCAGTGATATGAAAAGCACTCGAAGTACCTATCCGACTATATGGATTCTATTGTAATAATTGTAAGAATTTTGAAGGAAATTTGATGCTTTACAAAATTGCATTTATAACTTTCCTATGTTGCATAATTTTTCAGATATTTAAGTGAAAAATGTGAAAACACTTTATTTTGGAATCTTTTTTATCACTATTACGTCAATTGTTTATACCACACAACCGCCGTTTTTCTTTGTTATTTAAGGCCACATTACCTATCGATTCGCACTATCGGGAAGTTGAAGCTCCCTTTCATTGTTCTATAATAAGTGGCCTTGTTCATCTACGTAATGTAAAATGTTAAATGTAGAATGTGCAATGTTTTACAAGCCACACAATGATATGACTTTCAAAGCTAACTTTTAGAACCACAGGATAGTCTGTGGAGTAAAATAATATGTGGTCAATGGTGGGAATCCAAACGCAACTTTGTTTCCATTTGAATTTAAATTAAATTCAGAATAGACACAGAGTTTCATAATAAAACAGTTTAAATAAATGTCACATATTTTTAACGGGCTTTTACTTTCATTTCATTAACATGTTTAAATTTACATTTTTATTTTATTTTAAATATAAATTTATAAAACATTCGAATCGGTAATTGATCTCGATTTAACTAGTAGCCATGTATGGCTTATTATTCCAAAAGTACAAAATATTAACATTAATTGTACTCATCCCAAATAAAAAAAAACCGAAAAGTATATTGTATTTGATCGGCACATTTCTAAAACCGTAAATATCACTCGTAAAGAAAAAAGTTCATATGATAAAACAAACATAACTACTAAATTAATAAATCGATTTATATTCATATCTAACTCTATATATTCTTTTCTATAAAAAATGTATTTGTGGTAGAATTCTGAACAAATTTCAAAATGTCCGTCTGTCCGTCTGTCCGTCTGTCCGTCTGTTCCTCATATTTTCGTAAGCACTTCGGAACGGACAACTGGATCTTATTGAAATTTAGCCTTTATACCCCAACAGACATCTATAAGAATTCTCTCTAAATCTTGTATGTGAATAACAGAAAATTACACATAGTTAGTTAGTTCGGCAATCGTCCTCGCGCGATGTCGGCATCTGGAAATTACAGACCTTTATCTAGAATATGGCAGATTAATGTAGACAATTCCAGAACCACTTAGCTGTATAAATAGATGGCGAGTGGGTGCATAGACGGTTCATTTCAGATAGTGAGTTCAGAACAGAAGTAGTACGCAAAGCGATAAAGTGACTGAATTATTGAATTATAGTACTAACTGTTATATTAATGAAGTAATTATTTGTTGTAATTAGTACGTAGGTTAATAAATTAGTGTTTACTGTTGTAGATTGTATATTGCTTAAGCAATATTGCTGAGTTGACCTTTCTTCACTTCGAGTGAGTTACCCTACAACTAGTTGTTGCCCAGAATTCCAAGACCTTTTACAAAGCTTGCGATTTCCTGGGAACTAATTTTCCTATGTCTTCAGGTGTTAATTCCGCCTATTCTAGGTGCTTTAGCCTAATGCGGATTAGTACCTTGAATTCACAAAGTATATGTTCCGCAATTTCAGTTGCAGCTTCACAGTATCTCCATTTGTCTTCTTCTGCCATGCCCATTTTCTTGAGATGATATCTCGAGGAGCAATGGCCATTTGGAAGTCCGTGATTAGCCTTAGGTCGGACTTTTCAAGTTCGAGAAGCCTTATGGCATTCTTTGTTGAATAGGTTATAAACCTTTTCGTTCGTCTTTAGCCTGGAGTATTCCTCCAGTAGGACTTCTTTTGTTCCTTTTCCCATTTTATATGTCCCTTAGATAAGCCACAGAACGATTCAGGTCCAAAAAATGGAGCTTCAGCCCCTTTCTTGCGAGGGTATCAGCCGATTCGTTGCCTTCTATTCCCTCATGAACTGACACCTACATCAAGGCAACCTCGTTTTTTGCCAGTTGCTTGAGGAGTTGTCTGCATTCCCAGGCAATTTTTGACTTGAAGGAATAGGACCTAAGAGTTTTGATGCCGCCTGGCTATCTGAATGTATATAGATCTTTGCCCTTCGAGTGCCTCTATTTAGGCATTCCTGGGCACTAGGGTGGCCCATCTCTATAGGGGGTGAATTTTTTTTGCGTATTTTTTAAGTCTCACCCCACGAAAATATACTATTATACTAGGAATAATTTATGTCAAAGTTTCAGATAATTCGATAATTCGGTGAACGGTAACCCGTGCCGCATTCAGGTAGAAATTTGTAGATAAGATTTTATTAGGGTGATACACTTAAATTTTACTTAAAATACAAATATCTACCTCTTTTCTCATAATGTTTTATTGGTGTAATTATTTCCTAGAAATTATTTGTTTTGGAAGTTTGGAAATATAATGCACCTACGGTAGGTTTTTATGTCAGTTTGCAATTGTGTTTTACAGTGGTGACATTATAAGTTCTAGCATACGTTCCTTTTTGAAAAAACATTTAACGATGGCTGATGTTAGATCCTTACGAAAGGATACTTTCATTTACTTAGTTGGACACTATTCGTCACAAATCATTGGCAATAAATTGCCGTCTAATAGACAAGTATTACAAGTGCTCTTTTATAACATTCGTGAAGTGAAGCTAAGTGTACATGAAAGTGCTAAATTAACAATAAAAGAGGTGTCAGTTTTTTGGGATAAAGCTCGCATTCCGACACGTCAGGATTTTCATTGTGTTAAACAACTAGATAAACTTTATGCAGAGTGGAGGAACTTACAAAAATCGGCTAAAAGGGCCAGTGCGGGAGTAAAGAAAAAAATTTCGTTGAAAAATTGGACGATCTTTTTGACATTTCTCATGCAAATGCATTGGAGTTGATGAAAATAGATGAAGATAAGCAGTTTTGAATTAACCAAAGAAAAAAGGACGTCCTGGATTTATGCATGGTATTGATTACCAACTTGCTTCTCAAGAAAAATCAGCTGAGGAGAAATTACAGAAATTATCCGAACGAATGCAACGAAGTCAACAAGAAAAACCTAGATTAGAGGAAACAGTCACCTGTCCATCATCAAGTAGTAATTCAGCCGACTCCAACGAAAATGAAGATGAAATAATCGAAGCCCAAGAAGAGTTGTTACAAGACCAGCCTGGCCCGTCACAGCCAAAAAAGAGGAGACTGTATGGAACATGTAACATCATCACACCAAAAATAGCCGCTGCATTTGATGCTTGCAAAATAAGCGACAGGTATGGAGGCCATATTTTGACGGCAGTAGCAGAAGCACTAGGTCATGACACCACATCTTTGTCCATCAGAAGAACCACACTTCAGCGCTCTAGACAACGCATCCGCGAAGAAAGAGCTGAACTATTAAAAACTGCCTTCGGTAATTCTGAATTGCCGGCCCCAGTCATCCATTGGGATGGAAAACTTTTACCTTCTCTCACTGGAATGGGAAATATCGATAGACTTGCTATCTTTGTTACTAGTGGAGATATTGAACAACTACTTGGAGTACCAGCTTTGCCCAATTCAACGGGAAGAGAACAGACTGAAGCAGTTTATGATGTGCTTTGTGAATGGAATTTGGACGAAAAGGTAATAGCTTTGTGTTGTGATACAACAGCATCAAATATGGGTTATATAAATGGGGCAGCCACACTATTGCAACAAAAATTAGAAAAAGATATTCTATATTTTCCTTGTAGACATCATATTTTTGAAGTGGTTTTGAGAAGTGTGTTTGACACAAAAATGCCTTCCTCATCTGGTCCAAATGTGCCACTATTTAAACGTTTTAGGGAATTTTGGCCTAAAATAGATCAAAATAAACTAAAAACTGGATTTCAGGTATCAAAAATTAAACACATTTTACAACCAGTTAAAGCCGAAATTGTAAAGTTTCTAAATGCAGCTTTAACTTTGCAACAGCCTCGTGATGATTATAAAGAATTTTTAATGCTTTCTAAACTTTTTGTTGAAGAAGAGCCCACTCACACGTCATTCTATCAACCAGGGGCATTTCATCATACACGTTGGATGGCCAAAGCCATTTACTGTCTAAAAATATTTTTTTTCCAAGATCAGTTCCAACTAACTAAAAAAGAAAAATAGGTATTGAAGATATATGTCTCTTTATTGTAAAGGCCTGGTTTACAGCGTCATTTGCTAGTAAAGCACCGCTTCATGACTTAGACTTTTGTAAAGAACTCATTAATTATCAAAATATTGACAAAGAAATATCTCAAGCCGCAAGTAGGAAAATAGTGAACCATTTGTGGTACCTTAATTCAGTAAATGTTGGCTTATCTTTCTTTGATGACGATATTTCAGTTACCACTAAAAGAGAAATGGTTAAAGCTTTGAATAGGAAAGCACCAAATCAAGAGGGTATTAAACGACTTATGATTAGTAACATCACTGACGTTGAAAACAAGGAAATTCAGGACTTCATATGCGAGAACACTAAACAGTTTTTTCAAAAATTAGGTTTGTCTATGGAATTTTTGGAAAATGATCCAACAACATGGAGGGAAAATGAAAGTTATACCCGATGTTTCAATATTGTAAACAAAATTAAAATTGTAAATGATGCCGCTGAGAGAGGAATCAAACTTATTACTGACTATAATGACATTTTAACAAAAAATGAAGACCAAAAACAGTTTTTACTCCAAGTTGTAAATGATTATAAATCACAGTTTCCAAATGTAAAAAAAGAAACCCTGTCGCATGCTTTGGCCTAGTGCAAAAAATATTGTTTTTATTACTATATGTCTTGTAGATTTAGGATAATATTTGATACTATGTATGAAAAAAACGTTTCATAATAAAATACACAAAGATAAAACGAGAGTTTTATTTCAAAAACTTCTAGTCTAGTTTTCTTAGACTACGAATTTACAGTAGTATGACACATGTCATAGTCACAACAGATAATGTCTTTGATATTTGTATGACTTGTTTAGTCATTCTAAAGATAAATGTTGCTGATTAAAAAAAAAACAATGCATCAACCAAAGAATGTAAATAATTCCATTTACTTTTATTATTGCATAATAATGCATTCTGCGGCACCCCTTGCCTTTAATTTGCCTGAATAATATTTTGAGGGGACTGTTTTTTTCTTCAAATGGAACCATTTGCAGGGGTGAGAAATAAAAAATTTCGATTTCGAAAAAGATGGGCCACCCTACTGGGCACATTGATCTATAGCTTAGATTTCTGCCTGAAAGATGGTTGGTGTGTTAGCAAGAGCTTCAGATGGCCTGCATTTAGGCCCTGTTACGCCCACACCAACCATTGGATCCATCTGTGTACCAGATATGTGACACTTTCTCCAACCGCAGTACTTCGATCCTGTTCGCCTGACGGCTTTCAATTAGCACATCGAAGGGGCAGTCAAAGTCATGCTTGATTGCCATTGAGTCAGTGGGTTTGGTCATGGATTCGAATTGGATTAGCTCCAGAATCCTTAAGTGATCAACCAGGTCGCCTGGTCTGAATTTAAGTGCCTGATGCAGCCTTAGAGCACTAAGTGCTGCTTCCTTCCTTACATGCAAATGCAGAAGATGTAAGTCCAGCATTGCCTCCATAGATGCTGTGGGACAGGAGCGCTGTAGTCCCTAGACAGGCAAGGCGTTGCAATTTCTGCAACTTTTCTTGTGCTATTTTCTCTTCTGTTTTTGGCAACCATACACATGATGCGTAGGTAACCATGGGTCTTGCAACCGAAAGGTAGGACCAATGTATCATTTTTGGCCTCAGACCTCAAGTCTTACCAAACAGCCTACTGCACGTCCAAATAGCCATCATTGCTTTGGTAAGTGTCCTTTTTAAATGTGAGTTCCAGATAAGTTTTTGGTCCAGGATTACTCCTAGATATGTTTAATGTTACCTTGATAGTGTTAGAATTTCCGAACCCACAGTACAGGGTGTTTACTAAGTAAGAATTGATGTCAGAAACGGAATTATAAGAGAAGATTTCTGGATTATTCGAGAAGGTTCTACAGTGTTCTTCTCGGGAAATAGTGGTGACACGGAGAATTGACTTAGGGGGCGTTATGTAAGGACTAATTTTGAACTAAAAACTGTGAAAAGGGCGTTTTCGGGAAAAGTTACAGAACATTCTATTCGGAAACTACTGGAGATAATCAAAATCTTTCAACTGAAAAGTGATATGGACACTGAAAAAAACTCATTTACGTTAGTTTGCGAACATTTCTAGAACATTCTATTCGTAAACTGGTGGAGAAAATCAAATTCTTTAAACTGAAAACTGATATAGACACTGAAAAAGGCTCATTTGTGTTAGCTCTCGGAAATTTATAGAATATTCTATTCGGAAACTAGGAAGATAGTTAAATTATTTCAACTAGAAAGTGATATAGACACTCATTTGTGTCAGTTTGAGAAAATTTCCAGAACATTCTATTTGGACATTGCTTCAGATAGTGGAATTCTAACAACTGAATAGTGACCTAGACTCTAAATAAGACTCTTTGGAACCTCTCCACTAAATGTTTGTGAAAATTTGTTAATTTAATCGAAAACCAGGCTAGAACTATAATTTATACTTAGCGATTCGGATAGTTAGTTATGTTTTGGGGAAAGAACGGAAAAGAGTGAAGTGTAATATATATCGTTGAAATCATAATAATATCTATTTTCTAATGGCACAACAAAAAATGGATATTATATTGCAATATTAAAAAAGTATATGTGCCAAAAGGGCTCTAAACGACATCCGACCTGGACCAAAAACTTATTAGCTCACGTGTGGTATCAAATTATGCCAAATTTTATGAAAATTGGTCTGCTAGTTTCTGCGGTATCGTATTGACATACATACATATACATATGTAGTGCCGATTTTAGCAATATCGGCCCCCCTCTCTGCTCTCCAATTCACATAAATGTAAAAAAAAGAAGAGAAAAAATGAAGGAAAAAATTAAATCATATTTATTTTTTGAAATTACAATTTTTTTATTAAAATTTTATTTTCCTGACCTTCCTATCAACAAATTGTCTTATTAAGTCAGCGAAGTCCATCCGCAATTTCATTTTCGATTGAACAAGTTGCTAAGTTTGTTATTCTGGATTGAGATATTGTTAATCGCAAATTGGTTTTATCAGCTTAAGCTTAGAAAAACTCCTCTATACACTATCTACGGTTATATGTATACAGGTATAGTTATTAATATTCTCGATACAATCCATACATTGGGAAACAGTTCTTGAATTTTGCGATCTTTAATGAAATTTAAAACGTAGACAAGAGTAACGAGTAACATTATCTTGGTCGGTAAAAAGGATTTCATGAGTTCTTCAGAAAACAAACAGCCGCTCTACCAAGTACCAAGTCATTACATGTAAGGGCGGTCGTCCAACCATGCCCTACCCTAACGCAGTTACTGCGCACATGCATACGCAGACATTTTTGAAAAAGCACTTTTCCTTCTTTCTGAGACCTTAAAACGTAAAGAACTGGTGATTTCAATTTTCGATTTTTGACTAATTTCAGTAATCTCCCCATTTTTATGGGTGGGGAGATTAACAAACTAAATATATTTTCGAATGTACTATTGCCTGCAATACTGATTTAATGAATATTTACAATATCTAACCATCATACATTTAGGTCGAACTTGATAATGTAATAGATTACCCCTTTGACTAGTGTTTGTAGCCAACGTAAAATACCTCTAACACATTTATGCCATCCACCACATCATAAATAGATAAAACATGTTAATATGCATTTACCATGTCGCTACTGCGGATCCATAGTTAGTAACATTTAAAATTAAATCATATTGTGTCAAAAAAGAATACTTACTCGTATAAATGTTTTGAAGATAACAAGTTCTAGAAAAAAGAATTTACTTTTATACAGTTTCGGCAAAAGTAGTTTTTTATGTATCCTGAGATAAACGAGTCCAAAAAAGAAAACAAATAAATTAGGAAAAGAAAGACATACTTCCACTACAATGCACACGCCGTTAGAAGTGTTAGATACGGGCGAGCGTAGAGGCGTCTTGACTGTGCATATATTTCGATACTTCAGTGAAGCAACGTTCAGCGCGGTTAGTACTTGGATGGGTGAAATCCATCTTGAGAAACATAGCGATCTCGTCCCACTTTGTAGCGGCTTGTATATCAGCGTATACGCGGAAGTTATGTAATTTCAAAACGAGGATTACGTAGTGGATATTCTATCCTTCGGGGGGGGGGGTTGTAATACAGTCTATTATCTATGTCTATTAAATGTTAGGCAAGTAAAAGATCCCAACTCATCGAAAGAGAAGAGGTTCGGCAAAATTTTCAGGTTGGGAGTAGTTCGTCTCCTGGCGTCGGCGATAGGTCCTGGTAGCGGAAATAGGCCGACGTTAAATAAATAGATACAAAAAAAGTATAGATACTGATGCCCTGCGTTGATACACGACAAGGTGATAAAGGTATACAATTTCACAAGTGTGGATCACGTTGGGAACGAACAGTATGTCCGCCTTTCTTTTCCTAATTTCTGTGTCTTCTTTCTTGCACTCGTTTATCTTCATTTACCGAGTCTGTATATAGTTTCTATTGCGATTGTCAATCAGTTCACTCGAAATAACGAGTTACTAAATAATATGCGACATATTGGCGAAAATATTGTTAAAATTTAAATGTGCCTGCGCTAAACATTTTTTTGTGGATTCAAAATCAAAAATTCCTTAATCTAATAACAAAAAATCTTACTGAACAGATTTTTACAACTACATCTTTTCTCATTTCGAACTTATTTGGAATAGAATAATATGAAATGGAATAGAATGGAATAAAATGGAATGTGATGGAACAGAAAATGTAATGAAATAGATCATAACAGAATTAGTACAGTAAGTGAAGATTTTAAATCCCAGCCCGAAAACGATGTAATGAATTTCCAATTTTTTTTCTTCAACATGCTTCATAAAGTATGTACATAAGAATCTATATTGTCATTTTTCCTGCTTTTTGATTGGGAGCGGTTCCGATCCCTTCTTAAAGGTTGTCGCAAAAAAAAGACAAAAAATACACATAATCTGATAGAGAATCAAATTATAAAAAAGAAAATTCATACACTTTTTTGCTCAAATGCATATTTTTCGAGATATTGCGAATTGAAAATTGCAATTTTCACCCCTAGAAGTTTCTTTTAACTGCTCGAAAAATGTAATAAAACAATGCAAGAATACAAAATTAAAGCTATATTGCAAAAAAAATTAAGGAAATTTCTTTCATCGTTTTCGGGCCGGGAATTTTATCATTTTTATTGCTTTGCTTACTGTACTAAATGGAATGGATACGTAGTTTGTATATTTCAAAATGAAAGTGTTTTTGCCGCTTTTGCATGATTGCTGCAGGATTCATACTAAAGCGGCAACGGAGCACTTTCCGCTCTTAACATACACGTAATAGACGGAGAGCTGGGCACGAAATTTCGATATGAAAAATTTCCGTCACAATACGTCATACACTAAGGGAGGACCCTGATTTGGGAATTTGCTGACAGCTCGAGTGGGGAGGGGCGCCGCCATATTGAAAAAATGGCGCACAACAACAGTTTCTTTGAAACAGTGCCTCATACGGCAAAAAATCTTCTTATAAAAATAAAAGAGCATTAAATTTTCTACAAATTATGTCGTATACATTTTTTCGTTAAACTGAATAGTTTCGGTGCAGCAGCCGATCGAAGTCAAGCATTCTTGACAAAATTATGATTTTTTGTAATTTCTCAATTTAGTGCGACTTTTATGAAGAAGTATTTTCGTGTTGAGACAAAATTTGTTTTCATACCTGAAAATCCTCAAATATAGTTGATTTTACTTGTCTGCTACGCATAGCTCTATGTTCAATACTCATTTCCACACCACCTTGAGGTAGAGAATATGGAGGTTTTCTTTTTACGTGGTTGTCCCCTGTAGGCCTAATCCACGACTAGCCTGCTTCTTGAGGCGTTTTAGGTGCTTGATGTCGAAGGTCCAAGTTCGTTGTAGTCTTCAACAATACTTTCTTCGGAAATTGCTTCCGTTGCGCTGTCCACTGATTCTACGTATTGATTGTTATCCATGCTTGCGAGAAATGTTTCGACTGGAGAGTCGACTTCCTCGTTGTCATGAAGCTCGTCGACTGTTGCTGGTGCATTGTCGCAGCTTTGTCCATTACAAAATTTGAAAATTACAGAACATTTTAGCCCTGCCTTTCTACAACCACGTGCTGCACTGCACCCTTGCTTGCATTTACAGGAAAGAAATTTAAGTAGCTTTTCAGAAGCAGGATCTTTCAGCATTGATACTGGTGTAAGCCCAGCTTTGCTCTATTTCAAGCCCGATTCTTCAACATTTTTACAAGCCCCCTGCCACTCCTGGACTTGATAATATATCCTGAATGAATGCTGCCGTGCCGCTGCAGCTGTAATTGGTAGAGACGCGATGTTAAACTTGCTTTTTGTGAGCCATCTTACGAAACATTGGTAACGATAAGCGTCCAGAGAGATATTATCTCCATGTTTGGCTCCATACAGTGCCAGAATAAAGCGTTCTCCAGCATCAGCATTACTATCCTGAAAAAGTGGAATGCTGTCATGATGCTTTTGTAGGATGGTCAGGAATTTTAATTTGCCCTGATTAAAAAGTGTACAAGTTGTGTCACACCCGCTAAAAGCGTGAAGAAATAGAATATTATCAGTGATGATTTTACCGCTCGACATACTATGGGAAGAATACAGTTGTAGAAAGGCAGGGTTAAAATGTTCTGTAATTTGCAAATTTTGTAACGGACAAAGCTGCGACAATGCACCAGCAACACTCGACGAGCTTCATGACGACGACGAAATCGACTCTCCAGTCGAAACATGTTTCGTAAGCATGGAGAACAACCAATAGGTAGATTCAGTGGACAGCGCAACGGAAGCAATTTCCGAAGAAAATATTGTTGAAGACTACACCGAACCTGGACCTTCGACATCAAACACCTAAAACGCCTCAAGAACCAGGCTAGTCGTGGATTAGGCCTATAACATTGAGCTATGCGTAGCAGACAATATTTGAGGATTTTCAAGTATGAAAACAAATTTTTTCTCAACACAAAAATACTGCTTCATAAAAGTCGCACTAAATTGAGAAATTACAAAAAATCATAATTTTGTCAAGAATGCTTGACTTCGATCGGCTGCTGCGCCGAAACTATTCAGTTTAACGAAAAAATGTATAGGGCATATTTTGTAGAAAATTTAATGTTATATATGTTCATAAGAAGATTTAATGCAACCCCCAACTTCAATACCTAGCTGATTTCTCGAAAAAACAATTTAGGTAATAAACACTTAGGTAATAAACACTTAGGTAATAAACACTTTTTTATGCAGAATTTTACTGGGAACATTTTTTATTAGTATAATTATTTTTGTAGTACAAACGGTTTTCCAGAAAAACGCAAAAAACTACCGAATTGCACTTTAGGGATGGGTTTTAGGGATGAGGCTTGAGAACTTTTTTTTATTTTGAAAGTACATCCCTTGACAAGTTTAATCCCCAAGTGGCAAAACTTTACAATTTTTTTTTCTATTGGGCTATTTTTAAGCTAATATGAATGGCCTATCAGGTAAAGTCTCAGATAAGTCGATTTTATTGGTATATTCTTGCATATTGTATCTATTATAATATGCATTTCGCATTTCTGTCTTTGAAAGAAATGACAGGCAACCAAGAATACGCAATATCCAATTCTTAACACAGCAGTGTGACTGCGCATGCGCGCCCCAAAAGTCATAACGCAGTGGCTAGACGCTAGTTAGTGTAAGATGAACGAAAACTGGAAGCAATTTTTGATATTACGAGGATATTCGAAGATTTGGCGGAGTCGCCGGTGTTACATACCAATTAAGAATTTAGTTCTCGTTTTATATTAATGATAATTTTTCACAAAACAACAGGGCATTATTGTAACTTCCTATCGTGTCATATACTATTTCGCAACGAAAGAGAGCCTTGCATGGAGGCGAATCAGCCGAAGAATATTTTTTACAACAGTACGACCTGAGACTTTTATTGAAAATCGCGCCCGTCGATCAATTTGCTTTTACAAACAAATTATACAGCATGTTGTCGCTCATGTCGTTGTTTTCAATTCTGTTGATGATGACGATTTCATTGCATGATGGTTTTTAATTGAGATGCGATAATTCCAGCAAATTTTCTGAAGATTTACGTGAAACCTGGCACAATGGCGGACACCGAAAAGTAAACGACTATTTGATATTATATACTGTGGACTAAAAGTACATTATTATAAGCAACTAAAGTGAGATTATGATGTATTATTTGTTTATCCTTCAGGCAGGGACCTTGATATATGTGAAACTACTAAAAAGGTTGATTTTTTTTTTTTTAATCGCCTTAAAATATCTCTAGAAAGTAAGATATAAAATTTCACTCAGATTTACAAATACCTGTCTATCTATTAGTGGAAAGTAGCAAGGAATAGTACTTTATTACCAAATATCAATTTGAAATCAGTGCAAGACGTATTTTTAAAATTAGTAATTTTTTTTGCGCCTACTTAAAATTGATATTTGACAACACGGTACAGTTCCTTGCTACTTTCCACTAATAATAATAATAATAATAATAGTTTATTTATCTTTAGAAAACATACATTTTATAGATACGTCAAATTGGACAGACACTTACCATTCTAAATAAAAATAAAACTTAGCAGGTTACAACCAGATTAAAATCAGACATATATAGGTAAGTAAATCCCGATAGGTCACCACTTGATTAAAATTATACATCTTATATGAACAATTAATATACAAAATTAGTCAGTTAATTAATTAATCAATATTACAAAAGTTAATAAAGCTAATGCAGGACAAACGATACATAAATTATATAATAAAGTGTGTATCAATATATATTATATTTTCTACCCAAAAATGCTTCCATTGTCAACAATGACTTGGTAAAATTCATCAATGGAGTATATACAATTTTCAGTCATAATTTTTTTTAGTTTATTTTTAAATATGTTTATGGGAAGATTACGAAATGACAAAGGCAGAACATTCAGCATTCTAATTCCCATGTTATTACTTATCTGCAGCCTGGTTTGAGGTATTATTAGGTTATCTCTATTTCTGGTATCATGCTGATGATTATCAGCATGCGTAATGTAACTGTTTATGTTTTGCTTTACAAATAGAATATTATGATATGCTATGCAGGAGAAGAGTGACATTATTTTTAACGATGTAAACAGGACCCTGCAACTCTCATGCCATTTAGCACCTACTATACTTCTTACTGCTGATTTTTGTAGTATGAAAATTTTTTGTAAATGACAGTGGGCTGCATGCAAGTATTCCATAGATTAGCTGAGAATGAAAAAGTGAGTAATATGTTGTTTTAGCGGCTTGTTCATTTACAGTATTTCTTATTTTCCTAATTGCAAAGACAGACTTAGACAGTTTAATGCAAAGTATATTAATATGTTCAATCCAATTTAAATGTGTGTCTATATGAACCCCTAAAAATTTTGTATTGAGACATTCATCAGAATTATTTTTGGTCTGAAATGTTAACACTACAGTTTTACTCTCATTTAACAATAATTGGTTGGGTGCAAACCAAGCTTTAGCCTGTTGAAGTATATATGTGAGGATGTGCTGACTATCATCTTCAGCATCTATGCTTTTTCCAAAAGTTGAATCATCTGCGTACATTAATGTGGTAACATTTAAAGTATTCAAATGATTTGGCAGATCATTTATATATACCAGGAAGAGCAGAGGTCCCAGCACGGACCCTTGTGGCACCCCTCGTTTTATCTGCATGAGTTCGCTTTTATCATTATGGTACTCAACTAGTTGAGACCTATTTCTAAATAGGACTCAATTAACTTTAAACAATGGCCACGTACTCCATAAAAATCTAGCTTGTTAAGCAGGATAGTGTGATCTACACAATCAAAGGCTGATGTTAAATCAGTAAATATTCCCAAGTACTTTTTTTTGTTTTCAAGAACTTCCTTAATGTGCTGTGTCAATGATAATATTGCATCGGTAGTTGATATCCCTCTTCTAAAACCAAATTGTTGTGCACATAGTATTTTATTTGTGTCCAAGTAATCCACCAGATTATTAAAAATCCCAGTTTCTAAAATTTTTGAAAAGGCTGGCAATATGGAAATTTGCCTGTAATTTTGTGGTTCAGTTAGATCACCTTTCTTGTGTATTGGAATCACTTTACCTATTTTCATTAGAGAGGGGAAACAACCTTGCAACATACATGCATTTACAATATTTGCTAGAGGTTCTCGCACAAAGGGAGAGCATTTTTTTATTATGTAAGTATTTAATCCATTAATATCTTCAGTTTTTTTGTTTTTAAGTTTATTAATTATTATTCTGATATCATCGGGTGTTACAGGTTTGTAAAAAATGAAACTTTTGTTTTGCAATTTTTTGTCCATAAAGTTGTTTGTATTATTTTGAGTTCCCTGAAGGCTTTGTACAATAGTCTCAGCATTATGTATAAAAAATTAATTGAGTTCATTCGCAGATAGAGTGTCTATATGGGTGTTTGGCATACACTCCCTTCCTGCTTCAGCATTGATGATATCCCATACAATTTTCTGATAGTTATCCGTTTCCTCCAGACGATGTTGGTAATATAATTGCCTCGCAGATATTAGCAGATTTTTGTATTTTTCTTTAAATTCTAGATATGTTTCTTTGTTTCGTTCGGTTGGATTTAGTTAATAGCAACTGTAAAGAAATAATACCATATTTTTTGCGTTTGTGACTTCAGAAGTCACCCAGTGTTTTGTGTTGTACTGTTTCTTTTGAATTGGCATTAGTGGAAAACATATGTTATAGTAATACAAGAAAGTATTCTGGAACAAGTCAAATTTCTGTTCTGCTGCTCCACTTCATATATTTCAGACCATTCCTCTTGGCTTAAATGATAGTTCATCACCAACATATTTTCATCAGTAAATTTTCTTTTAGTTTTTATGATTTTATCAAGACCAACATGGTTCACCTTACAATCATTCAGCTCTAATAGTTGACAGTGATGATCTGATATACATAATGGTACATTAAAAACATTACAGTTATTAAGATTGGTAAAAATATTATCTAAACAGTTACCTTTGTCGTGTGTACTTTCTGCCAATAAATGTTGTAGATTAAATGACATAAAAAATTGCAATACTTTTTGAGTATATATATATACAGTAATTATGATTAGATGAAGAGTTTTTATGTAACAAGCTGATAACTCGCACACTTGCCCAACAGATAATCTGACTATATTGGTTAATTCAATTGCTTGTAAGTGATTATGGAGGTATACACAAGAACCTCCATTTTTAATTTTTTTCTGCAGTAGCAACTTATCATATTAAAACCTTTAATATTATAACATGATACCTCACTTGATATTAACCAGTGCTCAGAGATGCAGACAATTTGTACAGAGAGATTCAGGAATACAAAATGTTATATTTCATCTAATTTATTTCTTAAACACTGAACGTTTAGGTGGAAGATGGAAACATTTTTTAATGTGGGAATAGCTGTTCCTTTTGAAGTTATTTGTCTAAAAAAGAATTTGGATTTTCTTTACTGGGGATCTCATATAAATCGTCTGTTTCTAATGAGTGCTGTGGTTTATCCAGAAAGCGCCTATCTAATCTAAAGTCGAATCTCTCAAAAGTGACCTTTTTTGGCCAGAATCCCGGATCGTATACTTTATTTAACAGGTGTGTTTCCACCTCTATCATATAGGACTGGTTGTCCTTAATTCTATTAATAGTTTGTAATTTTTTTACATATACATCTTGACTGTTAGTTCGATTAGATACATAATTCTTAACATTATCAGTTGTTATACAGTCAGGTACTAGACTAGATATAAACAGCCAAATTTTCTTCTGCTTGTTGTAATCCCGTCCGTGAAAGCTCTTGTCACCTTCCCCATTACCATATTTTGGTCGTCTTCTTTTCCGAACTGTACGAAAACCTTCATTATCTTTTGGTGTATTAGTTAAATTTACTTCTGGAGTTTTTTTATTTTTATTGGGTGTATTATTAGAAGTACTGGTCAGTGCCATTTTATAGGAATTATTATTATTTATTTTATTATTTCTCGCCTTATTTGCTTCTACGGTATTCGGAGACCTTATATTTATAGTTTTATTTGGTGCTGTTTCTATGTAGATGTCATTGTTTTCTGCCCAGAAGGATTACGTTTACTGTTTACCACATTAGACTTATCAGTTGTAAGAAGACGTATCAAATCAATATTGCTATCTCTAATATTTCTTATTTCATGTTTAATAGTTTTAACTTCATTTTGATACTCTAATTGTAGTGCAGCAGCAGTTTCTTTTAGGGTCTGAATATATACTTGATGTGATTTGATCAACATATGCTCAAATTGTTGTAATTTTTCAATGACATTGTTTTGTTCACAAAGTTGTCTTTTTATTATGCTATTTTCTTCTGTTAACTGGTTATTTAATAGTTGGACCTTATTTAAAATTGAACAACAATTGGGGCAGTAAAAACGCAGTCGTCTCTTGGTTAGTTCTATAGCCCTTATTTCAGTGGGTACAAGTCCTGCACATAATTTACAATAGGCCCTTTAGCATTCATCGCAATTAATTATTTGCTTTAAGTCCAAGTTTTTATTCTTACATTCTTCGTGGTTCACACAATCCATCATGATTTTCTTATTTGGTTTATTTATTGAGAGCAGCACATTTTAAGTTTTTAGGTCCGGTCCTGGTAAGAATAAAAAAACACGAGAACAAAAAACATCAACTAGTTTATAGAAAGTCTGTAGTTTTTCCTTTCCCTCTTTTTATCACTTAGACAAAAAACTACGCTGATAAAATTTCACTGTTTAATTTATTTGCTTCAAATTTAGTTTATTTAATTAATTTGTTGATTTACATAATCGTTTCAGTTAGTATTTGTTATGAATCACTATTCACCAATCTCTTAGGAACATCTTGGCACAAAACATATTTTAATGATTCAGTATTTTCACTATTATAAGTTTATTTCTTTGGAGCTTTAAAAACCTGACATTTAACAAAATCTGGTAGCAGGCATTTGTAAAACTGAATGAAATTTTATTTCTTACTTCTTAGAGATATTTTTTGAAGGCGATCAATTTTTTTTTAATTGTTACCATTTTCCTTGTGGACATTCCTCGTTTTTTCCCTGTGTGTGATTTTTCAAACACGAAAATTAGCTGACTGTGTTGCATTTTTACAGTGGAGTTGTCTTTGTAGTAAAATATAGAGGTTTGTCTACTAAATGGCAGTGCCAGCTGACTTCACGATATATTGTGACATACCTCCTTTTACCCCTTTGGTCTTCATATGCTCTGTGCGGAGTCGTTTAGGCTCTGATCAAGACGTCTTCTAAGCTTTATATCTAACATTCTTCTTCTTTAGGAAAGCTATTTTTTTTGTGGAAAGTTGGCAATATCCACGTTATTTTTTAATAAAATAGTTGCTTCTAACATTGAATATTGACTCCAGGCAATTGATGGAGCTCAGATGGGTAAGCCAAAATAACAAATTTGGTAATTATCTTGAACCTAAATTTTGAACAAATAGTAGACATTTTCGTATTTTGGTTTTGACTTATTGGGCAATAATCGCATGGTAGATTGAGTCGCAGCTTCAAAAATTTATCCTGCAAGTTTTCTATACCGCTTTCGTTGCTACTTTCCGTCCATTTTTATGTGGAAACCGTATAATAAATGATGAAAGAACTAAGCGCTGTTACTTGGTAGCTATGATAACATGTAACAACTGGGGGTAAGGGGAAATTCTAAAATCTCGCCGCCACTGTAACAAATCCTGGAATGGGGGTAATTTAGCACTCTTGTATCAATAATAAACAAAATAACCAATGAATATTCTTTCCTTGAATAGGGGTTGATGGATTCGCTACCACCACCCTGGATTAACAGGGATCAAAAATTGAAAGGTAAAGCTGTTCAAAAACTGTGGATCCTGTCGTGGATCCTGAAAGTTGAGTTAAATGGGAGAGAACTCTCGTCGAGAATAATACTGCAAATTTTAAATTTAAATCGACTTTAATAAGATAATGAAATTGACTCTAGCAAAACAACAAAATTTTCAAGTAACATATCAATGGTTGACAAAATACTCTTACTAAAACGAAAACAGTAATGTGAAGATAGAATTCATAAAATTGCAATGAAACATTTAATTCAAATATAAAAAGAATAATAATAACACAGCCCCACAAAAAAAAATGAAAGTTCTGTACCAGAGACGTGAATACATAGATTTTGTGTATTTTTTTATGCTGAATCCGAATCTGCAGCGAAAAATATGGGTTACCCAGGTAGTTTTTTAGTAAAACGCAAAATCATCCCCTAAAATAGAGTGATACGGTAAAACTTTATAATGAAATGCAACAATTTGTAAATACTTTGAGAAAACATTTTAAAATAAGGTTTTGAGCATTAGAAAGAAATATATGCAAATTAAATCCATACCCACCCCTACGAGGGGGTTAATTCCACCTTTAAGATCAAATAACGAATGTTATAGTGCAAAACAATGTGAAAAGCCATAACCTCGTAGTTTGTAATTCCAAATATACAAATGTAGGTTGACAGACAATATACCTAAAAAATATATATAATCTTATTGTTCAGGGGCTTGAAACCACCTCTGCATACCTAAGTATTTCTTACCACTTCGAGTCACATATTTTTCTATTCAATGGTTTGGTCTAAATTTTGCGCGTGTTTTTGTGGTCGCTGATTACGAATCTGAATTCCGAATCCGAAAATTCCTGAATAAAAGATGGCGGATCCAATATGGCGGAAGTAAAAAATTGGAAAAGCATTCAAAATTTGAAGAGTATGGCTGAAACTTGTTACTCGGGGGTTTTTGGAGTCGCTTATCATGATTCTCTGTAGACGCCTATTTGGTAAAAATTATAAAAAAAAATTTGTCAAACTTACAGATGTCAAACTGGCAGATGTCAAACTGACAGATGTCACAATGACAGATGTCAAACCTGACATGTCAAACTGACAGGTGTCCAAAGGGATAAACGTCATTTTGACAGATGTTAAACTGGCAGATGTCAAAGGGAGTAAACGTCACTTTGACAGATGTCAAACTGACAGCTACCCCGACGTGGTCATAAGATTAATAATAATAATGTACTATTTGCCATTCAAATTTTCCACCCAGCTCATGTAACTTGTTAGGAAAGGAGTACTTTCAAGCTCTAAATTATAATTTCCCACGATATTGCCACGATGATCAGTTTTATGTATTTGGCTCCAAATCGTCCCTATTTCATTCGTCCTCACTTTCACATTTAAGCGAGACTGCACACTGCAAATCGAATTTATATTAGTTGTTTCTCATTTTTAGACATTTGCCTATTTTTACTCAAATGCCTCAATTTTTTTAAACATTCATAACATATTTCTTTGGGTGGTAAATATCAATTTCTATGGTACTTTTTAATCCGCCATAATGGGTCCGCCATTTTTTATTTAAGAATTTGCGAATTAAGACCCCAGAATCGTGATCAGCGACTCCAAAAACTCCCGAGTAACAAGTTTCAGCCATAATCTTCAAATTTTGAGTGCTTTTCCGATTTTTACATCCTCCATATTGGATACGCCATCTTTTATTCAGGAATTTTCGGAATCGGACTTCAGATTCATAATCAGCGACCCCAAAAATCCACGGTAACAAAAGGGCATAGCAGGATAAGCATGTGTTAGGTGCCCCCGCACCAATCCGGTTGAAATTTTTAGGACAAGTTGATAGTAGTGTTAGATGAAATTTCCCAAAATATTATTTTTGGAAAACCATTTTTACGGGAGTTATGGGGGTAAAAAGAAAAATGAAAAAAAATTTTTTTCTCGAGAACGGATAAACCGATTTTCATGAAAAAAATATATGTTATGGCTTTTGATGGTGCAAATGAGAGAAAAAATTATTGAACCCATTTGTCGAAAAGAAGTGGTGAAAAAATTTTTTCAAAATAAAAAAAAAATTTTTTTAGGGGATGTTCCAGAGGCACACCCACAATTTTCTTCCAAATAAATGCTTATATGCCCCTTTAAAACATATCCAATTTTCAAAGCGATCGGAAGGGTACAACATACTCAAAATTGATAATCATTGGCAGACTGCGGGCGGCGCGTAGTCTATGTAATGAAGCACAACTTTTTTGTAAATATTTCGTGCAAATTCGAGATTACCTTCTTCCCCTCATTTTCGAGGGTGCTGAACACAATGCAAGTGGTAGGAGAAGCTTTTGACCGCCGCAACCCCCTGCAACTTTTTTGAAAAATTTTTTCAAAATAAAATTTTTTTTATGGGATGTTCTTTAAGAATGAAAACTAAGAAAAGTCTCATCAATATAGAGTAACCTGATTCGTGAGAGGCAGGAGGACTCACGCAAAAAAGTCAACCCGAATTGTGAAAGGCAAGGGGACTCATAATAACCAAGCACCTCGACTAATGAGAGGCAAGGGAACTTACAATAAACAAACGATTATTTAGAGGCAAGTAGACTCACGATAAATAAACACCCCGACTCATGAGAGGCAAGGGGACTCACAATAAACAGGCACCTTCACTAGTGAAAGGCACTGTAACCTCCTCGTAGTGGACTTTGAAAATTAGTTCTTTCGTAGGCTGACTGCGGACGTCATCCTTGCAAAATCTTCAGATTTTCAAACTAAATTTTGTTTGACCCCACAGTTGACGTCAGAGAATTTTTGCACCACACTTCTTGAAGTTTGATACTGATTTAAATGGTAGGGTGGTAATGGCCGCCAGTGACCGTTGCAGTAAGATGTAGTAATGAACCGCTAGTCTATGTAATAAAGGCAGAAATAGTGTAAATATTTCTTGCAAAGACGAAATTACCTTCCTCCGTCTGTTTTCGAGGGTGTTGAACACGATGCAAGTGGTGGGAGAAGTTTTTGACCGCCGAAAACCTCCTTATGGATCTCTTTGTTTTCTATACGGGTCTGGAGAGTCATTTATCAACGGGTTATACTTGAAATAACATGGAAGATGATTATAGAGTAAGTTGAGTCCAGACAGCAGGTCAAGGGGTTTAATTAAACCCTTCCGAGGAGTGGAAAATCATTTTTATCAAATAATTCGGGTTCAAACGCGTTTCCCCCGTTTTTGGGCTAATCATGGGAAAAATATTCATTTTTAGCTCCAACCCCTCTTCATCTCTCAAACGGTGAGTGAGAGGTAATTTCTGCCCGTTTGAGGGGGTTGGAGCTAAAAATAAATATTTTTCCCGTGATCAGCGACCCCAAAAAAGGGTCAAGTATAACCCGTTGATAAATCACTCCCCAAATCCCTTTATATGTGAAAACATAAAGGGATCCATAAGAGGGATGGCCGTTTCAGGGGGTTGCGGCGGTCAAAAACTTCTCCCACCACCTGCATCGTGTTCAGCACCCTCGAAAACGAAGGTGGGGGAGGTAATCTCGTCTTTGCACGAAATATTTACAAAAAAGTCGTCTTATAATGCTTCATTACATAGACTACACGCCGCCCGCAGTCTGCCAATGATTATCAATTTTGAGTATGTTGTACCCTTCCGATCGCTTTGAAAATTGGATATGTTTTAAAGGGGCATATAGGCATTTATTTGGAAGAAAATGGTAAGTGTGCCTCTGGAACATCCCCTAAAAAAAAATTTTTTTTTATTTTGAAAAAATTTTTTCACCACTTTTTTTTTGACAAATGGGTTCAATAATTTTTTCCCACATTTGCACCATCAAAAGCCATAACATATATTTTTTTCATGAAAATCAGTTTACCCGTTCTCGAGAAAAAAATTTTTTTCATTTTTCTTTTTACCCCCGTAACTCCCGTAAAAATGGTTTTCCAAAAATAATATTTTGGGAAATTTCATCTAACACTACTATCAACTTGTGCTAAAAATTTCGACCCGATTGGTGCGGGGGCACCTAACACATGCTTATCCTGCTATGCCCTTTAGACCAAACCATTGAATAGAAAAATATGTGACTCAGAGGGGTAAGAAATGCCTAGGCCTGCAGAGGTGGTTTCAAGCCCCTTAAAAATAAGATTATACTATATTTTTTAGGTATATTGTTTGTCAACCCACATTTGTATATTTGGAATTACAAACTATGAGGCTATGGCTCTTCCCATTGTTTTGCACTATAACATTCGTTGTTTGATCTTAAAGGTGGAATTAACCCCCTCGTAGGGGTGGGTACGGATTTAATTTGCATATATTTCTTTTTAGTGCTCAGAATCTTATTTTAAAATGTTTTCTCAAAGTATTTATAAATTGTTGCATTTCATTATAAAGCTTTACCGTATCACTCTATTTTAGGGGATGTTTTTGCGTTTTACTAAAAAACTGCCTGGGTAACCCATATTTTTGGCTGCAGATTCGGATTCAGCATAAAAAAATACACAAAATCTATGTATTCACGTCTCTGGTACAGAACTATTATTTTTTTTGTGGGGCTGTGTAATTACAGAGAGCATCTAACTCTCCTGTAGTGAGTGTTATCAATATGTCAATACGGGAACATTTAACAATACGTATAAAACAGTAAAAATACTTAAAAAAAATTCTCACCCCTTCCTGCAGCACGCACTATTATTTTATATCCGTTTCTCGCGGACGCGCAGTGACACTCCATATTCTAATTAATTATAAAACTTTCCAGTGTGAAAGTTAATATTGTGACGGTTATACGATTTACGTTTATTGCATGGCTCCGAGCACTCGGATTGGGGTCTGGACAATCTACATTATTAATATTTAAAAATAAATTCACTTGGGTAAAATTATGACTTATTTATTAACTCAAAATATTTGGACTCGTTGTCGATAGATTTGTCGGTATGGTCCAAATCCATGGCCTCCGAGGTCTCCCGATTTAACAAATATGGATTTTTATTTGTGGGGTCGATTGAAACAAATTGTATACAGTAGGTCTTTAGATAATAACACTGATTCGGTCTGGTTTTGGCGGTGAAACGGCGACGGGGAATGACTAACGACTCGGCGGGTCCCAGCTCAACACGTTGTAGGATTCCCAGGGTCAGATTGCATTCGTTCCGTCGTGTTTGCGTCGGGAGATGTACAAAACTGTAATATGTCCATCTCAGCACGCTGTAGACAGATTGTCAGAGTTGTTCACACTCTGAATTAGTTGATTTGTGGCCGGGCTTTTATATCCGAGAATCCTCGCTTACTGATTACATAAAACTGCGTATAGTTTAGTGTCGTGGAGTAATGGAACATGAATTTATGAATGCTTTATTACAAATATATAAATAAAAAGTGTACATAAATTAAAAGTTATAATATTATAGACTACATATATGGGGCCTGGGATATAACATATTGGCGTTGCTGTTATGTTTTAGCAAATATTCTTTTGAGTATTTTGTCTTATGTGAGTCAGACCTCCTCCCCCCTGATCGTTTTGGCGCTAGCCGCCCCAGAAAATATTCAATTGTGGAACAGAGTACAACACTCTGGGGCTTAGTGTTAGTTGAAGAGGGTATCTTCGCGATCAACATTTGATATATTATTATGCCAACATTTTTTCTCTGTGCAATTGGTAGTACTGGCGACATCAATTATGGTCAAAATTGGAACGTAGTATAACACTTTCTGACCAGGCGGAAAATTTTCGTTGTCAATGTTCATTGCTGGAAAACCATATGCCAACATTTTCTGTTTGCCCATTTTCCAGATTTTTGGCCGAAAATTTGTATTTATATTTGTACCAAAGAATAGTCGCTGTGAGTGCCTGTAACCCCCCCCCCCTCCCAACCACCCGCAAAAATTCAAATATTATTGTTAAGTTAAAAAGGATAATTTCTTAGCCATTACTAGCTAAGTATGTCATTTTCGTATCCTTTTTGGCATAATAATCGGTATTTGAATGTTTGGGGGCAGTTTGGGGGCAGTTTGGGGGCAGTTTGGGTTCGAGAGAAAAACATTGGCACTCACAGAGACTATTCTTTGGTACAAAAACTACAAGTTTGAGAAGGTGCCAACATTTTTTTTTTTTAAAAGCACCAGTTTTAGCCCGTTTTAGGCCAAAAGTCCAAAAGTCCAATTTTTGTCAGAAAAATTTGGAAAATGGGCAAGTAGAAAATGTTGGCAAATCATTTTATAGCAATGAGCATTGACAACGAATATTTTCCGCCTGGTCAGAAAGTGTTATACTACGTTCCAATTTTGGCCATAATTGGTGTCGCCAGTGCTGCCAATTGCACGGAGAAAAAATATTGGCATATATACTCGAGGAAAGCCACTGCGCATCCATACTACTTGAGGTAACCTACTGCGCATCTATAGTACTCGAGAAAAGCCATTGCACATCTAGAATACTTGAGAAAACCTACTGCGCATCCATACTACTCGAGGTAATCTACTGCGCATCAGTGGTACTCGAGGAAAGCCACTGCGCATCCATAATACTCGGGGAAACCTACTGCACATCCATAGTACTCGAGGACACCCACTTCGCATCCATACTACTAGAGGTAATCCACTTATTATAGGATCAAAAAAATAATAGAAGATCTATCAACACCGTACAGGTTGCATGGTATTCTAATTTGAAATCGTAGAAGCTAGACACACACGCGATGACGCGTCTCTGACGCTATCTCCTCATCTCTCCTTGAAACATTGGTGTCAATTTAGCAACCTAATAAAATAATCTTGAAAGGCAAGCACGTTGATGTTCGTTTGTTCATAGGAGTCGAATTAAAATGCAACCTGTAGGGTGTTTATAAATATTAAAATTCCACAAGTAGATTTTCTATCCAAGTCTCTCAAAACTGAAAAAATATTGATACTATATTTGCATTTCACTATGCGGGAATGATTTATTGTTTATGGAACTTTAATAACATAATATTTAAAACTGTCTTCCCCAAAGACCTGTACGACGATATGCCACATAGGCAGTGGAGGTGTGATAGTGGAGGTGGATGAAGTAAAAAAAAATATTTTGAGGCCTTTAGGTTCTTGTATACACGCTAAATTACAATTTTATTTTTTTCACCTCCTTTAATAATGGATTGGGTGTAGTAATGGGGATGGCTAATGCCAAAAAATTTTTTGAGACCTTAACTTCTTTTATATATATTAAACACCAATTTTACGAACTCTTATTGCTTTATTTGCTCCCCTTTACCCCAATTTATCTCCCAACCCTTCAACGAAATAAGATCAAAATATAATCTAGTTCCATATCTCTTTAAAATACATACGTGTACCAAATTTCAAGTATATATCTTATCTTAAACGGTTCCAGAGTAAACTTGCGCACAAAAAAAGTTACAGACAGATCGACAGACAGACAGAGAATTTTTTTTTTCTCAAACGTAAAATCTCGGCGTTTCACGACATTCTAAGACTATTTGAACAATAATAATTTTCAAGAATTTGTTTTGCCTTACCATACTTCCACTGGATGTGGGTAATTAGACACATAAACATTAAATAACATCAAACACATAAAAATTCAAACAAAGAGATGTATCACTACAAATATGGTAATTTTACATTCAAGATTCTCCAAAATTAGTTCCCTGATAGGCGGCTGCAGGAGGTTAGGACACTGCATCTACTTTGGGCATTGACGTCACATCAATAAGAAACCGTTTGCATTAGTTGTGTTTACAAATTACGGCATAATCTAAACTTTTATTCTACGGATAATAAATTTTATTTTGAATTTCTTTTGTTATAATTGTTTTCTACATAATGGAAATTACGAAAAAATCACTTTTTCAAGCACTTTGAAATTTCATGCCTCTTCCCCATTTTTAGTGACTTTTTGAAGCGGTTCAATTTTTTTTTATTTTTCATTCTTTTTAATGCTCTCTTATTTAGCTTCTACAGAGGAAAAAAGAATACTACTCGTCGTTTTTAATATTTAAGCATTAACATCAACCCTCATTATTATAGAATCGTGAAATCCCCTTATATCAAATTTCAAAAATTTTGCTATTATATAAGTAATATAATATTGGATTCCCCATTTTGAACTTTAGGCTTTTGAAATCAGATTGGGTATCAACTACTCAGAAAATACTTATTTACCAATTTAAATGCAAATTCCATTACTGTAAATCAAAAACGATATGTTTTTTAATTGAAATCCCCGGCGCATTCGGCAAATATGAGATTATGCCGATAATGTAAAACTTGTTTCCTATTTTTGCTCATCTTTCACTAGACGTAGAGTAATATTACTATGAGAAGATCACAGCAAAAAATATGCGCAGGAACGAGTTTGTGCACTCCATCATTCTAAGCCAATTAGAACGAATTACGTGACATTCAATGTCGTCACCAGTGACGGCGGTGGCCTTCAGTAGAGCGGTGGCGGCGATAATAATAATAGTAAAACAACTTTTTACTATTACTAGTTTAGTACAAATTATTATTCTTACACTTCTCCTGAACAAAGGTTACTCGTAAAAATTGGACAAGTTTTAATCTACTCCATTACACAGCTCCTTGACCGCGAAAATTTTATTGCAATTACACATCCTGATAACCCAGATGACGTTATCCCACTGGTAAAAATATTCGCGCATGTTGGCTCCGCCCCTGTCACCTTCTCATCATAATTCTACTCTAACTTAATGAAATTACAAGGGGATCATTAACGGATCATACCGTGCAGTTTGTAGCATATTTAATAGAAATCACTTAGGCTATATATATATTTACAAAGCATATACAGTGTGTCCCAGGATGGAGTTGACAAGTTATTGGTTTTACGACGAAAAGTCATTCTTTATAAAAAATTCTGCTTGTCGAAAAAATGAATTTACCATATAAAAATCTTAGATCAGATGTACCGGGTATTAATAAATTAAGAAAACATCAAAATGCTTCAAGAGAGAAGAACCTTCATTTATTATTTTGGACAAAATGTTTATGAAACAAAGTTGTTTATAATCCAAAATAAATACAAATTATGAAGTCTGTATTTTGACTTTTATATTTTTATTGTGTTTATCTTTTTACGTTGAATTTATTAATATGAATAAGAATTCAAATTAAGAAACATAGTGTGCTGTCGATAATATTGAACTGACAAACGTCATTGTGTCATTGTGTAGAATATTACTATCTTTCATCTGCATTTATTAGTTTTCTGTTGATCATTTAAAAAATGTTTACCAAACAAGAAAGAATTTATTTGATCAAATGTTATGGGATTGGAGACGTCTCTTATCGATATGCAATTAACCTTTTCCTCCAAAAGTTCCCTAACATAGCCATATCGCGCCAATCATTGCGCAAACTTGTAAAAAAAATCAATGAAACTGGATCTGCACTGGATGTCAAAAAAACCAAGAAAAAGTACAATGAAGATGATGCGGCAACACTTTTGGCAATAAATTCAGTAATAGAAAACCTGAAATTATCTTTACGGAAACGCTCACAAATACTGGAAGTAAGTAAAAGTCGTTCACAGAGAATTTATATGGAACACAAAGTTCGACCGTTTAAGCCAACGTTCAGACATACACTTGAAAATGGAGATGAAGAGAATCGATTGGATTTTTGTTTATGGGTCGGTGAGAATTACCTCGTAGATAGAAGTTTTCATAGAATGTTTTTTTTTTTACTGACGAAGCACCATTTTGTACCAATGGTCACGTTTCATCACAAAACAGTCATTATTAGGCTTTTGAAAATCCAAACAATGTCATTCACAAACGAAGTCAACATTATAAAAAAGTGAATGTGTGGTGTGGGATTTTTATGATCGAATCGTTGGTCCATATTTCTTAGAAGAAAATTGAAATCAGTATGTTTATTTGAACTTTTTGGAAAACTTTGTATTGCCATTTATAAATACTCTGCAACCGGAAGTAAGGACTTAACATTTTTTGGCAGCAAGACGGTTGCCCAGCTCATTCCTCAGTTTTGGTACGGCAGTGGTTGACAGATCACTTCGGAGCCAGATGGATGGGATGATATGCTCCAACTAATTTTTCTGCAAGATCACTAGACCTCTTACACCAATGAATTTTTTTCTGTGGGGTATTTTAAAACAGAAAGTTTATGCAGATGACCTGCTGCATGATCAAGAAACACTAAAGCACGAATACAAGACGCGGTGAAGGAAGTGAATGTACCCTCAACCATTCGTAAAGTCTATGGTGAGTTTATTAAAAGGATGGAGAAATGTGTTGAGGTTCGAGGAGGCTATGTAGAATAAATTGTTTTTCCATAATCGTTGAAGTTAATGTTATTATGTTATGTTAATGTTTGAAAAAAAAATGTAAGTTGACGTAAATGTAAAAGTCAAAATTTACACATCGTAATTTGTATTTAGGCTTTATTTTGTATTATAAACAAGTTTGTTTTATAAATATTTTGTTCAAAATAATAAATAAAGGTACTTCTCTCTTGAGGAATTTTGATGTTTTCTCAATTTATTAACACCCGGTACGTCTGATCTAATATTTTTATATGGTAAATTCATTTTTTCGACAAGCAGAAATTTTTATAAAGAATGACTTTTCGTCGTAAAATCAATAATACAGATGTTTTTCCTCTTGTCAACTCCATCCGGGGACACACTGTATACGCAATAATACGCATGCGGATCCAATTCTTTTCAGATAGTTCCGGCACTTCTCTTATTCTCCAACCTGTGGACTCTTCTTTCGTATTTCAAATTTAAAGATATTTTTACTGCACTGTATATATTTTACCTATAAACACTATTTAAGACAATTTGAAATTGCAGTCAGTCTTGCGAAAATGAAGCTAAAAGCTGCTTAGATGGAAGACTTATGCAATTGATTTCAATATAAGGCTTTACTGATCCTTAGTGTATTTTTAAATGAAACATTCTATAATTATAAATTTTTAAAAACATTTTTTTCTAGAGCCTCTTACTTAGATACTAGCTACATACGTGGGCGAATTTAATCAAACAGGCCGTGGTCTCCCAAACAGCACGTCCAATTGTAATTACGTCTCTACAAGATATAAACATGAGAAACAAAATATGTTAAGGTAGATCTAATTGTTAAACTAGTACTGACGTACACATATGAGATACACTTATGTTTATATTGACAGATTTATGTGATACAACGTTTAATAATTGTATACTGTATGCACTCAAGATTCTAAACATTTTTATATAACGTAAAGAAGGATCATTAGAATGTTGCAATTTGACGTCCGTAGAAGATGCCTACAAGGTTTAAGTCATATGTATGTGTGATGCTTTATATAATACTTGTGCCTACTGCATACACCACATAAAAGTGCGATATATATACATGATACAAATAACTATATATACACTTTTTAGTTGTGTCTTGTCGTGTCTACATTCGACTATTCGAGCATGGAACAGTGTGCGCGCGCAAAGCGTCAGCGTGAGCATACCAGCCATGTGTATCTCATGTGTCCTCTTTCCTCTATAAGAGTGGTCATAGCCACACATACAGCAGGCATTTTTGTTTTTTAACAATATCCAAAACAATTTATATTCGAAAGAGTTTGTAAAGATTCGGCAGTTTTAAAGATATCGAGTTCTTTTAATAATAAAATTAGATTAAAATGCATTAAAAAGCAAAATCTAGTCGTTGGGTGTTCTACTATAGTCTTTAAGGAGGTATTCAAACAGAAGTCAGTGGTTGAGTGAGGCAAGAGGTACGCGGTTCGATCCGTGCTCACTCTGTGTTTTTTTTTTTTTGTTAAAATAGTTGCGAAAAAACTTTCAGTTGTTTTTTTCAAGGTAATAATTGCTTATAAAACCGATGTACGAATATACTTCTTTTCAATTTTAGGTCTGTTTTAGACCATTAAATATTCTATTTATGTTGTAAATGATATATTATACCTGACCGTTTTTTCTCCATCACGTTTCCCAGGTTTGTATAAGTACTTCAACTTAAAACTTTAATTCTTAACTCAGGTGACACTGGTGACAGTTTAATTAAATTAAATAAGTTCTTAATAATTATAAATAAATAAAAATACTAACTAACTAGTAACTCGAAAAATTCAGGTTTGGGAACACGTAAAAAATAGAAAAAAAAAGAGAACTTGAAAGATTTTCATATATTTTAAATAAGGCTAGAAATTCAATTTCACACATAATAAAGACTTCATACACATCATAAATACTGCTTTTAGCATCCGAAATAACAATCACCACGATAGCTCAGTTGGTAGAAGCGTCAGTACTGTAATACGGACAACAGAAACGTGTAGGTTCGATCCCTACCCACCGCAATTGGCAAAGGTAAGTAAAAATGTATTTAATAACTTAATAAACATTATAATTTGCAGGCAACCCTCGTGAGAAGAAATTGGAATGATGGTAAACAATATTAGATAGTTAATGTAAATAAAATATACGGATGGCTAACAAATAAATTCATAGGACAAAACGTATTTATGCATTAATTACTTTATCTTTATCAAGTAGACTTACTAACTAGTATGTAGTTTTATATGTTCCCATTGCTAAAAACCTGTGGGGGGATTACCAAATATAACCTGAAAAAATTAACGTCTATCATAAGACGTCATTCGTCTGACACATTAGGAAGTCAATCACTGTGCATCCGATAACACACTGTGGATCAAATTATTTGTGTGTATGTAAATGGTATACTGTGGCTACATTGTGAGGCGGACGTTTAACCTTTGTGCATACGTGTTTGCCTACAATGTGTAAACGTAGCACATTTACATCGTAGAATTGTGTAACCTTGTGTCTGCATCTAGATACATCGTCACAATGCGAACACTTCGTAATCGTTATTTGGTGTGCTGTATGGGCTGTTTCTGAAGGAAATTGAGAGGCATAATGGAATAAAACATGAGTATTATCATCAAGTATTTCCTCTTTATGTACAAGACATTAAAAACTTTTTTCATTTAAAATACTACAAATGACAGATTCTTGCTTGTTATAGTTTATAATAAGATATATACATATAAATTCACTAAAATTGGTAATCTTATCAACAGTTGAAGTATACATAGAGGTGCAGAAACCGTTCAATATGGCTTCGGTAGGTGTAACAAAAATGACGTGTATGTATTGGTTTATAAGCAACATTACACAAATTAGAGAGCTTAATGCATGCACCTCTTCCCATAATGTACCAGATATCAGGCACATCCCTCCTCTTCCATACAACTACAAAATATTTCAAAACATGATTTTCGATCCGTAACTCCTTTCTGTTGTCTTCTTCGTTTCTGTTTGATGCTTTTTGTTTGTATTTCTAAATTTTTCTCATTCTAATCATAACTTTTGCAAATATATCATAATCTTCTGAAACCGCAATGTTTTAAATCATAAATTGTGCGGCCTGGCATAGCTCCTCGCTCTCGATATCTCTGTTTTTTTTCTCAGCACTTTCCCCTCGTGGTTCAGCATATTTATTCCTGATATTTATTTACACATGCACCCCTTGCCTTTTCATTCAAATTATTTTAAACTTTTTGCAGGTTTCATTTTATATTGCGCCATATGACCAGGAGATATAATTATTTTTCATTTCTCTTTTAGTCTTACCTTGCCTCGTTTCGTCAAATCCTTCAGGTGCCACGGCGACTGGCACCGTAGATGGCTGACTGACCCCGAGAGGGGGTGTTTGGAAAGGACAACATTTTGTACCGTACTGTTAAATAAACTATAACTGAAGAAGTGGTTTGAATTCCGTTATGAACTGTAGGGCCCCGTCTTCTTTTTCTACGAAAAAGCATCTTAAAAATTATCTTGGTGAAAATTACTTCTATACACTCTCGATTCTATTTCTTTAACTTTAATTATAGTTGTTGATAGTACTTAAAGTTAAAAAGAAAAATAATCTGTAATGTATCTACAAAAGCCTGATGTTATCCATAATGTTATAGTTTTATTGTTATTACTATTAATTGATTAAATATTGCAATGTGTTGCAACCCGCAGAAGTAGGCAACACAGAATTCAATTAGTTCGGATGTCTGAATGTAGAGATTTGCACCTACTAGAGAAAGAACCTACTAGAAGCTCTAGAGTGATGACATTTCTGGAACTATCTAGAGAATGGTGGCGTCATCACAGAAAAATCGGGATCTGTCATTTTTAGGTATAAAAGGCCGCATTCTCGGCGGGAAGAGGAAGTTTGGAATTGACAAGTGGGGTTAAGACTACAAAGTAAATACAAAGTGATAAACATTGTTAAAGGTTATCAGTAAAGTGTATTTAAGTTAATAATAGTATTGTGAAGTATCCAGTAAATTATTTAATAAAGTGTGTTAGTGGACATCTCTTGTTATAATTTTTGGAACCCACGGAATTTGCAAGGGTGGTTTCCCAGGGGTGGAAACACGTCACAATATATTAAATGTTCTTTTATGTGGTTATTTTGTTAGATGTACTTATTAGTTTTTATATATATTTTTTGACACATCCAATATCATGAAAACTTGATCTAAATGGGAAAATAAATTTCTATTCTGTTCTATCAAAATCACCATTAATCAATCACATATGGAATCAATCGGTTAGTATATCATGTTTGAATTTGAATTTACTGTGAAACTTCAATAGTTTTTCAGGGGCTTCTTCTGCGTGTTTGAGAAAAATAAATCCATTAAACATCTAAATATTATACAGGGTGTAATTAGTTTCATGTCATTAAAAAAAAACTCGTAATGGGGCGACTAGACAAACAAAGAGCCCATATGACTTTTTCTTCTAGGTACTTTGAAAAATTGATTTAGATCAAAAATTTGAATGTTAAGGTAGGAGACATTGAGAACCAATGCTTTTCTGGGTCAATGGACGTATAGTTCGGAATCGTAGAAGTTTCTTACTTACTTTTAAAAAGTCCTTAAAAAGTGTAATGATTACCGACTAGAAATAGTAAAACAAAATTATTATTACTATATGTGGCAAAAATTGAACTAGTCACTAAATACTTCTATTTATTTTTATTTTATAATAATTAATTTCACGTCATTTTAATGACGTCAAAATAATGACCTAAAAGAAACGTGTATTTGACATCTTCATGATGACGTCAGAAGTACGTATTAAATATCACGTCTCTGGTACGTCATTTATTAATGACGTCAAAATAATGACCTAAAAGAAACGTGTATTTGACGTCTTCATGATGACGTCAGAAGTACGTTATAAATATCACGTCTCTGGTACGTCATTTATTGGGACAATGACGTCGGCGACGAAAAATCACCTTTAAAAGACGTCATAATGACGTCACCTTGCTACCTGGGCAGGCTTTGAATAGATTAGTAAGATGTAAATAGCTAATGACTGGTAAGTGTTGCAGTGCAAAAGTGGGTATATTATCAAGTCCAGGGGTTTTCCTGGGGTGCAACGACATTAGAGAAGCTCTCACCTCAGACGGTGAGAAGAACATTAATTTCTATAAATTCGTTGGACTATATTAGATAAAGAGTAACTGATTATCGTCAGTAGTTTGTATGTGACGCCATCTAAAAATAATGTCTGCAACAAACTACATAGTAATGGCCAACGGGCCAACTTACGAGGTTGGACGGCGGTGAAATGTTTTGGTATTATGACAATATTCTGAAGGTAGTGTCGTTAATATAACAACAACGTAGGGAATTAATTGAGCCATTAAATATTGTCGATATTATTTTAATATTGATCTGTAGTTCTAAATTTGTCTGAATAAGTTTAATAAGCTTATTGTTCCATTCCAACCACTTCAAAACTGTTACAAATTGTACTGACTATGTGTAATACTGCTAACAGGATTTATTTAAAACCATTGGACGTAGTCAGATCATTTTTTTATGGTTCCAAACTGGCTCTGACATATACTCGAACAAACCTACAAATTTTATATTGTGTGATTATTTGGAACGCGCGAATTCCTGATTCTTGACCAACGGATGAACCTAGAGAATAGTGAACGCACCGCAATTCGTGACTGCGAAAGGTATAGTAGATTCCGTTATCTACATTATCGACATTTCCTTAAACAAAAGTGACAAGAAAATATGACAAAAAATGGGTTTCCAATAAATTTTAATCTCGCAACGAGTTTTAGAAATAAAATAATTATTGTACATTTTAATTATTCGTAAATATTTGTACGAGTGTTTTAATATTAGATTTATACTTTTACCGTTTTATTTTTGACGTTGACAATGCAACTGGAAAGTATAATGGTGGCAGAAACATGTTAGAAATTTTACAAATGTTTTTATTTTTATTTAAGTCCAAATATCGAAGAAAAATATATATGTGGAAGTTTATAATATGTGCTATAGTGATTTTTGGTGCTTGTTCGTTAGTATCTGCAAAATGTAACGAAACTTCCTGTGGAGTTAATGGACTTTGTAGGAACGACACTTGTGTTTGTTATGATGGCTGGCAAGGTCCCCAGTGTCAGTTTTGTGGAGGAAAAGTCAGGTAAATTGTTGAAGCATTCAAGAAAACGTATCATTTTTCTATAGTTGTTTATCAACAACTTAAACAAGACAAATAATATGGTAGAACTATCGACAAACAATACATTATCTTCCTGTAATATTACATTTAACTTCTCTATAGGCAAGGTTTACAGATTTTTATTTCATCTAAAATTCATCAAGTATCAGCTTAAACTACATAAATCTCATTGTCTATGCCAGTCATATAAATTGTCTGCCATAAATGACTATCAAACTTATTTTTCAAATAAATAGTTCACGTTGAAGATTCGTTATAAAATAGTAAATGTATAAGAATAATGTTCATACAAATATCTTTACAAATATAAGGCTAAATCTCAGGATTAGCATTTCACTAAAAGTAATTTTTGGCGTGGCATACTTCATCCACAAGAAAAATATAAACAGTGCTGCTAGATGCCTCAACCATATGAGCAGCTAGGTTGTTAGTGATAGTCAACAATTTAATATGGGTATACTTATGTATTTTCATTTAGCGTTTGTTTAGTTATTTTGAAATGTAAATAAGATATGTTACAAGAATATCGCGATTATGTACTTATGGATTATTCAATTTGCTGTATTTTACAGACTTGGTACTTCGACAGGAACAATACACGATGGCCTAGGTAACTATTCGTTAACTAGTAAATGCAGTTGGTTGATCGATGCTCCTAACTCCACTATTACCCTACATATTGAAGAATTTGCTACAGAGTGTGGTTGGGATCACCTGTATGTGTTTGATGGAGACAGTGTGGATTCTCCTTTATTAGCAGTGTTCAGTGGTTTAATGTACAAAGATTCATACAGCATAAGGAGAATTCCAGAAGTAATTGCACATTCTGGATCCGCCTTAGTCCATTTTTTTAGTGATGATGCATATAACATGTCAGGGTTTAACGTGACTTATCGATTGAATGCATGTCCCTCAATGGTAAGAACGATTACGTATATTTTATTATAGTGGAGTGCAATTTAATTTTAACTCTTCAAATTTTTTGCACTTTTAGAGTAAAAGGTATGACCTGTAGATTACGAATCCATTTGTAAAAAAATTGTCATGCATATAAGGGCACAAATAATAATAATAAAACGTCTTTATTATGGTGAAGTTTAGCCATCGGCTACTCTTACACTTAACCTAACAAATCAAAAACTAACCACACCACTTGATAGGGTAATTGTGAAGCATATTTTACCCAAAAATTGTAAAATTCTCTGTAAAATTTATATTTTTAGAATAAATACATAAACTAACTTTCGAAGAAATCATTTGAAAGTTATCTGTTGAACAGAGACGAACCCACGGGGGGTTATGGGGGGGTACGCTCCCCCCCCAATGTTGATTGAGTTGGGAAAATCACCAAAAATGTAAAAAAATCTTTATTGGGTATAATTGCAAAAAAAAACGAATAATGAGTTGATAAAAATTAAATGACACTGTCACTATGACCATTTTTTTTATAAATAATTTTAATTGATATTATTTATGACTAGATGTGACTGATGTGAGAGCCAAAGAATAGTCGATGGACAACGCACAACGCCGACGGGCCTACGCGACGGGCGACGGGCCAACAAAATAAACTCGTCAACTCGCGGAAATTCGACGTTCGACCCAGTAGACGGCACGGCCAGAGCATACAATTCTCAAAGACTGTCTTACATTAGAAATATTAGAATATTACTCCTTTTTGCCTTTATCAATACAATGCTTTGTCCTACCTCCTTTTGTCCTAAGTCGTTTGTTGTTGGTTTATACTGAGTATCACTAATATCAGTTACCAACCTCTCAACGAGAGATAATAATAATAACAAATTGTTGTCGGTCAGAAATTGTTAAAATATTAAATTCTTAGAGGACACTGAATCAGAATTTGGGACTATTAAAGGGGTCTACAGACGATCCAGCTGCTGGGACTTGACATTGTTGGTACGCTTTGAAGATAATTGGAATTCCAGCGGACCAGTTTCCAACCAGTCCAACTTTTACGAATGAGTTCAAAGCATGCCGACAAGGCTGGCTCCCTGCCGCTGGATCGTGTGTAGACCCCTTAATGCTACCTATTGCGTATCACAATGTGAAGTGGGAAGTGCCCGGTAGCCGTACTAGCGCGGACGTTCACGAGCTTGCGCCCCGACTTGCGCGTAATCGTATTGTATAATGTATTCCACAAATATTTCATCGATACAAAAAAGCTCGCAAAAAAGCATAAAGGATGCCGACCGCTTCTAGTTAGTGTACCGCCCGCCGCACACAGGCGAATTTTCAAGAAATCGTGGTCAAAATATAAATAATTTACAAAGGTCGGGTTTTCTGCGAATTATTATGTGCGATTACTTGATTTGTTACCTGGGTATAATAAACAACCTTTTTTGTAAATCGGGTAGTATCACTTTTGAAATTATTTCAGTCTAAACTTGGTGTTTGTGGCAGGTGTTTATTTTTGATTGTTGTTTGCGTTATTAGTTAATATCTTGTGTAATTTATTTTTGAACTTTTTGGTGAACTATTCAATTAAATTGATATGGAGCCTATAGCTGGAAGTAAGTAGAATATTTTCATGTTATATATACCGATTTTCTCAATTCGCAGTAGCTGTTGTAAATAAGTGACTTTTAAATTATAAAAATTAAATATCTCGCCTGTTTTCCTAAGCAAAAAGTTATCCATGAAGTTTGATGAAGCCGCAAATTTTTACTTAAATTATACATTAGAGTTTATGGAATTGGTTTTTGAAAAAAATTGGTGCGGTAATTTGCGATGTTGCCAGATTTTCTTCTTTATATTGTAAAATGTTTTCTCACTTAAAATACACATCCAAGTAAATTCACTTTTTTAAGCGAGTCTTCTATTGACGTATGCGGTAAATAATAGTATAATTTTAATAGTATACAGGGGTAGTTCAAAGACTACTCATGGGAGTTTAAAATTTAGCATTGTTACAAAATATCATTTGGAACATAGCGCTTACTTATTTTACACTTTTAAAAGCATGCACTGCTAAATTGGCATTAAACTGAGCATCAGATTTGTATTTTGATATACTATTACTGATCCTAGTAACAGGTCATGAAAATTCTCTATTTTTGTAAAAATTATTTGTGCCATCATCTGCTGCATGATGATGACATACCGCTATATCAATATCTTCGCATCTGTAGCTATAATATATATGTATATGTTACTAGGATCATTAATAGTGTATCAGAATGCAAATCTGATGCTCAGTTTTATGCCAATTTAGCAGTGCCATGCTTCTAAAAGTGCAAAATAAGTAAGCGCTATGTTCCAAGTGATCTTTTGTAACAATGCTAAATCTTAAATTCCTCTGAGTAGTCTTTGAACTACCCCTGTATACTATTAAAATTATTTACTTCATACGCCAATAGAAGTCTCGCTTAAAAAAAAGTAAATTTACTTGGATGTGTATTTTAAGTGAGAATACATTTTACAATATAAAAACGAAAATCTGGCAACATCGCAAATTACCGCACTTATTTTTTTCAAAAACCATTTCCATAAACTCTAATGTATAATTTAAGTAAAAATTTGCAGCTTCATCAGACTTCATGGATAACTTTTTGCTTAGGAAAACAGGCGAGATATTTATATTTTATAATTTAAAAGGCACCTATTTACAACAGCTTCAACAGCTACTGCGAATTGAGAAAATCAGTATATATACACATTCGGAAGATTTTAGATTTGGGTCGCAGGCATAGTTATTTCAACGGCTTGAGAGACCGCCTACAATAAAGGCGTGTACCAGTGCTCTAGTAGAGGGAGCAAATAATGACGCGCGATCAAGAAAACACGTACATTGCTATTAAAAATTTCAGTATCATTTATTGTAGTTGGCTCTGTTCAGTATAGGTAATATTATTACGTGCTTTAAAAACTAAAATTATTTAACTCGTCATACTTTCAAAACGAGTCAAATAATTCTTTACATTTCCCGCAGACAGACCTGCCCACGTACATGTGGTGGGGAAAGCAGGTGGCACGATTGTAGGATGTGTTATACGATAAAAAAGAATAGCCTAGTTGCTTCGTTCTCGCTTGCTCTCATTGCCGACCCAAATGAAAATTTTTCTGACACTGTATAACATGAAAATATTCTACTTACTTCCAGCTAAAGGCTCCATATAAATTTAATTGAATAGTTCACCAAAAAAGTTCAAAAATAAATTACGCAAGATATTTACTAATAACGCACACAACAATCAAAAATAACCACCTGCCACAAACACCAAGTTTAGACTGAAATAATTTCAAAAGTGATACTACCCGATTTACAAAAAAGGTTGTTTATTATACTCAGGTAACAAATCAAGTAATTGCACGTAATAATTCGCAGAAAACTCAACTTTTGGATATTTGTATTTTGACCACGATTTCTTGAAAATTCGCCTGTGTGCGCCGGTCCAATTTGACAACGCTAGTCCACGTTGACCACCAACCTATCATAATTCCGGTAGAGAAAATTTAAACCAATTATATTCAGTGGGAGTGGCCTACATTTTTGTTCGGAAATATGTGACCATTTTTTTTGTGATGATAATAAAGAAGCCGAACACTTTTATGGCCTTTTATGTAAATAGACTGAAATTGATACAGGTCGGTACCCTTTACGTTTTTTTGCGAACTTTTTTATATCGCTGGATTAAGAGGTCTACACACGATCCAGCGGCAGGGACCCAGCCACGTCGGCATGCTTTGAACTCATTCGTAAAAGTGAACTGGTCCGCTAGAATTCCAATTATCTTCAAAGCGTACCGACAATGTCGGGTCCCTGCTGCTGGATCCTGTGTAGACCCTATTATCGTTGGTACAAACTATATCTTGTTTTTCTCCACGGTCATTAAACTATAACGGCTACCTCATCCAGTAGCTTTTAGACGAAGGCGAGCGCGGGGTCTACTTAGGTCTAGCGCCTACATCATGTAGTTTAGTTAAACTTCTTTTGCATAATATTTGTATCGCTAGGCTACTTATAGATTAAGTCTGAAATAAAAAAAAACATAAGGAAACATAAGTTGTAAAAAAATGGGCAGTTGGCAAATTAGTTGAAGCTTTCCCCCCCCCCCAAAAAAAATAGCTGGGTTCGTCTCTGCTGTTGAATACCCAAAATAATATTTTTTTTAACAATAATGTAAGCAGAAATAAGTACAAGATATTTATTTTTAAATACATAAACTAATGTTTACATGTTTATATGGCAGTAATAGATAAAAATCTTCATCTTCTCCATTCGACTTCAGCAGAAAAAATTTATTGTTTGTAAAATATTCGTTACATTTTTCAGATTACAGTAGTTCTTAAATCACATTTTTTGATAATCAAATAACCAAGATATTTAATAATGTGTCGTGTGATGTCAATTTTCGAAGCTCATCGGCAGCATCACTAGGAATAGCTACCCAATACTGGAACTGATCCGCACGCAAATTAGAACGAGTACATGTATGAGTCCAAGATCCGCGAGCAGCGGCATTGGAAACAAATAAACGATATGTCTGAGATGTGCAGATCAGTGGAACTGATCCATACGCAAATCAGAACGAGTACACGTATGAGTCCAAAATCAGCGAGCGGCATTGGAATCACATAACCGATAGAAGCTTTAGACGCAAACGAGTACCGTAGAATACAGCCAGACCTATTAGGAGATTAAAACTAGTACACGAACTAGGAACTGGAATTGATCTTTGGACTAGATATTTCGCTGGACTGGATCAGTGTGGAACTGATCCATAAAAATGTGTGGATCAGCCATCCCTAGGCATCACGTTGCTGCAGATACTCGCTCTCTCACTATTTTGAGATGCACTACCTACGGCAATGGTCCATCGTTACATAGTTGGACGCATTGTATTTTTTGTACGTAATGGATTAACACGTTATCAGAAACTCCCTAGTTTCCTGTTTGTAAGTTACTTTCAGCTGGAATGTATTTCTTCCAGAGATAGGTAAAAGAAACTTTTCATTTGAAAGTTCCCGGAACGAAATTTTGATAAAAATGTTTTCAATAAAATATTGGAATACCTATTTGAATATTTGAAACTTTCCAAAATTCCGGGAAAGTTTCCTTTGGGATCTTTCGGGATATTCAAATATTTTACTGAAAACTTTCATTTTTATTAAAATTTCATTCCGGAAACTTTCTCATGGAAAGTTTTCTTTACCCATCTCTGATTTTTATCAAAACTTCATTCCAGAAACTCCCGAAAATTTCCTGGAAACATTTATTGGAAAGTTTCGTTTACCCATCTCTGATTTCTTCATTCTACCACACAGGTTTTTAGAAGAAATTAAAATGGAAGGTACTACGGATGACACAAGTTCTGAAAGTGAAATCGAGACGAAATAAAATTTAATATAAAAGAGATTTGTTAGAAATTATTCTAAATTTGACGGCATGCCCCTGCTGTTCATGCTTCGTTTTCTGTGGAATTAGAATATATATCGTTCGTTTTCTCTTGTAGGTTTAACAATTTCAACTCCTTTGTTAGTAACTGTATTTATAAGTAGTCTATTCATCTGCCTTTTAGACTAATATCTGCCAATTGTAAATTCTTATAAATAGTTGACATACCAGGCCCTTTTTGCTTTCAAAAACCTTTCTCAAGTAAGAAATTCTTGAAAAAGGTTTTTTAAAGCAAAAAGAATTTTTTTCTTGAGGAAGGTTTTTTGAAACAAAAAGCGGATGGTATGTCGTCTATTTAAAAGAAGTATTTAGAATTGGATAGATGTAAGTCTAAAAACAGATAGTAATAAGTACTTTCAGAGGTTGTGCCCTCCGTACTACTAACTTACATCAGTTACCTATGGTAGAAAATTCTAGCAGAGAAATGCATACCAACTGAAAGTATCTTACAAACAGTAAACTTTCTTATGTTTTTTATAACGTGTTAATCTATTAGATAAAATTTTTATCTAAATCTGTATAACAATTAATACTTAGCAAATATGTTTATTTTTTTCTGTAGTAATCATTTTCAAGATATATATTTCAACATATCACGAGCCACTTTACAATTGAAACAGACTTAGGGCGAATTGTACCAAACTACCCTGACTCAGTGTTAAACTAACTCCATATTAAGATTTAACACTGGTTTTAAAATTCTGAGAGTTGTATCATCTAAATTAACCCTGGTATTAACAAACCCAGAAATAACAAAGTATAAGCACAGAATAAGGAACTACCAGAAGCGGCATTCCGGACCGGACCGCCTTTGACATTTCTTGATCAATTTTTGTGACCTTTACCATCTTTTTGTAGGTATTTCTGTCAGTTTTAACCTAACATTCTGTGACATAATATCCAGTAACTCAACTATATTTTTACCGTGCATTAGGACTAGCATAGATAAGAGATCATAGTGTTAACGGTTTGATAAATTCGTAGTTACTTGGAAATTCTTATAATTTACAGCAATAACAAAATATCTTTGGGGATCCTTAGGTGATCCAAATAACATAATGTACTTTTCTGTCATTCCGCATCGATCCCCAAACAACACAAACAGTTCCACCGTGTTTATTCTTCATATCGGTAAAAATATAGTTGGATTGTTGGATATTATGTCACAGAATGTGTGAGATTAAAACAATAGATGAACTGACGGAAATACCTGCAAGATTTCGTCAATGGAATTTGGACGGGAAGCTTCTGGTAGTCTCTTTTCTGTGGTGATGCCAATGGTAAGATTCTATGACATCAAACTACACATTATTAAATATCTCAGTTATTTGATTCTCAGAAAATCGACTTAAGAGCCATTGTAATCTGGAAAATATAGTGAATATTTTATAATGAATATTTGTCTTTGATTAATCTAATAGTTTGAGAGATGTCGTCGTGTGAAGAGAAAAGTATACGAAAAATAATTTGTTTTCTGCTGTAGTCGAACGGAGAAAATGAACATTTTTGTTTTTTTACTACCATATAAGCCTATGTAAAAGTTTATTTATTTTTATTATTTATTTATTTTTAAAAATAAAAATTCTACAGAGTTTAATGATTTTTGGATAAAATATGCTTAATGGTTTACTCTATCACGTGGTGTGATAGAAAAATTTTGATTTGTGCCCTTCTATACATGACGATTTTTTTACGACAAGTATACGAAACTAGGCGGTTTCCGTACAGTTTTATCATGTGCTCATTCTGGAATGGATCGTATATGAATTTTTCCGTGTATATTACGCATGGTCTTTGGGTAATAGAATTTTATTTCCGTGTACGAAATGACGACATGTATTTTTGTTGACATTAATTTAACCTCAGAAACTGTCCAAAGTTGTTATTAAACAGTATTTTGTTTTAAGAGGTGATTTAGTAAATAGTGATTATGGCTATATAGATGAAATAGTTTATTTGGGTGGACTTGTAGCTTTAGAAGCTCAGATAGAAATACAGAATTTAATAAGATTTCATGTTTATGATGATCCCTTTGAATATTTGTTACTTCCGAGGTTAATTCTATCCAAAGCGTTTTTAAAACGTAAAATTGGCTCAAAACTTTCAATTTTTCAAGCATGGATGTACTTCTATGAATTCTACCAATACTCTCTTCTGCTCTATAGTTACATTGCTTAACTGTTTATTATCAGAATAATAAACGTTGCAGACATGCAGACATTATGTTAATTATTTAAAGTTACAATTTGCATAAAGGACCCTGTATTTGAACCTATGTAAAAAGTACTGCCTACTGCATTTTTCAAACTTAAATATCTTGGAAACTCTTGACTTGAGGGGGTTGGGGCCATTGAGACTTTTAATCAACATGGTTTGAAGTACAACATACTTCAGTTTTATGACATTTGACTGAACCCACTTTTTACATAGGTTCAGATACGGAGTCCTTTGAATTAATGTCAAATGTGACGTTTGTTTATGTTTCTTTATAAATAGAGTTTTTACTTACATTACTATGTGCACGCTGTTTAATTGCAACGTTGGGAATGGGAATATTAACTTCGCATGAAAAGTTTAAGAATTCTCTTTTCTGTTCATACATAGAAAATGTTCATGTGCGATCTATCACGCATGAATTTATTCGATTAAGTTCGAGAATGGCACCTCAGGACATGACATAAGCCACATATCTGGCAAGATTATACATTTTATTCTAAAAGTGCCAACGGGGTTGAAAGCTAAAAGACTATTGTCACGAGCACTCCACTATTAACGTCAACAGTATTTAGAAATGTTTATGCTCTTCGCTCTTCTCTTAATATCACATTGACTTGATGATATTGATATTTTATAAAGAGTATACTTAAACCAGTTTGAGCCAGGTTGGTTTTTGTCTTTAAAAAAATCTTTAAAACCCTTAAATGATGAACCGTCTTCTTTATAGATCTCTGGAGTTGACTGTTCTGGAAATGGTGTGTGTCTCGATGGAATTTGTAATTGTAATGGTGGTTGGGGTGGCCCCGCCTGCCATTTAGAAAATTGCCCCCATAATTGCGGAGCTTCAGAGGAAAAGGGCATTTGTGAGCCTGAAACAGGCTGTTCCTGTTTTGGTAAATATAAAGGCGATGATTGTAGTCAAATAGCCAGTAACGGCTACTGGCAGACTGTAACCGTTCAAGGATTTGCACCACCAGGTTCTGCATCTCATGGCGCTGCTGTGTGGAGGGACTCTATGTATGTCATCGCTGGCGAGAGCTATAATAGAGGATCGTTACTTTTCGTTTATGACTTTAATGGTGAGTTGGAAGGTACAATCTAATTAAGAGTTGAATGTAATCGTAAAAAGTAATATTCAAATTGGTTTGAAAAGGTAACATTAACAGTTTTTGAAAGGAATCAAAATTTGTTAACTATAAAGGAACTTTTCGCCTACACTTGGTGTAGAGCCATAAATTGTAATGCAGATTTGGTGTACGTTGGTTCTAAGCGAGTAGTGGAGCAAAACGAAACGAACTGATTTAACACTAAACTGGAATGTGCCTCTGTAACCTAACTTGTTCATATTCTAATATTATAAAATTCTGTTACATTTTCTAAATCGTTCCCAGTTATGTCACACATTGTCGTTGGAATAAGTAAATTCTCAAGATCATTTGCATTTACCAAGTAAAATATACTCTCGCGTCATAATATAAAGATTTAGAACAGGGTTCGGACTCTTATGGAAAATCTGAAGAACTTGGAAAATTCAGGGAATTTTAAAAACCCTAAAAAAATCAAGGAAATCTCAGGGAAATTTAAATATTTCGCTAAAATCATGGAATTTTGAGTCACGATATGGAAAACAATAAATTACTTAGGAGTTCCCACTGTTATTTTAAATTATTTTTAAACTGCAACCTTCGTTCGTCCACTTAATATCGATTTTTTACCGCAAATTATTATTTTTTATCAAATTGAAAATTAAAGTAAAAATTATTTGATTATCTAAAATTACGTTTAACATAATGATAATAATTATTTGCCACCGAAGAACATTTTTTTGTCATGGGAAACCTGTAAAATTCAGGGAATTTTTTTAGCTATGTAAAGTTTGAACCCTGTAGAACGTTAATATGCTTATGAGAGAATATATATCGTGTATATTACTAAAAGTTCATTTGTCTTTATTTTTAAACCAGATATATCCATTAGGTTTGTTTCCATAACCTCACAATATTCAAATATTCTGAGCTATTCCCGTCATCTTCACTTTTGCATTAAGGTACTTGTTAAAACGTTAAAATTAAAATGTGAGAGAGAAGAGTAAAAGCATTTGGCAACACTGTATTAAATACGATTGTCATAACTGTCATATACTAATCTGCTACATTTAATCTGGCTATATTTCGTTCTTGCCGAGCCGAATTTTCCAATTTCGACATGCAATTTACGATGAGGTTTAACTGGAAGTCTTCCTCTTTACGTCACGACATCGTATGGCCGTCCCGCTGGTGTTTTTCGAAAGATATGAACATGACAAGATGGCATGTTTTTGTAATTTTTTCGTCTCCGAAATGCCAGCTGTTTTTTACTATTTTTTGCAGATATCTCCGAAACGGTAAGAGCTAGCCCGAAATAAAAAATTAGGTCATACAAGTATTTTTCACTGGGAATATTTTGCTATCATCAGAATTGTGATTTTTATTTTCATTACGGAGATATTTACTGAAATGTCAACGATGTAGGGCAAAAAATCGCAAATTTTGTGCTTCAAAAGTTGACATCTTCTTAATATTGACTCCTACGCCAAAGATCTCATGTACGATGTCCACTTAATATCATGTATTACCTAGATGCTTCATTAATCTCGGCCCTTCAAAACAAAGGTTTCTGACGAGATTATTTTTTTAAGATTTACATGCATTTTCTAGAAAAACGTGAAATTTTCTCCATTTACTCGAATATCGGTTATTTATCGGTTTTTTCAAAAAATTTGTAGGCAACAGATGTAAAGGGCATTTATACTAATTTCTAATTTTATATTTTTAAAAATTTTAAATATTTGCGCCATCTTCTGAATATGCAACGTTGTCGATCAATTTCAACAGCTGTTTTATTTACACAAATGTAGGACTTAAAACTGATTAAAGTTCTAATAACTTTTATGCTAGACGGACAATTTTTTCAGGATTTTAACAGTGTTAATAAGAAACTACTTATTGTTATGTTAGTTTTTGAAGCATATCTCTAAAAAATTGTGATATTGAGAGCGAAAATTACCTTAAGCCGAGCTCTACTATGTCAAATAAGGCATCTTTGCCTATAAAAGTCAAACGTTCCGATGCGATTACTCCGAAACTAAACGGACGATTTTATTTTTATTGAAAATTTAAGTGTATTTATTAGTATACCAAATTATATTAAAAACTATAATAGTTCATTTTAGTATACAAGTACCTTAAGAGAGAGCAACGCGATCAAATCAGAGGGGAGTGGGCGGAAATGAGCTAATAAAGTACAGAGGGCTGTTGTGTTGGTTGTCTAGTTTTGGCGTTCGTACTTTCTTTACTATTGCTCTACCTACTTACAATCACACCTAAAAGATCAAGAACACTTCAAGACCAAGCTTCAAATATACGAAATGATTGTGCATCGGTTATAAATGTAATTATTTTTGCAATCATTTTTAATTATATGGAAGTGACTCCATCTATTAAAACAGCATTGTACTAAAAAAAAATTTCCAGCAAAAATCATTTTTTAGTGAACTGGCACATGTGTTATTAAACTGATCAAAAGGTATTCTTGGAAGTAAATTACTACACTTCTATTGAAGAACATTTTTAGCTAAAACTTGTTTATTAGCCAATGTGAAGAGAGATTTTCCTAATAAACAAGTTTTAACTAAAAATGTTCTTCAATAGAAGTGTAGTATTCATTTACTTACAAGAATATCTTTTTTTCAGTTTAATAACGCCAGCTGTTTGGCTAGAAACTGCTGTTTCCCAGTCAAGATTTTCAGTACAGTGCTTTTTAATGTAACCAACATAACCTTAAATCTTAAGTTTTTCAAGTTTAGTCTCATTTTTAATGTTTTTAATACGCATTTTTAGCTTGAAGCCGTACTGACTCCAAGCAAATATTTAAAAATTCACATAAATAATTTTTCAATATTGTTGATTAATAAAAATAGACTGCTAAGTACAGGTTAGATTTCCAACCTATAAAAAGAGTCTTATTTTATTAGAACAAAATATTTAGAACTTCATAAACATTACACTGAACTAGATTTTAGTTGAAAATATGGGAACCAGGCGGAAATTTTAATAACAGCTGCGTAATACTCTTAAATCTTAAGAAGCACATGTTTTTGAGGTTAGCTGTGACACGTGCTATAATTAGGCAATCCAAACCACGTGACTTCCAATATGGAGCTTAGGGCAAATATTCGTTTTCATTCGTTAAACGTTTGTGTTTTTCTGTTGTCTTGGCTACGTTTCCGGAATTTAATAAAGATAAACCCGTGTTTGCCCTCCACGTCATATTGAAAAAAAACTTTTGACAGGTCGTTGGATCACTTAATAGACCATTTTAGGATGATCACGATAAGTCGACCATATTGCCTGAGGTACAACCAAATTTTTTATTCCATTGTAAAGAAAGAAGTAATCTCAGTTTTAAACGTGAAATAAAAATAAAATGCCATCCTTTTGTGCGATAAGTTGCGATTGTGAGTTGCCGGTGCCGTGCTTAAGAAAATGATTTCGTAGTTCGAGAATTTCTCTTACATCCCTGAACCGATTCAAACAAATTTTTGATAGGCTTTTAGAGACAACATTATAGAATGGTACCAGACTATTGAAAAGTCAAAAAAAATTTTTTTTTGATTTTTGCACAAGTAAAAAAATTTTTTCTATCGGTTCAGGGATGCAGGAGAAATTCTTGAATTACGTTCATGAAACCGCCCAACATAAGGTTTATTTTGAATGTAAAAAAAGTTTAGGAGAAAGGTAAAAAAATCACTTCTAGCAGAGTCTATTGAATACTACATACTCATAATATAACATGCTTATCACTGAAATCTAGCACTTAGTTATTTAAATGTAGATTTGCCTTGCCCATAACAATGAATACATTTGAGTTTATCTTTCTTGCACAAATCCAGCCTCATAACATTTACATGCTTGTAAAGATTTGTATGGCTAGCAGTTAACTGCTAGCCTGTGTAGAAGCTGTGAGTCAAAACTAAGTAATTTACCATATCAATTACGGATACAAAGGGTAAAATAGGCAAATCTGCAGAAAGATCTCCAGTCTCCACTCCAAGGGTGTATGGGTCAATATTGTCTATTATTTTGATTTTCTCATATCGACACTTTACAACACCAAGGGTTGAATAATATTCACTACATGACATTATTACGAAAACACACACAGTTTCTCAAGAAAAACTAGAAAAAAATATTTGAAACCACGCAAACTGTGTTTGGTTGAAGACGTAATAAACACAGGTAAACCAACAAATATTTGCCAAGCTAAATATTTCATCTTTTCCAAAGCCACCTTAGTTACTTCTTGACATTTAATAAGAACAAAATTGTATTTTCTTATTTTCTTTTAGCTGTAATTGTGTTTGTATTTATTGCACATTTTAATACAACATATGAACAAATTCCTTATTAATAGTACAAGTAGTACCACGGTACCAATATGGTTCATTTTGAAATAATTGAGTTTTGCCCCAAAAATCATTTTGATGAACTTGATTTGCTCATAAATCACGTAATTTGGTATTTTAGACGGAATTTCGATTTTTCTAGCATTACACGGGTCATTTAGAATAAATCGGAACCGTCATGGCACATTTAAATGGAAAAATAAAAATTATATTGTAAAAAATATTGTCGTTTGAAATGTCACTTACTTGGTATCGTTGGATTCAGAAAATTATACAGAATTCAAAAAATTCAATAATATACAGGGTGTTCCATTTAAAAATCGAAAGTTAGTGTCACTTCCGGCGAAACCGGAAGTGAAAAAAAAATCAATTGTATGTCAAAAAGTGCCGCTTATTATGTATATAGGATATCCCAAATTTCAGTCAATTATCTTCAAACCTAAAGGAGAAAAGGGCGTGGGGGGGGGGGGGGGTGTACCATGATCCTGTTACACCCGAGCCAACAAATAATATCGTCTCTCTAAAGTATTTTTATTTACTTTTGCAAATACAAAGTTCAAATCACGTAAAGTTTTTCTGAGCGTCGTTTGGCTCCTTCTGGGTATATCTTCATCTTCACAAGGACTGTAAAATTTTCATTAAAGTAGGGATTTTATTATCAAAGAAAAATTTAACTACTCCAAATTCCATTTTTCAAAGGGGGAGGGTCAATAAGGCCGGTTTTCGGCCCCCCTCAAATTTGACAAAAAGAAAAAAGAAAATGTTTTTTAACAGTTTAGGGTCAATTTAGAGTCGATTCGACCACAAACGGAACCAACCCCACCCCCCTCTTAGGGTCATTTCAAGGTCAAATTATGAAAAAGCCGTGAAATAAACTCGCCTTTTCGGAATGAGGTTTTTTGGGTCGCTGATTCCGGATCCGAGGTCAGTTTGTCTACAGTGTGTCCCAGGATAGATCTAACAAGAGGTGTAATGGACCAAAAATTTTTGAATTTTGGAATGGTATTTGGGGATTGAGTCCTGCTTATTGTAAAACTAAAGTATACCAAAAATGACTTGATTTGGTGTTCTACAGGGTGTTTATAAGCAAAGTTGTAAAAATCACCACTAATAAAGTAGCTTTATTTTTCAAAATATGAAAAAATTCCACTAAGAAAAGTTATTTAGAATGCAATTTTATACCTCTATACTAAATTTCAGGAATATAAAATTATTTTTTTGAAACTTCCCATTTTTTGCGAATTAAGAGTTGAATTCATATTTAAAGTTGTGTAGGAGCAAATGTTAATCATCTGCTTTTCTCATAGCCTACTTTTAGCTTCTACATAACTTTAAATGTTAATTCGCAAAAAAATAATTTACATGCAGTTTTAATCGAATGGTTCAAAATAAAATACTTATTGAAAAAATGGGAAGTTTCAAAAAAATAATTTTATATTCCTGAAAGGTATAGAGGTATAATAAAATTGCATTCTAAATAACTTTTCTTAGTGGAATTTTTTCATATTTTGAAAAATAAAGGTACTTTATTAGTGGTGATTTTTACAACTTTGCTTATAAACACCCTGTAGAACACCAAATCAAGTCATTTTTGGTATACTTTAGTTTTACAACAAGCAGGACTCAATCCCCAAATACCATTCCAAAATTTTTGGTCCATTACATTACATTACATTTTTACATCTATCCTGGACACACTGTAGACAAACTGACCTCGGATTCGGAATCAGCGACCTAAAAACCTATACATATATTAAATCGAAGTACCAGAATAAGCCTACTCATTCCGAAAAGGCGAGTTTATTTCAGACTATTCATAATTTGACCTTGAAATGACCCTAAGAGGGGGGTGGGGTTGGTTCCGTTTCTGGTCGAATCGACTCTAAATTGACCCTAGACTGTTAAAAAACATTTTCTTTTTTCTTTTTGTCAAATTTGAGGGGGGCCGAAAACCGGCCTTATTGACCCTCCCCCTTTAATCATAATTATTGATTTGTTTAAAAAAATAGAAAGATGACTTTGAATGCGAGATATTTTCGAATATAGAAAATTTCAAGTTGATTATCACCTTTTTCATGAAAAGAGCCATAATAATAATAATATAAAATATCTTAATTATTTCATAATATCTGCCAATAATTTCAATAAACCCTTGAATATTGTTGAACACTGCAAACTGTGTTCGGAAACTATTCTTAAAGTTACTAAATTCAAGCTTAAATGTCACTAAAACATACGATTATCACAAAAAATTTCGAATTCATGTGAATTGGCATTTTTCTTTATCTGATGAAAAAACATTCGATATCCGATTCGGATATCGGATGCGTGAGAATTCACCTTATTATTCATTCACCTGTAACAGTTGAGACATGTACGATATATATTGCTTTTCAGGTAATGTTTGGGAAACCCCTCACGTAGCAGAAGGTCCGTCGATGAGATACGGCCATTCGACAGTAATATATGGTGATAAAATATTTTTGTACGGGGGAGTGTTAGGAAACCGAGGCCCGACTTCTGAACTTTGGGCCTTCGATATAAGTGCCAAAAATTGGGAGAACATAACCGTCAAAGCAGCCTCCTGTAATGGCAGTTACTTAATGTGTGGTCCTCTTAAATCTGCCGGTCACACGGCCACCGTCGTAACCAATAATATTAATAAGAAGGCTGACAGGATGGTTGTGATATTTGGCCACTCTCCATATTTGGGCTATTTAAATACCGTTCAGGAATATTATTTTGGTACCAGGGAATGGCATATAATCAATACGAAGGGTTATCCTGTTAAAGGTGGATATGGTCATACGGCAAGTTGGGATCCTTTAACTGGAAAGATTTATGTATATGGTGGTGTAATTTCAGAAAGTGAATCTGCACAATCACTAAACAAGAATTTGTATTCGTACGAGCCCAATGAAAGAGTATGGACTTTACTGGCTGATGCGCCGTCCGCGAGATTCTTACACACAGCAACATTTATTTCAGAAGGTTTGATGCTGGTTTTTGGTGGCAATACACACAATGACACTTCACACAGTTTTGGTGCTAAGTGCTACAGTTCAGAACTGCTCGCCTATGACGTTCTTTGTGATAGTTGGAACGTCTTAACAGTGCCAAAAGACTTACATTCTGATTTGTCCAGATTTGGGCATTCTGCTGTAGTGTTTGAAGGGTCGTTATTCATTTATGGCGGATTCGATGGTCAAATGTTATCTGACATATTAAAGTATACGCCTGGCGATTGTCAGTTCAATAATGAAACTGCTTGTTTAAATGCGTCACCCGGAGTTAAATGTGTCTGGGAATCAAAAATTAGTGCTTGTTCCCCAATATCACGCATTCCAAAAGATTTGGTGTTAAAAAAAGAAGAAACTCATATAAATCGATGTCTTAAACTGAGTCGTACTGCTGCCACACAAAGTGTAATACAAAAGAGTAAGAAATGCGAGGACATGGAGGATTGCCTCAGCTGCGTTCAGACAACTAGTGAGTGTGTATGGTGTGGTAGTTCTTGTACCTTAAACAAAAAGTGTCCTAAAGCAAATGGCAACAGTACTGATTTAAATCCAATATCCAAACTAGACCAGTGTCCTTTGGACCCAGCCCCAATCTGTAGACAGTTGCATACTTGTAAAGCTTGCACATCACAACCATTTTGCCGTTGGAGATTCGAACACGCTAAATGTGTCCCTCACCCAGTGAATTCGAATATTTCGGCGGAAGCCATTGAACCTATTCAGTGTCAAAATGTTTGTTCCGAGTATAATTCCTGTCTGAATTGCACACAAGAGGAGTGTATTTGGTGTCAGAATGAGGGGCGATGTGTGGACAAAAATGCTTATACATCTAGTTTTCCGTATGGCCAGTGTAGAGAGTGGACGACGGTCGGTACAAAATGTCGTACTAGGGGAAGTGACGAGAATTCACAGTGTGGCTTTTACAAGACTTGTGCTAAGTGCAGAGATGACCCTGCGTGTGGCTGGTGTGATGATGGTTCCAAGACGGGATTGGGCACGTGTATGCCAGGAGGATATGCAGGTAAGAACCTTGTTCATTAACCAGTAGTTCCTACACTTTGTGTAATTTTTTTAAAGTTTATATAAGGATCAGAATCTGAACCACAGCTATCTAGGAAATAAAGTTACTTAAATCAAAATACCAATAAACATATCTAGAAATTGTGGTAGTTCATTCAATACTTTGTGGAAACTGAATACAATTGAATAGAATAGAAAATACTTTTCTAGCAAAAATTTACCTTTTTACCTTTTTCTTTACACATTGAAAGAATGAAAAAGCGTCAAAGATTTAAATGAGCAATAGCCTCAACATGATTAATAATAAATGTAAAAGTATAAAACACAAATAAATAATAATAATATATTTATTCACGTAAGGCATTTTATGAACAGTCACAATGGGCTCATTTAGTGATATTTTATAATTTATTTTTGCATTTTCCGTAAATATTTAACCCTTTAAGTATATTGTGAAAAAATTAGGCCACTAGTGTTAATATTAATCCTAATATTTGATTTCCAATTCGTAACATATTTGAAACGGTCGATGGCATGGATGATGTCACACCACTTTACGTAAGTGCTGAAATGAGAGGTGTCAAATTACAGAGATAGGTTAACTAGATACATATCTACTTTAATAAAATCTACCGAATTTATCTGACTTCTAGGTCAGCCAGACCAATTTACAGCAATAACGGTGTTGGTTATGTGCAAATAAAAGTTATTTTATAATACATATAATTTTCCATATCCTCTTCAAGCTTATTATTGTAAAATTTTTAATAATAACCTATTACACTAGATTTACGTTAAAATGATCCTCACAACAATGCTTCGCCCCTTTATTACTAACAAATTTCTCCCTATGCATAACTTGCTGCCACAAATCCCTAATACTTTCATCACTTGGTAATGAAATAAATATTTTATTGGGAGTAGACACTGATGTACTTTTGCAGTCTGGAGCTACACAATATTTATATAACCTCCTTTTTGTTTATCCATGTTAATAACAAAATACAGAACACTTAAAAGATATGAACGAAATTAGCACGTCCGTCGTGCTTACCATACGAAACTTCTTGGGAACAGGTGAGCAGTCAACCGCCGAGTAGTGTGACTTCACACTGTGTTTTCGCGTGCTCTATTTTCATTATTTATTTTGAGGGAGAAGGAGCTGAAAAAAAATGTAGTATTTTGCACATTTACTAAGTACAAGGTGTACTTTCGAAATATGAATTAAAAAGAAATGCTAAATGAGCCCATTGAGAATGAATTTAAAAAATACATGATACATACAAGTAGACAATTCTATGAGATAAAATATGCATAAAACTACATTAAATATTACAAATATTCCCCTTTAAATAATAAAAGTTAACTAAGTCGAAATTATAAAATTATGTAGAGAATCAAAGCAATTGTCTCAAAGAAATAAGCGTTTTTTAAGTAAGTTTTTTTTTTCAACTTATTTATGTTTATTTCCTGTTTTATCACAATAGGCAATTTGTTGAAAACTGTTCCACACAGATGAAGGGTCCTTTCTTATAAGTGCCTAAGTTAAATTTATTGATGTAAATTTGATTTCAACCTCTTGTGTCGTGGCCATGCACACTATCGTGTTGAGGAAACTGTTACGTTAAGCTTAACAAAAATAGCTGCTTCATAGATTAACAGACACGGTAAGGAGAAAATTTTGTTTTGTATAAAAATTTGTCGACATGACATTACGTAGTGAAAATATTGACCTAATAATTTTTTTTTTTTTTTTGAAGAATAAAAATACGCTGAAATTCACAGCTAGTTCCGCAATATGTTATTAATAAAATATGAACATACTAGTAACAGATACACGTATTTGATGCAGAAGTTTAAGATTTAGTGGAAAAACTATAGTGTCTGAGAGCTAGTGATGGTTCTCACAGTGTTGTGGAAATTTTGTTGAAGATAGCTGTGTACATGTGCATTTGAAAATCTGCAATTCTAGCCTACAAAATATTTCTATGGAGAGAAATCAGTGAAAATTTAAGATTCAGTCTCTTTCCAGTCTCTTCCCACATTAAGAAAATCTATCTATCTAAATGTTCAATATCGAATGATAGGCCAGTCATTTAAAACATCGTAGGTCGCAAAAAATTGCACTGTTCTGATTTTTTGGGATATTGTTAGGATAGATACTAGTAGTGTAAAACCAAGTTTGCAGCTTCGAAAGACCTGTGCTCACTGAGTGGTGTTCGAAAAACTTTGAAATTTTCGAACTTTTTTCAGTTTTTGGCTTATACCTTCTGAAAGGTGCATCCTACGGAAAAAGCCATCCTGTACACTTTTAAAAATTTGCTACAATTTGAGCGCAACCGCAGGGCTGTAGGTCCAATAGGTCCCGAGATACACCACTTCAAAAATTGGCCATTTTTTGAAAAATTAAGGAAATCAGATTTTTCAAGAAATGGAGCTCCCAATGTAAATTGTTACTAATATTGCGCATAGAATGTTATAAAAATGACATTATATTTATAAATTTGATTCATTCATTGTATCACAGCTACATATTTATGAGTCGTAGCTGTAACTGACCCGCTCTCGGCCATTTTCATTAATTCCGCCTCTATCCTCGCCTCTATACTCCCCGGCCGCTATCTACAATTTAGTAGGCAATAACACAATTTAATGTGCTTGTTGAAACGGCCGTGTTCGGATTAAACTGTTCGAATTGTGACTTTTCAATCAAAAATCTTATTTTACGTTGAACTTATTGAAGTGTTCTTTGTTTGTGTTTTTATTCTTCTTACGAAATGTCGGGCTCTTGCCCGCCGGGTGTTTGTTTCATGTGTCGCAGTGCACAATGTCGAACTTAAAAATGGCCAAATTTTGTCTACTTTAAAAGTGTACAGGACAACTTTTTCCGTAGGATGCACCTTTCAGAAGGTATAAGCCAAAAACTGAAAAAAGTCTGAAAATTTCAAAGTTTTTCGAGCACCATGCAGTGAGCACAGGTCTTTCAAAGCTGCAAACTTGGTTTTACACTGCTGGTATCTATTATTTACAATTAATTAATTTTTATTTATTTGCTTTTATCATGATTAGAGAATATTATTTAGGTATTATGCAAATCACAACTTACACACTTTTTATTTATTATGAAAATACCTACTTTCTGTATATTGTTGCCCTAATCTGGGCACGCTAATATACTAGTTAGGTAAATACTTTAAAACACTCATTATTGGAGAACCAATCAAAACAACTACTCTTCTAGCCAATACTGACGAAGTATTGAATTACATGATAGGATTCTTAGCATTTTAAAGAAAAAAAATATTGAAAATATATAAATGATTTATTTACATTTAGTCATTCACACTTTTTTTATTTAATATGAAATTATCTACTGTATATTGGTACCTTAATCTGGTCACGCTAATATACTACTTAGGAAAACACTGTAAAACACTCGTTATTAGAAAAACAATCAAAACAACTACTCTTCTAGCTAATACTGACGAAGTATTGAATTACATGATTGGATTCCTGGCATTTTAAGGAAAAAAATATATTGAAAATACTTACATTATTTATTGAAATTCAGTCATTCACAACAATTATTGAACCTTGCAGTCGATTTCAACTCTAGAAAAGTTGTACAAGTTTTTTCGAACTCGTTAGTTCTCATCAGTAGAGTATAGAAACATTCATTCATTATTTACAAGCCTATTCTTGATTTATTTTTTACAATTAATTATTCTTTATTTATTTGTTTTTATCATGATTAGAGAATATTATTTAGGTATTATGCAAATTACAACTTACACACTTTTTATTTATTATGAAAATACCTGCTTTCTGTATATTGTTGCCCTAATCTGGGCACGCTAATATACTAGTTAAGTAAATACTTTAAAACACTCATTATTGGAGAACCAATCAAAACAATTAATCTTCTAGCTAATACTGACGAAGTATTGAATTACATGATAGGATTCTTAGCATTTTAAAGAACAAAAATATTGAAAATATTTAAATGATTTATTTACATTTAGTCATTCACACTTTTTCTATTTAATATGAAATTATCTACTTTCTGTATATTGGTACCTTAATCTGGTCACGCTAATATACTACTTAGGAAAACACTTTAAAACACTCGTTATTAGAAAAACAATCAAAACAACTATTCTAGCTAATACTGACGAAGTATTGAATTACATGATAGGATTCCTGGCATTTTAAGGAAAAAAAATATATTGAAAATACTTAAATTATTTATTGAAATTCAGTCATTCACAACAATTATTGAACCTTACAGTCGATTTCAACTCTAGAAAAGTTGTACAAGTTTTTTCGAACTCGTTAGTTCTCATCAGTAGAGTATAGAAACATTCATTCATTATTTACAAGCCTATTCTAAAGAAAAAAAATATTGAAAATATTTAAATGATTTATTTACATTTAGTCATTCACACTTTTTTTATCATGTAATTCAATACTTCGTCAGTATTAGCTAGAAGAGTAGTTGTTTTGATTGTTTTTCTAATAACGAGTGTTTTAAAGTGTTTTCCTAAGTAGTATATTAGCGTGACCAGATTAAGGTAACCAATATACAGAAAGTAGATAATTTCATATTAAATAAGAAAAGTGTGAATGAATAAATGTAAATAAATCATTTAAATATTTTCAATATTTGTTTTCTTTAAATGCTAAGAATCCTATCATGTAATTCAATACTTCGTCAGTATTAGCTAGAAGAGTAGTTGTTTTGATTGGTTCTCCAATAATGAGTGTTTTAAAGTATTTACCTAACTGGTATATTAGCGTGCCCAGATTAGGGCAACAATATACAGAAAGTAGGTATTTTCATAATAAATAAAAAGTGTGTAAGTTGTGATTTGCATAATACCTAAATATTATTCTCTACTGGTATCTATCTTAACAATATCCCAAAAGCTGGGGCGAGCGTAGAGGCGACTTCAGTGTAAATGTCAGTCGATATTCCATTGAAGCAACGTCGAGCGCGGTTAGTACTTGTATGGATGACCCGTCTTGGGAAATACAGCGTCTGATCCCACCTTCTAGCGGCTTGTATATCAGTGTACACGTGGAAGCTACGTAATTTCAAACGAGGATTACGTAGTGGATATACCATCCTTCGGAGGGGATGTAAAGCAGGCGGTCCCTTGTCTATTAAATATTAGGCAAATAAAAGATCCCTAGTCTTCTTAAGGGAAGAGGTTCGGCAAAATTTCCAGGTTGGGGGTAGCTCGTCTCCTGGCATCGGTGATAGGCCCTGATAGCGGAAATAGGCCGACGTTAAATAAATAGATAAAAAAAAAAAAAGAAATATCCCAAAAAATCAGAACAATGCAATTTTTTGCGACCTAACTCGATTTTTGGTTCTACGGTGACTGGCCTATGACACATAGGCCTGTCTGCCACGGGCAGACTTAAAAACTAGATTAAAATTTTTGATGTGCCCACATGGACCTAAAAGTAACTTAAAAATAAACACAACACTGAGAACACTAAAATCGTAGGCAAGCGCATTTCTTAATTTTGATTGTTGATACGAGGAACATAAATAAATGAAAAAACCCGTTCGAACAAATGGCGACCTTGTGGTCTGATCGCCGACAAGGAATAAAATTGTGGTTTAAAAAATTAGGATTTAGGTAAGTTTTCCACCTAGAGGGGATTTAAAGAGACAAAAAAGGAACAAAAATAACAAAGGAGGTAAAAGAACAAAATTATACAAACTTAAAGGGGGGGAAAGAGGGATTGGAAAGATGTAAAGTTGAGGAAAGATAAGTTATCATAGAAGGAAGTGTGGCTAGGGGAGCTGCCGGAAGATAGGCAACGCCTGGTATGGTAGGGGGCAAGACAAGACTTTAACCACTGCACCATCACATATTACTACGAGAATTGAATGTCTGTAGTATATATCTTTCAAGAATCATATTTCAACGCATTAGATATATTATTATAAAATATATATTAGTAAAATGCATAAACAAAAAAAATATATATTATCACGTGTTTCCACCCTTAGGAAACTACCCCTTGCAAATTCCGTGGGTTCCAAAAATTATAACAAGAGATGTCCACTAACACACTTTATTAAATATTTACTGGATACTTCACAATACTATTATTAATTTAAATACACTTTACTGACTAAAATCACAATGTTTATTACTTTGTTTATCTTTGAACTCTTAACCTCACTTTCTATACTTTCTCAACTTCTGAACTAACTCGCCGAGAATGCGGTTGGTCTTTTATACCTAAAAATGACAGATCTCGATTGTTCTGTGATGACGCCACCATTCTCTAGAGAATTCCAGATGTCACTTTGGAATCTTCTGGTAGGTTCTTTTTCGAGTAGGTGCAAATACACTACATTCATTCAGACATTCGATCTGTTGAAGTCTGCCTACTTTTTAGGAACATAACCTTAAATTTTAAGGGGTGCAACATATTACACTGCCCCCTCCTTAAGCCTGAACGTCCCGGTCAGGCAATTCAGCCTCTTTCACATACTTCGCCAGTCTATCCAAGTGTACGATCTTCATCTTGGACTTTTTGTTTCGTTGAATACGATAGACGACATCATTAATTCGGGTAATAACAGTATACGGTCCATCCCAAGGAGGTTGAAATTTCGGGGATCTCCATTCCTTCCGCTGTGGGTTGTACAGCCAAACCAGATCCCCCACCTTGAATCCCCCTGTACTGGCATTCTGATCATAACGAGCCTTCAAGCGGTTACTAGTTCTGTTCATCTGCTCTCGATCATTCTTTGGCTGTTCTCGACTTCCATTTCTGTAGTTGCTCATGGAAAATGGTTCACCACGGGCAGCACAATTCTTACACTTGCGACACCAGGCCTCCACATCCTGGCGACTATTAACCCAATAGAATTGTTCCCGTGCTCTACTCAATGTCTTGTTTATGCCGAAGTGTCTGCTGGACGTTTTATTATGTGCTTCCTGAAGTACTTCTGGTACACGACACCTGGGAATCACTAGACGCATGGCAACCTGCTTCCCATCTGGGCTTTCCCATGCTCTCCTCAAAAGCCCATCTACGACCGTAAGTGAATCCCATTGTGACCATAAAGCCTTCAGCCCCACTTCTTTGTTGGAAACATCCTTCCATGCTGGACGCGTTCCCTCTTCTTTTGCTCGCAACATAGGTCCGATTTCTACATCGCGCAATTGCTCTCGCCTCAGAATTTTCGTTGACCAACTGTCTGGAAGATCGACCTTGACAGTGTTCACTTCAACCATGTTCGGCAATTTTCTCACCTGAGGGTAGCGCTTGCAATCTTCCTTGTCTGGTTTTCTGGATAATGCAGGAGTTTTGACTGCCTGCGTTGTCAACAGCCTGGTTTTCTCGCATTGGTCGTTCACTTTTGACAGAATAAATTGTTTGTTCCCAATCCTTAAGACTCGCTTTCCTACGTCAACGATAAACCCATACTGTTCCATAATGTCCAGTCCCAAAATGAAGTCATCCGTAATGTCAGCCACGATGACCCTGTGGTCGAACCTTAACTGTCCAATCTGCAAACCCAGGTCTACTTCTCCATGAACCGTAGCCCTGTCCCCCGTAGCTGTCCGGACGATCATTTCTTCATTTTGCCTCTTGGTAATCTTTATGCCCGATATAAATCCTGGCCGTACTATTGATGACGTAGTACCTGTGTCGATGGTAAACAAACATTTTCTTCCGTTCACATATCCATGCAACAACAGTCTGCTTGCGATTCTTCGAAGCTGGGAAATCTTAATTTCTCTGGGGGCCCTGCATTCCCTAGCCAGAACAACCCCCCTGGTACTGTTTTCCTGCTCCTCTTCAAGATTCACAGCATTTACTCGACTCTCCGAATTCTGCTGTCGACAGTCTCGTTTCATATGGCCCACCTTGCCGCAGTTGAAACATTTAATACCTCCGCTCGGCTTTCCTTTATTTTGTTGTTTTTCCTGCTTTCCGAGGCCATCCAATTTATCGCATAATTTGGTGAATATTTTCTGCATCTCAGTCAGCAAGGGGTTCTGGTTCATTTCTGGTTGCGATTCTTCGAGAGTCACAGCTCGCACTCTTGACCTTGGAGTATCCCTGTAAGCGGCTTCTACTTCGAGTGCACGCACCAAAGCTTCGCTACTACTTTGGTGTCTCGTCAGCCTCAGAACTCGCCTGACCTCTTCGTCCCTTATACCATCTAAAAAGGCCCCTACGGCTAATTGTTCCTGAAATTCTCTAGGTGCACTCGGATACGCCAGGTGTGCCAGTCTCTCTATCGCAGCTTCGAATTCCTGTAAACTCTCTCCAGCCTTTTGTGTTCATGATTTTAGCTGGGCTTGGTATACTTGGGCGAGATGTTGGTCGCCATATCTCAAATCCAATGCAGCTTCCAAGACTTTGAAGTCCCTTTGTTTCTCAACTGGGATGGTTTGGAGTAACTCTGAGGCCTGGCCCCTTAACGCCAGAACTAATGCCATGGCCTTTTCCTCATTATCCCAGTTGTTCGCACACGCTGCCGCCTCAAACTGCCTCTTGTACGTCGTCCAGGAACCTTGGCCGTCAAAAGAAGGAGGTTTTAGTCGCTGACCTGATGATACCACCTGCTGGCTTCCTCTATCTCTCAACTGTCGTTTAAGCCGGTCTATTTCTCCTTTGACTTCTTCTTCGAACTTGTTTACTTTTTCTTTAACTTGACTGACTTCTGTCTCGACTTCACCTACTTTTTCTTCTACCTTGTTTATCTCTTCTTTGACTTCACTCTTTAATTCCTCGTTGGCAGAAATGATAGCGTCCTGCTGTATTTTCATTTGTTCATTCAGAATTTTCCTTAATTCTTCTTGGCGTCTTTCTTGTTCCTCTTTCTCCTCTTGACGTCGTCTTTTTTGTTCCTCTTTCTCCTCTTGACGTCGTCTTTCTTGCTCTTCTTTCTCCTCTTGCTGTCGTATCTTCAGGTCCTCCATCATTTTCTTCAATTCATCTTTTTCTTCTTGACGTCTTCTTTCTTGCTCTTCCTTTTCTTCCTGGCGTCTTCTCTCTTCATCCTGACGTCGTTTTTCTTGCTCTTCCTTTTCTTCTTGGCGTCTTCTCTCTTCATCCTGACGTCGTTTTTCTCGCTCTTCCTTTTCTTCTTGGCGTCTTATTTCCTGATCTTCCATAATTTTCTTTAATTCGTCCCTTTCTTCTTGACGCCGTTTTTCCTCCTCTTGGCGTCTTCTTTCTTGCTGTTCTTTTTCTTCCTGACGTTTTTTCTCCTGTTCTTCTTTGTCTTCCTGCCGTTGCTGCGCCATCATTTTTTGGAATTGTTCGAATAAGTCCTGTATTTGTTTATCGCATGCCATACTTCTTGTTGTTACGGGCATACGATGAAATTAAAATAAAATAAATTTAACTGTCACGTCAATTTCGGTAATGGAACTTCCCAGACAAATCTCGAAATAGCACGAAAAAGTCTTATCCAGAGTCTTTTGTCACTATCCAGTTCAGAGAATTTAATAATCTCCACTAATGTCCAAATAGAAGTTCTAGAAATTTTCACGCACTAAATGAGTCTTTTTCAGTGTCTCTATCACTTCTCAGTTCAAAGGATTTAATTATCACACTAATGTCCTAATAAAATGTTCTACAATGTCTCAAAAATGCACTTAAACACTATTTTCCTGTTCGAAAATAACCCTCGAACAATGTCCAGTAAATTAGTCCTGTGTTAGCACTAACTCTCGAGAATACTTCTCGAACACTCCAACACAACTTCAGAGCTCCTCTTGTCATAAAATTCCGCTTTCTGACACCAATTGTCACGTGTTTCCACCCTTAGGAAACTACCCCTTGCAAATTCCGTGGGTTCCAAAAATTATAACAAGAGATGTCCACTAACACACTTTATTAAATATTTACTGGATACTTCACAATACTATTATTAATTTAAATACACTTTACTGACTAAAATCACAATGTTTATTACTTTGTTTATCTTTGAACTCTTAACCTCACTTTCTATACTTTCTCAACTTCTGAACTAACTCGCCGAGAATGCGGTTGGTCTTTTATACCTAAAAATGACAGATCTCGATTGTTCTGTGATGACGCCACCATTCTCTAGAGAATTCCAGATGTCACTTTGGAATCTTCTGGTAGGTTCTTTTTCGAGTAGGTGCAAATACACTACATTCATTCAGACATTCGATCTGTTGAAGTCTGCCTACTTTTTAGTAACATAACCTAAATTTTAAGGGGTGCAACATATTACAATATTATATTCAACAAAGCGGCATTATATAAATATGCACTGATAATAGGGGATTTTAACGTCAACAAAAGGAGAGAAAAGCAAATAAAAACCTTCACAGATAACTCAACATTCACGAAAGCACTAACACCACCCACATTCATTATGGAAAACAACCCAGACAGTACTCCCGATTTAATCCTATATACACACAATCTGGAAAAAAACATAAAACAAATCGAAACCCACCCCGATATAGGCTCTGACCATCTAGCCATTCAGATAACATTGGATTTAAATATGCCAAACATACAACTGGATGCAGAGTTCAAAATAAATTATAATAAATGTGATATGGAAAAAGTAAATATTGAAATGAAAAACTATATTAATAACCAACACGATCCCATCAATGAAGAAATAATTAATGAATTCAATGATAAGCTCACAGAGTGTGTGGCACAACACTCCCCGAAAGTCAAAATAAATAACTATATACATGAATTACCACCATTTATAATAACGCTCTTAAAAAATAAAAGGAAAATGTACAGAGAGTACAAACAAAACCAAAATGCCAGCTTTAAAAGAAATTTAAACTCGTACAATAAAAACATACAAAAATTGATCCAACAGTACAAAGAAAATAAATGGATAGAAACATGCAACGATATAAATAGACAACAGGGGAAGAATTATTGGCACCAAGTTAAAAAGCTCAGCAGATATAAAACAAAATCCCTTATGCCACAACTAGAAGACAATGGGCAAATCTTTACAACTGATTCGGAAAAGGCTGAGCATTTCGCAAAACACTTTGAAAAAGCATTTCAAAAAGGTAACGACATACATTTCGATCAAAACCAATACGAACAAGTAACAAACTGGTACACAATTTTTTTTGAAAATGAGAGGAGAACTGAAAACCACAAAATAGATGAAGACACCTATTATGAAATCATAAACGAAGGAAAAAGCACAACTCCAGGAGAAGACCACATAACGAAAAATTGTATGAGAAAACTAGATCAAGAAATTCACCTGTTTATAATAAAATGCTACGAATACTGCCTAAACACACATTATTTCCCAGACAAATGGAAACGAGGAACTATAATAGCCATTGCAAAACCTAACACAGACCATAGCAAAGCAAGTAATTATAGGCCAATAACCTTGCTGTCAGTGTTGGCCAAAAACTTTGAAAAAATAATAAAAAACATTCTCAATAAACATGTACAAAATAAAATACCAAACTACCAATTCGGGTTTCAAGAAAAACGTTCAACAGTGCATCCTCTCACAATTTTAATTTCTAATGTACAAACAGCGAAACTCTCAGGTCAACACAGTGCTGCAATCTTTTTAGACATTAACAAGGCCTTCGACAGTGTGTGGCATGAAGGTATATTATACAAACTACATTTGTTAAACTGTCCAAAACATCTGATTTACTTAATAAAAGACTATCTGAATAATCGCAGCCTACAAGTTAAAATTAACGGCAAATACTCTAATAATTTCTCACCACAACAAGGAGTCCCCCAGGGCTCGCCACTTTCACCCCTCCTATACAATATATACTGCTACGATATATATAACAATAACAGGGCAAACCAAAACACATTTAACAAGGACCTCTATACCCTCCAATATGCTGATGATACCGCGCTGGTATCTCATAACAGTTCGATTACCTGTACGGTAACTAAATTGCAACAACTTATGGACAGAACAACAACCTGGTTTAATGTATGGAGATTAAAAGCAAATCCAATTAAGTCACAGTTCATTATATTCAATCACACCCAAACTGACAATTCACCAATAATTTCAATAAATGGACAAACATTAAAAAACAAACCTGTTGCCAATTACTTGGGTATACACTTAGACCACAAGCTTAATTTCAACCACCACACAAACCTCATAAAGAAAAAATGCATAACCAGAGGAAAACATTTCAGAAACTTGACATACAAAGATAAGGGAATAAACAAGAAAACAGCGGCACACATATATAAATCCATATGCAGACCAATTCTTGAATATGCACACCCATTATATATAAATTGCAGAAAACCAACAATAAATAACCTTAAAGTAGCAGAAACATCCACCATACGCTCAATAACTAAAATACGTCATCCAAGAAATGCCCTACATAACCCTCCAAATAATCTTCTCTACGAAGCAACAAATACCCAACCCATAGCCCAACGTCTTGTGCACCTCACTACTAAATTTGCAAAAAACGAACACACTCTGACTACGATGCAACCATTTTGTAAGACACGAGATCAACAACGCTCGAAGCACAAGTACCCCGAAAAAACCATATTGGAACTCCTTAAAGAACTTAATGAAGAATAATTGCAAAGAAGAGTTTCCCTTTTTTCTTTTTTTTTTTTTTTTGTAAATCAAGATATTTATACTTTCTTATTATAACTTTCTATAAAATTATATGTAAAATATGTTTAAATATGCAACTGGCAGAAGGACTTCGGTCGATAGCCATTTGGTTTTACCAATAAAGTACTTTATTATTATTATTTTATATATTATAGAGGTAACATTTCGCAAGATTTCTATTTAAAAAAACTTTTTTTTTTTAATTAAATGATTAATAACTCTCTTATTTACTGACTGATTTTCTTCAAAAACATTAGGGTTCTTCCTCTAGCTAACACTAACTTACTTTCCAAATTTCAATACAATCGGACTTTTCTTTCTTAAGTTATCGTGCTTACAAGAAACATGACTGACGAACAGACGGACAGACGGACATTTTGAAAGTTTGTTCAGAATTCGTTCACTAACACAATGATATGAAAATTTTTTCTCTACGAGCGATCTTTCCGGTTTTAGAAATGTGCCGATCAAATGCAATATACTCTTCGTTTTTGCGAAGAGTATAATAACAAAGTGGTACTGATAACTCATTATCGAAATTTTTTATGGTAAATAAATGTTACATTTTAGGTCCAACCCTCCACACTCAGTCCCTACCTTCCAGCACTTGCCCACCTGAGCGCTGGCACTTTACCACTTGTCCGCAATGCCAATGCAATGGACATGCAAGCTGCGTTGGTAACACCAGCACTTGTATGCCTTGTAGTAATTTGACGACGGGAAGCCACTGCGAGTTCTGCATGAGAGGTTATTGGGGCAATCCGGTGAACGGAGGCAAATGTACTCAATGCAACTGCAATAAACAGGCGGATGACTGCCATAGGGAGTCAGGGAAGTGCTATTGTACTACGAAGGGTATCATCGGAGATCAGTGTGAGAAATGTGACGCAACTAACCACTACCATCCGGATCCTAACAACAAATCCTGTTACTGTAAGTATTTTAAATGTTTCTCATGTTAGTTACTTCATATTATTAATATTGGTCACATCTCAATATTATAAAGAGAGAAATGTAGTAAATACCAGAGATGGGTAAAGGAAATTTTTCATTTGAAAGTTTCCAAAATTCTGGGAAAGTTTCCTTCGGGAACTTTCGGAATATTCAAATACTTTATTGGACACTTTATCAAAACTTCGTTTGGGAAACTTTCATATGGAAAGTGTTCCATCTCTGATTTTTATCAAAACTTCGTTCTAGAGACTCCCAAAAGTTTCGTTTACCCATCTCTGTTAAATACTATAATGTTTTGGTGCCTCTCTCATTGATCACTTTTCTCAGTGTTTTTTACTTAGGTATACTTCTGCAATGCAAATAGAAAACTTGGTTGCAATGTAGATCAGTTAATGTAATAGTAATTTGTTAATGTTAAAGTATAAGATGCATACACAAGTTGAACCATTGACAAAGATAGTTAGTTTAACGAAAATTTGAATAGAACTTGAAAGGCTAACAGGATACTGGCCCATAAGTTACATGTAGAATGAGGACGTCTTTAGACGGCATGAGCTCCCTACCAGCTACCAGCATGGCGTCTAAAGACGTCATCAGCAGTGAACGTGTTAACTGTGCACTGATCACGTGCAGTAATTAGATAATATGTATATAGTAATCAGTGATGCAAAATTTTATGAAACTTAAAAATTGTGAAATTTCAATGACATTTTTGTGAAAGTTTCGAAACTCATCTGAAATTTCTGAAATATAAAATTAAATATAAGTAACATGAAACTTTCGTGAAAGTTCAATGAAACTTTCATTTTATGAAATTTAAATTTAATAATATTCTAATATTATGAAAGTTAAGTGAAATTTCATTGAAATATTTCATGAAATGATGAAACTTAAGTTCTATATAACATTCGTAATCAGTGATGCAAAACTTCATGAAACTTAAAATTTGTGAAATTTCAATAACATGTATGTGAAAGTTTCGAAATTCATCTGAAATTTATGAAATTTTTGGAATATAAAATTAAACATAAGTATCATGAAACTTTCGTGAACTTTCAATGAAACTTTCGTTTTATAAAATTTAAATAAATAATTTCCTAATATTATGAAAGTTAAGTGAAATTTCATTGCAATATTTCATGAAATGATGAAACTTAAGTTCTGTGTAACATTCCTAATGTTTTAAACTTCCGAGAGATAATGACAATGACTAATAAATCCCATTTTTGAAAAACGTTTTATTTCAAAATCGACAAGTCACATTGTTATTATTACGAAAAATATTTCCAAGTAGCACTTTTTGGTTTCATTTTGTTGATTATTATGGGTTTTAACTTTTAATACTTTTAACGGGGTTTCTTCTCTCACCCGCGACTTTTAGCTAACCTAACCTCTAAAATAAATGTCAAAACCAAACTTTAATCCTTTATGGTTGAAAACAAGCTAAAAAGGCGCGCGAAATTCAAATTTTGTTTGACGTAACGGAAATACAGATTTTACGACTGAAACTTTCATGAAAGTTTCATAAACATTGTAATTTTCAGATTAATCTGAAACTTTCATAAAATTCAGATATTTCAGAAATTTATGAGGGTACATTGAAACTTTCAGAAATTTCAAATTGAAATTGAAAAATTCAAAATGAAATTTGAAATTTTGCATCACTGATAGTAATAATAGCAACTTGTTCATAGTTTCTTACGTCACAGAACGAAATTGGTCAACTCTGTGTAACGATTTTACTTTACCTATACCAAAAACTATTTGACAGAATGGAAACAAAAAAATTTGCGCCATCAGCATGTTCGTAGAGTTAATAAAAGAAGATCCAAATATTTTGTCTGGTAAATTCTCTGCTAAGTTTACGTTTACATATAAAGATAATAGTAATTTCATTTATATTAAATTGATTTTATATATTAATTTTAAGTCAATTTGACATAAGGTCGAAATTACCGCTTTACGTCCTTGCTGCAGAAAGCATAACGTTACCTTTCTTTTCACATTTAATGCGGAAGCTCCCGTTTGCCTTTGTATAAATGGTCTAACCAATTCTATTGGATTTATTACTAAATCTTTTATAATATATAAACACTTTTATAAGCTCGCGGATCGTTAAGCTCAAACGGATTATGTTTCTTGTATTACCTTCATCTATATCGCTCTGCATCTTCTTGAATTTCAATTCCAGCAAGCATATTTGTTTCATTCAAGTTAGCCATTTTTATAAAACTTTACTATTGTCATTAATTTGCATGCGTGTGTAGAATATCGTGTGGTTTTTACACAATTGTTGAACATTCTACTAAAATATGACATTCACGAATGAATATTATTAGTAACGTACAAATTTCGGCATTAGGAACGTACAAATTTTCTCAAAGTAATATTTGACTTTCGCTAATAGAGATTTTCGAGTAGACTCCCTAACCTTTGTAGTTAACAGATAATTTTACAGCTAAAATCAAATTAATAATTGGTTGGCAGGCTATATGATTTTTTTAAATTACTAACTGTTTTTTGTAATGAAAAGTATGCCGTAATATGTAAGATAAGTCCGTATCACAGCTGAACTAATGAACAAATTGTATACTACTATAAAATTGTTGGGGAAACTGTAATATATTGGGTCTCTCTTTCTTTCTCTGTCCATTTGGGACCAATCCTGATGAGTACAAAAGCAAAATTTAAAGGAGGGAATAAAAATCTCCATCTCTTTGTTTTTACTTAAAATCAGTGATGCAAAATTTCATGAAACTTAAAATTTGTGAAATTTCAATGACATTTCTATGAAAGTTTCGAAATTCATCTGAAATTTATGAAATTTCTGAAATATAAAGTTGAACATAAGTATCGTGAAACTTTCGTGAAATTTCAATGAAACTTTCATTTTATGAAATTTAATTGAATAATTCTGTAATATTATGAAAGTTATGTGAAATTTCATTGAAATATTTCATGAAATGATGAAAATTTCATGACACTTAAAATTTGTGACATTTTTGTGAGTTGCGAAATTCATCTGAAATTTCTGAAATATAAAATTAAACATAAGTATCGTGAAATTTCAATGAAACTTTCATTTTATGAAATTTAATCGAATAATTCCCTAATATTATGAAAGTTAAGTGAAATATCATTGAAATATTTCATGAAATGATAACTTAACTTTTTAAACTTCCGAGGGATAATGACAAATAAATCCCACTTTTGAAACTACAGTGGGTTTAGTCTGTTGTCCTTGCTTCATTTTTGCTGTAGGAGATACAGGCGGAAATGACGCAGACGTGGTAGATGTGGATGGGGATTCGGCAGCTCTGGGTGCAGATGATAGAGTTTATTGCATTCTATTATCAAAGATTAGAGAATTAATTTCTAATATTTGCTATTATGGTAGCTGAAATTTTATTACAACAGTTTAGGTGGTGTTTCATGCGCGACGCATTTTTGAAAAACGTTTTACTTAATACAAAATCCTTAAGTCACATTGTTAATATTTTGGGAAAACGCAAAATATTTCCGGGTAACATTTTTTGGTTTCATTTTGTTGACTTATGGGTTTTAACTTTAACACTTTTAACTGCGTTTCTTCGCTTTCCCGCGACTTTAAACTAACCTATAACCTAACCTCTAAAATAAATAGGTGAGGTGCACTTTGGAGGTACAGCAACTTATTTTTTGACACTTTTGACATTGTTTCCATAGAAACAAGCGGTATTTTAAGGTTAACTGTTAAAGTTCAAACTGTATAAAACATTTCTATTTTAAAACTAGTGAACAGTTTATATTGTGGGTCAAATATAATCAATAAATGATAATAATAGGTCTTCTTTTTGTGTTCTTATCAACAATGTGCTAGTAATTTACCTCCAGGGTGACGTCACGTGCACCTCACCTATATCAAAACCAGACTTTAATCCTCATTGGTTGAAAACAAGCTAAAAAGACGCGTGAAATTCAAATTTCGTTTAGCGCAACGGAAATACAGATTTTGTGGCTGAAACTTTCATGAAAGTTTCGAAAACATTGTAATTTTCAGATTAATCTGAAACTTTCATAAAATTCAGATATTTCAGAAATTTATGAGGGTGCGGTGAAACTTTCAGAAATTTCAAATTGAAATTGAAATTTTCAAAATGAAATTTGAAATTTTGCATCACTGCTTAAAATTGGTACTATGTTTGAAGCTACTTCTTTTTTTTTCTAGATGACTTGACAATTGACTATCAGTTTACGTTCAACCTGTCGAAGAAAGAAGATAGACATTATACTCAGATTAATTTTAGGAATGCGCCGAAGAAGGCTGATATTGATGCAGATTTCTTAATAACCTGTTCGGTGCTAGCCAAAATGAACATAACGATAAGAAAAGGTAATTCCCAGGAGGAAACACCAATCCACACAAATTTCAATTGTACGACATTTAGATGGAGGTTTTCCAAGTCCGATTACAACTTTGGGGGGGAAGATAACGACAGTTTGACTACATTTTATGTTTACGTTTACGATTTTCAACCTCCGCTGTGGATACAGATATCATTTAGTCAATATCCCAAGCTCAATTTGCAACAGTTCTTCATAACATTCTCATCGTAAGTATTTTCTATTTTGAATTGTAACAGCAATGTTTTGATACCCTATCAATACTCGAATATTTTTGCAATGTTAATATTATAATTTCTAGCTTTTTCTTAGAATTATTTTATATATGTGTGTAGTCCCGAAGAGATTCGACATTCACAAGCAATTAATTTGGCATCATTTTGAAACAGTTCCGATAATAGAGTAAGAGCATGGATGCACGGTCATTCCAGAATACGCCCCGAATATGCTAGTGTTCCCACCAAGAACCGAAAATGCACCGTAGTTACTAATTTCGGTTTTAAACAGTTGCAATAAGACCGGCTTTGGTGTATTTTGTAGTGCAATTGCACTCCTCCTGATGGTTGTCATACTTGCACGAGGCTCAATTTCACGTAAAATATATGGAATTTTTGTAAATAATTTTGTTAATTTAATCTTTCTCGGAAAATGATGTGGACAAAAAGAAAGAGGCAAAAATTTTGAACAAAAAATATATACGGGGTACGCCACTTAAAACTCCCCAGACTTGTAACTTTTTTATTTGTGAAGCGATGACCAAGTTGGGCACATCAGATTGTAGACATTTTTAAAGCCTTTAAACATGCATACAGAGTGATTAAAAAAATTGTTAAGAAAGGAAACTTAATTTCTTTGAATATTTTTTTACCTTACCCTGTACATGAACTGTGTTAATGTTTCCTTATAAAGGGTTTTGATTAGCTTCAATTTATGTTATTAAAATAATTTTAAAAAATAAAAATTTAGCAATTTCCGATTTAATACATTTTAATGTAAGTTTGTTTTTAAAAATATTTATTTCATTTGTTTCTTGTTACTGTTTTTTTATGTTGAATATTGTTTGTGATATGTCTTTTACAAATAAAGCAGAAAATTATTATTTACATTCTTTTCAAAGTTATTTTAAAACCAAAAAGAATTTCGAATGTGACGTAATATAAATTTAAGCTAATTAAAATCTTTATAAGAAAACATTAACGCAGTTCATGTACAGGATGAGCTAAATTAATATTCAAGGAGATCGTTTTCTTTCTTGACAATTTTTAAATCACTCTGTACACATGTTTAAATGCTTTAAAAATAACTACAATTTGATGTGCCCAACATGGTCGTCGCTAAAAAAATAAGAAAGTTACAAGCCTGGGGAGTTTTAAGTGGTACACCCTATATATACCTTTTTTTTATTTCAGCAAAACTATCGGAAGTAGAGATTTTGCAACTAACGCTCGGAACAGAACTCAACGGCACGATACTCAAGCATGCTTTAACGGTGCACACGCGTGTGCTACACAAAAAGTGGTATAACTTTTGACTGACAACACTAAATGACGAAAATCAAAAAATATTTTAAAGCCAATAATACCATGTAATTGGCGTATATATTTGTTTTGCAAAAAGCTTTTTAAATTATTAACTATTAATAGATAAATTTATGAGATATGAAATTTGTCACTTATTTTAGTCAAACAGCTGTCATTCTTATAATTCCTTATTAAACGACTTCGTATTATAGGAACTTCCTCTCCAAACACTCCATAGTATGCACGAAGTGAAAAAAATGACCAAAATTTGTTCTGTAAAATACAGCCCTATCTCGAAGAAAAGCGCAATAAGTAAAAAGTGCATTTTACAGGAGAACAAAAACTACATTTTACTTTCACATCCAGTGGAAGTATAGTAGCGACAAAAAAAAATTTGAAAATTTTTATTGTTCAAATAGGCTTAGAATGTCATGAAACGTCAAGATTTTAAGTTTTAGAAAAAAAGGATTTTGTCTGTCGGTGTCTCTGTAACTTTTTTGTGTGCGCAATTACTCTGGAACCGTTTAAGATATTGACTTGAAATTTGGTATTTTAATGTGATCTGAAACTAGATTACATTGTCATCTTATTCTGTTGAAGGGTTGGGGGGGTAAATGTAGTATCTAATAAAGTACTTTCCGAGATATCAAAAAATAACGATTTAAAAAAAAAATTCAACACCCTGCAGCAAAAAACTTAAGCCGTTGCGAAGTTCATACGAGCTTTTCTTCATAAAATGGCATAAGGAATCACACTCTGAAATATTAGTACATCATTAAGGAACACCCTGTATATTTAAAAATGAATATTTTCGCAAGATTAAAAGTGTTCTTTGTTTCTTAGTCATTTTGATGCTACATCCGCATGTGAATGAAAAAAAAAACATTGTCTTTTGTTGGAATGTAAAAGATAAAAGTAAATGTCAAGATTTTTCAGTTTATTAAATTATTTCGAAATCCATCTAAAATTAAATAATATAATTCATCACAAATGTTTGAATTTATTCAGTTTTATATACCTTTTCTATTGAAGTGAAAGGAAATATGGAAAATAAAATCTTTTCTTGCTGAAATTTAGTGTTTGCTTTACTGCCAAATATAAACATGGGACAAATTTTGCAGCATTTTTCTTCTAGCGAGAAGGCGGTAGTTGCTCATCTGTCCTTCTAGTCCATGGTTTAAAGTGTCTCAAAGTGATGCCAATTTGCGAAATGAATAAGCGTAGAATTTTGTTTTTGAAAACTATTTCAAAGTAAATATGTAAATAATTGTATGATTGTAAATATTTTGAATGAATTAAATTTTTTTCATTACAGATGTTTTTTGTTACTTTTATTGGTGGCTGCAATCTTGTGGAAAATAAAGCAACGCTACGATATGTATAGAAGGCGCCAGCGTCTCTTTGTTGAGATGGAGCAGATGGCATCACGTCCATTTTCCCAAGTCCTAGTAGAGTTAGAAGTTAAACATAATGTAGATTTAAAAAATTCCATATCTGTTATTTCTGATATAAAACGTAAGAAAAGGGATGCCCCGAGTCCCATCGCTTTAGAACCATGTTATGGTAATAGAGCGGCTGTTTTAAGTTTACTCATACGTTTACCGACAGGCGGGGAATCTTATACTGCTAAAGGCCAGTCCGCGGGCTTGGCCATTGCTAGTGCTCTAGTCACTTTGGGGAATCCAAGAAAAATGAGTTTAGATCAAGTTAAATGTGAAACAAAAACTGGTAAGTTGAGAAAATCGCAAAGTCAACATCCCGATAGCTGTCTTTAAAAATGTGTTTATCAGATGCTAGATCGTTCAGTTTTCTCATTGTTGTAAAAGTGCATAGTGTATTATTTATTCCAGATTTACAAGTTTATGGAAAAATATAAATTTACTGACAGGTTATATAATACATGTTGTATACTAATTGAAAGTGATTTTCAGAACAGCCGACCCATGCCACTTTTGAAACCAAGATTTTTCCATGGAACTACATCTTGTTTCAGTGGTAATATGTCAAGAAAATTTTACCAACTCTGTGATGTCTGTATCTATTAAGAACAGCGGTGACTTTTAAGTTTCGAAAAACTCAATCCTCTCAATTACTTAATTTTCTCTCTATAGTACATGTTTCGATGTTCCAATTTGATTTATAAGATCATGCCATTTGCTACATTCCAAAACTCCCTATTTTCCTGCCAACAACCAATTTAAACCTGTTCGAATTTTACTCTTCATTTTCGTTCATTGTTGAGCATTTGCAATCGCATTCCGCTGGATTTACAGAATTGCTCTGCATACTGGGTGGGGCATTTAGTTGACAAACGCGAAAAAATGTTTCAGACAAAAGTTACATCATTTCAAAGGCAGGATTTAATGGCTATATTTCATTTTAGTTTGATGGAAGACTTCATGATCATTTGAAGGTCAACTTTGTTTTTGCCTACTTTTTTACAGTCCGAGACAAAACAAATATATTCTATGTACATCCTGTGGATATTCACATTGGACATAAGAACATAAAGTGGAAATCCTTAAGGAGCAGATATGGACCACATATGATATCCTTTTGTCACAACTTTGGACAACCATAAAATATCCATTGTAACACCTTTGGAATATCCACTGGATATACATAGGACGTATTTTTCACTATGTTGGACAATGGATGTACAGCCGATATCCACTGTACGTCCATAGTCCAGCTTTACGAGTATCCAGTGCAAGTCAGCTCTGAAGAAATCTAAAAGGGATTTAAATTGCTACTTGGTATGTAAGTATTTTTTAGTTAATTGGTATTTTATATTTAACAAATATAATTTACATATTGCATATTCTATAGTGCAATAACTCTGCTAGTTGACTCTGCCGATGAGCCGCTAAGTAGTTGGATGAATTAGTAGCAAGTGATCACATGGTGGCGGTTTTGTACCATGTAAGTGGCGGTATCTATAAATAATTCCTTCAAAAAACTACGAGGTAATGCATAAACAAATAAACTTTACCAGCAAAGAATGAACAAGCAATTTTGAAAACGTTAAATAACTATTATAATAGTGAAATATCCAAATGCATGTTTAATATATTATGTAATACATGTATACTCCGAAAAATGGCTGACAAGTACATGGATGTCATGCCTTAATGGATAATCTATGGATGTACGTTGATGAATAAAAACGAATATCCACTGGATATATCTCGATGGGCAATGCAGATATTCGTAAATGGATCAGAAATGGATATCCAGTGGATATCTCTCGATGGATAATGTACGGATATTTGTAGATGGATCAGAAACGAGCATCAAATGTATATCACTTAATGGACAATGCACGGATATTCGTTAATGAATAAGACCGGATATCTTATCTTTCCATGGACAATCAAAGATATTCGTAAAAGGATCAAAGACGGGCATCCAGTGTATATCACTTAATGAACGATGAATATTAATATTGAGACGAGCATCAAATGTATATCCCTTAATGGACAATGCACGGATATTCGTTGATGAATAAGACCGGATATCTACATCTTTCCATGGACAATCAACAAATATTCGTAAAAGGATCAAAGACGGGCATCCAGTGTATATCACTTAATGAACGATGAATATTAATATTAGTAAATGAATAAGAAATGAAGTTAGTGGATATCCCATTATGGATAATATACGGATATTCGTGTATGGATATAAAACAGACATTCATACTATGTCCTTGGACATGCGAACACAATAAGGACAAAAAATGGACACCATATGGATATCCTGTGCTGACTAGGGTATTCTTATTCTATAAGAAATAATAAGCAAGTTTTGTTTCAATCGGTTTTCTGTTTAGCCCTATTTATTGCGAGTAATTATTAAGTATTGAATGTAGTAGTAGCACATCTCTGTAAGTAGAGAACAAGAAATTTTATGAAAAATTTCTGCATAATGTAGTGAACAACCATCGTGCTGGAAGCCATATCTCAAAACCATGAGTTTTTAGGACTTAGTGCCCTTGAGAACTTTTATTCTACACATCAAGAACTACCAGAATCCAGAATTTCAAATAGTTTGACCGAAAGCCATTCCCCATAAGGATTTAACTATGTTGCGGAATTCACGTAAAGTCCAACTTTGGAGGGCTATATCTCAAAACCAAGAGTTTTTAGGACTCAGTGCCCTTGAGAACTTTTATTCTACAAATCAAGAACTACCAGAATCCAGAATTTCAAAGAGTTTGACCGAAAGCCATTTCCCATAAGGATTTAACTATGTTGCGGAATGCACATAAAGTCCAACTTCAGAGGGCTATATCTCAAAACCATGAGTTTTTAGGACTTAGTGCCCTTGAGAACTTTTATTCTACACATCAAAAACTACCAGAATCCAGAATTTCAAATAGTTTGACCGAAAGCCATTTCCCATAAGGATTTAACTATGTTGCGGAATGCACGTAAAGTCCAACTTCAGAGGGCTATATCTTAAAACCATGAGTTTTTAGGACTTAGTGCCCAGGGATACTTTTGATCTACTCATCAAGGACTACCAGAATCCAGAGTTTCAAATAATTTGACCGAAAGCCATTTCCAATAAGGATTATCCGGGGTCCTTTCTGATGGTCTGTTGAAACTTTCATTTTCGAGTTGAAATTAAAACTTCCAAAATAAAATTTGAAATTTTGCAACACTGACTGAATACTGGAATAGTTGAGGCGTGTCTCTTTTGTTAGTTTTTGAACCCTTTTTTTAATCAAATTTTCCAGTAGAGATGCATCTGCGATGATTGGAAAGGTGCAGCTAATGTGATTTGGAGTACTTTCTACGGTATCAACTAATTTTGAACCCACGACACAAAAAGCAGGGCTGTTATAAGTGTGACGTGTATGTTTGTATGTGTGGCTTCATCTCTTTTCAACGGCTGCCCTAATTTTTATTCAAAATAATGTTTTGTTGGGATTTTTAGCAAGTTTTTATCTCGGTAGACCTTCAGGGAGTCACACACATATACAGTTAATTAAGTGTTGGGGGTTTTTTAAGTTTGTAATTTAATTTTACAGATTAGATTTTCAGAGAGACACTAACTCTAATCGTCTTCGAAGAGTATTGAGAAAATTTGTCAAATGCATTAGAGCAGGCCTCTAGCTGAAAGATGACAAGAGTGGGGAATCGACCACGTGATTAATAGGTTAAAAGACATTGTCAGTGCATATTTTACACACAGCAATGTGTGACATTCAAAATTTCAGCTACTTGTGTCTGTTACAGTTGATGTTGAGTACAAATTTTCATTAAATAACTAGATTAAATAACTAGAACTTTTTAAATTTATTTCAAGTTCACAATGATGATGTCACAGACAGATTGTTGCTTAGATGGAACAAACCAATTGTATAGTTTCTATTTGCTCAACAAACTGGCTCAGGTGAAAATCACTTTTAATCTTGAGATGGTTGGTTAGTTTTTTACTTATTTTTTATTTAACACTTAGTTGTCTTTATGACTAGTGATGAACTGCCATTAATTCGTTATACAGGGTGTTTTGTTTTTTAAGACACTCTTCAGTCTTAAGTTCACTTTTCTGCATTCCGGCAACTGAAAGGACTACTTTTATGGACCATTATAATTCCAAATTTCTAATTCTCCTAAAAGGGGAAGTTCATGAGAAAGTGCTAGACTTCTAATAAGTGTAGCACTTTCTCATTCACTCACTTTCTCTTAGGGTTAATCTGAAGGGTTTAATAGAAAGACACGAGAATCTGTGTTGAAAATAATTTCCGCTAAGTGACTTGGATGATAACAAGTATGATATTTTTCACAATTCTAATTACTAGTGATGTAAGTGGTGAATATTCACTTATGAACTTTAATCGAATTTTCAGACTATCTGAATATTCTCCCCTTTCGCCGAATATTCGCGAGTGTCAGTCGTGAGGAACAAATTTATGCAAGAAGCAGTCTGATGATGTATCCAACATTTTTGTCCATTTTTCCGTCCACATTTTATTTGTTGTTTAGTGTAAAAAGTGAGCAAAAAACTTAGTGAATGCCTCAAATATATTCATATATAGTGGCAAAGGGGGAAATAAAGTAAATTAAAAAATGATAACATGAAGTAAAAATTTGGTCTTTATGGATGTTTAAGATACAACCAGGTTTCAAACTAGAATATTTATTTGACACTAAAACTTAAACATTTTTAATAGATAAAAAATGACACATGATACCTAACCAGTAAGAATGGAGAGGAGTAAGCATGCATAAGCTTACTTAATATTCCTATAAAGGAATATTGAAGAAAATAGTTCCATAAAACACAATGCCACAAACTGGCACTGATGTCAAGAAAAACCTTGGAATATCTATCTAACTAATAACTGAACTTGCATATTTTCGTCCATTTGTGGTCTTCTTTGACAACAGGGCCATCTTAGTCCTGGAGAGGGTTGGAACCATATGTTGCCTCTCAAATAGTTTCCTCAAACACCAAAACACTTGAACACTACACTCAACGTGCATTTCACCAACCATGTTGACATTATCTGGAGATAATTAAAACCAAATTCCACTGTGGCATCTTTTTTCCTCCACTTTTACAGATATAGTTAAATTAATAATAATAATAATAAACAAACTTTATTCAGTAAGCTCACATGAAAAATACAATAACATAACTTTATCAGGAGGTACAATTTAGCTTATCGAAATAGGTTGTATTGGAATTAACCTGCAACAAGTTACAGAGAAATTCCGTCTTCCATACAACCTAGGTCCCATAAAGAGCATATAGCAACTTAAATCTAAATTAACTGTAAGGGCTTAACAGAACAAAATAGAAAGTGAAGAAAAATTTAATATTGCAACACAAAACACAAAAACTTTAAAAAATAGCACATGCATGGCACACAGAAATATTAAATAATTATAAACAGGCTCGAAGAATTATATTTATAGAGAACTTATCAAATAAGATGAGATGATTACTTTGTAACATTTACAGCACATTTATTATACATTAAAATTACTATTTAACTCATTGAATATACTTTTAAGATGTTTTTTAAAAGTAATTGGTTTGAGACTTTTAATCTGTAAAGGTAAAAGATCGACAACTTTGCATACAACATATGAAAACGACTTCTGATATGAAGAAGTGTGATGAAGTGGAATTGTTAACATATCTTTAGGGCGTATGTTTATATTGTGAATACCCGTTCTGAACCTTATTTTTTCATATAAATATGATGGTGATTTGTTCGCAATAATTTTAGTAAACAGAACACTAATATAGAAATCTTCTCTTATAGATAGGCAAAGTATGCTTACTCCTTTCTATTTTTCGTGTTTGTAACCTTAAAACTTCTTGTATGTTCCTCATTTTTAACGAATATTCGCAGCGATAAAAAAATTCTTAAGAATTTTACATCAGTAGTGATAGCCGAACAAAAGAAATAAACTTTTAATGGTGGAAGAAGAGTTGTACAGTTTGATGTTTTTTGAGCCTCATGCATTTTCATATCAGTGCGCAAACTAGAGCGAGATCTATATTGCAATAAAGTGTCACCAAAATGGAAGAGCGGGAATGCTCTTTTAGTAACCTCAGGATAAAAATCTCTAGACAGATCTCATTAAGAAGGCTTCTGATACCATGCTGAAAGCTTCGAGTAGCCAGAATCCAGAGTAACCAGAATGGATTTTTGTTAGTCTATTTCATTTTAATGTGAAAGCGACAAGCAGTGTCAATTGGAAAGTGAAAAATTTGTATTTTTGGGGTTATCTGGGATGTCACACATGGTCCATTAGGCTGGTTTATAGTGTGTTCCGCATGGTCATCCCCTGTCTCAGTATTAATAAGAAACGTGCTTTCATTACTGCGTTAGTAGTTCATCTATGCATAGCCGCTAAAATCGTGTTTGACATCTTTCAATTTTCCTGCGCACTTTAAATCAATTTTAATTTTTGTAGACTTCAAGTTTTACGTTTACAAAAATAACACAGGCACACAAAAAAAGTTAATTTCCAAAGGTGAAATGTTTTTCGAGCAGCTGATTCCAAATATCACGTAAGAAATATATGAAATACTTCATTTATTGGACATGCATGCGGTGAGCGAAATTTTCTTTGTTTTTTAATATTTTTTTTTACTTTGAAATGTAATAAATGTTTTATTGTGATGCAATATCCTCTAGATAGGGCTAGAGATACTTAATATTATCTATATTAGCATGATGATGAAAAAACTACTACTATCCCTCGTTCTGATTTTTCCGTACTATGCTTGACAGATCGGAGTTATTAAAGGAATATTGATAAATGGAGTATTTCTTGACTAGGAGACGCCAAAACAACCTCCATGGATTGGAACCACCACAAAACGTTCCGAAAATACTGTGAAATGTCTGAAGAACGTTTCCCCCCCTTTCAAGGGCGAAGAACATGATGGTTTCAATACAGTTTCCTCCGCCCTTCTAGAACCACCCGTAAATGGAAGAAACTGCCCCTTATTCTGATTTTTCCATATTACGCTTGTGGCTGGGCAGGTTGGGGTTATTACAGGAAATGTTGATAAATCGAGTATCTTTTGACCAGAGGACAAAACAACTCCCGGGGTTTGGAACCACCCCCTCTGAATGACAAGCATTCCAAAAACACTGAGAACCATTTGAAAAAAAGAATGAATTCTTTCCCAATTGCAAACAGGCCCACATGAAATAAAATAGACTTAATAGCCATTGCAGGGGTGGCTATCGCTAAGTTTTAATGAACTGACGTCCGTTGTATAATACATAAGACAAGTGTCCACAAATGTTATTTCAAAGAATTCAATAAATAGAAAAGTAAAAAGTCTCATGTCATTATTCAACGATCCTCTCTTTGATACAAGAAAAGAAGAAGCACAAGCTGCATCTTCTAAGTTTAACGCATGATACCCTTCCGCAGTATTTTCGGAATGTTTTGTCATGGGAGTTGTTTTGGCGTCTCCTGGTCAAAATATACTCGATTTATCAATATCTCCTGTAATAACCACAATCTGCCAAGCCCTCACAAGCGTAATATGGAAAAATCGGAACAAGTAGTTTTTTGGGGGGGAAAGTACACCACCATCATGTCCGTTATGGTACAATAGAACATTGGGAGTATGTGAATAGAGCCACAACACGTAAATATGATAAGCTTAGAGGTGGATAAAAACCGGGTTTTTATTTTTTTGGGTTTTTACCTGGGAAAAAACCGGTTTTTTCCCCGAATTTTTTTTTTATCAAAATGAATTGGTCATTAAAAGACCATCATTTTGATACCAAATATGTTAGGTATATTTGATTGTATTCATAACAATAGAGCTTTAAAGCTATTTTTCTTTAATTTAGTTCTAACCTAACTTTTAACCTAAAAGTTAGGTTGAAATTGGCGGCAAATTAAAAAATGGGGAAAAAATTCTAACTTACCTAACTTTTAGTCTAAAAGTTAGGTTAAAATTGGCGGCAAATTTAAAAATGGGAAGAAAAGCAATTTTTTTTTAACCCTCCCAGGAAAAAAACTATTTTTGGGAAAATTTCTTACCAAACCTAACCTAACTTTTAGTCTAAAGTTAAGTTAAAATTGGCGGTAAATTAAAAAATGGGGAAAAAACAGGTTTTTTCATTTTAACTCTCCCAGGAAAAAACCCATTTTTGGGAAAATTCCCGATGAGGGAAAAAACTCATTGTCATCTCTGATAAAGCTGCAAACATCTCAACGAAGAAAGCAATATTAACACGCCTCAAAAAGCGAGAAAAGCAATGCTGGAATTGTCGGACTTTACCATTGCTAGTGTCTGGTCAAATTGAGTTTGTCAACAAGATTTTATGCTCTTAAAACACAAACGCAATCAAATCTCAACCGGCACTAACAACTACCCAGAGCAACCAGTGGTGTTGCCAGACTGCCACCATTTTCTCTACATTATTGCATTTGACCACTTCAAAATTCCCCGCTTTGAACGGCTTTTGTCTCTGATCTTTGACAACGTCGCGAAGGTTTGCGACAGGACGCCAACTAGACAACACTCATATTTGGAGTTGAGCTCAAAGTGGGAGAGATAATGGGCGGTTCTTTGCTTGTTGTATACAGAATTGAGAATTGAGTTGAGCACGGAAGTTGAAATATCTTTGGATTTAATAGCCATTCGACCCCGAATTTAGGAATAAAATGTCAATTTGTGAAAAATTGAACAGTGAAACAAATATTTTCGACGTGATATTTAGAATCAGCGGCTCAAAAAACATTGGGACAGATGCCTTTCACCTTTGGAAAGTAATCTTCTTTTTGTGTGTGCTTAGGTAATCGGTCTTGGTCAGTATAGTGTCAGTGTGTTACAGGAACTAGGGTAGATTGTGCCTTTGGCACTTTTCATTGGATGGTGGCTGAGGATTGAAGAACAGGGTGCCTCAGAGAACCAAATTTTGCAACCTTGGCGGCTGCCATTTCGCCAACTCCCAGTTTCAGCTCTGGTCATTAACACATTCACTGCTGATGTCACCATATGGCGATACAGTAGTATATTGCGCAATGCTGGTGTCGCCATAAGGCAATCTGATACAATGGATATTCTATTGTCAAAAACCTACTCAGCATCTGGCGATACTTAACAAAATCCCATCAGCAACGAACGTGTTATGTAAAGAATTTCACACAAAATGCATAGTGAATACAAAAATGACAATTAGATGAATGAGGGAGTTGTATCAGTTGCCAAGACGAAATCCTCAAATAAATGAAAAATGAACAGAAATCATTACCATACTGTAATATCATTATAATATCAAAAGTTTTTTTGATTTTAATGTGTTTACTTGTTATTGATAATGCGAAAGCCGACTATGCATGCATAAATCAGCCTTTATTTTATTATTAATTTTAAAACACATTTTTTAAATACTTTTACACCTGTAATGAAGAAAAATCGTGAAAATTTTTATTTACATAGTTTATATTTTTCCAGAAATGAACAATACTCTTTTAACTGTGACTGATCTATGTACTTACTGAAAATTGAGAAATTGAATGATATGGGATAGAGACATTGATTTACAGATTTTTTTAAATTTCAAGGTTTGAAATTTTGAAATACTCTAATGGTTCCTCCAGTTGGAAATGTGAAAATTTTATAATTAATTTATGTTATTGGAAAAAAGACATCATTCCATCTAACATTCAGGGAAAAACTCGATATTAGTCGTTGAGGAAAGAAAAACGCATAGTTCGTGAATTAAAAAAAGCAAATATCAAAATAACATTTTAATTAATTTTGCATTGAAACAAGTTTAGATAGTTTGTCCTCTATTTTCTGTGCATTTATTCTAGAGCCACTTTAGAAATCAAAATTGTCAGTATTACAATAAATTCATAGAACTATGATGATAGATTTATAGTTTTGGTTCCATAAGCAGTTACAATAAGTAAAATGTTCACCCCCATGCAATGACATAACCAAAGCTGTTATACTGACCTTAGCTGTAAAAAACATGTTTCAATTTGCTGCCAATTAAGTATTAAGTTTTTTGTTCATAACATAACTAACACTGATAGTGCAGTGACTTGTTGCTCGAAAATGCCTCGAAACTTCCACCTTTGAGTAAAAACAAATCCTTTTATCCATGCCATAGAACAAGTTAAAATAAGTAGATTTTCGAACAGACTCACTTCGAGTAATCACTCCTGAAGGGGTTACTTGTATCTGCCTATATATTTTTTTTTTCTTCTCAAAAACGGAGGATAGAGAAATGATCTTGACGCCATTCCCATAAAATTTTACATAAGATCCTTATTTTGTCTTTTACTAAGTAAGGCCTCACAGAAAAAAAAATGGGGGAGCTTGCCAGCAATAGCACATATTTAGCTATAATTCTAAAACGGACCAAAAAATCAAAATTATATAAAGTTATAAACATTATTTTTTCTATCAATTGGCGTATATATGAACGATTTGTATACAGCTAATTTTGCCATCTACCGCATCTCAATTTCCAAGAGATTCTATTTCTGAATCTGTTTTCTAGTCCTCTCTTTTGCATAGCTTCCTCTATTCCTTTATTCCAGCTCTTCCTTTGCCTTCCTTTTTTCATTCTATCGGTTGGTTTCCATTTCCAATTTTTTTTTGTGGTATTCTATCTGGTTCCTTTCTCCTCATATGGCCATACCACAGCAGCTGTTTTCTTTCAATTGTATTCACTAACGATGTGTCAACTTGCATTATTTCAATTATTCTTTAGTTTCTTATATGGTTTAATAATGTCTTTTTACCGCACCGTCTCCAATACATCATCTCGGTTGCCAGTATTCTCTCGATCAATTGATTTATATTAGAGATGGCAATTTTCTTAAAAATGGTTTTTTTCCTGGAAGGTTAAACCCCATTTTTGAATTTGCCGCCAATTCTATATAACTTTTAGTCCAGTCCTCAAAATTTCGTTATTTCATCATTTGGCGTATATTTTGTATCGACGTTGTAACCATATCCGTTTGTACAATCGAGACAGTTTGGATTCTCGAAATAATCTTTCAGTACGAATTTTTTCTTGATACGGATTCTTTGGTACAAATCATTAAAAAGAGTCGAATCATCCATCTCAATGACACACACACACACATAGACAACATCATTTGTACTGGTGCAGATAGTACAAGGTTTTTGAACAAAGCTAATTACATACGCAACTTCTTTATAAGCCACTGGTGGCTGTATTTAAATAAATAACACATAAATTACACGCAATAAAAAAAATGGTCTTTATTTTTTATAACTTGTAAAATTTTGATTTATTGTTATAGCCAAAAATGCATTATTGCTGGGCAGGTTCTCCCCGTTTCTTTTGCTGTGGCGCCTTACCTAACAGAAAATAGTAAAAGACAAAATAAAGGTCTTATGCAAAATTTTATGCTCTATTGAATGGCATCAAGATCATTTCTCTTTCTGCTACTGTTTTTGAGAAAAAGTATATAAGTAGTCCCTTTGAGGGGGGAGCAGGCATGATTTTTCAAAGTGGGTCTGTTCGAAAATCTTATTTTAACTTGTTCTATGCATTGTTGAAAACATTTGCTTGTACTCAGGAAGTATCAAACACCTAAGTCACTCATCTATGATGCTCAATCGTCATTCTGTGGAATGGTCTCTATAGAATGGCGCTGAGCAACAGCAAATGAAAAATATTCCGATCAATAATCAGTTGTCTTTCAAATGTCAAAGTTGATTCTCGACAGTTCTCATAATTTAGCTTTTATTTTTTTTAATTACAGACTTGATATTTATTGTTCCATTATTAGATATACTCATGTGCAACAGCAGAATGTACGAACATATTTTGTTATTTAACATTAAAAATAAAATACAAAACATTTTTGATTGAATTTTTATTTGCAACACAAATAAAAACTTAAATTTATCGTTACGAAGCACAACAAAATCTAATAATAAAGTTACGTGAAAAGTGTGATCTCTTAACGGATATCCGTATACAAGGTTTCTATAAATTAAAGTCTTACCTCAGTCAATTTATGAAATTTGGGGTTCTATATGTAAAGAAATACAAAATTTTCAATGACAAATTGTTGCAGATTTTACTCGGTTTTTTAAATAACACAGTCGTCACCCTAATATTACAAGGTTGCATGTTACTATTTACACATTTTGAGTAAAATGTAACACACCTCCAGTACATTTTCAAACATATTAAAGCACATACACCTTTGTAATTTTCTTAATATGGGTGGTGCCATCTTAGGTTTTGCTTGCAAAACGAAGATTTTGCAACATACAACTCCGTTATATTATTAAGCCGGAAAGTGCAAAAAACATGACATACGACCTTGTAATATTAGGGTGACGACATGGAAACATGTCTTGCCTCATTTGGAAGGTCATCTTTTAATATTTAGTATAACTCATATGTATCTTCATGTGTGAAAATGTGGAACAGTTTGTAGACATTTGTATCGATTAGAAGTCACTATTTTACTGCATTTTTCGTCAAGGTCATTACGTAAAAATTTAATTCAATTTTTAGTTGTAGTAATAAAGGAGGAGGGGTCTCTAAGGCCGGTTTTCGGCCTAATTTATTTCTTGAAGAAAAAATTTGAAAAACATTTTTTTAGTATCTACTAACAATATTTAATCGATTCCACCCCAAACGAAACTTTCCCCCATCCTCCCTTTTTACCCCCTGTCACCCCCTGCTCCTCCCTCCCACAACTTCCGAAACAATGAAAATATACGTACAATATCAAAAATATCCTTATTCAGCAACAATCATGTTAAAATGTTTCAATGGCCTCCAAAAAAAACAACTGAATGCTGATTATTTAATAGTTTAGGGGGATATAAATAGGGGAAAGTTTCGTTTGGGGTGGAATCGATTAAATATTGTTAGTAGATACTAAAAAAAATGTTTTTCAAATTTTTTTCTCAAGAAATAAATTAGGCCGAAAACCGGCCTTAGAGACCCCTTACTACATACACTAGATGGAAGGAAAGACACTTACATCCTATGATACTATGAAGAGGAGATATAAATATCAGTTTGGAGAGGGTGTGTCATTTTCAAATTGGGTTCGTGGCTGCCACTTAAAACATCAATATATGTCCACAGGGTGTTTTTGAAACACATCCATATATTTCAATCTGTTCGTATGTATGTGAGGACCAATGAAACTTTTAAATTTAAAAATCCAAAGAAAAATATTAATTTTAGACCGTCTTTTATCCCTTCAAATCTCGACGTCCACAACATAGTTGTTTACTTTTATTATTACGTTGCCAAATTCATTCAATTTATTGTCAAATTATAAATAAAACTAAAAGTGAACACGCACAAAGTTGATATTTTATTTAGTTGGACACATTTCACAATAACAAATCATACTGTTTATCCACTCAGTGTTTACTTGGACATGCGCAAACGGTATGCCATTTTTTCTGTAGCTGATGTATAACACAACTATGTATACTTCTTAATGGCAGCCTGTTCATAAACGCGGATAAATCATTTTTTTAATTGCAAGTACACCTGACCGTGATCACCTTTTGGGCACACGCAAACGGTATGCCTTTGGCTATTCAATTGTCGTATTTTACTTGAATTTTATTGTGGATTCATGGCAGCCTGGGTGAAATCGTATCAAAACGCTTAATTTGCAAACAAATGTTAATTAACTTTAATATATGAAGGACCCGGGATGACTCTTTAGTTTATCATTTATTAACAACAGAATATGCATGCCATAGTATCCTCCAAAAGGCATACTGGGTAAAATCACGTCCCAAAATCTGTCACCACCTGCCGGTCTAATAGTGGGTTCATCGATTGTAGTTATATCTGAAATTTGGTATTTGGTTTACTGAGTTAATTACGAAACTCTTTTTCCTTTACGAAAAGTTTGGTAAATGGATCCAAGCGGAGATACGGAGGGGGGGCAGGGGTTGAAAAAAAAAATTTGCAGTTACGAATGCAACCGCGGTATTATGAAAGTACATCAACTTCGCATCCCCCCACCAAAATTTCAGACGAAAACTACGGGACGTTTTCTGCAGGGAATTTTTTAAAAATTTCAAAAAAAAAATTTTTGTATTTAATAGACAAGGGACCGCCTGCTTTACATCCCCTCCGAAGGATGGTATATCCACTACGTAATCCTCGTCTGAAATTACGTAGCTTCCCCGTATACACTGGTATACAAGCCACTAGAAGGTGGGACGAGAACGCTGTATTTCCCAAGTACTAACCGCGCTCGGCATTGCTTCAACGGAATATCGACTGATATTCACATTAAAGTCGCCCCTACACTCGCCCCAGAATAAATGATGATGTCACACTTTAAGGCGCTTAAAGATACCGGTGGGTCGTGAAAATGTAAAAATTTACCATTGTTAAAAATGTAAAAAACACAATAATTCACATTGCACGTGCGTGCAATGACCAGTACTACATATTTTGACAGCAGTAAACACTACACTATTGACACTCGCCACTACTGTTTACCTTTTGCATTTCTCTTTGCGCTTTAATACCAGCCCAGTGAGAATATGAAATAAAGTCAGGGTTAGATGCAGAAACAGCATATAATGGACATACTCGATAACACAGGCCCACAAAAAAAAGTGGTCTGATCATACCTATCCTGTGTATTTTTTTTAAGGAAAAAAGTTTGTTGGATCATGATATTTATATATTTATTTGCTGTTAAAAGATAAACCTGACGTTCTGGGGAAAAATTAATGTCAGATTCGTGTTCAGCGGCCCAAAATACAAGGGATAGGTGTGGTCAGTACCCTGGCGCAGACTACTTTTTTTTTGTGTGTAAATTCCTTGCAGTATTCAAAACGTATTTTCTGTTGTTTTTTGACTTTTTAGTAAATATTTTTGCGTATATCGGGGAAATGTAAACATTCATAAATCTGATAATATGGATGTATTTTAAAAAAAAAAACTTTATAATTACTAGTCGGAATACTCTTTCTGATGTCTGGCCAAAAATATTTCGAAAACCATAACGTCTATTATGCTGAAATTTTGAAAGCAGGCAGCATTTACCTCCAAAAGAGTGCATGAGAATCTTGGTAACTAGACACTTCCCCAGGAGCTGAGCTTCCCCCCAATTTACCTCCAATATTGAGTTTATGGGAATCATTAAAAATGTCATAACTTATACAAATTGGGATTTACTTTCTCTTTGACCTGATAAATAGAAGAGGTCAAAACTTCCTGGAAACGAGTTTTCAAAACGGAAAGTTTCCAGGAAGTTTTCTTTCTAACTTTCTATTGGATATATTGACTGATAGGCTATTTTATGGTAAAATCTGATTCGTGATGATGCAGACTTCATTGTGGTACCAAATAAGTGCATACAATTATATTATTTACATGACTTACAGACTTATCAAATATGGAAAGTTTCTTCTGCACATCTCTGATTGTATAGTAAATTGTGCAAAACAATGCACCCGGCACTCACAGAGTTTTTCAAATTTGTGCTACTACTACAACTTTGCGGCTACTGCTTGGAAACTATTGGTTTGAGGAAAAAAATGTGTTTACCCATTTTTATAGAGAATTTTATTATCTTTAATTTTGTATACCACCATTTTGAAGATTGATGCATAATTAAAGATAGCTCCATATCTTTCAGTGTTTACATTTTTTTATGCTATTTCTGACCTCGAAACAAAGCTGTTCAAAAGGAAAAACCACTGCCATTTCAATTTGTCAAAAAATGATATTTTTTCGTCCTGCAGTCTAGCCTACCAGTTGATATGACAAAAAAATTATGAGCTGTGAGAGAATACAGCTGGAGAGCTATATTGGGCGGTGTACATTTTCTTGGAGAATCAAGTTGTTGGTGTGGTATGAACGGCTGCCCAAGGAATTTCTAACAATCATCTCCAGACCCACATCTCGAAATCATCAACGTCGCCCGTCTGCCTCCTAAATGCCTTACAGGCGTAAAGAAAGATGGAGAAAATTGAGACATAGCAAACCTTATTTTTATGTTTTGTGATATTTCATGCTAAATTTTGCACAACTGACAAGTTTGCAGATCTCACTATATATTCTCCCTTTATTCCTATATTCACAGTTACCAGTATTGCCAACAATGGTAAATGGTTTTCATCGAGGGGTATTCCGCAGAAAAATATTGTGTACACTAATTCCCAAAATAGATAATAATTCCCCTAATTCCCTAGTAATTCCTCTAATTCCTTAGTAATTCCTCTAATTCCCTAGTAATTCCCCTAATGCACTACATCCATAAATAGCTAACACCGATAGTATCACACCTAATATTGAACCGGAAAGACCTAGTTACAAAAATTGCAAGTTAAATAAAAGCTTGTAAAAAACATCACGATTCTTTCTGCATTAACTTACCTTCTAAATTCGAACAAAATCGGACTTTCAGTTAAGTTATCGTGCTTACAAGAAACGTGACGGATGGACTGACATTTTGAAAGTCGTTCAGAATTAGATCACTAACACAATGATATAAACATTTTTTCTTACCAAGCAGTATTTTCTGTGCCGATCAAATTGCAATATACTCTTCGTTTTCGTATTTGCAAAGAGTATAATAAAGGGAATTTTATCTCCTTTGACATTTTTCCGTAAAATCAATAGTTTTGCAGCAAAAAATTTCCTGTTCCTCTCGGAAATGATTAAAAATATGCCCTTTTCGAAAACATATTTCGACAAAATGAGCAAATAAAACTAAGAATACTTTTTCAAAAATTTGTATATTTTTTGCAACATATATATATGAAAATCGCAGTTTGCTTAGATATTGTGCTTAATTTACTACTATAAAACTGAGAAAATGACGATAAATAAACTAATTGTCTGCCACAAAAAATTTGTTCATAACAGATTATACAAAAAACCTTGATTTTTGTCAACCAAAGGGATTTTTGCTAAAGATATTTATTTTATAAAAACTGCATACACTGATGAATTTATCTATAAAAATTTAACAAAAATGATTCCAAGCAAATTTTAGATAGCACGCATTGTTAACATGTTATACACGAATATTCATTCAATATTTATTTTTCTGAATTTTTTGGGAGTTTTGAATCTAAGTTAATCAATTTTCATCTTAAAGCGATAAAAAAAATTAAAGGTAATTGAATAAGGTTTTGATTTTATTTAGCCCATTTTTTACGTATGGCCCACAGTTTTGGCGCAAATGAAGCAAATGAGTTATACTTCTCGTATAATTATTTCTTTTACTTTTAAGAACATACCCCCAGAATTTCGGTGACTGAAGGTTGTGATTGTTTATAATTTTTGAATTGCTGGAATGGATTTTCCGCACGGCCCAATTGCGAGATGGGTGAATAAATCGGTGGTGCATTAACTTACCATGATTTGATTTAATTACTGTCAGTGTCTATAAAATTGTTTCGTTTAGTTTTACTTAGAACGGCGAAATTGGTGCACGCGCAAATCACATACAGATTCTGCAAATTTAGTTTTATATATCCTGAGATAAACGAGTGCAAGAGAGAAAGCAGGGAAATTAGAAAAAGAATGACGGATATACTGCCCCCAGCACACTCCACACTTCGTGAAATCTTATTTGTATCACCTTGTCGTGTGTCAACGCAGGGCATTGCTTTTAACAGCGAGCGCATTGTACTAGGATAATATCTGTTTTTCTTTTCTAATTTATCTGTTTTTTTCTTGCACCCGTTGAACTCAGAATGCATGTATAAAACTAGATTGGCCAAATCTGTATATGATAGAGCTATAGAGCGCACACGTCTCGGCGCATGTTATTATGTACGAGTGCTACCATGTGTCGAGTTGCGCGCGCCGCGTATTAATTCCACACTCATTGCCTACTAATTCCCTACTAATTCCCCACTAATTCCCTAATAATTCCTACTAATTCCTCTCTAATTCCAAACTAATTCCTGCTAATTCCCACTAATTCCTGGAGCTTGTACACCAAAATTCCCCTGCGAAATACCCCTCGGTTTTCATTTACTTGGTCTACAGACAGAAATTTTCATTTCATTATAATTTACGCTTAAACCGTACTCGTAGTTTACTGCACCTAACTTCGTCTTATTCACAACATCTTGCCAGACATTTTGGGATTCATAAAAGTTATTCTAGTCGGCCTCGGCTTGCCGTATAGCACGCTTGGTGGCATCACACTATCTATCACCGTTGCCTATTAGGCACACAGCCTCATTAAATCTCTTTCCCATCAGCTCCTCGGTGACATCAACCCAACATTTTGGAGGGCGTCCCCTTCGCCTCTTGTCATCTGGTTTTCTCTGAACTATCAACCGTTCTATATTGCCCTCTCTCCGGTTGATGTGGCCAAAAAATGAGAGGATTCAAGAGAATACAATGCTGAAGAGTAGGTTTTGTCTTTCATGTAGAATCGAGGTATTAATGTGATAGGCTGTCGAGAGAATTCGTAACAAACAGCTCCAGACCCACATTTCGAAAGCATCAATACGCGCCGTCTGTCTGCTTCCCTAAATCTTAGAGGCGTAAAGAAAGATGGGGAAAACTAGGGCGTTAGCAAATCTGATCTTTGTGCACCTGTGATATTTCTGTCACAGCAAATTTTGGTCAACTGGCAAGTTGCCGATCTTGCCATCTTAATTTTTCCCCGAATCTCATTTTTGCAGCTGCCAGTATTGTCCACAAGGGCTCCAAGGTATACCATCTTGTTTGCCACCTCACAGTTCACACTCGCCTATCCTTAATATGTCTGGATGGTTATCATTTGCTCCATCTACAGTCATAATTTTCGTGTTGTTGTAGTTTCGGTTAGGTTAGGTTGATATGTGAGTGGGCTACTAACAGACCCTCCACTGCGATCATCTGGTCTATTGTAGTTTACACCAAGACCATAATCAGAGCTTGCTATTTGAAGCCTGTCCAACAGGTGTATGACCTCATCCTTACTTGCTGCAACATGTGGTATCATCTGCAAATCTTGAGTTAGATATCTTGGTTCCGTCTATAGCTATTCCACCATGCCAGTCCTCTAGCACCATTACGTGTTCACTATAGATGTTAAAAGGATTGGTGATAGAACACAGCCCCGTCTAATGCCTTTGCCAACTTTACATTTATCAGAGTTAGTGTTGTCTAATGTCATCAAAACAGAGTGTTCTTTATACAGTTGGCGTATAATAAATATCAGATGTTTGGGTGTCCTCATCTCTAATAATATAGTCCACGGTCCCAACACACATGGCATGATCATGATATGTCCACTATAAATGTTAAAAAGGATTGATGAAAGAACGCAACTCTGACTTGTTTACCAACTTTACATTTGTTGGAATTGGTGCTGTCGACCTTCACTAAGTAGTGTTGAATAATGAAGATCAGATGTTCCCATCTTCTATAGAATGGATCCACAGTTTGTCTCATTCTATTTATTCTAGTAAATATTAAGAATTAATTTTTCCACAAAAATGGGTTTAATGACAACTCATGAGGCAGTTAACTGTATTCAACACAATTTAGTAGAAAAGTTCTGCTCTAGATGCCATCAATCAAGCACCAATAAACAATACTTGTGCGGGAATTCATGTGCAGTCTGGATATCCTAAAAAGATTGTTGTTAAGTATGTTGAGCAATTGTTTTTCTTAATCCTTTTCTCAAAAGATGGATACATTTCATTAATGGTTAAAATATTCCTTAACTTCTCTAATAATTATAATCGAAAGATGAGAAATTGTTGATTTCCTTAGGCTTGAATTTTTAATCATTGATAAAGTCAAGGATTTTAACATTCGCTTTTAGGGGCGGGAGAGGGGGTTACCGAAAATACGACAATGAACAATTTTTGCAAATTTATTTTTGAATGGTTCCTTTCTAAGTATGAATCCACATTCATCTAAAAACTTACTGGATTAAAATAGTTTTATAGCATGCCCATGAAAAAACACTGTATATTTACAAAACTTATACAACCATACAGTCATGTCAAATCAAATAGTAACTATCAGTATAATAGATATCTTATTTCTGGGCACATCGCAGAACTGCACTAAGTTTCGAACTCAAATTAGAGTCAAAAGAAATACTGTATCCTACCACCGACTGCTAATAAAGTGAACAGCGCTGTATGCTTCCTCAGATTGAATATAATCTTGACCTCTACCACTGACTAGTTTTTTCAGGGACCGTCTGCTCCGAAGTAATATTTCACATCATATAATTTAATTTCAATAAAAAAGGTCATAAATAATGAATGGCAAATAGTAAAACTAATACAGTAGAAGTATGCATTGTGGTAAGTATAAAGTTTATATTATTGTTAAAATAAGAAGCTTACTGATACCATAAATGAAGCTAAGCAGTTTACTAGAACTATGTCATTTAACAATTTTTGAAGTAACATTTTACATTTGCATTCAGGGACGTAGTTAGCCAACTTTTTGGAGGGTTATTTTTCAAATTTGCCAACTTCATAAGACTTAAGAAGCCACTTTTGCCAAATTCCGCCGAAATGAAAGTTGATGAGCGGAGGGATTCTAAAAATAAAAATTGCCAAGTTGCGTCTCTTTCCAACTTTTGTCAAGTCTAACAAATTTTACCCCCTCTTTGCTACGCCCCTGTTTGCATTTCATTGGATAATATTAACACCATTTTTTGATTGTTCAACATATGATTTTATTTTAAAATTTTGTTTTTCACACTAGATAAGATACATGTATATTTCACTGTTGTACACTGATAAAATTCTTTTGTTACTCTAAATAAATGAATATCACAACATTTGAACCTGTCAATATGTATGCGTTATGTTACTGTGATTAATAATGATGAAAACATGTGTACATAAAGGTCAGTATTGTGCTTGAGCATGAGCAATAAATATATCTTTAAAACAGAAACCTGTCTACTAGACAAGAACCTAGTTATAGCTGCGTAATCATGGAGAAACTTATTACAACATTTTTTAATTTTGAATATTACATGTTATAGTATGCGCAATAGATAAATAAATTGTTTTAGTACCTATTTTTTGTATGCGGTGGATTATTCCCTTGGTGGTGTCGGTGCTCTTAGTACTCATTTGAAACTATACTCGAGCCATTGTAAGTTGGCAAGGTCAGCCATAATCATAGACGACACAGGTTGGCTAATGACGAGGTAACTATGTCTCCTACTTGAGAAAATAGAAAATGTGTTTTCTCCTGTTCTTGTTTTGTGAACGATTTTGCCATGTTATAATGACTTGAGTTTATGTAATATGATACAGGTGATATTAATAAGGTAGTTTTTTTATTATAACGTGTACAAATAAAACTTCAATTTTTATTTGTACACAAATAGTAATAAATTGTTATTACTGTATTCTGTTAATTACTCTTGAATCTTCAATCATTTCATTTATTAGACTTTGAACAAACTTTCCCATTCATTAATAAATAATTATTATTGATTAATATTTTACTTGATCTTGCTACAATTAGTGGTTCACTTTTATGATAAAGTACTATTACTATGAGAAGATGCCAGCAAAAAATATGCGCAGAAACGAGTTTGTGCGCTCCATCATTCTAAGCCAATGAGAAAGAATTACGTGACATTCAATGTCAACACCAGTGGTGGCGGTGCCCTGCGGTAGAGCGGCGGCGACGGTAATAATAATAATAAAACAATTTATTAGGCAAAGTTTAGTAGAACTTACTATTCTTACACTTCTCCTCCCTCGTAACAGTTGGCAAGTTTTAATCTACTCCATTTTCACAGTTCCTTGACCGCGAAACTTTTATTGCAATTACACATCCCTATACCCCAGATAAAGCTATGCCACTGGTAAAAATATTCGCACATTTTGGCTCCGCCCTGGCATCTTCTCATAGTAATACTAGTCTAACTATAGATATTTCTTCTGAATTAAGTTTATCGATATATATATTTTTAAAGTAAGCCTAGGAGCTAAGCATAAAAAAAAGAAGTATGTTTAACAAAAGTCCAGAATAATTAATGTAGAAACAGAAATTACACATAAAAAAAACAATTTGTTAAATTACATATTATTGTAAGTATTTTTATTACATGAAATCAAAAATGTTTTGTATGTAGAGAGAAGAGTTATGATACTATAAAAGACAATTGTATACACTTTAGATACAGGGTGTTCCTAAATTCAGCGTCCTAAATTATATAGTGATATGCCCCCAAAAAATGATATAATGCTAACTAGAGGCTTTTCTAATTTTCAAAAAACTATAAAAGTATATTTTTGTAATATCTTATAGACTACTACTAACAATTGAGTGAATTTTGGTAGCATCTATGTACCTCAGATTATTTAGAACTTAATTTAAGCGATGTGCAATGAAAATCTCTCGGATCTTTGTATCATAACAAATTATTTTAATTTTAAATATAAGTAATCATATTAATCTTTTCAAAATTATCACTTGCAGTTTTGAGAGTAAATAAAATGAAGGGATAATACTCATACTAACCCTTAGCACATTTTTTTCTAGGTACTTGTTTAAAAAATCTAGTTTACAACCTCAAATTTTGATGATTAGTAGCAGTTTAGAAACTTTTTTGTTCTTTTTTGAGAACTCATAAATACAAAATTACAAGTGAGAAAAAAGAAATTCAACTTTCTGTCATACCTTGCGCACAAAATTTGGGGCATAGAATTTAGAAACAACATGTATAAGAAAAATATTTTTACTTTTAGAATACCATACCGAGCAAAAATAATGAAAATATTAAACTTATACGAATTGTGATGTAAAATTTTTCGTCAGCTGTGACCTGACTTTCTCTTGTGTTACGTAATCATTTTATATTTGCATTTGCTTTAATATATTTTTAGGTTATTTCTTATTTGCAAAAGTATGTATGTATATTATATTGTGAGACTGAATATTTGTATTTATTTTATTTTATACTCATTGATGATTTGTGTAAAGGGTCTCGTTAATCTTTTAATACTGAAGAGGTTTTAGACTTTAATGTTTTGACTTTAAAAGAATTTATTTATTCTCCAAACTGAAATTATAATCAAGTTATTTTAGTTTTTACTACTGGATAAGTGATTTTATATATTTTAATTATAAATAAAAATATATTTTTCAGTAAAGCGTAAAAATTATCTTATTTTGTAGTAAATCACTTCACCTAGTCGGCATTTGATTTTAGGAATCCTGATCTCAATGTATTTCGTTATGTTATGGAAATTTATTCTGTTGACAAACTTAGTTGATAAAACAAGACATGTAACATTTGTTAGTGTGTAAGTCTAAACAGTTTTAATCTATATATTCATACCATTTTCTCACTTTGCTGCCATGTACCTATGTTCATAATTTTTACTCTAAGTATATCAGTATATTAGTTTAATATATTTGGTTTTTTTGAAATTATGGTTGTCATTGCTTCCCTATCCTTGTGCCGCATCATGCAAGTGGAAACGAGGCCAAATTTTCACAGAGATTAACTTAGCAGCACCAAATCTACAGTGTAGAATATAGATGTTACACTAACTCTTTTAAATTCTCCACTTCTGGTGATGATCACCAAGGCTCGGGAGATTTATCTCGGCGCTAGAGACGGCTCTCATATAGATAATATTATACTGCAAACGCTTACTAAAACATTCAGAAAAACGACGAAATGGTGAAATATTCATCATTACCAGCTACAATGTATTTTTGGTGATAAATTTAATCTAAACACAGTAATGATTCTTACAAAAACATGTAATGCATATCTAGCAAATAAAAAAAAACAATTTTGAGTCAAACACTTCCTGTTCTGTTTAATGTGTGTGGTGTGTTTATTATATTTATTTTCATGATAATTAAATATAAAATCCCAATAAGCTGCTGGCAGTATAAAGCATTTTTCCCCAGTAAAATAAACCATTTTTATATAATATTAGATCATACATAACAAAGTTAAGGATTAATGGCATAAAAATAAAACTGCCATGTACCCTGTGCATCACAAATGTACACAACGTGAAAAGTGAATTTTATTTCATTTTAAAATGTTAAAACCGCTGACCAAGGAATTACTACTTCCACATCCAGATGTTCTATCCAAGTCTCTCACAATGAAAAAAATTTTGATATTATATTTGCACTCTATGTGGAAATCAGAGCTGGGCGAGCACTGCTAAAAAGTGCTCGCGAACACTGAGCACTAAGCACCCAAAAAAAGCGCTGTATTCTTCGAGCACTAAGCACTTTTTAAAAATTTAAATAACGGAGTATCTATTGATTGGGTCTAGAATTTCATGAATTTATAAAAAAAAGGTCAACGAAAACAACCTAGAGAAAAATTGAGTTTTTTGGGAGAAAATATGTTAAGGAAAAGTTGTTTCTAGTGCCAATGAAAGTTCAGAGAAATATATATTTTTTTATTTTTAATTTTTTTTTAATTTAATAATTTTTTTTTTTTTTCAAAAAGTTAATTGTTTCTTACAAAAAAACTGACTCGTTTGGCTTACGCATTAGGTTTGAGATCAGTGGGTCCTGTGTTCGAATCCTGGCTACTAAGGTATATTTAATGCCATTTTTAATGTGTTATAGATCGGTAGCAGTCGGCTAGGCTGCGGTTGAGTGAGACAACAGGGGTAATCACTATTATCCCGAGTTTCAGTCTCACTACAGCAGATCGCAATGTCACAGAGAAAGGGTTTTGTGATGTTGTCAGAATGTGCGTGTGTCCTGGTTGAGTCATAGAATAGTCTAAAGGTTAAACTCCGCAGGAACTTCAAAGAGCATTCACAAACCCTTCATTTTTCCCTCACTAGGCAAAAGTTTGAGGCAAGTTAGGTTAGGTTGATATGTGAGTGAGCTAATATATAGACCCTCCAATGCGACCATCTGGTCTATTGTGGCTCAATCCTAATTATATTTCACCCAATCGGTTCAGCTTTTTAATAAAGCCAACTAACTTATTGACTGAGATTGTCCAGCTCCTCTGGCAGCAGTTGCCCTTTGCCAAAAAGTGAGAATTTGATTCTTTGTTCAGCAGGACAGGTACATAGAATGTGTGCTGCCGATTTATCTTCCTCCAAACATAATCTACAGTGCCCGGTATATAGGCCGATTAGAGTTCTTTTAGGTGTAACCTATTTAACTTTAAAAGTTTTTTATTCTTGATTTCAAAGAATATGTAATAAATTCCTTTGAATGAACTAATCCTGGTAGTTCTTGCCACTGCTGGTGGATTTTTCCCTCAGTCCAGGCCAAAATGGTTGTTTTCATCATGCTTGACGAAATGCCAAGCACTGGTTCTGGTCAGATAAATTTCGATGCCGTGCCTTCCCAGGCTAAAGAATGGCTATTTCATTGTCTTCCATGTCAGAGTGATCCAGGATCCAGACCAGAGTGAGCTTATTTCTAACCAATCGAGTTGGAGCCTTTTGGCAGTTTCAGATCGTTTTAAAGTTGCAACAATATGAACCAAGAGCTTTAAGAGCTGCTTGGCTGTCTGAAAAGATTGTTATTGATCTGTGTCTAGGAAGTGCTTGTTCAAGCCGCCTTGCACACAGTTAAATGGCATGAATTTCTGCCTGAAAGACAGTTGCGTTGTTACCTAGGCTCGAAGTTATTCTTAGCTTTGGGTTGCAACTGTATACTCCGGCTCCAGATCCCTCGGAGGTTTTGGAGTCATCTGTGAACCAACAATTGTTCACTCTTTGTAGGTCGGTTTTATTCTGGTCCCATTTCTCTTCCAGGAAACAAGGCATTAAAAGGCAGTTCATAGTCGGTCATGGTATGCATTCCCAGGATATCGTGACTATCTATGTCATCTGACGGCCTGTTGCATGATGCTAGCCTGCGGCATATCAATGACCGCTTGTTGGAGTCTGTATGTTGCCCGCATGGACTTTTTCTCCAAATAGACGTGGAGAGGAGGTAAATCCAGGAGGATTTCCAGAGCCGCTGACAGTGTGGTGCTCATTGCATCAGTTATTGCCAAGCATGCTTTTTTCTGTAAACTAGAGTTTAGTTTTGGTCGTTTGTTGTAGCCCTTTCCACCACAAAACTATGGAGGCATACGTTACCATTGATCTTATGACCGTAACGTATATCCAATATTTTTGTTGGGGTTCGATGCCACAGGATTTTCCACAAATTCTACGATGTGTCCACAAGGACAGTTTTGCTTTGTAGATCATCTCCAGATGGAAGTTCCAGTTAAGTGATTTATCTAGTGTTACACCTAGGTATTTCACTTCCTCCGCAAATGGAATGATTTCACCTGCTAAGGAGAGCGGTTCTAAGTTATAAGGCTTCCCTTTTATGGTGAAGAGATTATTACAATTTTGTGGGGGTGAACAGACATCTGCTCCCTCACACCAAACGTGAACTGTATCTAATTCCTCTTGAAAGGTATGAAAGAGTACCTCTTCAGATTTTCCTCTAATCAGAATAACTGGATCGTACGTATATGCAAGAATCTTGACTTCCCACAGAGAGAGCAGTGATCACAGTAGGTGGGAAAGAACCCCATCCTGCGAACACTCTCACAGCCCTTAATTTGACTGCTCCTTGTAGAGATGTCGTTATGATTTTATTTTGAAGCATAGCTTAAATCCAGCCAGTTATGTTCAACCTCTCTAGCAGACGCTGCTGTATACAGGAAGTTGGGCATTGCATTGTTAAATGCTCCTTCAAGGTCGAGAAATGCCGCCACCGCAATCTCTTTTTCCTGAAGACATTGGGTGATTTTCCCAACAAGGTTATGAAGTTCTAGTTCTGTTGATTTCCCCAGTGACATACTGGTGAACATTCAGAGGATAAGTACTCATGGTGTTTCCAATTCTCCAGACCTTTCAACAGAAATTATATCAGGCTGATGGGTCTTGGCGATTTAGGGTCTGGTTCTGTCCGACCCATTTTTGGCACATATACCACGTTAACTGTCACCCAACTGGATAGGATGTAGTTCCATACCAGACCAGCTCTGTATTCTATGATAAGAAATGGTAACAATATTTCCAGTCCGTTTTGTAGTTTTCGTGACGTCGTTTGATTCGTCTCCCGATGTTGGTTATCCCGGATCGAACTCCCTAGGAAGTGGTTCAGTGTAAGAAGTTGCTTCCTCTCCAGATTCAGCAATTGAGCCATCTGGACGTTTCACCATACCAAATTCTCTTGCAGGCTCTCTGGAAATGATATTGTGGATTCTAGTGCTGCCAGATAAGTCAGTAAATACTCTTGCAGAACTCCAAGATTCCCTTTTTGCTATTATGATTTCTTTATTATAGTCTCTTAGCCCAGATCTATATTGTTCTCAGTTGCCCGAAACTTTAGCTCGATTAAAGAGGCATCGAACTTCTCTTCTCACTTTATTAATTTCTTGTTCCACCAAGGTATCCCTCTATCTTTTTACTATTTTAGTGGATAGTTTTATTGATATGCTGAAATAATTGCGTTCCAGGTCTGTTCCTGGAGTGTCCAAAGATATCAATTTCTATTTCATCATGATTCCTGATTGTGGATTGAGTTGTGACTGGAGGGATTGTTTGTACCATCTCCAGTCTGTACACCTAGAATCTCTTGACGCAAGTCAGGTAAATATCAATTAAAGGACTAAATTATGACATTTGTACTGGTTCACTTGGCAATATAAATGTGTGTTCAAAACTACAACAAAACGTGCACATATATATTTTCTTTTAAAAAATACAGACCACTAAAATTAACATGTGTAAACCCAACAAAATATACATACAAAATCTGATATACAAATACACATGTTTATATCTCATTTTATTAATTTCTTGTTCCACCAAGGTATCCCTCTATCTTTTTACTATTTTAGTGGATAGTTTTATTGATATGCTGAAATAATTGCGTTCCAGGTCTGTTCCTGGAGTGTCCAAAGATATCAATTTCTATTTCATCATGATTCCTGATTGTGGATTGAGTTGTGACTGGAGGGATTGTTTGTACCATCTCCAGTCTGTACACCTAGAATCTCTTGACGCAAGTCAGGTAAATATTAATTAAAGGACTAAATTATGACATTTGTACTGGTTCACTTGGCAATATAAATGTGTGTTCAAAACTACAACAAAACGTGCACATATATATTTTCTTTTAAAAAATACAGACCACTAAAATTAACATGTGTAAACCCAACAAAATATACATACAAAATCTGATATACAAATACACATGTTTATATCTCATTTTATTAATTTCTTGTTCCACCAAGGTATCCCTCTATCTTTTTACTATTTTAGTGGATAGTTTTATTGATATGCTGAAATAATTGCGTTCCAGGTCTGTTCCTGGAGTGTCCAAAGATATCAATTTCTATTTCATCATGATTCCTGATTGTGGATTGAGTTGTGACTGGAGGGATTGTTTGTACCATCTCCAGTCTGTACACCTAGAATCTCTTGACGCAAGTCAGGTAAATATTAATTAAAGGACTAAATTATGACATTTGTACTGGTTCACTTGGCAATATAAATGTGTGTTCAAAACTACAACAAAACGTGCACATATATATTTTCTTTTAAAAAATACAGACCACTAAAATTAACATGTGTAAACCCAACAAAATATACATACAAAATCTGATATACAAATACATGTTTATAAAACCTATAACTAGATCTCTAAAAGTGAATTTTCAATAATTTTAAGATTTATCCAGTTGTATTTGCCTGTCAAGCACTTTTTCACTTTCAGGTTCTGGCTGTGACAGTTTCCTGTAGCTTTCATCATCAACAAAACAGATTTCATGAGCATCTGGATCAGCTAATATTATAACACGAACTGTTGCTTTTCCTGGAGTGTCCAAAGATATCAATGGAGTAAGTATAGTTTCCTTATGCTCCTTAATTTTAGTTTCAAGAAGTTCTTGTTCATTATATGGACAAGAGAAAGCAATGCGACCATAAGCTTTGGCACGATTTACTGGTCCCCCTAAAAGTGCACATCAGCATTTATATTCATTAAGTTTAAGCAGTGAAAAAAAATATCCTGAATGAATTTGTTATCTTTTCAAAGCATTTTGCATTTGTGTTTTGATATTGGTTTGAACATTATGACGATTAATTCTGTTGTTGACGAATTTGCAGATGATAAAATATAGTAGAGATGTTAATTTTGTTATATATTTAATTTGGAAGAAAAATTCTAAGGGAAACATGTTTAAAAAAATTATTTAACTTCGGTTATTTAAATCTGTCGCGAAAACGGCAGTGACGTCATAAGGGTAGTTAGCTGTGAACTTATGTACAGAACAGAAGAGGAACAGGTTGACAACAAGCAAAGTAACTTCATCTGTCAAAAGTTATGTGAAAGTTACACCAGCACTGTTTAATGCATGGAGGTTAAAGAGAAGGAGTAAGCAAGTTATTCTTTAACTAGGTCCGTAAAAGTGGAAGAAAGACCACTTCCTCTTTTTATGGATATAGTTCAAATAAAGCATGCTTATTTCTTCTTTTTCTTCTTCGTGGTTTTATGATTAACTTCTCCACATACTGCCATTCTAACGTCATCAATGTTTGAAATGCATTCTATAGACCTTTTCATCATAGAAGCGCGCATATGCTGCCTCTACGTTGGTTTGCAGGAACTATGAAATGTTCGAACACTTGGATTGTCAAAATGGTTGGACCGGTATCATTTTTTCACATTAATTTAGACGAAAGTGTGATTGACGGTGCAAAATTAGTACACAACATTGTGGAAGAACACACTTGCGCTCAATTAAGGCGCTGGCTCAAGTATCCTGGCCGTAAAATGAGTGGAAGCAAGAATAAAGAACTGGTTGCAAGGTTAGAATTCAACTATCAACTTATCAATTTATATACAAGTGCATTAAAGGAAAACAAATGTGTTTGGTCTACAATATGCTTAATAACATTCTTTGTGCAGTAATTGATAATGCAGTAAAAATATTTTCTATTTTTTTACGAAAATGTACAGTCAAAAATGCAATTGAAAATGAGGTTTTTTGTCGATCTTTCTGTGGATAAGGCTGGCTCCTTTTTTTCTAACTTTTTCAAATAGGTAAACTATACGATATGGCACTACATATTTTCAGAAAATTGGTAACATATTCATCATTATTTGGTTAAATAACGTAATGTTTATGTCAAATCCAATACTGACATGCGAAAACTGTCCGAACAAACACGGAACTCGGCATTTTTAAACAAATACTGATGAATCTGTTACCAATTTTTTGAAAATAGGTAGTGCCATATCGTATAGTTTACCTATTTGAAAGAATTAGAAAAAAAGAAGCCAGCTTTAACCACAGAAGGACCGACAAAAAACCTCATTTTCAATTGTATTTTTGACCCTAAATTTTCGTAAAAAAAAAACAGAAAATCTTTTTATTGCATTATCAATTACTGCACGAAGAATGTTATTAAGCATGTTGTAGACTAAACACATTTGTTTTCTTTTAATGCACTTGTATATAAATTGATAAGTTGATAGTTGAATTCTAACCTTGCAACCAGTTCTTTATTCTTGCTTCCACTCATTTTACGGCCAGGATACTTGAGTCAGCGCCTTAATTGAGCGCAAGTGTGTTCTTCCACAATGTTGTGTACTAATTTTGCACCGTCAATCACACTTTCGTCTAAATTAATGTGAAAAAATGATACCGGTCCAGCCATTTTGACAACCAAGTGTCCGAACATTTCATAGTTCCCGCAAACCAACGTAGAGGCAGCACATGCGCGCTCTTATGATGAAAAGGCCTATTTATTGATATTGTTATATTATAGACTTCATTTTCAACTTTTACATATTTCTAACAATTTTTTAAGAACAAATGTCATTGTTTAACACATTCTACTAAAATTTTCACTTAGTGAAACAAAAGAATATCCTCTATTACTTTGGATTTTAAATCATTTAATAGCTATGTAAATTATATAAAAATCTAGTACTAATAAAATATAATTATGTAAATTACATATATAATTATGTTATTACATAGACGGCTATTCTTTAAATGATTTTTTTTTGTAATGTCTCGGTTTTGTTTTTACAATTTTAAGTTTAATTAAATATACTAATATGTATTCTAACTACCTGTGATATACGTGTTTTTATATATACATTCAATTTATTAAAAATTAACTTATTGTCCAGTTGTATTCTAGTTTTAGAGAAATAGACGTAATCTGCAGTTACATATGTGCATTTTGCTGTTATATACATATGCTTGAGAATAAAGGAGTATTATCATTATTATTAGTATTTCAAAGTTGTACATATTATACCTGTAAATAGAGGACTAACTCACGCATCTTTAATGAGTCTATACCTAGTTCTTCATTACAGTTTTGTCAAGTAAAATAAGTAAAATATAGGTACATACGAATTATATAAGGTGGTTAAAAAATTATGATCCAGATTTGGCTAAAATCGATAAAAAGTCTTGTACTCGTTTATTATTTGTACGTGAAAGAGCTCTTGAAGGAAAAAATTCGAAAATGTTACAAAACAGCAAAGCTTTATTACTCATAATAATGAATTTTTAAATAATAAAATGATAAAAATTTGATTTTATTGAAGTATTTATGTAGTGATAACTTTTTTAAATTTATTATGTGCTTATTAATTACTAGGTTAATTACTTTTCTTGCAGGTTGACTTTGACTTTATGACTTATGTAAGAATTTATTTTCAATAGGGCATCAATAAAATTTTCAATTTTATTCTAATGATAGATAATTTGAAACTACGAAAGCACACCCTCTATCCACAAGTAGCTTTTAGACATTGATTTCAATGCCTGACAATCACTTTTTAGTTTTATCCTCGGAAGCTGTAGTACCTCTCCAAATATGTATATGTATATTTAACTTTGAAACACCCTGTACAGTTTACATAGTTATGTACTGTAAGAATATTTAACAACATACCAATATCTTTTAACTCAAGCTTTGCCTCGTTTTGGTCAAATCCAACCAATACCGACTTTTCTGTTCTATCAAAGATAGTCAGTCCTAAAAGCCCAGTCCAATAATTTATAGACTTCACCAAATTAGAACATGCTAAAGTTACTTTCTCAACAGGATCTGTAAACATAAACAAGAATTAATTTATCTTATTCATGAAGGTACCAAAAAACAGTTTACCTTTATCTTTGGGCTGAGGTTCATCAATAATTTGAAATTTGTAACCTCCAGGAGCTTCTAGAATATTGCCAGACAAGACAGGCCAGTTTACGGACTTTGCTCGAACTAAAGCCTCGCTACTTCTTATCGTCATACTAATGAAATCATTTCCTTTTTCGTAAGAATGAATTCCATAGTTGTAAGTTAGTTCAACGACAAAATGAGTATCTTCAGGTCCATAGCCCACCATAGTTTTACTCCAACGATTAGCATAAGGCCTATAATTTTTTTTTAAATAGTTAATAATTTAATCACGCCAGTTGTTTAGTATATAACATTAGAATCATTTAAAAGAACCTTACCATCTCGCTCAAAAGATAATTGGAATACTGACAAATTCAGCCAACTATTAAGATATTGTTCAGGAACCTACAAATTATAACCTTGCGCAACCCAGAAACTAACTCAGCATGGATAAACCAGAAAAGGTACCTTTAAGTTATAGTCGAGGAGAATTATTCACTCATGGTCTAGATGTCTACTCTCCACTAAATGAATTTCATATCTTGCTGACCATTTGCCATTGTCACCAAGATCTACAACATGCTTTCCCTCATCGACAAAAAAGAAAAATACTAACCAAGCTCATATTCAGATAACACCAAGGACAACAAAATGCACAATGTTGTTCATGCCCATGTCACCAGAACACTGACCAGCAAGCTTCATGTATTACATAAGGTAAATTCGGGTTCTGAAAATAACCGTCCCAGAACTATCAGAGAATAGGCGTCTGAAAATAAGGAGTACGCCACCTGGTGGTCTATAGTCAAACTAATTATGGGCTTTTCTGTCATTGTCTCTTTAGTGTACGATGATATCAACAATAAGTAAATGATAAACTGAGATGCTAAGTTATTAAAAATATGATAGCGTTTAAAGGGGCTACAATTTGCTGGAGCCAACCTAGTCGGTATCCTTTGTAGATTGCAGGGACAACTCGTGAAAGTTGAGTTGGCACGACAATGTTCAAAGCATACCCTCTTTGATGTAGACACCTTTAACCAGGCATTGAGAGGTAAAAAGCTGGTGCAAATAACCGTGGCCCGGGTAGTAATAATAATATCCTAGACAATCACACATTGTAAGTGAAATTTTTGAAATAAGTAAGTATATGTAATTCCAATATATTTAAAAGTAATATATACTATTGCACCATGCACTATTATGAATATTTCTATTTCATATTTTACAAAATACTGTTTCATTTATTTTACTCAAAGAATTAATAAATATCTTTTCAGTTATATTCAATGTACCACTAATTTCATGGGTATTTGAATCTGAGACACTTGTTTGTAAACATAGAGCATACACATTGATTTATTAAGTTTTGTGTCGAATATGTACCACCACACAAAATAATATGTCCTGCATTTAAATCATATTCCCCTTCATACACACACTTAGAATTTTTACATTTTTAGTGCTTTACAAATGTTCCATACATTGCAATATGCTTAACCTAAATGTCACTCATGTTTCCTGAAAAAAAAAGTGATTTAAACTACAACTGTACATAAATTTAAAGAAATATTTAAGTTTATTAATATTTAACTTGCCAGACACCGTTTATGTCGAAGAAACTGTACTTTTCAAGGGGAAAACTAGATAACCTAAAAAAATATGAATTTTGCTGAATAATGCCATTAACGTCTTGCAAATCACTTACAACAAAATATTGCAAACCTTTAGATCATATATTATTAATGTTATTATTTTTAACGCCAAAAATAACAATAAACAGAAAAAAATCAATATAAGTATTCTGCATATAAACAAACAAAATGCCTATAATTAGTTCACGAGTTCTCCACTTCGGCGCTGGCATCTTAAATTCAGACGCCTATTGTCAGGAGTTTGCGCAGTTCCAAATTCGACCACATCAAAAGCAACTGCGCAAACTCCTGACAGTTCTCGGACGGTAATTTTCAGAACCCGAATTTACCTATAGAGAGCACAGAGTATACACAATACAAAATACCCCCTAATCCAGTACAACTTGTAAATCAAGCTCATGCTAAACAATGATATTGCCTGTTGTTCTAAGATAGCATCCATTATGTGAGATACCTAGTGCCGTTTCTAACAGACTTAAAAAAAATGTTCAAAAGGAGGAGGTTTTTAATTTGACTGCATGTGTTTTTTTTATTATTTAAATAATACATTCATATATGACAGCTTATTAAAAACAAAAGCAGAGGAAACTTATCTGACTATACCTCATACAGAGTACAAAGGATTAGGTATTATACTGATAAGTTCACACAAGCAGGAGTATTTATTTTATAAGCAGATAAAACAGATACATTTATATGCATTTAATGTGATCCAAAATGGGATATATTGAATAGGTAGAAGAAAAATAACATACAGATTAGATACGATACAGTTTTTGATGATGTTTTTATTAATCTCTACATTATTCTCATTATGAACTTACCCATTGCAAGCAGCTTCACAACCATCTGCAAATTCTTCGTGTCTTAAAACTTTCATTCCTAAAACTTCTCGATAAAACTCCATCGTCCGTTTTCTGTCTGGTATTTTGAATACATAATGCAAAGCTCTTCCTTTGATGAAAGTCATTTTTTCAATTACTATTTTACAAGAGTTTTAAATTGTTGATTCGAATATTATGCTGATCTGTAAATATAAGAAAATGAACAAGCACTATATACATTTTTAAATCAAGATAGGTACATAAATCTTTCATCATACCCTTTATAACCAAAGTGCATTGTTTATTGTTTTGTTTCATAAACAGAACACAGAATACTCAAAATTTATATTTAGACTGCTCAAAATTCAAAAACAGCTGTTGCTTGGATGACACTGACAAGTGACAACTAACTGTCATTATTTTTTTTGGGTTGATATTTCACGAACCGTGATTTAATCACTATTATTGAAAAATCACATGTAACAGCTTTTACTAAAGTTGTTAGAAAGCTGCGACAATTGCGACATGTCATGACCTTCGTCACGACTCACGACTTGCCATTTATAGACAGGGGGTAACTGTGCCGCAACCAGTGTTGCCAACGAGTAGATTTTAAATACCCGCAAAATCGCAAAGAAAATACCCGCATTACCCGCCAATTATATAAAATTACCCACCAAAATACCCACACTGAAAAAACAGATAGGCATTGCAATTTTTTTGGTTGTTTGTGCCTTGGTTTGGTGCTAACTTTTACCGATTTAATAGTGATGCTCGTACGAAGGAATGGGAAGATAATAAAACAATATAAATACATAACTTAATGGGTATTTTTTAAATAAATATAAAACTCAATAGAAACTATTAAAAAAATAACAAAATTCTAACAATGTAATAACAAAATATAAATATAATACAAAAATAAATATAATGAGTAATGACACAGCGCCAGCCAGTAGCTCATCTCTGTACGTAATAGCTGTTTTCTTTCGTGCTGAACGAACTGATTCCAATCACTAAACAGCCAATCAAATCGAGGTATCTTTGAAATCCTTGATCTCTAAGAAAATAGCCAATGGAGTGAACTCGAACAATAGGGGAAAGTTTCTGTGTCTCCCTCGCACTTGTTAAACTATGTATTAGGCAACAGAGACAGAGAACCTGCGGATGCGAGCTTGTCCTCATTTTCGAGCACACTCCAGTATGTATAAAGCTCACTGGTACCAGATCTCGAAATACCCGCATTTTACCCACATGAAGCCATTACCCACCAAAATACCCACACAACACTAAAATCCCCGTAATTCGGGTAAATACCCACCAATTGGTAACACTGGCCGCAACGGAGATAGAGCTCTCTTGCTTTAAACATTTATTAAAGCTTCTCTTTCTATCGTTTCCCTGGGCGCTATAATTTTCACCGGATATCGGGATATCACCACTGAACTCTATTATATAAATGGAAGGTCAATATCCATACCAATTTTTACGCCAAATTGAACCTCGCGCAAGTATGGCGACCATAAGGAGGAGCGCAATCGCACTACAAAATACGTCAGAGCCGGTCTTATTGTTACTGCAACTGTTTAAAACCCGGGACTTTGCCCCGATTCTTGCAACACAGTACCATACAAGATTGCACCATATTGTCTTAATTAACTTTGTTTATAACAGTCACAAAATATTACACAAAATAATCAATTTACAACAACTTTACACAAACGATAGAATAAACAAAGAATAAAATGGTGACACCGACTCTGGAAATTTCATCTAATCCAAGACTTACGCTACAGAATCTATGGAAAAGAAATAAAACACAGAATAGCGTCAGCCTGGCATCGGCGCGTAACTCCCGTAGACAGCCGTTTGGTTCAAGCACAGACATTAATTTCTCTACTGCGTCGACGCATGGCTTATAGTTTTTGAATTCGTTACCACTTAGGACCGGTTTATCAGTGCGCTGATAAGCACTTTATCCTGCAGCTAAATTAACTAGAAGTTTAGAATGTGCTTCTATTAAACATTTCATCAATCGCAACTTCACATTCTAAACTTCTAGTTAATTTAGCTGTAGGATAAAGTGCTTAACCGCGCACTGATAAACCGGCCCTTAATCTGTGCCGTAATTGCCGCATTTTGTTCACGCGCATATACCTATAATACTGGCCTTCCATTTATATAGTAGAGTTCAGTGGATATCACTAGTTGAGGACGTTATCGTCTCAAACTTTTTCCAACGATGACGCAGTTATATTCCATTATGTAATATAATCATTGAACTAGTATTATAGTTCACTGCTTATTGCTCCTGAATCCACTTTTGCTTTCCACCGTCAATATTAAAACGTAGCGGTTCTGTGACTGTGCCTGCCATCACCCCCGTTGTTACGTCACGCTTTAAAATCACTTATATCAAGATCAAGAAATCTCGGTAACGATTTCACTGTGACTGAAAATTCACGATATCGCTCATCGCTATAGCCATGTCGCTGTCACGAGTCACGAATGACGTTGCAAATTCTAGAATGCTCATGAATTACACAATTCAACATTTTGTAATCTGGGATTTCGAAGAATTTTAATGAAAGTAACATGGAAAAAACAGCATTACTAATCGCAAATTCAAGGTTTATTAATTATAGGGATTGGTTTTCTCTATAGGGAGGATTATTTAAAGAGGAATGGTATAGAGAAAAAAGACACCATGTACTTATATACAGGGTGTTCCACTTATCTCGTAAAATAATAAATATATATAAATAATAAATATATTTAAAACGTGTAAATCGCGGATAATTGACACCAAAAAGGTCTTAAATAACTGCAGTTAGAATTGTTCCTTCGCAGTGCACAGAAATGGCGCTGCGGTGAGAAATTATTTTTCGATGGCTGAAACCTTGAAACATGATTCATACGATGAATGACTAAATTGTGAATAATTTTGATTATATAGAAAATTTTGTAAAAACCAACGACCGTTTTATTGGAGCTACATGATTTTTCTTCTTCATTTTTTTGTTTATGTAAATTTTTAAAACTCCTGTAACTTTTTAGTTAATAATTTTAGAACATCGGTTATTTATCTTATTAAATTCAATACTGCTTATATTATTACATATTTTGAAAATTTTTACTAATTTCAAATTTTAAAAATTTGTTCCATTTGAAAAATTCGGAAAATTATAAAAAATTTCAAAATATGTAATAATATACAGGAAGTATAGAATTTAATAAGATAAAAGTTCTAAATAAGTGGTGTTCTAAAATGATAAACAGAAATACAAGTTTTCAAAATTTACACAGACAAAAAAATGGAGAAAAAAATTCATGTAGCTCCAAAACGGCTGGTATTTACAAACTTTTTTACATAATCAAAATTATTCACAATTTATTCATTAATCATATGAATCATGTTTCAAGGTTCCAGCCATCGAAAAATAGTTTCTCACCGCAGCGCCATCTCTGTGCACTGCGAAGGAACAATTCTAACTGCAGTTATTGAAGACCTTTTTTGGTGTCAATTATCAGCGATTTACAAATTTTAAATATCTTTATTATTTTACGAGATAATGATCCGGGGAATTTTAGACGAAACACCCTGTAGACATCGATATAACTTTGACTAACATTTCTTGACCCAGATAGCACAGAGTACAGAGATGTCTTTAAGATGTCTTAAAAACGCCTTCCTTAGACTTTCACTACATCTTAAAGACGTCTATTTACGCCTTACAGACGTCTTACGTCTTATTTAGGTCTTATGTTAAAAATCCAGACGTCTTACAGACGTCCTTTCGAGGTCCATTGTTGGTATAAAACAGACCTAAAATTGAAAAAAAAAATACATTTGAATATCGGTTTTATAAGCAACTGTTACCTTTACAAAAACCAACTAAAACTTTTTTCGCAATTATTTTAACGAAAAAAAAAAAAAAGCGGAGTAGGGATCGAACACCTCAGACCTATTGACTATAGTAAGTGAACACTTTAACTCCGCGGCCACTGAGCGGTTATGATTTATTTCCTTAAAGACTCTATAGTTAACAAATGCAACGACTAGATTTTGCTGGACAATCCGGCTGTTATTATACTCTTCGCAACTATGCAAACGAAGAGTCCCAGGTAGCAAAGGCACGTGAAAATGACGTGAAAAAATGGTCAGGGGTGACGAGAAATGACGAGTTAGATGACGTAAATGAAACGTGTAAATGACTTCCTAATGTCTCAGACGAATGACGTCTTTTTCAGGTTATATTTGGTAATCCCCCCACAGGTTTTTAGTAATAGGAACATATAAAACTACATACTAGTTAGTAATCTATCTACTTGATAAAAATAAAATAATTAATGCATAAATAAGTTTTATCCTAATGAATTTGTTTGTTAGCCATCCGTAATTTTATTTACATTAACATATCTAATATTGTTTACCATCACTCCAACTTTTTCTCACAAGGGTTGCCTGCAAATTATAATGTTTATTAAGTTATTAAATTCATTTTTACTTACCTTTCCACCAATTGCGGTCCGTAGGATTTGAACCTACATGTCTCCCGTTATCCGTATTACAGTACTGACGCTTCAACCAACTGAGCTAGCTTGGCGACTGCTATTTCGGATGCTAAAAGCATTTATTGTGGTAAATGAAGTCTTTATTATGTGAAATTGAATTTCTTGCCTTATTTAAAATATATGAAAATCTTTCAGGTTCTCGCTTCGAGTTACTAGTATTTTTATTTATTTATAATTATTAAGAAGAAATTATTTAATTTAATTAAACTGTCACCAGTGTCACCTGAGAAGTACGAGTAGTTGTTGAACATAATTATTGCATTAATTAGTGTTAGTGGCGGTTCGTTAAAAAAAATATATTTTCCCCAGATCTCGAAATTGAAGAGCAGAGAGGGAGAAATCCGAAAAAAAAATTTTCCTTATCTCAAATTTCATGAGCAGTGGAGGGGAAGTCAGGAGTCAACTATTTTAAGAATTAAAGTTTTAAGTTGAGGTACTTATACAAACCTGGGAAGCGTGTTGGAGAAAAAACGGTAAAGGTGTAATATCGTCATCTACAATATAAATAGAATATTTAATGGTCTAAAACAGACCTAAAATTGAAAAAAACCAATAAGCAACAACAAAAACAACAAAAAAAAACAACTAAAATTTTTTTCGCAATAAAAAAAAAACGGAATGAGCAGGAACCGAACCGCCGACCTCATGACTCGGAAGACGAAGAAGAAGAAGAAAGAAAACAGATTTTATTCTCAAGTTTAGTACAACTATATGTGCCTTGCCGGATCCTGGCCCGGGGCCAACCAAACAAACACGGCACGTGGTGCCGTGGTGAATGTAAGGTGGGACGGGGCAGGTCCGGTTCGGCTTAACGGTTAACGGGGGGGAGGGGGATTAGCTCTCCTGTTTGTTATAAACAAACTTAAAAACTAATAATAATATTAAAAATTGCTGTCTACGCAGAGACCTAAAACTAATTAAAAATAACACAACACTTGGGAAAGCACTTACAAAATTTGGGTTGCTGACTCGGGTAAAAAGCTAAACGAAAAAACCCGTACGAGAACTGTCGGCCTGGTGGTCTCCCTGCCTCCAGGAAGATATGAAAAAGTTAAAAAAATATCGTTTAAACTCGGAAGACGACGCCTTAAGCACTCTGTCACCAACCTTTCTAAGGATACTTACCTAAAGACTTTATAGTTGGAACTGGAACACGCAACGGATAGATTTTGCTTTTTAATGCATTTTAATCTAATTTTATTATTAAAAGAATAGATAGAAATATAATTTAAACAAATAAACTACCGAATCTTTGCAAACTCTTTCGAATATAAATTATTTTGGATAATGTTAAAAAAACATTATATTCTCGAATAAAAACGCCAATACTTATCCCTCACGACGCGGTTTATTTTTTTTAAACTTTACACTCTGCTTACGATAACAAAATGCCATTAGCGAGTTTTAAAGTTTGTAATCCGATAAAATGTAAATAAATTTAACACCAAAAAAAGACGACAATATGGCGTGATGTGTAGCACGTCATTTTAATGTCATTTATAAGACGTCATTCTGTCGTCGATTTTTAGTGCCCTGACGTCTTTTTGACCAGAATCACCAGATTTTGACGTCATTATAACGTACCCTTGCTACCTGGGGTATATTGCATTTGATCGGCACATTTCTAAAACCGGAAATATCGCTCACAGACAAAAAATTTTCATATCATTGTGTTAGTGAACGAATTCTGAACAACTTTCAAAATGTCCGTCTGTCTGTCCGTCACGTTTTTTGTAAACACGATAACTCAAGAAAGAAAAATCCGATTGTACTGAAATTTGGACAGTAAGTTAGTATTAGCCAGAGGAAGAACCCTATTGTTTTTGAACAAAATCGATCAGTAAATAAAAATGATTTAAATTTGAGAATATATTTTTTTTTATTTTTATGTTTTTGTAATCATTTACATTTTTACACTTTTTTAAGTGTTAGATAGTTCTTACGCTTTTAACTCGGAATCCAAAGGTCCCAGGTTCGAAACCCACATGGGATATGGTATAGTTCTTTTTTTAATTTTTACTTTATTTTACACCGAGTCAAGTTCATTCTAGCAAATTAAAAATGTTTGAAACTAACATTATTTGCAAAAAACTGCGAAGAGAGTATCCTATAGAATGTGTAACAATTATATAAAAAGTTTAGTAAACCGGCGAAGAGTACGTTTTTAGCTTGTTTATTATGTTATCATTAATATTTCATTTATATTTAATAATGTCATCATTAATAATTTATAAAAAAATTAAAATTAAATTATTAATGACAAATTACAAATTACTACAAATACACAAACAAAATACACTACACATTTTACAGAAATATCTGTCAAATATAAACAAAAACATTGTAAAATTGAAAAAACAGTTTTGTTATTTTTTTGCTTCTATTGGGCAATACTGACATCGACATCGTAATTATGACGTCTTTAAAAGGTCTTTAAGGCGTAGAAATCAGACATCTTAAAGACGTCTAAGGAAAGATGTCTTCAAGACATCTTTATAAGGAATAAGACGTGTACAGATCTAAATAAGACTTAATATGGACGTCTTAAAGACGTCTTGTGCTATCTGGGGAATTTTTAAGAATATCGCAAATATTTCAAAAAGTTGTAACTTAAACCCCCATAATGCTTATATAAGAAAAAAAGGAATTTAATTTTACATAACTTGATGTAAAAAAAATATAGGGTGTTCCATTTGACCTAAACAAGTTTTCGCGGTTTGAAGTTTACAAAATATAACGTCAGAAATGGAACACTTGGTATACTATTATTGAATGTAATTCAGGAGTGCAGCTCTCCTTGTGTTCTTTCTACATGCCAAAAAGCAAATGAGTATCTTTTACACGAAGAAAGTGATAAAGGTTATTGTAAACCATATTACACCTGTCAATTTTTTTTTAATGTCAAATATCTCTGAAACGGCTGGGTTTAGGTATAAGGCATCTTGAATGTTTCTAACTCGGGATTGTATGCTGTTTTCGAAAACCCTAAAATTCAATAATAGTATACCAGGTGTTTCATGTAAAATAAGCAAATTGGTATCGACTTCCGGTATAACCGAAAGTGCCCTAATTATTTTAGTATTGGTCACACTGCCATTAGTAGCTCCCTAAATTTTCAAAATTTTCTGGTGCGTACTTTTCCCTATATCGATCGATGCAGCTCCTGGTGAGACACCCTGTATAGTATATATACGACTAATTGTAATCGTCAAAAAACTTGGCTGTCGCTTCCAGATACCGAAAAAGATATATATTGGAAAAAATGTCTATGTAGGTGTGTATGTGCGTGTGTATGAATGACCGTCGCTTAGGTGAGCGCCGAAACCAATTGAGTGATTTCGTTTTTTGATGTCTAACCCCGTCATACTATAAATATATCCGGACCTTTTCTTTTTTTTTACTTTTCATCTACCCTTAAAAAACCGCTGCCCACTACTTCCACATCCAATTCTCTATCCAAGTCACTCACAACGAAAAAACTTTGCATGTGGAAATAATTGTTTATGGAAATTTAATAATATAGTATTTGAAATTCTCTACCCCAAAAACCCATAAAACTATACCCCACATCGGTAGTGGGGGTGGGGATTGTGATAAGGGGGTGGTAGTGGGGGTGGATGAAGTAAAAAAATGTATTGAGGTTTCTGGTTCTTGTACATACACTAAATCATAATTTTTTTTCATCCCCTTTAATAAGGGGGTGGGGGTTGGTAATGGAGGGTGGCTAATGCCAAACATTTTTTTGAGACCTTAGCTTTTCTTGTACTAAATACCAATTTTACGGACTCTTACCTGCTTGATTTACCTATTTACCCCAAATTTACCCCAATTTACTCCCCAACCCTTCGACGGAACAAGATGAAAATATAATCTAGTTCTAGATCTCATTAAAGTACATATGTGTACCAAATTTCAAGTCAATATCTCAAACGGTTCCAGAGTAAACGTGCGCACAAAAAAAAGTTAGACAGACCGACAGACAGACAGAAAATTTTTTTTCGCTCAAACTTAAAATCTCGACGTTTCATGACATTTTAAGCCTATTTGAACAATAAAAATTTTTAAAAATTTTTTTGTCGTTACTATACTTCCACTGGATGTGGAAGTAATTAAGATCCTTCACATGAAAAAAAATAATAAATAAGTATAGTACGGCCATATCGTACTTACTTTCTCGAGCGACTGAAGAATGTTTTCTCGACGCCCAGAGAAATTTTATTTTATTATTCTTTACGATTTGTGAACTATCGATTTTCTAAAGAACATCTCTAACCATTTTGTTCAAATTTTGTAGTTTAATAGTACACTACAAACCGAACAATCCCAGTAAACACACCTACGTTTATTTTAATATATCGAGTTTCTAACCACTTTATACTCTTTTATACGTTATATCAACGCTTACAACGTTATATCGACTTTTAAGTATATTTGAATTGAAATATGATACATAAAGACATTATTATTATTATTATTACTATTATTATTATTATTATATAACGTTGTAAGCGTTGATATAACGTTAGTCGTTGAAAAAGTCAACGTTGATTAAACAGCCCCACAAAAAAAAGTTTTTGATCTGGATGTCTGACCATAGTATTCCTATGTGTTTTTCGACGCTGAATCCGAATCCGAGGTCAAAAAAATTCGTATACCCCCAAACATTTGCGCTACAGCCAAAAACAACCCCGAAAATGGGGTAAAACCATCCCATACATCAGGATTCAATGAATTGATGTAAATGAATGGTGAAAAACATGGGAAGGGAAAATGTTTTATATTCAGCAGTCACTTACTTGAATATTCACTGGAAAACTACCCTTATAATATGCTGAAAACTCCTCCTGTACAAGCATAGAGTATATAAATGCCAATAAATTACGAGAAATGTTAAAGTTTTTATAGTTTGGAATGCAGCACATGGATCTTACGCGTGTCTCAAAACCACCCATATAACAGGGTGGAAACCACCCTTATATAAAAATAGACTGCGTGAATACCAATAGATTGTGGGAAATGGAGGAGTTTTCGATGTTTTAATTCCAGAATAGAATCTTGGGTGACCCTGTTCTACCTTATTCTTAGTCTGTACAAAAACTACCCCTATAGTAGGGTGGAAACCATCCTTATTACAGAATAAAGCACAAATGCCAATAAATCACGGGAAATAACTTTTTTATGTTTAAGTACAGAACATGAATCTGGAGTGACTCCAAGGGCACCTCGCTTACTCGTGACCCAAAATCTCTTCTATAGCCACCCTTATAATAGAATAGATTGCATGAATACCAATAAATCGTGAGTTTTGATTGTTTCAGTTCCAGAGTAGATTCTTGAGTGACGTTGATCTACCCTATTCTCACTTGGTACCCAAAATCATCCCTAAAAAACCACCCATACATAATAAAATGTACATATGCCAGTTTTTCAATTTTTCTTCTCAGAATATCTTTTCTTCCCATTTTCAAATGAGAGGCTCTCTTTTATGTTCTTCGTGCGTGTCTCTTTTCATAGACCAACAGTAGTCGGCCATCATGTGGACATCCCACCTTCCTTGATACCGCTTCTCCATCTCCGAAATATCCTGGTGAAAGCGTTCGCCTTGCTCTTCATTGTATTCACTCAAATTTTCTGGCCGGCGGACAACTGTTGATCCATAAAAAGAGACACACAGGGAGCCAATGAGAAGATCATTATTTGAAAATAAGAAAAAAGGTATTCTAGGAAAAAAAGATTAAAAAAACGTTCACATTCTTCAGTCAAGCTGTATTGACCTTTTCGTGCAATAAATGCAGCTTGACTGAAGAATATGAACATTTTTTTAATCTTTTTTTCCTAGAATACTTTTTTTATTATTTCCAAATGATCTTCTCATTAGCTCCCTATTGTGTTCTTCGTGTGTGTCTCTTTTTATGGACCAAACAGTTGTCCGCCATCCAGAATTTGGGTGAATACAATGAAGAGCAAGGCGAACGCTTTCACCAGATTCATGTTCTGTACTTAAACTATAAAAAAGTTATTTCCCGTGATTTATTGGCATTTGTGCTTTATTCTGTAATAAGGATGTTTTCCACCTATTATTATAGGGGTAGTTTTTGTACAGGCTAAGAATAAGATAGAACAGGATCACCCAAGATTCTATTCTGGAATTAAAACATCGAAAACTCCTCCATTTCCCACAATCTATTGGTATTCATGCAGTCTATTTTTATATAAGGGTGTTATATGGGTGGTTTTGAGACACGCGTAAGATTCATGTACTGTATTCCAAACTATAAAAACTTTAACATTTCTCGCGATTTATTGGCATTTATATACTCTATGCTTGTATAGGGGGAGTTTTTCAGCATATTATAAGGGTAGTTTTCCAGTCAATATTTAAGTAAGTGACTGCTGAATATTATATAAAACGTTTTCCCTTCCCATGTTTTACACTATTCATTTACATCCATTCATTGAATCCTGATGTATGGGACGGTTTTATTCCATTTTCGGGGTTGTTTTTGGCTGTAGCGCAAAAGTTTGGGGGTACACGAACTTTTTTGACCTCGGATTCGGATTCAGCGTCGAAAAATACATAGGAGTACTATGCTCTTTGACGATAAAGAAACATTGATATAATAGAGAAAATCAACCATATATTGATTACAGGGGGTTTATTTTATATCCGATAAACGTAGTATTATAACGATGAAAAAGAGCAACAAAACTAACTGCGTTGACACAACATTGATGTACTAAGGAAATTTTACCGTTTAATTTCGACGTCAATTAAACGTTGATGTAAGAAAATATATTAACTATTAGGTTTAGTCGTAAGTTTATTTCAACGTGTTTTTAAAACATTTATATTTCAGATCAATATGACGTTGAACAATATGTATTTTGTGCCTGTTTTGTAACCACATATTAACATGTAGTAATTATTAACGTAATTTTTATGACACGTTAAACTTACTTATAAAAGCGACGTTGATCCTCACATATCCTAGACCCGTTTTGCAAAGATCAGTTACTAGATATTATTTAATAAACATTTACTAAACATAATATTATAACGTAAAAAGGGACAATATTTGACGTTAAAGAAACATTGATATAATAAAGAAAATCAACCATATATTGATTATAGGTGGTTTATTTTATATCTGATAAACGTAGTATTATGGCGATAAAACAGACCAACAAAATTACGTTGACACAACATTGATGTACCAAGGAAATTTTACCGTTTAAATTCGACGTCAATTAAACGTTGATGAAAGAAAATGTATTAACTATTGGTTTTAAAACGTTTATATTTCAGAGCAATATGACATTGATCAATATCATGGGCGCAGCCAGGGGGGGAGCCATGGGGCCCGCCCCCCCCCAAGCCGTCTTCCATCAGCCAAAAAATAAAGAAGCATAACCTCTATCAGTACAAAGCAGTATCCAAATTATCCCTTGAAATAAATATTTTGTAATTAATGCCAATATTATCTAGTAGAGGAATCTACATACACATTCGTTTTCAACCATTTTCTGAAAAATTTTCCTCATCCTCTGGGGAGGCCGGTTCTATTGCCCCCCCCCCAGATGAATTTTCTGGCTGCGCCACTGATCAATGTGTACTTTTCTGCCTGTTCTCTAACCACGTATTAACATATAGTAATTATTAACGTAGTTAATCGTTTTACAACTATTCGTTATTAAATATTATTTAATAAACATGTATTAAACGTAATATTATAACATAAAAAGGGACAATATTTGACGTTGAAGAAACATTGATATAATAAAGAAAATCAACCATATATTGATTGTAGGTGGTTTATTTTATATCCGATAAACGTAGTATTATGACGAATAATAAAAGCGTGAAAATAACTTAATTAACTAACGTTGATTAGTAGTCCATTTAATACCCAATGGGCACTCATATGTCTAATAAACGTTTTTAAAGAGCGTAGTCGTTGATTAAATGTTTTAGGTTGAAATTTTCAACGTCATATTTGGTTAAAAATTTCAACGCATAAACAAGACGATTAAAATACGTTACTATTACACGCAATTTTAACCACTAGTAGAAGAAAATACTGGAATGAAACGTTTTATTAAGTTCTTTTTTTCACAAATATGTAATAAGGTATAAAACACGTTTTTAATGTAAGGAGTTTTAACGATTCGCTAAAAGTAACGTTTGTGAAACGAACAAGTTTAATGTTTTTTATTACATATATTTAATACGGCGATTCAAACGTATTTAAAGAAAAATAAAACGTATTTTTTACAACGTTAAAATAACTGTTGTTTCCAACTTACTAATTGCAAGGGAATTTTAAATCCATAGGTGAAATAGATGGTAGAAGATTACGTTTTTTAAACGTTTTTCTACGAATCTAGATCAACGCATAAAATTCGGTTGTAAAATATTATATTTAATTAAAATCTATAAAATAGGTTACTACTACACACATTCCCAACCAGTAGTGGAAGGGATTACTGAACTAAAACATTTTGATCAGAACGTTTATTTTACTTATATATTAACATATAATACACGTTCATATAATGAGAACTTGTAACAACCCGCTAAATGTAACGTTTGTGAAACGAAAAAATTTAACGTGCTTTATTGCATTAATATAATATAGTAATTTTATTTAAAAGAAAAAAAACGTTTTTATACGACGTTAAAATAATTGATGCTTTCAACTTATTAAAATGCAGACATTCTAAATCTTCAGGCGAAATAAATGGTAGATGACGACGTTTTTTTAACGTTTTCCTACTCATCTACATTAATGCATAAAATTTGCTTGCTTACCACGTAGTTTGTTGGAGAAACTATTTCTAGATGGCGCCACGTACAAACCACTAACAATAATCAGTGATGCTTTATCTTATACTCTTATGAATTTATAGAAGATAAATATAATCCCATTTCTACTCTCCACCATATCTCTGGCACCCCCACATTATGCGACTTCATATACAAAACTCTAATTCCCAACCTGGCAAATACACTAGTTAAATCACAAAACCTAACCCTCCTCAACCTCTCACACCTAAATTCCTTCAGGCTCCCAAAAATCCTTCACTAAACTACATTTACACCCCCATCCCTGATTGAAATTGTAAAACTGCTGGAAAAAAAAAGATAGAGGCATTACTATTATCCAAAAAATAAAACACAAAAAAAGAGACATACCAAAACCACAAAACAAACAAACATAATAAAATAATTAACAACAAAAGAGCCATACATTCACTGTGCACAGCTGGCATATATATAAATTCCAAAAATACAAAAACATAACAACCACAAATAAACTAACACTAATTACTAACCCTAATAAAATAAAACAAACTAAATCAGCCCAGCCAAAGAGCACCGTTATTCAATAATAGTAACAATCCAAGGCAAACATCAAAGATGGAGAGCCTCTGCCGAAGAGCACATACCACGAAGAGAAGATAAATAACATAGATTGCAATGTTCAAATTCTTTCAGGGAACATCGATTTATTTGGATGGGTCTTACAACAATCAGGTTAAAGATAATTATTCAGTAGCTGGGCCGAGATAGCATAAACATTTTATGATATCTGTTTATAAGGTTTTAATCACCGACTGGTTTTATGATAAAACCAGTATTAATTGTCTAGATGGCTCATCCGTTCCTGCGCGCGACATATTTTCGTTGAATCAACTCGTTTGTAAAAACCATATGACAACGTGTGGTTTTCAATACTATTTTAACGTTTTTTAAACGTATGTGTGCCCACTGGGTAGTGGAAAACTCCGTGGATCTCGGCGACATTTTTGCGTTTATTCGACGATTATTATTCAAATTTATATAAAGTGATTTTAAAATGTTTTTACAACGTATATTGGTTTACTATAAAACAGGTAAATGATATTACGTGTTTTTCACCAATAATGAAAGTGTTAAAACAGCTTAATTAACTAACGTTGATTAGTGATTTATTTAATAGTGGAAAACTCCGTGGATCTCAGCGACATTTTTGCGTTTATTCAACGAATATTATTCACGTTTATATAAAGTGATTTTAAAATGTCTTTCCGACGTATGTTGGTTTACTATAAAACAAGTAAATAATATTACTTGTTTTCCACCAATAATAAAAACATTAAAATACCTTAATTAACTAACGTTGATTAGTAGTCTATTTAATAGTGGAAAACTCCGTAGATCTCGGCGACATTTTTGCGTTTATTCAACTAATATTAGTTACATTTATGTAACGTTCGGTTATCGTCATTTTCAAACGTTTTTTTTAACGTGTGTGTTTACTGGGATGGGCCATTATTATAGTTTTTCTCGGAAAATTTACTTAAGGGTAGTTTACTAATGATAAAAGAAAATCGGTTACGCGCGAAAGTAAGTGTACCTTTTTTTTATATATGAACTACCGTGAATTTTAGAGGCAGAACTTTTTGGGTGTTGTCCATTTGTGGCTCATTCCAGCATTAAAATGTTAGAGTCGAGCTCGAGCTATTCCATTATAAAATCTAATTTTACTCTACAGTAGAAAAAAACCGCTGCCCAAGGAATCACTACTTCCACATCCGGATTTTCTATCCACACAACGAAAAAATTTTGTATCTGGAAATAATTGTTTATGGAACTTTAATATGGAACTTTAATAATATAATATTTGAAATCCTCTACCCCAAAAACCCATAAAACGATCCCCCACATCGGTAGTGGGGTGGGGGTGGTGACAGGGGGTGAGAGTGGGGGGTGGATAAAAGTAAAAAAATATTTTGAGGTTTCTGGTTATTGTACACACACTAAATCACATTTTTTTTTTCATCCCCTTTAATAATGGGGTGGGGGTGGTAATGGGGGTGGCTAATGCTAAAATTTTTTTTGAGACCTTAGCTTCTCTTATCTATACTAAATATCAATTTTATGGATTCTTACCTGCTTGATTTACCTCTTTACTCCAAATTTACCCCAATTTACCCCCCAACCCTTCGACTGAACAAGATGAAATAATAATCTAGTTCTAGATCTCGTTAAAGTACATATGTGTACCAAATTTCAAGTCAATATCTCAAACGGTTCCAGAGTAAACGTGCGCACAAAAAAAAGTTACAGACCGACAGACCGACAGACAGAAAATTTTTTTTCGCTCAAACTTGAAATCTCGACGTTTCATGACATTCTAAGCCTATTTGAACAACAAAAATTTTTAAAAATTTTTTTGTCGTTACTATACTTCCACTGGATGTGGAAGTAAAATATCATTTCGGCCTAGCATTTTATTTTCAAGAATTATTTTTCGCACTTTTTCAACAACAAATAGCTATAACTAGGCTAATTTCTTTGGTAGAGGATTGTACTAAGAGCCAAATTGTAGGGAATTACTCTACCTTTCAACATTTGTAATGTGTAATGAACATTTTTTGTTTCAAAATAATCACGAAAAGCGCGCGTTTAAATTTATCTTTTTGAAAGGGGAGAGAAACACTAAACATTAAAAAAACCATATCTCGATCAGCATTTGACCAAATTGGATGAGACTTGTCTTAAATTCAAGGTAGTTTCATAATTTTCAAGTTGTTTGTTTCAACAATTTATGAGAAAATTCGCAGTTTTAAAAATATTTGAGGAAAAACGTTTTTAAGCCTTCTCCAAAAGCTTAGCCGCCAATCGACTTTGATCGAATTTTTTTACGTGTTTATGACCTTAAACAACGATTTTCTGTAATAAAATTTCAGGTCTCATGGATTTCCTAGTTAATATCTAGATGCACCCCAATAAGAAGCCAACATTGTATGCCTGTATCATTGAAAAGTCTGAGATTTGCAGTAAATAAAACACTACCATTTATACAACTCAACATTTTAATATCAATAAAATAATTATTTTCAATAATCACAACCTTGGCTGGGTATCAGAGAATTAAAATTCGGATATCAGGCATTTTCTAAGTCCTCTTTGGTTCTCACGTCATCAAATGCAATGTTCTCTATACCTTCTTTTCCATCTTTTGATTTATCTTCTATTGTATTCCACGGTTGTATTTCACCGCTTCCAATTAAGCAGAAAATTATCCCGCATCCAATGTAAACTGAAGCACCTATATAGAATATTAAGTGCCATTCATACAGACCATTCTAAAAGCACAAATAAAGTAATTAGTATCCAATAATATTGAATATAATGAAATAGAATATTTCCCACATACATTTTCTATTTTATCATTAATTTTGTTTTATTATCAGAGCTCGTATCTCAGGTTGCAATTTTACAATTATCAGGGGCGGACTCAGGCGAGTTTGTAAGAACGTTATTACTTTGTATGTATTTCATGTGCAAAATGATACAATCATGCATTGTTAATGAGGTGATGCTAAAACTTGGTGGAATATATACAATACAACACTTGGGACACCAAAACTATTCATTTATGGAGGCACAATCATAAAACTAAATGTTCAAACTTTGACATTTCTCGTCAAAAATCCAAGAATACTCCGAAAATGATCTTTCGAACGCCCACATATACCGGGTGCCACAGGCTAGAGGCTCCCCCCCCCCCCCCCCCGCCCCCTATATTTCCTTTATTTTTTAACTCATTCATTTGAAATTTGGGGTGCAAAAACTTCCTGTAAAAATGGATTTTTGGACATAAAAACGGTATGAGACCATTTCCGGAAATGACCGCAACTTTCGATTTTTAAATGTACAGTTGGACGTCCTATGGACGTCCCAGGGACGCCCAAATGTCACAACTTTGGATAATTTGTGGTAGTCCAGTGTTGGACCTTGAACGGTGGTCCATGATAGACATTATTTGGACCAATTAAACTAACATACATTTTCTGTACAAACGCCCTCCAGTGTTGGACCTTAAATGGTGGTCCATGATGGACATTATTTGGACTAATAATGGGTGTCTCTATAATCTCAAGCCATCTTGGAAAAAAATATATTAGTGAACAAACATGAAATCTATAAAGAATTTTAATATAAATCAATTTGCAATATAAGCTAACATAATACTATCAATTCGATTTTTAAGATCAACACAAGACAACTTTGATTTTCTTTCTTCCTTCTTTTGGCATTCTCCCTTTTCTAACAGATCTACAAAATATACTGGTCATTTCCATTATTTTGTAGACCTGTTAGAAGAGAATGTGGTAGAATACCCAAAGGAAGAAAGAAAAATTGAAAGAAAATGCCACAATTAACATTTCGGCAATATTTTCAAATTTATTTAACATCTTTAGATTTCTTCGCTTGAGAATATATAATATATAAAATTTATAAAATGAAATGATCTTAAAAGGCGAATTCGACTTGCAGTTCGCAGCATTATAACAGGCATTTTGGAAAACAATTATTTTTTTTGCTATTACGATAGCTGCACTTGAAATAGAGTTGGGTCGTAGTGATTTGTTTTAAAATACTTTGTAGATTCATATCAATTAATATAACTTTTACAAGTTAATTATTTTCACCAAAAACAGATCGAGAATAAGATAATATATTAAATGGTTTAGTGTGGAATTTCTCCTATCTAGTCTTACTCCCCTTTTCAGCATTATCTCATCACCTCTTTCCGATGTCTGATTTCCAAAGGAACACAGAAACTACAATTACATTATTTCTAGCTAGAGGCATATAAATTAATAAAAGATTAATAACTTTTCAACAAAAGATGAATATATATATTTAAAATAATTTATATTTGCCAGCATTTTTCAAATGAAAAAATATAAAGTCTATAATGGATACTATAAATATGGTCCACGTTCACGTGGGAACAAATAAAACGTAGGTACACATGATGATATACCGTTTTACGTACATAAAATGGACAATTAAGCGACATCCATTTATCTTCTGTGCATATTTGTATAATAAATGGACATTAAGGGGACATTCACTGGTTGTTCAAATTGGAACATAAAATGTGTTTTCTTCTATGTACATTAAATGGACGTCTCCCGGACGTCCACACAACGTCCATAGAAGATGTCCTTTATGTATATAAAAGGGACAATTATGGGACGTTAATTTATTCACCATGAACGTTTGCACAATAAATGGGCTTTAGCGGGACATCCATTAGTTGTCCAAGCAGGAACATAAAGTATTTGTACATTCATGTACAGTAAATGGACGTCCCTAGGATATCCATTCAATACCCCATATAGGACGTCCTTGTACGTACATAAAATGAGCATCCATAGGACGTCCATCCAATGTCCATGGACATTTGTACAGTAACTGGATCTTAATCGGACATCCAGTGGATGTCCTGTGCTATTAGGGAATAGCAAAAAGGTGCATTTTCATCTTTCTGGCGGCTGTGAATCATAAAGTATTAACAATAGAGAAAGAAAAGACAAGATATACTTTTTTTTTAGTCTCTACAATATTAGTAATACCAAATTCTAGAGTAGAACTAATAGGAAAGGAGATAATCGAGGGAAATGTATTTTAGCCAGCATTTTTTCAACATGGCGGTCCCAACGGCAACGATATTTTTTTTGGAATATATTAATTCCATTACATTACTCGAATAAATTAAAAATAAATAAACAGATCCAAGTTGAGTCTCCGCATGTAACTGTAATCTCTTCCGCGATAGTAAACGCTACGTGCCGCGCAGGTAATAATCGTAAGGTTATTGTACTTATTGACATTTTGTTTACATAATTTACCCATGAGAAAATAATATGAATATAATAGTCGCCTCTAAAAGAATACCAGATTCATCGAAGTATGAATTTATTCGTATACAAGATATATTATTTTATTTTACTAATTTGCCGACAAATAAAAGAGCGTACACGAACAGTCTTAAAATCAGCTGATAACGCACACTTCCAGTGTTATAATTTATGAACTAATAAAAATAAATCGGAATAATTCGCACTATACACAGAATACTGTTCTGGAATTGCAACCCGAGATACGAGCTCTGTTTATTTTACTAATGTTTATACCATAACAACATTACCAACAAACAACTCACTTGGGAAACCCACATAAGCAATGTTTGCTCAACACTTAGCAAGAAAGACATAAGAAATATTGTTTCAGAATCAATATTAAAAATATTATGTAATCTTGTACAGTAATTAGAGGGTTTAATTTAGAAATATTGTCATATGAATTAAATTTAGTTTTTTTATATAATTTGAGGCCTGCACACACACAGGCCTAGAATTAAATATAATTAAGCTTTCAAATAATTTTTTGGTTCTGTAGTATAAACAACAAAGAACCTGTGACCGAAACAATGTGCGTCTTTACATTTTCTTAATAAAAATATCACCGTTTTGCTACTGTCCTTAATATAATATAGCATTACCTAGATGCTCATTTTTCTTGTCCGTATAAAGACTAGCTTTGAAAAAAATCCATTCGCCATATTGCAGCTGCCATTTTAAATCTTTTAATTTTCACTTCAAATTCCCTAGGTAGCTGATTGATGTCACTTTAAAGTAATTTTTTGGTAACATTTTTCGACGACGTCAGGTGACAAAAAAATTACGTCTCAGTAACGTAATATTGTAACGAAATTATGACGTTATGTTGAGACGTCGATTTGACGTATTCGTGACGTTAATTTTCAATAATCAGTCACTATTTATACTCCAATGAATTTATAGAAAATAAATAGTATAAATTGCACTGTTCAAATTCGTTCAAGAAACATCGATTGATTCGGATGAATCTTATTAAGGTCAGGTTAGAAAGATCATTCTGTGGCTGGGCTGAGAGAGCATAAAAAGCAGTGGGTGCTTAATCTACTAATTGCCCATTTAACTACACGGCGGCTCATCCCGTAATCCATCATATATTGGAAAATGGAGACCTCCTAAAGAGCCCTTAAGGTCCATAGTCATTTTGCATCAAATTGGTTTATTATATTTCTCAAATGTACATTTATTTTAATAATTCAAAAATAGCTTACATACGATTAGATGGACGTTGCTAAATGACGTTAATGTAGCATTACAAAATGGCATCTCTGGGCTGTGACATGATCACGTCATTCCGGAGGTCAAAAAAAAAACCATTTCAAGTGATCAAAAAATTTCGTCAAGATGACGTCAGTCTGTTGCCCGCGTGATAATGAAACATCCATACCTCCTCAGATCTATACTACCTTATTATCTCAAGCAGTACACTGCATATTAAAATAAATGCATTTTAACGAAAAGGAAAAATGCCATATGAAATAAATGTAAACAGCTGTTTGATTTTCCTCTGGCTCATTAATAAGGAGCGTATCACGCCCTCTCACGATTATTACACTTTTTGTTATTTAGATTGTAAAATGAAATAAATAAAATATAAATCAAATTACATTTGCAATGTTAACATATTAAAAATAAATAAAGAGTTTTAATGGCAATGGTAATGATCGGCAAAGTTAAAGCACGCCGCGCCGCGCCAGAAGAGTCCAGCACTTAGATGGGTGACCGTATCTCATCTCCCCGTCCTGGTCAAATGGTGGAGTAAGAGTAGCTAAACTTCACCAGGACGTTAAAATTAATAAAAGGAAAAAAAATAAATCAGCAATTATTTTTCAAATATTAAATTTCTTGATTTAAGGGTGGTTTATTTCACTTCTGGGGGTACGATCAAGTGACGAGACTATATAGAAACTGAAGGTGATACCTTTTACAAAAATCATCAATAAAAAAATACTACGTCATGCCATTATTTCTAAATTTTACATATATTACCTCTAGGTACTGTAATATTTACCTTACATATGAAGAGCAACAGGATACAAGTAAAAAAAATCATGGAGAAAACTACCAAAATGTTTTTATATTTTATAAAAATCTGGAAGCACGTTTAATTAAATATTTCTTCAACAATAGATAGCAAAATATATACAGTGTGTCCAACTAAGTCGGCACCATATGGGAAACTTTTTTATTATTGGTTTTATGAAAAAAATTTATTTTTGATAAAAAGTTTTGCATGGCCTAAAACCCACACTTAAATAATCAGATATCAATTTTTTGCAGTCATATACGGGGTTTGTCGAAAAATGTAAATTTTACTCAAGAGTAAAGTAACTTTATTTATTACAATATCGGCAATCGTTATTAAGAAAAGTTGATCCTAATTGAAAACTAATGCGCCCGTTGAACAATTTACTTTTACAAACAAATTATACAGCATGCTCTCGCTCACAAATTTGAGGTTTAATAGTGAAATTTTGAGAGCCAGTATAGTCTTTTTTAAACGCACTTTTGCCGTTTTGCCTCCAAATTGAAAAATAGAAAAAACTACTTGTTCTATTTAATCCATTTCAATTTCATAGTAATTTGATCACCTCACAGGTGGCGTTAATCTATAGAAAACCACTTGTATCTTTTTGCTAACAAACAATTTGGACTTTCAGTTATCCAAATCTGTAACTAACCCATTACACAGCCCCACAAAAAAAAAGTTCTAAGCAGCGAACCAGATCCATGTATTCCTATACCTATATCTGTAGGATGCTGGAAAAACAGAGAGAAAGTAACCGAATTTACATTTTTATGGATGCTGATTGGCAAAAATCGTGTTGCACACTTAGAGTTTCAAACTCATGTCCTATAAATGTTATTAAGTAACACGCCCAGAAAGGATGTAAACTACCGTAATTCAAGATGTAACGAAAAAGCTATACTGTTGCTTATTCGTTTCATTTCCATAGTTTTTTTTATAGGGGTGGCGTCTCTCAACCCCGTAGGGGTAGTTTTCAAGCACAGCATCGAATATAGTCTAGTTTCTTCTCCCCTCCACACAACGCAGGTGTTTCGATATTTTATAGAAGTCACTGTAACTTTTTATAGTCAAACCTTACATAGGGGGTAGTTTTCACACCCTCTGAGGGTTGACACTGTAGAATGTTGATGGTACGTAAGTTTCTAGTTCTATTTTAGGGTACTACGCAATTTCAGCCAATCATAACATCCATGAAAATAGAAATCCTGTTGCATTTTACGTTTTTTCTTGTTTTTCTCGTGTCCTTTAAACTTGGGTGTGGTTGTTCTCAACTTTATAGGAGCAGTTTATGAAGATTACGTCGGACCTGATGCAGTTTCTTATCACTTTAATAAAACTTAGACATTTCGAGCTTTTTCAGCAGTCATTGCTGTTTTGGATCGATTTTTTTATATATGGGGGCTAGTTTTCGCCCCTCCCTTGGGGTGTGTTTCATATCTATTGTATGTACGCTGCTGTTTAACCTTAATTTGTATAATTCGATTGATTAACTATTCTCGTAAATATTCTTTTTACCTAGGGTGTTTTTTTGGATCTAGCTAAGGATTTTGGGGGTGTACGATTTTTTTTGTGCCCCCCCCTCCCCCCCCGCTCACCACCTAGGAGTGGGGACTTTTGATATGTTCATCTCCAGACTAGTCCAAACAAAGTTCCGAAATCAAATTTTCTGTCCCTAAAATTTCCCTCTATAATCATTCGTTGCCTGGCCTAGTAGGCGGAGGGATATTACCTAAAAGCAGTGTGCTTGAGGAAGTTGTGATAAAATTATGATCTATTTATCAACGTTCGAGGGGCATTCGCATAGAAAATTTTTTGCAGTTTATTTTATTTATTTTTATCTATAGTCCAGTCAATAACCTATTTCCCGTATAATTTTGCCAAACAGCACCGATTTTCATAAAAATTTGGATTTAGGTTCGACTTATTCGCGAGTGAAAGTGTCAATTTTTCAACCAATAAACCCACGTTTTCAGACGGTTTTTCGCGAATAACTCAAAAAGTAAGGATTTTATCGAAAAAATCATTCTTAGTAAAAATGTAGCATATAAAAAAACAAAAAGAATGATGGAATTATGGTGTCTGTAGTCCCAATACAAACGGAGTAATAGCTTGTTGAAGGTTGATTCTTATTCGACAAACGCCAAAATTGAAAGTTTCAACGTGAAGTTGCCAAAGAACAATGCATTTTTCGGGGAAACTCATGGAACCTTTTTTGAAGTGCTTGAAAAAACCTTTATTTTTATTTTTTATAAAAGTCCCTAGCATCAAAACTAAGCGAGTTATGACCAAAATAATGTTGGTCCCTATTTTTTTCGGCGTCAAAAAAATGTGAAAATCACCCCCCAATTACCACCCCAATTGCAAATAATCGTTACCACTTTACAATTTACTTTATTTGTGTACTTGTAACATGCTCTAGAAATTTGACCGGTTTAAAGTGCTTAGTTTTGAAACAATTTGAGCTTGAAGTGAAAAGAGCATTTTTGTAAATTTGCAAAAAATTGCCTTTTCTTCAAAATAACTCAAAAACTATTAATGATACGCAAAATTTTGTAGAGTACAAAATTGTAGGTTTTGCTTTTCTGAAAATTTTCGTTTTTTTTTTTTTGGATAAAACTTGAGTAAGATGTGGCCGTTTAAAGTTTGCATATGTTCGTAAATAGTAACTTATTCAAGCCCTTTCAGCTCAAACCCTTTCAAAAATAAGGGCTGAACAAAATGGTTTTTTGAAGGACTTGATAGCTCGAAAACTAAGCGACTTATGGTTAAAAAACCAATCACATATTTTTGCAGATATCAGAACACGTATATTGGAGCATTGATGAATACACGTTATAGCTATATTTAGGCACAGCATACTTACACTTATTCATAAAAAAACAAAAATAAAGGTTTTTTCAAGCACTTCAAAAAAGGTTCCATGAGTTTCCCCAAAAAATGCATTGTTTTTTGACAACTTCGCGTTGAAACTTTCAATTTTGGCGTTTGACGAATAAGAACCGACCTTCAACAAGCTATTACTCCGTTTGTATTGGGACTACAGACACCATTCTTTTTGTTTTTTTATAAGCTACATTTTTACTAAGAATAATTTTTTCGATAAAATGCTTACCTTTTAAGTTATTCGCGAAAAACCGTCTGAAAACGTGGGTTTATTGGTTGAAAAATTGACACTTTCACTCGCGAATAAGTCGAAAAGTGTTGACTTTCAGAAAAAATTTTATAGAACGAAAGTTGCTTAGGATTAGTCAATCTATCCATTCCTCTTATTTTCAATGAGACATTTTTCACCCCCGAGAAGGGGTGGCATCCACACGTGGGGGTAAAAGCAACCCCCGGTACAGGGTCAACTTTGGAGTAGAAGGTAAGTAGAATCTAAATCCAAATTTTTGTGCAAATCGGTGCTGTTTGGCAAAATTATACAGTATCGCCGTATTTTACCTTCAATGACTGGACTACTAACTCATAATTTCTGGTGCTGCAAAAGTCCATAAATGCATTCCAGATGTACTTTTTACTTCTAATTGTATTATATGGCGTGTTTTCCTCTATTATTATATTCATCAAGCCGTTATTTGCAGTGCGAAATTGTAATTGTGACATTGTCAAAAAATTAATTATTGAACTGTCAAACTGGATGACATAAGTGAAAATTGACCTTGAGACATTATCAGTGTAATGTTGTTCTGATTGCTTGTTTCCGCACACATGATTAGAAACGGGCGAATTTAATAGGATTTCTATTGGAGCAAAAAAATTTCGGAAAAAATGCACTTGCACCCTTTTGCTTCTTACCCCTTCATATGGTTTAATTTTTCGGGGTCCCCTCGCTGAGGTCACGATCGTATTAAATGCTGTTTTTCTGATATAGGCCTGGGTGTAGTTCTATCTGAGACACCCTGTATATTTGCAGGCGCACATGCCTAATCCAGTTCATTAGTTTCTAATTCTTTTGATGCCAAGGTTTTACTTAATTGTTAATTTATGTCATGCCAACTTTAGTGAAATCAGTTTTAAGAAACGGCTAACGTGGTTTTAATTTAATTTTGTAGATTTGATTATGTATCAGGCAGTTAAAGACAAAGTAACGATATATTATTACAAAAATGTTTATATTATCCTTAATTATAAAAATATATTTTTCTAATAAATCTATACATCGCTATCGCTATCAGCTTGTTTGATTTACCGTTCTCCAGCCAAATCTAATTAAGATATGAACAAAACTCAAGGAACATTTTTTACGCCTTTCTCAAGCTACGTTTTGACGTTTTCAAAAAAACAATTAAGCATCGTGTTATTTTCCAAAAATTGAAAATGGACGCCCAAAATTTTATTTATTTTTTTCAAATATTAAAATGTTCACACCAGATTTAAAATCACCCTCAAGATTCGACCCTAACTTAGTAATAAAATTATCCGATCATATCCTGGCTATTTGCATTTTTTTTCGATTTTTGATTGTAATGATTTTAACTGTTTGATTTATCGTTCTTCGGTTTTATTTTTTTGATCTAATTAAGTTATAAAAAAAACGCTAGGAACGTAATTTTTTACGCCTTCCTCAAGCTGCGTTTTGACGTTTTGAAAAAAAAAGCGTCGTTTTACCTTTCAGAAATTGAAAATTTCGATCTTAAATTTTTCTTCAAATATTAAAATTTTCACATCAGATTTAAAATCACCGTTAAAATTCAATTCCAACTTTGTAATAAAGTTATCCCATCAAATTATGGCTACCTGCATTTTTTTTTATTTTTTGATTTTAATAACTTGATAAAATTAATATTTAATTTGTCATTCTTCAGCTATAACTTTTGAACTACCTAATTCAGATTAAAGAAAATACAAGGAATAATATTTTAAAGTAAAGTAAATATGGTGAATACTTTTTTTAACAAGAAAGTAAGACTATCAAGAATGAATACAGGATCAGATTTACGAGTTAGCAATATCCACGTTTAAGATACTTTTAAAAATTATAATACATTATAAAACTTTTATTAACAACGGTTTTTTCGTAAAGAAACGAAGTAGTACGTCAGAACAGAAATTAAACAATATTTTAGGAACTTGCTAGAGAAGGAGCAGCTGATATATTATATGACCCAGAACCCGCGCTGGGCATCTCAAAAGGGTCAGCCAGGAAGGCCATTAAAGACTTGGTCAAGAGTAAACACAACCACTACTGGAGAGATATTTCAGGAAATCGACATGGGAAAACACTTATAATGGACCAAGTTCAAAATAAACTGAAGAACTGCTCAAAAAGAACAGGATTCAGTTGAAAACCATAACAGATCTTCTGACGGGACATTTTGCTGTTAAGAGATACCTGCATTTAATTGGAAAGTTTGCTGGCGACCTTAACTGCAGACTGTGCGGTGAGGTACCAGAAACTGTGGAAGGTATTATACATGACTGCGAGGCGTTGGACCGCAGAAGATGTAATATCTACGGGCAAATACAGACAGACCCGGAAACCATCAAAACTCGCCCATTTTCAGACCTATATCACCTTGTCAGTGATACAGGAACGAACTGCCTCGGTAACCGGCACCGGCTATGATAATGGTAGCCGGAATTTTAATATTTTTTTAACACATCATTGATAGGACTAAACAAAACGCTATATATAGCACTCGTGAAGAAACAAATTCGTTGTTCTCTTGGGTGCCTTTGCACACTAGGCTGGCACCTGGTGTGCAAAACTGACACACTCTCATGAGTAAAATTCCTAGTTTGTTCACTTGTAATATAATATACTAATTTTTATGTAAAATGATAGGCACTAAATAATAAAAAGATAATGCAGGTAATAAGGTTATCTTTTTTTTTACATAGAGTACAAAATACATTGTGAATAAACAAGAGCAAATAAGGACTTTCTAAAAGTAAATAACACACAAGCTAACCTTACATAATAGTACATAAGTTTTTTCTCGGCTCTGGTAGTCAAACTACCTGGAACCTTCTTTGCGTGGTTTTTCAAAATTCGGCAGTCTCTAATCCAGAAGTCACTGTAAACACACTTTTCTTATACTCTTTGAATTTTTCACTAAAGCTTGTGAAGCTATCAAATTTATCGCCGATTTCAAACATATTTGTCTCAGAAAAATTTATCTAATTAGTTTAACATTTAGTGGGGTAAACGTAGTCAAAAAAAGAGGCATTGTTTCGGAATAATTTGTAACTGCATAAAAATCCATAAAAGCTTTTTAAATGTGTTCTAAATAATAATAATAATAATAAACGTCTTTATTGTTCGACATACAGAATTACAAATACAAATAATGAAATAAATGGTGGTCAAACAAACGGCGAAGTTTAGATTCTGCAAAATTGCAGATCTACTCTAATAAGTTTAAGTTCGAAGTCTACCGGTTGGTATTGTACGCAAAATCTCTATTTGTTTATTAACAACATAAAACTGCAAAATTAGTTGTTAAATGAAATATCTCGAAAATTAATCGAAGAGAAATCATAAAAATCAGGTACTAGGGGTTTTTGGGCATGCTGATTACGAATTTTATGTCATATTCGCAAAATTAAAAATGATGGATACAAAATGGCCGACCGAAACGTATTAAGAGTGCGAAATTCTCCATAAAAATGAGCATTAATGGGTTTTTACGGATTTTCGGGTATGCTGATGACGAATCTGATGTCAAATTCATAAGAATTGTGTGGATAAATGTAAAATGTTTAATATAAATAAATACTATGTGCTATAAAAATACTTTTATTATAAACTACAATGAAAGGAAGTATTTTAACTATAATATATGATACATATGGTTTTTCAATCAAGAATGTAATAAAAAAAGACTTTATTTATGAACATACAGTGATTGTCCGATAATTGATTTTTAAATACAATCACGTTGAACGAAAAGGGCAGATAAAACTTTTTAGCATTCTGAATCTTCTGATTGTACTTGCTCCAGTTCGTCGCTTTCTTCGTGTAAGTCGTTGATGTCTTGGCAGGGAGAACAATTTGTACAACTGTTGCCACTACATGCGGATCATGCCATTGTGCAAAAAGACCAGATTTTCTACACCAACATGCTGATCCGCAACCTTTCTTGCAGTTACAGAATATCATGTTAAGTATGTCGTCTAATGCAGGTCGTTGACTCATTAGTATAGGTACTAAATTACCATTGACTTTCTTCCAACCCCAGGTCTCTGCATGTAAATGCTTACCCATCCACGTTTGCATCTGCAATACACTCTTTTACAGTGCTGCTCCAAGGTGTCTTCTGTGGGTGGTAATGAAGGCAGCTTCGCACTGTTTATTTTTCCGGAAGTACCTTTCACGAAGCAGTGATACCGAAATGAGTTTAAGTCAGCTACATTTTTGCTTGCACCGTACAAAGCCAATACGCACGTAATGTCAGACTGCAAAAGAATTTCTGGATTTTGATGATCCTCAGCGAAACTTTCGGCGGCTTTTCTTAAATCTACTTAATTTTCAAAATTTTTTAAAAACTTTACTTTGCTCCGGTTGAAAAATGCCGACGTACTGTCACAGCCTGTGTTTTTGTGTTTTTTGCAATTTGGAAAGTTTTCTAACAAATTAAATAAAGAACACCACCACCTGCACGTTTAATTTTACAAGGCGATAAAATGCGCGGCAAAGTACAGCCAAGCAAACGTATCGAAAGAACCACTTTCACGAATCTAGTTAAGAGCTAGATGGTGGACTTGCTAGTAGTAGTCAGGAATATGTTATCGCCCTCTATGTACACATTGATGAATTAAAAAAAAATTAAATTTCGGTTCGAATTTGGTAGTTGTTATTATATATTGTTGTATTCTTCTCGAATTTTTCAATAATTTACGAAATTTTTTTAAAAATATTGATTTAATCAAATACATTAATTTCACACTATTGTTTATCAACTTAAACACGCCATAGTAGTCACCATTTATGCATGTGTAATATTTAGTAGAATTATTAGTTATGGTAAAACTTAATTTTTTATTTAAAACCTTTGCAATTGTCGAAAAATCGTGTTTTTACCGATTTTTCGCCTTTTTTTACTGTTTAGTTGTTATTAGGTACGATCAAAAAAAAAATAAAACCAAGAAATATTTTTCAAGATTAGTACCTTAGCTAACATCTCTATGCATTCAAATAAAAATAAAATTTGTTTTTTTTTTTTAATTATTACACTTTTAATGGTGTTAAATTTTCAAATTTTTTTCTTCTAAAACGTATAGTTCGACTTATTCGTAAAAAATTAATATAAAAACGCGTATGTATCATAAAATAAATCATAGGGGCTTTTAGTACACATCTTTGCCTTCAAACTGATCACTTATAAAGTGCCGATATCACGATACTAAGCTTTGATATTGACGATTGAAATTTGGTGTCAACAGATGAAAACGTCTTTTTTCGGAAAAATACTAAGTTTAAAATATATATTTTTTTAAATTTTTGTGGCTGAATACGTATTTTAGATAATCTCTTTAAATGTGCTATCCAAGTATTTTTTTTAATAAATTATTTATTTTAAAATGATTTTTACTAAATAATCGTTAATTCATGCAATGGTCCGCTTTCAAGCTACATAATGTAATAATTAAAGTACTTAAAAAATTATTTAAAAACATATAATACTTCGAGGAAATGATACTTTTTCATCTCCAATTGATTTCATATCATTTGCTTTTTGCAATCAAAAGTTATAGCCATTTACGTACAGCGCGCGCGCTACCGCAAGCCTATTCCAGCGTCAGCGGGCGGTCGGCGCAGCGTCACTTGGGACCTTAGTTAACAAATTTCTACTCGCTCCAATTTAATGCGCAAAATATATGTCATATATGTTTCCTTCGTAAAATTTCCCGTTCTTTCGAATGGCGCTATCATCTTTTTCATACAAATAAAATTTAAAAAATTATTCCAAAAAACCGTATTTTTGCAGTTAAATTGTTAAATAAAAATAGGATGCGTACACTTTTTTGCGGTAGACTTTTCACTACGTTATTCTAGCATACTTGAGGAATATTATTCACCAGTCTACCTGGTTACAACTTTTTCCAAAGTGAAAATCTTCGTTTACTCCACTAATTCTTATTATTTCAATATTAGTATTCTTACGGCAGCGCGGCATCTCCTATCAATGGGGGCCCCAATTATCCAAGTCACCCAACAGTCCTGAGAAACAGTCCAAACACAAGGAAGTTTTGTGGTTGTCTACATATGTCAAATTCAAATTAGTTAACTGCCAGCTGGCTACAATCCTTGCGTTTGAACCGGTGCCGACTACCGAGGCAGTCCGATACACGAATATTAAAATGGACAGTGTAAACAAAGACAGGAAGAGCACAATAAGCCCAGGAGGCTGCAGTGCCCTCGGAGTATTCTTTACAGACGAGCCTTAGGAAGGGTTTTAGTAAGTTTGAGTCTGACTCTCAGACCCATTCCAGTGGGATGGGGGCAGCCCGTGTGGGTTTTCCATCCTCGAGAAAAAAAATATATTTTAGGAATATTTCATGACATATTTAACTTCGTAAAAACCTCGGTAAAAAGTAAACAAAAATGTAGTAATATAGATAAATCATTTCATAGATATTGTTCGAATTGTATTCTATACACTTTTGGGATCTTGAAATAATATTCTGTAGCGAAAAATTGCAAAAAATACACTTAGCTCTGATTTAATCTGATTGATAACTTGATCACCAAGTCGAATTTGGACGACGATTTTAAATTTGATGTGAAAATTTTAATACTTGAAAAAAAATAAATAAAATTTAGGGCGGACGTTTTTGCTTTTTTTTTTGAAAACATCAAAAAATATTTTGAGAAAGGTGTAAAAAAGTATGTTCCTTTCGTTTCTTTGGTAGGTATATCAATTAGTTTAAAAGACAAAAGCTGTAGAACGATATATAAAACTCTTGAAATCATTAAAATCGAAAATTTAAAAAATGCTACTATCTATGATTTGATAGGATAAATTTATTACCAAATTAGGGTCTACATTGGACGGTGATTTTAAATCTGATGTGGACATTTTAATATTTGAAAATGATAAATAAAATGGCGTCCACTTTCAATTTTTGGAATGCAACACGATGCTTATTTGTTTTTGAATACTTGAAAACGTAACTTGAGAAAAGCGTAAAAAATTTTATTCCTTTCGTTTCAGTTAGTTCAAGAGATATAGGTTGTAGAACGAAATCAAACATACTGTATACAATGATCTAACTATTTAATATAAGATTTTTGTATTCACTTTGTTAGGGAACGGTTGAACAGGGTGCGCCACTTAAAACCCCCCTTATTTTTTAAGCGACGGCCATATTGGGCACATCAAATTGTAGATATTTTTAAGGCATTATATCTACAGCGTCATTTAAAAAAAATTGTTTTGAAAAAATTGTTAAGAAAGAAAACTTAATTTCCTTGAATATTTTTTTACCTCACCCTGTACATATACTGCGTTAATGTTTTCTTATAAAGGTTTTAATTAGCTTCAATTTATGTTATTACGTCATATTCGAAATTATTTTTGGTTTTAGAGAAATAAATTAAAAACACTCCGATTCCAAACTGACTTTTTTAAAATATATGAAAAGAATGTAAATAATAATTTTATGCTTTATTTGTATAAAGCATCACAAACAATATTCAACGTAACAAAACAACAACAAGAAACAAAAGAAATAAATATTTTCAAAAACAAACTTATATTAAAATGTACTAAACAGGAAATTGCAAAATTTTTATTTTCTAATTTTTTTTATTTTAATCACATAAATTGAAGCTAATTAAAACCTTTATAAGAAAACATTAACACGCACAGTTCATGTACAGGGTAAGGTAAAAAAATATTCAAAGAAATTAAGTTTCCTTTCTTAACAACTTTAAAAAAAAATTTAAACCACTCTGTATGCATGTTTAAAGGCTTTAAAAAGGTCTACAATTTGATATGCCCAACATGGTCATCGCTTCAAAAATAAAAAAGTTACAAGTCTGGGGAGTTTTAAGTGGCGCACCCTGTATATATGTCTTCTAACTATATGGATAAAATAAACTTACTTACTTCATCGATTTTTTACAAAAATACGACCGATTACCAAAAAAAGTATAGCGATTTTATACTTTACTTCAAGACACTGGTCCCCGGCCAATTTGACCTTAGAAACTTTGATATATTATTTATTAAGAGACGCTTTAATTTTTTTCCTCTAAATTCTCTTAAATTTACAGCTAATATATAAAAAGTAGTGTTTTTTTGTAATTGTTTGCATTTTTTTTTACCGTAACTTTGAACCACAATATCTTAAGTTGTATTAGTCGTGCAAAGTTCAACGCATACTTATTTTTTTAGTTATAAAATGGAGGGGAAAAAGGGACTCTACAGTTTTTCCAAAAGGATAGGTACATTGTTTTCGAGTTATAACACAAATAATGAAAAACATCACCTGTTTTTTCATTGCTATTTTGTTTGAATTGCAGTTACCAAACATATGTTTAAATTCTTCCAGGACTAGTCTATATAATCGACGAAACGTTTAATCGAGTAAATCTTTGTAAAATAACTCTATTTTCACTTACATGTTTAGCTGTTAAATAACCCACAATAAGTGGCGATATAAATCCTGTTGTACTTCCTACACAATTAGCGATACCATAAAGGGTTCCTGCAAAATTAGGAGCTAAGTCCTGCGAATTTTGTAAATTTGTTAAGGTCGACGATCCATTTAATCCCAACGACATAGTTATTAATACTATTGCCCAGTTCACGTCACATCCTGTCAGTGTTTGTAAAAATAAAAGTAATCCTGGTAAAATATGAGCTGCAAAATACAGAAACTGATAAGTCCCTAGTACATAGAATATAGGAATAATAACAAGCTAAAAACGTAGGTACTCTTCGCCAATTCACTGAGCTTTTTATGTAATTATTACATATTCTATATAATCCAGTCAATGGGTGCTCAAAAGAGTAGAGTAGAGTAGTACATGGAATATGCAAGACTTTTTGACTTCAGGACTTCGTTAAGAGTAGTTAGTAGGTAAACATACTAAAAGTCCCCGCCTCTGGGAGGTAAGCTTACGGCGAGAGGAGGGGGGGAAGGTCCCATTTTTGGGTTTTTCGATTATATCTCGGAAACGGTGGACTCTAAAAAAATATATTGCAAATAAAAATGAAAGCTAATTAAATTTCCTATAAAATTGTTTCCATACATATTTGTCAAATTTCCAACCGTTTTCGAGATATACGTTATTGAAAATCGATAATTTTCGAAAAAATCATCATTTTTACCTATCTCTTTTTGTCAAACATTTGCTTCTAGTGCCTCCCACGATCGTTTCTCAGAAAAATTGTCACAGACGAAGTTGTAGAGCATTAAATTTCCTTCAGTTTGACGTACACTTAAAAAATGATTTTTTCGAAAATTATTGATTTTCAATAACGTATATCTCGAGAACCGTTGAAAATTCGACAAATATGTATGGAAACAATTTTATAGGAAATTTAATTAGCTTTCATTTTTATTTAGAACACATTTTTTCTAGCATTTTCTACCTCCCCCCACCCTCCACCGTAAGCTCACCTCCCACTGGCGTGTTTACCTACTAACTACTCCTAATAAAGTCCTGAAGTAAAAAAGTCTCGCATATTCCATGCATTCTACAATATATTCATTGACTGGACTAATAGGATACTCATCGCAGTTTTTTTTGTAAATAATGTTAGTTTTTGGACATTTTAAATTTTGTGATGCCAACTTTGTTGTGAAAAAAATATATGAAAAAAAATTGAAAAAAAAAACGTCCAACCTGACTAGGATTTGAACACGGGATCTTTGGATTGCAAAACATTTAGCCACTGGACAATCAGAGATCGCTACGAAAATTGAATGTTTGTAATATATATATCTTTCGACATTCATATTTCAACGCATTAGACATATTATTATAAAATATAAATATTAATAACATGCATAAACAAAAAAATATATATTATAGAGATAACATTTCGCAAGATTTCTATTAAGAAAATATTTTTTTTTAAATTAAGTGATTAATAACTTTCTTATTTACTGATTGATTTTCTTCAAAGACAATAAGTTTCTTCCCCTAGCTAACATTAACTTACTTTCCAAATTTCAATGCAATCGGACTTTTCTTTCTTAAGTTATCGTGCTTACAAGAAACGTGACGGACGGACAGACGGACATTTTGAAAGTTGTTCAGAATTCGTTCACTAACACAATGATATGAAAATTTTTTCTATATGAGCGATATTTCCGGTTTTAGAAATGTGCCGATCAAATGCAATATACTCTTCGTTTTTGCGAAGAGTATAAAAATAATGCGATAAGACTTGGATTAGCAGTATACGGAAACTAGAGTAAGCAATATACCCTTCGCCTGTTGAACTTTTTATATAAATGTTGCACATTCTATAGAATACTTTTCGCAGTATTTCTTGTAAACAGTGTTAGTTTTTGGACATTCCAAATTTTGTGATACCAACTGAGAGGTGGGAGTGCCGTGCTTAAGAAAATGATTTTTTAATGACTATAATTGAAGTCAACAAAAAAATTGTGTTTGATTTTCGCACATGAAATTTCTTTTTCTTTCTTTAGTTTTTAGTAACCTAGTACCATTCTATAAAGTTGTCTCTAAAAGCCTATCAAAAAATTTTTTCAATCGGTCAAGAGATGTAGGAGAAATTGTCGAATTACGTTCCCGGTACCGCCCACCTTAACTGGTGAAACACTCGTTAGTAAAAAAAATATATATAAAAAATCAAAAATAATCAATTACATCCAACGTGCGTCTGTGTCTCGGAATCCCAACTCTTGGATTGCAAGGCAAAACTTTAGTAACTAGACCACCATTTATTATTACGGAAATTGTTTATATGTTTATGTCTCGAATATATATTATTCGAAAACCATATTTCAACGATTAGATATTATATTATAAAATGTTAATTAGTAAAAATGTATAAACATATAAAACAATGATAGGAAATAACATTTCGTAAGATTTCTATTCAATTACAAGTCATAGAAAATTAAGAAACTATTTTTTAAAATTTAAAATGATTAGTAACATTTTAACATCCCCACAATAAAATTGTGGGAGGTTACTACAATTAGTCCAAAATCGAAAATTGAGATAACATCAAATCTTTACGTTTTGAGATCCCAGGAACCCAAAAAAGTTGTTTTTGAAAAATGTCTGTGTGTGTGTATGTGTGTGTGTGTGTGTGTGTGTGTGTGTGTGTGTGTGTATGTATGTTAGCACGATAGCGGCGAAGCTACTAAACGGATTTGGATGAAACTTTGCATGAGGGTTTCTTTAGTGCTCCAGAAGATCTGAAAAGGTTTTGGTTGAGATCGGATTACGTTTAGTGCCGTTTTGGCACAACAAGTTGTTTATTTTATGATTACTTACAATTTGTAATTGAACCATTGAAAAGCAGTAAAAATTCCGATTTCAACGATATATCACACTTGCACTTTTTCGATTTAGTTTCCGTGAAAAAAATTAAAAAACAAAAATTTCACTTGTTTTGTCCTCAAAGCAGTGCAATGTACAGGGTGATATTCTAATAATGACAGAGGTATTCAGTGATTTCGGCTGATAACTCGGGAACGGTTGAAGATATCGAACTGAAATTTGAAACGTAGGTATAAATATTGTAGACGGACGGATTACGAGTGATACACCTACGTCACATGACGTCACAAATAAGAAAAATTCTTAGAAACTGGTGCAGATATCAACTTAACTATTGGAAACATCCAATTAAAGTTTGAAACGTAGATGGAAATATTGTAGATGGATGGAATACGAGTGAATTAAAAATACACCTACGTTCTGATGACGTCGTAAAAGCATAAAATTCTTATAACAGGCGAACTGATGATGATATCAAAAAAATATTTCTGCAAGACGAGTCATGAAATTTTTTTTTTTTTAATTTCCAAGAAATATCAAATTTTCGGAGAAATGTCACTTTTCAGAAAAATGTCAGATTTTTAAAAAATGTCAAATTTTCAGGAAAACGTCAAATTTTCGGAGAAATGTCACTTTTCAGAAAAATGTCAAATTTTCGAAAAAATGTTAAATTTTCAGGGAAATGTCACTTTTCAGAAATATGTCAAATTTTCAGAGAAATGTCAAATTTTCGAAAAAATGTCAAAGTTTCGGAGAAATGTCACTTCAAAAAATGTCAAATTTTCGGAAAAATATCACTTTTCAGAAAATTGTCCAAATTTTATTAAATGGATTCAAAGGAAAATTCCCAAAAAATACTACGGGTCCATTTGTGGTATAAGTTCTCTGCTAGTGTGTTAAAGCGTGCAGACTGTATGCTGAGTATTTTTGACATGTCAGGTGCATCGAGAGATTACAAGTTTTTTCGACGTTTATAAAGCCCACGTATGGTGTGAGAGGCCATCCTGAACCGCTTACAAGCCCTACAAGTATAAGCAATCCCACCGGAACGCTTTCGGTCAGTTTTTTCCAATAAAACTTTAAAAGTGACGGTGACATTATATTTTAAAAACTATTTCCGCTACTTCCGGCATCTCGCCGGAAATTCTTCCGGCAACATAACCTAAAAATAGTACTACATAACCTAAAAACAATTTAAGACATTGGTACCAACCTAAACATTTTTCAAAAACCAAATTCCCCAGAGAAAAATTGGAACCAAAAATTTGACAGCTATCACTTCCCCGACCGATTTAGTGAAAAATTGGTCGAGGCCAAAAGATAAAACAAAATATATCAACTCAAACTTAAACGATCCACCATGAACACTACCCTGGCTACATCTGGCAGGGAAGCTGTCCACCAAGAGTTATATGGTTTTTTCCAAAGATGGCCATCCCTGCCATCCATCCCATTACCAACGAACAGGTTTTTTCGTTTAGTTGTTTCCCGTATTAATAATCAAAATTATTAAGTGCTCTTGCCTACGAACGTTTTTATAGAATTGTGTTTATTTTTATATTAATTTTAGGTCCATGTGGACACATTATAATTTTAACCTACTCTTTAAGCCTGCCTACAGAAGACAGGAGCTACTTTTCTATTTTTCTCCAAGCCAAACCGGACCTACCCCGTCCAGCCTCACACTCGCCACGGCGGTGTTCACCGTGGTTGTCTGGCTGGCCCCGGGCTAGGATCCGATGAAGCATATATTTGTATTAAAAACATTGAATAAAATATTAATGTTGTGCAGACTATAAATTTAACACTCAAGTTCTTAGGTCCAAATCCCACCGAACGCAAGACTTTTTTTCTGATTTAATACGAAACAAATATTTCAACTTAATAAATATAATTAAATGAGATCGTTCATATTGTTTAGTGCTCTTTTCGGCTTCAAAGATTCACCGGGTGGGGAGGTTCCAGCCGCTTCCAGTAGCTGCCGATTTTTTATTTACTGATCGATTTTTAGTACAGTACCTAGAGGTAAAAAATATGCAAAACTTCGGAATAATGTCATATTGAACGGATTTCGTTCATTATTGGCAGTATAATAGTAAATGCTTCACAGAAAAGTTTCTATATTGTGCGGGGGCTTGCTAATTTATAGGGGGTGGGTGCCACCCCCTCGCAGGGGGTAGTACTTAAAAAAATATGTATTTATTGGAACTAAAGTGGAATCAAATTTTAAGAAGAAAAGGTTCTATGCAATTTTTCACATAAATTGATAGTTTTTAAGTTATAACGACTTCAAATTTGCGATTTTAGCTTAAAAAAAGGTATTTCCAAACGGCTTTCGTCAAGTATCTCGAATAGTATTACTTTATCGAAAAAATGTTGCAGACCAATTACAGAAAGTACAAACTGGGAATTAATTATGTTTTTTGTTTATTGATGTAGGATTAATAATTTCGGAGATATTTAAGTTTATACTTGGCATCCAAGTGTTCATAAGATAATTGTTTAGAGTGAGAGTTAAATATCTCAGAAACTGTGACAGCTACGTCAAGGATGCTAATAGGTAGAATAATAGGTTATTAATTAAGCTTTCAACTTTTTTTTATTTGTTTCTGTAGCGTAAAAAACAAAGAAGTTATGACCGAAGCAATGTGCTTCTACACATTTTTTTATTAACAACGTCGCCATTTTGTTACTTAAAAAAAAAAAGGAATTTCAAACACTCTTTCTTATTAATACATAGCATGATGTAGATGCTCAAATTTTTTGGTTTGTATACAGCACTTGCTTTAGGAAAAAACTTCAGTTTAAACTATAAAGGTATTTTCGATAAAACGTATTTTTTTTTCCTCTTCCAAATATCTCTATAAATATTAGTTTTATTGAAAAATGAGTAGATACCAAAAATAAAGGTCATAAACTGCAGTTTAAATGTTAGATATCTCAAAAATTGTGACACCTACGTAACGCATTTTAAGAAATGAAATGAAAGATAATTAATTGCTCTATCGAAATATTTTTTACTCGTTCCTGTAGCATAAGAAATAAAGAAGTTATGATGAAAAATTGTGCGTATTTATATTTTTTTATATAAAAGGTCGCCATTTTGTTACTCTAATTAACCAGTAATTTAAAAACATTATCCCAGATACAGTTTTTCGTTAAGATGTAGCATTACCTAGATGCTCAATTTTTTTTGCTCATTTAAAGCACTTGCTTTAGAAAAAAAATGCATTTTAAACTTTGAAGGTAATTTCGAAACACTTGGATACCAAATATAAACTTAAATATCTCCAAAATTATTAATCCTACATCAATAAACAACAAATATAATTAATTCCCAGTTTATACTTTCTGTAATTGGTCTTTAACATTTTTTCGATAAAGTAATACTTTTCGAGATTCTTGACGAAAGCCGTTTGGAAATACCTTTTTTTTTTAAGCTAAAATCGCAATTTTGAAGTCGTTATAACTTAAAAACTATCAATTTATGTGAAAAATTGCATAGAACCTTTTCTTCTTAAAATTTGATTCTATTTCAGCTCCAATAAATATATATATTTTTTAAGTGCCACCCTCTGAGAGGGGATGGCATCCACCCCCTATAAATTAGCAAGCCCCCCCACAATATAGAAACTTTTCTGTGAAGCATTTACTATTATACTGCCAAAAATGAACGAAATCCGTTCAATATGACATTATTCCGAAGTTAAAACCTCTAGTTACTGTACTATTTATTCAAAAGGAATAGCTAACACCAATCTACTGTCAGTACTTTCTTTCTTAAGTTATCGTGCTTACAAGAAAAGTGACGAACGGACAGACGGACAGATGAACAGACGGACATTTTGAAAGTTGTTCAGAATTCGTTCACTAACACAATGCTATGAAATTTTTTTGTCTGTAAGCGAAATTTAGGATTTTAGAAATGTGCCCATCAAATGCAATATACCTGTTTTTGCGAATAGTATAGTAATGGATGGTTTCCTTGAGAGTTATCAGCTGAATATCCAAAATCAGATTTTTCACTGATAGATGGTTGAACCATAAACAATCTATTACTATTGTGGTTCATTTGCTGAGCGTACAGCGTACTTCTGTATGCCATTCATTTACCAGAGAATTACCCATTTGGATTCCGTCTACCTATTAGTTGGAAGATGGTCTGTACGAGTGACCATTTTGGAAAATTGATGCGATTCTTGATTTCATTATCTTGAAAAATAATGCTTGAATTGAAAATGATCTAAATGTGCATGTGAGGTATCATTTTACATGTTTCTGCTGAACACATTAAAGACCTAAAAACTCATTCGAATAAAAATATAAATAATATTGGAAATGGAAACCACATTATATCAAATAGTCTATTCCTGAATGCTCTAGAAGAGCCACATTTAGAGACAAGGTACACACACCCAATATCCGAGTATACTGAGATTCATTTTTTCTTGTGAGGAAATCCCAGAGCGACGGCCGGGAATCGAACCTGGGATTTCCGGATGCGAGTCAAGTGTACTTGCCTCTCAACCAAGCAACCACATATCATAGTTATTAGTGAATAAGGCATCATTCTGCTTCAGCAAACTTATCAAACCTTCCTACTTGATATATTGGATATACTAGTTTTAACTCGAAATTTTCCCTAAAATCTTTGAAAACATTTGGAAACTACTGCAAGGCTCTATGTCCATATGTGAGAAATATTATTGCAAATTAGCAGCAAAAATTGACTTCATATCTGATTCTTACTTTGATAAGTTACCATTACCAAAGAGATTCGAACGAATTCGTCGTGCCACATATGGATCAATCAATCTTCACTACATTAAAAAAAACTGCTGCATAAGGAATCACTACTCCCACATTTCCTATCCAAGTCTCTTATAACCAATGATCGGAATTTGGGTATAATTTCAGTGGCGCACATTGGTATATAAAATTTTACATCAAGAAATTAAATGTATGTTTGTTCTTTCTTACAAAATAAATTGAAATTAAATGTAATTCGATCATACCTTATGAGTTTTTCATTTATTTTGGCATAATAGAATACATGTATACATATGTACAACTAAAAATGTATGCATATTTTAATAAATCCTTGTAACGACGCACCTGAAAATTAAACCTAAATTCCGATCACTGCTTATAACAAAAACAAAGGAGGAGGGCCTATAAGGCCGGTTTTCGGCTCTTTTTTTTATCATATATATTCAATATCTAATCTATTCCACCCCAAATGGAACTTCCCTCCTCCATGTATCCCCCATTAAATTATTAAAGAACTAGTTTACATTAGTACACATGCTTTGATGTTTCTGAACTTGAAAATCATATTTTTCTTGGACAAACTACACCTAAGCTCCACCTACTACTATACAACACCCCACTCCCAACCCCCCAAAGACAAGCACCCTCTCCCCCCACTAACATAAACCTTTATACTCCTACCAGGTATAAAATAATCTTAAAAGGATTTTGACATTTTATTAATAATATAAGTATTATTAATAAAATGTCAATTCCTCTTATACTCTCCCCCCCAACACCCCGAACCATTTCCCGCCATCATCATACTGCTACAAGCTTGAAAATGGTATGACGAAGACTTTTCTTATAGGTACTTTTTTTTATCGGCAGAAAGATATAATCTTGCGCCCATTTTACTCCCTCTCCCTACATCCAAAGCAACAGAAATGCGAAGAAAGATAGTTAGTTCTGAAAAAATCAGACAAAAGTGCATTTACTATAAGCTTTAAATCAACAGACAAAAAACAAAAAAATATTCTAACCTGAACCTCTCTACATAACAGAATGGTTCGGGAGAGGGTGTGTTGGGAGGAGAGGTATAAGAGGAATTGGCATTTTATTAATAATGTAAATAAAAAGTCATTTTAAAACTATTTTATTTCTGGTAGCGGCATAAAGGTTTATGTTGTGGGGGGAGAGGGTGCTTGTCATTGGGGGTTGGGGGGTGTTGGGGTATTTTATAGGGAGGGGGAGCTTAGGGTGCAGTTTATTCAAAGGAAATATGATTTTCAAGTTCAAAAACAACTAAGCATATGTGCTAATTTAAACTGGTTCTATAATATAATATATGGAGGGAGGAGGGTTCCGTTTGGGGTGGAATAGATTAGATATTGAATATATATGTTAAAAAAAATTTTTCGAAATTTTTTTATCAAAAATAAAAAGGGCCGAAAACCGGCCTTATAGGCCCTCCTCCTTTGATACTATATTTGCATATATTAGGCACACCAAATTTCAAGTCAAAATCATAAACTCTTCCAGGATAATCGTGCGCTCGAAGAAAATTACAGATAAACCAACAGAGAGAATTTTTTTTTCTTGCTCAAACTTAAAATCTAAGCCTATTTGAACAAAAAATTTTCAATTGTTTCTTACTCTTATTATATTTCCACTCCACTACGTAGATGTAGAAGTAATCCTATTTCTGTACAAGAAACAAGTCAAACTTCAAGACTGTTTTAAATCATATCTACTAGAAAATTGAAGCAATATATGACCAAATATGAAGATCTTCTGTAGTGCAACATCTTTTTCTAACCCAACTACATGCATGCCCATGCAGCAAACCAATTAATTTAAGACCATTTCACGAAGAACTGTACAATTTAGCATATCGGAGGAGGAAGCTCCAAACGGGTGATTCACTTATAGATGAATGACATACAGAAGCATGCTGTAGTTGACGTAGCTGTTGTATTATGAATTAACTATGTAAGACCGATGCTGGAAAACTGTTCATATGGCTTACTCATCTTTCTTTAAAATTAAAAAAATGCTAAAAATGTTCGCGATATTCTGAAAAAATCAACACATTGGAATGTGTTGATTTTGAATGTGAAAAATCAACACATTTTTAGTCATAAATATGTGTGTATTAGTACACGCAAATTAGATTAAAAAACACTGAATGGAAGAAATAATTTATAAAGTGCATACTCTAGATAGAGTTAGAAATAGATACCCGAAAGGTTTCCCCACAATTTAGGGGTGAAACATCCTTTTTTTGCAAAAAAACACCCCCAACGGGGACTCAACGCTGGTTTTTCACCTTTATTCTGTAAACCGTTCGGAAGAGAAGAAAGTATAGGAAACAAAAAATGTCCTATTAAACTTGTAGCTTATCCGCACCTATTTCGCGCTAACAAAAAATCGATCCTATTCCAAGTTTCACAGCGAATATCTTAAAATCGGTTACTTCAACGAGAAAAATGCTCAGGAATGAATTTATAGAGCGGAATTTCCTCTATAAGATGCATATATAGCGGGTTTTGATGCAAGTAATTTTTATGTATTTTCCCCTTTTTTCCACAAAGCTGTGTTTTTCGACTCGACGCAATTATATCAGAGGATAATCTGTACTGTTCACTCAAAAGTAGATTTAGAGTCATGTTTCAACTTTGAGCTTTCTTCAATTCCTCTTTCTCTCTTCGATCTCACAAACAATTAACGGTTTATTTCGCAATTGGTGGAGAGGTTTAACAACGATGGAATCAAAACAATTACTCATAGTTCAAACCGCTTTAAATGAATCTCATGAAAACGATACAGTGGTCATCATCTGACAAGATATTGATCTTCTCGCATTGATTGTCGCTCTCACACCTGAAGATAAAGATATCCGTTTCTTAAGAGAGGCTCAGGGAAAAATAAAAATAAAGCTTACAGTTCTCGTGACTTGCAGTCCTCGGAAGTTTTAAAAAGCAGTAAGGAGACAGTTTTGTTTGCCCATGCGGTCGGTGGATGAGATACCACTTCAGCTTTCTTTGGTAAAGGAAAAGTGCAAACGGTGAAATGAGTCAATAAAAGAAAAGATCTCGAAGAGTTTGTCCGTATATTCAACAACCGTAGCTCAACGAAAAAATGAATTACAAGTGCTGGAGAGCAATTCGCGCTAGCAGTATACAAAGCCCCCAAAAAAGAGACATCTTTGAATCATCTTCAATAAGTTAGTCGATCAATCTAGTACTGCCGGGATTTTACCAAGACTGCCACCAACATCTGAGGCATTACGTCAACATTCTTACAATTTCTCCAAATTCATGCTTGGCGAGGAGAAAAATTGGAACCAACGGAATGGGATTGGAAGAAAGTAGGCAACATTTAAGCATCCATTTATACCACCGAGTTACCAGCACCAATTTCCACCCTAAAGCTAATATCCTGCAGCTGCAAAAAGGGTTGCGGAAAACGATGCAGCTGTGTTAAGGTGGGATTGCGCTGCTCAACAATGTGCTCTAATTGTCATGTTTAAATTCTGAATTCGAAGAAGAGTTCATCGATGAGGAACCCTCAATGAGTAAAATTGGAAAGAACTTTAGTGGAATAGGCCTAAAGGGGAAACCACCTTAAAAAAACGCACTGAGAGCTCTACCTCGTGGATGGTGTGGAAACAAGCTCATACTGAAAAACACAGCTTTGTGGAAAAAAAAGGAGAGAATACATAAAAAATCACTTGCATCAAAACCCGCTATATATGCATATTATTGCATATGCTTCTTATAGTGAAAATTCTGCTCTATAAATTCATTCCTCTGCACCCCAAACTACCCCCCTGTTCTAACGCTGTTAGCGCGAAATAGGTGAGGATAAGCTACAAGGTTAATACGACATTTTTTATGCAGAATTTAAAGACAAATTTTTTATTACCTATACTTTTTTCTCTTCCGACGAACGGTTTACAAGATAAAAGTGAAGAACCAGAGTTAAGTCCCCGTTGGGGATAGTTTTTTTGCAAAAAAAAGGACGTTCCACCCCTAAATTGGAGGGGAACTTTTCGGGTATCTATTTCTAACCCTACCTAGAGTGCTCATCCCAAATATTCTTTATAAATTATTTCTTCTAAAATATCTAATTTACGTGGACTATATCGACTTTGTTAAAATAAAATTTTTAAAAATTTTTTTGTCGTTACTATACTTCCACTGGACGTGGAAGTAATATGTGTTAATAGTAGATAGTACAGTAACTAGAGGTTTTAACTTCGGAATAATGTCATATTGAACGGATTTCGTTCATTTTTGGCAGTATAATAGTAAATGCCTCACAGAAAAGTTTCCATATTGTGCGAGGGCTTGCTAATTTATAGGGGGTGGATGCCACCCCCTCTCAGGGGGTGGCACTTAAAAAAAATATATATATATATATATATGTATATATATATATATATATATATATATATATATATATATATATATATATATATATATATTTATTGGAGCTGAAGTAGAATCAAATTTTAAGAAGAAAAGGTTCTATGCAATTTTTCACATAAATTGGTAGTTTTTAAGTTATAACGACTTCAAAGTTGCGATTTTAGCTCAATGTTCAATATGACATTATTCCGAAGTTTTGCATATTTTTTACCTCTAGGTACTGTATTAAGAGTCAAACTAAAATTTGTAGGGAATTGTTTACCATAGCATTTTCTGCTGAAACATGTAAATATTACAAGAGATGTAGCAAAAAGTTGGAATAAATTCAAGCTTCGGAAAGCATTTGTTTAATACTAGTCCTATTTCGTTCGTGCCGAAGCCAACAACTATAAGCGAGTGGAGAAAATATTTTCTGTTAGAGTTGCATACATTTCTATGACTAAATATTTCTAGATATACTCATATTCTCTGTTAATATAATAAAAATAATCGCTAAATACACGAAATTCATTCATAATTGAATTCTTTTTCACAGACATGTCCTAAAGTACTTACTTTTCAAGAAATTGATGAGCCTCGCAATCATATGTTGCATACATGTTAAAAGTCTAATAATATAGACAAATATGAGAGTTTTTGCTAATATATCTCAAAAAATATTGTTTTGAGCAAAAACTTTATAGGCCAGTCGGTAGAGGTTTCGACTAGAAAAAAAAAATTGGAAAAAGCTGGAAACTGTTTTAAACATTTCATTTGGAGATCAAATATAAAGTCTCAAATTTCCTACAATGAGAGTGGAGCGGAACATGTTGAAACAGGTTCAACAAATCTGTTTTTCGCAATTTTCTCGTTTTCAGTGGGTTTTACGGTAAAAGAGATTATATACAATAATGAAGAAGGCAAAATTATGTATTACAAAAAAGTTGTATGCATTTTTTTTATATATATTGTTATACTTTTTGAAAATACGAAAGCAAAGATTATATTGCATTTCATCGACAGATTTCAAAAATTGTAAATATGGCTTGTAGAGAAAAAAAATATCATATAATTGTGTTGTCATAGAATTTGCAACAACTTTTAAAATGTCCGTCATGGGTCTCTTTTTATGTCGGCCTCGTCTGCCTCTCCATCCAGCATATCTCTTTTAAGCTAAATAACTTAAACGAGAAAAGTCCGATTTCACTGGAATTAGGAAAAAAAATAGTGTTAGCTAGAGGAACAATCCCAGCATTTTTTAAAAGAATCGATCAGTAAATAAAAAGGTTATGAAACATTTTATGAGAAACATGCACACAAAGAGTGTTACAATCTTTGATAAGATTGTAGGTTTAAGTGTTATACTTGCAATTTTTATGATCTCGCAATGATACTATCTTGACTATCGAAACGTTGGTCGGTATACTATGCAGTATCTTTGTGTTATAGAATCTTATCAAAGGTGTTACACTCTTCGCATGCATTTTTTTTCATAAAATGTTTCTTAACCTTTTTATTTACTGATCGATTTCTTCCAAAATCAATAGGGTTCTTCCTCTAGCTAACGCTAATTTATTGTTCTTTCAGTAAAATCTTTTTCTTTTAAATTAATTAGCTTAAAGGAGACATGAAGGACGGAGAGGTAGATGGACAGACAAACGGACTGTCATTATAAAAGTTGTTGCGAATTATATGACAACAAAATAATATGATATTTTTTTTCTGCACGAGCGGTAGAGAGGTATTTTTGGAAAATTTCGAAATATTCCGAAATAAAGCGACAGTAAAGAAACAGTTTACAGCTTTTTCCTATTTATTTTCTAATTGAGGTCTTCTTTCGCCTCTGCCGATTGACCTATTAGGATATTCTTAAAACTTATAAAAAACATTTAAAACGTTTTTTATTGCTGTAGTAGAAAAATTTTTGAAGCTGGGGGATTTTTTCAAATTTCGAAGAAGCGTTATTTCACGTTGCATTTTATTCAAAAACGATGAATTTTTCGAATGGGTATATAAAATTACAAGTAGACATTGCTGCCAGTCCCGGAAGACATACCTACGGGTCGGTTATGTTTACGCTAGGTTGGATCTAGGTTATGCTTGTTGCCACCAGCGAGAGCCACATGGCGAATGGTACAGGAATGTAAGATTGTACAGTTTGACAAGTCTGCGTGAAATGCGCACAAATGGGGAAAGAAAAGGTCAGTGTTTGACAAAGATGCAAGATACTGATTTATTCGAAAGTACAATCTGAGGCACAAGTTTTTTTGTACCTGAATATCGAATTAATATTCGATATTCAGATATTCAGGTACAAAAAAACTTAGGACTAGAAAGGGATTAATTAACTTTGTGTCTTCAATTGTCCTGCATTCAAGGGCGGTCGTAGAAAAGAAATATTATAGTCCACGCAAATTAAATATTTTAGAGGAAATAATTTATAAAGTAATAATATTTGAGATGCGTATCCTAGATGGGGTTAGAAATAGATACCCGAAAGGTTCCCCCCTTATTTAGAGGTGGAACGTCCCTTTTTTTGCAAAAACCCACCCCTAACGGGGACTTAAAGCTGGTTTTTCACTTTTATCTTGTAAACCGTTCGTCGAAAGAGAAAAAAGTATAGGAAATAAAAAATTTGTCGTTAAATTCTGCATTAAAAATGTCCTATTAACCTTATAGCTTATCCTCACCTATTTCGCGGTAATGGCCTCCGAAAAGTTTAGAGCGCACAGGTAAAAATCGATCTTATTCGAAGTTTCACAGCGAATATCTTAAAACCGGTCAGTTTAACGAGAAAAATGCTCAGGAATTAATCTTATTTTTATTTATTTATTTTTTTGTTTATTAAAAATATCATACAGAGATAAGATATTCGCTGTGAAACTTCGAATAGAATTGATTTTTACCTGTGCGCTCCAACGCTGTTAACACGAAATAGGTGAGGATAAGCTACAAGGTTAATAGAACATTAATAGAGCACATATTTTATGCAGAATTTAATGACAAATTTTTTATCTCCTATGCTTTTTTCTCTTCCGACGAACGGTTTACAAGATAAAAGTGAAAAACCACCTTTAGGTCCCCGTTGGGGGTGTTTTTTTGCAAAAAAGGGGACGTTACACCCTGAAATGGGGGGTGGGAGATTTCTAGTATCTATTTCTGAATCTTTCTACAGTACGCATCTCAAATATTATTACTTTATAAATTATTTCTTCTATTCACTGTTTTTTAATCTAATTTGCGTGTATTATTATGCATATTCGTACAGTTTTGTGCAATATTACCCATGACAATTCCTTAAAAGCCTATAATATGCTGTTTCCTTGGCAAACGAGTCGTTTTTTAATATATCATATTTTAATGTGAGGACTTACATGTTAAGACGAAACTTTTCCTTATGGTCGTCTTCCTCATCCATTGTTTTTTCGTTATCAAGTCTCCCAGTAATCCAAAGAGAAAACCAAATATCAGTCTTGCTAAATATGGTAAAGCTGCTAATACTCCAGTATGGCCTAGATTAAAGCCAAGGACGGAAGACATAAAATTAGGTCCTGCAGTCATTAAGAAAAACAACCCCCATAAGTTTCCAAAGTGTAATATTATCAGTGCCCAAAATGGAAATGAGAGAACCATATCTTTATATGGAGGAAGTCTCTGAAATAATAAAGCATATCAATATAGGCTAGCGGAAAGATTGCCAAAATATTTCTATTACTGATAGAAAAAATTGAGAAGTGATGACGCACGATTTTATGAAATTTCCAGTTAGAATTTCAAAAAATTTTGACTACGCAAGCTATTGCAATTTTATTTAGAGTTCTATATCTCAGTAATTTTTATGTTTGTAAGGTATTGCCGATCTAAATTCAACTTGCTTGATATATTTTTTAGCAATGATTTCCTACATTTTTCTTAGATTTTCTTCGAACTTTTCTTGATTTCCTGTGATTTCCCCCTAATTTTATCTCACTAAAATCGACATATTTAAAATGTCGATGTAAATCTCTGCATGAAACTAATACACTATCTTACCTATCTAAATAAATGAGAAAAGAAAATGACAGTGAATACTTAACAAGGAAATATTGGAAGTACTAAGTCAAAATATATACAGGGTGTTTCAAAGTTAAAAGTACATACGTTACTTGTGGATAGAGGGCACTTTGTCGGTTCCAAATTACCCGGCATTAATGCATCTATCGTCCTTCCTTACTGAGATACAGGATATTTTATTGATTTTGACCAAATCTTTCTTTGGTCATAACTATTGAACCACCTGAATAATCGGTTTATACTTAGAATATATGTTTCACTTATTTTATTTGATAGAACTTCATAATAAACCAAAATAGAAATCCAGGTCCGGCTTAATAAAAAACTGACAAATGTTGTATGGCAAAATTTTGTAGATCTGTTTCGATATTCGAAAATAGAGGAAAAAATTGAATACAGTAGCTCACTTAATTTGTTTGCGCATTTCATTCATCACCCTTGATTATTTGCCGTGAATCCAATTTCATTAAAATGGTCGAGACAGTTGGAACTTGAAAATTTATTTTAATTAACAAAAAAATTTAACTTGCAGCAATGACAATTGGGTTGTTGACGAATTTTCAAAAATGGTGAAATATGGTAGTGGAGGACTTAATTTAGTTATATATTTAATTTGGAAGAAAAATTCTTAGCGCAACATATTTTAAAAAATTGTTAAACTTCGACTATTTGAATGTGCCGCGAAAACGGTAGTGACATCATAACGGCAGTTAGATGTGAACTTATAAGCAGAACAGATGAAGACGAATAAGTTGACATTGCTGACAAGAAAGAAAATAACATCATATGTCAAAAGTAAATTTGACGTTTAGCTAGCGGTGATTGATGTTTGCAGTTATTGTTAATATTTTTTTACAAAACGACTAAGGCAGTATATCTGTAACAGCTAATTCTGACATTCTACTTGCGGTAGATATATTTATGGTCAGCGAATTTTTAAAAAGAGACGATCGTTTTGACATTGCAATGGTTGGAAGTGCAAAAGCTGCAAGGTAGGTACTTACGTTACAGCTGCTATAGACAGTACAAACTATTGTAATTTCTGCAAGAACTTCCTTTATCTTATCTTATTAATATTACATAATACTTATGTCTAATATGTATTTTATTATTTAATTTAGATGAATTTGTTAACTATACTTTGTATTTTATTAAATATTTCCTTTTCATTGTTTTATTTCCTATTAACTATATACATGCGTATCTAACTGAAAACAACAAAATAAGTTTATCTACTAAAGAAATTATTTATTATCCATTGATACTCACTTCTAAGAAAAGTCAGAATGAGACTTACGAAGATATCAAGAAAGGTCTGTATTATAACAAAAAATAATAAATAGGTAAGTACTTTATGCTAGTATCTATCTAAGCAATAAACAATGATACCTATGTATATTTATAACACACATAATTCAAAGGGCATTTATAACTATAATCCAACGCATTCGTAGCCATTCCGACTGATTGTGTTCACCGACTTTAGACGACTTTCACAGTTTGTTTCATATAGTTTTTCAACGGCGAGTTTTTAAATTTCCTTCTTTCTTAATTTATTGATCATCCTAGTATTATGGGGCGACTAGGGAGCTTCATAAATAATCAACAGCTAACAAAAACAACTGCACTTTATTCCAACATAAACTAGATAAAATACATAAAAGCAGATTAAAGCAATTTTCCTTCTTTTAGGAAGTCAAAGCATGAATAACATTCTAATCTAGAGCCGTTAAAAATACAGTAATACACCCTGTTTTATCCACCAGTTTGGCGGGTAATTTAAATTTGTAACAGCTAGAACGCCACACAAGTCTTGTAATGCGGCCGTTTTTCCTACAACATAAACCCATATTAAAAATCAAATTCCTACATTAAGATACAACTTACCGCAAATAAAACGCTTAGACTACATTGTAATTTGTTACTTTACTTGACATTGAAATGGTCTCCACAATAAGAAGACTTGGTCCTTCTCTGGTGGCTTTGAATCATTCATTATTACGTTCAGCGTTTATTATTGGAACACAACAGTTTTTCTGGTGAATTGGTGGTATTATTTACACAGTACGGCAGAAAACACTATCTGTACTTATATTAATCCATAACTAGATGCTGTTAAACTATACCGAATTGTAACCTATGAACGTCAGTTGAATTTGACGTTAAATATAATGTCAGATTAAACTGTCGTGATTGTCTTTTTTCTCCGTCGCCGCTTCTAAATTAGTACGCGTTTCTCGTCGTTTTATAACTAACTTCTCTACAGACTGCCGTTATTATGTCATCTCCGTTTTAAATGCATGTACCTTTGTAATTAATATTATAATATTATAAGACTTTCTTATCAACTTCTACATGTTTCTAATGATTTTTTATGAATAATTGTTATTGTTTAACATAGATTCTCCTCAAATTTTAACTTAGTGCAACAACCCAATTCTTACACTACTATATACATAGACTAGGTAAGTGAACTATTGTAAAATAATTTTAAAAACAAGGTAGTTCACCTGATAATCTATCAGGGAGGATATGTGGCCCAATCAAATGATTGTGGGTGTTGATTTTGACATACAACAGATTGTCAGTTTTTTATTAAGCCGGACCTGGATTTCTATTTTGGTTTATTATGAAGTTCTATCAAGTAAAGTAAGTGGAACATATTCTAAGTATGAACCGATTATACAGGGTGGTTCAATAGTTATGACCAAAGAAAAATTTGGCCAAAATCAATAAAACATCCTGTTTCTCAGTAAGGAAGGACCATGGATACATTAATGCCCGGTAATTTGGAACCGCCAAAGTGCCCTCTATCCACAAGTAAAGTATGTACCTTCAACTTTGAAACACCCTGTATAAGTTTTACGAAATCTGTTAGAATCCATTAGAAGCTTAGAAAATTATAATTAAGGCAAAACAACAAAAAATTAAAACAATTATGCAAAAAGAACAATGAACAAAATAATCGAACATATTAAATATTTTTATTTATATACTTGTAGGCACTTACTTTTTCCTTAGATATAGATCCTGATAAACTATTGACTATATACATTTTTTCTGCATCTGATATCCTAGGATGAGCATCAGGAGAGTCAGATACAAGAAAGATCCATAAAACAGTCCAAATTAATACTAGTCCGCCACAAATAATGAAAGCCCAAATCCAACCAAGACTTTCTATAATAGCTCCCAACATGGGCCATGTTACTACGGTCCCTAAAGAGCCTCCTAGAAGAGCTCCAATAAATTTTCCTTTTTCTTCCGGCGGCGCCCATCGCGCGACTAGGCAATGTAAACTTGGGAACACGACGCCCTAATTACACAATAATAGCAAAGCAACAAATTAGGTAACAGAAGAAGTATAACTTGCGATTAGTTATTTTTTATTTATTTGCTTTCATTATGATTATAGACCAGGCTAGATAAGGGTTGGACAACAACATAAATCGTTACAGCAAACTGATAGTTAAATGTTGTGGAACTAATGAAGGACAAATAATCCGAACCACCTGCGATTATCTGGGGTGAAATGGGGTGGGCTTTTAGAGGAGGGGAACGGTTTTTCCGATTTCTGGCTTAACTACGCATCCTATCGAATAAAGTTAACTATAAAAGTTGTAAGTAATAAAGAGATCTACAACTTTCGTGGAAAGCATTTTTATCCTCACCTCAAAATTTTTCGAGATACACGCAAAAAGGAGAACCTGCTGATCGACAGATGTATCACGCAGAACTCCGTGCAGTATACACGTAACCTCTCCATGGCCTGGATCGACTACCACAAGGCATTTGATATGACATCCCACGAGCTTATTGTCCACTTGCTCAGATGTCTTGCGGTGTCCGGTCCCGTAGTGAGATGTATCGAAGAACTCATGCCGCTCTGGAGGACTCGCTTTACCATAACATCGGGTAATAGCAGAGTCCAGACAGAGCCGGTATTGTTCAGAAGGGGAGTATTTCAAGGAGATTCCCTAAGCCCCCTTCTGTTTTGCATCTCATTACTACCATTATCCGTTTCGCTTCGAAATACCCGTGGATCCAACTGCGGTACTCCCTGCGATAGGAGGCATAAGATCACCCATCTGTTTTACATGGATGACCTTAAACTTTATGCCTCCGGAGGGAGGGATTTACGCCAGTCCCTCAGGGTGGTACAGGAGTATACGCAGGCTGTCGGCATGGAATTTGGGTTGGACAAGTGTGCACTAGTACAGCTCAAGAGAGGACGATGCGGTGACTACGGAGAGGATGCGCAGCTTGTGGACGGAAGCATCTTACATCATTTAGATGCCGAAGAGTCGTACACTTACTTGGGTGTCGAGCAACGCTCCACCCAAGAAGTGACCCAGGTAGCAAGGATACGTTATAATGACGTCAAAATATGGTGATTCTGGTCAAAAAGACGTCAGGGCACTAAAAATCGACGACATAATGACGTCTCATATATGACATTAAAATGACGTGCTACATATCACGTCAAATTGTCGTCTTTTTTCGGTGTTAAATTTATTTATATTTTATCGGATTACAAACTTTAAAACTCGCTGATGGCATTTTGTTATCGTAGCAGAGTGTAAGTTTAAAAAAAATAAACCGTGTCGTGAGGGATAAGTATTGGCGTTTTTATTCGAGGATAATGTTTTTTAACAATATCCAAAATAATTTATATTCGGAAAAGTTTGCAAAGATTCGGCAGTTTATTTGTGAAGATATCGAGTTCTTTTAATAATAAAATTAGATCAAAATGCATTAAAAAGCAAAATCTAGCCGTTACGTGTTCCACTATAAAGGCTTTAAGCAAGTATTTAAACAGAGGTTAGTGGTCGAGAGGGTTAAGTATCGTCTTTCAAGTCACGAGGTCCGGGGTTCGACCCCTGCTCATTCCGTCTTTTTTTTTTTGTTAAAATAATTGCGAAAAAAATTTTAGTTGTTTTTTTAAGGTAATTGCTTATAAAACCGATGTACGAATGTACTTCTTTTCAATTTTAGGTTTGTTTTAGACCATTAAATATTCTATTTATGTTGTAGATGATATTATACGTTCAACTATAAAGGCTTTAAGCAAGTATTCAAACAGAAGTTAGTGGTCGAGAGGGTTAAGCGTCACGAGGTCCGGGGTTCGACCCCTGCTTATTCCGTCTTTTTTTTTTTTTTGTTAAAATAATTGCGAAAAAAATTTTAGTTCTTTTTTTTTTAAGGTAATTGCTCATAAAACCGATGTACGAATATACTTCTTTTCAATTTTAGGTCTGTTTTAGACCATTAAATATTCTATTTATGTTGTAGATGATATTATACCTTTACCGTTTTTTCTCCAACACTGTTCCCAGGTTTGTATAAGTACTTCAACTTAAAACTTAAATTCTAAAAGTAAACATTTTTTTTAACGAACGGCCACTGAATTAATGTAATAATTACGTTGTTCAACAAGTACTCGTACTTCTCAGGTTACACTGGTGATAGTTTAATTAAATTAAATAAGTTCTTCTTAATAATTATAAATAAATAAAAATACTAGTAACTTGAAAAATTCAGGTTTGGGAACACGTAAAAAAATAGAAAAAAAAAAGAGAACCTGAAACATTTTCATATATTTTAAATGAGGCTAGAAATTCAATTTCACATAATAAAGACTTCATACACATCACCATAAATACTGCTTTTAGCATCCGAAATAACGGTCACTAAGATAGCTCAGTTGGTAGAAGAGTCAGGACTGTAATACGGACAACGGGAGACATGTAGGTTCGAACCCTATGGACCGCAATTGGTAAAGGTAAGTAAAAATGAATTTAATAACTTAATAAACATTATAATTCGCAGGCAACCCTTGTGAGAAAAAGTTGGAGTGATGGTAAACAATATTAGATATGTTAATATGTAAATAAAATTACGGATGGCTAACAAACAAATTCATTAGGACAAAACTTATTTATGCATTAATTATTTTATTTTTATCAAGTAGATCACTAAATAGTATGTAGTTTTATATGTTCCTATTACCAAAAACCTGTGGGGGGGATTACCAAATATAACCTGAAAAAGACGTCATTCGTCTGAGACATTAGGAAGTCATTTTCACGTTTCATTTACGTCATCTAACTCGTCATTTCTCGTCACTCCTGACCATTTTTTCACGTCATTTTCACGTGCCTTTGCTACCTGGGGAGTGTAGTAAAAAACGCTCTCCGCAGCAAGTATCAGCACCGACTCCGACAGATCTGGTCTTCAGAACTGTCGGGGAAGAACAAGGTGTCTGCTATCAATATGCTTGCCGTTCTGATCCTCCTCTACTCCTTGGGAGTAATTAAATGGAATCAAGAGGAGCTGCGATAACTCGATGTAGGAACCCGAAAAAAGATGCATCTCTATAGGAGTTTGCACCCTAAATCGTCCGTTCCACGGTTATATGTCCCATGACATCGGTGAGGCCGTGAACTCATGAGTTTGGAGAGTCTCCATAACAGGATGGTTCTGGATGGAGCCTGTAAGGTCATAAGGAGTTCGGATCCCCTCCTTTGCATGGTCCGAGACCATGAAAGTGCAGGGGTAGAAGCCTTTTTGTTTAAGGCAGCACGCAGAGCCGCCGATGATCTCGGTCTGGTCTTCGACGCTGAGCGAGTTAATCACGACTCTGTCACCGAGTTGGAATCTGCTCGGCAAAAAGCCCAAGTTAAAGCTGCTGAAATTGATCTATTTCTGCAGCTACACTCGGATAAGCCATTGTACGTAGTCTTCTATAAAAATATAGAAGAGACCGCGGCTTATCCGAACGGCTGACCTTTGCTTTCTTAAGGTCAGCCGGGCTGAAGTCTGAGACCGAGGGATTTATAATGGCATGCCAGGATGGTGTATTCAACACACTCGTCTATCGGGGTCGTGTCATGGGTATAGAGGTCCCTGATGTCAGCTGCAGGACCTGCCACAGGGCGCCGGAGACATTAATGCATTTGCTGTCGGCTTGTCCAGTATATGCAGTCTCGGCCTATATCCAGAGGCACGACGCAGCATTACGAGTGCTTTATTATCATTTAAGGCACTCATATGGGATAGACGAGACAGCAGTGCTGCCTTACGCTCCGGGGGATATTGAGTCCGTTGTGGGAAATGAGAAGTGTCTAATTTATTGGAACTACTCGTTTCCCACAGTCAGGCAAATACAAGCTAATAAGCCTGACGTGGTCCTCCTCGACCACCAACTCAAGACAATGTTTGTCGTGGAGTTCTCGGCGCCCGCGGAGAATAACATTGTCTTGAAGGAAGAGGAAAAACGGACGAAATATCGAGATTTGCTCTTCGAGCTCCGCAGGCTTTACCCTGGCCATACTGTTAAGCTAGTGGTCCTGATCATAGGAGCCCTCGGTGGAACGAGACACACACTGCTTTCAGAACTAAACATCATACCGGCATGCCGAAATTCGGCAGAGATCTTAGCCGGCAGGATGCAGAAGGCCATTATTCTCTGCTCATTACGTCTACTCAGGGCACACGATTCTCGGACCCAGTAGTTACTCACCCCACGGACGTGGCTTTTACAAAATAAATAAAATAATAATAATAATAGTAATAATGATGATGATAATAATAATAAAATGGCTTTATCTAGGAATAAAATTACAGCATATTCCTAAACTAAGGCGAAGTCTAGCTTAATAGATACTCAACTTAACCTTTTACATTATAATAATTTAAGAGTGTAGAGTTTATGTCAATTAATAAATGTGTATATTATTTAAAAAAAACGTCAAATAACACTTATCTAGCCTGGCCTATTAGAGAATATTATTTAAGTATATTAAGCAAATTACAACTTACACACTTTAATATTTATTATAAAATTACCTACTTTCTGTATATTGTTGCCCTAATATGGGCACGCTAATATATTAGTTAGGTAAATACTTCAAAACACTCATTATTGAAGTAAATGATAAAAATGACTTCTATTTACTGAAAAGTATACATTGGATACATAAACGTTGTTAAAGCTGCAGAGATAGTAAATAAAACAATACACACTCAAAGGTCGTCTCTTGAATGTGGGGCAAATAATAAGAGATACTTTAGGTATGGAGGTATAGTTAAGGTATAGTTTAATTTAGGTTTTTTCTTGCAATTAATCCACCTGGGTGAAAGTTGTTTATTATTGGTTGAATTATTTCCCTCCAAATAAAATTATTTGAAATCTGTGTCTTGACGGACGTATTCTTATTTCTTATTTTTATTTAAGAAATTATTGTTTTGGTTTAAATTGATTATGTAGTAATAGACCGTCAGATAGTGACAGATTTAGGTGCCCCATTTTCGCATACAAGCCTCGAAGAGGGTTGAAAAGCACATCGATGTTGAGTAGAATTAAGGGAAATTGCCCATATTTTCACGCAAGCCGTGTTCACTAAATGATTAATTAATAGAACCTGGCTTCGGAAAACCAAAGGCTTGAGTGTTGCAGGTGGCTAAAGGGTTGAAATAAGGGCGTAATCTTCTAAGGGCAAACCGAGATTTTGACCGATTTTTCCACACAAGCCAATCGAAAGTATGAAAACGTACATCGTCACTAGCCCGAAAAACATTGGCTTGAGTGGCGCGAATGGATAAGTACATTTTGAGGTCGGGAAATTTAACGGAATTTTTTTTCGATTTTTCAATTATTTTCCCATGCAAGCCTTTGAAACTATAGAATGTTATTGATGTATTAGACATTATAATACAATTGGCTTGACTATCGGATGTGGACGGAACGAAGGCTTGCATCGGAAAGTTGCAGAAAAATTGTATGCAAATTGCCACCATTTTCCCACACAAGCCTGCTTAAAGAAAGTGATTTTAAGACCCTATAACGAAAGGCATAAGTGTCGGAAATGGAACATATTATTTACTAGTGGAATATTTTTGTCGAACTCCTCTATACGTTTCCTTAAATATATAAGTAATGAAACCAGACTGCAACCAACAGCTATTCTCCGGACTAATGCCCGCCGAGCGCTGAATTACGAATTACAAGCCTGGCCGCGTTAAGAGCAATAACTATGTATTGCCACAAAACGCTAAAAGTTTCGATTTTAACAGACATCAGCTGGAAGACTTATTCCTACTTCAAGGAGCTCTCGTGCCAGCCACCCCAAATCACTTGCAGACTGCAGTTTCGAGCTATTGGCTCTCGTCAGTGCAAGGTAGGTCTGAGATGGCTGGAACGAGGCATTTGTTCACTCTTGGTACATGACGAGATTTATAAAACCACGACATGCAGCAAAAATGGCAGGCTCCATCTAGCGGCTAATGTCCATTACAATCGAAACAGAAGTAGCTGACATGGGCATAGTTAGTAGGTATGCTTTTAGAGGGCAGAATATTTACTAATGAAATATTTTGGTCGAACTCCTCTATACGTTTCCTTAAATATATAAGGAATGAAACCAGACTGCAACCAACAGCTATTCTCCGGACTAATGCCCCGCCGAGCGCTGAATTACGAATTACAAGCCTGGCCGCGTTAAGTGCAATAACTATGTATTGCCACAAAACGCTAAAGTAAATATTATCTATTTAAAAGAGAGCTGAGAAAAGATCTAGAAATGTTTATGCATGGTTATTATTTTGATTGTATAATTTAGCATACATTTCCTTCTGTAAGTATGATAATATTTTATATTATGAAAATAGTGCGCTGGATATGGCCTTCATATAAAAAATATACAATTTATTTTAAAAATAACAATTTTTTCGCCTCACGTTAAAAAATTTAAAAATTTAATGCTTTACAACTTCTTTTCTTACGACTTTTTCATGGGAACAACATTTGAAGAGTTATCTTAACAAATTGAGCAAAACACGTGAGGCGAAAAAATTGTTTTCCGCAGTTTCCGAATTTCGAGGGCGGATATCTCGAGAACAAAACAACATATCAACAAATGTAAGTAGTGATTCTTGTAGCAAATTTTGTCAGCTTTGTAGTTTCCGAGATATAAGCGAAAAACCAAAAAATGGGACCTTTAAAGTGCCCCCCTCCCCCCGCTCACCACCTAGGAGTGGGGACTTTTGATATGTTCATCCCCAGACTAGTCCAAATAAAGTTCCGAAGTCAAATTCTCTGTCCCTAAAATTTCCCTCTATAATCATTCGTTGCCTGACCCACATATTGTATTTAAATAACACAAACTCGTGAGATAACGACGTTTTTCTTCAAACGTCAGAAAAACATGACATTTCTTAACTAATTTCATGACATTAAAGTTTGACTTTTTAGACGGCTGTGCGTTGCCGTTAACAACGGAGGTAAAAGTACTTTTTCGCCGATTGACAGCAAAGTACTAACTTTGCTGACTAATGTCAATCAGCAAAGTGTCACTTTCCCTGCCTAGGCAAGAAAGCGCTCACTTTCCTGCCTAGGCAGGGAAAGTGATTGGTCATCAGTACAAGTAAATATTTGACACTCTTAGATAATTCAGCAAAATAAGCAATTAACACATTCTCTGAAACACTCTTCACATGTTTGTCCATACAATAATCCATGAATCGTTTATAACTTCCTTCATATTTATTCCGAGACTTATCCGGCAGTAAATTTAGTATGACCTTATTTGCCACATCTGTAATTTCTAGAGTAGTAAGTATTTCTAGGTCACTATCACTATTCATGATGAAAATATACTAATATCTTTCTGTAAACTAGCAAAGACGTTTGTAACTTGTCAAAGTTTGACATATAAAGTTTCCATGGTAACCAACTAGCAACAACTGCGATTTTTAATGAATTTTTATTGAATTTATTACAACAAACATAAAGAGATTGAGAATTGTAATAATATAATTATTTTCGAATATATTTAAACAATCGGCGAAAAAATTATATGTTCAACTCAGCAGCAAAATAGATCGACTGCCTTGGCTTGACAGCCGCGGCAGTCAATCTACTATTTTGCTGCCTAGTTAAACAACTAACTATTTTCTACGATTGTGTTGAAAGTCAAATTTTCTAACTTCAAAATGAATTTCATATTATTTAACTGGTAATAACAATTAAATTCTATAAATGTACATTAATTACACATGAATTGAAATTACTTAAGTTAATGCTTGAAAGAACTGAAACATTACATTGTTAGAATACTTGAAATATTTACATCTGGACCTACAAATTTGTTTATAGCATTTTCGTTGTCGCCCATTATTTTCTTGGAGACACTTATTTTGTTGTTAACACTATCTTCTATATATGCTTCTGCTGTTGTTGAAGGGCGTTTCCCACCATGTCTTTTTAAACTGGTAAGATCACAAGTTTTTCCTTCTCATAACGTTTTTTTGAATTATGTGAAAGGAGATCGGAACTCACACTTTCAACGGCTGCAACAATTTCTGCAGGAATATCTTTATCACTTCCTCAAAAGCAGTAGATGCAAGACATAACGCGTCAGTTTATTTTTGCAAGAAAAAAATTCGTTTTGTTTGTTAGTCATGACAATCGTTTGAATAGTACTTGATCTTTATCATTTTAAATAAAATTTGACAGGCAGCAAATTTAATATTTTGGAAAGACTTTAAGGGAAATAACTTCACAACCGTAGAAAAAATAGTATGTGGCATGCTTCAGTGCAAAACTTGTATGATAGGATACTTTCATAGATCGTTTTGCAATGAAGCCCTTGCCACAGTTGTATTACAATATACTATTTCTGACGCTGTGAGCGGAAGAAAAAGTAAAAAAAATATCCATAGCAACGCGTATTTTATTTAATACGCCGGCCATGGGATATTTACACAATGTGTCTTTGGTGGTGAAATTCGAGATATTTGTATCTTTATTTTTTTTTATAGCTAATCGACGTTTGAAGAAAAAATAGCATATTTTATTCGGAATAAAAGCCACTTGTTGTGACTCATCTGTAATTGCCAAATCTACAGACTCATCACAAAAGTATTATTTTTACTCCTAATAAAACAATATACTATTTCACGAAAAAATCAATTCCTACAATTTCAAGAATTGAGTTCCTGAATATTAATATGCATTAGTACTAGGCGTACCCACGTTATTTATACACTATACATCCTATATATTTGTTATGACAATCGAGCGGCATCTAAAGCGGTCTGCTCTTCCACAACGAGGTCGCCCATTATCAGAAGTGCGGAAATGCTCTAGGCAGCTTGCGTTGCCTTGCTTGGATATAAGGAAATGAATCTGATAATGACGGGACACACTGGGGTTCGGGGTTCTAGGAAACGAAAAAGCCAATGAACTGGCTTGGCTCAAAACCAAGGGACCTTGTCTGGGACCGGAGTCCATGCTGAATATGGGTAATACAATGTAGTTGCATGAAAATGGAGACAAATAATAATTGATATGAATATTATTTCCGCAATAATTAAATTAATCAAGAAAGTAGAAGGGATGTAGTAGTGTCGTAGGAAAATTCACTACTGTTGCGTCCTTGTTTATAAATTAATGAATTTATTTAACCCGTGTTAGATTAGAAATTCACTGACAGATGTCGCGTTTGATAAAGTAATAATAAAAAAATGTAAAAAATTTAATCATCCTCAATCAAAACGGTAACTAAAAATTATGAAATAAAATTTCACCCAGTCGGCCACTTAACTGGACATTATTACCTAATAGTCCAGTCATTAAATGCTGATAAGGGGTGTTTTAAATCAAATAGTGGTATAGTTATGATGTTTCGCTCCTTTATATTTTTTACGAATCTGAAGTTCGCCAAAAAAATTTTTTCCTGAAATTTGAGTTATAGCCGAAAAACATGAAATAAAAGCTCTTTTCCCTGTTTCTTGCTTATAACTCAAAAACTACCTTTACCCCTTTGGGTAAAACATCATTCTATACTAAAGTAATCTGCACAAAATTTTCTGTAATTTAAGTCTTTACTACTTTTTTCGCAATGCGTACCGTTTAGGCATACGCGAGTTGCCGTTAGCATATTATTTTAACACTCAAGCTCAACACCAAGCGTGTTAAAGGACGGAAGGATCAATTGTCCTTCCCTATATTGTTGTAGCGAGCAACCGGGCACCTGATTTTATCCCGCAAAGATATCCTGCAAGTTCAAGAAGGGATGCACGGGAAATCGCAGCTAAGGGAAGGCCTGGCTGTTTTGTTCAATGTTGTGCCTTCATTGTTGGGACACATGCAATAATATGAAGACGTCAGTTGTTGATAGTGATGAGGATGATGATGGTGATGGTGAACTAGTACGACCTAATGATTTGCTTGAGGCCTCGTTATCTTTGGATGTCGAAGAAGATACCAATGATCTTTCAGAAGATATTGGACCATCTGATATTGGACCATCAATCTCAAAGCGGCTAAGATTAAGTGAATAGATTAATATACGTAGGTACTACGATCGTATTGATGATTGTGGGTTGAATTACTATTTTTAGGTTATTATGATTTGTACAGTTTTGAATGATTATCATCTTTTTTTTTCATGATATATTTTTTTTCTGAAATCGATCGGGAATGTCTACATTTTCGGCGCGATTTTAGAGCTAAAAATGCACAATTCCAGTATTTTAGTCCGTTGCTAGGAAACTATCAGAAAACAGACCGGAAAAGATCCGTTGCCAAGTAACGATCAACAAAGCCGTACGGGAATATTACTTCCCGGCCTAGGCCGGGAAGTAACATTCCCGTACGATTTTTTATATATATTTTAATATGTTAATATTTTTGATTTTTATACGTTTAAAATAGTATTGATTGTGATTTCAGAATTTTTTTTTTTAATGTTTATATTTTTGATTTTTATACGTTTAAAATAATATTTATTGTGATTTCAGAAAAAATAGTATGTGTACTTCGGTGTGAAAGCACATTCCCAGACTTCGATGCTTGTTGGCCTCGGCTAGCGCCTCGGCCAACAATTGCATCGTCGTCCGGGAATGTATCGCTTTCACACCTAGATACACAATATACTATTTTCTGAAATCGGTCGGCAATGTCTACATTTTCGGCGCGATTTCAGATCGAAAAATGCACAATTCCAGTATTTTAGTCCGTTGCTAAGAAACTATCAGAAAACGGAACGGAAAAGATTCGTCTGGTTATTCAATGCAGAATTTATTGCCCTGCAACTTTAAATGGGACTATGTTTTCGATATTGTGAGTCTTTTACGAGATATAACCGTAAAACCGCAAAAATAATCCTTTTGGGGGTACATTTTTAGCCCCACCACTTAAGCATAACTCCGCCGGGGGGGGGACCTAAGATAGTCATATTATGCAACAAATGAAGCCATTAAAACAATAAAACTTTTTGTAGGATATGGATTTTAAGCCTACTGCCCTATAACTCAAATTCCAGAAAAAAATTTTGTTGGCAAACCTCAGATTCGTAATCAGCACCCAAAAATACATAAAGAAGCAAAAATGATAACCAATTTGTTTTCAACAAATTACCTATGTCCTATATATATTAAGAAATACGTTATGCCGCTGCAGTCAGTGCATCTTATCAAAAAAACCTAAGTGGGTTTTTTTACGCAAGGAATATTCTCCTGAGTTTACGCAGTGACCTTGTAATTATATTTTTTTAAATTTGAGATTGTGGTAATGAAAAAATATATATTGGTTCGTGTTTTAGCACAATACCTAATAAAAACGTAATGTTCACCATTGTTCTTAGTTGTACACGAACTTGAGTAGGTTAGGGACGCATTAGCACCATGACTATGTCTAATTAAATTAAAAAAAAATGTATTGCATTCTAAAACTTTGTCACTTAATAAAAGTTATAAATAAAATGAACAATTGATTTATAATGTAGAACAATGTATTGTGTAGGTGTGGGATTTATTCTTTCTAAATATTAGTGTTTTTATCAATATAATCACAAGAAATAAGTACCCTTAATAGTGCTTTCTTTCTGAGTATTTTTTGCCTTTATTTAATAATATGTCAATGTCATATTTTGTAATTGATTAGAAAATAAACATTATTGTTCACGAAGTATTAGTATAAAAGTTTACTTACTCAATAGTTAAAAGGCTCAAACTCATCGAAATTAACTATTTCAAATCTTTATGCACTGGTTTCGAAATGGAAAACAATCGTTTCCATATAGAATACCTAATGATTATTATGAATTTAAACATATATACATAGATACCTATCATTTATTCTTCTTTTTCTAAACATAACATAGTTTCATTATGATACATGTCAAAAATGAATATTATGAAAGTACAGTGTGTCTCCGGATGTGGTACCGCACTCTTGTAAACTTTCTTATTTGCCTAGAAAAAGTCATTCTTTATAAAGAGTTTTGCTTGTCTTAAGAAGTCATGAACAGTTATTAACCTTAAGATAAATTATACAGGGTATTCTAAAAATTAGAAAATATGAATTCGACTTTAAGCAAACTACAAAAACTTTTATTGAAAATTTTATTTAACAAAGTTTTTTCAATTATGAAGAAAAGCTTAAATACGGAGTTTAGTTACAAAATAAGGAAATAACAATTTTCAAAAAAATATATTTTATTCAACTAAATTGAAAACTATTCCACAATAGACCTCCCATTAGTACACATTTTTGTAATATTTTTCTAAATTCGACATGGACATATGAGATGATATTACATCAAGTAATACCATGGATTAATGTCAATGTCAGTGTAATAGATATTTATTTGTATTTTGTATTTTCTATAAAAATATTAATTACTGATTATTAAGTTATGCCAACTCTGGAACTACGAATTTACTTGGATAAATGTTAGGGAATCGGAAATGTTTCTTATAAATATGCAATAGAAATTTTTAATCAGAAGTATCCAGATGTTAAAGTGACTCGCAGAGCAGTACGTAAATTAATTTATAAATTTGATTCCATTGGGGGTGGGAAAAATAAAAAAAAAAACAAAAAACAATTAAATGAAGATGACGCTGCTACCCTTGTAGTTTTAGAGTCTGTACAAGAACACCCAAGATGGTCGTTAAGGAAAAGATCGGTAAAAAGGTATTAGCAAATCCATATTCAGAGGACTTTAGTCAGCAACAAGTTTTATGAATTCGAGCCTAAATTTATTCACAAATTTCAAGTTGGAGATGATGCTCCTCGTTTGGACCTTTGTTTAACTATGAGTGAGAAAATTTTAGCAGATAAATCATTTAATCTAAACATTTTATTCACTGACGAATCTACTTTTACAACTAATGGAGTAATCTCTTATTAAAATTGTAGGCACTGGGCTCAGGAAAATTCTCTTTTTCGAATTACCACTAATAGTCAAAAGTTTAAAAAGTTAAATGTTTGGTGCGGCATAATGCATCAGAGAATAATAGGTCCTTATTTTATGGAAGGAAATTTGAATCAAAACACTTATTTGGAAATTTTGAATATCTTTGTTTTGGGCGAACTGGACAATAAAAATTTAGAATTTAAAAGAAAAATAACTTTTCAGGAAGCCCAGCACATTCTACAATTCTAATTAGACAATGGTTAGACAATCACTTCCACGACCGGTAAATTAGCCGCATGGCCTTCCCGTTCGCCAGATCTAACCCCCCCCCCCCCCCCCTGTTTTACTTCTTATGGGGGTATTTAAAGCAAAAAGTATACGGAAACGATTTCGAAGACGAAGTAGATTTATTTAAGCAAAAAATTGTGGATGCTGTTGCAACCGTAAATGAAGATGTGATCTCATTTGTCTAAGAAGAATTTAGAAAAATATTAGAAAAAAACCGCTGCCCAAGGAATCACGACTTCCACATCCAGATTTTCTATCCGAGTCACTCATAACGAAAAAATTTTGTATGTGGAATCCTCTACCCCAAAATCCTATAAAACGATACCCCACATCGGTAGTCGGGTGGGGGTGGTGATGGGGGGTGGTAGTGGGGGGTTGATGAAGTAAACAATATTTTGAGGTTTCTGGTTCTTGTACACACACTAAATCACAATTTTTTTTCATCCCCTTTAATAATGGTGGGGGTGGTAATGGGGGTGGCTAATGCCAAAAATTTGTTTGATACCTCATCTTCTCTTGTATATACTAAAGACCAATTTTCTGGACACTTACCTGCTTGATTTAGCTATTTACCTCAAATTTACCCCAGTTTACCTCCCAACTCTTCCACGGAACGAGATGAAAATATAATCTAGTTCCAGATCTTGTTAAAGTACATATGTGTGCCAAATTTCAAGTCAATATCTTAAACGGTTCCAGAGTAAACGTGCGCACAAAAAAAGTTACAGACAGACCGACAGACAGACAGAAATTTTTTTTCGCTCAAACTTAAAATCTCTACGTTTCATGACATTCTAAGCCTATTTGAACAATAAAAATTTTTAAAAATTTTTTTGCCGTTACTTTACTTCCACCGGATGTGGAAGTAATACTAGTCGGAGAGCAGCCAATCTGTAGGAAGCATTTTAAAAGTAGTCTATACAACTCGCGAACACCCACCTAAAAAACAGATGATATTATGTAAAATGACCTTCTGGATTTGATTTTTGAGTTCGCCCATTAATTTGAGATTGCCAAATCGGTCAATTCGCAAATTTTTTGAAAAATTTTAAAATTATGTGTTAATTTTTGTTTTGCACATAACACATCATATCTTTTTTATTTTAATTCCGATTTTGACCAATATTTTACACATTATCCCTCCAATAATCTTGGACAGGCTGACGGCAAAGAATATAGTGTAACTAATAATATAGTGCCTAAAAAAAATATAATTACCCTCTATTGTCGCGGTTTTTTAAAATTTGCGTTGAAAAATACCCGATCGAGGTAACTTTTTTATTTTTAAAGAGAGAGTTATAGTATAAACGAGAAAAATGTTCCATATACTTTAAACAAACTTTTTTATAAAGATATTTTTTGGAAATTCGGCTCATGTAACGAGATGACGCTGTTGGAAGCGGCCGCGCAACTCGTCCGCATTAATTTAAAGCATAACTTCTGTTAACGTCGCCCATCTGTGGTGTCGTTTAAGCGATCAAGTGAGTCTACGGATTATTTAGTTTCTATTTGCAATTAAATGTTATAAAATTATGTAGATAATCTCGAAACATACACATTAAAAAATATATTTTCATTAATTATAACAGCAAGTGGGTACTAAAGATTACATTTTCCTTCGCATAAACAACTTATGTTACATTGCGCGTTTGCTTTGCTACACTTGCAGTTTGTAGTACAGCTATATAATTTACATTTACAAAATGGAGTTAACTCAATAAAATTGGGTTTTGGGCTTTTTGAAATCATCTTTGGAAATAAGATTTCCTCCTTTAGGTACCATCCAAAATCTAAAACATTTGGAATTCTGGGCTTAATTTGGTAGGCTGTCTTGTAAATAGCACATTGCAGAAATGCCCTTTTTACTTGTATTCTCTGTACTAGGATTTACAATTTCTGATTTTCTTTTATAAGCAGTTCGGGTATACGATCTTCTACATTGTGCATGGTAAACTGGATTTAGTGATAAAAATAAATTTTTCTGTTCTAAATATTGTTTTAGAGCCACAGAAATGTCATCGGATTTTGCATTTGATCGGTACATTTCTAAAGCCGTAAATATCGCTCGCAGACAAAAAATTTTCATACCATTGTGTTAGTGAACGAATTCTGAACAACTTTCAAAATGTCCGTCTGTCTGTCCGTCCGTCACGTTTCTTGTAAGCACGATAACTGAAGAAAGAAAATTCCGATTGTACTGAAATTTGGACAGTAAATTAGTGTTAGCTTGAACAAAATCGATCGACAAATAAAAATGTTATTACTTAATGATTTAAATTTGATAAATTAACTCCTATATAAAAAAGTCTATTTGACAGTCACATTTTGTCACTTTGACGGCGATAAAAAAAGGTGCATCGTTTCTTATCACGATAAAAATACCTGTTCCTCAAAAGCAGAGTATATCTAGTAGTCGCACGTCATTTTAAAATCTGTACTGTCGGCTATAATTTTTAAGTCTTGTGGAAATTATACTGTACGATATGAGTCGTTTTGAGAAAATTATAATTATTTTAATTGTTGTTCGTTCACATATTCTGTCGTTAATTTATCTTGCCAAAAATCACTCGAGCTTTTCTTTTATGGATAAATTTCTTTTTAACTCAATATTTTGTCAATCAGTAATTTTGCTCGAAAAACTGACATTTGACAAAATCGCTCGATCTCCGGTCTCGCGATTTTTTCATGTCAGTTTTTCTCATAAAAGCACTGATTGGCAAAATTATTTCGTTACAAAGAGAAATTTATCCGATAAAAAAAAGCTCTTGTGATTTTACTGTTGAAAAAATTTTTTTTTAATTTTTATGTTTTTGTAATTGAATAGAAATCCGGTTGAAATATTTCATTGTAATATTTCTAATTATTTATATATTTTACAAATATACATTTCATAATGTAATATACAACCGTGAAAATATGATTTTATAGCTCGTGTCTTATAATGTAAAAATTTACATTCTTCTAGGTGTAGTTCTTTTGACTCGAAATCGAAACCCAAATGGGGTTTGGTATAGTTTTTTTACCAAGTCTTTTACCAACTGAGATCGTACTATAAAATTAAAAATGTCTAAAAGTAACATTATTTACAAAAAACTGCGAAAAGTATCCTATTGAATGTATAACAATTATATAAAAATCCAGTTAACAGGCGAAGAGTACGTTTTTAGCTTGTTTCCTTTGATTTCCTATCCGAGTAATTATAATTTATTATGCCAAACTATGTGTTTATAACACACTAAATATAAGGACTGAGACAAACAGCACTTTCAACTTAACATAAATGGATACTGGAAAATAATAATCACCCGGCACGTGTCTGCGTCTAGCTCTAGATGCGATTGCGGCCGATTCATAGTAGCGCGCATTCGTTCGGACGCTGAAACAATTAATGAATATTTCGATAAGGGAGCAAAATTTCAAAAAAAACTTCTTATAAAAGATTTTATTTAGTTCATTCGGAACATTTTCTTCGATTATAGTAGGCACCTAACTTTAAAAATAAAAAAGATACCTCGATCGGACATTTTACTCTGCAAATTTTAAAGATTTTGCGTCAAAGAAAAGTTGTTATTTTTTTTTTGCCAACTAATTATTTTTTAGGTAAAGTTTTTTACTTTCAACATATCAAAGAATAGTTAGAGAATATTATGTAAAAAAATTAAAAAATTCTGAAGTAAAATAAAAAATATATGACGTGTTATATGAAAAACAAAAAATAATACATAATTTTTATTTTTTTTAGAAAATTGCCAATTTGGTCATTTTGGCAATCTCAGATCAATGGGCGAATTCAAAAATCAAGTTTAGCGGGTTATTTTACATCAGATTACCTATTTTTTAGGTGGGTGTTCGCGAGTTGTATAGAGGGTGTCGAATTCAGAGGGTCTGGTCTTCCACTATACGTACATGTGCAATAGTTTTCAATTTAGTTGAATACAATGTTATTTTTCTTTGAAAATTGTTATTTCCTTATTTAAGCTTTTCTTTATAATTAAAAAAAACTTTGTTAAATAAAATTTTCAATAAAAATGTAAAAAAAGTTTGTTTAAAGTCGACTTCATATTTTCTAATATTTAGAATACCCTGGTATAATTTATCTTATAGACCATGTGCCAGACCTCCTAAAGTCATTATAATTTGGGAAGACTGAACGAAACTTTGACCAGCTGTTTCTAGGCTCATGTGGAGCATGAGGGGGGGTCCATCATGGGGAGGTAGCTTTCAAATATGGCGACCGTTCAAAATGGCGGCCCGACTACGAATCTTTAAATTCAATTATCTCGAGATCGGGTGGAGCAATCTTGAATTTCTTTTTTTCTAAATGTAGGTTAATGAATTGAATATATTTTTGTTTGTAATGTTTATGGCCAAAAAAACCAGTATTTATCGGTCAAAATTTGAAAAAACGGAAAATTGGATTTTTTGAAATTTACGTTTTGCTGCTTATTGGACTAACGGTTGGGTATATCGAGAACGTGTTCTGAATAAGAGTTTTAGAGCAACATCTCACCTTTAAAACGCAAAAAAGAAATTGAAGATCGGATCAATAGAACCCGACATTTCGAGATTCAAAGTGGACGGGGCGGGGTTGAGCATTAATACTGTATTTTAAAGTAATAGGGTTTATCTATCTCTCCGTATAATTTTATTGTTTTTTGCATTTTATTTTATATTATTTATTTCATATTTCAGGTAATAGTGTAACTCCTCCAAAGAAAACAGAGATCCTTCTCCAAAAAAGTTGAAAATTGAACGTAACGTAGCTGCATCATTTGTGAAAATTCTACACCATTCCAAAGACTTGGACTTATGGAATGCTTTGTACAATGCCGCGATACTAAGAAAATTAGAACCAATAATAAAACTGCACAAGGGGTTATCTGACCAATACCTAACGTTTACTACCATAAAAAATGTCGCAAAACTTTCGTCCACAAAAGAAATCTTGAAAGAATCGCCCGCGCCGCAGATAAAGGTCCTTCACCTGATGAAGATAATAGAAACATCAACGGAACTCCGTCATATATAAGAAAATCATTGCCCGATAGGAAAAATGCCTGTTTATCCAGAGACTGCATCTTTTGTGACAAGCCAGGAAAATACTCCCAAAGTTCGAGGACAAGTGAGAAGTGTGTCAAGTTCGTTGATCTCAGAGCGGACAAGACACTTCGAGCTGTAGCTGTCGAGCGAATGGATAGTAAAATCATGACAATTACTTCACGAGATATTTTCGCTCACTATCATCATTCCTGCTACAAGTCATACACCAGGAAACGACCACAGAAGGTACAGCAGACTTCCTCAGATCCTTACTCCAAAGAAGATAAATTAGACAAAAAATTCGGTGATCTGTTAAGATGTGTCAACGTTAATAACAAGGTTTATATAGCTCCTTCCAATTACACCTTTGAAGCCTAGCTAGTGACATATTAAAACAAAGAATAAGTTGGGCGCATTTGAGAGTGGTTTCAATGTCAGTGAACAGATTGAAGTAGCAGCTGATATTCTGAAGAGTTCAATAAAGAATTCCATTTCCTCGATAGAACAAATTTGGCCACCAAATATTAATAATCTGTCCATTGATGACTTTCAAGAGCCGGAGATACTTCTTAATTTCTTAACCAAGCTCCTCAGTAATAGTATGAATAAAGTCAATATTGTCTATAACTCAAGATATACTATATGCTCCATTGATAAAGTTCTTGCTGATAAGCACTACAACCGTGCAGTTCGCTTACACAAACTCGTGTATGGAGCATGCATGAGAGTTCTGTATTCTGGGTTTTTGGAATGGGTAGATATAAATGAGTTAGACCTTTCCTACGTCTTTGTTGGTCAGATAACCCCTCGTGCAGTTTTATTATTGGTTCAAATTTTCTTAGTATCGCGGCATTGTACAAAGCATTCCATGAGTCCAAGTCTTTGGAGTGGTGTAGATTAACTGGTGTAGAATTTTCACAAATGATGCAGCTACAGTCAATTTTCAACTTTTTTGTAGTAGGATCCATGTTTTCTTTGGAGGAGTCACACTATTACCTGAAATATGAAATAAATAATATAAAATAAAATGTAAAAAACAATAAAATTATACGGACAGATAGATAAAACCCATTATTTTAAAACACAGTAATAATACTCAACCCCGCCCCGTTCACTTTGAATCTCGAAATGTCGGGTTCTAGTGATACTATCTTTAATTTCTTTTTTGCATTTTAAAGGCGAGATGTTTCTCTAAAACTCTCATTCAGAACATGTTCTCAATATACCCAACCGTAAGTCCAATAAACAGTAAAACGCAAATTTAAAAGAACCTTATTTTTCGTTTTTTCGAGTTTTGACCGATAAATACTGTTTTTTCGGCCATAAACATTAGAAACAAAACTGTAGTCCGTTCATTCACCATCATTTAGAAATTCAAGATTGCTCCATCCGATCTCGAGGTAATTGAATTTAAAAATTCATAATCGGGCCACCAATTTGAACGGCCGCCATATTTGAAAGCTACCTCCCCATGATGGACGCCCCCGAATTTTTTGCTCCATATGATCCCAGAAATCCGTGGTAAAAGTTTCATTCAGTCCCCCCAAATTATAATGACTGATAGGTCTGGCACATGGTCTATTAAGTTTGACAACTGTTTATGGCTTCCTAAGGCAAGCAGAACTTTTTATAAAGAATTAATTTTTCTCGGTAATTCCTAAATAAAAAAGTTTACGATAGTGTGGTGCTCTATCTGGGAACACACTGTATATAGATCCTAATATTAGACCAATTCAGTTTAGTTAATTTACATCTATGTAATAAAATTTTTGCTTTTTAAACAACTTTTAAAAAATGAGGAGGTTTTCAATTCGACCCCTTGTAGTTATTTCTATCTTATAAGATCAATTACATAGCCCCACAAAAAAAAGTTCAAAGCAGCGAACCAGACCCATGTATTCCTATGTATTTTCGGTCGCTGAATCCGAATCCGGGGTCAAAAAAAATCGTACACCTCCAAAATCACTAGCTAGAGCCATAAAACACCCCTGAAATGGGATAAAAAGAAGATTAAACTGCCAGAATAGTTGTTACTTCTTAATCAATCGAATTATACAAATTAAAGTTAAACAGCAACATACATACAATAGATGTGAAACACACCCCCAGGGAGGGGCGACAACTAGCCCCCGTATATAAAAAAATAGATCCAATGACTGCTGAAAAAGCTCGAAATGTCTAAGTTTTGTTAAAGTGTTAAGAAACTATATCAGGTCCGACGTAATCTTCATAAACTGCCCCTATAGGGTTGAGATGGTGGTTTTCAAGCACAGCGTCGAACATAGTCTAGTTTCTTCTCTCTTCCACACAACGCAAGTGTTTCAAATTTTGTAACTTTTTATAGTCAAACCTTACATTGGGGGTATTTTTCACACCCTCTGAGGGTTGACACTGTAGAATGTTGATGGTACGTAAGTTTCTAGTTCTATTTTAGAGTACTACGCAATTTCAGCCAATCATAGCATCCATGAAAATAGAAATCCTGTTGCATTTTACGTTTTTTCTTGTTTTTCTCGTGTCCTTTAAACTTGGGGGTGGTTGTTCTCAACTCTATAGGGGCAGTTTATGAAGATTACGTCGGGCCTGATGCAGTTTCCTATCACTTTAACAAAACTTAGACATTTTGAGCTTTTTCACCAGTCATTGCTGTTTTGGATCGATATATGGGGGTTCGTTTTCGCCCCTCGCTGGTGGTGTGTTTCATATCTATTGTATGTACGCTGCTGTTTAACCTTAATTTGTATAATTCGATTAATTAAGATGTAACAACTATTCTCGTAGCTTAATATTCTTTTTACCCCATTTCAGGGGTGTTTTTTGGCTCTAGCTAATGATTTTGGGGGTGTACGATTTTTTGTACGTATTCGGATTCAGCGACCGAAAATACATAGGAATACATGGGTCTGGTTCGCTGCTTTGAACTTTTTTGTTTTTTTGTGTAGCTGTGTTATTATTATACTCTGTATTGACTTAAACGATTTCTATGAATCCTCAATTCGACCCTGTTTACGTTATTTTTATTTTATAAGATCAATTATTATACTCTGTATTGGCTTAAACGATTTCTATGAATTCTTCTGCAAATTGTAGCTTTTAACTCAACTATGGCTCTGTTATAATTTCATCAAACTATGTCTAGTGTGAGAAAAATTGGAGTTTTTAATTTTTGGCGAATGCGCCAGTAATAATAAGAAAAATCTCGAAAATATAAACATTCAATTTTTATCGGAATTGCATTAAAACTGTTAGTTAGGTATTTTCGCAGTGGTTGACTGCAAATCCAATATGGCTGCCATAATTGTAACGATTTAGTAGCTTTACATGAAATTTGGTACATGGCAATTCCAGATTCTCCGAGTCTGATGTTAAAGCTCGAAATTCAAGACGACGGATATTTTCTTCTATTTTATACATACTTATCTCCGATTAAAGAACTTATATCTAGATACATAACAGGCTATCTTTTCACTATATACCTTGTTTGCTCCTAACTTAGTCACATTATATGTCCATTAAAAAGAATAGTTGAACATCACATCCCATAGGTAACAGTGGCGTTGTGTGTGTAGAAAATGTGTAGAATGGTAAATATTTTCATTAAAATGAATTATTGCAATTCCTGCATTACCGGCTCTTTAAATAACGTGATGTAGGCATACGATATTACAGTAAGATAAAACAGTAAGATAAATATGTATTGAAAGGATATTAAAATTTAATTGCTATTTACTTTATAACTGTAAACTGAACTTCATCATGTTACGACTATGGAACGATCGATTTTCTTCTTTTCTAAACTGCTTTCTGCAAACGGCACAGCACTTCACTATTTATTTGCACTAAATATATTGTCACTAAACTGTGTAAATATGAATAGAGAATATTATTTAGGTATTGAGCAAATCACAACTTAAAATAAAAAGACTTCTTCACCACATTTTGTTCGAAAAACACGAAAAACGCTTATTAACATTAATGACGGATATACTGTCAAAAGTGTCAAACTGAGATTATGATAATCAAACTGAACCGATGGTGCCCGAATCGGTCGAGAACAGATCGACTAGCCAATCAAGAACTTATGGGAAGAAGTGCCTTAGATTGTGAATCTTTCGGGATCACACAAAGTAATGCCATTATGTATCTAGATATAAATTCTTTAATCGGAGATACTTATGCTAAACGAGTGATCATTAAAAGAAATGAAAAAATATAAAAATGTAGCTGCCTTCAAGGAAAAGGCCACTAAAAATTGTGAAGTAAAACAACGTCGCGCCGCAACATTCCAAAGACGAAATAAGATCATCAAGAATATCTAACCACTGGCTTTTACAGAATTTGAGTATCTCTTTTAGTTACCACACGTAAACTGCCTGGGGAGTTTTATGTGAATCACCCTCTAGATGGAATGTTTCTGATAGTAGGGAGCTCATGCGTCCGAAAGTGCCTTAAAAAATGAATCTGTAGGGCTTTAAATACTAAAAGCTGACAAGTGGATAAATCGATAGCACATATATAGGCAAACTCCCAAAAAAAGTTGTCCAAAGATTGTCCTGTGCAAAGGGGCATTATTCAATTTTTTCGATTTATGTAGTGCATCACATAGCCGAAGTACATATCTTTCTTTTGTAAAAATTGCATAATATTCTCTGTAGCTGTACGGCTGTAAAAAAATAAACTATATTCAAAAAAGCATTGCGCGTTATGGAAAACTCAAACTTTAAGTGCCTGTATCTCTTTTCGACCTTTGCTAGAAATTAATTCATTTTGCCATTTTTTTACATTAGACACTCAATTACTCGAAAACTAAGTCTCAAATAAAAAAATATATTGTTTATAAAATGAAGGCCTATGCTTTCTGACTACGACGGTACTTTTTAAAATATTTTTAGTGAAATAATAACTGAGTTATGAATTTAAAACTAACGCGGTTACAAAATATAGAAAAATATTACATATTTTTTTGTCATTATAATTAATTTATGCAGCATTATATGCAAAATTATTGTGCATTATTTGAAATAATCGAAAATTATGGCCCGACCAAAAGTTCTTCGATGCCAAATACCAACAATAGAAAAATTTCTCATATTTTCAATAGGATGTTTATAGTACAAGCACTGGGTAAATCATCTAATGCCAAAACATTTGGTGAATACTCAAAAATATTCTCATCTATTGTTTTTAGAAATGAATTCAGTGCTGACAGAATTGATGTAGTTCTAGACAACTACCAAGAGCATTCCATTAAAGACATGACCAGAATAAAAAGAAGTTCTAGTTCGTCTATTGATAAAGTAATTAATTCAGGAGATATACTTCCGCCTCAACAATGGAATTTATTCATTAATTCAACTTCTAACAAGCGACAATTAACAAATTTTTTATCATTACAACTAAGTGAATTATCTAACACACAAACAATTCAATTTGTAACAGGTGGCGGATTTCTTGATGTTATGGAATACGGAAGCAATTTTAAGTTAGTGGATGATTTGTTAATATCAAATCACGAAGAAGCTGATACTAGACTTTTGCTTCATATTTTATCAGCAAAAAAAGTTGGGTACAATAAATGTATCATTGATTCCAAAGATACCGATGTTTTGGTACTTCTTGTCCACTTCAGGGAGCCTATAACACCCGAAATTTGGGTAAAAGCTGGGAAGAAAGGACATGAATGATTTCTACCAGTGCACGATTTGGTAATAGATCAGGCGTTATTAAATAATTTACCACCGTTTCACGCAATCACAGGGTATGACACTACTAGTCAATTTTCTGGTATGGGTAAAGAAAGCTGCTGGAAAGTATACCTTATATATTACAAATTGCTTGGTCGTATTGGAATAGTTCATTTTGATGATATTTTGTTTAGAGAAGTTCACACTATTGTTCTAAAATTATATACAAGCAACGAAGATATCTCGTCGGTGAATAATTTAGTGGTATCCTAGCAGCTTCGAAAACGCTGGAAAAATTACCACCTACTGAGGATAGCTTAAAACAGTATTGTTTACGGACTCATTACAAAACCATTATTTGGGTCAATGCTCTTAGTCCCATCATAAACCCCCTTAATGCGCTCGAATATGGTTGGCAATCTGTCAGTGGTAAACTGCCACCGCTCTTTCAAACTGCTCCAAGTTTCCCACAAGATCTCACCATGTTAAGCAGCTGTGGATGTAAAAAAGGTACCTATAGTTAAAGATATCATTTCTTCAGAGAGAAATAAATAATGTTTATTTTCAGATTGCAGATATAATATAAATGGTGCAGCTGTAAAAAAATAAAATGCCGTGCATAGGATCTTGCAATTGCATGGACCAAAAATCCTGTTCAAATATCTCCTCCAAAAAAAATATAATTGATGAAAATATGTTTATAGAAGAAGAAAGCGGTGAAGACTAACATTTTTATGATAGACCGAGAGCTGGCAGTAAAAATAACTTCCTCATAAGTTACCAAAGGTTTGAACTGACACGTCGGTACTACTTTAGGTTGTAATTTTAAAACCGCCCGTCTGCCGGGTGTAATTGGTCGCTTTATTAGATTTAATTTTTTTTTTTAAATTAAAAATAGCTCATAACTACCCAATTATTACCAACATAAATGTTGTGTAAAAATGGCCTAAGATCTTAACTAAATTGAAATCGTAGGCGTTTGCCGTTGGGAATGGTCACTATTTTGGAGCAGACGCTGTCAATTACGTCAAAAAAGCGCCGTCAACTTCCTCACAGGTTATCGCCGTTATTTTTGTGTCAAAATATTACTAAATATTTTAGTACCTAACCAAAGTTGAAAAAGGAAACTTTGGCAGACGGTCGCATTCAAACCGCAGACGGGGTTTTAAGTTGAAAAGTAAAAAAAAAATTGTCTACGCTGCAACTGCAAATTTTAGCTTATAAAAGGTACCTATTTGGATTAAAGATTTGCAAAATTTCTTACAATTGATAATCACTTGTAACTTTTTTAAAGTAAATATTGCATTTTTAAAATAAGCATTATCACATATGTCAAAAAACGTCGTCAACTCCCTCACAAGTTACCTTCAATTTTTTTTTCAATAAATATTTATTATTGTGTAAGCAATAAAGATGTATAAAGAACACTTCGGCAGACGGTCGCATTCAAAGGACAGACGGGAGTAAATTGCTATCAATATATGAAAGTACGCGTAATACCTAAATTATTTAAAACGACCTCGGGAATATAGAGGTCCTTAAGCAAAAATTTTATGTAAAAAATAAGCTAGTGATATGATACTTATTAAATGTTTATTTAATTTTAAACACCCAATAAAAACAAAAGAAATAGAAGCAAAAATAGAAAAAATTCATCTATTCATCTTCATCACCACTTTTATTGTAAAATACGTCATCTTCATCTATGTCCGGATCTGGGATTTTGCAAATTTCTTCGAGTGTAGAAGGGGTTTGTGGTCCAATAAACCATTCCACTTGGTATCTTCCATCGATTAAAAGCCAGCCATGTTCTTCAAATTTGGATTAGCCTCTGTTGCATAATTCCAGATGGCGCAAACTTGATTAACCCTTTTTATTTTATTTATTAGTGCCTTTCGACAAGGTGGCATCAAGCTCCCATCAAAGTTTTTAACTTTATTTAATGGATTTCTTCTCTGGGATACAGTACCATCATGGTTCCTAAGAAACAAATCTAGCCTTTTTCCTTTCGCACTATTAGCATTATGCCTACCATGCATGCAGCATACAAATTTTTCAATGCCTTGAATTTGCTCTTCCGATATATCCTGGGAATGGCCAAAAGAAGCAAAAATTCTGGCAATATTTAGATCTTTCTCAATAATGTTAAAAGCCTTTGTTTTATCTTTTCGGGCAAATGATGCTGTATAATCACTGCCTGTTAAAGCGTGATAGGCAGGTAAAGCTTGAAAAAGGATGTCTCCTAAATTTGTGTATACGGTGTGTGTAGTGGCGGGCTGGGCATAGGGAGTAAGAATTGCAACATCGCGTATGCCAGCTGGCTGAAATGAAATAACTGAGAACGGGGATGCTTTAGTGGTCTAGCGCCGACTCTTTAATCTATGCCGCCCATGCCTAGTCAGCAATTACACGCACTGTATATCGTTAACAGAAACGTATCTCAGAGTATTTTTTGACTGAAGTCCAGTTTCTATCCAAATATTCACTCTATTTGTTAGTTTGTGCATATTTCCCAGTGCCATTATTAATATATCAGTATCGGAGGCACGTATTACAACATTTATACTTTCTGATAGTTTAGATATATGAAATATAATTCTATTATCAGCTTCATGATGAGTAGAATATAAAACCTCATCAATTTCACAATTCACAAGTCCATCAATCTCATAAAACATATAACAAATATCTTCACAATTTACTCGAAGAATTTTGTCTCCCAAAATACCTGGAGGAATACTAGTTTTCCAATGTTTCACTAAAAACTTTACGAATTCAGTTTTAAAAGAGTCACTTTTCAATGTTTTTAAAAAATCGTTAGGCCGCTTCTGCTCATCATGAAGCTGATAATAGAATTATATTTCATATATCTAAACTATCAGAAAGTATAAATGTTGTAATACGTACCTCCGATACTGATATATTAATAATACCAGTGGGAAATATGCACAAACTAACAAAAGAGTGAATATTTGGATAGAAACTAGACTTCAGTCAAAAAATACTCTGAGATACGTTTCTGTTAACTATATATACACTAATTTAGGAGACATCCTTTCTCAAGCTTTACCTGCCTATCACGCTTTAACAGGCAGTGATTATACAGCATCATTTGCCCGAAAAGGTAAAATAAAGCCTTTTAACATTATTGAGAAAGATCTAAATATTGACAGAATTTTTGCTTCTTTTGGCCATTCCCACGATATATCGGAAGAACAAATTCAAGGCATTGAAAAATGTGTATGCTGCATGTGTGGTAGGCATAATGCTAATAATGTGAATGAAGCAAGGCTAGAAAGGTACAAATAAAAAAATAAGAAGTTTGCGTCATCTGGAATTATGCAACAGAGACTAATCCAATTTTTTTAAATCCTGAAGAACATGGCTGGCTCTTAATCGATGGAAGATACCAAGTGGAATGGTAAATTGGACCACAAACCCCTTCTACACTCGAAGAAATTTGCAAAATCCCAGATCCGGACATAGATGAAGATGACGTATTTTACAATACAAGTGGTGATGAAGATAAATAGATGAATTTTTTCTGTTTTTGCTTCTATTTCTTTCTTCACCTTATTGGGGGTTTAAAATTAAATAAATATTTAATAAGTATTATATCACTAGCCTCTTTTCTACATAAAATTTTTGCTTAAGGACCTCAATATTCCCGAGGTCGTTTTAAATAATTTAGGTATTACGTGTATTTTCATATATTGATAGCAATTTACTCCCGTCTGTCCTTTGAATGCGACCGTCTACCGAAGTGTTCTTTATACATCTTTATTACTTACACAATAATAAATATTTATTGAAAAAAAAATTGAAGGTAACTTGTGAGGGAGTTATTTTAAAAATGCAATATTTACTTAAGAAAAGTTACAAGTGATTTTCAATTGTAAGAAATTTTGCAAATCTTTAATCCAAATAGGTACCTTTTATAAGCTAAAATTTGCAATTGGAGTGTAGACAATTTTTTTTTACTTTTCAACTTAAAACCCCGTCTGCGGTTTGAATGCGACCGTCTGCCAAAGTTTTCTTTTTCAACTTTGGTTACTAATATATTTATTAATATTTTGACACAAAAATAACGGCGATAACCTGTGAGGAAGTTGACGTCGTTTTTTTACATAATTGACAGCGTCTGCTCCAAAATGGCGACCATTCCCAACGGCAGACGCCTACGATTTCAGTTTATTTAAGATCTTAGGCCATTTTCACACAAAATTTATGTTGGTAATAATTGGGTAGTTTTGAGCTATTTTTAATTTTTTTTTTAATTTAAATCTAATAAAGCGACCAATTACACCCGGCAGACGGTCGGTTTTAAATTTTTTTTTGTTTTTTTTTTAACTGTTTAACGTCGGCCTATTTCCGCTACCAGGGCCTATCACCGACGCCAGGAGACGAGCTACCCCCAACCTGGAAATTTTGCCGAACCTCTTCCCTTAAGAAGAGTAGGGATCTTTTACTTGCCTAACATTTAATAGACAAGGGACCGCCTGCTTTACATCCCCTCCGAAGGATGGTATATCCACTACGTAATCCTCGCCTGAAATTACGTAACTTCCGCGTATACACTGATATACAAGCCGCTAGAAGGTGGGACGAGAACGCTGTATTTCCCATCCAAGTACTAACCGCGCTCGACGTTGCTTCAACGGAATATCGGCTGATATTCACATTGAAGTCGCCTCTACGCTCGCCCCGGTTTTAAAATTACAACCTAAAGTATTACCGACGTGTCAGTTCAAACCTTTGGTAACTTATGAGGAAGTTATTTTTACTGCCAGCTCCCGGGCTATGATTTTTTTTTTTTAATTCGAGTAGTATTTTCTATAAATTTAGACGTTACTCCAAAAATCGTTAAATTATTATAATAATGTTAATTACTGTTGTGAAATAACTGATACATACACATCACATCACAGACAGATCGTAGGTACCGCTCGACCGTGGGGAGTAATGCGGGCGATCGAGGTTTGCAGTTTTAAGCGCTTGGAGATTTTGTAACCGCGTTAGTTTTAAATTCATAACTCAGTTATTATTTCACTAAAAATATTTTAAAAAGTATCGTCGTAGTCAGAAAGCATAGGCCTTCATTTTATAAAGTATATATTTTTTTATTTGAGACTTAGCTTTCGAGTAATTGAGTGTCTAATGTAAAAAAATGGCAAAATGAATTAATTTCTAGCGGAGGTCGAAAAGAGATACAGGCACTTAAAGTTTGCGTTTTCCATAAGGCGCAATGCTTTTTTGAATTTAGTTTATTTTTTTACAGCCGTACAGCTACAGAGAATATGATGCAATTTTTACCAAAGAAAGATATGTACTTTGGCTATATGATGCACTACATAAATAGAAAAAATTGAATAACGCCCTTTTGCACACGACAATCTTCGGACAATTTTTTTGGGGAGTTTGCCTATATATATGCTATCGATTTATCCACTTGTCAGCTTTTAGTATTTAAAGCCTTACAGGATGAACATTTTGAGTCTCCGAGCTCTCTACTATGATGTAATTTACAGTTTTTCTATAAATTATACAAAAAATATATTTTAGAAAATCATTGGCAGCTCAGCGTTTGCGTACATACTTGATAAGGGTATTTTGTCGAATTTTTATTATTATCCACTAAAGAACTTGTATACTTGGGTTAATATCAAACCAATTTTTGATTTGAAGTTATCATTGTCATGTTAATTAATACTCAACTACTGGGTGTTTAAAATATGTTGCCACTTGAAAAATTTGACGCAGTTACAAATTGGTGATTTCGGAGATTTTGGTTCGTCGTAGGTACTATACCAATTACAAAAATCTCACATTTACATTTTCCTCTTATCGTCTTGGTCCATTAGATTGATTTGAGTGCATTCAGTTCACCCTAGGTGCAAACATAAATATAGCTCTAAAAAATCAAGTAGTCTCAAATATTCTTTAAAACTTGTACTTATTGCAATCGTACTTAAAATAGTCTCCGGAATCCAAAAATGTAAATCGTGTTCGATTTAAAATTTCAAAGTTGAGGTCGTTTCCGGGGAAAATCGGAAGTTATGGACAATTTTTGGTATACAGTATCGGAAGATTTTGGATTTGGGTGGCAGGCATAGTTTCAACGGCGTGACAGACCGCCTACAATAAAGGCGTGTACCAGTGCTCTAGTAGAGGGAGCAAATAATGACGCGCTATTAAGAAAACACGTTCAGTACCATTTATTCAAAGGAAGGATGTAGTTGGCTCTGTTCAGCATAGGTAATATTATTACGTGCTTTAATTTAAACTAAAATTATTTAACTCGTTATACTTTCAAAACGAGTCAAATAATTCTTTACATTTCCCGCAGACATAGCTGCCCACGTACATGTGGCGGGGAAAGCAGGTGGAACGGGTAGGATGTGTTATACGATAAAAAAGAATAGCCTAGTTGCTTCGCTCTCGCTTGCTCTCATTGCCGACCCAAATGAAACATTTTCTGACACTGTATATTACCAATACCAAGTTTGAGTCTTCTACTTTGAAAACTCTGGATACTATGGTTTGTCTAATGGTTTCGTTGACACCCGGTATATGAGTCTCTGCTCGATCGGCCTCGACAGACCAGTTCTGCTCTGCTCGTGTATAATTGAGTGAAATTAGGATTTTAATGTGAATTGTCTGGTCAGGGCAGTTTTTTTTGTTTTAACGTGTTCAGGAAGTCAACTTATGTTCACAGTTCAGTTTTGCAGTTTCTGCGAAGTCAGCGTATTGTTTATTTAAACAATTTAACTTCTTATACTGTGTTTTCCACCGGTTTTCTTTGAATATCTCGAAAGCTATAAGTCCTGTGGAAACCAACAAAAACAAGGAAAATCTTCGTTGAGTTGTACAACAAAAGCACATAAAATATATATAATTCATTCCAATTGTTACTATTATTTAAAAAAATTGAACATTGCAAAATTATGCGTTTTTAAACAAATTACTGTTCTTTCAAAAATGATAATTTTCAATGAAATTTTGGAAAAATATAGCTCTTATAAAGTACAATCACCACATAAAATTTCAAATCAAAATGATTATTAAAAAGGCTCAAATATAAAATTTTTTCTAAAATTTTGCATCCTTGTGAATTCCTGCCATCAAAACCGAAAAATATTTACGATGGCTCAAATTGTAGCTTTTTATAAGTAGTTTAAAATCACGGAGTGATTTTTTTTTTTTCAAAATTTAAACCCTTTTTACTGCAATTGTTTATAATTTTCGAAATTGTAGTTATAAATAAATTCAAATAAATCTCTAGTTTTTTTATAAAATCAAAAATGGCAAACGAGTTATGAAAGTAGATTAAAAAAGCCAACTTAAAAAAAAGGAATGCTGTACTTGCATTTGGAGCTGAGATAAGTTCATTTTTATGTTTAGGTCACTTACAAATAAACAAGTCGATATTTCTTCTTGAGGACTAGATATTCTCCAGTGTTTATTATTTTGTCTCTGCTATTTGAAAAAATTCAATGCTACAATTTTTAAAATGACATCGAATAAACTTAATGCACATTTTCAATTTTTTTTCTAACTTTCTTAATTTTTGTCACGAAAAAGGAAAACCAACCTAACCCGAACAACTTCCGTTATGTCGATGTATGCAGCTTTGTAAAACTTTTAATATTACTATTACAGTAAAAAGATATTTATTTCGCGATTTGAATTTGAACCCGAGACGTCAGCATCCTGAATAAAAAGCGCGAGTCGTCTTACATATTAAGCTATCTGGCGACTAAAGTTTGATTTGTAAAAACATAATATAACGTTTAGACATATTTGGCGATTTTCGTATCTCTAACAAAATCGCTTTCGGGCCTCTATACAGTATTTTTTAACAATTGTAGCTTTGGATTATTTTCAAAGAGCACAGTAAAAATAATAAGCATGAGAATAACCAGTCCAAATTTCAAGAAGAAATATCGATTTGTTTATTTATAAGTGACGTAAACGTAAAAACCGCTGCCCAAGGAATCACTACTTCCACATCCAGATTCTCTATCCGAGTCACTCACAACGAAAAAACTTTGTATGTGAAAATAATTGTTTATGGAACTTTAATAATATAATATTTGAAATCCTCTACCCCAAAAACCCATAAAACGATACCCCACATCGGTAGTGGGGTGGGGGTGGTGATAGGGGGAGTGGTAGTGGGGGGTGGATGAAGTAAAAAAATATTTTGAGGTTTCTGGTTCCTGTACATGCACTAAATCACATTTTTTTTTCATCCCCTTTAATAAGGAGGTGGGGGTGGTAATAGGGATGGCTAATGCCAAAAATTTTTTTGAGACCTCAGCTTCTCTTGTATATACTAAATACCAATTTCATGGACTCCTACCTACTTGATTTACCCATTTACCCCAAATTTACCCCAATTTACCCCCCAACCCTTCGACGGAACAAGATGAAAATATAATCTAGTTCTAGATCTCATTAAAGTACATATGTGTACCAAATTTCAAGTCAATATCTTAAACGGTTTCAGAGTAAACGTGCGCACAAAAAAAAAGTTACAGACAGACAGACCGACAGACAGACAGAATTTTTTTTTTTTCGCTCAAACTTAAAATCTCGACGTTTCATGACATTTTAAGCCTATTTGGACAATAAAAATTTTTTAAAATTTTTTTGTCGTTACTATACTTCCACTGGACGTGGAAGTAAAACTAACTTATCTCATCTCTAAATAAATATTATTATTATTTTTAAGTTGGTTTTTTTAATCCACTTTTATAACTCGTTTACCGTTTTTGATTTTATAAAAAGACAGAGAGTTATTTGAATTTGTTTATAATTACAATTTCGAAAATTTAAATAACTGCAATAAAAAGGGTTTAAATTTTCAAAAAAAAAAATTCCCTCCGTGACTTCAAAGTACTTATAAGAAGCTACAATTTGAGCCATCGTACACATTTCTCGGTTTTGATGGCAGAATTTCACAACGATGCAAAGTTTTAGCAACAATTGTATATTTGAGCCGTTTTAATGGTCATTTTGAATTGAAATTTTTAAGTGGTGATTGTACTTTATAAAAGCTGTCTTTTTCGAAAATTTCATAGAAAATTACCCATTATTTTTAAAAACGCATAATTTTGCAATGTTCAGTTTTTTTTTGAAACAATTGGAATGAATTATACTTTGTGTACTCCTAATGTACTGCTCATGACAAACATTTTCCTTGTTTTTGTTGGTTTCTATTTCGAGATATTCAAAGAAAACCAATGGAAACACGGTCTAAAAAATTAAATTGTTTAAATAAACAATCCACCGACCTCGCAAACTGCAAAACTGAACTGTGAACTTAAGTTGACCCCCTGAACACGTTAAAATAAAAAAACTACCCTGACCAGACAACTCACATTGCGCATTTTTTAGTCCTTCTTTGACTTCACTATTAGTTTTCAAGATATTTTCATTACAATTCTTTAATCAAACGTACACTATAATAATATTTAATCATCAGTACTTACACCAAGCAAACCAATCAAAAATCTAGACGCTATTAACACAAAGACGTGAAGTGAAGCCGTCCATGGTCCAACAAGTGTCAGTAATCCAGAAAGTAAAAATGATAGTGAGATTAACTTCGCTGGTCCAAATCGTTCCGCTAATGCACCTCCCGGTATGCCCGTTATCGTGAAACCCCAAAAATAAGCTCCTAGGATGAGTCCTTGCAGTTTATTGTCCCATTTATATCTTACTCCATACTGAAATCAAGAACATGGTTATTTCTTTTTAATTAAGGTTTTTTCAGTTGTATTCTTAGTATTGATGGTAAAGACAAAGATGATTATTATGGAAGAGTAGATAATCTGATTAATAATGGTCCCAAATACCAATCTCTCTGTTGCGCCATCTCTAAAAGAGAAAATCATACGAGCAACAACTAGCACAGTCGAATTGATTTAGTTTAATTTTTTTCGGCGACAACATTTCACCTGAAAGGGTTTAGCCGAATAAGCATGACGAGTCGGCCCCCAAATGGTAACCTATATTGAAACTTATGTTTTAACATCGACTTGATGTATGAAGGTGATTTATATGTGTTTTGCCGCCGTACTCCGCTTTGACCTTGAGATATGGAAAACAATGAGCGCATGCATGACTATCGTTCAAAGAGACATATCTCGAAAACTAATTGAGCTAGAGAGGTAAATCCAACGGGAGGTTTCAAGTAACCTTAAAGAGTATATTTGATTTTTTTTTTTGAATTTTTAGAATAATTACGCACATCGTTAAAAAATAAATAAAAAATATAATAATTAATATTTCCGTGTTCTCTGTGACTTACAATCACTGAAATAATATATGTTGTAATACTTTATATTCACTATTACTAATACAATTTGCGTTAGAAAAAAGTTGGTGCAACACTTCGAAAAAAAATAAAATTCGACGCGCACTACATCATATAAGGATACAAACTTGACACGGGACACACATAAATATTTTATGAATTGGAATTATTGTTAGAAGAGAAATTGAATGAAAATATAAATAATTGTCACGTAAATATCTATTTCATACGGCGCACAGTGGCACGAACTGTAGTTTTTTCGTTCAAAATTATCTAGAGCACTTCGCAACCGATTGGGATAATTGTTTTTTAAATACTAGTTATTTAATTTCAAAAAAAACGCAAGAGAGCCGATTTTTGAATTATGCTAACCAAAATTATTGAGCTTAACCAAAATGTCCATTTTTTTATTTAAATCTTAATAAAACTTAGAAAGAAATTTTTTTTTCTCTAAACCAATTTATATAAATCTTGTTACTCGGGGAGTTTTTGAGGTCGCTGATTACGAATCTGATATCCAAATTGTCATAAACCAACCTACAAGATGGCGGAATCAATGGCGGCTATAAAATGCTAAAAAATTATGAAAAATATTTTCGTTAAAGTTTATGCCCAGAAGTTTTGAATATTTTTTATAAGTACAAGTTCCAGGAAGAAATTCAAGATGGCAGATCCAATATGGCGGCAATAAGATGATAAAACTAACTTAAAATTAAATTAAACGCATTAAACTAAAAAGGCTATTCCTAAGAATTATTAAAAAATTTAAGAATTTTCTGAAATTTTCAAATATATCCAATATGGCTGCCATACATTAATTATCAATCATAAATATGCGATTCAGTTCTCCATTAATTTTAAACATAGTAGGTCATATTAATATTTTTTTTTTATCTGCTAATAATATAATAAACACTTAACACCAAGAACTTTAAAACAAGGATATTAAACCTAACATAACCTAAGCCTAATAGAACTTTAAAACCAAGAACTCTATACCTAACATAACCTAAGGCAAGAGTTTTAAACCATGAACTTTAAACCCAACTTAGTGCAAAAATGTTTCGTTATTTATTTTTAAGTCATCTTATTGCCGTCATATTGGATCCGCCATCTTGAATTTCTTCCTGGAACTTAAAATTTAGTCTATTTTTTTTTAACTTAAAAGTACTTATCAGAAATATTCAAAAAATCTCGGCATAAACTTTAACAAAAATATTTAATTTTTCATATTTTTGTTAGCATTTTATAGCCGCCATTTTGCAGGTTGGTTTATGACAATTTTGATATCAGATTCGTGATCAGCGACCTCAAACCCCCCCCGAGTAACAAGATTTATGTAAATTGGATAAGAACAAAAATTTTTTTTTTGTAAGTTTTATTAAGATTTAAATACAAAAGGGACATTTTGGCGAAGCTCAACAATTTTGGTTAGCATAATTAAAAAATCGACTCTCACGTTTTTTTGAAATTAAATAACGAGTATTTAAAAAAAAATTACGCCAATCGGTTGCGAAATGCTCTAAATAATTTTGAACGAAAAAATTACGATTTGTGCCACTGTGCCGTATGAAATAGATATTTACGTGACAATTATTTATATTTTAATTCAATTTATCTTCTAACAATAATTTCAATTCATAAAATATTTATATGTGTGTCCCATGTCAGGTCTGTAATTATACGATGTAGTGCGTGTCGAATTTTATTTTTTTTTTTTTCGAAGTATTGCACCAACTTTTTTCTAACGCAACTTTTATGAGTAATAGTGCATATAAAGTATTAAAACATATATTATTTCAGTGATTGTAAGTCACAGAGAACAAGGAAATATTAATTATTATATTTTTTATTTATTTGTTAATGATGTGCGTAATTATTCTAAAAATTCAAAAAATATATAGAATATACTCATTAAGGTTACCTGAAACCTCTCGTTGGTTTTACCTCTCTAGCTCAATTAATTTTCGAGATATTTTTCTTTGAACGATAGTCATGCATGCGCTCATTTTTTTTCCATATCTCAAGGTCAAAGCGGAGTACGGCGGCAAAACACATATAAATCGCGTTCATACATCAAGTCGATATTAAATCCATATAGGTTGCCATTTGGGGGCCGACTCGTCATGCTTATCCGGCTAAACCCTTTTGTTGTTGATTCTTATGTATTACGAAAAAAAATATTTGTGCCCAGAAATTCCATGTGAGTCAAAAGTTATATGTACTTTTTGACGCACTTTCACGGATCTTCAACTTATCTGCTTAATATATCTTGTACTGGTAATCGGATGGGAATTTTAAAAAATATTGGCTTATTTGAAACAAAATTCTTCAAAAATATAGACCTGTCCGATATGTATTGGTCAATCCGCCATATTGGAAAAAAATAGAAAACACCAAGAATAACCGACAAAATGAAAATTGAATATCTTTTCTACAAGGAGGAGTAATTTCACCAAAGTTGGCAAAAATAAAACTCATTTATGATCAAATATAATGCACCAATCCCGGACACCGTATATCAAATAAAACGGCCAAATATGGCGGACGAAACAAAAATTTTATTTCTTCGTCAATTATCAAGGAGGCATTGTACGTCATTTTTTTTTTTTCGATTGTACGTTATTTTATGTACTTTTAGGGGATATAGTTTATTTTTTTATAATTTACATAATTTAACAAAAGTGCATTTTTACAATTTTCAAAAATGTATTTTCTTTGACCTTCCTTTTTTTCACCAAATTCTCATCGAAACAAAATGAAATATAGGTACTATATAAAGTCTCGTATAACTTCAAAAATTTAATACAAAATGAAACTTCAATAATTTGAAATGGAAATTTATTAAGCATACGCATGGTAATAATAATAATATATGATCAATAATCAGAACTAAGCAGTCAAGACTAGAGTAGTATTATTATACTCTTCGCAAAAACGAAAAGTATACTGCATTTGATCGAAACATTTCTAAAACAGTAAATATCGCTCGTAGAGAAAAAAAATTTCATATTATTATAGACTACAAGCCCTCGTAATTTTTAAGTTTCTGGAAAAGGAAACAAATTTTCCTGGCACAGCCATGTGTTCCATGAAAAATGTACGGCATGGCAAAAAATGTCTTCGTTTCATGGAATAGCATTAAGATCATTGAATTTGATGTTGGTTCAAATCACCACCACTATACTAGTTAGGGGTAGGGGGTTGCGCCCGGGATTTCTCACCCTGGAACCACCAAATATGTAAGGCGTTGCTGAATAATGAATCTATGAAAGCATACAAATCTCATTGCACAAACGCCGTACAGTATTATATCACCTATTTGCCTGGGAAAATTTTCGGAAAATCAAAAATTCTTCTGGCTTCCGGTCCTATTATTTTTGTACGGCAGTGGGTTCTAGGCGATTATTTTTTATGAATATCAAACATGAGGAATGACGTACAAGAATATTTTGTCTGAAGAGCGCACTTTGGATGGAAAATTCAATTTACCTGTGTACTCACCTGTACCGCTCAAAAGTGATGACATAGTGCCTAAAGTTATGGTTTCATATACCAGCATCGTACTGAATATAATTCATGCTGGGTTACTTGACCTCTTAAAAATTACGATGGGCTTGTAGTCTATTATGTTGGTGAGTGAATTCTGAACAACTTCCAAAATGTCCGTCTATCCGTCCGTCCGTCCATCCGTCACGTTTCTTGTAAGCATGATAACTTAAGAAAGAAAGGTCCGATTGTACTGAAATTTGGAAAACAAGTTGGCGTTAGCTAGAGGAAGAACCTTATTGTTTTTGAAAAAATCAATCAGTAAATAAAAAAGTTATTAATCATTTAAATTAAAAAAAAAAAAAATCTTAAATTTCTTAATATTTGTAACTTGTACTTTAATAGAAATCTTACGAAATATTATTCTCTATAATTTTTTTTGTTTATACATTTTACTAATATACATATTTCATAATAATTTATCTAATCCGTTGAAATATAATACTCGAATGATATACATTACAGACTATTTTTGTAATTATATGTGATGGTCCAATGGCTAAAGTTTTGCCTTGCAATACAAATGTTGTGTGTTGGAATCCCTAAGAGAGGGTGGTGTTTTTTTTTCATATATTTTTTTTTGGTATCACAAAATTTGAAAAGTCCAAAAACTGACATTATTTTCAAAAAAACTGCGAAGAGTATCCTACAGAATGTGTAACAATTATATAAAAAGCTCAGTAAATCGGCGAAAAGTATAATCCCAACAAATACATTTACATTGGGCCGCTGTCGGAACTACCTTGCCGGAAAACGAAACGTTGGTACAATGCTGGCTTCCAATGCATCTCCAGAATCAAAATGCGCCGGCGGCCACTATTTTTACGACTTAAGCGGCTCGACGTTTAATTCCGACTTAAACCAAACTTAATGGTCCTCTTCAGACAAGATGCCGTTGTTCTGTACTTTTCGAAGAAGTAACGATTGACTACCAATGCTGGACTTACGTACTATCACATAATGTTTAAATAAGGTTCACCTACAGTGAAATGTCGTTGGTCACACAAATGATGTACATTGGCATTACATCGGTCTATGCTTAAATAACTGAATCGTCCAGATTGCTTTCGAAAGTCAGACCTACATTGCACTATGTACTACCTAGGAAGCTCCTATATAGCAGTTTACCCCTGGAACAGGGGACATGGTTGCTTAAACAACGTTTCCACAGAATTACATGTGCCATCTTTAGGTTTATAGTTCTCACTGATATATCAGTTCTCACTTATATATCAGTGAGAACCTCCCGATTCAGAATATTTGTTTTAATGTTATGCAACAAAATTTCAGACAATTAGGAATTGTTTAATATGAGTATCACATATTGTGATTTTAATATATTTTGTACCTTATACATACATTCGTACTGTCCGTGTTGTACCTTTTTATAATATTTACAATTTATATGACCTATACTTATAATGTTACACATATACACTACTTTTGTATTAGTTTAGACTTACCAAATATGCATGTAATGTATCACATAATGGGTAATAAAGAATTTAATTTATACCCTCATTTTGGAATTTTGGTAACCGACATCTCAAAAAAATATAGGGTAATGGTCATTAATTTTCATTGGCATGATTTTGTTAAAAGAGTAATGTTTAGTAGTAGTAGTCTATTTTATGATTAAATAAAACATAATAGCTATATTACATATTGCAACAGATTAATTTTGAAATAATCAACGGTCAATTGACATTTCATCGTTGTTGGGCCATCAAAGCATATTTATCATCGCCCTATAGTTACTTAAAAGACACAGGGTCAGCATCATTACACGTTCTACGACAAGCGACAGTTGCCCAGCAATAAATGCATTGGCCCGGCACTTTGCCGGACTTGCTATGTTTACTGGGATCGTCTTTGATCTTACCCATACCCGCAGAACATGGACTAACCCATGACATCAAATAATGCACATCAAATCCCAATAAATATGCAATTAATTCTAGACGTTTGAAACCACTAGAAAAACGTTGTTACTTAATTGGCATTTGATGCCACCGATTCCCCATCATTTCCATCATTAAACCGTATTTCGGCCGATGCTTGTGTGTTTGTTGGGATGCTTCCACTAGTTTTTTATGCCGATGAACAGAATAGCACTAAAAATAATGATCGCATTCGTCGTTTAGAAAAAAATGTTTGCGTAGATATTTCAATCACAAGTGACATTACGAAATCATCGGTTAATCAAAAAACATTTCTAGATAATAGTAAAAATAAAATTATTGCGCAAAGAGTTAATAGATAATGACTTTAACGTTAAAATATGCAGAGAAGACGTCGATACTATAATCATTAAAACTGCTATTGATTTGAAAACCGAAGACAATCAAGTTATAATAGTTGGTGAAGATATTAACCTTTTGGTTATAACGACTCAACTAGCATGGAATCAGCATAAAAAAATCTATTTTTACAAACCAAACATTAATAAAATAATTGACAAACAGTATAATGAAAAAAGAATTGTCTGCAATTCTACCTACTGAAGAGGTAATAGAAAAACACTGTTTAAGAGTTTATTTCCAAGTCCAAGAATGGTTAGGTTCTGAGAAAGATCCGTTACAATTCGGATGGCTTAAAACTGAAAATGGCTTAATGCCCGATGTTATGAGTGAGAGTAATGCTTTTCCTAAAAATGTACTGTGGTATTTCTTGTAAATGTATTCTATTGTCTATTATAAAGGAAATAATTGTGCCAATGCTTCTTCTACTTTTGATGAATCGGCTATCGATGAGGATTGCAGTGAAATTATGGTATATGACGGTATTGAAACTAATATATTTCATTTTGTTTCGATGAAAATTGGGTGAAAAAAAGGACGGTCAAAGACAATTCATTTTTAAAAATTGTAAAAATGCACTTTTTTTGAAAATAAAAAAAACTCAATTTGTTTAACAATTAAAAAAAATGAACTCTATCCCCTAAAAGTACATAAAATAACGTACAATTGAAAAAAAAATGACGTACAATGTCTTCTTGATAATTGATGAAGAATTAATAATTTTATTTCGTCGGCCATCCATCTTTGACCGTTCTATTTGACATACGGTGTCCGGGATTGATGCTTTATATTTGACCATAAATATGAGTTTGACTTTTGCTAACTTTGGTGAAATTACTCCTTCTTGTAGAAAAGATCTTCAATTTTGATTTTTTCGGCTATTCTTGGTGTTTTCTATTTTTTTCCAAGATGGCGGATTGACCAATACGTATCGGATTGGTCTATATTTTTTAAGAATTGTATTTCAAATAAACCAGTATTTTTAAAAGTCCCATCCGATTACTAGTACAAGATATATTAAGCAGATAAGTTGAAAATTCTTGAAAGCGCTCCAAAATGTGCATATAACTTTTGACGCACACGGAATTTTTGGACACAAATATTTTTTTCGTAATGATATAAACAAAATCTTCTGTGTATGTTCTACATACATGGCTCCCGACTCGACTCCCTTGCAAACCGTTCTTTAGGGCATTTTTCATTAAATTTGCGAATAAAAACTATGAAATTACCATAACTTCCTATTTTTTTTATAACTAAGTAAATTAATGGTTGCTACTATGGACGAAAACCGCAATAGAACAATCAGACGCTAAGAATATTTCATTTGATGATAAAAGATATGAGAAACGAAAATCTGGCCCTATATATAATAAGAGGACGACAGATGTCTGCGATAGCTATAGATTGCTTGCATTAATTTCACGCCAATAAAATCATGCTGTATATTCTTCAGTCCAGATTTCAGTATTGTACGTCTTGGCATAAACTTCCTCAAGAAGCAGACTTTGTTAAAGAACGATGTACCAGAGAGCAGATGTTGAATTTACGACAACATATCCAGAAAGCGAGAAAATATTATATGTCTATGTTTATTTTGTAGACAGAGGATTTTAACAATGTGTAATGGGATAAACTGTAGACTGTATTTTTAGAGATGGGAACACCCAGACATCCAAAGGGCATAGCCGGATAAGTAGGGTGAAACGGCCCCCGGCCCTATCTTCATTGAGAGAAGGAATATAGTTAGCAATAAGTGAAGGGAACAATTTTGCAAAATATTACCGCAAAAGGGTGGCGCGTTTCATGGGGTGACGAGGGGGATGAAATCCAAAGGACCAATTTCTTGTGTCAAAACGCAGCAACCGAAAATTTTGGAAAAAATATATGTTGCAGAAGTATTGGAGAGGATTCTCAGAAAAAATTGACGGTCAATTTGGGAAAGAACTAAGGGCGAGAAGACATCGGTATACTTTTCAAATATTTTTAAGGGTAACTTCTCGTCGTTGCACCACATTCAAATTTTTTTCGTAGCGTCTACTTTCACCCCCACATAACATATTTTTTTCGCAGCGTGGTCGGAATATTACGTCATAGTGAAAAAAAATCACGTCCGTGGTCTTTCGAGACTAGTAGTCTATGTAATAGTAATGAAGGCAGAAGGAATATTTCGTGCAAAGACGACATTCCATCATTTTCGAGGGTGCTAAATACGATGGAAGTGGTGGGAGAAGTTTTTGACTGCCGCAATCCCCTGAAACGACCAAAAACCACCCCTTTTATGGATCCCTTTATGTTTTCATATATAAACGGGTCTGGGGAGTGATTTATCGACGGGTTATACTTGAAATAAAATAGAAGGGGGTTATAGAGTAAGTGGAATCCAGACAGCAGGCCTAGGGGATTGATTAAACCTCCCGAGATGAGGGGTGGGAAATCATTTTTTTTCAAATGATTCTGTTCAAATGCGTATCCCCCCGTTTTCGGGGTAGCTGATCATGGGAAAAATATTCATTGTTAGCTCCAACCCCTCGTCATCCTTCAAAGGGGTAGAAACTACCAGAAAGCATGCTATCCAGGATTTACGGTTTTTTTCGGCACATGATCGTTATTCCTGTGCATATCCCTACATTTTTCACGGAAGAGAAGGTGGCAGCGACCTCGGGGGTTGCTTCAACCCTTTCAAGGGGTATAAAATTCATTGATTATATTTTTATCGTGATCAGCGCCTGCGAAAACGGGGGAGTGCGTATTAACGATCCAAAGTGTAATTATGAATTTTACACCCCTTGGAACGGTTGAAGCAACCCCCCGAGGTCGCTACCACCTTTTCTTCCGTAAAAGATGAAGGGATGCCGAAAATCTTGTAAACCCTGTATAGCATGCTTTCTGGTGTGTGTGGAGTGGTTTCTGCCCGTTTGAGGGATGAGTAGGGGTTGAAGCTAAAAAATGAATATTTTTCCCGTGATCGGCGATCCCGAAAACGGGGGGATACGCGTTTGAACCGAATCATTTAAAATAAAATGATTTCTCGGGAGGATTTAATCGACCCCCTCGGCCTGCTGTCTGAATTCAACTTACTCTATAACCCCTTTTCATTTTATTTCAAGTATAACACGTCGATAAATCACTCCCCAGTCCCGTTTATATATGAAAACCTAAAAGGATCCATAAAATGGGTGGTTTTTGGCCGTTTCAGGGGGTTGCGGCGGTCAAAAACTTCTCCCACCACTTTCATCATGTTCAGCACCCTCGAAAACGGGAGGGAAAGGTGATCTCGTCTTTGCACGAAATATTTACTCTTTCTGCCTTCATTACGCATAGACTACTAGTCTCGAAAGACCACGGACGTGATTTTTTTTCACTACGACGTAATATTCCGACCACGCTGCGAAAAAAATATGTTATATGGGGGTGAAAGTAGACGCAACAAAAAAATTTTGAATGTGGTGCAACGAGGGGAAGTTACCCTTAAAAATATTTGAAAAATATACCGATGTCTTCTCGCCCTTAGTTCTTTCCCAAATTGACCGACAATTTTTTCTGGGAATACTTTCCAATACTTGTGCAACATATATTTTTTCCAAAATTTTCGGTTGCTGCGTTTTGACACAAAAATTGGTCCTTTGGATTTCATCCCCTTCGTGAAACGCGCCACCCTTTTGCATTAATACTTTGCAAAATTGTCCCCTTCACTTATTGCTAACTATATTCCTTCTCACAATGAAGATAGGGCCGGGGGCCTACTTATCCGGCTATGCCCTTTATTTTTCGCTAATTGTGTGAAGAAAAATCTATGGTAAAAGTCGACATAGGTATTGTCGATTTTTACCAGACAATTAAGATGGCAAACGCGTCAGACAGGGCTGTATTCTATCTTATTTTACATCTACAGTGAACACGTAATAAGTCATATGCTAAACTGTTTGTAATGGTCATAATGTGCCGAATTTTTCAGTATAAAAAAATAAGAGAACTGTACCTAAACTTTCGGAAATATTTAGGATCATGGTTAATTATGATTATATCTCAATATCATGTTATTGTTTAAAATATCAACGATAAATATTATCTAAACTTTAAAGAAAAAGACTTACGTACATCTGGAACTCCTATGGGAATTTCTTCGTTAACATCTGTTAAATTTAAATCTGCTATTCTTGCACACTCAGGTTTAAAAATGGTATTGTTGTTACTTCTACTTGGTTCTACCATTGCCAGAATTATTATTGATAAATTTATTCTAATCATATATAGAAAAAAGGTACAAGTAAATAACATTATCCATATTACTGCTCGAGTAGGAAGTATTCCTAAAAGTATAAAAGAAAGAAATTATAATAAAATCGTATACACTGTGTCCCAGAAGAAGCCCCCCCCCCCCCCTTCAAATTTAAAAATATAGGGATTGTAAGTGTTACTCGAAGGGCGTCGAAGCAGAGGGTGAAAATTCTGGGCCACAAAATATAATATTAAAATAAATAATAATTGACCTGTTTCGTGTAAATAGGACATCATATAGTACAACAATCCTGCCTTTTTTAGTAATGTTTCTTAGACGTACGGGTGTTCAGTTAGTGTTCCCTCGGAAGATTGTGCAAAAACGACTAGCTTTATAAAAAAAACTTTTTTAACAAAACTTTCAATGTTTCATCTCTACTGCAACGTAAAATTATTTTCAATTATACAAGGTGACAAAAAAACGAGTTACATAAGAAAGTATAATAATAATAATTATAATAATTTTTTTAATGGAATGCCCTGTATTTTTGCTAATCGGATGCAGTGTTGCGTTATGATTTTTCCTGTTTTTTTTTTTTGGGCAATTTACAACATTTTTTTACTACAATATCTCCGAAATTTAGGTATTAATTGTTTTTTCGAAAATGTGGGATGTTATTGGATAATGATGTATTTACTGAAAAACAATTTTGAAATAAATGTATTATAATACCGGGTGTCCAAAATATTTCTTTACATTTCTTGATATTTAGTTATTATTTTTATTAATTTTTTTAAACGGAATGCCTATATTTTTTTTTACGTGGATGAATAAAGCATACAATTCTCCACATTTTAATATCATACACTTTATTTTTATTTCAAACGGTTTTTGAAATTTTATTGTTTCAAATGATTTTTGCGTAAATTAAGGTGCTCTTTGTTTTAGCATTAAAATCTAGTATGGCTTTGGTCTCTTGTTTTACATTTTTTCAGTTTTTTTAAATGGAATGTCTATAATTTGTTTACATGGATGAATAACGCATACAATTTCTCACATTTTGATATCATACACTTTCTTTTAATATTTATGAACGGTTTTTGAGAAAATTTTTCCACAATATTGAAACTAGCCACAATTGTTCAAAATATCCACGATTTTGACCCACACAGCACTGAAGTCTCTTGATAAATGAACGCCTTACATTGTATAACATATCAACATTTATACGATTGAAACACTGACGAATCCTTTCGAATCATATCTTCTCGAGTCGTTGGTTCCACTTTATAAACGTCTGACTTCACAAATCCCCAAAGGAAGAAGTCCATTGAAGTCAGGTCGGGTGACCTAGGCGGCCATGCAACGGGACCTAACATAATTTAATAAAATAATAAATTAGATATAATTTAATAGTTTATTAAAATATCAGACCCCCCTCTTCTTATCCACCTTTCAGGAAACTGGTTGCTAATGGCCTGACGAACATTTCTACTAAAACGTGGTGGTGCACCATCAAGTTGTAACCACATATTATTTGTAATATAATCAGGAATATGCTCGATCATTTGTGGAAACGTATTTTGCATAAAATCCAAGAAGACTGCTCCATTCACATTTCCCTCAAAAAAGTAAGGACCAGTAGCATAATCATGTACAATTTCTCCCCAAACATTTAAACTGCAGTTTTGCTGGTAATGATTTTTATGTAGAACATGAGAGTTTTCTCTGTCATTATAATGGAAACTGTGCCTATTCGCAAATCCATTGCGATGAAACATCTGTTAACAACACAAATTTAAAAAATTCTTCATTTTCTCCAATTTGGTTTTTAGCCCACTGCGCACTGGCAAAAATTTAATCTACAATTTAAATCCACGTCCAAAAGTTCTTGATGCAGCTGTATTCGATAGGGGTGAAACTAATTTTTACGAAGAGGTGTAGAAACACTAGATTTACTGACCTCTAAATCCCTACTAACTCCCGAACACTTGCCGTAGGATTTTCGATTACCGCTAAAGTTATAGCCAGCTCAGCTCAGCTTACTTAATACATTTCGTCGTCTTGCCTTCTTTTCATATGCAACACTTCCAGTACGTTCAAAACGTTCTTTCAAGTTTTCTAGAGACCTCACATCAGGACACCTTCTATCGGGATATTTTTGACAATACACTCTTGATGACTAAATAATTTCCATCACATTAACCAATAACATACACCATAGCTGTCAAATCTTTTTGACAATAATTATAATTCATATTCTTAAATATTACCTACTTAATATTAATCCAACTTAATCACGATAATCTTAAAGACGCTACAGAAATGTTATAAAGTGAAAAACAAACGCAAAACTAAAGATCAAAGCCATGCTAAAATAAAGAGCACCTCAATTTACGCAAAAAATATTTGAAATAATCATATCTCAAAAACCGTTTGAAATAAGAATAAAGTGCGTGATATTAAAATGTGGGGAATTGTATGTTTTATTCATCCATGTAAAGAAATTATAGGCACTCCTTTAAAAAAATTGAGTAAAATAATAATTAAATATCAAGAAAGGTAAACAAATATTTTGGACACCCAGTATAATAACAATTTATTTCAAAAATGTTTTTCAGTAAATATATCATTACCAAATAACATCCTGCATTTTTAGAAAAAACAATTAATAAATCGCGGAGATATGGCAGTCAAAAAAATGTTTGTAAATGGTCAAAAAAAAAAAACAGGAAAAAAAAACCATAACTTGGTAACGCTACATTCGATTGGCAAAATATTTTAGAGTATAATATGGGACCCTTGGAGTCTTAGCTGGCGTCAAAAAAAGATAAAAAAATTATACTTTCTTGTGTAACTCGTTTTTGTGACTTCGTGTATAATTGAAAATAATTTTACTCTGTAGTAGAGATGAAACATTGAAAGTTTAGTAAAGAAAGTTTTTTTATGAAGTTAGCCATATTTGTACGATCTTCCGAGGGAGCACTAACTGGACACCCTGTATACCTACATAAATATACAGGGTGATTCATAAGGAATGGGTAATATTTTACCTGCAGATTCTATAGCGGAAAACATTAATTTTTTACTGAATAACTGGGGGTCAAATATTAATTCTTACTGAGATACAGGGTGTTAAAGTTATAAAATAAAAATAATTCAGTAATCGTGTTATATTCCAGTTATTTCTTCACACATAAACATAGAAGTCGGTACAATTAGGTTTTTTGACGTGAGAAAATCGAATAAGCTATCGTTTTTGATGTATCACATAGAGGGCGCTATGTAAGCTATATTGGTTTAACAGAATCCGCCGTAACTTTTTTGTAATCTCATTACAAATTTTTTATTTAACCATTATTTTTAACAAAAAAGGGATACTCTTTTTATCTTCAGAAAATGTACCCTTATCGAGATATTTACATTTCAGAAAATCCTGGGCACTCTAAACTTTTTTGAAGTGATCCTCTATTTCCTCCTCAAAATGCATATTATGTAATATTCTATTTTTCATTTTAACAAAAATAACTTTTAACACCTGAAGAGGTTAAATAGTTAAATAGAAAATTTGCAATGAGATTATAAATGAACGAAGTACAAAAAAGTTATGACGGATTCTGTTAAACCAAGATAGCTTACAGAGCGCTCTCTATGCCATACACCAAAAATTAGAGCTTATTCGATTTTCTCACGTCAAAGAACCTAATTGTACCAACTGTTATGTTTATGTGTGAAAGAATAACTGAAATATAACAACATTACTGAATTATTTTTATTCTATAAGTTTAACACCCTGCATCTCAGTAAGTATTAATATTTGACCCCCAGTTTTTCAGCAAAAAATTAATATTTTCCGCTATAGAATCTGCAGGTAAATTTTACCCATTCCTTATGAATCACCCTGTATATGTTATTAATATGGATGCAGATACTTATTTATTCAACCAGATCAGATACCATATACATATTTTTAATCATAAACTGTTGCACTTTTAAAAAAATACAATTATTAATAGTTTGATTTCTGGGAAGTAAAATGTCAAAAGTACAAAGGCACTTTAATAATATAAATATTTACCTTTAATCACAGGGACAACCATTTCCAAATCTGTTCTCCCCAATTATTGAAATATAAATTATATGACGATTTTTTTTTTCATAAACAGATGATATCTGAAACAAAAATAAATAAATAATATATTATTTTTAAGGATTAACTTTCAATTAAATTTGTTACCCTTTCTGGTGAAATACTGACTACCTAAATGGCAATAAATTCATTGTGTTCTACCTTAAATATCTTTCACGTTCTTTTTCGTCTCCGATAAGTTTATATCCAAGATTTAAATGCAAAATATTCCATTATGCGAGTTTAATGACGCAGAGACGCAGTCGATTTATTTTAGCGTGTGTTGAACCTTGGAAGAAAAACCTGATATTTCAGAAACCTTAGTTCTTAAAATAAATATATTTCGGTTGTTGATGTTTATTTGAAATATAGTTAATAGAGTCTGTAGAGCAAAAAGACAGAGGGCATTCATGAATAATACCTACAAGAAATTTTTTGTTTTTATAATGTAAAAGAAGTTGCCACAATCATTAATTAATGTTTCTGCAAAACTATCGTTGCCGCTTCTCTCGATTATCTTCTTTCCTGTTGGTTCTACCCTAACATTAGGGGAATAAAAAAACCTACAACTTTTATTTAAATCATTTTTCCCTATTATCAATACTATACGATTTACGCCGTCAGAAAGGTTAAAATTTGTGCTTTAAGCAGATTTTTTCAATCATTTCGAACTTTGAAAAATGATGAAATTTTCGAGTTGCTGTAATTTTTAAACAATTTGGACGGGAAAGAAAATTGCTTACACACATGTTTTAGGACATTTTATAATCTAAAATACTGACACTAACTATTTATTACACAGAGGCAAGGGAACAGAGATAATTGCAAAAATCTTCAGCGAAGCACGAAGGACACCGCACGTTTTGTAGGTAAATTGATGGTCTGTCAAATTTAATGAATTTTTAATATGCTGCAGTTCGACTGATTCTGAATAATAAGTTCCTGTTGCAAAACTTCAAATTGTGGATAGTTTCTCCGATATATGGCTCCAGACTGGACCTACCCCAACGATTTCTCAAAACATCGCTACAAACATCGAACGTTGGCCCTTTAGCGGGCCATCACTGGGCCAGAAATGAAACTTCTGGCCCAGTGATGGCCCGCTGATGGGCCGATCTTCGGTGTTTGTTGGGATACTGCAGGTACTGAAATGATAACTGCTGAAAATTAATAACCAGATAATTTATCATTATTTGGTCTTAGATTTATGTGCCTAAACTTCCGGTTTTGCCGGGAGTGACGTCAAATCACCTTTTTCAAGTGCACAACACCTGTTTACTTCAATTTAATACATCAAGTGCGTATATTGACTGATAGAACATTAATGCTAGCTAGCTTGATACCTAGTACAGGAAAACTTTACTTTAACTTGAAAAAAAAATTGTGCAGACCTTAAACTTTGGTTATAGGTTCAAAATAGGCCAAAGTTAACGAAAGAAAAAGTTATTAAAAGGTATTACCACAGAAGAAGAAACAAACAGAATATAAAGTCGACAAAAATCCTTTGATCTGGTTGTTCTAAATTTCCGCCATACTTTTGTTGGGGAGTTCAGGACAGTACATAATATCTTTTACCCCTTTTAGGAACGGCTCGGTGGAGAGTCAGAAAACCTGTGAAACATTAGATGGAGACAAATAATATTTGTTTCAGATTTTCAATATTTCTTAACTAGTTAGGCGGCATCATGATACAAACTGTATCACGAGGCGAGACCCCGCCGCGCGCCATTTGTCGCAGACGATCCGGTTACAGAAGAAATCCGTGATCCGGGCCTGGCACAATTTTTTACAATTCCGTCCGAGATTGACAGTGCGCGATGTAGATGCGCGAACTTTTCCCGCCAATGAGAGATTGTATTCTGATTGTTTCTTCTTCTGTGGTATTACATTGAGCAAAAATAGGCTAGAGACAAATAAGAAAGCTACTAAATTAAGGATGAATTTCGTTTTTTTCTAATTTTTGTAGAGTTAATGGTTTCGGAGATCTGGAAGTCTAAAGGTGGCGTCCGAACGTTTATAAGACGAGGTATTTAGTTTAAATGTTAAATTTCTCAGAAACTATGGCACTTAAGCCAATAACGCTGATAACCAAAATAAAAACTTATTAATTATTCTTTCAAATGATTTTTTTCCTGTTTTTATAGCATAAACAAGTAAAATTGAAAATTTTTAAAAACCCCTGATCAGTGTATCTAATCGTACCAGTTTCATATGACCGAATCAAAATGAGACCTAAGTCATGTTCGGTTACCCTAATTGTCTGCACATTTTCAATTTTACTTCAATCGGACAATTTCTAGAGAAGTTCAACATGGCGACCAAACATCAAAATCTAATATGGTCTTCTCGACAAAATACTCTTCAAATAAACGCTCAAATTTTTTCATCGGCTTACAGTGCTTGCTTTGGAAGAAAAATTGCATTTTAAACTGTAAAGGGATTTTAGAAAAAATGTAACATTCTTCTTTCTTTGCAAATATCTCAATAAATATTAGTTTAAGAGAAAATATGGTGGATATCAAACATGAAACTTATAACTGAGAATAAATTTATTTTGTTTGTATATTTGTGTAAGATATTTAATTTTATAGATGGGATCCGACCGTTTTTAGGATGAAGTATTTAGTTTATAATGTTGAATATCTTAGAAACGTTGACATTTCCATGAAAAGTTCTAAGAAACTGAATTAAAAGTAACTCAATCTTCAATGATTCTTTGTCTGTTTCTATATCAAAAAAAATAAGGAAGTTATGGTCGATTCAATGTGCGTTTTCACATTTTTGTTAACAAAATGTCGACATTTTGTTATTGAAATTGCTCAGTAATTAATTTTTCTTTCAAAAATGCTGTTTTTCGTTAATATACAGGGTGTCTCGAAACTCCCGCCTTCCCCTTTAGGTGCTAATTCTCCATGCAAAAATAGTAAGAAAAGTTCCTATAATCATGTGTCCGGAAATGCTTCCTAAGGGAGCTACGGCCCTCTAAGGATGGCACAAAAAAAAGGTGTTTTTTTACTAATTATCTTGGAAATTATTTGGGACAACTTTATGAAGCTTGGTTAACTTTTTTCGATTAATAAAGGTTATTGTTTTACGCCTACTTTGAAAAATAAATAATGCGCATTTAGCAAACGAATACGCAATATTTCGTTTAAACCGCTTTTACTCGAAAACGGCTTGCCATATGGCTAATTGTAAAGAGGTCCTTTTTTATGCAGAATTAACCAGGGAATCATAATCAGGGATTAAAATACTAAAAATGTCAAATGGAAAAATTAATATGTAGAAACAAAGAACACCGATCCCCCGTTTCTCCGTCCCTGGATAAAATTTATTTTGACTAATACTGTAAAACAATAACCTTTAATAATCGAAAAAAGTTAACCAAGTTTCATAAAGTTGTCCCAAATCATTTCCGACATAATTAGTAAAAACACCTATTTTTGCGCCATTCTTAGAGGGCCGTAGCTCCCTTAGGAAGCATTTCCGGACACATGTTTATAGGAACTTTTCTTACTATTTTTTCTGGGAGGATTAGCACCTAAAGCGGAAGGCGGGAGTTTCGGGACACCCTGTATAGTATCACTTAGATGCTCAATTTATTTTGTCCTTTTAAAAAACTTGTTTTAGAAAAAAAATCTATCCGCCATCCCCCCATCGAAAAATGGCCGTATTTCGATTAATTAGTGCTATAAAATTAATTTTAAAACACCAAATTAAAGATAATTTTGCCAGAAACAACCTTTATTTCAATTATTTTTTTTGGAAATGCCATATTTCCCGAGAAAATGAAAATCTATTTTTTTTATTAAAAATATCTTTTTTTTTTATTAAAAAATACCTCTTTTATAGGTTCCCGCGGATCTGTAAAACTCCTAAACTTTTTTGTTTCGTGAGCTTTGGCCTATTTTAAACTTATAACCAAAGTTGCACTAATTTTTTCGAGTCACAGTGATTTTTTTCATTCTTTCCTTGTACTAACCGAGTACATCATAATCTTGATACAAAACAAAGTTGATATTATATTTGAAGATAAATTGCAGTTGTGTCTAGTCAATGAAAACTAATTGTTTGTGAGACCTTTAAGTAGAATAGTCATTTTATTTATATCCCATTAAACTTTATTATATTTAACAAAAATTGCATGGCCGATTATTTTTAAAAATATCCATCCATCCATGAATATTTTAAGGGTAATTGAATGGACATTGTCGAAGTTTAGTGACTAGGTTAGCTTTAAATTAGTTGCTTATAGTTATACGAAACTTATATTCTTAATCGTTGTTTTTGTCCTTTTGAATTCTAATCATTGCCACAATTAATAATTTTTGAACAGTACAGCAACTTAAACAAAAAAATAGATGCAATTTCTCATCGCTAGCGATTTTTCCCTCACAGTCAATGATACTTTTTATACTATATTTACAATAGCGCCTTTTGCCTACATTATAAGTTACTTTTTTATATACCTTGTTCATTTTATACATATTTTTAGTTCGTTTTGCTATGAATGGAGGGTTTTTTCATCTTTTGAATTGTTTTTTCATCTTTTGAATTGTTTTTAATTTAATCTGGCCTCGTTTAATCCAGCCTTTCATTGCACCTCGCACCGTATATGTCTGGCTGGTTCCGACACGTACTAGGGGAGGAATGCTGTTCTTTGTTAATTAATTTGAAATAAAGTTTTGTTGGTTTGATTTCTATTAATAGACCGTGGGATAGTGACAGATTTTTTTAAGCGTTTGGTTCCTATCTGGCCTTTTGGGAGCCTTTTGTGCCTGATTTGTACTAACCATTTTCGTGTTTATCAAACGGTTATCCAGGGCCCCTCAGCGGAAAACAGAAAAGAAAATTTCATGAAAATGAGCAATTTCAAACGTTTTGTTCCTATCTGGCGTCAAGTTAGACTTACGTTTTAAAGAAAAACATCCGACGGAAGCTTATCGCCAGACAAATTCCGTGGGCCGGAAGGCCCGAAATTTCAATCCGAAGTTGTAAGAAAAAATGGTCAAAATCAAACGATTTGGTTCTTATCTGGGAATTGTATATATAGGTAAATAGATTATAATTATCGCGATATAACAAACGCCAGACAAATTCCGAGGGCCCAACAGTGAAAAAATTATTGTTCAAGTTGTCAGCTATTCCGCGAAAATCAAACGATTTACATTCGTCTGGCATTTGTTTTTTTGTTAATATTAGGCAATAAGTAGTTTCAATTTAAGATTCCCAGACGAATTGGCTGGGTCCCCTGGATAGCCAGACAAAAAGAAAAGCGCCAAAAAAATGCCATTTTTCAAACGATTTATTCCTGTCTGGCATTTGGATTTTAAAAAGATATGTTAATAAATAAGCCATATTTCTAGTCCCAGATAAAAAGCTTGGACCCAGACGTAGATATGTTGAGCGAAAGTATCGAAAAATCAAAAAACAGTCGTGTAAAAATCGATGCATTTTCAAACGATTTACACTCGTCTGGGATTTGTTTTTTTAAAAAGATATGTTAATAAACAAACCATATTTCAAGTGCCAGACAAAAATCTGGGGCGCAGCTGTAGATATATCGCAAATTTTGAGGTTCAACAGTTGGCAACTTTATAATCCTGGCTCCTACGCCAAAAGACTACTCTAGCTAATTTAAATAGAATAATTTGCTAAAACCTCTTTTTTAATTTTTTGAATTCCGACAAAAATGAAGGAATTAGAGGGGGGGGGCGGGATTTGGAACTTTCTTTTCGGTAAAATTTCTCCATTTTGTCACCGTAATTAATCGGTAATTAATTGAAATCGATCTCATATATGATGTTCACTTAATATCATGTACTACTTTGACGTTCCGTTAATCTCGGTCCTTCGAAACAAAGGTTTCTGAGAAGAAATTTTTTTTTTAGATTTACATACATTATAGGAAAACGTGTAATTTCCTACATTTCCTCGAATATCTCGATAATTATTGTTTTTTTTTCGAAAAATTTGTAGATAGCTTATGTAAAGAGAATTGATTGAGCTTTCCGACACTTTTTTTATTTTTTCTCTAATATAAAGAGCAAAAGACCAAATATGCGGACGTCTCAAAGCCAACCGCTACCCAGTCTATTAATTAGGGTGAAGACGTACCGCTCGGCTAAAGTACACCATCTGTGGGTCCCCACGCGAGACTAGTTTCTCGATCTGACGTCACAGTGCTTTTCGTGAGGAGTAGCGAGGATTTCAACTTTAATTATTTATTGCAAAGTAAGTACTGCGATTTAAGAGCTGATATTCGATGTGGCGTGTTTTTATACATAAACACACACTTTAATGAAATACAAAAAAAAATGGGCAAGTTCCCCATTAGCAAACGATGAATAAAAATCACCCCAGGACGAGCGGGGAGTATAAAAAGCAGCGTCGCTCGCAAACAATGCATACCATATATGTTTCTACCACATCACATCTTACGTGTCTTATGTCGCGTGCATTGAAATGAGAGAAGAAATCATTTTCGTGTGGTTGACTCCTACGCCAAGGGAGAATGAAACAGGTACGGACTTACGAGGACTCTCAGTTTCTATGGTGTAGTGCAGAGTTGTAAATTATATATTAATATGTAATAATTTATATTTGTCCTTTTGCTAGTATGTAACTTATTTATTGTAAATATTATTCGATCGAGGGATTATGAATGTGAAAGTGGCAGTTATATTGATTCCAGTGATAAAGAAAATCAAATTCCAAATGAGTTTCAAGTGAGAAAAAAAACGGCATTTCAAGGGCGGATCTGGACCTTGAGCTTGGGGGGGTAACATAGCCGCGTGTTGAAAATAACAAAAATGTTTTTCCTCGAAAATTAAAATTGATGAGCGGGGGGGGGAAAAAATCTCAAAAAAAAAATTTTGAACACAACTAAATATATTCAAAAATATAAAATAAAATAATAAAAATTATGAAATTTTAAAATGAAAGTTGATTGTTTACGGAATCTTGTTACCCCGTTACCCCCATAAATCCGCGCTTGCGGCATTTAAGTAGTGACGCAAAACACATTTGTTTAAACGTGTATAATACTCTTTTACAATGACAAGCTAATGAAATGCCAGACGAGTGTGAATCGTTTGAAAATGCATCGATTTTTACACGACTGTTTTTTGATTTTTCAATACTTTCACTCAACATATCTACGGCTGGGCCCAAGCTTTTTGTCTGGGACTTGAAATACGGTTTATTTATTACCATATCTTTTTAAAATCCAAATGCCAGACAGGAATAAATCGTTTGAAAAAATGGCTTTTTTTCGTGCACTTCTTTTAAGATTTAAAATATGTTTGGCCCACGCTTTTGGTCTGGGACTTGAAATATGGTTTATTTATTACCATATCTTTTTAAAATCCAAATGCCAGACAGGAATAAATCGTTTGAAAAAATGGTTTTTTTTTCGTGCACTTCTTTTAAGATTTAAAATATGTTTGGTCCACGCTTTTTGTCTGGGACTTGAAATATGGTTTAGTTATTACCATATCTTTTTAAAATCCAAATACCAGACAGGAATAAATCGTTTGAAAAAATGACTTTTTTTCGTGCACTTCTTTTAAGATTTAAAATATGTTTGGCCCACTAAAAATGTCTGTGAATGATACAATACATTTTCGTTTTGGTTAATTTTTACAGAAAAAATAATTTCACATGAGAACCAATCGTTTGATTTTCGCGGAATAGTTGACAACTTGAACAATAATTTTTTCACTGTTGGGCCCTCGGAATTTGTCTGGCGTTTGTTATATCGCGATAATTATAATCTATTTACCTATATATACAATTCCCAGATAAGAACCAAATCGTTTGATTTTGACCATTTTTTCTTACAACTTCGGATTGAAATTTCGGGCCTTCCGGCCCACGGAATTTGTCTGGCGATAAGCTTCCGTCGGATGTTTTTCTTTAAAACGTAAGTCTAACTTGACGCCAGATAGGAACAAAACGTTTGAAATTGCTCATTTTCATGAAATTTTCTTTTCTGTTTTCCGCTGAGGGGCCCTGGATAACCGTTTGATAAACACGAAAATGGTTAGTACAAATCAGGCACAAAAGGCTCCCAAAAGGCCAGATAGGAGCCAAACGTTTAAAAGAATCTGTCACTATCCCACGGTCTATAATGAATGATTAAAAGAAGCAAGTATTTAAAAAGATCAGCCATGTAATTTTTGCTAAAAATAATAAAGTTTAATGTATTATAAATAAACAAAAACTGTCTATTCTACTTAAAGGTCTCACAAATAATTAATTTTCATTGACTAGACACAATTTCAATTTTATATCTTGAAAAATGAAATTTTGTTTTGTACCAAGATTATGATGTCCCTAGTATCAAGCTAGCATCAATGCTCTATCAGTCAATGCACGTACTTACTTATTTACTAAGAAAGTGAATTTTAATAAAGCTACTTAAACATATGTTGTATTAAATTGAAGAAAACGGATGTTGTACATTGGAAGCACGTGATTTGATGTCACTTTCAGCAAAACCGGAAGTTCAGGCACATCAATCTAAGACCAAATAATGGTAAATAGTCCGGTCATTCATTTCCACCATAGCCCAGTCAATGAACGTTCAATAAGGGGGTCTAGAGGGAAATGCCGAGATCACAATTTTTGACTTGAGAGCTGTGTTTGGACTATTTAGGAGGTAAACAAACCAAAAGTTTCCGAGCGTAGGAGGTGGAGGGGATGCAGGGGGCACGAAGAAGGTCCCGGTTTTGGTTTTTCGCTTATATCTCGAAAACAGTTAGCCCTATATGCAAAATTAAAGCTGACTAAATTTTCTACAATAACGTTATTATAAATTGAAAATAAATTTTAATAATGATCGTAGACAAACATTTCTTGTACAGATATCCGTTTCACAGCAGACTGAACTGAAATATCAAATAAAAAATGTCTTTGCGTCTGTCAGTGTGTGTGTGCGCGCGCGTATAATCTATGTGTCCGTGTATACCGTTTCTTGTAAAAACGATAATTTCTGTTAGACTTAAAATATTTTATTTCAATTTGGAACATATGTAAAACAGCATATTACCATAATTCCTGTTGAAATTGGGCCATATCTGTAATACATGGTGATAACCAGAAGCCTACAAACTCTCATACGTAAAATACGTTTTATTTTAATTTCAGAGCAAAATATTACTACATACAAAAATAAGAAGATATATAAGATTTCTAAACCGCAATATACCGGGTGTATGTTAGGCAAACCAACTTTATTTAAATTAGATGATATATCAGTGTTATCCTAAAATAAGGAACATGGTATTTTTAATAACATTATTATGAAGTGAGAATTGTAGGCCTCTGGTTATCACCATGTATTACAGATATGGCCCAATATGGGCAATAGGGATTATTGTAATATGCTGTTTTACATATGTTCCAATTCCTGGCGGCAATTACACATGATTCAAGATGTTAAAATTGAAATCACCGCCTTATTTATATAACAAATTAAGATTTAGGATTGATGTACACAACATAAATATACGTAGGAAAAATATGTGATACGAACCTCAACGTATCATACAATTTGCTTAAAATTAGACTTAAGAAGCACTTATTGCAAAACCAGCGATCACGTTAACTCCTTACCTTATTAATCTTTTCTTCCTTTCTTCTTTCCGCTTTCTCGCTCTTTTTCTATTCATTATATTCTCCATCATTATAAAATTTTATATTATAATTTAGTGAATAGCAGAATCTGTTACTTAAAATTCTGAATCATTATTTATTTATTTATTTATTTATTTTTAAATGATTTGTAAATTTATCGATAAATAATTAACACAGCCCCACAAAAAAAAGTGGTCTGTCCGGCGGACCAGACCAGTGTATCCTTATGTATTTGGACCCGCTGAAATAGTGATGCAGATATTCGGATGACAGTAATTGCGATCGTAGTTAAAGCGAATGCAAGTGGCACTGAGGTTAGTAATTTTTCTCCCCAGATCTCAGAATTGATGAGCGGGGGGGAGAAATCTAAAAAACATTTTATTATCCAAGTGCACAATTGACAGCTCTTTTTTGTTTTGTACTTAAAATTAATACGAGTATATTAGGGTGGCCCATCTTTTTCGAAATCGAAATTTTTTTATTTCTCACCCCTGCAAATGGTTCCATTTGAAGAAAAAACAGTCCCCTCAAAATATTATTGAGGCAAATTGAAGGCAAGGGGTGCCGAAGAATGCATTATTATGCAATAATAAAAGTAAATGGAATTATTTACATTCTTTGGTTGATGCATTGTTTTTTTTTTTTTTTTTCATCAGCAACATTTATCTTTAGAATGACTAATCAAGTCATACAAATATCAAAGACATTATCTGTTGTGACTATGACATGTGTCATACTACTGTAAATTCGTAGTCTAAGAAAACTAGACTAGAAGTTTTTGAAATAAAACTCTCGTTTTATCTTTGTGTATTTTATTATGAAACGTTTTTTTCATACATAGTACCAAATATTATCCTAAATCTACAAGACATATAGTAATAAAAACAATATTTTTTGCACTAGGCCAAAGCATGCGACAGGGTTTCTTTTTTTACATTTGGAAACTGTGATTTATAATCATTTACAACTTCCAGTAAAAACTGTTTTTGGTCTTCATTTTTTGTTAAAATGTCATTATAGTCAGTAATAAGTTTGATTCCTCTCTCAGGGCATCATTTACAACTTTAATTTTGTTTACAATATTGAAACATCGGGTATAACTTTCATTATCCCTCCATGTTGTTGGATCATTTTCCAAAAATTCCATAGACAAACCTAATTTTTGAAAAAACTGTTTAGTGTTCTCGCATATGAAGTCCTGAATTTCCTTGTTTTCAACGTCAGTAATGTTACTAATCATAAGTCGTTTAATACCCTCTTGATTTGGTGCTTTCCTATTCAAAGCTTTAACCATTTCTCTTTTAGTGGTAACTGAAATATCGTCATCAAAGAAAGATAAGCCAACATTTACTGAATTAAGGTACCACAAATGGTTCACTATTTTCCTACTTGCGGCTTGACATATTTCTTTGTCAATATTTTGATAATTAATGAGTTCTTTACAAAAGTCTAAGTCATGAAGCGGTGCTTTACTAGCAAATGACGCTGTAAACTAGGCCTTTACATAAACCTTTACAATAAAGAGACATATATCTTCAATACCTATTTTTTCTTTTTTAGTTAGTTGGAACTGATCTTGGAAAAAAAATATTTTTAGACAGTAAATGGCTTTGGCCATCCAACGTGCATGATGAAATGCCCCTGGTTGATAGAATGTCGCGTGAGTGGGCTCTTCTTCACAAAAAGTTTAGAAAGCATTAAAAATTCTTTATAATCATCACGAGGCTGTTGCAAAGTTAAAGCTGCATTTAGAAACTTTACAATTTCGGCTATAACTAGTTGTAAAATGTGTTTAATTTTTGATACCTGAAATCCAGTTTTTAATTTATTTTGATCTATTTTAGGCCAAAATTTCCTAAAACGTTTAAATAGTGGCACATTTGGACCAGATGAGGAAGGCATTTTTGTGTCAAACACACTTCTCAAAACCACTTCAAAAATATGATGTCTACAAGGAAAATATAGAATATCTCTTTCTAATTTTTGTTGCAATAGTGTGGCTGCCCCATTTATATAAATAACCCATATTTGATGCTGTTGTATCACAACACAAAGCTATTACCTTTTCGTCCAAATTCCATTCACAAAGCACATCATAAACTGCTTCAGTCTGTTCTCTTCCAGTTGAATTGGGCAAAGCTGGTACTCCAAGTAGTTGTTCAATATCTCCACTAGTAACTAAGATAGCAAGTCTATCGATATTTCCCATTCCAGTGAGAGAAGGTAAAAGTTTTCCATCCCAATGGATGACTGGGGCCGGCAATTCAGAATTACCGAAGGCAGTTTTTAATATTTCAGCTCTTTCTTCGCGGATGCGTTGTCTAGAGCGCTGAAGTGTGGTTCTGCTGATGGACAAAGATGTGGTGTCATGTCCTAGTGCTTCTGCTACTGCCGTCAAAATATGGACTCCATACCTGTCGCTTATTTTGCAAGCATCAAATGCAGCGGCTATTTTTGGTGTGATGATGTTACATGTTCCATACAATCTCCTCTTTTTTGGCTGTGACGGGTCAGGCTGGTCTTGTAACAACTCTTCTTGGGCTTCGATTATTTCATCTTCATTTTCGTTGGAGTCGGCTGAATTACTACTTGATGATGGACAGGTGACTGTTTCCTCTAATCTAGCTTTTTCTTGTTGACTTCGTTGCATTCGTTCGGATAATTTCTGTAATTTCTCCTCAGCTGATTTTTCTTGAGAAGCAAGTTGGTAATCAATACCATGCATAAATCCAGGACGTCCCTTTTTTCTTTGGTTAATTAAAAACTGCTTATCTTCATCTATTTTCATCAACTCCAATGCATTTGCATGAGAAATGTCAAAGAGATCGTCCAATTTTTCAACGAAATTTTTTTCTTTATCTCCCACACTGGCCCTTTTAGCCGATTTTTGTAAGTTCCTCCACTCTGCATAAAGTTTATCTAGTTGTTTAACACAATGAAAATCCTGACGTATCGGAATGCGAGCTTTATCTCAATAAACTGACACCTCTTTTATTGTTAATTTAGCACTTTCATGTACACTTAGCTTCACTTCACGAATGTTATAAAAGAGCACTTGTAATACTTGTCTATTAGACGGCAATTTATTGCCAATGATTTGTGACGAATAGTGTCCAACTAAGTAAATGAAAGTATCCTTTCGTAAGGATCTAACATCAGCCATCGTTAAATGTTTTTTCAAAAAAGAACGTATGCTAGAACTTATAATGTCACCACTGTAAAACACAATTGCAAACTGACATAAAAACCTACCGTAGGTGCATTATATTTCCAAACTTCCAAAACAAATAATTTCTAGGAAATAATTACACCAATAAAACATTATGAGAAAAGAGGTAGATATTTGTATTTTAAGTAATTTCTACCTGAATGCGGCACGGGTTACCGTTCACCGAATTATCTGAAACTTTGACATAAATTATTCCTAGTATAATAGTATATTTTCGTGGGGTGAGACTTAAAAAATACGCAAAAAAAATTCACCCCCTATAGAGATGGGCCACCCTAGAGTATATTTTATTCGGATGAAATTTTAATACTCGGAATCAAGCGAGTATTTTGATACTCGGATTAACCGAGTATTTTAATTCGAATTCGCCCAACACTACGCTGAAACCGAATCCGAAGTCAGAATTGTCAGATTGGCTCGTTTTTCACCCCAAACCCCAAAAAAACCCCCCCCAAAAAAACCCCCCCCAAAAAAATGGTCTGTCCGGCGAACGAGACCAGTATATCTTTATGTATTTGAACCTGCAGAAATCGAATCCGCAGTCAGAATTGTCAGATTGGCTCGTTTTTCATCCCTAACCCCAAAAAACACCACCAGAACAAAACAAAATTGGTCTGTCTGGCGGACTATACCAGTGTATCCTTATGTATTTTGACCTTCTGAATCCGAATTCAAATTGGCTCAATTTTCATCCCCCAAAAAAACACTCTCGCTCCCAAAAATGGTCTGTCCGGCGGACCATATCAATGTGTTCTTATGTATATGGGCCCACTGAAACCGAATGCTAAGTCAAAATTGTCAGATTGGCTCGTTTTTCACACCTAACCCCAAATGCACCCCCCAAAAATTGGTCTGCCCGGCGGACAGTACCAGTGTGTCCTTATATATTTTGACTCGCTTAAACCGAATCCGAAGTCAAAATTGCCGGACAGACCACTTTTTTTTGTTTTGAGGGTGCCTTTTGGGGGGGTGAAAAGCGAGCCAATCTTACAATTCTGAGTTTGGATTCGGTTTCAGCGGGTTCAAATGCATAAGGGTACATTGGTGTGGTCCGCCTGACAGACCATTTTTTGGGGGGGTGTTTTTTGGGGTTAGGGGTGAAAAACGAGCCAATCTGACAATTCTGACTTCGGATTCGGTTTCAGCGAATACAAATACATACGGATACATTGGTCGGGTCCGCCGGACAGACCACTTTTTTTTGTGGGGCTGTGTTATTTTTATACAATTCCTCCTGTGTAATAAATGTGTTATTATATTATTAAAAAACATACAGGGTGTAATCAGTTTCATGTCATTAAAAAAAACTGGTAATGGGGACCGACTAGACAAACAAAAAACCTTTATGACGTTTTCCCCTAGGGGCACTTTGAAAAAACTGACCTAGGTCAACAATTTGAATATTAGGGTAGGAAGCATTTGAGAATCACTGCCTTTCGGGGTCAATAGACATGTAGTAGTTCCCAATTATACAACTATTAAATTGTCATAAAAAAATGCAAAGATTACCGACGGCGGCCCGCGGTTCAAAGCACAGAAGGGCGGCACCTTTGATGATCGCCTCAACCGAACCAATCATAAAAATGTAAACAATTCGTTATCTCTTTTTGCAGAACTGCAAAAGCAAATGATGGGCGTAGAAGTTAAACACAGCATTTCTTTACATGTGTGTTTTTTAATTTAGAACAAAATATTGGAGCTTTTATTGTTGTTTAAAATTTATCAGATTTAAATGTGGTTTATTAACATTTGTAACCTAAATTAGTGTTCTGGGTTAAAAGCTTAAAAAATGAATAATTATTGCATGACATTGGGAAATATAGAGTTAGACGTCTGAGATAGAGGATAACAGAATTATGTATATTTTAAGTTAGAAAAAATTTAATTTATTTAACGAATTGCCGATCAGATGTCGAAAACTAAAATTATTCGATAAATCTACAACTTACCAATAGAGTTGATTTACATAAATTGTTCGAATTGGCTTCCGTCTTGCATCAATACACTTTTCGGCACGTCGAGCTAAGGACATACGCACTCTATTCAACACTTTGGTAAATTAGGATCATTTTTTATGGTTTCTATGCACATTAAAATACCACACTAAACTATTAACTAACGTTGTCAATAAAGAAAATAAAAATAAAAACTTGGTCCAAAATCCACAACAAACACAAAAAGAACGAACAAGTAGTGTCAATAACATAAATCTTAACTGTAAATACGTGGTCCAAAATTCAAAAAAACGAAGCAACATATAAAACAACGAACGGCTTCTACGTGTGTACTTAACGAAATGCCCACAGAAACTAAAATACCGCACGACTAAAGACCTTACCTTTTAAAAAGCCATAAAAAAGTGTGACTATCAACTCATGTCCTCGTCGACGCGCAGCTCTAACAAAGGAACGCGGCACTTTGAAAGAGCCGTATTAGCGAATTTGATGGTTAGAGGCGCCGACATTGACGAATATAAAAGCCTATCCCAACATTTCAGCAGTTCTCGAACAATTTTACTGAAAATTTTCGAAATTTTTGTTTATTTTTTTTTCTAAAACTATGGGTTTAAAACCCCATGTTATATAAGGTTTTTTTGTTCGTTTAGTCGTTCTCCACCACCAGTTTTTTTTAATGACATGAAACTGATTACACCCTGTATATTCATTCAAAATGTTCATTTATGCTATGTCCCCTCTTTATTTTCGAAAGTGAATGTTTCGAGTCTAAATTAACATTGTCTAGCCATATTGATATTTTAGATGTGTTTATTGACTTCAGTGAGATTTAATTTGGAGGAAATCTAAGAGAATTCAGGGAAATCACTGCCAAAGGAGAAATTTGGTGTACAAATTTTAGGTTTTCCTCAGCGTAGCTTGATAAAATTATTATGGAACCACCGTCATACCTTGCAGTTTGAGAAAGATTTCACAGAAATCGCTTGAGCCAATCCAGATAAGAGTAATAATTGAACAAATATAAAAAACATACGTACTGGCCGAATTTAGAACCTCCTCCTTCTTTAAATTTCGTGAAGTTGGTTAAAATCTGCAATCGCCCATTTAAATAATAGCATACGATCTTATAAGTAAACATTACCAATGTTCAAATGTCAGTTATTTTCCTCGACATATATGAAATTATATGAAACAGCATATAATGCCATATAATGCTCATTTCACAGCGCAGCATCAGAATGTTATTTTAAAGCGAAACATCTTAAATAGTTTACTCACCAAGATAGGTACAGCACAATAAATGCGACAACAATAAATATTCTTTGAATATGTCACGTTTGACATTGAAAATATTGCGTTTTCTAATGTAAGTTTGGATAACGGAAATAGATAATTTTCGCAAACAGTCAACATAATTCGAATTCTATTTCCTAATCTGCTATCTACTAAAATATTTAATAAATTCGTTTCCTTTTATTTACAGGTGTGAGACATTTATTTTTGATAGCCAACAGAATAATTAATCAAAAACTAGCTTTTAACTGCTACTACTACAATGGCAATATTAATAAATCACAGTAACACTAATTAATAGAAACTATACGGAAAATCGCCCCAAATAGTACAATCGAATTAATTTAATTTAATTTTTTTTTCGCCGACAATATTCCACCTGCAAAGTTATTGTTGATTCTTATGTATTAATTATCTCCTCCTGATTATGCCCAAAAATTCCTTGTGCGTCAACAGTTATATGAACTTTTTGACGCGCTTTGACGCTTTCACGGATTTTCAATGTATATATCTGCTTAATATATCTTGTACTAGTAATCGGATGGGAATATTAAAAATACTGGATTATTTGAAATAAAATCCGATATGTATTGGTCAATCCGCCATCTAGGAAAAAAATAGAGAACATCAAAAATGCCTGAAAAAATCAAAATTGAATATATTTTCTATAAGGAGTAATTTCACCAAAGTTGGCAAAAATTTAATGCACCAATCCCGGACGTCGCGCCGTCTGTCAAATAGAATGGTCAAAGATGGCGGACGAAATAAATATTTAATTATTCGTCAATTATCAAGGAGGCATTGTACGTCACTGATTTTTTCGATTGTACGTTATTTTATGTACTTTTTGGGGAATGAGTTCATTTTCTTTTAATTTTCAAAAAGTGCATTTTTACCATTTTCAAAAATGCATTTTCTTTTTTTCACCCAATTTTCATCGAAAGAAAATGAAATATATTATAGAAAGTCTCGTATAATTTCAAATATTTAATACAAAATGAAACTTCATTAATTTGAAAAGGAAATTTATTAAGCATACGCGTGGTAAGTGACCCATCTTGGGAAGTACAGCGTTCTCGTCCCACCTTCTAGCAGCTTGTATATTAGTGTATACGCGGAAGTTACGTAATTTCAGACGAGGATTACGTAGTGGCTATACCATCCTTCGGAGGGGATGTAAAGCAGATGGTCCCTTGTCTATTAAATGTTAGGCAAGTAAAAGATCCCTACTCTTCTTAAGGGAAGAGGTTCGACAAAATTTCCAGGTTGGGGGTAGCTCGTCTCCTGGCGTCGGTGATAGGCCCTGGTAGCGGAAATAGGCCGACGTTAAATAGTTAAATAAAGATAATAATAATAATATATTGGTATGCCGATGAACAGAATAGCACTAAGAATAACGAGCGCATTCGTCGTTTAGAAAGAAATGTTTTGTGTTGATATTTCAATCACAAGTGACATTATGAAATCCTCGGTAAGTCAAAAAAATTTCTAGCTAATATTAAAGATAAGGACAGGTTTATAAAATTATTGCGCACAGAGTTAATAGATAATGACTTTAACGTTAAAATATGCAGAGAAAACGCCGATACTACAATCGTTAAAACTGCTGTTAATTTGAAAACCGAAGACAATCAACTTATAATAGTTGGTGAAAATATTGACCTTTTGGTCATTATGACTCAAGTAGCATGGAATCATCATAAGAAAATTTATTTTTACAAACCTAAGATTAATAGAACAACTGACAAATATTGTGATGAAAGTTGTTTTATCCAGAAAAATGTAATACAATATATTCTGCATTTTGTGGATGTGATACCACCTCGACATTCTCGGGAATTTTGATAAAAATAGTTATTTATGATACAAGTGTTAAAAATGACTTTTGAAGTGGAGCAACCCACGAACAAAATAAAATCATTTTTAACACGTGTATCATCCAATGTTTTTTCTACAAACACCATTAAAAGAACAATAAAGTTTCTTTAAAAAGATTTCAAATCCTTTTAATGGTTACCTCATAATTCTAGCAGTCTAGGAAATAGCGTGCAAATTCGACGACTAGTGGTTACCGTCTGACAGTCGGTAATCGAAGAGACCTTATAAATACAATTTTTTTTTCTCTCTGGAACTTTTTGGTATGGTGGGGGGATAGGGAGGGGGGGGGGGGGTATTTATTTTTAAATCGAATGATTATCGATATCTGTCCGCATAGGTAGTTAGTATATGTACTTCACGTATCCCAATTACGCTGGCAGACGAAAATTCCGAACGGCGCGCGCGCTAACCGGAACTAAAATTTTTTTTTTCTTCTTCCGGTTAGCGCGCGCGTCGTTCGGAATTTTCGTCTGCCAGCGTAAATGAGGGTATGTGAAGTACATATACTAACTACCTAGGCGGACAGATATCGATAATCATTCGATTTAAAAATAAATGCCCCCCCCCATCCCTATCCCCCCACCATACCAAAAAGTTCCAGAGAGAAAAAAATTTTGTATTTATATGGTCTCTTCGATTACCGACTGGCAGACGGTAACAACTCGTCGTCGAATTTGCACGCTATTTCCTATACTATATAGACCGTGGGATAGTGACAGATTTTTTTAAGCGTTTGGTTCCTGTCTGGCCTTTTGGGAGCCTTTTGTGCCTGATTTGTACTAACCATTTTCGTGTTTATCAAACGGTTATCCAGGGCCCCTCAGCGGAAAACAGAAAAGAAAATTTCATGAAAATGAGCAATTTCAAACGTTTTGTTCCTATCTGGCGTCAAGTTAGACTTACGTTTTAAAGAAAAACATCCGATGGAAGCTTATCGCCAGACAAATTCCGTGGGCCGGAAGGCCCGAAATTTCAATCCGAAGTTATAAGAAAAAATGGACAAAATCAAACGATTTGATTCTTATCTGGGAATTGTATATATAGGTAAATAGATTATAATTATCGCGATATAACAAACGCCAGACAAATTCCGAGGGCCCAACAGTGAAAAAATTATTGTTCAAGTTGTCAACTATTCCGCGAAAATCAAACGATTTACATTCGTCTGACATTTGTTTTTTTGTTAATATTAGGCAATAAGTAGTTTCAATTCAAGATTCCCAGACGAATTGGCTGGGTCCCCTGGATAGCCAGACAAAAAGAATAGCGCGAAAAAAATGCAATTTTTCAAACGATTTATTCCTATCTGGCATTTGGATTTTAAAAAGATATGTTAATAAATAAGCCATATTTCTAGTCCCAGATAAAAAGCTTGGGCCCAGACGTAGATATGTTGAGCGAAAGTATCGAAAAATCAAAAAACAGTCGTGTAAAAATCGATGCATTTTCAAACGATTTACACTCGTCTGGGATTTGCATTTTTAAAAAGATATTTTAATAAACAAACCATATTTCAACATATTTCAAGTGCCAGACAAAAATCTGGAGCGCAGCTGTAGATATATCGGAAATTTTGAGGTTCTACAGTTGGTAACTTTTTAATCCTGGCTCCTACGCCAAAAGACTATTCTAGCTAATTTAAATAGAATAAAATTTGCTAAAACTCTTTTTTTAATTTTTCGAATTCCGACAAAAATTAAGGAATTAGAGGGGGGCGGGATTTGGGACATTTCCTTTTCGGTAAAATTTCTCCATTTTGTCACCGTAATTAATCGGTAATTAATTGAAATCGATCTCATATATGATGTTCACTTAATATCATGTACTACTTTGACGTTCCGTTAATCTCGGTCCTTCGAAATAAAGGTTTCTGGGAAAAATTATTTTTTTTAGATTTACATACATTATAGGAAAACGTGTAATTTCCTACATTTCCTCGAATATCTCGATAATTATTGTTTTTTTCGAAAAATTTGTAGATAGCTTATGTGAAGAGAATTGATTGAGCTTTCCGACACTTTTTTATTTTTTCTCTAACATAAAGAACAAAAGACCAAATATGCGGACGTCTCAAAGCCAACCGCCACCAAGTCTATTAATTAGGGTGAAGACGTACCGCTCGGCTAAAGTACACCATCTGTGGGTCCCCACGCCAGACTAGTTTCTCGATCTGACGTCACAGTGCTTTTCGTGAGGAGTAGCGAGGATTTCAACTTTAATTATTTATTGCAAAGTAAGTACTGCGATTTAAGAACTGATATTCGATGGGGCGTGTTTTTATACATAAACACACACTTTAATGAAATACAAAACATAGCCGCGTGTTGAAAATAACAAAAATGTTTTTCCTCGAAAATTAAAATTGATAAGCGGGGGGGAAAAAAATCTCAAAAAAAAAAAATAGAATATATATATTCAAAAATATAAAATAAAATAATAAAAATTATGAAATTTTAAAATGAAAGTTGATTGTTTACGGAATCTTGGGGGGTAATTACCCCGTTACCCCCCATAAATCCGCGCTTGCGGCATTTAAGTAGTGACGCGAAACAAATTTGTTTAAATGTGTATAATACTCTTTTACAATTACAAGCTAATGAAATGCCAGACGAGTGTGAATCGTTTGAAAATGCATCGATTTTTACACGACTGTTTTTTGATTTTTCGATACTTTCACTCAACATATCTACGGCTGGGCCCAAGCTTTTTGTCTGGGACTTGAAATATGGTTTATTTATTACCATATCTTTTTAAAATCCAAATGCCAGACAGGAATAAATCGTTTGAAAAAATGGCTTTTTTTCGTGCACTTCTTTTAAGATTTAAAATATGTTTGGCCCACGCTTTTTGTCTGGGACTTGAAATATGGTTTATTTATTACCATATCTTTTTAAAATCCAAATGCCAGACAGGAATAAATCGTTTGAAAAAATGGCTTTTTTTCGTGCACTTTTTTTAAGATTTGATTTTCGTTTGATTTTCGCGGAATAGTTGACAACTTGAACAATAATTTTTTCACTGTTGGGCCCTCGGAATTTGTCTGGCGTTTGTTATATCGCGATAATTATAATCTATTTACCTATATATACAATTCCCAGATAAGAACCAAATCGTTTGATTTTGACCATTTTTTCTTACAACTTCGGATTAAAATTTCGGGCCTTCCGGCCCACGGAATTTGTCTGGCGATAAGCTTCCGTCGGATGTTTTTCTTTAAAACGTAAGTCTAACTTGACGCCAGATAGGAACAAAACGTTTGAAATTGCTCATTTTCATGAAATTTTCTTTTCTGTTTTCCGCTGAGGGGCCCTGGATAACCGTTTGATGAACACGAAAATGGTTAGTACAAATCAGGCACAAAAGGCTCCCAAAAGGCCAGATAGGAACCAAACGTTTAAAAAAATCTGTCACTACCCCACGGTCTAATAGACCATTTTAAGTCACGTAGTTTTGAAAATTTTGACATTTTGCTTGAGGGACAACCAAACGCAGTTTGCGTGGTTTTATATATTTTTTTCTAGTTTTTCTTGAGAAACTGTGTGTGTTTTCCTAATAATGTCATGTATGTTTATGTCTTTGTTCCCTCCGGGTAACAATTATGGCGGACCGACCTCCGAGGTAGGAATTCTTTGGGGTCCAATAATTTATGCATATATAACACAAGGGAACCCTAAGAAATTAGAATTACAATATAGAGGTAAATATTTCTAATAAAATATTTTCAGTATATATGTGCTACAAAGGTCAATCCTTTTTCCCTCCAAACCATATATGCTTTGGTAGTTTGTAGGATTTATGAAATAAATAAATCAAGTTTGCCCGTTGTTTGATACATGCTTGTCAAATGTGAAAAACTATTGCTATATGATGAGTTCCAATATTAATTATAGTCCAGAAGGAAGCGAATCGATTCCTCAACAAATTGAAGAAGCAGCTACAAGGGCAACTTTAGATTTGTTACCCACAGAATCTAAAAAACAATATGAAATAGCATACAAACGCTTTGTGGGATGATGCGATCGGAACAATATTGCAGGCAAGTACAATGAAAATGTAATGTTGGCCTATTTCGAGCAAAATTCTAAAATTTGGAAGTCTTCGACGCTTTGGGTACATTTTTCGATGATAAAGGCTATGTTAAATGTCAAGAACAATCAAGATATAAGTAAGTTTTATAAACTCACCGCATTTTTGAAGCGCAAAGGAGAAGGATATCGTCCAAAGAAATCAAAAATTTTTACACGCCAAAATATTGATAAGTTTGTTGCAGAGGCGCCAGTTGACAAGTATTTGATGTTTAAAGCAGTTACTGTAATGGGTATACTAGGCGCGTGTCGCCGTGAAGAACTTTGTCAAATGAGTTTAAACAATATTGAGGATTTAGGAAATACACTAGTGAAATTACCAAATAGTGAACTTTACACTGGACATTGTTTCCGTCGGACATCCGCTAGCTTGTTAGCAGACTCTGGTGCAAATTTATGTACAATAAAAAAAAAGTTCGAGTGTTGCAGAAGGATACTTGGAAGATTCGTTAGAAAACAAAAAGAGGATTGCTTGTCACATTCTTCCAAATAATTGCCCTTCTAACAATTCAGAAATAGAGCATATTAATAGTATTTCCTCCACTGCTTCAAGTTCAACTTCAACAATTTCTTCTTGTGAAGTAGCTTCCACACAAGGGATAAATATTACTAATTTTTTGTTAATAAATGTCATTATGACAAACGACGTCATTTTACTTTTTGCACTAGTGTTAAAAGTAAATCATGTGATCATTTTTAACGCGAGTTTATATAATATTTACATTTTTAATTCAAGTATGCCGTGTTAAAAATTTAGTTTTTAATAGTGTTTGTAGAAAAATCCTTTTTTAGAAAATGAAATGAAATACTTTTATGCTGAAAATACGCTAGCATGTAACTTACGTCATATTAAAAAAATGTTTATACAAGCTCTATATAAATTTGACCCAAAAGCAAATATGAAAGCGAGGGACAAACCGCGGAGGATATCTGGTGTACACTCAGAAGGAAATCTTAGGAAATCTCAGTAAATCTTTTGCATTTCGAATTTCTCCCCCCACGCTCTTCAAAAATTTTTTGAAAAAAAATCCAGGAAATCCGAAGAAAAGGAAATCTTTTGCTTTTCGTGAAAAAAATTCGAAGAAATCTTAAGAAATCCCAGGAAATCTTAGAAAATCCGAGGAAATCTTAAGTCGAGGAAATCTGTGTAATCTTCGTCAAAATTTTGAGCGCGTATGAAAGTTAATGACGCGATTTCAATGTATTGAGAACTACACTCTTAAAACGGCATGCAAATTGTCTGCAATTCCACCTACTGAAGAGGTAATAGAAAATGTAATGGAAAAACACTGTTTGTTCAAAAATGGTTAGGTTCTGACAAAAATTCGTTACAATTCGGGTGGCTTAAAACTGAGAATGGCTTAATGCCTGATTAGTCTATTGTCCATGTAAAGGAACTAAAACGTTAAAGGGTTTTTATTGTTTCTTATGTTCAATTGACCCCAAGATATGAAAAAACCGCAGAGTGCTACCATTTAAAGTGGTGCGTTTTTGAGATCGAAGTAAAAAGGTCCACTTTTCATTTTTTTTTTTTTTTGCTCGTAAACTATGAATTTTTTCTATAAACACGTCAATAGAAAAGTGTGTAGAGAATTAAATTTCCAATCGAAATGGCACCTTCAGAAGTCAAATTTTTTTTTTTTACAAAAATACATCCAAAAAAAAAGCGAAAAAATGCAATTTTTTTTTTTTATTTTAGCCTGTAACTATTTTCCGGGTACATTTAGGCATTGACATTGCTTCATAACAAAAAAAGCTGTCGTTTTACCCGTTAGAATGAGATTTTGTAAACAGTTTTACGATTAATAGTGACCGAGATATAGCGTTTCAAAGTTTGCAACTTTTAACTTTTTTTGCTAATTTTTACAATTTTTTTTCAAATTTCGTCCTGTAACTTTTTTCTGAGTGAATTTACGTGTAGACATTATTATATTAAAGTGAAATCTGACTTTACGCCCGTTGATATGGTGGCTGATAAAAGTCTCTACGACAAATAGAAACCTAGATACAGCGTTTCGAAGAGTGTTACTTTTATTAACTTTCTTCCAATTTTTACGTTCTTTTTTAAATTTCGGCCTATAACATATTTGTCAGATACAGATATTGCTACATGGAATGTACTCGCAGCAGTCTTGTTTAAATGGTCTGCAATAGAAGTTTATGTGATCAATAGTAACCAAGATATAGTCTAGATATAGCAGATTATTGTACTTAAAAAATAACTTTTTACATTTTTCCACTTCTGAACTTTATTATATCACGTGTTTTTTTTTGTTCAAATAACTTAGATTAATAACTTACATTATGAAATTATTCAAATGCTGGACTTAACATATTTTCAAAATCAAAGTCGATTTCTTCATCGGCATCTATGTAAACATCGTCTTCCGTTATTTGAGGTACATCAGCGTTTTCACAGTTCATTCCCATACATTCTTTGCAAAAACTGGAGCAATTCATTCCCAATTTCCTGCAATCACAATTTCTTCTGCATCCTTTGGTGCATTTACAGGCTATTTTTGCCAGCAAGACTTGTGGTGTGGGAGGTTTATTTGTCAAAATTGGTACTAGTCCATTTTCTGAACCTTTCCAACCCCAGATGAGAGGATTTATAATATTTCCTTTCCAATGTTGCATTTGCAAGTAAGTTCTTAAACCATGATGTTTAGTAGCATCAGTTGTTGGAGGCAATCAGGACAATGAGAATTTCGCACCTGTTGAATACTTCTGAAATAACTTATAGCGACAGGCCATCAATTTTCATACCGTATAGTAATGTTACAATACATTCAGAAGCAGAACCAATGGCTGCTGGACTTGCATTTTCACACAAAAATTCATTTAAATACTTTTCCAAAAGCAAAATATTCTTATTAATGAAATTCAAGAATTTCTTTTTACCAATACCAAAAAAGGAAGAGGTTGTATCACAGCCACTGAATGCATGGACGAAGCCAAAGTATTTTTGTAGATGATTAAATTTGAAACTATTATGGTTATATAATTTGGCAGTTACATTTCCTATACTAGGTTTAAAAAAATATATATTTTCATTTTCTTCTGGTAATAATGGATAGGATGATAAGAAGATCGACATCTTGACCAACTATAACAACATTTAGCAATATCTGTACTTAAAGCATTTGACAAATAAGTTATAGGCCGAAATTTAAAAAAGAACGTAAAAATTGAAAGAAAATTAATAAAAGTAACACTCTTCGAAACGCTGATCTAGGTTTCTATTTGTCATAGAGACTTTTACCAGCCACCATTTCAACGGGCGTAAAGTCAGCTTTCACTTTAATATAATAATGTCTACACCTAAATTCACTCAGAAAAAAGTTACAGGACGAAATTTGAAAAAAATAGTAAAAATTAGCAAAAAAAGTTAAAAGTTGCAAACTTTGAAACGCTGTATCTCGGTCACTATTAATCGTAAAACTGTTTACAAAATCTCATTTTAACGGGTAAAACGCCAGCTTTTTTTGTTTTGTAGCAATGTCTATGCCTAAATGTACCCGAAAAATAGTTACAGGCTAAAATAAAAAAAAATAAAAAATTGCATTTTTTCGTTTTTTTTGTTTTGTTTTTTGGACGTATTTTTGTAAAAAAAAAAAATTTTGACTTCTGAAGGTGCCATTTCGATTGGAAATTTAATTCTCTACACACTTTTCTATTGACGTGTTTATAGAAAAAATTCATAGTTTTCAAGCAAAAAAAAAATATGAAAAGTGGACCTTTTTACTTCGATCTCAAAAACGCACCACTTTAAATGGTAGCACTCCGCGGTTTTTTCATATCTTGGGGTCAATTGAACATAATAAACAATAAAAACCCTTTAACGTTTTAGTTCCTTTCAACCCTCTTTCTTTGTACATAGACAATAGCCTAGATGTTTTATGAGTGAAAGTAATGCTTCTCCTAGAAATTTACTAAGTGATATTTCTTGTAAATGTAACAAAGGCTGTAAAAATAATGAGTGTAGCTGTAGAAAATGAAATATGTGTTTATTGTAAAGGAAATAATTGTGTCAATGCTTCTTCTACCTTTGATGAATCTGCTATAGATAAGAGATGCGGTGAAATTATGGTATATGACGGTAATGAAACTAATAATGAGAGGGGAAATGAGGATACAAATGAAAATGAGAGCGAAATTGAATATGATGGTGAGAATAAAGAGAATGATGATTGTGATACCTAAGTATGTAATGATGTGGAAGAAGAAAATATCGAACAAAATATAAGTGACGATGAAGATGATGTTAATGACATTTGTAATTTTGAAACCGACAGTGAATTATCGGAACAAAAAGTTTTACATTAATAAGCACCTAAAGCAATATGCCCCTTTTATCCTTGAAGGGCCTGGAGCCTTGGGTGAGAGGGTCTAAACATTTAGAGACAAGGGACACACACCTAATATCCGAATATACTGGGATTCATTCCTTCTTCAAAATAAACCCCAGTGCCACGACGCGGCCGGGAGTGTGCTTGCCTCTCAACCTCAAACAAGCAGCGATATATATTTATTTTAATTTTAACTTTTATTTTTTACCTTTATTTTAACTTTCATAATTTTTAAAATTTGGATAAAAGGAAAACTTATTTCATCATAAATTTATTGATTTTTTTTACAATAATGCAATAAAATACGAAAGAAATAATAATAAAGTAATACTAGTAAAAACAAACATGCTCAAAAAATGCTCAAAACGCGGACCCGCGGCGTGCGCACTCGGCATATCAAAAACGCGGATCCGCGTTATAAAGTGAAAGTGTTAATATTTTATTTTATATTAGTTATTTTATATTAGGGGAAGAAACATTTATAGACGTGAAATATAGGTAATATAATATTCGAGGAAGAGATTTGGACCGAAAAATTAAAAAAAAAAAAAGTGAAAATATTTTTCCACCGAAAACGGGGGATACGCGTTTGAACCAAATCATTTGAAAAAAAAAGAATGTCCACCCTCGGGAGGGTTTAATCAACCGTCTAGGTCTGCTGTCTGGAATCCACTTACTCTATAACTCGTTCCATGTTATTTCAAGTATAACTCGTCGATAAATCACTCCCCAGACCCATTTACATATGAAAACATAAAGAGATCCATAAAAGGGGTGGTTTTTGACCGTTTAAGGGGATTGCGGCGGTCAAAAACTTCTACCACCACTTGCATCGTGTTGAGCACCCTCTAAAACGTGGGGGGGAGGTGACCCCCCGAGTGGATGCTTTATATTTATTTACTCTCTTTGCTGTGAAATATTGTCAGTCAGTGGGATAATATTTTCAGGTACTCATCCCTATATTCTTGGGGTTTTAGACGTCGCCTATTAATAAATCAGGAATATAATATATATATATATATATATATATATATATATATATATATATATATATATATATATATATATATATCTAAAACAGTGACACATTTAATATGAAAACTTTTCAGTTTAATAGTCCAGTCAATGAATGGTTTCTAGAGGTAAATGCTGAGATCACAATTTTTGACAAGAAGGTTGTGTTTGGACTATTTAGGAGGTAAACATACCAAAAGTCTCCGAACGTAGGAGGTGGGATATCTGTACAAGAAATGTTTTTCTACGATGATTATTAAAATTTATTTTCAATTTATAATAAAGTTAGAATACAGTCAAAAGATATACTATTCATTACTGAACCATAACAGATACGAAAAAAATTAATAGAAATATTATTGTGGAAAATTTAGTCATATTTAATTTTGCCTATAACCACCTTTTGATTAGGGCTAACCATTTTCGAGATATGAGCGAAAAACCAAAAACCCTTACTTTCTTCGTGCCCCACCTGCATCCCCCCCACTTCCTATGTTCGGGGACTTTTGGTAATATAAATAGTCCACTCCTAAGTAGTCCAAACACAGCCCTCAAGTCAAAAATTGTGATCTCGGAATTTCCCTCTCGACCCCCTTATCGAACGTTCATTGACTGGCCTATAAGTAGTAAAATGAAAATAATACAAAATGAAATTGTTTCATCATTGGAATTGTTATCACCTTCTTCTTCGGCGATGTCTTAAGAACAATTCAGGCAGCTTTGACTGTTGCAATTGGTACACGCTGCTAAGAACAAGCCAGCTTTTTTGCAGCCACGCACACGCACAAACATACGTATTAAATGATTTATTAACCAAGAATTGTAAAAAAAAAATAGAGTGATCATTGATATAGAGAACGTATACGAGCCATGGTTACCTATTAAAAAAAGTATTAAAGAAATAATCCTAGAAACGACCACAGTCACCAAGGACATATGCTTAATTAAATATTAATTTAAATATAAAATAATTTTAAAAATGTGTTACCTTAGAAATGAACAAAAACTGTATCATTTAATTTTCAGTTATCCTCTAAAATTTGCAAATTTCAAATATCAAATAAAAACAAGTACCTAACCACATATTAAACATGTAACATATACATGAAACTAAAGAGTAAAACATTCTTACTTCAAGCAAATAATTAAAACAAAAATAGAACCTAAGCACAAAGATAAATATTTTATTATCCTGATACATTATATGTTACTGAGTATGAATATTCTAGTAAGCTATTAACACGTTTATTTTATAGGATAATCTTGGATATTAATCAACCACAACCTACCTTAGGTGTAATGTCGAAATATTTGATAAAACTGGTATATACGCAAAGATAAGCTTGGTAAAACCAAAAATGCACACCTCGCAAATTACTTTACCCAACAAGCAAAAATCACTTCACTTTTAGTTCGTTAATTGATTAAAACAAGAAATGAATGGATATAAAAAAATAAACAAATAAAAAAATTATTTTTTGTTTCCTGTTCCACAATTACGCAAAAAATAATTTTTCGTTAAGAAATGATTAATAATTATTATTATTATTAATAATAATGTGCAACGACAGTAGTATTTATGATTAATCCCATTATCCTAATAAATTCATTACTTCAAATATATTCGGAGGAAAATTAATTTTACAGATTGACTTAAATTGACGCTAGTGCGTTTATTGTGAGTTTTGTTAAATAATTGCTTCCGACAGGAAGAGAATAATGAATTTCAGTAGAGATCTGTTCTGATAATAGACGAAGAGTCTAACTTCACACCCCGAATTCGTTCCAAATTATCATATGTGTGTTTCCCGAAAACTGCTAATCCTAGAAAGAAAGTTCCAAATAAAGAACTTGCCTTCATTCTTTATCTTTATTTCTTCTCATTATGCGAGGTATCTATTTCTAAACATAAAATAGTTTATCCCTAGAAAGAAATCATATTTTCTACATTTGTTAAAATTTGATCTTCATATTTAGCGGATGTAAGAAGGCGGGAGAGTAGGCAAAATCGTGTTAAAGTTATGAAACCTGTTTCTCCCCCGTTTTCGACGATGCTGAACAGGAATGACAGAGTGAAAAATGTTTTTAGTAATGCGCACCCCCTCTAATGGCCAAAAACCACCTTTTTTGCTTATTTCTCATATGACTATTTTTACACGGATTCTTTGTTTTTTCATGATATAACAGATGGTGAAAGGTGATGTCAGGTAGTGGACCGCAACCACCCTTGGGTGTAGAATCTACCCTGTCAGGGAGTGTAAAATTGTTTCCTTTGTTGTTTCGTTTTCGAGGATGCTGATAAAAAAAAAATATTTTTTCTGAAATCAATCGGCAATGTTTACATTTTCGGCGCGATTTCAGATCGAAAAATGCACAATTCCAGTATTTTAGTCCGTTGTTAAGAAACTATCAGAAGACAGACCGGAAAAGATCCGTTGCCAAGCAACGATCAACAAAACCGTACGGGAATGTTACTTTCCCGGCCTAGGCCGGGAAAGTAACATTCCCGTACGGTTTTTGATGTATATTTTAGACAGTAAATAAATACACGCAGAAAAACCAACTCACATTAAAATTGCATTTGTTAGTAAGCAGTTAGATTATAATGAAGAAATGTTATGCATTAATACAAATTCCTTAATTTATAATGATATTAATTGTAATTTCAGAAAAAATAGTATGTGTACTTCGGTGTGAAAGCACATTCCCGGACTTCGATGCTTGTTGGCCTCAGCTAGCGCCTTGGCCAACAATTTGCATCGTCGTCGGGGAATGTATTGCTTTCACACCTAAATACACAATATACTATTTCAGGTACTTAGAAGTATTTTCCGTGCACCCTTAAACGGACGGAAACCAACCCTTTCATACGTTTCACGATATCAATGCTCGTCAGGGAGTTCTTGTAGGGGAATGGCTAGAAATTTAGGTAGCGTTCATTGATAAGCCAACAATGGTACACTCAAAGAAAATGATAGGTAAATTCAACCAAAAAGAGCATATGAAATCGCGCCTATCTAGTTTCATAGCTAAATCAATCAGAAAAGAATAGTCATACAACTTTATTTGTTTTCGTAAACAAATAGTAGTTTAATAATCATATCTTCTTGTAACAAATTAAATAGTACAATGACATTTTTTTATGTTCACTAACCATTTTCAATTTGGTCTACAATTAAATAGTACAACGACTTTGTTTTTTGTTCACCAACTAATTTTTAAGTTGATCTACACTTTATTGTATGATGAAGTTTTTTTTTGGTTAGTTAAAATCTCAGTATTGAGACATCGTTTATAAGATCCATCCAAATATATCCCTGAGAGAATTTGAACATTGCAATCATGTTATTAATTTTCTATAAATTCATAAGAGTATAAGATAGTGCATGATTGATTATTGTCAGTGATTTGTATGTGGCGTCATCTGGGAATAATTTCTGTAATAGACTACGTGGTAAGCAAGCAAATTTTATGGTAATTCTTTTAGAACTTCTAGAAGACGACGATAATATTGGTTTGTCTACCAAGTACAATAATACAGCGAACTAATACTGGGTTAGAATTACAATTCGATAATAGTTAAAAATAAAATATACTATCATCTAGTTTAATTTGACAGAATTCAACAAAATAATAGTCAGACGAAAAAAATAATAGTCTTATTCATCTATTTTTTAAGTTAATGTTTGTTTTGTTGTACTAACAACTTTTTATTAATTAAAATAACAATCACCTCTTGTTTAAAAATACCATCAATATAATTTAGTTTATCAAAATTAACGATATTGTTAGTTAACCATTTTTTTTTGTTGAATTTACCTATACTATTTCTTTGAGTGTAAGAGTAAATTGTGACGACGGGGTTGGTTCCACCCCCTGGGGTTTTTTTTTATTTTCTAATTTGTATATTGAGTGGGGAGTGGTTTCAAAATCATCATTTGTCCATTAGACATCCTCATCAAAGATAAACCTCTCCTCGTAAGGATTTGAAATTCATGTTTCTTAAAACTGACATCTTCAATGAGATATACTTATTGGAAAGCAGAATCAAATGCTTTTACTTTTATTCATTTTTTGATTAGCATCCTCGAAAACGGGGGGGGAAGGGGAAATCGGTTAAATGAAAGAGTGAATTGTGACAACCTCTGGGGTTGTCACAATTTACTCTTACCATTTTCCTTTGCTTATCAGTGAATTACGCCTAAATTTCCAGCCATTCCCCACAAGAACGCCCTGACGAGAATTGATATCGTGGTTTTTGTCTGTTTAAGAGTAAAGGAAGGGTCGAACAGGTGTAAAACCATTTTTTTCTTGATCGACATCCTCGAAATAAACTGAGAGTTAAACATCTTTAACAAGAAACGGCAAAGGAAACAATTTTACACCCTCTGACATGGTAGATTCCACCCTTAAGGGCGGTTACGATCCACTACCTGACATCGCCTTTCAGCATCTGTTATATCCCCATAAAAAATTAGTCGATGCCAAGCTGTCATATAAGAAATAGCCAAAAAAATAGTGGTTTTGGCCGTTTGGAGGGGGGGGGATTAAATCCTTTTTTCACTCTGTTATTCCTATTCAGCACCCTCGAAAACGGGGAGAAACAGGTTTCATAACTTTAGCACGTCTCCTCACATCCACTAGTTAGGCCGTTTTCCTAAGAAGTGTGTATTGAAAACACGGTAATTTTAGATCAATTCATTGTTCCGTTCTCTCTAGTTAGAGCGAGTTAAATGAAAAAATTATTACTGATAAACACCGAGAACGAGAGAAATGGTCCGCGAAAACTCGTGACGGTGTTAAGTAATTATATATAACATTAAAATTTTCATCGCCTGAAGTCAAATATTTGGAAAAAATTTAATTAAACCACTCGACTAATCATTCTGAAATGCAATAGAGTTTTATTCTGGTTGTAGACGAAACGATTCAAAAATCAAGTGGATACGTTAAAAATTGGAATCCGCAGAGTGTTTCCATACATACCTACCTACATTACACCAACTGACATAGACATGTTTCAGTTTTCAATAGCAGTTTTAGGACTTAAATAAAAGTTTAAGTCAGTCTGAAAATGGTAACATTTTTTGAGTAGAATCTTGCCTTTTCAAAAAGCTAAAATTGAAATCGATTTCTTGCAGAATTAATCCACTATAAATAACTTCTATCAGCGAATGCGTTAAGCGAGAATAGAGAATTGATAGCAGAAAATAGAGAATAGAGCATATACTCAGCGGGATGTGCAATTACAAACTCACTAACCCTCATGGCTTGTTTAATAAGTATTCTCAAACCAGTTATTCTTGTCGTTTCTTTTGTATCTTATTTTAAATCCACTTTTGCTTTTCCATTGTATGAAAAATCTAGGGCACCAAGTTTGGGAGTATTTTTTAAATTTTCATACAAATTGAAGTAGACGAAAAACAAATAAAAAAAATCATCTAGAATTCAATATGAGCTTGACTTTTTTTCAGAGATAACGGAAACTTTCCATTTGAAAGTTCCCGGAACCAAGTTTTGACAAAAATGAAAGTTTTCAATAAAATATTGGAATATTTGAATATTTGAATATTTGAAAGTTTCCAAAATTCCGGAAAGTTTCCTTTGGGAACTTTCGGAATATTCAAATATTTTACTGAAAATTTTTATTTTTATCAAAATTTCGTTCCAGAAACTTTCATATGGATAGTTTCCTTTACCAATTTCTGATTTTTATCAAAACTTCGTTCTGGAATGGAAACTCTCAAAAATTTCCTGGAAATGTTTATTGGAAATTGTCCTTTACCCTCTCTGCTTTTTTTAATGTAATAAAAAGGTGAAGTATAACTTGCATTTTAAGGACAGCAAATCCATAATAAACTTATTAATTCCTAGTTAAAGATTCAGATTATGATTATGAAGACAACTCTCATTTCAACATTTTGCTTGGCATTCCAGACTTAAGCGTCAAATCTTGAACAGATGAACTTGGACGAAATAAAGAGTCTGTTAGGGGCTCTCGCTATAAACTAACAATCATCTGAAAATCTTGCACTATCTGTATATAGAGTGTTTTTTAAATATATCTATATATTCAAATCTATGAAGACTCGCATCTTCCTGGCATACGTAAAAATATCAATTTATCAAAATTCCAACAAATAACCGAAAAAATAAATTTTGAATATTACAAACAATTATCGAGTACGCCCATGATGTAGTGATGTTTCTGCATCTAACCAAGACCTTGTGGCGTATCGTTATGCGTCGGTGCCAAATGCAACAAGTAAACAATAGCAGCCGGTGTCAATAATTAGTATTTACTGTTGTCAAATAACGTACCGGTCGTTATGTTATAGAACCCTAGAAAATCAATCTAAGTTTATACAGTAAAAAAAATGAACTTAGAAAATATGCTCATCTTATGGCAGGTCACAATACATTTTTTTGGGAACTACGTCAAAAACTGATTTTTAACGTCTCCAACTGGTACTAAAAGTAAAATAGTCGAAAAAGTGACGAATTTCGACTTTTTACATTTTTGACGATGTGTGGCAAAAAGTCGAAAGTACGACGAACTTCGAATTATAATAGCTATTTGTGTATTAAGAGCGTAAAGTGAGGCTTTTTTACTCACATTTTGAAAGAGCAAAGTTGACGTTTGCCGAAGAGCTATGAATAATATCACTTTGCCGCACGTCTCCCATAACAAAGTACTTTGACACACACTTCAGTGCATCTGCACTTAAACAAACTTGGTTTGAACATTCGTAATGTGTTTTTATGAAATAATTATGTCCCAAAGCTGTTTTTAATATAATGAGAGTGGATGTAATAATGACAATTAACTACCTAATTTATTTATACGTAGAATACGAACTTATAATAATTAATAAAACTTAAACAAAGTGACAGCGATTCTGTTTTGTTCGTCTTACACTATTGTCTGACAATGTGGCACTTTGCGCTCTTAATACACAAATATTAACGTATCCGACGATATCTGGCACCAAAGGCAAAAACGTCCAAAGTACGCCCAAATTTTAAAAGTCGAATCTGCGCCGAATATAGAGTCAAAATTTTCCAACGTCCTTGGCAGAGAATCCGGAACTACATTTTACATGAATTTTATGTCGCTTTACGACTTATATTCATGAAAGAACACTTAACAAAAGCTTATACAATTGTATGAGTTTGTAAAATTGATAAGTAAAACAGAAAGTATTGAATCGAGGAAAGTGTAAAAAGCGCGTAACTTCCAAACGAATTTTTAAATTAAGAAGGGCAAAAATTAACAAGGTCGGGTTTTACCATAAAAATAAATTAAGTACATACGTCGACTTGATCTTGAGAGTCTTGGGACAGGAGCACCGGATGACTATCAGAAAGGTACACCCCCCAAGCCGGAAGGCGCATTTTGAATTTTGGAGAAGTTATTAAAAAAGTCCCTTAGCACATGAAAACCCTTATACGAATATTTACATATTTACATGGGGGTAACTCGAAAGCGCACTCTTGGCACTCTAACCCTATCGGATTATATGTTCTCAGCATGTTTCCGCAAGAAGGCAAGAAAGCCTTACACGACTAATATGAAGCTGTAAGAAGCAATTATCAAATGTCAAGTTCTGTGTATGATAAAATCGCATATTTGGAACTATTAAAACTAACCACAAGCGAACCATAATTTAAGTAAATATATTGTTGCCGTCAGTCCCAAGTCAAATAGCCATAATTAGACTTCTAAGAAATTGTTAATCTTTTTTGTGCCAGTCGATTGCTACTGTTATTCTCCATTGCATGTAGTTGAGGGAGGCATCTGTCCTTGCCGTGTGTAATAGGCAGGTATAATGAAATACTTTGTTCGCTGGATAGGCTAATTACCCGTTTATTTGTATACATTTTTTAACTTCGTTTACAATGAATGGTATTACTGAACTCTTGAATTTTCCTTGATTGAATTATTAACTTTAAGTTTAATCTCTCAGGCATTTTCGTGTGTTAGGCCAACAACTGAATTCAAAGGGATTCTCATTAAATCCTCAATCTTGTTATTCAGAACATCGATCAGAACACGAAAAGTAATAGGAGAAATTCTAAAAGGTAACTAAGAACCTAAGAAGTGATTAGAGTTATAATAATAGTTCCTTGAGGTGAAGCTTTTACACCAAAAGTTCTGCGACTGGACCGCAAGACACGTACCCCCTCCACCCCCCGGTGACAATATTTTCCGACCACCCTCCAACCACTACCCCACAACCGGAAAAAACACCTTTTTTCCGATTTTCCGATGCTAGGCATTTTTTTTATCGGAAAATTTTATTAATGAAAGTTGTTTAGAATTATCCAAAAACCCAATATTCAATATTTTATCAAAATAAAAAAAATTAGAAAATTTGAAAAATTGATAAATTTAGAAAATATAAAAAATACTGCTGATTACTTGACAACTATCTGACAGCTTGGGTTTAATTTTAAACAAAATTGTCATGAATTTTTTAAACAAAAAACCCATTTAAATGATATTTTCGGACTTTGACAATATTTTAAACAAAATTTCAATATTTTTTAATTTTGATTAAATTTTGGATTTAGGATTTCTGGATAATTCTGAACAACTTTCGTTAATCAAATTTTCAGATAAAAAAATGCCTAGCACCGGAAACACTGAAAAAGTAGTGGTCTCTCCGGTTTAGGGGTAGTGGTTGGAGGGTAGGTCGCAAAATATTGTCACCATCATGTTCCCCGCCCTCGAAAACGGGGGTGAAGATGTCTTGCGGTCCAGTCGCAGAACTTTTGGGCTCTTTGCCTTTTTCTGGTTTGCCTCAAGGGACTATAAGCAGTGTTTAAAGATAAGACAAGTGCATCATCAAAAGCAGATTGGAGAGAGCAGTAAGCAATCTATGGTAGGTGTAAATTTCACCTTAGCTCGTCTATTATGGGGCTCCGGTCCTTGATATCTCATATAAACTTAACCCCACCCCACTGAGAGTAGATAAGCCATCTTACGTTGGAGAAGGAGCGGCTTGGCGCCCTTAGTAAAAAAAAATGGTCATGTCCTTCAGATGAACGTTGGTAAGTTCATCTACAGTTGCACGTGCATGGTATAGTGAATTATTGTGTTTTTGCATTTTTAACATTGGCAAAGTTCACACACATTAAATGGACAATTTTTGAGCTCGATTATACTTTCTTTGTGGACATTGAGATGAAGGGATAAAAGTGAGTTAAAAAAAACTGTTGAATTTCTTATTTTAAGAAATGGCATTGGCCATCACAGTACATAATGACTCAAAGATTAAAATATGTGGATGTATTTTAAATCGCCCTGTATATGCAAAATTTCAATAAAACTGCTTTAGGCGCTACGATTGAACGACTTAAAGTCGAAATATGTAATTTGGATAAAAGTCTCTCAGTAGAATTAGTGGTAGAAAACACATTTTTTTACCTTTTCAGAAAGAAACCGAAGTGTCAACTGTAAAACACTATATATAACTTTATGTATTCTTTAATGTCTAGGACGAATTAGACAATATTAGAAATTTATGATGACAAGGTTAATCATAAATACGACACTAAATAACTCGATGAAGAAAACTCCTATAGGGAATTTTAAATCCAGCTGCTATTTCGCGATTTTTCAATGGCATTGTGATAAATTTTATTTTGTATGTAGTCTCTGGCGAATTTGATGCCAATTAAATATGACCTCCCTACCGTCTTCTTAGTATCTCGACTAATGGCATTTTAACGACGAATGTATCATTTAATTTCATGGATGTTTATTGTTATCAAGTCATGATTGTTTTAAGATTAAGAAAAATAATTTACTTCAAGGATGTACAGATATTGCAAACAAATTTGCCCTGCAAGAATTGTTACCTATACAGAGTGTTTCAGTTAAATGTCCCAGGGCCATTATCTCGAAAAATAATAAAGATATTTGAAATTTGTTAATGGCGCATGATTGATACCAAAAAGGCCTTGGAACATGGTCCATATGATTAAGGAATAAATAGTGAACAATTTTGATTATATAGAAAATTTTGTAAAAACCAGCCGTTTTAAAGCTACATGATTTTCTTCATTTTTCTTTTGTCTATATAAATTTTGAAAACTCCCGTTGTTAATAATTTTAGACCATCGGTTATTTAGAACTTTTATCTTATTAAATGCAACACTCTCTATATTAATACACATAATGGAAATTTTTAAAATTTTCAAATATCTTTATTATTTTTCGCCTAGGGACTGTTAACTAAAAGAACATATTTAGATATTTAGAATTTCGTTCCCTAGTAAATTGCAGAATATTTAATCAATAACTCCCTCCGCACATTGAACGATTCGGAGGAAAATTAGTATAGTGTAAATAATTCAAATACATTATTTTAGCATAAAAAATGTGATATCTCGTAACTTATTTGAAATAAACTTATTTGTTGTTGATCAGTTGAAAATGTTGTATTATTAGGATTTCTTTCAAATGTTTAAGCCATGTACTTCGGAAAATAGAGGCGCAGCTAAACTACACAATTTTCTCCATCACGAGAGCATATTAAATTTGAAAAAAATATGAAGAACTCGCCTCAAAAAGTTCATTCCAATGATATCTCAAACGATGGAAACAATCTAGGTTCCGCCTATAGCTACATCACCCTGCCAGACTTTCAGCACACGTCGCGTTACATGTTCATTATATATGTTAAAAGGAATTGGTGACAGAACACAGCCCTGTCTGACGTCTTTGCCAACTTTATATTTGTCAGAGTTAGTGTTGTCTTCTTTCATCAAGGCGGAGTTTTCTCCATACAGTCGGCGAATAATAAAGATCAGATGTCAGGTGTCTCCATCTCCAATAATACAGCACACAGTTTATCCCATTCGACATTGTCAAAACCTTATGTTAGTCTAAGAAACAGAGGTACATAAACATGTCCTTTAAAAAACCTTACTTAGGAGGCATTTGCCCAGGCAAATAATATTGACGTCTAGATTAAAAAGTATACAGCATTATTTTACTAGCGTGTGATATGACTCCTCTGTCAGTAGAGGTGACTGAATCAAAGCCAGCGAAGACTTAGTCACCGGGAGGATTCCTGGCGCTGCAGGTGGCGTTGAAAAACCTGAGCTGGAGAGGAAAGGCGTCAACATCGATGGGAAGTTCCTGAGTCACCTAAGCTTGGCTGACGACATTATCCTGATGAGCGGCGATGCCGACGAGCTTGGACTCATGCTAAGAGAGCTGAAGGAAGCTTTGGAGTCCATGGGCCTAAGGATCAACCTCCTAAAGACCAAGGCCATGAGTCGAGATAACATCCAGGTCACACTCGACTACCACACGCTTGAAGTTGTTGAAGAGTATGTGTACCTCGGCCACAACAACATCAAGCTTAACAAGGAAAACCAGAAATCACCAGGCGAATTGGCCTGACGTGGGCGGCTTTTCGAAAACTCGATCACATCCTCAAAAAACCGAACATGCCCATCAACTTGAAGTGGAAAGTATTCGACGTCTGCATCTTACCTGTCATGACCTACGGCTTCGAAACTATAACTCTAACATAAAACTTGGGCGAACCGGAGTGTGTCAACGGGCAATAGAACGTGCGATGCTAGGGAGTCGGGAACGAGATTATCAGAGTCGGGAACGAGATCATCAGAGAGAGAACAAGAGTCGATGTCATAGAGCCTATTGCGGCCGCCAATAAATGGCGCTGGGGAGGGCACGTCGCCAGGGATGACATCAAGTGGACGAAGACCATATTGCAGTGGCAGCCCAGAGAAACTAGGCGGAGTGTGGGGCGACCCCCAACAGGACGGAGGGATGAGGTCCAAAGGAAAGCGGGCAAGAACTGGATTTTGAGTGCTCAGGACAGACAGCGGTGGGAAAACGTGGAAGATCCAGGAGTGGACGAAAACAGGCTAAAGAAGAAGAAGTGATATTATGCCAACAATCTCTAGTTATCGCAGACATCTGTCGCTCCCTTTTTATGCAGTGGTACAAAGATTGAGGATCTCCAGTCATCGGACCTGTCTCACATATTGCCTTGCATTTTCTGTGAAAGATTCTCATTGTATCTTCACCAACTAACTTAAGTGCCTCGGCAGTGATATTGTCGACTCCAACTACTTTGCCTGTTTTTAGTTTTTGGTCACTTTCGCCAGTTCCCAATAATCTGATCACTGTCCGTTCTTAGAGTACCGGTGGGGTCATTAACTGATCACGTCTTAAGTTTAAAATTATGCGTAACCATTCTTACTTTTCTGAAGAGATCCTTACTATTATTGTAGTCAGCATGTGACTAGTTCTTTATAGACGTCTTGTGGGTAGGTATTCTTATATCTTACACAAAGAGTCTGAATTCTTCGCATGAGGTTTGTTTTACTCTCCCGATTCTAAGGTAGTGTTGACTCCTTGCGCCTTCAAATTTTCCCATCGCACTTCAGTCAAAGTTTCGGTAGCTATCCAATGTTGTTTCACATTTCTACGTGTATCGCTTTGTATTTCCGTTACTGTTCATGTGTTGTTCTCTTTTATAGAATCACACAGGCTAGTTGGATCTTCCTTCATTATTTAATAGGTTGACACCTATATACCTATTCCCCTTATTTATCTTGGAAAGCTGAACCATCAGTTATAATGGGCAAACGTTTTTGTATTTGCCTTCGACACGTTTTCAGCTTTTAGTCCGGTCAAGTTAGCCCTAAAAATAAGGGTACCCTTGCATAAATTCCCAAGAAGCTGAAAATTTACATGAACGTTAGAGATACCATTATAATGAAGTTGTGAAAAGTCCCTATTGATCACGTGTGTGCAAAAAATTTTATGCGAGGTCAAAGTTCGAAAAATGGGTTTTTTGGATTTTTTAGCGAAACGGTTAGTTTTATGATAAAAATATCTTAGACAAAAATTGTAGATCTTTCAATTCTCTACAAAAAATGGTCCTTACACTTTTTTTCCCTAAAATTCACCTTTTTTGAGAAAAAGCCATTCTAAAGTTATATTCTCCAAAATATGCCCACGTTTCCACGCCACCTATGAGATAGTGTACTTGGCGCTTCGTTTTTAATGTGGTTTCCCCGGTAGGCCTACTCCACGGTCTTTTTATTGAAGTTTAATATAATATTAGGTCTTCTTATTCAACTTCTTCTTCTTCATCTTCATCTTCCTGAGTTGACGTAAATTGTTCAAACAGCGATACATCAGTTGTTTCGTCGTTGATGTAAGGATCATCTTCTGTTGGAGATTCAGTATTTGAACACGACTGGCCTTGGCAGCTGGTGCATGCTGGTGAACAAAGTAAGCCTACTTTTTTGCAGCTGCATTTTAAATTACACCCAGCAGAAGCCGAGGTTGGAGGAAGACAAGCTAATTGAACCCTTTTTTTATTACGTGTATGTTTTGCAAAAGATACGTAACGTAACTTATCTATGGAAGTAATTTTTTTTGGAGCTCCATATACAGAAAGAAGAAAGCGAATTCCGTTGGTGATTAGAGTTTCTGGAGCAGAGTTCATATCTTCAAAAGCTTTTGCACATGTAATTAAATCTTGTTTATCAAACAATTTGAAAACTGTTTTTTTACCCCTCCGGAACATTGCTGATGTTGTATCACAGCCAGTCATAGCATGTAAAAATAGAATATGATTTTTACATTTAGGATAAGCCGATAAACTCATTTGGAAATATTTCCGATGGTTGTTGAGCCTTGCGTGGTTTTAAAAAATAAATTGTATTTTCAATTGGAGTTCGAGCAGTAAGTAATACCAACAGATCATCAACTTCACCAACAACAACATTGACATCAGTTGGATTGAATTGATTTATTGCAGTTTCTATAATGAGTACATCAGCGTCATTGTCAGCTTGCATACATCGTGATGGTAACGTTTTGCATTCTTCAATGCACAAAATAAAGTCGTGTATATAGTACTGTAGTTGCTAGCAGGCTGATGAATAAAAGGTAAAAACGAAATTTTAGATTTTGAAAAATTTATACCATTCTTCGTTAAGTATTCAATGTAACCATTCCAACCAGGTAACTATAAATTTTTCCATTTGCCATAGAACCATACCACGTCGACTTTTTTGAGGAAAGATACTGTTGTTTCATTTTCATAATCAAAATCAACAACTTTGATTTTACTGTAATCTACTACGCCATTATTTTGATAAACCTGTATTGGAATATGAGCTTTTGCGGCGAAATCTTTTACTGAAAGAATTTCTTTTATTCGTGGTATAGGCTCTTCAAGTAAAACTGAACTTGTTGGAGTAACAATTTGGATAATACCCATTATGTGAAGCGTATTATTACCGTCTAGTGTATTAACATTTATATCAGCATTGTCTGCAACATATTGAATAAACGTGCCAGTTTCTGGTGATAAGATATGAGGTGGACGATGAAAAACTATTGCTGCCTCGTACATCATAGTTTCATTGTAAGATGCGCACATACCAAAAGACGAAAAAATTTGTATGAGACGTTTTGAGGCAAACCGTCGATGAAAAAAACTGCGAGACCCAATTGTAGCTTGGACTAAGTCCGAGGCCGAACAGCAGTCATAATACTATGACTAATGTTAGTAGAGACTAATTTTAAATGCTCTAAATTAAGTCGTTTATTTTTTAAAATAATGTGTTCCAAAAAATAAGTCAGTGACTCTGGAATATCACTGTTAATATCTTCAAACATACGTCCTGGTGGGGGGTAATAAGAATTATCGATGACTACTGATTGAATATCTTCCCGAATGGTTGCTGCCGCAGCTTCCAGGATCTTGAATCGCTCTTCTTTGTCGATACATTTTTTTTTCACCCCAAGCTTGATTCAAGATATCATAATGATTATCAATGAAACATATAAATGTCAATTGTCCCGGTTTTTCAGTGATTATAACTTTATCACCATAATTTAATTTCAATCGTAGTTTGATAGTTCTATATTTAAATATTTACAAACATTTTTCAATTCTTCCAATGTAAATTGACAGTCATCACTATTTTCGATGTATGTAAAAATTTCTTTCATGGCGAGATTTAATGCCTCATCTCGAGGACGGCCGGCTTTACTTCCAGTGGTCGGTTTTAAAAAGGAAACATAACAGTCATTATGATACCTGGCCTCAGCAGCAACTAAATCATGCTCGAACCCAATGCGAGAAACAATAGTTTTTGCTGTGTCATCAGAACGAGACTGAGCTACTTGAAGAACTTATTCTTTGAATGAAAGTGTAGTAACCTTACAAAAATTCTACGCCTAAATTTCAGTGCTCACTTTTTTTTCATATTCTTCATTCAATTCATCGCCGCAAAAGAAACAACAATTTTTAAGGCAGAAAACTGATTCACTTACGCGTGCTCTAGTACAAAGAGGACTTATTTTAGAAGTACTGGCTTGTTCCTCTTCATGTTGTCTCTTCACTGCAGCAATAGTACTCTTCCGAGAGTAGTTTTACGACACTGCACATGAATTTTCACTGATTTTTGGTCTTTTAGGTAGCCAGTAAATTCATCACCTCTTTCAACACTTGCGTCAATCAACGTCTTCATGCCACGATCAACAGTAACAAATTCACTTGCATGCAGAGGTTGATTACAAACGAAGCAAATTTGCGACATTTTTTTAAAACTGAATACAGCACAAACTTTAGTTAAGAATATTTGCAATAACCACGTGTTTTCACTAAGAGGGAACGTTTAAGACTAACGGTATTTCCTTGGGACCTTAGAAAAAAGAGCAGGTAGACGGACACTGCCACGTTCACAATTGAACAGAAGACAGATGTTGCTCAAGGCCACGTGGTCACATAAAATTAGGGACTGGGTTTCTTTTCATCTCATATTCTTAGAATTATCATTCAATATTAATGTATTAGTCACGCAGACTAATAGTTTTACTTATAAGTACGTCCATAATGTACATAGGCAGCGTAGGCATGCATATTATGGAGAATATAACTTTAGAATGACTTTTTCTCAAAAAAGGTGAATTTTAGGAAAAAAAGTGTAAGGATCATTTTTGTAGAGAATTGAAAGATCTACAATTTTTGTCTAAGCTATTTTTATCATAAAACTAACCGTTTCGCTAAAAAATCCAAAAAACCCATTTTTGCGAACTTTGACCTCGCATAAAATTTTTTGCACACACGGGATCAATGGGGACTTTTCACAACTTTATTATAATGTAAACTTTCATGTAAATTTTTAGCTTCTTGGGAATTTATGCAAGGGTGAATGTCTATTTTGACCGGAGTATTTAACGAGAACGTAAGATGCACATGTACACATGCACTTTGAACCACAGCCAGCATCAAATATAGTTTTAGAACTTAGTGGGTATTAGAATTATTAGAGGTTAGCCTCTTGATGTGATCCGTATTATTATGAGTTGCTTCTAACATTCTATAATAATAATATTATAAGTAAAGTATAATGAACTTTCTATATTCATATTTTTTAGTTTTTATAAATTATGGAAAAAGAAATAAAAAAAATATTCGACCTATTTAAACAAATATACAATACGCATATCTAATTACACAACCGACAAAAATCTATTGACCACAAAAACTCCAAACTAATGGACTATGTGCCAGTGCTCATAAATCGCAAATCGATATCAAAATCGAACTCAATTAAATTTGTTGTTCCACAATGGTCGTTGTTAGGACCGCTGTTATTTCTAATACATATTAACGACCAGTTCTGTACTCTCAGGCATAAAGACGTTTACCGATCGACGACAATATTTGAAGGCTGAACGACAACGAAGCCGCCAATTTTGCCGGATACCGGTACAACCCTTAACGTTTCCTGCACAACTGTATTAAATTACACTTCAATTAAAATAATTTAATTTCTACTAAATAAACGAAAAGTCAAAACTGCGAAACTGCAGTACTGGATGACAAGGCACCATCGTACAGAATTTTCTCGGTAAAATTGACTTTATATTAGAGATAATCTTCCACATAGCTCTCTGCTACCGTGGAAGATCTCCAACCCCCCGTGTCTTTTGAGCCCTAATATATCAACACGCTTATTGGCTAACAATGTTGCCGAGATCCTTCTAAAAGAATGACTAGTATGTTATTGTTCTTTAAATAAGTAGAAATTTCCTTATTCCTGTCCTTATTTTTGTGAAATAACACATATATTATTAATTTTAGTCACTGTTCAGACGTCGGTAAGTAAATTACTTACCTAACAATCAGTAAACATAACTTACCGTCTTAGCAACATATAATATTGTAAATAAACAAAAAAGCTTGTATTAAAGAATTTAAGTAAAATAGTATAAAAAAATGTCTGCTTTCAAGCATATCATGGTCTGTTCCAGTCTGTCAGCCGTTATAGACTAGGCCCATAAGTGGGAAATCCATCTCTATAAAGTGCAAGAAGCATTTCATGTAACAATTGGGGAAACAACGTTCTTAGGGTATTTCGACCCCGTTGAATACGAATCTGTCTGTTGCCAAAGCGAAATTTAAACCGGAAATCCGGTATCCAAGATGGCGACCAAAACACTGTTGCCCTTGTCCGTTGGCTTAAAATAATAATCAAACATCTGCTTAGAGGTTTTCTCGGATGTCAAACACATTAGGTGTTTTCTTTCTACCAACAATCTTAGCTAAGCTAAGTAGTTTTAATGTCACACGCAAACTGTGGTACATAAACGAATATTTCACTCATCAGGCGTGACTGAAAAACTACTTAGCTTAGCTAAGATTGTTGGTAGAAATAAAACACCTATTGCTACTCTCAAAATTTACTTACCTTAAGTTTGGAGTGCATGGATTCCAAGATGGCGCCCAAAATGGCCGGCGAAACTTTGTTGTGTTTACGTACGCTCCGTGCGTCTTGTTGTATTTGAAGTGTAAAATCTGTCAGATATATAGTTTTTAGTGGTTGAATGTGTACTACTGTGTGTGTTACATGTTTTTAAGTAATATTTTACACCTTCCGAAATAAAATTTGGTAACAAAATTGTGTTACTGAAGGTAGGGGAGGCGCGTGTAATAGTGGAAGGGGGGGATATTGGACGAACCTTATAAGAATTTCAAATTTGGCGCTAAGAAACTGTTTTATGGTGTAAGTCATACTTTAACCTTTCATTTATGATATACAAGCAGCGTTAAGCCGGTAAGTGACAATTTAATAAACGTTTCAGGTGAACGTGTGGGAAAATGCTTATCATGCCTGACCCGTGGTGATGGATCCTGTCATGTGGGTGGAGGTTTCACCAAGATAGGTACATTCCCATCCTTATGACCCTTGAGCCCATCCCCAAGGACTGTACGGATATCCTAGTCTGTAATTGTTCATCCCAGTGCCTGGGTACAATGTGCACGTGCAAGAAGAATAGACTGACTTGCACCAAGTTGTGCCACAGCTCTACAATTTTTGAACTTTTTAAATGGTTGATTTCTTATCTTCCTTGCAACCTTGTCATAAGATAAAACACTTGAATGATTGTTTTGTCTTCCTTGCAACTTTGCATAAGCTAAAAACATTTTAATGATTGTTTTATCTTTCTTGCAATCTTGCAATAAACAATGTTTGAACTTTGAAATGGTCGCTTTCTTATCTTCCTTGCTTACCTCCGAGCAACAAAGTTTCAGCGGCCATCTTGATACCCTTGCACTCCAAACTTAAGGTAAGTAAATTTTGAGTATTGCAATGTGTTTGGCATTAAAAAAAAAAACCCTAGATAATTATTTTAAGCCAACGGACAAGAGAGATATAGGGCAACAAAGTTTTGGTCGCCATCTTGTATACCAGACTTCCGGTGCAAATTTCGCTTCGGCAACAGGCAGATTCGTATTCAGCGGGGTCGAAATACCCTAAAAACGTTGTTTTCCCAATTGTTACATGAAGTGCTTCTTGCATTGTTCTTTTTTAAAATGTGCCTAGTCTATTATGCAATTATGACATGGAGGCACTCTCATGCAAAGAAATTGTTTCTTTACAATGAACAACTGTGAGAATAATTGCTGGCTTAGGTTACAGATAAGAATGCCTTTGTGGAATTTAATATTTTACCAATACCATGTAGATACATTTTGGAATGCTTGATCTATGTACATAAACATTTAAATAAATAAAACAAACAGTAGTTTTCATTATCATAAGACTAGAATAAAAAATTGTATTCAAGTGGATTATTTTCTATTGGAGAAATTCCGAATTTGATCAGATCTGTTTCTAATTCCTCAACAAAATTTCACCTTTCATAACGTTCTTACCATTCAGTGAATACGAAAATAACATTAAGAATATGCAAATAGCAGAAGCTTTCTAGAGTGTTAATGAATTTCTACAATGAGACAACATACGTTTAAGCGTACTTTAAATATCTACTTCCAAAATTTCTTGACTATGCAGGGCTCCATTTTTCTATAAATTTTCTGTTTTATGATTTTATTGATTTTATCAATTTTACATCATAATCAAACTAGATTTTTAGGATTCATAACAAGTTATACAAGAAAAAACTATATTTATATCTCCCTTTTTTTTAACAATAATTAGTATCGTATCTAATGTGATTAGAATGCAAATATGTAGTTTGACATTTTGATGACGTACATGACAACTTTTTGAATGTGAAGGACGAAAGACGATGAAGACTCAAACCGAAAACAGGTCGGCGATAGGTGTTGCGTTGCTGACCACACGAGAAATCTAATTTTTTTGAAAAATCCACTATTGATAGATAATCGCAATACAAGCTTTTAGTCACTTCTTTGCGCTGATGAAAATTATAGACTTACAAGAAGTGTGTATACAGTGCATTTTCGTTTAAGTGCTGATTCTACATATAAAAATACTAAGAAAATTTCTTAGAGGCATGTCTTTGGAAATGCTTCGCATATGAGTACGGTGCCTATACAGATCTATAGATTTTCCTACGATAATCTGGAAAACATTTTGGGACATCTTGATATCCAAAAATAATAAGAAAAGTCATGTAGAGGTGTACCAAGACGTGTACCCTACCCTTTTAATTAATATATACATAGGCCTACTTCGATAAATCATAACGCGCAATACCAAACGAATAATCAATATTTTGTTTAAACTGCTTTTCCTCGAAAATGATTTGTCATACTCTTAATTGTCAAGAGTGGGTCTTTTTTATGTAGTGTTAGCAATGAATCACAATTATGTCTTACTACTAAAAATGTAAACTATAAAAAAAAAAGGAGAAACAAATGGTAATTATCCTGCGTTTCTCAATCCATGTTTAAAATTAATTTTGGTTTTATTATACAAAAATAAGCCTTAATATTGCAATATCATAAAGTTGTCCCAAAGATAATGATTTAAAAAATATTTCCAAACTTTCCTTTAAGTTTGTTTAAAAAAAAACTGTTTCTTGAAATTCATGACATAATTAAAGATAATTTAACTTCCATATTGTATAAATGCAATACGCAGATAAATTTTGTAATTCAATACGTACATATTGTTACGTATTTACACCCTTTTTGTAAACACCCTGTACCGTGGATCCGGAAATTATAACACCAGGGTAACGCTAAACACTAATTTATTAACTTACGTACTAATTACAACAATTAATTACTTCACTAATATTACACCGTGTACTATAATTCAATAATTCAGTCACTTTTGACCACTTTGCTTACAGCTTTTATCCTTTTTTAACTTCTTATCTATTTGGACTAAACTGTCAACTGAACTGTACTGTTAACTGAACTGTACTGTTAACTGAACTGTACTGCCATGTGCGGCCCCTCACTCTCTATTTATACTCCTGGGTAATTGATTCTGGATCTTTCTACATCTTTCGAGAATGTTCCAGTAGATGTTAGCACCGCGCGCCACGATTGCTGAACTTACCAACTAACTTAGCTTTCTGTTACTTATACATGGAACTTAGAGGGAATTCCCACAGATGTCTTTGGGATAAAAACTAACACTGCCCCTTCCTTAAGCCTGAACGTCCCGATCAGGCAATTTAATTAACGATAAATAACGTCATTGATTCGGGTGATGATTGAATACGGTCCTTCCCAAGGCGATTGAGGCTCCGAGATATCCATTTCTCTCGCTGCGGGGTTGTACAGCCAAACCAGATCTCCCACCTTGAATCATCCTGAACTAGCATTACCGTCATACCGAACCTTTATTGGATTACTAGCGATGGTGATCTGCCCTTGAACCAACTCATGGGTATTCTTCGGCCGTTCTCGAATTCCTTCCACATAGTTGCTTACGGAAAGTGGTTCCTTATTGGCAGCACAATTCTTACATTTGCGACACCAAGCCATCCTCGCGACTCTTAACTCAATAGAATCGTTCTCGTACTTTACTCAGCGTCTTGTTTACGCCAAACTCTCCGCGCCGGACATTTCATTATGCACCTCCATTTTTCTTTTGCTCGCAATATAGGCCCAATTCCGGCATCATTCAGTATATTTCTCTGGGGGCATCGCTTTCTCTAGCCAGTACCGCTCCAGTGACATGTAGGGCTCCACTGTTGACAATCTCGTCTTACATTGCCTAGTTTTCCGCAGCTATAACATCAAATACCCCCACTTGGCTTCCCACTACTTTGTCGTTTGTCCTGTTTCCCTGTCAGTAATTGATTTAACATTTTGTGTAAGTCTGTCAGTATAGTCTCTGGATTATTTTTGTTCCAATTCAACTATTTGACAACTTCAGCATTTATCTTATCAGGGCTTTACTGTCGACAATCTCGCTTAATATGCCCTAATTTGTAGCACTAATAACACCGGATACTTCCACCTTGGGTTGGCTTTCCACCGCTAGGTTGCTTAACCTGTTTTTTCAGAGAATCAAGTTTAGCCAATAATTTACTGAGCATTTCATGCATGTCCATAGTGTCCAGCTTCTTTTTATCCGGATATGCCTCTTCGACTCTCACAGCACGCAGTCTTGACCGTGGGGTATCCTTATAGGCAGCCTCTACTTCAAGGGCACGAACCAAAGCTTCGCTACTACTTTGACGCCGCGATAACCTAAGAACTCGCCTGACTTCAAAATTATCCTCCATTTATTTTTTATTTACAAATTTAAAATCTGTTTTCACAGAACACCAACTAATTACATTATATTACGCTCAGGTAGAAAGTCGCCTGAGATATGGTATCTGCTTTTGGGGGGACTCAACCCTCTCACATGACGTATTTGTGGCTCAAGAACGAATATTGCGGTGTATTGCTGGCGTATTGAGCACTCACACACGCAAAGATATTTTTAAAAACTATAAAATATTAACATTATATGGTTTATATATTTTCGAAATTTGTTTATTTGTCTTCAACAATAAAAATAAGTTTTTGACTAATAGTACTTATCATCAGGTAAATACTCGCCAAAAAAATGATTTACATGTACCATTCTCTAGAGTAAATATTACCTTGAAAGCTCCTAGCCGTATAGGTGCAAAAATATTTAACTGGCTTCCAAATACTATAAAATCTATAGAAAAGGAAAATATATTTTAAAAAAAACTTAAGACATTTTTGCTTGATAAATGCCTATACAATACTGCAGAGTATTTGAAATGATTGAACACCTCACCAGCATTTTATTTGAAGTAATGTATTTGTGACATATATATGTACATGTATATAGCGCCACTAGTTTTTGTTTGTTTGTTTGTTTTGTTTTAGCACTTAAGTCTAAAATTGTGACGTTTCTCATACAAATGTTTGTCTTCGAGAATAAAGAATTTTTGAATTTTTGAATTTTTGAATTTTGAATTTTGACCTCTTCGTTCCTTATGCCATTTAAAAAGGCCCCCAATTGTTCCTGAAAATATCCAGGTGCACTTAGGTATGCCAGGTGTGCCAGTCTCTCTATTGCAGCTTCGAATTCTTGTAAGCTTTCCCCAGTGTCCGTGATTTTAGCTGAGTCTGGTATACTTGGGCAAGGTGTTGGTCGCCATATCTCAAGTTCTTTGGACTTGAGATATGGCGGAGGAAAAAGCTGGAAAAAAGTTTTGGAAGCTGCCTTGCAGCAAAGTCCCTTTGTTTCTTTACTGGGATAGTCTGAAGTAACTCCAATACTTGGCTCATTAGTGCTAAAACTAATGCCATGGCATTTTCTTCATTATCCCAATTATTCGCAGACGCAGCTGCCTCGAATTGTCTATTATAGGTTGTCTATGAGCTTTGGCCGTCAAAGGAAGGAGGTTTTAATCGAGGACCTGACGATGCTACTAGGTGGCCTTCTTTCTCTCTCAATTGTCGTTAAAGTCGCTCTATTTCTCCTTCGAACTCATTCATTTTTCCTTTGATTTGACTGACTTCTGTCTCGACTACACCTACTTTATCTTCGTCCTTGTTTATATCTTCTTTGACTTCACTCTTAGTTCTTAGTTGGCTGAAATAATAGCGTCCTCTTAGATTTTCATTTTTTCATTCAAAATTTTCCTTAATTCTTCCTGGCGTCTTTCTTGTTCCTTTTTCTCCTCTTGACGTGGTCTTTCTTGTTCTTTCTCTTCTTGCTATCGTATTTTCAGATCCTCCATCTTCTCAGTTCGGTTTTTCTTCTTGACGTTGTCTTTCTTGTTGTTCTTTCTCCTCTTGACGTCGTCTTTCTTGTTCTTCTTTTTCTTCTTGGCGTCTTATTTGCAGATCTTCCATCGTTTTCTTCAATTCGTCTCTTTCTTCTTGATGTCTTCTTTCTTGCTCTTCCACAATTTTTCTCATTTCATCTTTCTCCTCCTGCCGTCTTCTTTCTTGATCCTCCTTTTCTTCTCGACGTCTTTTTTCCTGTTCTTCTTTATCTTTCTGGCGTTGCTGCTCCATCAACTTCCTAAACTTCACAAGTAAGTCCTGTATTTTTTTTTCTGCTGCCATGCTTCTTGTTGTTATCAGCATACGATGACGTTAACCAAGTGTATTGCACAATAGCGTTAAGAAAATCCAGATATCTCGTCGATATTTCCAATGGAACTTTCTAGAAAAATCTCGAAATAGCACAAAGGAGTTTTATATAGAGTCTACGTCGCTATTCAGTTGTTAAAATTCCACTATCTGCAGTAATTTTCAAATAAAATGTTCTATAAATTTTCGCAAACTAACACAAATAGGTCTTATTTAGTGTCTATGTCACTTTCCAGTTGAAATAATTTTATTATCTCCACTGGTTACCGAACAGGATGTTCTAGAAATTTTCGCGAACTAACAGAAATGAGTCTTTTTCAGTGTCTCTGTCACTTTTCAGTTGAAGGAATTTAATTATCTCTACTAGTTTTCGAATAGAATATTCTGAAACTTTTCCCGAAAACGAACTGATCACAGTTTTCAGTTCAAAAATAGTCCTTACACAACGTCCCGTCAATTCTCTGCGTCACCACTAATTCCCGAGAAGAACACTGTAGAACCTTCTCGAACTATCCATAAATCTTCTGTTATAATCCCCGTTAACTGAACTGTACTGCCCTGTGCGGCCACTCACTCTCTATTTATACTCCTACGTAATTGATTCTGGATCTTTCTACATCTTTCAACAATGTTCCAGTACATGTTAGCACCACACGCCATCTCTGAGACGATTGTCGAACTAACCAACTAACTTAGCTTTCTATTACTTATACATGGAACTTAGAGGGAATTCCCACAGATGTCTCTGGGGGTAGAAACATTCAATAATGTTTAGAGGTGAGTTGATTCTCTGGAGCATTATTTAAATTTTGTTATGTTTAGCGGTAGAACAGCTTTAGCTGAAATATGCTGTTAATAAAAACACAAAACGCACTACGCGAAGCATAGACTGGGTGTGTTTTATTATCGTTCAGCGTGCTAGAGCCGAAGTGTTTTGATGAAACTAGCTTTCCTGTATACTACTTGCAAGGTATCTATATTAAACACACGATATCATAAAGTGGAGATTCCATTCTATAATTTCAAACCGTTTTCAGATTGATATAAATTTATATTAAACAGATTAGTCGCTCACAACACACTAGCGCCGACTTGCGTCAGCCTGTCAAGCTAGTTTTTCTGTGAATATTCTTCAAGCAACTGATTCATTATCGTAATAAAATTATCATAAATAATAACTAGAGGAAAAATTATAATTTTTATATAATTGTTGCGCATTCTACAGCATACTCTTCGCAGTTTCTTTTCTAATTATGTTAGTTCTACGTCCCTCGAACCTAAAATGTAACCACTAGACCACCATTTATTTAGGGGCGTTACTGTCTATGACATGATGTGACTATGTGGAAACCATATTTTGATGGATATTATATTATGAAATGTATATTAATAAAATGTAGAAATATATAATGATAGGAATTACATTTCAAAATATTTCTTTTCAATTACAAAACATACAAGTTAAGAGAACATTTTTTTTTAAATAGAACGATTATTAACTTTTTCATTTATTGATGGTCGGTTTTGTTCTTCTAAGATATCATTAACTTAATTCTAAATTTTAACACAATCGGACTTTTTTTTCTTAAGTTATCATACTTACAAAAAACGTGACATAAGGACAGACGGACATTTTGATATTTTTTCAGAATTCGTTCACTAACACAGTGATGATTTTTATTCTCTCTACGAACGATATTTACGGCTTTAGAAAGGTGCCGATCAAATGCATAATATAAGTACTCTTAGTTTTCGTTATTTGCGAAGAGTGTAGTCTTTGGTAAAACCAACAATTGTTGCAAGTTGCTTTAATAAATAAGAAAAGTCTTTGATTTTCACAAAAAAATCACTTGAATTTTACTTCTTTAATCGGTCGTAATTAAAAAAAATAATGCACAAAAAAATAAACAAGTAAAAAAATTATTCTTTTTGTTCTCTATTTTCTATTTGATAATTGTGAAAAAAACATTTTTTTGATAAGAAATGGTTTATAACATTTAATAATTATTAATAAGTAATAATGTGCAACAACAACAGCATTTATTTATGATCTATGTTAATTCTATTATCATAACATATCAATAGCATGATATATATTCGCAGGAAAACTAGTCTTACGAATTGACTTAAGTCGATGGTAGGGCGTTTATTGTGAGTTCTGTTAAATAACTGTTTACAACAACTAAACTAAAAGGCGGATGATAATGAATTTCAATAGGAATCTGTCTTGATAATAGGCGACGAAAGTAACTTTATACCGCTCTCCGCAAAGGCATTCCGCATTTTCAAATACGTCCGTACGTACAGACCAACTGAGGCAGAAGTATTTCAATTTGTATAGTAATATTAGAACCTAAGAAATTTTATTCATAACAATTATTAATTGTTACGAAAACATTTTTCACCAAAATTTGTTTTTTGGAGATACCTAACTTAAAAAAAAAATTGAAAAAAAACTGAATCGCCTCACAGTGGGCCAGATTACTCAGTTGGGAGCCCATAAATAGATTTTTGATACTCACCAAACACAAAACCAATACTTTTAATGGGTTTACAGATGACTGTATCGAAATCGTACATAGTTATTTTCTTTTACAAAAATACCTTATCCATTGCCAATCACCTCTAAACAGTAGGCTTCAACAGTACGCGCAATATTAGTTAAAACTGATCGCAAGTTGATGTTCTCTGTGAGAAGGCGTGTCGACTTAATTAAAGTGATACTGTGAAGTTTTATCATGGCAACTGATACTCAAGGTATATTATCTTCATTGTTTATATCATTATACATGCATAAGATAATACTTTTATATAAACTGAATTACTTTGTTTAATTGAAATTGAATTAATAAAAATAAAATTATCACGAAGTTTACCTAGACTTATATTAAAAAGTAGCAGTTACGAACAGTAACCATTTACGATGCTGGAAAGCATATTTAGTGTACTTTAAGAAAATATACATTTTAAGTGGTAGCGGGTGGTAGACATTTTTAAAAAAATTGTTTTAGAGAGGAGCATCCACCATTGCGCGCAGCGAATTGATTGGAGTTTTTAAGACTAGGCTAGGTCTATTCAATCTCGGAGTGCTGAAAGTCAATCCCGGTTGACTGAATATATGATTTCCCGAATTGAATGAACATGAGTACTATAAGGAATTAAAAATTTATATTTCCACCAAAATAAATGCATTTACTGAGAAAGTATTGGCTACAAAGCTAAAGGAACAGCAAAACTGTACGTAGATCTCTACAGATTGTTTTACATCCCAGTAGGTAACAATAATACATGGTGGTCCATGGAGCAGATGTTGTCAAAGCGGCATTGCTTCTTGGCCAGTTGTCGGAAGAGACAATAAACATTTTTGACAACGTCATGAGCACAGTACGAGGAAAATGTTTGGATTTAATATCAAATACAAAGGTTTGTTGCATGCTTTATTTGTGTCTTCAGATCTACTGATTTCTAGCCTGTCACCAGTGACACGTAAAAGTGGTCCCCTTCCATTTGAAGTAATCTCATTGCTTTTGCCATCAAATCCTTCAAATATTATTCATAATAGTAGTGATACCGAGTAAACTATATTTATGGTCCTCACTATACAAATATTATAGGATATATGTATATTTAATAAACCATACTTTCTAAAAATGTATATTTATTTTTATCGAATACCTAAGCTGTAAATATATAAAGGTATTCATTTATATTTTTATCCCCCCCCCTCTCAACCTTTGTTTTCGTATTTTTTTGTAATTACTTATTGAATGAGGTACCTACCTCTTAATATACAGGGTGTTCCTCAGTGACGTTCTAATATTTTAGGGTGTGATTCTTTAGGTCATTTTATGAAGAAAACTTCACATGAACATATATCCGCAACGGCTTAAATTTTTTGCTATAGGGTGTTGAAAATTTTTTTTAATCATTATTTTATAATATCTCAGAAAGTACTTTAGATATTATTTTGAATTTTGGTATAAATATGTTAATAGGATATAAAACCACATATTTGAATTAGAAAAGTTATTTTATCGCTCTACCATTGACGTCCCAAACATGTCCTCTGATATTTTTTACTTAAAAAGTGGTACGGCATTGACATTTTTCCATGTGGATATTTTTTATGATTAGTCTAGTCTCTAGTCAATTCTACATGAAAAGTCTCTTACGTTTTTCTCGTTCTTGATTAAAACAATTTAATTCAAATTGAAACTAATTATATTATTAACATTGATAATGATAAATTTTGTTTTATAAAAATTGTCGGAAATTACCACCTCCACTATATGCTACCGGCCGTCTTCGCATCGAATTGCGCAGTTGTTCAAATATTCCCGGCGTATTCCGTATTATTTCACACGGGGCAACTATTCGTTCTCTTAAATCTTCTAACGTGTTGATGGGAGTTTTATACACCAGGGTTTTAAGATGACCCCACAAAAATAAATCCAATCCAAATGGGATCGGGGATCTTGCTGACCATTGCTGAGGTCCTCCGCGACCAATTCAATGATTAGAATAAACCACAAGTAAATGGTATAGCGAACAATTACACTGAAATGAACAGAAGCTCCATCGTGCATGTACCACATTTGATTCCTTAACGCAATTGGTACATCTTGGAAGCAACAGAGGTAGTTCTTCTTGGAGAAAAGCCAGGTAACATTGTCCATTAAGGCAGAAAGGCCTTGGCAGAAAAAGGTCCCACAAGATTATTACCAATAATTCCTACACATTAACCGGAAACTGCTCTTGGAAGGTTCGGTTATGGCATGGGGGTTTTCGTCCGCCCACACATGATTATTATGGAAATTTTGAATAGCATTCCAAGAAAAATTTGCTTCGCCTGTGAACATAATTTGTGACTCAAACTGCGGATTTAGTGTAACATTCTGAAGGTGCCACTGACAGAAGTTCACACGCTGTGGAAAATCCCTCGGAAGTAATGCCTGTACTCTTAGAATATGGCATGGATATAACAAAAAATCAACCAATATTCGCCAAACAATTTAATGACAAATATCCAGAGCTCTAGCAATCTTCCTCGTACTCGTCTCAGGATGTTCGTCGATTTCCTGCATCACCACTTCCTCAATTTCGGATGTTCTGACAGTTCGAGGTCTATCTTCCGATGTACAATTTTGGAAACTACCAGTTTTACAAAGACGGCGATTAAGATATCTTTCCTGATACATACTTCTAACTTTTGTTGCATTACCATCTGCGAGACCATATACGTAATTCATTGTCGCTATTTCCGCTTTCGTATAATTGACCATATTTACTGAGATATTCGAATAAAAACAGTGAAAAATAAAATAAATTCAATGAAACACTAAAAATCGAAGAAATAATACGTTGAGGTGGCTTTGAACATGAGTTGTTCGTGTTACTTTATGTCAACAAATATTGTTTTGAAAATGATGTTTGTAAAAACATCATTTATTCCAGGATAGCAATTTTTAATAAATCGCGAAATTAACCTAAATTATGAGGTTTTTTTTAGGTTATTTTCGCGATTTACAAAATATAGTGGCCAATGAACCTAAACGCACACCTGATTCGCGTTCAGCATGTCGAAATACATAGTGGAGTACCAGAAAAAGACCCCTTTTTTAAATTTTGTGTGCCTGTGTTATTAGCAGTGATCGAAATTTTCGGTTTAATTTCAGGTGCGTCGTTATAAGGATTTATTAAAATTATGGCGTTCCCATCAGCCGATGGCAATGCTAACTATTAAAATGTTTAGTGACCACGGTTGCTCCGACTTCCTCAGGGTCGTGAAACTTTTGTTTATATTCAAAATTATATTTAAACAATACCGGTAAATTAGAACCTCTTATATGGGCGCCAGCCGATTACATCGACAGAAGAGGAAAATAAAATAGACAAATTAATTAATAACACATTATTATTAAAGCCTTTAATAATGTAAAGTTCCTAAAAATTACAACAAAATTGAAAATGTATATATACACGCGCAACAAATGATTAAACTAAGGATATCACTGCAATCAGCGAAAAACCAATTTAAATAATTAAATTATTTACTTTAATAACAATTTAAAAATGAATACTAAACGAACACACTTTACAGTAACAACAACAATACGGAAAAACTCATCAGTCTCTATAGAGCCTATATAATTTGGCAAATCTATGGTGTTTTATTGTAAATATTTATTTAACAGCTGTTTTATGGTTCCCAACAAAATAATGTTTCTGCAATTTCCTATTACATAAAATTGCGTAAAATCAATAAGAAAATTGTAATGACTGTATTTCAATAAAATTAATTTTTACACTTATAGCGGCTTCTTCATCCGATTTGGGTGGTTCCACGCTTGGCAAATACGGTCCCCTCAATTTGATTAAAGATTAAATAAATACCCGCAGGGCCGAATTAAGGATTGGCGCGCCCCTAGGCTGATCATGCGCCCTCTTATTCATAATAAGAACATTAATGAGCGGGGAGGTGAAATCTGAAAAAAACATTTTTTGTCCAGATTCAAAATTGACGAGCGGGGGGGCGGAGCGGGGGAAGAAATCTAAAAAAAAAATTTTAGCGGGGGAGCACAAAATATATTTTTTTAATAAGCAAAAAACTCGCGACGCCCCTTATTTCACCTAGAGCCTAGTTAACCTTATGTATAATCCGACCCTGGTGGCCAGCGGCTACAATAAAGGCAGCGGCATTACTATAGGAGCGGAAAGATATAATATCTATCTCTTTCCGTTCCTATTTTCCTGTAAATAATACCTGTAAAATGTTGATATATTGAAAAGGAACATATAGGAGACGTATACATTTCCTTAATTGTCACAATAGTTGAACTGGTGCATGCCGGTCAAATCGCAGCGTTTTTTGCTTTAGCGCTTTTGGACGAACAATGAGACCGGCGCGGAAGGTATACAGAGGTGTACAGACGATCCAACCAAGCCAAAAAACCTTCTCGGTACACTTTGAAAATTGCCATGATAACTCGTAAAAGTGAGCTCAAATTCCAGCGTCTTCAAAGCGTACCGACAATGTTGGCTTCAGCAGACCAGCTCACTTTTACAAGTTCTCATGGCAATATTCAAAGTGTACCGAGAAGGTCGGTTGGTGGGTTGATTGGGTCGTCTGTAGACCTCTATATAAAGTGCAGCGCAGGTCGGGTGTTTTTTTGTACTATCCGCGGGTTAGGTAAATATCTCTTCGCTGAGCTATACAATACAGAGGTAATAAATTCGACAATTTTATCAAAATGAAATAATCAAATAACAAATAATTTTCTTGTATAAAAAAAAGTACCGACGTAGATGCAAGGAAGGCCTTCGGCTATACCCGGAAGGATCAGGCCCCTCGCATCAAATCATGAGCCCCGGTACTAAATTCACTGGTGGGCCACCGCGCCTAATAATTGATGAGCGGGAAAAAATGTCTGGCAAAATCTCTGGCAGGCCCTCGTTACGGGCCCCTCGGAACCCAACGGGCCCCCGCGTTTAATAACTGATGAGCGGGGGCGAGAAATTTGAAAATAAAAAATTTGCCAAAATCTCTGGAGGTACTCCGGGTCCTTCCAAACCCCCGTGCTTAATAATTGATGAGCGGCGGGGAGAAATTTGAAAAAAACATTTTTTGTCAAAATATCTGGCAGGCCCCTCGAGAGCCAACGGGCCCTCACGCTTAATAATTGCTGAGCAGGGGGGAGAAATTTGAAAAAAAAATGCCAAAATCTCTAGCGGCTCCCGCTACGGGCTCCTCGAGAGCCAACGGACCCTCGCGCTGGATAATTGATGAGCGGGGGGGGAGAGATTGGAAAAAAAAAATTGGCTAAAATCTCCAGCGGGCCCCTCGGAAGTCCGGACTCAGTACCCAATAGACCCCCCATATGGGGGGCCTGGGAAGGATTACGGCAATAAAAACTTCAGATATGGATAATTACTTTAAATGATATCTCATAAGTAAACGAATATTTAGGTATTTTGGTATTTATAATTCATAATACGGATATAATTATAAAATGTAAATAGTTACATAGAATGGGTATACATAGGCTTACACAAATTTATTAATTTCGGCCCAGATAAGACGGCGGGTACAAAAGCTTTTTATGCTTGTCTTTCCTTAAACAAACATTTTTTTACGCCCATTATCCCAACTCGATTTTATGACTATTCTATCCGCCAGCTCCTTATGCACTATACGACGCTACAATGCATTTTATTTTCCAAAAGTCAATAGTAAACAGTAAATGTCACGTCGGCCGTCGGGAGATAAATTTAGTTAGTTTTGAATTGCCGAAGCGCCCCCTCGCGCTTCGGCGCCTCTAGGCTATAGCCTATTTAGCCTTATGGATAATCCGGCCCTGAATACCCGGCCATCTCAGATGAAGGTTGCCTTACTTTCGCTATACTTCCTGGGCTATTACCAAATGAAAAGTTGTGAAGCGCTGTAACGCCACGTGAAACACGAGAATTCTCCCAGGGATATTTAATAATTTTTCAGTAATCAATATTATGCAATCGTTATCCAATAACTACTCAGCAAGTTTTCTCATAGGTGTCTAAGAGTTGTCTAAGAATTATCTAAGAAGTATATAGAAGGCCTAAAATAAAAATTTGACATTCAATACCCGAAATACCACTATAAAGTTGAAATAATTAATTATAAAAATTAAATGTATAAAATAAATTAATTTACCTTATAGAGCGGGAGCTAGGTGGCTTTTTCGGCAGCTCATCGTTTTATGAACTTTGAGATATTTTTATGGTTTAATAGAAGATAACGATTCATAACATCGACTTCTGTCGGGGCACCTCCTGTCAGGAGCGTCACGAACACTGTTTAAAAATCAGTGAAATCATGTCATCGTTACAAGGCTCATTTTTTGTGTGTGTACACATTTTATGTTTAGAATGAATAAAAAAGATCGCCAGAAGGTGTGGGCCGTCAGGAGCCGCAGCCAGAAAGGTAATAATGATACAATACATCTGAGGCACGGTACGGAGTCAAGTTAGCCGAAAGTGTTAAATTCCTGTATATTTAAGAGCCTATGGTACTTTTGTTGAAACTAAGAACTTTACGGGGAGGCTATTCTATTGTTGAAGGAGCTTATATTTACGTTTTAAAGAGGAGTCAGAACTTGTAACGATGAGTTTAGAGTTCTGAGATGAAATATGCGAAAAAAAATCCTATTTTCTTCAAAAATCCTAAACATTTTCTTTCTGGCTAGCCTTACTGACGGGAGTTTCTTTCTGGGAATTTTTTTCTGTATTCAAAATATTAAAATAAACATGCTCAACCTTAAAAAAGTTTGTAACGACCATGTTATATAACTCCGTTTTTTACAACTTTGACCTTTCTGGTTGCGCCCCTGATGGCCCACACTTTCTGGCGATCTTATTTTATTCATTCTAAACATAAAATGTGTACACACAAAAAAATTGGCTTTGTAGCGATGATATAATTTCACTGATTTTTATATCTTGAATCATGGCCAACTCGACGGGCTGACATATGCCAGAAGTCTATTTTGTCGTTATTTAAGTTCGATAGAATTAATCAGCGCATAGAAAATGCTTGTAACAATGAGTGTCCAAAAAAGCCACTTAGCTCCCGCACCATTAGTTCTTATTAGGCCTCGTTTCAAAACTACTTTTATTATTGAATTTGAACTTTCCAGAACACAATTCTATTAACCAAACACACAACAAGTTGTTATTATTTACCAAACTTAATTAATAGAGATGGTCTCTGCAGATCTCTCTTATCTTTCTGCCTACCCGCGGCCGTCGCGTTAATATCGCTTTTTTCCCCTCGCCTTTTTGTAACAAAAAACGACGTGGTTTTTTATATATGCTAAAAACTAGCAACCTTAGGAAATGCTATATTTATTCCGTTTATACAGGGTGAGGCAAAATCAAAGTGTTACAAAATATGCATACATTTTTAGTTGTACATATGTATAGTTAGTATGTTAGTATGTATAGTTAATTAGTTGTACGTTTTCTGTTATTCCAAAATAAATGAGAAATTCATAAAATGGGTTGTATTACATTTAATTTCGATTTAATTTTGTAAAAAAGAACAAACTTACATTTAATTTTTTAATGTAAAATTTTATATACCTATGTGCGCCACTGGAATTAAATCCAAATTCCGATTATTGGTTATTAGTCAATACAGCTAAATGAAGCAGTTTGGATTTAATTGTTTTTTCTCTATGACAAGAAAAATGCAAGATACTATTTTCATGTAGAATTGACCAGGCTAATCATAAAAAATATCCACATGGAAAAATGTCAGTGGCGTACCACTTTTTTGGTAAAAAATACAATAGGACATGTTTGCAGGGACGCCACTGGTGGAGCGATAAAATAAATTTTCTAATTAAAATATGTGGTTTTGTATCCTATTAACACATATCAAAATTAAAGATAATATCTGAAGTACTTTCTGAGATATTAAAAAAATAACGATTTAATGAAACATTCAACACCATGTAGCAAAAAATGTAAGCCGTTCATATGAACTTTTCTTCATAAAATGACCTAAAGAATCACACCCTGAAATATTAGCACGCCGTTAAGGAACACCCTGTATGTATATTTTGCATTTCAAGCTTCTGTTTTTGCTTCGCTAATATTACAATCTGACCCACTGTGCGCCTTCTAAAAGGGTCGCTAAAAATTATGAAATAAAATAAAGTTAATTGAACTTTATTACCTAATATTGAAATCGATTAAAAATACATGAATATCGTTAGATAATAAGGTTCAATTAACTGGGCGATAGTGAAATTTTATTTCATAATTTTTAGCGACCTTTTTTTAAGTCGATTCAATTTTTTTTTTTGAAAAATTGTTTTCACCCGTTTTCGTGGTCTGTTTATTTAGCTTCTACACAGTAAAATATTCGTTGTTGTGACTTTTAAGTTTTAACATCAGAGAAACCTGAAATTACTATGTATTAAATTTAATTCGCGATTCGCGGATTCGCCACTGTGAATTATTAACTTTTGACATCATATTCGTAATCAGCCTACTCCGAAAATACCCAACTAGAAATTTTAGTGCATATCCGACGGTATTTTATTTTTTTATCACAAAATAAAATTTTTCAGAAATCGATTAAAAATGTTTTCGGCGCAATTTCCGATGCCAAAACACGCTATTCTAGTATTTTAATCCGTTGCCAAGCAACTATCAGAAAACAGTCCGGGACTGTCTTATATAAATAAAGGTTACTTTCCCGGACTAGGCCGGGAAAATGGTTTTCCCGGACTATTCTTTATACCGGGTTTAACAGGATCATGGTACACCCCTTTCTCTTTGAAGCTAATTGACTGAAATCTGGGATATCCTATATACATGTTAAGCGGCACTTTCTGACATACAAGATATTTTTTTTACTTCCGGTTTCGCCGGACGTGACACTAACTTTCGACTTTTAAATGGAACATTCTATATATTATTGCATTATTGAATTCTGCATAATTTTCTGAATCTAACGATATCAAATAAGTGACATTTCAAACGTCAATATTTTTTGTAATATAATTTTTAATTTTCCATTTAAGTGTGCCTTGACGGTTCCGATTTATTCTAAATGACCCGTGTAATGCTAGAAAATCGAAATCCCGTCGAAAATACCAAATTACGTGATTTATGAGCAAATGAATTTCTTCAAAATGGTTTTTGGGGCAAAACTCATTTTTTTCAAATAGAACCATATTGGTACCGTGATACCATTTATTAGTACTATTAATAAGGAATTTATTCATATGTCGTGTTAAAATGTGCGATAAATACAAAGAACATTACAGCTAAAAGAAAATAAGAAAATACAATTTTGTTATATTATAAGGCTTTGGAATATAAAAAATGAGGACAAAACATTACAATTGTTCAAAATGCTGTCCATTAACGTCAATGCACTTTTGAAACCGCATAGCTGTTTCTCGAAGAACGTTCGCCAATTGCTGGGCCGTTATGCTATTAATTGCGCGTCATACTCGTAGTTCCAGGTCTTCACGGGTTGTAACTGCGCCACTATGGTCAATTTGCCAATATTAGGAGGAAAGTATTACAAAAATCTAAAAAATGTCACGAGGGCAAAACCATATTACCGATTTATTTCGCGGAAGCCTGCATTTGCGCACTTATATTTGAGTTTTAAAAAAAGTTTCACAAAGTTTCACCGAAATTTCTGTTGTATGTCGTAGGTCAGTCTCTGTACTTTGGAACATATACTGAGAGTTTACTTTCTTGTACTTTTATTAGAAGATATTTTATTTTTCTGCAGATGTTGTCATTTCCGTGAAGAGAAATTACCTGTTTGAATTGCTGCTGAATGAAAAATTGTTAGCTGATGGAGCATCCGTAAGGACTGTCCACAGGATAATTGAAAATATTGAACAAGAGAAAGAAGACTAGCGCGGGTTGTTAGGAGAAAATGAAAAATTTATTCAAATTATTAAGCTATTCTTATGTAATTTACTTAAACGCTGACGGTCTTGTAAATTTAATGTGGCTTCATTTAAAAAAAAAACATTCTGGTTGGTTAAATGGAGAATTAAAATATGAAACTAATAAAAAAAATGTATGTGAGCCTTTTAGGTCGAAAGTAGGTCAACAGTCAGAGTTTTAGTAGTAGTGGACAAAAGTCGAAAAGAAAAAAAAGTGCAACCATTATTGGAACATACTCCAGAAGAGTTTAAACTTAGCAACTCAAGCCGCATATCATGCAAGTGGTAAACGTAATGTGGCTTCCGTAATAAAAAAACTTGGAAGGAGCTCTCCGCGTACAGTATTCCGGGAGTAAATTTTGAGAAAGTTCCGAAATATAAGGTTGCATACAGTAATAAAAGAGGTAAAGAAAAACGGTGTATATATAATAGACTTTTTTTTCTTGAAATCGTCGAAAAAAAGTTGTCACTATAAAGTATCAGCATATAGGTGATTAATTGCAGAGGCATATTAAATAAAAATATACAAGGTGTTTGGTTTGAAAAAATTGAATTATGGCAGTTTAAATATGTAAAAATTTAAATCATCGTGGAGAACACCCTGTAGAATTGGGTTCACCTCTGAGAGTTCTGTAAATTAGTAAATTAGTACATGGTCTCGACTAACATTCAAAATGAAATGACGCTCAAATTTACGAAAATGCGTCTTTTGCAGATTTTACTATTGAGTGTTCCATTTAAAAAATTCTGACATTAGCTTGCTACCACTCTGTGAAACACCCTGTAGATTTGAAACTAATTTTTGAATATTACACTCTTCATCTCCCACAATATTTATCTGAGACATTTTTTCTAATTTCAAACGGTTGAGGAGATATTGACTATCCCCATGCTACTGACTCACCCTGTATATATTTATGTATGTATTTTTTATGCATCGTATCATAAATTAGACATATTTAAACAAAAAGATACTTCTAAACAAAAATAGAGCTAGAAATGAAGTGTTAATAATATTTTCCTCCTAAATATGGCAAATTGACCACTGTGGCGGCGGTTGCCTAGACAATATTTTTTAAACGACCCTAAACAAAGGAATCAAGAGGTGTTAAATCAGGTGACCTTGGAGGCCCCCTCACAGGACCATTCGTCGAAATTACGTTTTCTCCGAATCTCCATTGAAGGTAATCAATTATTGTCCTTGAATTATGGGGAGGAGCGCCGTCTTGTTGGAAATACATTCCCTGTCCTAAATCCAAAGGTAACTCATCTAAAATGTCCTCAATCTCATTTTGCAGCAATCTTAAGTATCTAGCACCAGTCAGGGATCCTTCAAATATTATTGGGCCAATGATTCTACTACCGATTATTCCAAGCCAAACATTGAAACCGAACCGCACTTGAAAGTTACCCTCCCAGAATAAATGTTGATTTTCTTGTGAGCAATATTTTGTATTTTGTCGGTTAAATAACCCCAAATTTGTAAACCTAGAGTCGTCCGAAAATAAAATCATTTCCAAAAAATTATTGTTTGGCTGCACGTTATTCTGCAAAATCCAATTGCAATATTCCATCCTACGTTCGTACTCATTTTCGTACAAGTGCTGGTGCAATTGGTATTTAAAAGATTTATAGTGGTAATTGTGCAAAATTCGGCTTACTGTTTGGTGACTGATTTTCAACTCAAGCCCAATTTGCCTTAAAGAAACCGTTTTATCAACTTCTATTCGAGCCAAAAAATTAATTTCCGTTCTTTCGTCAAGAATGAAATTTGAGTGCTACTGGAGCATCTCAAATCTATAAATTTTGAAATACGTTAATTAGAAAATTCCTGACATGTGCTGTTTCTGAAATGAACGTTACTAACTATAGTCCAGCCAACGGGGGTACTAATGAATGGATTTTGATGAAACCTTGTGCAATGTGTTTGTAATGAAAAATACATGAAAGTTCGAAAAAAGGCTCTACAAGTGACGATTTCTGCAAGAAAGAAACCTAATCCAGACACCATTATAATAATTGAGGATCAGCGCTTTTATGGTGCGTCCGCTGGCCCGAAAAAAAGGAACTGTACAAGATTATATTATAGAAATTAAAACAATTGTGGGAAAGCATTTAGGCCGCGGGAACGTCCACTTAGTATTTGATCGTTATATTGAATACAGCACCAAAAACTACACTAGGTCTGAGAGGGGCAAAACCGCTAGTAGAAAATATAAGCTGACCAATTTAACACAACTACCGGCCCGAAAGGCAATAATGGGTGAAACTGAAAACAAAAAACAATTGATTAACCTTAGCTAAGAAGCTGCCCTGTCAAAAAAATCTCATCAATCCGTATTGAAAATTATCTAAAATTAATAAGTATCTATGAGAACCTATATGGTCAATAAGTTTCTATAAGAGTTAGGTAAAGTTGCTGTTGAAATTGTTATCAGTTTATATCCGCATTGACCAGCAAAATGAGTCAAGCCATATCCATTTGTTAATCCAAACATTTACTTATACCATATCAATGAGAATTTATGAGCACAGTATCTAATGTAATTCCGTGATTAAAAGACAAGTGTTTCTTTAAGAAACGAGCTGCATTAGGTTAGAACAGTTTGGATTTGCAATTGAAGATTATATATAATTATAATGTTTGAATAGGGATTTATGAGATCAGTTTCTATGAGTATTAATGTTTTTTTTCAGTAATATATTAAATGTGTTTTCATTTGTTTGAATGGGTAAAAAGAAAGGTCAGTTTTCAACTGCAATTACAAATACAAGTTTAATCGCTTCGAATGGGATTATATGCGATCAATTTCTAAAAGTATTTATGCTGTTTTCCGAATATAGTTATGATGAGGTTTAATCAGTAACAAATTGTTAACTACTTGTTATGATATGGTCGGAAATTCCAAGTACACGTTTAGTATTCCTTCAAGAGGATTGATGAGAGCGATTTCTACGAGTATCTATTTGTTGTTCCTATAGTTAATTATATAAGTCTTTATCAGTACAGATTCGGATTTAATTTAAATATGAAAATTATATCAGAATAAAGCAACCAAATATTTTAAACAGTATCTATTTGTAAATCCAAACATTTACTTATACTATCTCAATGAGAATTTATGAGAACAGTATCTAATGTAAAACGTGCGGCTTTCCGTGGTTAAATGGCAAGAGTTTCTATAAGAAATGAGCTGCATTAGGTTAGAACAGTTTTGATTTGCAATTGAAGATTCAAAATTATAATATTTGAATAGGGATTTATGAGATCAGTTTCTATGAGTATTAATGTTTTTTTTTTCAGTAATATATTAAATGTATTTTCATTTGTTTGAATAGGTAAAAAGAAAGGTCAGTTTTCAACTGCAATTACAAATACAAGTTTAATCGCTTCGAATGGGCTTATATGCGATCAATTTCTAAAAGTATTTATGCTGTTTTCCGAATATAGTTATGATGAGGTTTAATCAGTAACAAATTGTTAACTAGTTGTTATGATATGGTCGGAAATTCCAAGTACACATTTAGTATTCCTTCAAGAGGATTGATGAGAGCAGTTTCTACGAGTATCTATTTGTTGTTCCTATAGTAAATTATATAAGTCTTTATCAGTACAGATTCGGATCTAATTTAAATATGAAAATTATATCAGAATAAAGCAACCAAATATTTTAAACAGTATCTATTTGTAAATCCAAACATTTACTTATACTATCTCAATGAGAATTTATGAGAACAGTATCTAATGTAAAACGTGCGGCTTTCCGTGGTTAAATGGCAAGAGTTTCTATAAGAAACGAGCTGCATTAGGTTAGAACAGTTTTGATTTGCAATTGAAGATTCAAAATTATAATGTTTGAATAGGGATTTATGAGATCAGTTTCTATGAGTATTAATGTTTTTTTTTCAGTAATATATTAAATGTGTTTTCATTTGTTTGAATGGGTAAAAAGAAAGGTCAGTTTTCAACTGCAATTACAAATACAAGTTTAATCACTTCGGATGGGGTTATATGCGATCAATTTCTAAAAGTATTTATGCTGTTTTCCAGATATAATTGTGAAGAGGTTTAATCAGTAACAAATTGTTCACTACATGTTATGATATGGTCGGAAATTCCAAGTACACATTTGGTATTCCTTCAAGAGGATTGATGAGAGCAGTTTCTACGAGTATCTATTTGTTGTTCCTCTAGTAAATTATATAAGTCTTTATCAGTAAAGATTCGGATCTAATTTAAATATGAAAATTTATATCAGAATAAAGCAACCAAATATTTTAAACAGTATCTATTTGTAAATCCAGACATTTAATTATACTATCTCAATGAGAATTTATGAGAACAGTATCTAATGTATGGTATTTAAAGTAGATCCGAATGCATACTGATAAAGACAAATTTTCTATTGGAACAACAAATACATACTCATAGAAACTGCTATCATCAATCCCTTCGAAAGAATACTAAATATGTACCTGGAATTTTCGACCATATCGTAACATGTGGTGAACAATTTGTTACTGATCAAACCTCATCACAATTATATTCGGAAAACAGCATAAATACTGTTAGAAACTGATCGCATATAACCCCATTCGAAGTGATTAAACTTGTATTTGTAATTGCAGTTGAAAACTGACCTTTCTTTTTACCCATTCAAACAAATGAAAACACATTTAATATACTTATTACTGACATTAATACTCATAGAAACTGATCTCATAAATCCCTATTCAAACATTATAATTTGTAATCTTCAATTGCAAATCAAAACTGTTCTAACCTAATGCAGCTCGTTTCTTATAGAAACTCTTGCCATTTAACCACGGAAAGCCGCACGTTTTACATTAGATACTGTTCTTATAAATTCTCATTGAGATAGTATAAGTAAATGTCTGGATTTACATATAGATACTATTTAAAATATTTAGTTGCTTTATTCTGATATAATTTTCATATTTAAATTAGATCCGAATGCATACTGATTAAGACTTATATAATTTACTATTGGCACAACAAATACATACTCGTAGAAACTGCTATCATCAATCCTTTCGAAGTAATACTAAATATGTACCTGGAATTTCCACACGTAACATGTAGTGAACAATTTGTTACTGATCAAACCTCATCACAATTATATTCGGAAAACAGCATAAATACTGTTAGAAATTGATCGCATATAATCCCATTCGAAGTGGTTAAACTTGTATTTGTAATTGCAGTTGAAAACTGACATTTCTTTTTACCCATTCAAACAAATGAAAACCCATTTAATATATTACTGAAAAAAAAAACATTAATACTCATAGAAACTGATCTCATAAATCCCTATTCAAACATTATAATTTGTAATCTTCAATTGCAAATCAAAACTGTTCTAACCTAATGCAGCTCGTTTCATATAGAAACTCTTGCCATTTAACCACGGAAAGCCGCACGTTTTACATTAGATACTGTCCTCATAAATTCTCATTGAGATAGTATAAGTAAATGTCTGGATTTACAAATAGATACTGTTTAAAATATTTGGTTGCTTTATTCTGATATAATTTTCATATTTAAATTAGATCCGAATGCATACTGATAAAGACTTATATAATTTACTATTGGTACAACAAATACATACTCGTAGAAGCTGCTATCATCAATCCTTTCGAAGTAATACTAAATATGTACCTGGAATTTCCGACCATATCGTAACATGTAGTGAACAATTTGTTACTGATCAAACCTCATCACAATTATATTCGGAAAACAGTATAAATACTGTTAGAAATTGATCGCATATAACCCCATTCGAAGTGATTAAATTTGTATTTGTAATTTCAGTTGAAAACTGACCTTTCTTTTTACCCATTCAAACATATGAAAACACATTTAATATATTACTGAAAAAAAAACATTAATACTCATAGAAACTGATCTCATAAATCCCTATTCAAACATTATAATTTGTAATCTTCAATTGCAAATCAAAACTGTTTTAACCTAATGCAGCTCGTTTCTTATAGAAACACTTGCCATTTAACCACGGAAAGCCGTACATTTTACATTAGATGCTGTTCTCATAAATTCTCATTGAGATAGTATAAGTAAATGTAAAGACTTATATAATTTACTAGAGGAACAACAAATAGATACTCGTAGAAACTGCTCTCATCAATCCTTTTGAAGGAATACTAAATGTGTACTTGGAATTACCGACCATATCATAACAAGTAGTGAACAATTTGTTACTGATTAAACCTCATCACAGTTATATTCGGAAAACAGCATAAATACTTTTAGAAATTAATCGCATATAACCCCATTCAAAGTGATTAAACTTGTATTTGTAATTGCAGTTGAAAACTGACCTTTCTTTTTACCCATTCAAACAAATGAAAACACATTTAATATATTACTGAAAAAAAACATTAATACTCATAGAAACTGATCTCATAAATCCCTATTCAAACATTATAATTAGTAATCTTCAATTGCAAGTCAACCTAATGCAGCTCGTTTCTTATAGAAACACTTGCCATTTAACCACGGAAAGCCGCACGTTTTACCTTAGATACTGTTCTCATAAATTCTCATTGATGTGGTATAAGTAAATGTTTGCTGCTCCATTCTGGTAGAAACTGATAGAAATTTCAGCAGCAACTTTACTCCAGGCTCCAGTAGAGGGAGCTGTATACGTGTAGCTAATTCATATCTAATCTAATGTGACCTAAGGAACTGAAATGTGTTTGTTAAATTAAAAACAAAGCAGTCTCTTTCACTGCTAACTCATTCATTGCTTCTAGGCTAGAACAAGAACACCCGAGGAAATAAGGACTTTGCAGAATTTTGTGTTTACCACAATATTAGTATTTCTATTTGAAATATGCAATTTAAACTGTACATTTGTCGGCATGCATATCCAAATTAATACTAATAAAAAAGCAAAATGGAAGTTTACAATAAAAATACATCTGTAAAATATACAATTGAAACTGTACATTTGTTGACATGTATATCCACATTAATACTAATAAAAAACAATGTTGAAATTTACAATAAAAACATGTTGATAAATGGTGTGTTACATACGATAGATACTGGAGAAAGGACGGACTGGAACTCTTATGATATTACTTATAGAAAAGTTTAGAATCTCTTTAAAGTTGTATCTGTAATTCCATATGTTTACAGATATAAGGGCAAGGGTGCATTTGCAGACACTAAACTGTAGATTTGTTGATGTATATTTTATATAAGTCCTCATGAAAGGGCAACATGATAATTCCAAATAGCTCATTCAGAATTACTGTTTCATAACCGATTTAAAACTTAATAAAACAGATAAAATCCTGTCTGTATAATACTAATATAATTTATAGGAACGATAAAACCGCATCACTTTTTTTTTTATAAGTTTCTATGTGGAATTTTTGGCAGGGTGATACTATGATTGTACAACAAGCTATAATTGAAGCTAAGACCAATCCACAAGCCGAAATAATAGTTATGTCAGATGATACTGATATGTTTCTGTTACTTTTGTAACTTGGTTGAAATTATTAATCACGTTTTTAAGGAGTCCAATGTAGCTGGCCGTGCGACAGTTGATATAAAAGCGTCGGTGTTAAAGCATCAGGGCATAATACCGGATGTTTTAGCAGCGCATGCCCTTAGTGGTTGTGACACCACTGCAATGTGTTTTGGAATTGGTAAGAACAAAGTTTATAAAGTTTTAAAAAAGGATACTCTTTATCATACATGGGCGAAATAAATCAAGATATTAGTGACATTACAAATCAGGCTGCCAAATTTGTATCTGCGTGCTATGGAAAACTTAATTGCGAATCAACATCTGAGGCTCTACGTCTGTGGGCTGAGAGAACAGCGTGCGGAAGGTCACAATTACCTCTTTTACGATCTCTTCCGCCAACAAATGCAGCATTTATTGAAAACGTGAAACGTGCCCACTTACAGACCTGCATTTGGAAAAATGCGTTGCAATCAGACCTTCTAAATCTACAGTCATCCAATTACGGTATTTATAAAGATGTCAATGCCAAGTGTTCGTTTCCGATCACTTTACCAGAGAAAATAGAAGTGGCACCTTCTGATGTTTTAAAATTAATTAGGTGCTCCTAACTAACCTCTACTGCCACTGTGAACGACAATGAAGGCGAAGAAGACGAATGTTCACTTTCCAATGATCAAATCGATTCAGAAAATGATGAAGTCTAATATATATAAATATAACATACTTTTGGAACACCCTGTATTTAATTTTTTTTGCTTAAATTTTATACAAACCTTATGAGAAGCAAACCATTTGTAAAAAACTCGTTTATTTACGTAACGTTTACAAAAAAATTAAAAAGAGTGATATTTCACCTACTTACTTATCGGACGCCCCGTATCTGGAGTTGCTCAAGGATGACGCTTTGTCATCACTTGGATAACAAAACTAGGAGACCCTTAGACCCCAAATCCGTTTTGAAAAAACTTAATACGATATTGTTGGGTTTTCTCCGTGGCTGCCAGACTATTCTTATTTACTTTTAGCTGTAATTTTGTTTGTATTTATCGCACATTTTAATACGACATATTAATAAATTTCTTATTAATAGTACTAATAAATGGTACCACGGTACCAATGTGGTTCCATTTGAAAAAAATTAGTTTTGCCCCAAAAACCATTTTGATGAACTTTATTTGCTCATAAATCACGTAAGTAATTTATTAATAAAATATTGACGTTTGAAATGTCACTTATTTGGTATCGTTGGATTCAGAAAATTATGCAGAATTCAAAAATGCAATAATATACAATAAAAATCGAAAGTTAGTGTCACTTCCGGCGAAACCGGAAATGAAAAAAAAATCACTTCTATGTCAAAAAGTGCCGCTGATTATGTATATAGGATATCTCAAATTTCAATCAATCATCTTCAAAACTAAAGGAGAAAAAGGGGTGTACCATGATCCTATTACACCCGGTATATATTGTAATATGTATATATTTTTTTATTCTGCTTATATATTCATAATAATATTGATTGCGATTGTTTAAAAAATAGTACGTGTACCTAGTAGTAAAAGCACATTCCCGGAATTCAATGCTTCAACGCAATTTACATCGTCGTCCGGGAATATATTGCTTTTACTACTAGATACACAATGTACTATTAATGAAATGAAATTGTCACTAGCGGCTAAAAAAAATCTTGTTTCCTCACCTTATACTAGACGTAGCTTGAAATTAATATGGGACCACCGCCGGTGGGGTCGAATTCTTTTTTAAATTTTATAAAGCCGGTTAAAAAATAGAAATAATTATATTTTAATTTTTTTTGTATTAATTTTTTTTTGAATTTCGACTCGAAATAACGAACTAAAATCAAGTGACTGTTTGTACCCACTAGGTAAAGCAACTTGCGGAGTGAGCACTTTTTATTTTATTAAAGATTTATTGTTATTGTTTTAAATATTTTTTAATACGATTATTATTATTAATATTCTTTCTAAACCCAGTGTTTATTAAAATATTGTATCAAGTTGTTGCATGTTCTATGTTATGTGATGTAAATGAACTCTACACACAAAAAAAATAAATAGATACACGAGTTCAACATACCAGCAAACTTTTACTTTGTAGATCCGTTACGAATCATGGAGCAAACAAATACTTTTGGAAACATTGGAACCAAGATAGTTTCTTTTATATTTGCAAATAGAGATATAATAGATGTATGTATATAAAAACGGCACATATTTATACCGTTATCAATCACAATCACTACTTATACGTGAGTACTACCCATCATATTATATATTTTTCATTTCATAAATTATTTTTACAACTAAAATGTTTTTGAAAATTTATCTGAATACGCACAAATATTTACTTTGGATTTGAACAGTTGTCTTAATTATTTTATATAGGTGATTAACTTTACTTCGTAGAATATGAATGGAAGGTAAGTACCATATATTACTTATGCATTATAGACATATGATTTACCAGATTTAATACATTATTACAAGTGACCTCGTTCTTCTAATATTAAATCAGTAAGAGTTATTCTTATTAAAAATAAATTTCTCTAACAAAATTCAGTAAAAGAGGTGGTAACCTACAGTTTATAAATATAAATATTATTACCTTACCTATGCCATTGATGATAATTGCCCGCAAAAACAGTAATGGTTTTTAAATAACGAAATAAATTGCTCTAGTGCTGCTGGTACTGTCACAAGGTAATTTCTGTATAATTATAATGAAGGTAGCATGGCATTTGTAGATATATAGTTATATTTTCCACCTCTACAAATATTAGGCAAGCACGTCGAAAGAATCTCAATAAGACAATGTAAATATTACAAAAAAATTTACTTTTTGTATAAATGCATATTATTCTATGTCCTTGGGGTGTTTGTTTATTTTTTATTATACAGGGTGTTTCTAAATTTTGAAAAAAGTTGAACCGCCTTGAAGGAATTCCCCGACAACAATTTAGAAATATCATCAACTACATTTATATGGGAAAATGGGATACGACCCATTTTTTTCTTATTCATAACGTCTTGACAGACAGGCATTATTCTAATTGACCTCTCTTTGCTTTATAGTATGCCTGATAGCATTACTACATCTGTCACGGTTGTCTGCCAGGCGTGCGGTGTCACCAAAGTACTTTCCCATAAACTCCTTGGTGATATTGTGGGAGAACCCTACACACTGCGTCTGAAGGGCGCGATATTAATTTATTTATTAAAAGGCGTCAGTCGCGTTCTCTCTTGTTCGTATGGGGCTTTCCACTCCCAGACGGGCTCTATATATATTTATGAGATGTTTGGCAAACGAGAAAGGTAGAAGCTGCATTTACCGTAGATTGCTAAAGGCGCTCTCCTCAAAATTGGTTTCTCTCTTGATACACTTTATCTTATTGACCTGACAATTTAATGGATCTTATGACTTAGAGATCTCTGATTTCCCATCATAACAAAATCCCTCTCGAGCCCTCGTGATGTGACCGGTTTTTGAGCTACAAACTTGGTGTCTGGAGATGCCCGATACTCAATTCCTGCCTAACACACAAAACCCTTTGAGATTGAAAGTCAACTATTCAATCAGTAATACAACAGATCGAATAATACCACTTATTGATGAGACTCAAAATAAGTACAAATAAATAAAATTACACAATATTATATTGTTACGTGTTTACACCCTTTTTGTAAACACCCTGTATCGTGGGTTCGGAAATTATAACACCAGGGTAACACTAAACACTAATTTATTAACTTACTAATAATAATACTAATTACTACAATTACAACTAATTACTTCACAAATATTACACTGTGTACTCAATAATTCAGTCACTTTGTTTACTTCTTAATGTTTCTCCAATCACTGTTTGTACTGAACTGATTCAACTGACCATTAGAACTGTACTAACTCAACTATCTACTAAACTGAATTGTTCATTCCTTTATACACCCTAGGTTATGTGTTCTGGATCTTTCCACTACATTCCAGCACATTTTATAATGTTCTAGAGGATGTCTGTAATCTTCTAGATTTTTCTACATGTCTCTGGAGGGTTGAAAAACATAACACTGCCCCCTCCTTAAGCCTGAACGTCCCGGTCAGGCAATTCAGTCTCTTTCACATACTTCGCCTGTCTATCCAAGTGTACGATTTTCATCTTCGACTTTTTACTTCTTTGAATCCGATAGATAACGTCATTGATTCGGGTGATGATGGAATACGGCCCTTCCCAAGGTGGCTGAAGCTTCAGGCATCTCCATTCCTTCCGCTGTGGGTCGTACAGCTAAACCAGATCCCCACCTTGAATCCTCCTGTACTGGTATTACGATCATAACGAGTCTTCATTCGGTCACTAGTTTTGGTCATCTGTTCTCGGACATTCTTCGGCCGGTCTCGACTTTCATCCATATTGTCGCTTACGGAAGGTGGTTTCTTATTGGCAGCACAATTCTTACATTTGCGACACCAAGATTTTACATCCTGACGACTATTAACACAATAGAATTGTTCCCGTACTTTACTCAACGTCTTGTTTACGCCAAGGTGTCCGCCGGACGTTTCATTATGCGCTTTCTGGAGTACTTCCGGTACACGACACCTGGGAATCACTAGACGCATTGCAACCTGCTTTACATCCGGGATTTCATATGTTCTCCTCAACAGCCCGTCTACGACCGTAAGTGAATCCCATTGTGACCATAAAGCCTTCAGCCACACTCCTTTGTTTGAAGCCTCCTTCCATTCCGGTCGCGTTCCTTTTTCCTTTGCTCGCAATATAGGTGCAATTTCTGCATCACTCAGTTGCTCTCGTCTTAAAGCTTCCTTTGTCCAATTCTCTGGAATTTCTTTTCTTTCATTTACACAGCCTGGTAATGGTAGACTACTCGGGATTCTTCGAAACTGGCAAACTTCTATTTCTCTGGGGCATCGCTTTCACCAGCCAGCACCGCTCCAGTGGCATGTACAACCTCAGGGTTCCACTGTCGACAATCTCGTCTTACATGCCCTATTTTTCCGCAGCTAACATCGAAACACCCCCCCCCCCTTGGCTTCCCACTGCATGGTTGCTTGCTTTACTTCCCTGAAGAACTCTCCAGCAATTGCTTTACCATTTTGTGCAAGTCTCTCAGTATAGTCTCCAGACTCTTTTTGTTCCAATACGATTCTTCGACAACTGCGGCATTTACCTTCTCGGGGCTTTGCTGTCGGCAATCTCTCTAATATGCCCTAACTTGCCGCACTGATAGCACTGGATACCTCCGTTTGGTTTTGCTCCACCTTGTTGTTTGTCCTGTCTCGTTGGAGAATCCGACCAGTAATTGACTCATCATTTTCTGCATGTCCTTCAGAATAGTGTCCATGTTCTCTTGGCCCCCATGTGCCTTTTCAACTGGCACAGCAGGCACTTCTGACCGCGGGGTGTCTTTAAAGGCAGCTTCTACTTCGAGGGCACGCACCAGAGCCTCGCTAATACTTTGATGTCTCGTTAACCTTAGAACTCGCCTAACCTCTTCGTCTCTTATGCCGTCTAAAAAGGCTCCCACGGCTAATTGTTCTTGGAATTCTCTGGGAGCACACGGATATGTCAGGTGTGCCAGTCTCTCTATCGCAGCTTCGAATTCTTGTAAACTTTCCTCAGCTTTTTGCATCCGTGACTTCAGCGGTGCCTGGTATACTTAGGCGAGATGTTGGTCACCATATCTCAGGTCCAATGCAGCTTCCAAAACTTTGAGGTTCTTTTGTTTCTCCCACTGGGATAGTCTGAAGTAACTCCCCTTAGTGTTAAAACCAATGCCACGGCCTTTTCCTCATTATCCCAATTATTCGCAGACGCAGCTGCCTCGAATTGTCTTTTATAAGTCGTTCATGAGCTTTCACCGTCGAAGAAGGGGGAAGGTTTTAAGCGAGGACCTGATGATGTTACTAACTGACCTCGTTTCTCTTTTAATTGTCGCTTAAGTCGCTCCACTTCTCCTTCAAACTCACTCATTTTACTTCCACGTCCAGTGGAAGTATAGTAACGACAAAAAAATTTTTTAAAATTTTTATTGCCCAAATAGGCTTAAAATGTCATGAAACGTCGAGATTTTAAGTTTGAGCGAAAAAAAAATTTCTGTCTGTCTGTCGGTCTGTCTGTCTGTCTGTCTGTCTGTCTGTCTGTAACTTTTTTTTGTGCGCACGTTTACTCTGGAACCGTTTGACATATTGACTTGAAATTTGGTACACATATGTACTTTAACGAGATCTAGAACTAGATTATATTTTTATCCTGTTCCGTCGAAGGGTTGGGGGGTAAATTGGGGTAAATTTGAGGTAAATGGGTAAATCAAGCAGGTAAGAGTCCATAAAATTGGTATTTAGTATATACAAGAGAAGCTGAGGTCTCAAAAAAATTTTTGGCATTAGCCACCCCGATTACCACCCCCACCTCCTTATTAAAGGGGATGAAAAAAAATGTGATTTAGGGCATGTACAGAAACCAGAAACCTCAAAATATTTTTTTGCTTCATCCACCTCCACTACCCTATCTCCACCCCCACCCCACTACCGATGTGGGGTATCGTTTTATGGGTTTTTGGGGTAGAGGATTTCAAATATTATATTATTAAAGTTCCATAAACAATTATTTTCACATACAAAGTTTTTTCGTTGTGAGTGACTTGGATAGAGAATCTGGATGTGGAAGTAGTGATTCCTCGGGCAGCGGTTTTTTCCTTTGATGTCACTTACTTCAGCCTTTACAACTCCCATATCTTCCTTGATTTTGTTAGTGATTGAATTCATAGCATCTTATTGGATTTTTATTTGTTCGCTCAGGATTTTTCTCAGTTGTTCCTGGCGTCTTTTTTGCTCTTTTTTCTCTTCTTGACGTCTTCTTTCTTGCTCTTCTTTTTCTTCTCGACGCCGCTTCTCTTCCTCTTGACGTTGTCTTTCTTGTTGTTCTCTCTCTTCTTTTTCTTCTCGATGTCTTCTCTCTTGTTCCTCTTTTTCTTCTTGGCGTCTTATTTCCATATCATCTATCATTTTCTTCAATTCCTTTCTTTTTCTTGACGCAGCTTTTCTTCCTCTTAACGTCTTCTTTCTTTCTCTTGTTTTTCTTCCTGATGTTGCTTTTCTTTCTTCTTTCTCCTCTTGGCGTTGCTGCACCATCATCCTCTTAAACTCCGCAAGTAGGTCCTGTATTTGTTTCTCAGCTGCCATTCTTCTGGTTGTTATGGACATATGATGACGTTAACCAAGTTTGCTACACAATAGGCGTTAAGAAAATTCAGATATCTCGTCGATTTTTCCAATGGAACTTTCTTGAAAAATCTCAAAACGGCACGAAAGAGTTTTATTTAGAGTCTAGGTCACTATCCAGTTGAAATAATTTCACTAGGTCCAGTAATTTTCAAATAAAATGTTCTAGAAATTTTCTTAAACTAACACAATATTCTCCGTGTCACACCCAATTCCCAAGAAGAACACTGTAGAAACCTTCTCGAATAATCCAGAAATCTTCTGTTATAATCCCACTTCTGATACTAATTGTTACGTGTTTACACCCTTTTTGTGAACATCCTGTATCGTGGGTTCGGAAATTATAACACCAGGGTAACACTAAACACTAATTTATTAACTTACTAATAATAATACTAATTACTACAAGTACAACTAATTACTTTACAAATATTACACTGTGTACTCAATAATTCAGTCACTTTGTTTATTTCTTAATGTTTCTCCAATCACTGTCTGTACTGAACTCATTCAACTGACCATTAGAACTGTACTAACTCAACTGTCTACTAAACTGAACTGTTCATTCCTTTATATACCCTAGGTTATGTGTTCTGGATCTTTCCACTACATTCCAGCACATTCTACAATGTTCCAGGGGATGTTTGTAATCTTCTAGATTTTTCTACATGTCTCTGGAGGGTTGAAACACATAACAATATCTAAGAGAATCTATATATTTCACTGAAACACCTTCCCAAGTAGGGCAAAGACGAGTGAGGACTTTGATTTCGCACCTATTTAATTGAGAGCGTGCTATAGCAATCGACTAGGTAAAAAGATTCACACAGCTTCCTCGGAAATTTATATATGCAGTTTGGTTTTGGGACTGACTAAAGATAATATAAAAATATTTTACTTTTTCAAAATTTTGGGACACTAGTGGTTAGTCCAATGACCCACCTAAACCAGATCTCCCACTCTTTTAAGTGGGTCATGCCTTATGTTTTCCGTAAGTCCAGTGCCCCATATTTGGCTCACGTTTGGGTTCTATTTCATATTAGATTTTAAGACGGACTGTCGATGAATAGGCAGTTTTTCTACAGGGACTCCCTTGTACAAGGTTACTATACAACACATACGTATGAACCAAATTTGGGGCATGGACTTATATTAAACCATGGGTTACTACATATCTCATATTGGACTCTATGCATGTTAATTTTTAATTACTTGCATAGTAGAGAGTCTCATGACCCAAATATGGTATATGGTTTTTCATACGGGGACTCCTGGCTATGGTTTATGGCTGACCATTGGAACAGCGAATGTGCTAAGGTTCCTATTGGTGATTATATCATTCACAAGAACGGAGTTCGATTTGGAGTTCAACTATATATGAGTTATTACAGCTTTCCTGCCTCGCGACGTCACCGGCCCTCGTATAGGTTCATAATTCACCTTCGAGTGACTTTTTTGCAAATGACCTTTTTATCTTACTTATGCACAAGGCAGTTTTCTCTATAACTTTGCCATCTTTAAAGTCCTGCATTTGGTTTTGCTACCACAGTTTTCTGCCGATTCTCCAACGCAATCGTCCAACTGAAGAGTCGCTGGATGAATCCAAATTTGTTTTATTCGAGAAACCGGTCTTGTCCATTTTTGCTAATTTTAGTCTAATAATTGTCTATAGACGCTACGCGCCTTTTGCTACATTTTTCGGTTTCGCCTTTTCAGTACGTCGCACAGTGGGGCAGGAGACCCAAAATCTGGCAAAAAATCAAAATGAGCTATGTGTAGCTAACACCTTTACACATAATAAAATGAATAGCAATTGGCCATTACATGATTCATTTCAGCGCCCACATCAATCAAAACCGAGTAGTGCAGATAGTGCGTTGTGAATTTTAAAGTTTTATTAGATCTTTGTGCTCGTTTATTTGTTTATTTACTGTATTAAAATTCGAGTTTTCTTTCTATGGAGGCTTCAAGTTCAGATGTGTATTACATTTTCTAGTACTTATAATTTTGTGATAAGCAGTAATATTTTTGTAAATGCCAATTTAAAGTCGTCAATGTAAATTGTTCTTAGTAATAATGAAACATTTAGTTTGGTTCCAAGTGCGACCAAGACATTTTTTTAAATGGGTGTATTCTTTATATATTAAATAAATATATTACGTTTGAAATTTATGCACTATTTTGCACTTTACTTTTAAAATTGAAATTATTTCTAGCCTGAAACGCTTTTTAACAAGTATATAATTACACAGGCCCACAAAAAAGAAAAGTTGTCTGCGCCGGGGTATTGACCATACCTATCCCTTGTATTTTGACCCGCTGAACACGAATCTGACCTTAATTTTCCCTTATACGTCAGTTTTTTTTTTTTTTTAAGTAAAAAAGTCTAATATTTATATATTTATATGCTGTTAAAAGAAAAACCTGACGTGCTGGGGAAAAACTAAGATCAGATTCGTGTTCAGCGGCTCAAAATACAAGGGATGGGTGTGGTCAGTACCCCCGCGCAGATGACTTTTTTTGTGTGGGATTGTGCCACACTGAGTGTGGCACAGTGGCAACCAAAAAAAAGTGGTCTGCGCGGGGGTACTGACCACACCCATCTCTTGTATTTTGAGCCGCTGAATACGAATCTGACCTTAGTTTTTCCCCAACACGTCCGTTTTTTTTTAACAGCAAAAAAAGTCTGTTGAATCGTAATATTTATATATATTAATTTGTTATTAAAAAAAAACCTGACGTCCTGGGGAAAAACTAAGATCAGATTCGTGTTCAGCGGCTCAAAATACAAGGGACAGGTATGGTCAGTACCCCGGCGCAGAAAACTTTTTTTTTTTTGTGGGCCTGTGTTATTATATTCCAATGTTTTTTACGATAATTATAAAACCTTTCTAGGTTAGATTTTGTAAAATATTTTTCCCATCACTAGCATTACAGAACACATAAAAATACAAAATTTCGTAATTTTTTGTTGATGTAATTTTTCCATCCCCTATAACCCACCCCTGTTTGAGAAATGATTGTATTAAGTAATTTTTCTATAAACCTACTTTTGGATCATTAGCCAAGTTTCAGATTTTTGGCCAGATTTTCGGGTCTCCTGCCCCACTGTGCGTCGCCTCATTAAAATTCTATATTCTTCTTTTGAATGATATCCACAATGTCTGTGTCTCCACTTTCATCGTGTTTCGTGAAGCGACAAAAAGTTGAAAAATATTCAAAAATATTTTTAAAGTACACTTTTAGCGTACTTCTTAAAAGGTATAATGTGTCCTTTTCCTTATCCACATAAATATTTTTCAGTCCAATTTTGGTGCACTTTCGAAAAAGTTTTTTCCTGAAACAAAAATATACTTTCATTTTGGTACACTTTTCCATGGCCATAATATACTTTCACTCCCATGGCCTGGACATAAACATATTTCCCTAAGTGAAAATTCGGTGCTTCGAATTTTCACCTGTTGGTGCCTTACGTCAAAGTAGATTTTAATCCATATTACTTAGGAATGCTCAATTAATTCTCTTTACATAAGCGTCTACAATTTTTTCGAAAAAAACGATAATTATCGAGATATTCGAGGAAATGTAGTAAATTACACGTTTTCCTATAGAGTGTATGTAAATCTTAAAAAAATAATTTCTCTCAGAAACCGTTTCGAAAGGCCGAGATTAACGGAGCGTCAAAGTGGTACATATGATATTAAGTGAACATCGTATATGAGATGGATTTCAGTTAATTATCGATTAACTACGGTGATAAAATGGAGAAATTTTACCGAAAAAAAAGTCCCAAACCCCGCCCCCTCTAATTAATTTGTTAAATTATAAATTACAAAATTTCAGTTCATTGTATTTCAGTTAATAATGAAAATATTTTCATAAACTTCAAAACCTATTGTTGCATTTTTATGAAAAGTAAAATGTATATGACAAAAAAGAATAATTTTAAACAGGAGTCCATTGGCCAGGGGGGGGGGGGGCGGGGGCGCAAGATTTTGAAAAAAATTTTCGCTTTTTCAAATTTTTTAGGTGTCGTTAGAGGAATTCTTCTCTAGATTTTATTTCCCATATTTCGTATGGGTCTCATGCACCACAGACGAGAAAAAAATTATTGAAATTTCTGGATCCGCCACTGAACATGTTTAATTTTTTATTCATTTTTGCAAGACTTATAGATTGGTAGAATTGCACCTTCATCATAGATCTATCTAAACTTTCTTGGGAAAATGATTTCACGAAAAGTGTCGCTATCTCCCTGGCTATTAGTCGCTTAGTCCCCCGCTGTTCAAAAAATTTAGCGGTACGAAACATAAACGATACGAATCTTTTCTTGATACGGATTCGTTTGGTACGAATCATTAAAGATTCGAATCGCCCATTTCTAGCTAGCGCCCTCTATTGGCAGAATATAAAACTGATCTATATAGTCTCCTTGCTCATCCAGAGAGTATAAAGGTCCCGTTCGACCACGGTCAATAAACGATACGGTTGCATCAATCAGCAGCTTTAGGACGAGAGAGACGCGGGGGGCGGGAAATCGAATGAAAGAGACAGACATATCTGATTTCCGTGCAGAAGACAGAGACAAAGACTCCGGTAGGGTCTACAGCCCACGTCACCTGTAGACACTAGAAGCATCTTTGTCTCTGTCTTTTACACGGAAATCAGATATGTCTATCTCTTTCATTCGATTTCCCGCCCCCGCGCCTCTCTCGTCCTAAAGCTGCTGATTGATGCAACCGTATCGTTTAAAATTCGACTGGCGGGCGGACCACGATCGGACTGCTAAAAAGCGTTCAAATCAGCGGTCTGAAGTTGGTCGACATGGTCACGTTTTAAGATACGACTGTGAAAGCGTTCGACCTCGTCCACTGTGGGCGTGCCCACGGTGGTCCCAGTCGAATATAGCCAAAGTCACTGCTCACCTTGCTTGCTCACTCCCTGCAAAAAAATAATTCAAATATTTTCTGCCATTCTGACATCTATGAACCAGTAGAATACCTACCTAAAAATTTTTATATTTTCTTTGTACAGTTTTCTCTCAACTGTTGATGTGATTTTCTGAGAACAGTCATAGATGTCAGGATACAAATAATGTAGGTTTCTATGTTTGTTTCTATTCGTCGAATGTCAAACATCAAATTTTTCCGGCGTTGTGAAGTGTCAATATTAAACGTTCGAGCCGGTCAAAGAATATTAATTAATTTATGCATTCAGTTATTATTACCATTAATCAGTACGAATAATTTTCAAAATGGTTGTGAGACAATATCAACAGGAACTAGAATATCTGGAAAAACTAACTCCTTATTCATGGAGGATAAAAAAAGGATTCCAACCTAACATGAATGTTGAAGGCATTTTCTACGTAAACAGCACCTTGGAAAAGTTAATGTTGGACGAATTGAGAAATGCCTGCAGACCAGGCATGGTTGGAGGTTTTCTACCTGGTGTTAAACAAATAGCCAATGTAGCTGCTTTACCTGGTATCGTTGGTAAATCTGTTGGCTTACCCGATGTTCATTCTGGCTATGGCTTTGCTATTGGAAATATGGCTGCGTTTGACGTCGGCAATCCCGACTCCATAGTATCACCAGGAGGTGTAGGTTTCGATATTAATTGTGGAGTAAGATTATTGAGGACCAATTTGTTTGAACAAGATGTTCAGCCAGTGAAAGAGCAACTTGCCCAGGGCTTGTTTGATCATATCCCAGTAGGTGTGGGCTCAAAAGGTAAAATGTAAATCTCGGCTATAATTATTATGCCGATTTTAAATATTTATATACAAAATTATGACGAAATGTTTTGCAATAGTGGAGGTAGATTGGAAACGGTTTAAAAATTTGTATTCAAAAAGAGGGAAAAAGTGGTTAGGTATAGTTCTTATTATAATAATTGCATTAGGTATGTTGGCCAGCGCTTTAAATTTGATTTTAATATCTAGAAACTGCCGAAACTGATTAGGAAAATAATACAAACCATTTAATTTATAGTCCAGTCGGTAAAGAAAAATACACTAGTAGCTCGCAAAAAATGTTATCTGAGATTTTCTTTCAGTAACTGTTAGTGGAGTATACATCACAAAACCCATTCTGTAGCCCCATTCGGTGAAAAAAACCTTATTTTAAGTACTGATAACTCGTTAACCGTTGAAGATATAAAAGAATTGCTTATTATAAAAAGAAAGCTTGGTTAATTTCCTAAAAAAGGTCCTTCTGTAATTTTTTTGTATGTCATAGTTTTCGAGAAAATCGATATTGAAAATATAAGAAAAATTGAATTTTTAGAAAATGCGTTATATAATCGTTAATATCTTCGCCAATTGTCGACATATCTAAGAAAATAAGTAAGCAAATATTTTTATAATCTTCAATTTTTTCACCATAAAAAATTATAAAAGTAACTAGATTTCTAGGGTTTTTAAGGTCGTGTTAGTAAAAATTGATTTTTTCCCGATTTTTTTTTTTTTTTTTTTAATATACAGTGTGTGTCCCAGGATAGATGTAACAAGAGGTGTAATGGACCAAAAATTTTGGAATTTTGGAATGGTAGTTGGGGATTGAGTCCTGCTTGTTGTAAAACTAAAGTATACCAAAAATGACTTGATTTGGTGTTCTACAGGGTGTTTTACAAGCAAAGTTGTAACAATCACCACTAATAAAGTACCTTTATTTTTCAAAATATGAAAAAATTCCACTAAGAAAAGTTATTTAGAATGCAATTTGATACCTCTATAACAAATTTTAGGAATATAAAATTATTTTTTTGAAACTTCCCATTTTTTCAATAAATTAGTATTTTATTTTGAACCATTCCATTAAAACTGCATAGAAATTATTTTTTGTGAATTAATATTTAAAGTTATGTAGAAGCTAAAAGTAGGCTATGAGAAAAGCAGTGGATACACATTATCATTTATTATTGACAATCTGTCAAACGTAGTCAATATTATCCTTAATTTCTGTTTCAAATTAATGAACCAAGCATAAAAAATTAAGTGAAAATGGTACTCACAGTGCGTGAAAAAATTTATATTGTGCAATGCTACGGAATTGGCAGTGAAAACTCGCTAAGAGAAGTGGTAAGTCAATTTAATTTGAAATTTCCAAACACTGCTTTGTCACGTACTCAGGCTATGAGAATAATTAAAAAGTTTCTGGCTACTGGTAGTGTTCTTAACATGAAAAGAAAAATAAAAGCATATGATGAAGACAATGTTGGGGCTATTATAGCTCATGCCTCTATTATAGAAAATCCTAGGATGCCACTAAGAGAGAGATCAGCTCTTATTAATATTAGCAAGTTTGAACTCCAAAGAATTTACAAGGCAAAGAAAATTAGGGCATATAAAGCAAATTATAAACATACGCTTGAAGAGGGAGATGACGGCCGTAGGTTGGATTTTTGTTTGACCATTGGAGAAAAAATCATGGAAGAGAGATTTTTTCATCATTTCATAATTTTCTCAGATGAATCCACATTCACAACCAATGGTGTTGTTTCATCTCAGAATTGTCGGTTTTGGGCTTCTGAAAATCCAAATTTTAGAATTCATTGTAGAAGACAATATTATAAAAAAGTGAATGTGTGGTGTGCCGTTTCTTATCACGTTGGAGTTATTGGACCTTATTTCATTGAGGGAAGGTTAAACCAGCATACTTACTTACAGCTTCTTGAAAGATTTTCTGAAGAACATTTAAATATTTTAAGAAATATGCCTTTAGTTCATTTTCAACATGATGGTTGCCCTGGTCACTCCACAGAAATGGTTAATCGGTGGTTGAATTTAAATTTTGGAGAAAATTGGATTGCCAGGAATGGACCGATCAAGTGGCCAGCGAGATCCCCAGACCTATCAATATTGGATTTCTTTTTATGGAGTCGCCTCAAGCAGTTGGTTTATGCTGAACCACTTCCTAACGATGTAGCAGTATTGAAGCAGAGAATTACAAAGGCCGTAAACTCCATTCCGTTAGATCATATTCGAAACAGTTTTAAGGACTTCAGGCGAAGGATCAAAATGTGTGTGGATGTGGGTGGTAGCTACGTCGAATAATAAAAAAATTGTAAACATTGTTTTGTATTGGTCAATAATTAATTTGTTTGTGAATCTGTTATGTTTTTGACATTTATTACTTGTTATAATTTTTAAACCTAATTAATCTTCTGTTAGTAATTGTTTCTTGTTTTACAATTAGTTCGATTAACATTATACCTTCTTACATCTCGTATATTCAATTTTTTATTTGCCAATAGCCTACTTTTTGAGATTATTAACATTTGCTCCTACATAACTTTAAATATGAATTCATCTTAATTCGCAAAAATGGGAAGTTTCAAAAAAATAATTTTATATTCCTGAAATTTGATATAGATAGAGATATAAAATTGCATTCTAAATAACTTAGTGGAATTTTTTCATATTTTGAAAAATAAAGGTACTTTATTAGTGGTGATTTTTACAACGTTGCTTATAAAACACCCTGTAGAACACCAAATCAAGTCATTTTTGGTATACTTTAGATTAGATTAGATTGAAGGGAGGAGCTGGCCGCTTAGCCTTGGCCACCGCGACCCCTTTGGATCTATTGTGGCGCTCCTAAATCTAATTCATTTAGAGTTCCTCATCCAGCTTTGTCTTTTGTACCAGACTCCATAGCCTTGATAGGGGCTCCTTAGTATAGCTATCCGCTCTTGGTTTTTCCTCACCAAGTATTTGGAATCTCAGTCTGGCTAGGCCTTCACAATGGCACAGCACATGTACTGAGGTTTCCTCTTCCTCTTGACAGAATCTACATGTTGCATCATCTGCCAGGCCCATTAGACTCATATGCCTATTGAGCCTACAATGTCCAGTTAGAAGACCCACTATTATCCTAATGGCCTTTCTACTTTGGCCTAGTAGATCTTCCGTGAATTTGGCCGACCGTTCTTTAATGAACTCTTTGGCCTGTCTCTGTCGCGGAAACTCTTCCACCATTCTAGAGATTTGTCCTGTACCCATTTATTAATGGATTCTCGTTTGCATGGCTTAGCCACACCACAAAAGGGTTCGGGGCCTACCAGAGCATTAGATGCGCCTTCCCGAGCCAGCTCATCAGCCTTTTCATTTCCCCTGTGTCCCTCATGTCCTGGTACCCATGCCACGGTCACTTTGTTCTGACTTCCTAGGTCCATAAGGGCGTTAATGCAATCCCATACTAGTCTTGAGTCGACCTGCATGGAATCGATTGCCTTTAGCGCCGCCTGGCTGTCGGAAAAAATGGCAATTGACTGGTTGACAGTTCCTTGCCTCATTATTTCCCTTGCACACCACTGTATAGCGGCCACCTCTGCCTGAAATACTGTGGCATGTATTCCTAGACTTATCGGGATTTCCGTTTTCGACCTTACCCCGTAAATCCCAGCTCCTACTCCATGTTCCGTGTACCAGACTATTTGTGCTGATATCGGAGGGCCATTCTTCCAGTCCCCTCTGTCTGGTATCTTGATTTGAAAGTTTTTATAGAAGTTATATTTTGGGACCATGCTGTCCGTGGGCATTCCCAGAATGGGGTCTGCCTTCAGCTCTGAGTATAACTTTTGGTGCTCTGTACCGTGTTGTTGCCTTATGGGCGTTGTGCCTTGCATTAGCCTGTGCAACACCGAACGAGCTTCCCCCTGGATGAAAATGTGTAGTGGTGGCAAATCTAGAAGGACCTCCAAAGCCGCTGTGGGAGCAGATTTTATGGCCCCCGTGGCGCACAGGCAAGCAAGCCTTTGTGCGCCACTTAATAGCCTTACTGCTCCCGGCTGCAATGTCTTGGTCCACCATACCACCGATCCATAGATTATCATGGGTCTAACGACCCTAGTATATAACCATAGGGACATCTTAGGGTTTAATCCCCAGTTTTTTCCACACATCTGCCTGCACCTTCCCAGGGCAATCGTTGCTTTTTGTGTGGCTTTTTGGATGTGGGTATTCCATGTCAGTTTTTGGTCAAAAATGACTCCTAGGTATTTAGCCTCACTGGCAAATGGAATTTCCACTCCATTGAGCCTTAGGGGTTTTAGACCTCCCAAGGATCTTTTTCGTGTGAAAGTGACCACTGTGGTTTTGTGAGAATTTATGGATAGTCCTTTCTCACTACACCACCTGTCAACAATGTTTATGGCTCTTTGCGAACGCTCTGATATGGTGTTCGCAAATCGCCCCTTGACTACTATTGCTAGATCGTCAGCGTATCCTAGGCAATAAAAGCCTTCTGCGGAAACTTTCCGGAGGAGTTCGTCAACGAGGGTTGCCCACAGCAGTGGAGATAGTACTCCTTGAGGGCAGCCTGTACTCACCTTCGCCTCAATGGTAGCCTCGCCCAGATTGGATACTATTACCCTCTTATCTAGGCTGGCCTTAATCCACTGGCAGAGTACTGTTGGGACTCCTCTATTTGACAACGAGTTCGTTAATGATTGCGTTGTCGCGTTGTTGAACGCTCCCTCTATATCTTGGTATACTTTAGTTTTACAACAAGCAGGACTCAATCCCCAAATACCATTCCAAAATTCCAAAATTTTTGGTCCATTACACCTCTTGTTACATCTATCCTGGGGCACACTGTATATTTGCCAATTTTTGACATATTATAAAAAATAGAATCAGATATGAAATACATTCATTTAATAACTTTATTTTGTAATCATAAAAAATAATAAAAGTCCTATATGTTTTGTAATTTGGAGATTGTGCATGTAAGTAAAAATTTTTTTAAGCACTTAGATCTTTGCCAATTGTTGACATGTTATGGAAAAAGAAGCAAATGAAAGATTTAATAACTTTATATCAAAAAAAAATTATAAAAGTCACTATATTTTTACTAATTTTGAGATTATGTCAAAAGTAACAAAATGAAACACTTTAGTAATGAGTTTTGATCTGAGTTTATTTACAAATTTTAAAAAAATATATTTTACAATAGCATTTTTTTTCCTGGGAAATATAGTATAATTTTAAATGGTATGATCCATTAATATGAAGTCTTACCTTTATTTTTAGAGAGGGTACATTCAAAAATATTAAAATACAAGGACGTCAGATTAATTTAAAGAAAAATCCAAAAAAAGCTGCATATTCAATTTTTTTATGATATTTTTTTGTTATGCATTTTTTTAACTATTAAATGATTAGAAACAATAGTTATATGATATATAAACTCAAAAACAAATTTTTTAGCCAAATTTTCAAGATGTTTGGGTCTTTTTTTTATTTTTAGGAAATAATAAAAAATTGACCAAAATTTGGCTAACTTCAACATGCTGGTAAATTTGTAAAGGTGAATATTTTTATTCCTAACTTTTTCTGCATTGAAGTACTATCTTGAACTAAAAGATAATGCATTTGAGTCATTCTCAAAATAGACCCCACATTCGAATTTCTGAATCTTAAATAATTATTTAGCTTCAAATGACAATATATTCACATGGCACCAACAGTTGCAGTTTTGTAATAACATATTGACCATCAGCAGTGCACTTTTTATCCATTTTCTATTTTTTTCGGAAGAAATTGCAGATACTTCTAATGATTTTTGTCCACTATGTTACCGACCTTTAAAAAAGTTTATTCTCAATTAGAATTAAAATAAAAAATCAAAAATAATTGAGAAGTAATGGACAACTAGTGCTTTACACCTTTACTTGACCTTTTTTCAAAAATCGCGTCAATTTGGGTTTTATTTAATGCTAAAGTTCCACTTTGTAACTATTTTATCAATTTCTGAAACAAAAAGTTCCCTAAAACAAATAAAAAGGTTTTATTTATTACCTATTCATATTTAAATCTTTGTGTTTTGGTTGTATTATGCTTACATTGAAAAAGATTTGAAAATATTTGTAATTTTGTTGATTAAATCGAAGAAAACATCATGGTAACTTAGTGGACAAGAAGTAACATGGGACAATCGAGGTATTAAATAAAAACATCTTGCAACAAAACATATTTAATAAAATGGTATTCTTAACAAAAACAATGTACGCCTCTAAAAACATATTTAAACTTTAAGGAAACTTGTAATAGATAAATAAACCTAATACTTTATTTTTCAAAAATATCAACTGTGATATAGAATTTATAATAGATTCGATTGCCATTGGTTTTTAAAACTGGAGTTTTAAGGACTTTTAAAACTTGCTCAAAAGTAATGTATGAAATATCCTCTTCGTCCATTCGAAATTTGTTTGTATTGGAATCAATCGCTATTAAGAACATAACTTTTATCTCTCCATCATCTTCATCCACTTCACTTTGAGCAACTCCTACATATCTATACTGCGTGCTATTTTTTTTTTTGGCAGCCGAAATTTGGATCAATAAAAATGTTCCAGTGGCAATAGATTTTGAGATTTCATGCTTTTTACTCTAAATAACCGTACTTTATATTTATTAACTTTTTTCTCCAACTGTTCGTTTCTAATTTTTAGTTTCTTATTTTCCAAATATATCTCGGCGAAGCTTCTTGCGTCCACAAGTTGAATTTCTTTTATTTTGATACTGCCTCATCTTCAGCCGATAGACCTGGGGCAGGGGGAGGGGTATTTTCATTCGCACACATCAAAGCAGTATTCAGCATGATTCTCTGTTGATTTTTCTGTATACGCCACATTCTTCTTGTTCGCCTCTTTTCCCTTTCTGAAATATCATTTATTAATCGTTTTTTTGTCATGATATCGCGCCCTAGCCTTTTGTTTACTTTCTTCTGCCTTCTCCACATTTCTTTTTAATTTTTTTCGGTAACGCGAACGCCGTTGCTTTTCAGCAGCTGTTAAATGCATTTTGCTAAAATAAAGTTATATAACCTTTTTTTGCTGTTTAATGAGCTAAAACTTCCCTTTTTGTCCGATGCGTTACTCTCAGTCCCCTGGGTAACTTTCTAAAAAGTAACGCAGTGGACAAAATAACCTCAAAATCCATGTGTACGGTAGAAATGACAAATTATGCAAATTTTAAGATGTACTATGTTTTTGTCTATTTATTTCATATTAAAAACATGATTTACATTAGATAAATGAAATAAGACCTACGTGGATTTAAGGTAACACAGCGGACAAACAATTATTACAAATCGACACCGACAACACTGACTAACGTATGGGTTGAACAAGACTAACCTCTCAAATAAAATAAATGCCCAATTCAAAACTTAACGGATTTTCTTAAGATTCTGTTAATGTTTCGCCATCTACTAGATATTTTTAAATTATATTGGTAGGTAACACAGTGGAAGTAACACAGTGGAAGTAACGCAGTGGACGAAAAGTTGTTACATATAAAGATTGCAGTAAAACCTAATGAAAAAAAATATATTGACCAAATTTGCTTGTTTAATGTTAAACTAAATATTGCGATGTATATAAAAATGCATTGTTGTAATAAACCTGATTTCCATTAAACTTAATAGTACACTGTGAAGATAGAACTTTGGCATGACATAGTTACATAGCATTTCTTTGATATTTTGACTACAACCAATTTTATTATGCAAAAATTAAAAGGCATGGAAATATAAAAATTTCAGGGTTTAGGTAAGAATTAAATGGTCTATTTAACAGTTGGTTTAGAGTTTTATTAAATTATATCTTACAAAATTTAAGGTGCTTTAAAGTTGATTACCTGTCAAGTGGGGTATATTTTGAGAATGACTCATTTATAACTTATATTAAAGTCAGTTATTTTTTATGGGCCTGTGAATAGTTAGACGCAAAAAATTAAGAGATAACTGTATTATATTGTTATTTTTATATACTAATAAATATCAATAGCCATCAAAAATGGCAACACAAGAGAGTATTTTATATCCCCTTTGAAACCCATTTTGATTTTTCTTCCTGGCTTGTATGGTTTTCGAGCAATTCAATTTTTTCTATAGGCCACGCGCAAAAATTTCAAATAAACGAAAATTCGTACGCATTAAAAATACAAATTTTGGAATTTTTTTCAATATCGATTTTCTCGAAAACAACAAAATTACAATAAGACTTTTTTTAGCAAATTAGTCAAGCTTTCCTTTTTACGATGAGCAATTTTTTTACATCTTCAACGGTTAACGAGTTATCAGTAAAATAAGGGTTTTTTTCACCGAAGGGGTGGTTTTTGGGAGAGGGTTGTGCGGCACTCCCAGAACGGATTTTTGTGATTTTTAACAGTTACTGAAGGCAAATCTCAGATAACATTTTTTGTGATGGAAATTTTTATAATTATTGGACTATTAGAGAAACAAACAAAATTTTATTTTCCAGAACAGTTAAAAATATGAAAAACCGCTGTCCAAGGAATCACTACTTCCACATCCAGATTTTCTATCCAAGTCACTCACAACGAAAAAATTTTGTATGTGGAAATAATTGTTTATGGAACTTTAATAAAATAATATTTGAAATCCTCTACCCCAAAAACCCATAAAACGGTACCCCACATCGCTAATGGGGGTGGTGATAGGGGGTGGTACCCACTACCACTGGATGAAGTAAAAAATATTTTGAGGTTTCTGGTTCTTATACACACACTAAATCACAATTTTTTTTCATCCCTTTTAATAATGGGGTTGAGGTGGTAATGGGGGTGGCTAATGCCAACATTTTTTTTGAGACCTTAGCTTCTCTTGTATATACTAAATACCAATTTTGTGGACTCTTACCTACTGGATTTACCTATTTACCCCCCAACCCTTCGACGGAACAAGATGAAAATATAATCTGGTTCTAGATCTCGTTAAAGTACATATGTGTACCAAATTTCAAGTCAATATCACAAACGGTTCCAGAGTAAACGTGCGCACAAAAAAAGTTACAAACCGACAGACAAGATAGACAGAATTTTTTTTTCGCTCAAACTTAAAATCTCCACGTTTCATGATATTCTAAGCCTATTTGAACAATAAAAATTTTTAAAAATTTTTTTATCGTTACTATACTTCCACTGGATGTGGAAGTAAAAATACATTAAATAACACATATATGTCAAAACTTTTCTGCAAAAGGTGGGTGTGAAGAATGAGTACCAAGACCATATTCGCAAAATCGCTACTTAGTTAAGTAATTCTTTGTAAAAGAACAATGATCATATTTATAAGAAACTAAATTATATAAAGAATATACTTAAGAAAGGACCTCGCACCTTTTATATGTAATTTGGTTTTCACTCCCGGGATCTGAAGCTTTGCACAGGTAGTTTACGACATGTCAATGAAAAGTCTCCACTGGCACAAAAAATTTTAATGACAGGGTTTCGAGATATTGGCCAAAGGAGGTCATAGTTTTACAATTTTTTCAACTAAAAATAATTTTTATCTGTAAAACGGATTCTCAAATGAAAAAAATGTATTCTTCATTTTTTGTTCAGAATGTGTTGTATTAGTTTGAATTGATTTTACAACAAAATAATTATTTATTTAATACGGCAAAAATTAAATAAAATAAATGAATTAGAATTTTTAAATAATACTTAATTTTGTTGTAAAATCACTTCAAACTAGTACAATACATTCTGAGCAAAAAATGAAGAATACGTTCTTTTCATTTGAGAATCCGTTTTACAGATAAAAATTATTTTTAGTTGAAAAAATTGTTAAATTATGACCTTCTTTGACCAATGTCTCGAAACCCTGTCATTAAAATTTTTTGTGCCCGTGGAGACTTTTGATCGACATGTCATAAACTACCATTGTGCAAAGTTTCAGCTCCCGGGAGTGAAAGCCAAATTACATATATGCGGGGTCCTTTCATATACAGTATCGGAAAGTGTTGGTTTTGGGATGGCAATAAGAGCACGCGAGAGCGAAGCATGCAATCGTGTACATGCTTCTCTTGATGGACATGTCACTGTTTACCTCTGCTAGAGTACTGGTAGATGTCTTTATTGTGGGCGGTCGGTTAAACTAGTGCAATACCAAAACAAACGCTTTCCAATTCTGTATATACCTATGTTAGAAATTATTTATTAAAAATCAAGGGTACTAAATGTCATCTAATTGAATATCTTTTTCATTAATTCAGGAATAATTCCCATGAATGCAAAAGACTTGGAAGAAGCATTGGAGATGGGTATGGACTGGTCACTTCGGGAAGGCTATATTTGGGCTGAGGACAAGGAACATTGTGAAGAATATGGTAGAATGTTAAATGCAGATCCATCTAAAGTTAGTATGAGGGCAAAGAAGAGAGGTCTACCACAAGTAAGTTAAATATATTAATGTTCATTTTACTTCATGTTTATTTTGTTAGAGCTGGAACAAAGGCAGATTGTGCCTTTGGCATGCTTGGCTTTGACGCACCTCACTGGACGTTAATCTAGGATTAAAAAATAGGAAACTAAATTTTGTGCCCCTCAAAGGCTTGCACCCTTGGTAGCCGCCAACTTACCAACCGCTAATTCAAGCTCTGCATTTTGTATTTTTGATTAATAAGGTACCAATAATAAATATCGCTTATCTCTATATTTATTATTAGTATCAAAATAATCAAAAATACAAAATGCAGAGCTTGAACTAGGGGTTGGTAAGCTCTCTCTAGAGCATGAAAGTATATTTAACATCAAGTGTCAAGTCCCCGTTTTTTTCCATTTTGGAATTTACCGCCAATTTTAACCTTTTAGACTAAAAGCTAGGTTAGGTTAGAAATTTTCTCAAAAATAGATCATTTTCGATCACGTGACTTTGACGCAGCTGTCTGGAGGGCACACAAAACCTCATCCAATAACAGGCAATGAAAATTAAAACAATTAATTAAAGATGAGTTGCTATTTAACAACCTATTATTTTATAACTTTTATTTGTAAATAATAATAATAATAATACTCACTATGAGACATTATTGTCAAAATAAACACTTTACTTGAAACACTAAAGTAAACTCGAAACACACTCTGGAAATCTTATGCACACAATGATAAACAAACAGTAAATGAGGTTTTGTATACCCTTCAGACAGCTGCGTCAAATTCACGTGACCGAAAAATTTGCATACTATAAACTGCGCACTGCGATATACGAATGCCAGTACTTCTCAGCGATCTGTTATTTCAAAACAGCAGAAGCAGTTTAAGCCTATTATTAAAAAATAACAGCTTCTCTAGAAAACAAAATAATTAGTTGTGTGCCCTCCACGCCGACAGCGTGACGTCAACCGAAAATGATCTATAGGTTTTTTTCCTGGGAGGGTTAAAATAAAAAATAACTGTTTTTTTCCCATTTTTGAATTCGCCGCCAATTTTAACCTAACTTTTTGACTAATAGTTAGGTTAGGGTAGAAATTTTCCCAAAAGTGGGTTTGTTTCTGGGAGGGTTAAAATGAAAAAAAAAAAAAAACTTTTAGACTAAAAGTTAGGTTAGAACTAAATCAAAGAAAAATAGCATTAAAGCCCTCATGTTATGAATACAATCAAATGCCCAATATGTATATGGGTAATTGCCTGGAAAGTGTCTATTTCAAAAGGTGAAATTGTCTAACATTAAATTACCATAAATAACAATTTTGACATTACTACTAGTTTAAATGTTCTCAGTATCGAACACTATTTTCAGGAACACTCATAATATTTTTTTTCTCTCGGTTTATTAAGAGTTTTGCAAAATTTGTTGCCACGGGAATGTTGATATCCACATGGGAATGACAGAATATTATATTTCAATTGTCTATGGCGAATAAATCGGCTTTATTATATATTTAAAAATAAAAGTAAAATAATATAAAATAAAATGTATATTCTTACAAAATAAACAGCCTTCTATTACTTGCAGGTACAGATTGTATTCTTACAAACTGAAAACAAAGTGTTGATTTGTAACTAAGCAAGTTCAAATACGTTTATAAAGTTAGGAAATTTATAATACACTCTTATTTCCTTTGAGTATTAAATTTGGATCAAGCAAAGTGGATAAAAATTTGTTCGATAGTCACATAACATAAATTATTCTCATCCATTCTAAAAAGTTGGTCCTACTAGTCACAAATTTTCAAGAGAACTTTAATTTCATAATCTTCCTCAATTTCACTTTGACAGACCCCTACGTATTATATTTTGTACCAGAGTTATTTTTTTTGTTTACTGCTTCCCCAAGTTCTACTAATACATATGCACCGGTTTTTATGTTGGAGCAGGCTTTGATGAACCTTGTAGAATAGAAGTCAATGGCTCGTCATCACTGCTGTTGTAGATTTCATTATAATGAATTCTTTGATGACCACTGCTTTCACCAACATTTAACTTCCTCTAAACTTTCAGATCCTTCTTCATATGTTTCTTCTTTATTTTCTTCATATTCAAAAGTTCCAATCTCATAATGTACACACGTGAAATAAGAAAGGCTTCTCAACCACAGCTTCCGAGAAACTGTATCAGCTACAACCTGACATACCTTCATGGTACCAGGAAATGGAATTATTAATCCTCCTTCGACAACTCTGGCAAAGCTTTCAATTTCTTCAGGGACTATTTTGAAAATGCGAACCCCTGTGCAATTTTTCTGAAGAATTTCAAATAAAGAACTTAAGTTGGAGATGTCTTTTCCTTGGACTATAGACCTGTCAGCAGTACGCTTGCATACACCTCCTACTCCACCAGGGGCACCTTTTCCGTAACCGGATTCATTCGTTCATTTTTTCTTTTTTTAAAGTGCTGACATCGTTTTTGTAGTTACTCAATTTTCTTTCAAGATTTTTCAATTTTGGGATCCCATCTTTTCTTTCCTGGTGGCGTTTTACCCTGTTCTTGTTTGCCCTTTTTTCCCAGAGTCCTGTCTAGACTGCAAAAGAAATCCCTTGGTGGTTGATTCTCTTGATCAGAAGGTGGAGGAGTAAGATTTTCTAGTAAGTTTTGCTACTCGTAACCTCTCTTTTGCGGAATCCTATAATTGATGGAATTAATTGTCCATTGCTTCCTTCTTCTACGTTGCTCTCTAGGTGCTAATTCTTCAATGTTTTTTTTAACTTTTTTCTCTCTTTGTTTCAAGAACTTCTGAAGCTCTTTTTCTTTTTGTTCTTCTTTCTTAACTGGATCCTCCCTAATTTTTTTTACGAGGTTGCCTCTCGGCTTCTCTTTTCATTCTTAATTTTTCCTCTAGATTAGTTTTGCTTGCCATTGTGATTGTGTAATATGTCTAAAACAAAAACATTCTATGGAAATCATTCCCGTGTAAGATGAATCATTCCCGTGATCACAAAGAATCACTGGAATGGTTCCACGGGAATGACGTAATATTAGGTATTTCGTTAGTTAAATTACTAAAATAATTTATTTACAAAAGTTTGCTATTTTATTTAGTCAATGATTAATGTTTCTAACCATGCAAAGATAGTAATTTATTAACTATTTTGCAAATATTACTTACCACGGGAATGTTACTACTGTGTGTTACAACACCAACAAAAAATTTGTATGTCACTTAGGTATCCACTTTGCCAGTCAACATCAAACTGATGAGACCCTTGAAATGTTCCTTTGTAAATACCGTATGCATTATTGGAGCATGCGCATTGGGGTTGCTATTTCATAATTTAATGAAGTGTACATGAGAATGACTCATTTTTTTAGGGACATATTTTAAATAATGACTGTCGTGTTAATATTCTTTAACTTATATCGAATTTGGCCACAGTATAAGCTTATTAATCTAATAAGACTAACTTAGAAAAGAGATTGCAAAAGAAAATTCTTTATTCGAGTTATGGCATATTATGAATCCAACACCACAGGTGGGACATGACACGGGAATGACGATTAGGAAGAAATGTATTTTTTTTAAAGAAAATCAAAAGCTCTTCAGTACAATTTGGGCTATGCTTTAAATAATAATAAAATACTGATTCATCCCCATATTTTATTTTCAATTTTTATCGTTTATATGATCATAAAGTCGGTAAGGACAAGGCAAATGACACTTTACAGGCACCCATATAATATATGAATCGATACCAAATATGTTTTACATATTTGGTTTCAAAATGATGGTCTCTTAATGACCAATTCATTTTGATAAAAAAAATATTTTTCCGTTGGAAAAACCGGGTTTTTCCGGGTAAAAACCTCAAAAAATAAAAACCTGGTTTTTATCTATCTCTACTTTTAACAGTCATTGATGAATTCTGAGAGCTCAAAATAATATATATTGCTACTGCAAAATATCAAATCTAGTGTACCTCAAGGTTCTGTTTGGTTTTTTTATTGCAAATTTACAAAATTTTCCATTGCATTCAGAGGGCACATATACATATGATATTGAAATATGTACTCATATGAGCTCAGATGAAACACCTGAATTGGTGAACTTTTTAATCTCGATCTTGTGATATCTGATTCATCGAAAAGTATTTCCCTGATATTGAATCTGGAAAAATGTTCTTTTCTATACAGCATGTCTCACTTTTAATGCCTTCCCCCTCCATATCTCAGTTATTAGTAATACGATTTCAACCAAATTAGGATCTGTATCAAAGACCCATATTATGTCCTTTTTGAATAAAACAAAACTTATTTTAGTCATTGGCGAACGTAAAAAAATAAATTTAAAATATATAAATAAAGGAATAGGGTCGATAAGGCCTGTTTTCGGCCTAATTTATTTTTGTACAAAAAAAAACTGACAAACATGTTTTTATTATTTACTATCAGTATAGAACTGATTCCACCCCAAATGTAATTTTCCCCACCTTCCCTTTTTACCCCCTGTCCTTTATGTGAATTGTGAAATATAATTATTTCAAATATTTAAATAGAAATGTCATCAATGGAATTATAACTTTTGTGCAATATTGATAGAAATCAGGCGAAAGTATATACATTGTCATAACATTTTATTTCATTTACAATATAAACAATACAGGCCTCTTTAATATGGCACTTGGTTGCATAAATGAAATGCTCTTATGATATAACTGATCTATACTGTTTTCAATATTTTAGTTGGGCACGTTAGGAGCTGGAAACCATTATGCTGAAATCCAAGTAGTAGATGAAATTTACGATAAATGGGCTGCCTGCAAAATGGGCATCGAAGAAAAAGGACAGATATGTGTTATGATCCATTCAGGTAGCAGAGGATTTGGCCATCAGGTAGCCACTGACGCTTTGGTTCAAATGGAAAAAGCCATGAAACGTGATAACATCGAAACTAATGATAGACAGCTAGCTTGTGCACGTATCCACTCTCAAGAAGGACAAGACTATCTGAAATCAATGGCCGCAGCAGCGAATTTTGCCTGGGTTAACAGGAGTTCGATGACATTTTTAACTAGACAGGTATGTCATATTTAATGGTGACTAACCATCTCTAGAATCTGATAACACTTTTTCCATAGCGGAATTTGTAGCATTGAGTGAACATTTGATTGTGATGAAATTCAATGTGTAGTGACATTGCAGAATGACCAAAGTAATTGTTGGAGCTTTTCTGTTTTTCTTGCTGAGATTTTCTGCCACATATGTATTCTTTTCTAAAAATAATATCTACAGAATCTACAAAATAGTACAACTATCCAGTATATTACTTGAAAATAACCTAGGTGTAAGCCTGTGATTCTTATCTCAAAGGAACAGTTAGGGAATGTTTTTGAAAAATAATATGAATAAGAATAAAAATATAAAGGTACTGCATTTTGCCAAAGTTTCGGAAGCTAAATTTGTTTCCTTCCACGAAGATAAAGCCACAGTTATTTTTCATAAAAAACCGTTGTGCCAAAGTTTTGAAAACTAAATTTGTTTCCTTCCACGAAGATAAAGCCACAGTTATTTTTCATAAAAAACCGTTGCCCAAGAAATTACTACTTCCACATCCAGGTTTTCTATCCAAGTCACTCACAATAAACAAATTTTGTATGTGGAAATAATTGTTTATGGAACTTTAATAATATAATATTTGAAATCCTCTACCCCAAGAACCCATAAAACGATACCCCACATCGGTAGTGGGGTGGAGGTGGCGATAGGGGTTGGTAGTGGAGAATAGAGTAAAAAAATATTTTGAGGTTTCTGGTTCTTGTACACATACTAAATCACATTTTTTTTCATTCCCTTTAATGATGGAGTGGGGGTGGTAATGGGGGTGGCTAATGCCAAAAATTTTTTTGAGACCTTAGCTTCTCTTGTATATACTAAATACCAATTTTATGGACTCTTACCTGCTTGATTTACCTATTTACCGCAAATTTACCCCAATTTACCTCCCAACCCATGGATGGAACTAGTTCTAGATCTTGTTAAAGTACATATGTGTATCTGGTTATCACCATGTATTACAGATATGGCCCAATTTCAATAGAGATTATTGTAATATGCTGTTTTACATATATGTTCCAAATTGTAATTAAATATTTTAAGTCTAACAGAAGTTATCGTGTTTACAAGAAATGGTATACCCGCACACATACCTACATATACACTCACACACCCACTTACTGGCGCAAAGTCATTTTTTATTCGATATTTGAGTTCAGTCTGCTGTGAAACAGATATCTGTACAAGAAATTTTTTTCTACGATGTTTATTAAAATTTTTATTCAATTTATAATAAATTTATAATAAAGTTAGAATACAGTCAAAAGATCAAGAGATATACAATTCATTACTGAACCCTAACAGATACGAAAAAAATTAATAGAAACACTATTATAGAAAATTTAATCAGCTTTAATTTTGCATATAGCCACTTTTTGATTAGGGCTAACCTTTTTCGAGATATGAGGGAAAAACCAAAAACTGGGACCTTCTTCGTGCCCCCCTGCAGCCCCTCCACCTCCTACGTTTGGAGACTTTTGGTACGTTTACCTCCTAAATAGTCTAGACACAGCTCTCAAGCCAAAAATTGTGATCTCGGCATTTCCCTCTAGATCCCCTTATTGAACGTTCATTGGCAGAAAATTTGTTGGGAAATCACATAGGTTATGTTGGGAACAAACTAAGTTCTGCGTTTTTTGCCATTTTATTGATGAAAACTGTACTTGATACCAATGGCTTACTAAATATCTATTATGCCTTAGTCTACAGCCACTTGTCATTGAATATTATTACATGGGGAGTAGGCAGAAATATCAAGTGTCAATTTCACAAAAAAAAGAAATAAATAATTAGACTGATTTTTAATTTAAAATCAATGAATAGCTGCAGGAGTGTATTTAAGAAAAATGAAATATTAACTGTAGCATGTATTTTTGTTTTGAAATGTGTACGTTATACATATAAAAATTTTACAAATTTTGGTAAACTGGGGATACACATTTATATAATACCCGAAATAATAATAGATTGACAATACAAATTCATTCTACCACTCTTTATAAACATTCACCTAATTACAATGCCATCAATCTAGTTAATAAACGCCCTGATAACCTAAAAACCATAATAATAGGCTACAATAAATTTAAAATAGCTACAAAAAATTGCTTTTTATAGCGTATTAGAATATAGTCGGGGAGCCCTCCCTAGCTGTACGTGCACCCCCCCACCGATCCTTGGGGATAATGTTTTTCATAAAGATTAAAGTCTAAGGAACAATTTAAGACATGTCACCCCAAAAAAAAACTGGCTGTACTTTCAAAATGGCGGCCATATGTTAAAAAAAAAACTGTTGCCAATGTTGTTTTTGTCATTTAACACAAAAACTAAAAAAGATGAACAAAAACATTTTTCACAAAAAACGTGTATAAAATTTTCTACAATTTTGTACCTATACAATATTTTGATGGGAGTTACCATTTTCCAGATAAATGAGTCTAAAATTAAGAAAACATGGAAATTCATATATCAGTAAATCACCTAGAGGAAATAACTGTGACAATTATTATAAGGTGCATAATATAACTTTATATTATTAACATAAAAATAAAATAAAATAAACTGAAAAAAATTAATAATAATAATAATATTATAATTTGCAGACATTTATCTCGAAAACGGTAACAGTGGTATCTGGAAAACGGTAACTTCTATCCAAATATTGTATAGGAACAAAATTGTAGAAAATTTTATGCACTTTGTTTTTTGTGCAGAAAGTTTTTCTCCATCTTTTTTAGTTTTTGTGTTAAATGACAAAACAATATTTGCATTGTTTTTTAAACGGACGCCATTTTGAAAGTACAGCCAGTTTTTTCGTTTTTAGGACATGTCTTAAATTGTTCCTTAGGCTTTACTCTTTATGAAAAACATTTTCCCCGAGGATCGGGGGGGTGCCCGAACAGTTAGGGTGGGCTTCCGTAGTGTTACGTTTTATGTTGAATTTTATATTTTACTTTAAGAGATGAATCATTTATCTGGAAATGGTAACTCAAATATTGTATAGGAACAAAATTGTAGAAAATTTTATGCACTTTGTTTTTTGTACAGAAAGTTTTTCTCCATCTTTTTTAGTTTTTGTGTTAAATGACAAAAATCATATTTGCAAATTTTCTTTTTTTAAACGGACGCCATTCTGAAAGTGCAGCCAATTTTTTTTTTTAGGACATGTCTTAAATTGTTCCTTAGGCTTTAATCTTTATGAAAAACATTGTCCTAAAGGACTTGACTCAATAATTTTGTGTTTTTACATGTTTTGTATCTTATACATGCGTTCTTACTATGTTGTACTTTTTTATAATATATTGCTACTTTTGACTAGTAGTTTTAGTTTAGTAGTTTTGACTTACCAAATATACATGTAATGTATCACATAATGGTTAATAAAGAATTTATTTACTTATTTATTTCGGTTTAGAAAATGATTTCTATTAAGGGCCAGTTTTACAATATCGGATTAAACCGCGGAGTGCGGATTAAACTACGGCCTTGGAAATACGTCTGTTTTAGAATGTCGTTAATTTTGTTTTTATTTGTAATATGATGGATATAATCGAAATATTTGATTAGTTATTATTTATTTATTATTATTTACTGTCTAATGACGACGAAGAAATTATATTAATGTAATAGAAGGTGTTCGAAGTTCTAAGTTTAAACTGCACAGTTTAATCTAACATTATAATACTGGCCCTAAGAGGATTTGTATGGCAATGGCGTCTCCATTGCCTCTAATTTTAAGCAAGATATTTGCAGGATTTCAAGACTAGTTATATTCAAAATTGTATATAGAAACTGGTTATCTGGTGGATATATGTCGACGACATTTTTGTATTTCAGGTTCATAGAGTTGATTTACTATACATTTTTTTTTACAAAATATAAACAATAAGGAACCTTCTATTAAATTTACATTAGAAATAGAAGTGAACTACCGTTTTTAGATGTTTTAATCAAAAAAAAGAAATAATACAATTAAAACAAGCATTTATAAAAAACTAAATCATACCAATAGATATTTAAATTTTAACTCGAATCAGTCGATGCGTTATAAAACGATTATATGATAGGGCCAAACAAATTTCTTCCATTAATGAAGTATTAAACAATGGAAAACAGAAGTTCTTATAGACAATTGATGAAGCTTGTCAATAAAACTTTCATAAATATTTAAAATAACAATCATTTACGACAAAAACCTGCACAATGTGACACTACGTTAATTCCTTATGTATACAGATTATATGAATATCTATGCCATATCCATATAGATGATAAATTTGATGTTAGGATGGTATTTCAAACAAGCAATACTTTGCAGTCTATTTTGACAAAACCAAGCCATGAGCGAAATTCAAAAAACCACATTTACAGTATTCCTTGTGAGTGTAATAAACATTTTGTGGTGAGTCTTCCAGACCATGCAATGTATTTTGGTAAACTTTAGAAAGAATTAAATTCAGAGATCAAAGATTTGCGCACAAGGGAGTACGAACAAATAAATTGGAACTTGGCAATAATATTGTTGAATGGGGATAAATATGTGTCTGATTGTTCCGTAGAAGAAGAACTTAGCTTTAACATTGTTTAAAATGAAATTATCAGGCAACTATTTCAACAGTTCTGTGTAAAGTAAGTATGTATGGATATTGAATATAACATACATACATATTTTTAAAGCTCTGTATTTAATGTACACGGCACCTAAAAGATTTTGTAATAAAGCTTTTAGAAAGGTAACATTCGGTTTTCTAAATATCACCAAAAAAACATTCTCTAACTGTTCCTTTAATTGAAAAGTCACATAGAGATTATTTACTAGTAATATACTGGATAATTGAATTATTTTGTATACTCCTGGTGATTCTGCTTATATAGATAGGATAGAACATCTTTAACATATGTAATTTACAAAGTGGTTTACTTTTTTTTATTGCAGGCATTTGCGAAACAATTTCTGGTGACCCCTGATGATCTGGACATGCACGTGATCTACGACGTGTCTCATAACATAGCTAAAGTTGAAGAGCACATAGTTGATGGTAAACCTAAAACACTTCTAGTGCATAGAAAGGTATTTCAAATTGATTGATATAACAGTTGCAGTCATTATTAGTACATAATGTACTTGTTTTAGGGATCAACTAGGGCATTCCCACCACACCATCCCCTAATCCCAGTGGATTACCAACTAACAGGTCAGCCCGTTCTGATCGGCGGTACGATGGGTACATGCAGCTATGTTTTGACTGGGACCGAACAAGGCATGTTGGAAACTTTCGGATCTACTTGTCATGGCGCGGTAAGTTCTATGACGTTTTTAAGTCCTGAATTAATCAAATTGTTTGAATTGGATTACCATCAAGTAGTATTGTTCATACTTTTTGCAATGTGATCATTTGTTGAGGTTGAACTTAGTTTATGCTTCTGAATATCTCCCTTTACTTCAATTTTTTCATGTATGCTTAAAAAGTAGATTTTCGTCTACTATGGTTCCTAAGAATTTTGTAAATAGTGAAAATTGTCCCGTAGAAATGATATTCAGATTACAAGAGTATTTTTGTCGTACCATTCCTTATTGTTTTGTTTGTCAAAATGACTGAACTTTGATCCCAAGGAACAATTTTGGTTTCTTAAATATATACAAGGGTGCTATAAAACTATTTATAAAATGCCTTGACAAATCTATTTTGCTGTAACAATATCCTTAATACCATCATAACGCGACTTGTAGACTAAAAGGGCCCACCCTTATGAAGGTTGAATTCCATCATAAAACTCCTTAGTGAGGCACAGTGCCGCTCTTGAAAACCTTGTTCAAGCCGTTCTAAAATCTTTCTTAAAACCTATTTTAAAGCTGTTGGAAGCTTTCTGCATTTCTAGAAAACACCTAGAAGGCTACCTTAAAACTGGTTTTTAAAACACTTATAAGTCTATCTTAGAACTGAGAAGCTATAAAAATGTCCACGAAGGAATTCAAATAATTTTATTATTGCATTTATTTTTTCTAAACTGATTTAAGCAAACATACCATCAGACTTATTGAAGATAAAATGGAATTTGAAATTTATAAAGCTTAGAGTGGCACTATAACCTCTCTAAGGCCGATTTAAAAGGTAATAAAAAGACATCAGGTATGACAAAAAATTAAAACCAACGGCAGTTTATCATTAAAACTACAAAAGAAAGGCATAAAAAACAAGGGCCCCTCAGAAATAATAATGATTTTAATATCCATACAAAATTTGTATAGACACGTAATCAGCAAAGTTAAAAAAGAATGCTGCATCTCGGTTCCCACGGTAATTTTCAGTCGTTTCTTGTAATCCTACCTTAATTTGCTAAAGAAAAAGTGATAATTATTAATAATTATAATTGTGAGATTGACCTTGAATATTTTTATATAACAAGAAAAACATGGCCGGCCAACTAAAAACCTAATTGTCATTTTACAGTCCTCTCATCAGGCCCGTGGCCGTGGCCCCCTTCGGCTGGGACAAACCAAAAATACTAATTTTCAGTACACAATTTGAAATACAATCAACATAAAAATGTATTTAACAGTGAAGGTGCCGGGCCCCGGGGCTACATCCCCGTCGTCGTCAGGCCTGCCTCTCATTAAACTATATATTCTCATAATGGTAATGACCTAGAACATTTACTCTAACTTAAGTCCTTTTAGTCTTTTTGTATACTATCACAAATAATCCCTTCCTTACAAAAATGCACATTCACTTGGCAAAGATCACATGGACTTGATAAAAGCTGTAATAAAACGTTTGGGACGTTGACATTTGATACAAAAAAAAAAACTTAAAACTTGACCTCAAAATAATTTGTGTGTGTGTGTGTATGTTTTAACAGTCCTTTTAAAATGGCCACTCTTTTTTATTTTCTTCCACCTTTCCAAAAAAAGACTTAATTACACATCAGTAAGTTGTAAAATGCTTTTAATTAACACACACACACACACATGCATCAACGACACTTCAGGCAGACATATTGTCTATTATTTTTATAATAAATGTTTTATTGAGGTTTTGGAAAGTGTTTTATGGAATTAAAATTTGCCTTTTAGATTTATAGAGGCCTTTTTTTCTTCATAACGGTTTCATCACAACATTTATCAAGGATGTTTTAAGAGTCTAGTTTTGTAACGGCCTTTAGTAAGTACTAATAGACATTGAAAATGTCTAGTTTTAAAAAGGATTTAAAATGCATTTATTGCAAATATGTTAAAACTATAAAGAATAATTTAATGCCTCTTTAAATCTAAATGGAATTTAAGACGTTCATAAAACTAATTAGCTTATGGAGAGTTTTATGTAAGTTATGATAAACCCATTACAAATACAGATTATCCTAGAAGCAAATTAGCTTTATAATTAGGTCTTACAGAATGCTTTAAAACTTACCATATAAGAGTAAGTATACTTGAAGCCTAGGCCTTAACTACAACATCAATAAAGCACAAGACTATTTCCTAACCCTGACAAACCTTTCTTAAAACCTCCTCAAGTCCAAATGACTTTTAAATTGTTCCTTGGGATGTTAAGATCCTCAGGATTTGGAGCCGAGATCGCAGTAGAGGTCATCAAATCAATAGCTCATCTGCAAATGTACTAGTTTAGGACTTGTTTGATAACAGCTGGAAGATCATTAACAAATAAAAGAAATACTAGTGGCCCAAGCACAGATCCCTGCGGAACACCAATATTTATTTCATAATCATTTGAGACATAGTTAAACACTAACAAGTATTTTTCGAGTTAAAAATTTAAAAAACGTTCTATTACATTCAGAGCAGACCCCACAATACCAGAACTCTTAGAAGCTTATATGAATGTTGCTCATGGAAAGACATATTCTCTTCCTCTAGCCCTTAGAAGTCGACTGCAACTTTACTCTTTACCAGACAGGGTTCATATCGACCTCGAAGATCTGGAAAAGTCAGTGAATTTTAAGTTGTCTAAAAATGTCAGGGAAAAGTCAGGGAATTTGTAAAATTTATTGAAAAAATTAGGGGATGTTACCAATTTTCATAAAAAGTCAGGAAATTTGAAAATTTTTAATTCTCAAACTATAAATAAACTACAAATTATACTTCCAACAGTGTCCCTCCGCTCATCAATTATTAGACCTGGAAAAACCTTCCAAAAGTCCCTGGAAAACCTGGAAAAGTCAAAGTTAGGGAATTTAAGTTTGAAAAATTGCTATGAACACTGTCAGATTGTTCTGTAGTTAGCATTTGAATTATATTTTCAGGATGCAGCAGGTGTAAGCAATATCAAGGCATGATTGCTGATATTTACATTGATATTATTGAACAATCGGCAACAAATCGCTCGAGGCGAGTTTGATTGTTTACATCTTTAGACCACATTCGGTTCATTTCATCTTACATTATTGTTCTTAAATCTCTGTCATTCGAAACAAGATGAATAAATATTCCAAATGACGTAGATAACATTTTTTAATTAAACTTGAATTAGGAATTAATAATTGGCATAAATATAGAACATCCTGTCATAATATCCCACTATATCCCTTTCACTTTTATGATTAATATAATTATAACCAAAATACTGATTTTTTACCAATTCAAAGCTTGCCGAATTTTTTGTTATCTTGGATTGCCAAAAAAATAATAAATTGGTTTTTGATGTCTTCAAAAACGCCCTCTATTTTAGACTTTTGTTTTTCAATGTTTTGATGGAAATTCGAATACATAACCCATCTGTCACAATTTTTAAATAGGTTAGATGTAAAATATTTGTCGATCTAAAATATTTTACATTAGCATTTATTTATAAAATTCTGATATAACTATGTAAAGTCCTCATCATATATAAATGCCTCTGGAGAGGCATGTGAAGATGTAAGCTCCGCCTCTTGTCACTTATATTTATGATGAGGCCTTTAATAGAGCATGTTTTGTTAATTTTTAACCCCATGCTAAACGTAATAATGAATATTATAAACATAAACACACCACAGATAGTAGACAACCCCCAAATCCATAGCCAAGGCTGTGTGGAAGACATTTGGAAAAACACAGACATACATCCACACCCACCGGTGTTGTCAATACCGGGGCTGGGGGTCGAACCCAGAGCGTGGTAGGCAGTCGATCAGCATATTCGCCACTCAATACGCCTTAACCGATTGAGCTACAGTGCCGATTAATATATAATATATTATTTTATTTTAGGGTAGAGCATTATCAAGAGCGAAATCTAGACGAAATTTAGATTACCAAACTGTTTTAAGGAAAATGGAATACATGGGCATATCAATCCGTGTAGCCTCACCTAAACTTGTGATGGAAGAAGCTCCAGAGTCTTATAAGAATGTTACAGATGTAGTAAACACATGTCATGCCGCAGGTATTTCTAAGAAATGTATTAAATTACGCCCCATTGCAGTTATCAAAGGTTAAATTTGTGATTGTGTTTTGTTTAAATGGGTTCCAGTTGCATTCATTTATTTTAATTATAAAAAAAATAATTAAAATGAAATTTTAGAGTGATTTTTTTATACTTATATAGACGATATTCTAATATAAAGGCAACGGCAACAAAGTAAACTTACCTGAGTCTATTAAATAAAGACTGTCGACTGATATTATGCACTTGTCTTCCTATTCTTAGTGTTCTTCAAATGATGCAAGATGGCATCCCCGTTTAGCCATAAATTTATAGTGGTATACTAGGTAGTAGGTAATTTGATTGGTAGAAATAATATTTAATTTGCAGGTTCAGAGAAAATTGTTCTCTAAAGCTAGGAATACAACTATTTATGTCATACCACATCACATTTTGAAAATCACAAAATTTAAATACCTAATAACGATCTACCTATTTTTCTTTTTCGGTAAATAATACTTACATGTCCATAGAATTTTCGTAAAAATTTAGTTGGATTTTTTGCCTAAAAGCGTTTCCAATTTTTAACCAGAAGAATTATACAGTCCACTTTTTAAATATCAGATACTGTCTGTCTAGACAAAGCAGATGTTTGCACAATTAATTTAAATTTCTTTAAAAGTGAGCAAGGTGACACACAGTGAAATTCAGATTTTTGGTCAACAATCTGCCTACAAGTCAAATCTCAACCGATTTAAATAAATTTTTTTTTAAACGAACTGTACTTTATGGTTGTACTGCTTAAAATTTGATATCCAATTCGATGATCTTCAGTAAGAATGTTAAAGCTGACTTTTGCATATTGCTCAAACATGGCAAGGATTACACAACCACATAAAAAATAATTTGAATCCAAGATGAAACATATTATTTCAGGCGTTTTTTGGGTCGCCGATATCATGAATCCGATGGGTGAAAACTGACGTCGGATTTGTGATATCAGCGATCCAAGAAACATCGGAAATTATATGTTTCATCTCGGATTCAGAATTTTTTTTATGTGGCTGTGTAATCCTTGTCATATTTGAGCAATATACAAAGGTCGGCTTCAACATGCTTATTGGAGATCATGAATTGGATATCAAATTTTAAGCAGTACCAAGGTGAAGTAGAGTTCGTAACGAGTATTTAAAAAAAAAAAATTCATTCAAATCGGTTGAGAGAGTAGGCAGATTTTTTACCAAAATTGTGAGTTTCTGCCCACTGTGCGACAGTGATGGAGCAGGGAGCAATGTACCAAATGAACGGGGATTTTGCTAATCGGCAATTTTTAATTCAGTGTCATCCAATTTTCCAAAAACAACTTATAGTTTATTAATCAGAATTTTTATATATTTTTGAAATACAAATCTTTACAGGAATTTTTATATATTTATTACTATAGCATATCATATTGCTATATTGGTGACCCCGAACGTCTTCACACGTTGTATGCCTCCTGAGAGTCCATAAGAGTTAAAGGCAGTTGTCAAAAATTAATAGTGAAGACTGAAGTTTAATAGCTTTTGGCAGTGTTGTTAAATAATATTGTTATGTGTACAAATAGTTATGCCGAAGGTAATCTATGGATATTCTAGACGGCTGTGTCAATCGCTGCGAGAATGTGAGGCCGAGCGCAACTGCTCGTGCTGCTAACCATTTTAACGGCCTACAGGTACGGCGTCCACAACGAAGACAGCCAGCTAAAGGTCGGCCGTTCCATGTCTTCACTAGATACGGATACCTCAGTCTCATATGTCTGCTGTGATTGGCTTTTTGGTGTTCTATGGTGATTGGTTAACGTTTTGTATGGCATTTGACGACTGACTGTTTGGCACAGGCTAGAATATCGTTATTGTTTTGCATTCTGTCGAGTGTTTATGTGCGAAATAATCTTTTTTATAAGATCTTATATTATGGGAATCAGCGGGACTATTTAATTGTCTGTTAAAACAATTATATTTAAATAGGAAGAAAATGGATTCAGGCGCCTCAAGAGAGGAATCATCAACATCATAATGCGATGTGTTCAAAGAAATTCGGTTGCATCAAATTATTTAACCACCATAAAAAACGTATACACAAAATTTTCATCAAATAAATTGCCAATTTTTTTTACATTATTTTCAGGGCCGGATTATCCATAAGGCAAGAATAGTTTTATTTATTGACTACGTGAAATGTACTTAAAATTTTTATAGGAGAGGGTAATGGAAATTTATTGCCGGGATCGTGGATCGAATCAGATGAAGACATAATTAATTTTATGAGTAAGATACCTCTAGAGATAAGTCATCTGGGAAACCAGTTAACGCTGCTTTACTTCTTAAAGGAAAGATACTGTGGTGGAGATAGATTCGAAAGAGATATTGAGGATGATGCAAGAGCAATTGTCATCGTTATGACTGACACATCTTATAAAGAAATAAAAGATGTTTTTCCTCCTAGTAATGTTGACGTTTTATGTTGCTACTTTCGTCTCATTATTTTTGCGTAGTAGTTGGTTGAATATCCCTTTCGGCTCTTTTCAGGCTTCTGTTGACTTTTGTCATTTCCACGGTTTTACCTTCATGTCATCGTTGGCGGTATGATGGCTATGTATGACCTCTTGATCCATAAGACTAACTAGGCTAGAGCCTAGGGGCGACAATGCGTGAAGGGGCGCGCTAGGTCATGAGGGGTGCCTTGAGCTTTTTGCGCTCTCTGCTAATTAATTTTCGTACAAAAATTTTGTTGTCCAATTTCCTTCTTTCTGCTCGTCAATTTTGTGTGCCCCCTGCTCGTCAATTTTGAATCTGGGCAAAAAATTTTTTTTCAGATTTCTACGTTCAAAAATGAAATAAAAAATTGACAGTCTTTCGCAAAGATGCAACCAGGGAGGGCCATTGAAAATGATGAAGTTAGATTTTTAGCCGTTACCAGGTAACTTTAGCAAAATACACTTTTCATGAATTCAGGTCCCATATAGGAAATCATTTCCGATGTTAAAAGTTCATTAGGCAGATTAGAATTACATCAACTGATTGATAAAAAAAGTACTTACCTTTATATATTAACAGCAAATCCTTCACTCTTATTTATTCACATTTCTCATTATTTTAGAACTAACAAAATTTATGTTCTGTTTAATTTAATGTGGAGATTTTAATTTATCTTAATTGTATTTTGTCATGCCCTGCACATAAATTATATTTTTGTATTGTATAGTATTTTGATATATTAGTCATTTTGATATTTCATATTTAATTATCCCCATTTTGGCGAGCAATAAACTATTATTATTACTAATATATCATGGGCGGCGAAAAAATTACCATTTTTGTAATTATAATTAAAATAAGCATTGACGACAAAATACAAAAGGAGTGGGGCGAGGTAAACAATAAACAGCTGAGGAACACTCATGTATTCAATTTGAATTGGCCGCCAAATGATACGAATATGTTGACCAATCACAGCAAAACGTGACTTTTACTGTAGTCTTACTGGTAGTCTTACGAGCTTTACTCTGCGTAACACACATATACAGTATGAATCAATTATTACAATCAAACTGCTCTCATATCTCCTAATGATGATCACCTTGCTTACTCTTAAGGATGTCTAATTACATATATAGTTAATGAGATAGTGTCCATTGTGTTCAAATGTAATTTACATGAAAATAATTCTTAGCTATTTTTGTATGACTTCAGGGATAAAATTGATTGTTTTGACAACATAAAAGAAAATGTTGATATTGATTTAAAAAATATCCATAAATAAAAGTTTGTTATAATCCACCAATATATATATATTTTTTTTATTCAAGAGGTGTTAATTGCCTCCTTCGAGGTGGATCAATGTTGTTTGTCAATTAACACTTCTTGAGATAATAAAGATATTTGTGGGTTGTAATAAACTTTTATTTCTTGATATTTGTCAAATATGTATCTCAACATTTTTTTTCCTGTCAACTTAATAGTTATTTACACTACAAGGGAGGCAAGTAGCTTGTACTAGTTGAGGATGACTTTGCCCCCCAGCATACCAAGGGCTGACAACAGAGTGCGAGACTGGTCAAAGTTACTTACCTCCTGCGTGATGTATACTGTTTAACCTGCTCCCACAACTACAGTTCATGAAATAGAAAATCAGATTTTATATTTCTTAATCAATTTATTTTGACACTGATACTAAGTAATTTTTTTGACATTAATGGATGTCATAGTCTGCTTGAAATCACTTATTTACCCAAGGGAGGTAAGTACCTCACTTACCTGCTTGAAAACAATATGACAATAGTCTACTTATCATAGTGGGAGCAGATAATAGTTATTTACACTACAAAGGGGGTAAGTAGTTTTTACCAGTTGAGGATGTGTTTGCGTCCAAGCATGGTGAGGGCTGGCAACAGAGTCTGAGACTGGTCAAAGTTACTTACCTCCTGCTTGCTGTATAACGTTTTATTTGCTCACACAGCTACAATTCATGAAATAAAAGAATCAGATTTTACATTTCTTGATCGATTTATTTTGACAGTGATAACTAGTTTTTTTGGCTTTAATGGATGTGATGTAGTCTGCTTGAAAACGTTTATTTACTCAAGGTAGGAAATTAGCTCACTTACCTCCCATCGTCGATAGCAACTAGCACTTTCCAGGTAAAATCAACCTACCTGCTTGAAAATAATGTGGGAGTAGATAAATAATTTTTTTACCAACCAATATTTTTATTTACATTACATGTAAAAGCATAGTGAACACATAGTAAAATTCACTTTAGAATTGTTGAAGCCTGCGTCATTTTTTGTGGAACATCGTCAATATTTCGTAGCTTGAATCACATCATCCAAAGAATTTATATTGTTACAAATGAAACTAATCCACACTCTTTTAATAGTTTTTATTTATAATAATTAACAATTTGAATGAAGGTATACAACATTATCACAAAAAATTAATATTATTTTTATTTTCCTAACTAGAACCTGTTTAGTACTTAAGGAAAATTCTATAACTATAAGGTTTTTATGCATAAATAAAGCAATCTTACATATCTGCGTTATATTATTGCCTTTCCTAGCGATAATCAGTGATGAAATGGAGTTGGATTGACTGTCATTTTCCAATATCGGTTGAGTCCATTGTAAATTTTGGCCATAATAAGAGTTAAATTTTGTGCTTTTAAGTGGCATTTCAATGTTAATTAATTTTATTCTATAATTAAAGCTCGAGAACTTAAAAATGGTATTGTTTTAAAAATATTGAACATTGAAGAGAATTAAATACGAAAATAGCTGTTGGTGTAAGGTAAAGTAGCACATAGACTCGAAATGACTGAGTGTGCTGACTTAGCTATGTGCCAGGACGATCATAGTCAATCCAATCACGAATATGGAAGAGCTTTTTGAGGCCTTGTAGGCAAGGAAGCCAAATAGACATTTTGAAATATTTCAGTAGCAAAGTTTCGAATTGGAATTAGTGAAATGTTACAAAAATCACTGAACATTTCTTAAATTCATGATACAATACAATTACGTTCTTTTTCCCATCACTTCCTTGTAGTATAGACGATGTCTGTCCATGAAACCCTCAACATCCTATGATAAAACTACATCTCAAGTTGCTTCCATTAGGGTCTACCCAGTGATGCAAAATTTCATGAAACTTAAAATTTGTGAAATTTCAATGACATTTTTATGAAAGTTTCGAAATTCATCTGAAATTTATGAAATTTCTGAAATATAAAATTGAACATAAGTATCGTGAAATTTTCATGAAATTTCAATGAAACTTTCATTTTATGAAATTTAATTGAATAATTCTGTAATATTATGAAAGTTATGTGAAATTTCATTGAAATATTTCATGAAATGATGAAAATTTCATGACACTTAAAATTTGTGACATTTTTGTGAGTTTCGAAATTCATCTGAAATTTCTGAAATATAAAATTAAACATAAGTATCGTGAAATTTCAATGAAACTTTCATTTTATGAAATTTAATTGAATAATTCCCTAATATTATGAAAGTTAAGTGAAATATTGAAATATTTCATGAAATGATGAAACTTAATTTTTTAAATTTCCGAGGGATAATGACAAATGAATCCCACTTTTGAAACTACAGTGGGTTTAGTCTGTTGTCCTTGCTTCATTTTTGCTGTAGGAGATACAGGTGGAAATGACGCAGACGTGGTAGATGTGGATGGGGATTCGGCAGCTCTGGATGCAGATGATAGAGTTTATTGCATTCTATTATCAAAGATTAGAGAATTAATTTCTAATATTTGCTATTATGGTAGCTGAAATTTTATTACAACAGTTTAGGTGGTGTTTCATGTGCGACGCATTTTTGACAAACGTTTTACTTATTACAAAATCCTTAAGTCACATTGTTAATATTTTGGGAAAAAGCAAAATATTTCCGGGTAACATTTTTTGATTTCATTTTGTTGACTTATGGGTTTTAACTTTTAACTGCGTTTCTTCACTTTCCCGCGACTTTAAACTAACCTATAACCTAACCTCATTGGTTGAAAACAAGCTGAAAAAGGCGCGCGAAATTCAAATTTCGTTTAACGCAACGGAAATACAGATTTTGTGGCTGAAACTTTCATGAAAGTTTCGAAAACATTGTAATTTTCAGATTAATCTGAAACTTTCATAAAATTCAGATATTTCAGAAATTTATGAGGGTGCGGTGAAACTTTCAGAAATTTCAAATTGAAATTGAAACTTTCAAAATGAAATTTGAAATTTTGCATCACTGGGTCTACCCTTCCATAAATAAAGAGAACAGATAACAGCGTAAAAGTATGATATAACTGACATCTTGAAGAAAGCAAATAAGCTCTAAACAAATTCTATTGTTGACAGTGAAGTATTTTTTCAAACACCAAAACCCTGAATAGTACATTAATCATCTTTCGATGATGAAAACTTGGTGAGCGAAATGCGCTTTGAGTGCAGTTTTCAGTGTTTGTGGCAAAATTTGTTGTATTTAATACGTCAGTGTTAGTAGTGCATGCAACAAAGGTTCCTCCCTTAGGACATTCGTCTCTAATGAAGTCTATTACTTAATTTAAAACTACTGCTTTTTTTATTTTAGCACTGTTTCATTTGGCACCTCGTCAAAACCCTCAGCGTGCATTTCTTCAAACCTTCAGATGATGTCAACTTGATTGCCAAACCCTTGTCAATTGTAGCGTTCAGTGTTTTGGTGTTTGTGAAAACTATATAAATTAGTGCCTGGTTGAACTGCCCTTCAAGTTTAATTCGGGTTCTTTTAACTGTTCGATTTTTGAAGCATTTTTAATGATAAAAATATGTGACAATACATTTTTTCAATTAAAAAAATGCATTTTACAAAAATGCATGAAATACAACTTTAAAAAATAATATAAAAAATTGATATTTATCACCATTGGAAAGCACATTCAAGAAGCTTACAACTTAAAAAAAAAACTTGGTGTAACCAAATGGCAGTTTTTTATTAGGGCTTCAAAAATTTTTCAAAAATCTCGTTTATTAATGAAAACAATAAATATTTTTATTTGTAATCTTCAGTAATAGTTTACACCTTATAAGGCCTCTAATTTCACCATTAATTTATTGTTTTTTTTTAGTAATTTCGGTTTATGTCTAATTTTTACAAAGAACAAAACAGCAGATCAGATTTGAACCTATGCAGTTTTATTCATAATTTATTTACAGATATTTTGATTTTTGTTTGACCTGATCTGATGAACAGCACCCGAGATATTAAAAGAAAAACATGGCAAAAACACGTTCTTCAAAATTAAAACTTAATTTCCAAAAAAACGGTTACCTCCCAGATTGGACAAAAATTGTCCCCAAGCAAATCGTAGAAATGGTATTTTTGATGTTTAGTTTTATTCGACTATACTGCAATGTGCTAAAATTTTGAATTTTTTTTGAGACTTTACAAGTTTGAACTAACAGAAATGATATTGCCACAAAGTGTTATGTTTTGGCATAAGGTGAAACAAGACAAACTATATAGGGTGTTTGGGAGTTACCCTCCAAAAAAATAAACCCCCGCACTGGAATATCGGGAGGGAATGTGCCAATGACAAGTGGGCTACTGTCTCCCTTCATTTCTGGATTGTCAGCTGACAGTGCCGAGAGTGGGGTAAGTGCTATTGTCAGCTTCCTACTTGCCAGAGATATGTGTGACCTTAAAATACGATGACATTGACAGGGTAGATGATGATAAATAAGAAGATAAAGTAATTCGAATATATCAAGTGGTGTACATCATCCCTAGTGATATTCTGACATCATCAAGTACCAACTAAAAATTATATCAGCGTGAATATTCCGTATACACATACGGAATATTTAAGTTGGTAGTACTTTACAACTATGTTTACATGGTATATTGCCACATGTTGCTTCGAATAACTCAGCTTAACTTGCATCGTACTGTCATTTTAGTTTGTTGGTTTAATTAATGAAAGATTTATAATTATGTAAAGTTTAGTTAGTGTTCTTTTCAATATTAATATTATTGTGAACAGTATAATTAAAGATTATATTATGAAATAACCTTGTCATCATGTATACAAAGTAAAACTGTGACGCCAGTTTAAGAGTGACGTGCACCGCTTGATATATTGGAACCACTTGAACAAGAGTATAAAGTAACCAAGGGCTGCAACAAAAATATGAGATATGACCCCCAATAGCACAACATTGTTCTGTGGACATCTGAAGGACGTCCTCGACGGACATACAGTACATCCGATGGACGTTCGTTTTTGGTCCAAAGTACATCCGACGGGCAGCCGAAGGACGTGCAAATGTCACAACTTGGGACAATATTTGTACATTCTAATTATTTAGAAAAAAAAAAACCGGAATGAGCAGGGATCGAACCGTCGATCTCATGATTTGTAACTCGATGTTCTCTCACTCGGCCACCAACTTGGCTTATTAGTGTTTACTTAAAGACTGTACAGTTGACTAATATAACTATTTATTTCAAAATGTAGAAGGTATCTATTTGAATGTTTAATAAATATTTAGTATCAAATAATATCATTAATAATTTACAAAAAAGATTAAAATTAAATTATTAATGATAAATTACAAACTACTATAAAAAATAAACTATAAATTTTACAGAAATAATGGTTAAATGTAAACAAAAACATTGTAAAATTGAGAAACCAGTTTTGTTAACGTTTTTTTGTTTTTATATTAAATAGACGTCCTGCTGCTGTCCCTATAGGGACCTAAAATGTGCGTACTTGCCGAAGGACGTCGGTTGCGGCACATATGTTGGAAGTTAAGTGTGCTATTCGCTGGTATGTATACATATTTCGGAAACGTGTTGGAGAGAAAGCGGTATGGAGATATTATCATTCATTGCAAAAATATAATATTTAAATCAACAGACACGAAAAGGACGTCCATCTCCTGTCCCTATATGGACATAAAATGTACATACTTCCCGTACATAAAATGGACATACAGAGGACGTCCATTCCGTACAATTTCAAAGTAAATCCGATGATAAACGTCCGGTAGGCGTCCAGTTTATGTCCATGGACGTCAGTACATTAAATGGACATAAAACGGACGTCCGGCGGACATCGTGTGCTATTAGGGACATATATGAATTTAAATGCACATACCTACAGTCTTAGCTACTTCAACCAAGCTTTTAGAATATATACAGTTAATTTTGTTTCGTCATTGGCCATTCCATGGCAAGGTCCTTTCAAGTTAGATTTTTCTGTCAGAAAAACTGACATTGGAAAATATCTAATTATCTATACCAAATCCATATTACACCTTAATCTTAGTGGCCCCCTTTAAAGGTGAATTGTGCTGTGTTCGTGCAAAATATGAAACAAATAGGTATTCGCAGTTGGCCAAGTCCGACTGCAACTTCTACTCCAGATTTGAATGCCAATAGGATTTGTTGCACATGCGGATCGCTTATATTTAATGCTATCCTCCCTTTACCGATTCAGTATAGCAATCTGTGGATATTCTAAATTTACCCAGCTTTCTTAGCTTTGTTTTTTGGAAAACCCTTACTACTAATTTAAATATGAACTCCAAAATTAAATTACTAATTGATTAGACCAATAATTATTGACCAAAATTTAAACATATCCTCAATGGGCCAGTCAATATCGAGAGTTTTCATCACTGATAATAATCCTTTTAGTACTTTAATTTGAACATAATTAACTTTATGTATTCTTAGTTAAACTTGAATCATTATTGCTTCGGTTGCCATAGAGATCGTCGATTGTTTTAGCGGGTGATTTTAATGTAAATTTTAGTGACAAAGAATCAAATATTACTCAAGCGCTATTTAACCTGCTAACTTCATTTAATCTATATATGCATGTGGAGTCATATACTAGAATCTCACAGTACTCTGCTACCATGATTGATTATTTCTGTAGTAATCTGGATAAACAAAATGTTACTTGCTCAGTGGTCCCAGCTGGCCTATCAGATCATGAAGGTGTATACTGTTCAGTTCTGATAGATTCAAATATTCTAGACAAAAAATATAAATTTGGGCGTTTATTCAGCAAGACTAATTATGAGAGGTTTTTTCTAAGATGTCTAGAGTACAACTGGGAGGATTTGTTAATTAGAGAGGATCCATTCGGTTCTTTTTATGAATGTCTAACACATGTATTTAACGAAGCCTTCCCTATTCAAAAAATTAAATTAAAAAGTAAGAAACCTTGGGTATCTAAAGGCATAAAAACATCAGCTAATAATTTAAGATCTCTTCATTACATAAGAAAATACACAAATGAACAATCTTTTTTTGATTATTATAACAAATACCGTAAAATCTATAGAGACATAATCAGGAAGGCGAATAATAATCATTATAAGTCCAGAATTGAAGAGTCAAGAAATAAAACAAAGGAGAGTTGGACAATCATAAACGAACTTAGGGGCAAAGACCAAAGGCGAGCTACAATTTCTTTAAATCCTAATGATATAAACAACTATTATTGCTCTATTGCAGGGAAACTTACTGAAAGCATAATTCCCCCTAATGATCCCTTGAGTTACATGAATGAAATATATAATCATAATACTTTATGTCTATATAATACAAATATAGTTGAATTAAAAGAAACTATCAAAGCAATTAATAATAAAAAATCAGCTGGTATTGGTGAAATTTCAGTAAAAATTTTTGAAAATTTACCAGATTCTGTTCTTCATGTGTTAGCTTCGTTAATAAATAAATCTTTTGAATTAGGAATTTTTCCTTCTTTTCTAAAAACATCTATAGTAATTCCGCTTCACAACGGTGGGAGCATGGAAGATCCATCTAACTTTCGTCCTGTATCATTAATACCAACACTAGCAAAGATTATAGAAAAACTAGTAAAAAAAAGGGTAGTTAAATTTTTGTCTTCTTGCAATATATTGAGTGATCATCAATTCGGTTTCCAAAGGAATAAGAATACAAATGATGCTATTTTCTCATTTTTAAAGACGATCTACACTGAAATCAATGGTGGTGAGGCTGCTGCAGCAATATTCTGCGATTTGTCAAAAGCCTTTGACTGTGTTCAGCATGAAATATTGTTGCGGAAGCTAGAGCTCTACGGTTTCAGAGGCACTACACTAAATTGGTTTCGGTCCTATTTGTCAGATCGTAGTCAAATAGTTAAGACTTCAACGTATTCCAACAACTTGAAAATTAATCATGGAGTACCCCAAGGCTCTGTTCTTGGCCCAACCCTATTTTTGTTGTATATCAACGACCTGACTGAAATTGATATTAAAGGAAAATTCACCTTATTTGCTGATGACACCACTATATTGTGGCATAACAAGGATGGTAATTCTCTTTGGGATTTAATATGCTCTGATATAAATAAAGTAAAAGATTGGTGCGACTCAAACTTGCTATCATTTAACATCAACAAAACGAATATAATATCATTCCATTGTAATCTTTTGGACATCTCTTTAGGCAATCATGTACTTGAAAAGAAATCGTGCACTAAATTCCTTGGACTAAATATTGACTGCCAGCTTAAATTTAAAGAACATATTACTAGTCTTAGTAATAAACTAGCATCTGGATGTTATGCAATCAGAATCATCTCTACTGAATTGGGTTTTACAGCTGCAAAAACTGCATACTTCTCATTAATTGATTCACACTTGAGGTATGGTATTTCCTTCTGGGGTGCATGCAGTAGGCATTTGATACAAATGATATTGGTGCTACAAAAGCGTGCTGTTCGATATTTGTGTAAAGCAAAAGTTCGTGATTCATGCAAACCCCCTTTTTTGGCTCATGGAATTCCAACAGTGATCTCCATTTACATTCTGGAGACAGCATGTTTAATTCATAAACACATAAGAAATACCAACCCTACTCCATCCCACTACATCACCCGTCAAAGCAATAACATTACTTTACCAATTCCGAGATCCTCTCTAGTTAAAGACTCTATTATTTACAATGGCAACAAGTTGTACAATCATCTGCCTAATAATGTGAAAGACATTAACTCAAATATTGACTTCAGAAAGGCTGTTAAAGGCCTGCTGATTGTTATCCTATTAGCCTATTATGATTTAAACGAATATTATAATGATATATTTTAATAGGATGCCACTTTCTTGTTTTGTATTTCATTTTGTTGTTCTAATTTGACTATACATTTATTGTATGTGTGTACACTCTTTTTTAATAAATTTACATATTTATGTAATTTATTTACATCTTCCTTATTTTATATTTCACTTTGTGATTAATTTGAATATATTTTGTGTTCTGTATGTTTACATTTTTATGTAGTTTATTAACATGTTTTCTATGCTTTGTCTATGAGAAAATTTTTTCTTCTGACAATAAAGTATATTTTGTATTGTATTGTATTGTATTTACCACATTGCATTTGCGATCTAAGTTATGCCACCGATCTTCGTTATTTTGAATTGCAATAACAAACTTTCAGTCAAAAAATACATTTGAGTGTCGCTATACTTGAATACGTAGTACAATTTACTAGTCAGGAAGCTGAGTCGAATTGCATGATACAATAACAACTAATAATGAGGAAATTTACAATTAAAAAATTATTGCACTAGATAACAAGTTACTTGGACTCTTTAACATTTGGCTGTATATTGTTCACGTTGTCGTACTGACTTAATGTGTCACTTGGGCTGGTTACACTATTTGGATAAGACATGTTTTCATCTCTTTGCAAAATGGGAGATGTCCTGACGGGAGTATAAAAAGGTATCGCAGATATATTTTCGTCTTGTTTAATATCTGATGGATGCATGACGAGCATGGGTCCTACATCTTCGTCGTTTATAATACATTCACAATCCATTTCGTCACATTTGGGGCATTTCTCCAGCAGGTCAGACTTTATGGAATTCTTAAATTTCTGAAAATAAAAAAAATATGTGAACTTTTGTTGGGGGTGAATTTCTCTTTATAAATTACAAAAATTAATAGAGGAAAGAGTGACCCCAAAAATCGCCCATTTTCTAGCCCTCGAATTTTTTTTCAAACTAAATGTTAAATTATTGTTAAGAATGAGAACATTCTGAATACAAAATTTCAAGATGGGCATGCATATGTTTGGTTTTTAAGATATGAGGGATTGAAGTTGTGATATGCGTGATGCTATCAAAAAATACACAGCCCCACAAAAAATGAATACTCATCAGCTATGGCAGAGCAATAACTGGCGAAAAAGCTTGAGCCCTCTAAGCTTTATTAATAGGAATGAACCATAAATCTGTTATGACCTAGTTCACAAAAATAACCCATCACAGGGTGCAAAACTACCCCTTGTCTTGAATTATGAACGTGAAAAGATAGTGAATGTACCAGATATTGCATTCTGATTGCAGTGTTTCTGGATCTGCAACGATAACCAAGATGCCCACAATAGTTTTTTTACACACCTACGAAGGGGTGAGTAAACAACGTACATTTATATAAGTGATCTCACTGTGAGAATATTACATTAAAGTAAATTCTGTCACAAGGATAATAAAGGGCCCTCTCCATAAAATTAATGTCCTAATGGTCTGTTTTCAAACTTCAAGTGAATTTTATAAGGTGGGGGTGCGAGGGGGTGAATATCAGAGACATCGCAATCGCTGTATCACATTAGCAAAAATCCTGTAGCAAGGGTTTTCAAGAGTGCTCTTTAGGAATGTCATGGCCCCGTGATTCTTTCTTATCGCTCTAGAGAAATTCACAGGGGTTAGAGGGTGGAAATCTGAACAATTTTACAATCATTATATTGTATGGAAGAAAATTCTGACATATCTGGTCCAAGTGGATTTTGTAAGGGGGTAAGGGTGCGAAGGGATGAATATCGGAGCAATCTCGTAATCGCTGCATTACATAGAAAAAAATACTGATGTAGCGGTTTCCAAGAGTGCTTTTCTCTTATGTCAGGGCCTCTTGATTCCTTTTCATCCCCCAAATGATCCCGACGGGGGTCAAGTGTTGAAGACCCACCAATAAGTTTTCGCCCCATTCTCTTACCTCTTCGTAGGTGTGTCATAAAATAGTTACAAAAATTCTAGTTATCGTCCCACATTCATACCTACTGTGATCAAAATGCGATATCTGGTACATTCACTATTTTTTCCCTGACTGACGTTCATAATTCAAGATAATCCATTACCCTGTAATAATAAATAATAATAGGTTTTATTAGCAATAGCTAATTACATTACAAAAATAATACATAATTTAACAAAAAGTTTTTAAATTCAACCTTAATATAAATTACACATCTACATTATTATATATATAAGTATAACATTGTCTTTTAAAAATTTGCATAGATTGACTTGTTTTAATTTCAGTGGGTAATCTATTATACATAACCATTCCATTATGATATAAATCATTATGTCCGTAATTTGTCCTAACTGTGTGTATATATAGATCATTTCTACTTCTAGTCATATGTTGGTGAATATCTCTTATGTAAGTACATAATTCTAACAAAAGAGCAGGTAATTGGCCATGCAGGATTTTATAGATAAATGTCATTGTATTGAATGATATTCTTTGTTTGACACTAAGTACACCTACATTGTCTAACATAAATTTTTTGCTTGTATATTTATTACAATTTAATATAATCCTCAGTGCTTGATTTTGTTTCTTTTGTAATATTTCTATTTCAGAGTTATTCAACAAGAATAATATTGATGAGCAATAATTTAAATGAGGGCTAATGATTGATTTGTAAATTATTGTTTTTGTCCATTGGCTAATGTTATTACTTAATCTTCCTAGTAAATTTATTTTTTTTGCCATTTTACCAGTTATGTAGCTAGCATGTTTTGAAAATGTTAGTTGGTCATCTATTATCACACCTAAATATTTGTATTCTTTTACTCGTTCTATTCTATTTCCATATATATACACATCTACACATTCGGAAAATGTTGGATTTGGGTGGCACGCATAGTTTCAACGGCCTGACAGACCCGCCTACAATAAAGGCGTGTACCAGTGCTCTAGTAGAGGGAGCAAATAATGACGCGCTATCAAGAAAACACGTACATACATCATTATTGCTATTAAAAATTTCAGTACCATTTATTCAAAGGAAGGATGTAGTTGGCTCTGTTCAGTATAGGTAATATTATTACGTGCTTTAATAACTGAAATTATTTAACCCGTTTTACTTTCAAAACGAGTCAAATAATTCTTTACATTGCAAGTGGAAGACGGAAACAAATTGAAATTCCGCAAGCAGAGTTGCCCACGCACATGTGGTGGGGAAAGCAGGTGGCATCAGAAGGATGTGTTATACGATAAAAAAGAATAGCCTAGTTGCTTCGCTCTCGCTTGCTCTCATTGCCGACCCAAATGAAAAATTTTCTGACACTGTATATCACTTTCAGTATTAGTTACATTATATCTATTTTTTATAACCATATATTTAGTTTTGTTAGTATTTATTTTTAAATTATTTTCATTTAGCCATTTTTGTAGCACATTTATCTCCTCATTTAGTGTCAATAATATATCGTCAACTTTTTCACCAATAAAATACAATAGGGTATCATCCGCAAAAAGTTAGATATCACATTTACGTTTATGTCGAACTATATCGTTTATGTATATTACAAATAAACTAGGACCGAGGACTGTCCCTTGCGGGACTCTATCATTTAGGTAATTTTTAAACCAGTTTAATGTTGTACCTTTAATACCAAAATTTTCAAGCTTCAAAATTAATAAGTCTCTGTCTATGGTTTCAAATGCTCTTTGAAAGTCTAGATACACTACATCAATAATATGTTTATCATTTATTGCTCTTTTCCAGTCATATAAAATAGTTTGTAAAGCACTTTCACACGAATTGTTTTTACGAAATCCCGCCTGATGTTTGGTTAGCAATTTATTTGATTCACAATATTCCACTAATTGTTCATTAACGACTGTTTCTAATAATTTTTCATAGCTGGGGACCATATTTAGGGGGTGGTGCTCTTCTCCTAGTATAGTGTTAACTTTTTTCTCAACTGGAATGATTGTTGAGATCTTCCATGCCTCTGGAAAATTTCCTGATTCAAGCGAAGAGTTAATAACATCTAGAAACCTGTCACTTATTGCTTCAAAGGATATTCTCAGTATCTGCGTATTTATTCCATCAACACTACTCTTTTTATTTTTCATGTCATTCATGTAATGGATTGTTTTTGTGTACTAGGTCGTAACAGATTTATGGTTCATTCCTATTAATAAAGCTTAGAGGGTTCAAGTTTTTTCGCCAGTTATTGTAGCTTTTATGCAGTTTTGTATAATATTGGTGTAGTTTTCACCCTCTTAAGAGTGTGTCTCAATTACTTTGTGTTAAATTAGTCAACACCTTCGTTCATGCATTCAGCTAATAGACTTATACACTTATAGACTTATAAACATCTGTTGGTTGAATTAACCAAATATTTCTTTCTATTTCGCTTAGTCTTGTCCCTGTTCTACGATGGTTAAGATGTTTGTGAATGCTTTTTAGGAAGATACACGAAGGATGTCAAAGACACAGTTCAAAACAGGTGTATTTTATTTCTGTTCATGGAAGCTATAACTGAATAGCATAATTTTTCCCTATTTTCATCCTTATATAGGGGATGTTTTTAGCCCTTCTGAATCAATCAATTCGTCAATATTAGATATGAATTCTGAGTCGAAACATACTAAGAATATCTTGATTGCTCTGCCATAGCTGATGAGTATTCATTTTTTGTGGGACTGTATTTTTTGATACCATCACGTACATCACAACTTCAATCCCTCATATCTCAAAAACTAAACGTATGCTCATCTTGAAATTTTGTATTCAGGATGTTCTCATTATTGGGCGATTTTTGGCCTATTTTTGGGGTCACTCTTTTTAATAGTTGTTTTATTGTGTTCTTAATGACAATGCCTCAATGTAATTATTTGTTGTTCTTGTGTTAACATGAGTTAAAGAGTATAAAAATAAATATTTTCCTGAAATATATTTTTTTATTTTCACTCATTTACATGATAGCCCATGAAATCCACTTTTATGAGACTGTTGTACCAATCATTAGGGATAGATAGGCTTTTGACGGCACTACTAGAACACAACATGCAATTTTGTTTCTATAAAGCACGTGGAGTGTTTTAATGCTGTAAAATATGACGTATTCATTTACATATATGTCATGTTTTATTTCGTGAAATACTCTTCGCAAATAGAATAGAATAAAATTTTCAACCATAAATCATTATTACATGACCAATATTGGTTGTATCACCGTAAGTGAATAAAGAAATATAAAAAGTGTTTAAAACAATACAAGGCAGATATTGCCCAAAGTAATACAACTTGTGCAAATTGGGCAGTTTATTATCAAAGATTAAATCCTCCTTCTGCAATAAAACTTCCAGGATTTAATCAATTAATAAATTAATGTACACTTTCTATACATGCTCTCGAAAAAAATTTTACTGACAAAATTCGAAGTACTAGTGCCGAAATAATCCCTTTGGGAAATATTTAATATTTGTTGCATTTTAAAAACAAAATAATTAGTATAAAGCAGTGAATTAATAGATATTTTGTTTTCACATACTCTATTTAGTAAAGACAGAGAGTAATAAATCACTCAAGCAAAGATTGGCTATGGGCGTACTACTTTTCCTCTTAACATTCATAAAAATTGTACCAAAAAAGTTGAATAAACTATTCATTTTATATAAAATAAACATCTGTTGGTTGAGTTAACCAAATATTTCTTTCTATTTCTCTTAGTCTTGCCCCTGTTATACGATGGTTAAGATGTTTGTGAATGCTTTTTAGGCAGATATACGAGGGATGTCAAAGACACAGTTCAAAACAGGTGTATTTTACACAAAAAAAAAGAAAAGCTGCACAATATGGGTATTTCGCGCGATTTTTTTCGAAAAATTCAGATATCCCGTATGAAATATAAAGCAATATTAAAAAAAAATTAAATCATTACCAAATAGAGTATAGTAAAAATTAGGGAAAAAATATTCTTGATTAAATTATTGTAAGTGATCAGCACTTCAATAATGTCATTAAATACTGGTAATGGGGACAGACCAGACAAAGAAAAAACTTATATAACTTTTTGCTCTAAAGGCACTTTGAAAAAACTGAGCTAAGTCAATAGTTTGCGAATACTTAATGTACGAAAATTTTGAGAACCTCTGTCTTTTGTGGGTTTAGGGATGTATATTTGTGATGGAAAATAATATGCAAGTTTACATTTCTCATTAGGAAAGTGGCACAAAATATTGCGCTAAAGGAAAGTGCCGCATTTTTTGCAATGGGACAAAACAGTCAAGCTGGTCGAAGTGCAGGTATAACAATATGGCATGGTGGCAAGAATAAGTCAGCAACTTTTATGTTTTTTTATAACATCTATAAATCTAATAAACATCATAAACATACAAGACAGCATCAGTATTCAAATAGGCCGGGTGACATTTATCTGGTGTTTTTTTACATTTTTTACTTCCTATTATCAATGCAATGGTCATTAAAAATAGAAAGATGTAGGTCGCAAAAAGACCTTGAACTTGGTGTAGTTCTGCAGCTGTTACTGACCTAATCAATATTATAAAAGCTAGAATTGGGAGATTTAATTGGCTATCTGACCAAAAGTTCTCAAGTAGTTTTATTAAAATTTCTTTTTGTTTTTTTTTTCCTTCTAGTACAAGATCCATAAGAAGTTAATCTTATCTGTTATTCATATAAGAAATAGTTTTTATGAAAGATAACACGTAGGCTAATAGATCGTGACTAGGTTGCCTAGCCAAATCTTGACCAGATGGCAATTTGAAAAAAATTAATTAATTTTTTCTTTTTTTTTTGTCAGGCGAAATCGAAATTTTGTCTTTAAACGTATATAGCAGCGAAACCATTAATCATACAGGAATTTTTCAAGAAAGCAAATTCATCATCATTTTATAATCTTTCTAATAGATCCCTACCAGTTCTTTTCCTAGAACCAACCTTTATCTAGATATTCGCAAGAAATGAGAAAAAAAACGTTTCCTTGGAAAATGTAAATTTTCAGTTGTATCGCTAGCGCCTAGCGTCCTTATTTTTTGTCGTAGGGCAAAAAATAAAAAAGAGACTTATGGTTTATTAAATTCTCTACAAATTCGTTAGGTCATAGTTTTTGCCGCAGGAGCCACCGTTTGGGAGTTATGAACGTTTTAAGCAAAAAAGTGTAAGACACGCCATCTTAAAAGGCCCACTGGGTCCAAACAAAGAGTCACAGTAAAATTTGGAATGCGGCAAAACATTCCACACATTATGTAGTTTTCCTCTGGGAGTTTTTATTTTTGAGCTATCTCTCACGGATTCCAAGTTACGGGCGAAAAACCGTTTTCAGAGATGGGAATCTAAATATACCTACTCATATTTTCAAAAATACGATACCGCGACGCCCGTACAACGTCGATACGGAAAGAGGAAGACTTGTAGTTGATCCGCATCGTAAATCGCACGCCGAAATTCGAAAATTCGGCTCAACACGAACGAATCAAAATTGACATTTTTGGCATTTTTCATTTGACGTTTCTCGATAGTGATTTTGTGTTAGAAGAGTGTCTTTCACCCATGTCTTTCCGTTGCAAAAAAGAGATAGTCGATCTTCCCCTGTTAACTAATCAACCATAAATAGTACAACAACGAAAGATAACCTAACAGACGTAGAATTTAATTCTAAATCGACCTGCACCTATCCCGATCCCTTCAGATATGTTTTAAAAAAAAGCCTTTGTTAATGCAAATTCGCAAAGAGTAAGCGATACGGAGGTGTAGAATTTTACTTCAAAAACTCATTAAAACAGTCGAGCTATCTTTTATTTTTTGCACTACGACAAAAAATAAGGACGCTAGGAGCGATACAACTAGAAATTTACATTTTCCAAGGAAATGTGTTTTTTTCTCATCTCTTGCGAATATCTAGATAAACGTTGGTTCTAGGAAAAAACTTGTGGGGATCTATTAGAAAGATTATAAAATGATGATGAATTTGCTTCCTTGAAAAATTCCTGTATGATTAATGGTTTCACTGCTATATACGTTTAAAGACAAAATTTCGATTTCGCCTGACAACAATTTTCAAACTAAATGCCATCGGGTCATATGGCTAGACAACCTAGTCGCGATCTATTAACCTACATGTTATCTTTTATATAAACTACTAGCTGACCCGGCAAACGTTGTTTTGCCATATAAATTATAAATTTTTGTCAAAAAAATAAAAATAAAATTTCTGGATAGGGCCACATCACCTAGGGGTATAAAAAATAGCCTACGACCTATTCTCAGACCTACCAAATATACACCAAAAATTTCATAAAAATCGGTCAAGCCGTTTCGGAGGAGTTCGATAACAAACACTATGACACGAGATTTTTATATATTAGATTTCTTATCTGAATAACAGATGAGGGTATTAATTTCTTATGCCGGATCTTAGACTTTTCAAAACTATGTGCTTTAGACTCCATATTATACAGTGTGTCCCCGGATTGTGTTTGCGATACAGCTTTTATTTTCTGCATTCTCGGTTTGCTTGACGTGGAATGGATTTTTACCAAATTTCAGTTAAAATGGGATCTAACTCGCAGAGTTAATCTAAAGAATATAAATCATTGTAGGTAAACTGGTCTTTCTGTTAATTTTACGGAAAAATTCTATTTGGATAGAATTTTGGCATTGAAAGTTAGAGCCATATGTCAACTTTCATTGCATTTGAACAAAATAATAATAATAATAATATCTCCTGAAGAAATTCGAAGAAGTTACAAAGAATTAAAAGAAAGGTGGAATTATGTAGTAATTTAGGTGGGGTACTATTTGAATAGGTTTCTAGTTGAATTCGTTGAAATTGTGTTAAAAAATAAAAAGCTATTTACTTTAAGTAGTATTTTTTTTTGTGTTCAAATGCAATGAAAATTGGCATATGGCTCTAAATTTTAATGCCAACTATTTTATCCAAATAGAATTTTTCCGTCAAATTAACAGAAAGACCGGTTTCCCTACAATTTTTATTTTCTTTTATTTTCTTCTTAGATTAATTTCGCGAGTTAGATCCCATTTTAACTGAAATTTAGTAAAAATCCATTTTACGTCAAGCAGACCGAGACTGCAGAAAATGAAAGCCGAACTAATTTTTTTTGGTATATTACAACACCTATCACAAACACAATCTGGGGACACACTGTATAACGTTTGTTTATCTGTGTGCTCCACATTACAAGTCTTTTTAAATGGCGACACTGGTTTTGGGCCCCGAATTTCACACGTCGACAAATGTTGAAATAAGTGATAATAAGAATGTTTATGAATACTTCTCCCCAAATTAAGCTTTTAGACCTAGAAGAGAATCCAGAAAGACGTAAATTTGCCAAGTATACAGGATATATAGTATAGACAGCTAAGTATTAAATCAGTAAATGCAAATTGCACTCATTATGCCATTATAATAATGTTTAAGTCATATTTATGGTGGTGTTCTGTAACAACATAATGATATGGAATTTGCATAATTTTTAATTATCTACTTAAGTGCTCACACTAGAGAAATATGAAGTGTGTGCCTTCTTTTTATGTATGCTGTAGAAGCTACTCTGCCGAAAGCATTTGATTCAGCATTTCACCCAAAATTAATGATACATCTTCCAAATAAAATTTTCTAATATTTTTGTATCATTACAAAAATTTTAGAGTACTTGAAAGAGACTTAACTTTGGGCACCGAATTTGTTTTAAGTTGAAAAGACATAGTTTTAATCAAGCTTATAAACAATTAGATTAAATAAACAGGTGTTGACCATGAGAAATGTCTTTTAACCTCTATATAACATAACCCTCTCTCTGGTTAAAATTGTATGGGTTTTCTATTTGTTTCTATATTTTGAAAGCATTATTTACGTATATGACAAATTTGGCTTTGTCCATGAAAGAAATATTTTCCAACCCCTATATCTCACACTTTGATTAAAATTTGACTGGGTTTTCTTCTTTATTTTAAAAAAATTACCTACCTGTGTAATGTGTGTCAAATTTGGATTTGTCCGTTAGATAAATATACTGCGATTCTTATATCTTACATCCAGTTGAAATTTTGAAGATTTTGAATTTTTCCTTTATTTTAAAAGCATTGTCTATATACATATTTTTAGTCTCTAGGTCATCGGGAAGTTGGTTGGTTTTCTTTTCTGGACAAAGGCACATAATCCTTTTTATGTCCATTACTTTAACTTTCATCTCTTAAGAGATTGAAGGATGATATTGTAATTTTCAGATTTTTTTTTATTAGAATCTGAAAACTTCCTTATAACTAGGTACTACAATTTTTCACTCCTAAGAAGTGTAGGGGTGACATTTTTCAAATTTTCGATTTTCCCTTTACTAGGAGCCCAAAGCCTATACCTCAAAGGGTCTAGCCGTACTTCCATGGCGAAACTGCCCCCCGATAGGAACCTATATCGTAACCTATGTTATATTGTTATAGTAGTTGATCGAGTAGATATTAGCTCTATATCTTAGTTAATTGAGGAGCTATTTGAAAAAAAGTGTCCGGAGACGACTTTTTTCAAAGCGATATATCTTGGTTAATTTTAAAGCTAGGAAAATAAAACTAATTGGCAGTGTTATGGTACATTTTACAGTTTATTTTATAGCCTTTCCTATGGGCCAAGCCTAAATAAAAGTATTTAAAAAATGCAAAGAAAAGCCAATTTAAACCATTAATTTTTATTTTATGTACCAACTGGCTTGAGTTGGCCATGGGGGATTCAACTTCCTTAAGAATTCCCATATCCTGTGTAAACTGTGCTCCGCTCATAACGAAAACAACTGCATTCTTAACTGAGACCGACTATAGTCACTATAAAAGTAGATCAAAAAAACATTGTAATATTCTAGTTGACACCACCAACCGTTGATATACTTTTTATGAGCCGTCAAAACGCCGCTTTTCCAAAGATTAATGAAATTTAATGCAAATTAGAAGCGTCAACATAGTGGTCGTTTAAGGTGGTCCATTTACTTAAAATTTTTTTTCGACATGTTGCACTTCTTGGATTTTAATGAAACTTGGCATGCTGTTAGGCAAGACATAGACAATTATTATATATTTTTTTCAAAGTGGTAATTCAATTAGATCTGATAGAAATCGATTGACATTTGTCTTTGCATTTTTTAAATACTTTTATTTAGGCTTGGCCCATAGGAAATGCTATAAAATAAACTGTAAAGTGTACCATAACACTGCCATTTAGTTTTATTTCTCTAGCTTTAAAATTAACTAAGATATATCGCTTTGAAAAAGTCGTCTCCGGACACTTAGCTCCTCAATTAACTAAGATATAGAGCTAATATCTACTCTATCAACTACTATTAGCGCCCTCTACAATATAACATAGGTTCCTATCGGGGGCAGTTTCGTCATGGAAGTACGGCTAGACCCTTTAACTAAGTCATCTTAAAGTGGCCAGGATCTTTGGACATACAAACACACATACATTCGATTTTATATGTAGTATAAACTCACCTCTAGTAAAGTAGACCCGGGAGAACTAACAAAAACAACTATCATATAAATAGGAATACACAGTATTGATAAAGCCGCAATAATCCAGCCTATGGCTATTGCCCATCCCGGATAATGGTATACTCCATTATTGTATGTTGGTGGTTCATAATCGATAATCAAGAATACCCAGAGAGCGAAAATCATTAGGGGTGTGGCTATCATCCAACAAAACTTGATGAAGAATCCAGGATGACGTCCAGTCATTGTTTTGACATTTTTGCTCAGCCTCCATGCGCCATAGAACCATGTTATAGCGATTACTTCGAAAAATGCCAGGTACATTATCGATATGGACGCTGCATAATGATCAATCAATTGAAAGAAATATATTCCTCCCTGAAAATAAGCTGTATTTTATAAATGTTTTTGTTTTTTATTTGCATAAGCATAATTTAGCTTCACGTTATAATACAGTCTGTAGAGCAAAACTACAGGAAGCATTATACTCTTCGCCTTTTTACGATCCTTTGTAATTGTTACATATTCTACAGTTTTTTTTTGCAGTTTTTTTGTTTAGTAAATAATGTTAGTTTTAGACATTTTTAATTTTATAATATGGACTTTGTTGGTGAAACAGTCAGTATAAAATAAAGTAAAAATTAAAAAAACTAACCAAAATCTATGTGGGGTTTGGAACCTGGGACCCTTGGGTTCCGAGTCAAAAACGTAAAAACACCACCTGCCACGTGAAAACATGTAAATTTTTACATTATAAGTGAAATAAGTTGAAACATAAATCCACGGTTGGATATTATATTATGAAATATATATATATTACTAGAATAAATAAGCAGATATTAAAAGAAAATATATTTTCAGTAGGTTTTCAATTACATAAGCATAAAAATCAAAAATTTTTTTTCAAGTTATTATTTCGTTTTTCACTTGGTGCGACATAATTATATGTTTCTTGTAAAAAGACAAAAAAAAAAGAGAATTGAAGGTATTTTGATAACCCACAAAAAGATAAGAGTGCTATTTTTTTACAACTACAACTACTTTTTTTCCAAAATAATAAAATTAAAAACATCATTCATGTATCTATTCAAATAATTATCTCGGTCAAATTATACCGAAGAGAAACAAAAAAAAAACAAAATAAAGATAATTTTATTAACTACAAAAAGCCACTATTGACAATTTTTTGGAAAAATTAATATTTAAAGTTATATTTACTAAAAACCCCCAGAATCACATTTTTTCCACCCTCTACTTCCGGCAGATAGGTGATTCACTTAAAAAGGGATATCCAATTTATTTAACACTTAAAAATTAACACACTCACCTGAGTAACATTTGGTATCCCACAAAGGAAAGATATGACGCATATAATCAACACTAAGACTTCGTGGCACATCAAATTCTTTTTAATCCACATGGGGAATCCATCTTGAATAGAAGTCACCACCACTTCTACGATGGCAAACTGAAAAATTCTGAATGAGATTATATTACACCACATTGCTATAACAAATTTGTTATTACTTGGCTGTTTAGTGACAAACAGATGAGCATGAAAAAGAAGAACACAGCCCACAGTTGAGAGGCTGGCATCTTTGCCATCGCTTGGGGATACACCACGAAAATCAAACCAGGACCTGGAATTAAAAATAGTATAACGTCTTATTTGATCAGGGTTGCCTGAAAAAACACATTAAAAAAATTAAGATGGTTTTAACAGGTTTTCTGCGAACTGGCCAAAATCAACACATCAAAATCACCACTTTAAGGAATTCTTACTTTTCCGTATGCGGGAGTTGTAATCATTCAAAAATTTGATTTTTGCACGTTTTCAAGTTTGTTTGTTTTTAAAACATATATGTCGTCTATCAATGGTCGCTAGGGTTTGCAATCCCGAAATCTCGAAATCAGTAATCCCGGGATCCCGGCAATATTTAGATATTGTGAATCCCGGAATCGCAGTCGATTGGATCCCGGGATTTTCGGTATTGGTCTTGAATGAGATTTCGGGCTCATCGGGTGAATTTTTAGTAATTTTTACTCGGACATTCTTCGACATTTGCACAATTCCAACGAGCCAGAATTAGATTCACTATTTGAGGTTCCTAAAATTCATGTCAATAGGAAAATAATCTGATAAAACGTTTCCAAAAAAAATTCTAGAGGTAATTGATGAAGACGATGAGGAATATCAGATTTTCCTCGCAGCACTGACCCAATTCCATCCTCAAATAGAAAAATCATTGGAAAAAATTTCAAACGAAGTATTGGAAAACGCGATGTAACCAATTAGAATACGTCCTCAAACCGACTTGATATCTTTAAATTTAAAAAAAGAAATATCAATTTTCGAAAATGGAAGTAACAGGGGTACGTGGTACGTACCTTCAACTGGCATATGATCGACTGTTAACGATACCACCAACTCTGAAAGGGCGTTTTCCATAGCTAGTACCATTTGTACAAAAATTAGATCCCGACTTGGAGATAATATCCTTAACGAGTTTATTTTTTTATGCTACTGGTTTAGTCAACACTCGGGAATAATTCGGCCGGTTTTTGTTCTTAATATGTTGTAATGTTATTTTAGAGGCAGGATGGAATAAATCATTTTTGTACATATATTCATGTATTCATTTTATACATATTTACTGCCTACACGCGGTGGTGATTCCTCTGGGCCCGGACTTGTTTTAGGGGCCCGGATTTCTATTACAATTTAAAAAAAATTACTTCGGATTGGTCCCCAATGATCATCAAAAAATGTTTCCCCGTCCATTAATTTTCAAAAAAAAAACCCTACCCCGGGCTCATATTTTCTCTCCACGGCCCTGCCTACACTTATACACTATTATTCTTTCAATTTCTAATCTCGATCCCGAATTCCCGGAATCATATAAATTTGATCTCGAAATTCCATGATGGATTGTATTATTACTCCGGGATTGCAAACTCTTGATCTCACCTAGCTAGAGCCCAAATCAATACATCGAATTCACACAAATTTTGCATGTTTGTTAAGGGCGATCACACCTCGACGCGAAGTCGCCAAATCATTCTAAAAACCAGCAAAAAAGTGCAACATAAATCATTTCTCTAAATACTGGAATAAACCTAAAAAGGAAGCATTACAATAGCAATTTTTTGCTGGAACTTATAAACATTATGAGAATGTAGTAAAAGTTTTGGAATAAATCCGAGTCTTAAGGTTTGTACAAGAGCAGTTCTGTCGAGGGGGGGGGGGGGACAAAGTGGGGTGATTCCGCCGGGTCCGGGCTTGTTTTGGGGGGTGGTTTTGAAACGTTGAAAATTTGTATTATATTTTTTTTATCGTATTTAAAGAAAAATCCGGATTTCTCCTCCCCCGCTCATCAAATTTTTTTTTTGAATTTCTCCCCTCCACTCATCAATTTTCAAATTCTTTTTTCGGGCCCGTATTTTCTCTCCACGGCCCTGTATAAAGAATATTCAAAGTTATGTTTTTTTGCAGTTTTTCTTAACGTGTCTGGTTGTATAGCTCGTATCACAACAAAAAACAAGAATGTTCGTAGAGGTGGGAAAGTTTCTCTATTGTAATTTTGGTACATTTCAAATATTTCTTCCAAGTTTCAAAACTTTATGAATTTTGTCGAATATAAAACTTATTTTACTCGATTAAAAGCCGGCGCCTATTAGTCCAGTCATTTAACCTGTAATAATTACAATAGTTTTAAAATTTTGAGAAATGATTGAGTAAGGTATAAAAACAATAAGACTCATTTTTGCTGCTGTTTGTAAATCCCGGCACATTGTTAAAATTGCAAAAAACGTAATTTTACAATAATTTGCAGAAAGAAAGTCCAAAAGAGCAGCAAAGTTGTAAAACTGTTTTATGTGGGATATTCCACAAATACTGATTTGCTGATTGTAATCTATTTGCAAAACTTTTGCAATTTTTTCGGGGTACAAAAAGTGCAAAATCACTATTATTAATTTTGCAAGGTTCCGTTTCATATAAGTGTTACAAACCTAATATAAGATGCAATAATTTGTATTTAACATTTGCTAACCAACTTCTAAACTTTTGAAATTTTTGGGACAGAAAAAAAATGAACAATGCCAAGATCGCACTGTTAAGATATGTAAAATTATGTTCCGTGCAACAGAAAATTTAGCAAATTTACGAGTTGTTAGAGGTAATAACTGAGACTTTCATAGCAGTTTGCTGCTTTTTTGGATTTTTTTTCTGCAAATTATTGTAAAATTACGTTTTTTGATATTTTAACAATGTTCTGGACTTTGCAAACAGCAACAAAAATGAGTTTTATTGTTTTTATATCATACTCAATCATTTCTCAAAATTTAAAAACTTTTGTAACTATTAAAAGATTTTCGATTTTTAATGTCCTACTGACTGGACTATATGTTTTGCATAGAACACGCACAACCCTGTGACAGCTAGTGCAGTACAACCAACTCGTACCATTCATACACAGAACTCGATGTCCTTCATTATATCCGCGAGTACTATGATTTAAAAAAATCTAAATTAGCAATCAGGTGAAATCATTTAATGATGGGTAATCAGTCAGTACACAATGGGAAAATGATGGGTTGTGATTTCTTTTGTTGGAGGTGTCAAAAATGTGATGGGTCTAATTATAACTTTTCATTCATTGTTTTTGTTAACTTTTCGAGGAATTCGGTTGCTAAGCGTTTTTAATATTTTATCAGAAAGGTAAGGATTTAATTTAAATCCGAAATATGCATAGGTACCTAAGTTGGGTATTATTGTATAAATATGTCTATAATAATCCTAAATGAAATAATGCAACAAATATGTATAACGCATATGAATGATAAATGAAAATGATAATAGATAAATATTAAAATCATTTGAGTAAGCAGGGTGAATTTGAAAATCAAGTAATCATTTGAACCCGTTGAATGTTATGACTCTCAAAAATATTTAAAAATAAGTTTTATATGTATTCTTAAATGTGCATACTTCTACTCCTCGTAATTGTCAAAAAATCTACGGCTTTAATTTGGAAATTTCATAGGAGACCGTAAAGCTCAGTTTGCGGTCAGTTAATCACATCCGTGAAGGTTATTGTACTTTATATAGCAAATAACTGTAGTGTTTCGCAATCAGTTTCGTTGTATAATGGCTTTTATTGTTTATGTGTTCTTGGATTTTAGTTTTTTTAGTTTATTATTTAACATAAAATGGAGATGTGACTTCTTTAGGAGAATACGTTGGTCAGCACTAGAAATGTAGCGCTGTATAACCTTCTTCGATTTTGAAACATCCGAGGGTTAATTATTAAAAATATGTTAGTTTCTAAAGGCTGATTTCCTTGGCAATATACACGATCCATTCTTTCGTTTTTGTGTCTTCCTTAAAAATTTGACGACTAAGCGTGCACTAGAGCTGTTAAGATTGATTCAAAAAATCGATCTTAGAAAAATTAATAAACTCGATTTTATTTTCAAGATCGATTGATTTCTCGATTTTTTAGTTCGATTTAAAGATTTGGAGTTCAACTACACAAACAAAACTTCAATTTGCAATTTGTACTGTTGAGTACCAAGCATGCGCGAATGTGATACATAATTATTGATGAACGACAATAAACAGTATCTGGGAATTTTTCCTGCACGAAGATTTGAGAAGGTACCTTTGATTTCGAGCTTGACAAAGAAATCAAATTTAAATTTCCGGCGTAGATATGCGCATGCGCAGACTGGCAGATCGAATTAAAGAAGATCGATATTTTTCATCTTTGGTGAAGATCGGATCAGATCGAATCGGATTTCTGAAAGATCAAACTTAAAAGCTCTAGCGTGCACATTGGGGTCGAGAATTATCAAGTATGAAAGTTATCATTGAAATATAGACCATAGGGAACAATATTATCTTCTATACACCTATTTTCGTACCTCTTATTAGCATTCCCACACTTTCCCCTTTAAACACAAGTAATTCAGTGTTCACATTCATCATTATATCTCAAACAATTACATTTCCACCTTCAAATTCATTAGAATATAAGATAAAGAGTGACTGCTTATTGTCAATAGTTTATATGTGGTGCCATCTAGAACAAGTTTCCACAACAAACTACGTGGTAATGCATAAAACCATCCAACATGAAAAAAATTACGGTACAAGTACGTCAAATTGACTTAATAAACTGACATCAAAATACCGTCAAAAAATAACGCTACTGGGCCATCATTTATTTATCGGACGACGTCGATATGACAGCAGTTTAATGTCTGGGTCGTTAAGCGATTTTCTTAACAGCATCTTCCCGCCCGAGAACTTGTATGTCGGTTGTGCAGCATTGACGAGATTATGCATATAGAATACCTGCAACCTTGGATGAAGTACGATCTTATACTCGTAGAGAACGTTAAATGCACAACCTCTAATTTTGGATTTTGTTGAAGAATATTCTAAAATACGCACTCAAAAAAGAACTATGGTAACTTCGCGAGCATTATTTGGCCAAGTGAAGCTCTGTGTGAAGTTTATTGGTCACTGTATTCCTTATGGGATGGATTTAGTTCTTTTTTTTTAACGTCTCCACAATCAAATTGTGGGAGGTTACTACATTTAGTCCAAAATCGAAAATTGGGATAATATCAAATCTTTACGTTTTGAGGTCCGAGGAACCCAAAAAAGTGCTTTTAAAAAAATGTCTGTGTGTGTGTGTATGTGTGTATGTATGACAACACGATAGCGGCGAAGCTACTAAATAGATTTGGATGAAACTTTGCATAAGGGTTTCTTTAGTGCTCCAGAAGATCTGAAAAGCAGTAAAAATTCCAATTTCAACGATATATCACACTTGCACCCTTTCGATTTCGTTTCCGTTAAAAAAATTAAAAAGAATTCGTTATATGTGCACACATGACATCATCCAAAAAATATTATTGGTATTATTGTTAGGGGAAAATGTATTTTGCCATCTGTCAAAAATATTTGAGTTGGTAACCTTTGTGAATGTTAATTTATAGGTTATGGTACGTGACGTCACAGCTAACCTGAAAAATATATGTTTCTTAAGATTTAAGAATATTACGTTGCTATTATTAAAATTTCTGACTGGTTCCCGTACTTTCAACTAAAATCTAGTACAGTGTAATATTTATGAAGTTCTAAATACGTTGTCCTAATAAAATAGGACTCTTTTTGTAGTTTGGAAATCTAACCTATAATTAGCAGTCTATTTTTATTAATCCAAGCCACGTGACTTTCAACTTGGCGTAGGCAGTCAAACATTTGTTGACAGTCGTTAAACGTTTGTCAAAACAGTTTGTGTTTTTCCGTTGGCCTGGCTAAGTATCTTGAAATTTTAACAATATAGTGTTTTTTGTGGATTATGGCAAGGCGTTTTTGATTGTTTTCAGGTAATAAACTTTTTTAAATTATGCAGAGTGAGTATTTCAAGAAGTGTATGTTGAAAAATCGAGATGTAAAAACGATGGAAGGTGTTAGATCATCCCTTTTAATCACGGCTTTCCATCTGTTTTACTAGATGCATGTATATAGAAGTTCAACATAATCAACTATATCAATTTACTGCTAACGATAATAGAACTGATAAATAAAATTTATAATAAAAAAATATTTCAACTTAATAAATATAATTAAATGAGATCGTTCATATTTTTTAGTGCTTATTTCGGCTTCAAAGATCCACTGGGTGGGGAGGTTCCAGCCGCTTCCGTAGCTACTGATTTTTTTTTTATTAAAACATGGCATTTTAAAGTCCATCGCAGACCAGGTTAATATATTTACTTATATTTCAAATTCACCCTGTATATCCATAAGTGTATATATATATTTACCATCATCAATCACATCTTCTATTGACGTTCCTTGTTCCGTGGCGATATTTCCAATAGTTGCAAACGCAAATATTCCTACAATAAGACTAGTAATACCATTAACCAACCAAACTGCGATTGTATCGTGTAAAATATTGTTGTTGTACTTGTTGTAGCTAGCAAAACAGATCATCGATCCGAATGCACATCCCATTGAGTTAAATGTTTGACAAGCAGCATTCACCCAAACCTGTAACACCAATATCCTCTTATATCTAACACATTAAATATGTTACACCATAATCATCTTGGCAAGCTATTGCACATAGTGAATATTTTAAAGGAAGCAAACACTTCCACAGGCGTATCAACACATAGTGCCTGCAAAACTACGTTACAGTGGATATTAAAAAGAAATGATTTGAGTACAACTACTAGAGTAGGTAACTAATAGACATAGAGATCATATGAATTTGCACTTACCTTGGCTTCCAGAAGTAATTCGAATTTAGGCTTAAAGAAATATCTCATGCCCATGTCAGCTCCTTCCAGCGTCAGCGATTTTATAAGCAAAATTATTATAATAACAAAAGGAAAAGTCGCCGTGAAGTAACGAACCTTAGCGGAAGACTTAATACTTTTCCATATGGCAAAATAAATCAGTACCCAAGCGCAAATCAGGCACGCCACCAGTTCCCAACGAAGGATATAAGTGTCCTCAATGCCGCTTCCGATCTGCAGGACTTTCCGGCTACGAAAGAGTTGCTGTTCTCTAAAGGTTATAAAATAATTGCATAGCCTACTTACTCATAAAACTCTTCAGCGGGAGATTGACTAAAAAGGGGTTTACTTTGGTTTTGACTGTACTGAGATGGCACCCAACAATGTTTGGTGTTCCATCTGTTTCTGCAATCCTCCCATGGCTGTTTCGCTCTGAAGGACGTGAAAAAATAATAAACCCCATACGCTATTATAACGCTGTAGTATGTGGACATTAAAAATGATATCACCACACTGCCCAGACCAGTTCCTGCAACAAAAACACTATTTGAATTATTTAATTGAATGATAAACAGAAATAATGATGAACTACGTCACTTAATTGCAGTATTTACTAAAGAATTCCCCCTTACTCCAAGGAAGTTAGACAAGAATATGGCAAAACGGCAGATAAACTCCCAGCAAGCTAAATTTTTCTATGGGCCTTTATTTCCTCATTTTAAATATTGTATCAAAAGTTCCTATTGATGTGACCTCTACGAAAAATTTTACAGAGAGTCAAAGGGAAAAAAACGGTTACGCGAATATCTTGCCGTCTATTAGTTCTACGACAAAAATATTATAAAAACGTTTCTAGCTTAGGAAATTATTTAACTATATCTACGTCTATCTCTAGCTATCTATAATTATCTATCTAAACGTTTTCATGACTTATTTTCGTAGTACTGACCTCTTTCATGGACGACTGTTTACAAAGTTTCAACCCCCCCCCCCCCATACTTTTAAGGAACACTAATAGTGCAAGAAAAATAAGCCTAAAAGTATGCGAACCTTGAAAAAATTAGTACAAGCAAGAAATTTGGTGATGTTGCAGTTATCATCTTATTGAATATACTAAAAGTAACCTAAAATCTAAGCTGTGCTGCGCCCGCCATATTGAAAAATGGCGGCCCATTTTCAGATTTTTGTATATAAATCCTTTACTGTTGCAGATAGGAAAAAAAGTTTCAAATAAAAAACGTAGGCAATAATAAAACAAACAATTTCCTATTACATTTTTTCACTAAATCGAACGGTTTTTGAATTATGAGTAAAGGTAAGAAATCATCACTTCTCGCAGCTTTTAAAATGGAGGAATCACCAGAAATAGACAACTGTATTTACGTCCTAGATGGAGGACATATTCTTCATAATATTGTCTGGCTCAGGCCTGCAACCAAGACATCATTAACAATTACACCGTCCGATTAAAGAACTTATATCTAGATACATGTGTGTACTGATTTGTATATTGCTGAGATAGTTACAATCTAAGGAACTTCTTCCCATAAGTTCTTGATTGGTTAGTCGATCTATTCGCGGCCGATTCGGGCACGATCGGCAAGTTCGATTATCATAATCTCAGTTTGACACTTTTGACAGGGTCCGCCATTAATGTTAATAAGTGTTTTTCGTGTTTTTCGATCAAAATGTGGTGAAGAAGTCTTTTTATTTTAAGTTGTGATTTGCTTAATACCTAAATAATATTCTCTATTCATATTTACACAGTTTAGTGACAATATATTTAGTGCAAAATGGTTAAGTACTGTGCCGTTTGCAGAAAGCAGTTTAGAAAAGAAGAAAATCGATCATTCCATAGTCGTAACATGAAATTCAGTTTACAGTATAAAGTAAATAGCAATTAAATTTTAATATCCTTTCAATACATATTTATCTTACTGTATTATCTTACTGTTATATCGTATGCCTACATCATGTTGTATAAAGAGCCGGTAATGCAATAATTCATTTTAATGAAAATATTTACCATTTACACATTTTCTACACACACAACGCCACTGTTGCCTATGGGATGTGATGTTCATCTATTCTTTTTAATGGACATATAATGTGACTATGTTAGGAGCAAACAAGGTATATAGTGAAAAGATAGCCTGTTATGTATCTAGATACAGTGCGTGTAATTTCCCGTTAGGCATGTACATCCACGTAGCGCGATAGATTTGACAACATAGCTGCAGTAAATTCCTCCGTCGAGCGGAGCATTCCAGTCTGTTATTTCATTTCAGCCAGCTGGCACGCGCGATGTTGTAATTTTACTCCCTATGCCTAGCGTTCGGCTACACACCAGAGCTGGGTAAAGTACTCTGGTAAAGTGCTTTGTAGTAGTACTTGAAGCACTTTTAGGGCTTCAAGCACTGTGCTTCAATTACTTTTAAAAGAGAGTACTTGGTACTTGATATTTGAATTACTTAAGTACTTGGGGCTTTAAAAGCCTTTCGAAAGTGCTTCAATTACTCTTAAAGTAATTGAAGTCCTTTTTAGTACTTCAATTACTTTAGAAAGTAATTGAATTCCTTTTGAAGTGCTTGAAGTATTTCTAAAATACGTGCAAGCTTTTTTTGAAATCCATGCAAGGCCCCTCTAGACAAGTAATATTTGAGGGTCAGATCATATATGCATTTTAGTCAGCAGGATCCAAATATGCAAAAAAAATAGAGATTGTCCCTTTTAAAAATTTGGTTTTCTTGTCAATTACATCGATTAATAGTTAATAGGTTAATAGTTCTCAAATTATTTTAGTGTATCTTAAAAAATGTGCTAGCAGCGAAAACGGTGTGAACGCTTATTTCGCGATTAACTTCTATGTTAGATGTGCCGGGGACTTTATTTATTTAATGTTTAAATTAAAGCTTTCGATTAAAATGGGTCCGAAAAGGACCACGTTAATTGATCTTATTTTATTTTAGTTTAACATAAAAAATGCGCTAGCAGTGGAAACGTTGTCAACGACGATTTCGTGGTCAACTTCTATGTTAGATGTACTAGGGACTTATTTCTTTTTTAAATTAGAGGTAAAGAGCCAACCTTTCGATTAAAATCAGTCCGAAAAGGGCCAGGTTAATAGATCTTATGTTAGATATACTAGGGACTTAATTTTTTTTTTAAATTAAAGTTAAAGAACCCACCCTCCGATTAAAAGTGGTCTGAAATGGGCCAGGCTATTCAATTTTTGTTTATTAACATATTACTTGAGAAATTACGCTCCAGCAGCGAAAACGCTGTCGTCTGTTTCGCGGCTAACTTCTATGTTAAATGTACTAGGGAGTCTTTTTTTTAAATTAAAGCTCGATTAAAATCAAATGAAAAGGTCCAGGTTACTATTTTTTTAATACGAGTTTTACCTGAAAAATACGAGTTGGTCGTCAAAATTATTTTGAGAATTTGAGGCTAATAGCCTTCTTATTAGCTCTTTGGTCATAATTTGCAGGTAAACATGTTGATATTATCATCACCTACGAATATATGTATTCAAAATGCAGTCAAAAAAATTTTTTTTATCGCTGCTAGTTTCGCTGCTAAAGAACGGAAAATTATGAACAAAATATGCATGGAAACATTTGAAATATGAACGGATATGCTTCTCCGAAGCTTTTCTGATCATTTCGACTCAAATCGGATCAGTAACAACAATTCTGCTGCACTTTATAGCCAGCTCTGCAATTTCTGCGACTTAGGCCCTTGTTGCTCCGCAAAAACAGGGAAGTCGATGAGGCAGAGTAGAGGACTTTTTGGTACGTGTTATCCTGGGCCAAAACTACAATCCTGGAAATTTTCTGCTTTCAGATATTTTGTCGTATTTGTCGGCCATTTTGGATTTTAGTGCTGTATATGAAAATTTTTAGAAATTCCAGAGGGCTCCTAGGCTAATATTTATTAGTATACTCTAAGGTACCTTCATACCAAATTTGGTGCTTTTATCCGCCAGATAACGGTAATTTTTTTTTTGTGTTTGACCATGTTTTGTAATTTTAATTTTTTGTAATTCGTTTAATTTTTATATTTTTGCGATTATTTTTATAAAACTGAAAAGTGTTAAAACTTTGTGTTTAAAAAGTAGGTACGTACAAAAAATATTTAAAAAATAAATATCCTCTTATACTCTAATTGGACGCCGATACCATACTTTTTGCATTAAATTTAAAAAAAATAATTTTCTAAAAAATTGTTAAAATAAACTCAAAAATTATTCCGTTAAAACAATTCAAAAGTATCTTTAAAAACCTACCTACAGTTTAAAACAATATTGTTTTTGTACGGCTTAATGACATAATTAATTATTATGAGCCCACAAACTTTTAAATAGTTTATGGCTTTTAGCTGTTTAAAATTTGTCGAGAAACTTTCTGTGGTTGTTAACATTCATAAAGAGTATGTTTTTCAAAATTTTATGTAAATGGAGAGATTATTATTGAAGCTATATTAAATTATTTAAAAAAGCTATATATTGGCTTGCTCATTTTTTTTGAGATTAGTACATATTTTATAGAGCTCTCGTATATCCCTTTGAAATTTTGTTGTGAACAATCTCCATTTTATATTTTTTTGCAATACGACCAATACGGCAGGAGATATTCATAAAAATGCGAGAAAAAATGATATTTTGTAATTTCAATTGTTTGTCAACCTCGCCCCACAAGCCAAAAATGTATAGTCATACTTTGTTACATGCCAGATTCCAACAAAAAAGTTCCTACTCAAACACTTTTTAAGAAGTTTATTTTTACTCACTATTGTAATAGTATAGTATAAGTTTTACTTTTTTAGATATCTTTTTATATGAAATGTTTATTTTAATCTTAATACGTACTATGTTTAATATTAACATTATTATGTACATACGCTTCTTACAAATAAATACATAAATAATTTTCTCTTAGAGAAATTTGAATTTTTCATGATCGTCGCATCATAAAGGTGTGATTGGCGTGACAATAATCTTGCTTTTATTTTTTAATCTCATATTACCGCTTGACATTTGTATTTCTGAGGGCTTGGTACTTGGTGCTTTACTTTTTCAAGTACTGTACTTGATAATTGAAGTACTTTTGTAAATAAAAGTACTTGATACTTGATGCTTTGAAGTACTCTAGCTAAGTGCTTGGTACTTGGTGCTTGAAGCACTTTATCAGAGTACTTTACCCAGCTCTGCTACACACACGGTATAAGTTCTTTAATCGGAGATTACACCTCACACATCATATTCGCCGGTATGGCGGTAATTGCGTTGTGGTATTTGATGGTTATCCTGTATACCCAACAACGAAGGGAAACGAACAAGAAATAAGAACGGCAAGAAGGACATTAGCAGATATAAACATAAGTGAGAATACTTTGAATACTGTCACCACAACAACGCAAGCGGAATTTCTTGCAAACAGTGCAAATAAAAAACTTCTTATAAAATATCTAGCAGTCCAATTAAGAAGTCGGTAGAAGAGGCCGAAGCTGATGCTGATGTGTCGATCGCAGCAGCAGCTATCGAGAAAGCAAGGCATGGTTCTCGAGTAGTTGTTGTTGGCCAGGACACCGACTCCTAATTACTTTGTCAACAGATGAGATGCATATTTGGTTCCTTCGACCAAGCTCAGGGAATAAAAAAGGTCAATTTTTTACATTCCAAAGCAACGAAATTTGCACAGGAATACAGTAGACTGTCTGATTTCATACATGCTCTTACAGATTGTGACACAACCTCCGCACCCTTTAGAAAGAGCAAGATTAAAGGCTTACGCCTTTTAGAACAAAACTCGAATCTGCGACATACTGTTGCATTATTTACGGAGGATGCTGTATCCCAAGATGACATTGCAGCTGCAGGTAAAAAATTTCTGCTTGCCTTTTATGGGGCAACAAAGTCCCAGACGCTTGACGAGTATAGTTATTTTTCATACAATCGTCTGACCAGTAAGCAGCAATTCCATTCCAAATTTAACTTGGCAGAGTTGCCTCCTACAAGTGCAGCAGCTGCCAATCACTCATATCGCATATTCCTCCAAGTCCAGCAGTGGATGGGTAATAATTTAGAGCCGACTGCCTGGGGTTGGCAGTTAAGCCAACTTTGAAACCAGTTTTGACATGTTTAAATCCAGCCCCTAGCAATTTACTGAAGCGCATATCCTGTGGTTGCAAATCGGGATGCACAAAATGTTGCGAGTGCTCATCAGCAGGGTTAAAGTGTTCTGCCATGTGTCGATATTGCTAGGGATTATCTTACAGCAACTCAGAAGATATGTTACCTGACGACGACATTGATAATGACGAATTGATGTTATAACATATTTTCGTATATTATTCTATTTGTTATATGTTTCATAATTACAGTATATTTTTCTTCTGTAATGGTAACATACCTAAAAAAATGTTTTTTGTTTTACTTACAACCATTTTATAGTGTGTATTTTGTACACAATTGGAATTTTTGAAAATTCAATAACATTCTGCACCTCATAATTCAAAAACCGTTTGATTTAGGGGAAAAAATGTTAATATCAAAAATTGTTTGTTTTATTATTGCCTACATTGTTTATTTGAAACTTTTTTCCTATCTGCAACGGTAAAGGATTTATAATCAAAAATCTGAAAATGAGCCGCCATTTTTCAATATGGCGGGCGAAGCACAGCTTCGATTTTAGGAGACTTTTAGTATATTCATTAGGATGGTAAGTGGAACATCACCAAATTCCTTGCTTGTACTAATTTTTTCGTGGTCAAAATTTATTTTTCCTGCACTATAACTACACTACTTTCCACACCATCTCGAAGCAGATACGGTACTAAGCGAGTTTTAAACGTGGTGTCCGGAATATATATGCCTAATCCATGATATTTTTTTTTTATTAAAAATGAAAAAATTAAGCTTCTTCAATATCCTCGATTTGCTTAATGACCATCATTTCTGCGCCAGTCTCTCCAATTTGCGTGACTTCCGCTAACAAATTAGCAGGATCTTCATTGTTGTCGGCATTGCTCCCTTTTGTTGCATCGCGTGCTGAATTGAGACAAAACTGGCCATACTACTGAGAAATGCAAACCAATTTTAATACAACCACAGTTTGATCCACAGCCTTTAGCAGGATGTGTAGAGTAGGTTGTGGCCGAGTTGAAATAGGTTCCAATATGTCATTACTCATTATCCATCCCCAGTTTTCAGGATTAGGTCAGGATTTTTCTAGATAATTTCCTAAGCTATAAATTTCATAATATTTTTGTCGCAGATCTAATAGATGACGAAATACAAGTTAAAAAAGTAGATTTACAAACGTACTCTTCGCCTTCTTCACTGATATGAACTTTTTATATAATTGTTACACATTCTATAAGATACTCTTCGCAGTTGTTTGTAAATAATGTTAGTTTTAGACATTTTTAATTTTATAGTACGAACTTAGTTGGTAAAAGACTCAGTGTAAAATAAAGTAAAAATTAAAAAAAACTGTACCATACCCCATTTGGGTTTCGAACCCGGGATCCTTGGATTCCGAGTCAAAAGCGTACGAACTTCTCCACCACTTAAACACGTAAAAACAAACGTATATTTTTACATTATAAGAGACGAGCTAAAATTATATTTCCACGGTTGTATATTACATTATAAAATGTATATTTGTAAAATATAAAAATATTTAAATATTGAAATGAAATATTATTTCACCAGATTTCTATTCAATTACAAAAACATAAAAAATAAAAAAAAAAATTTCAAATTTAAATCATTAATAACATTTTTATTTACTGATCGATTTTGTCCAAAAACAATAGGGTTCTTCCTCTAGCCAACACTAACTTACGGTCCAAATTTCAGTACAATCGGATTTTTCTTTCTTGAGTTATCGTGCTTACAAGAAACGTGACGGACGGACGGACAGACAGACGGACATTTTGAAAGTTGTTCAGAATTCGTTCACTAACACAATGATATGAAAATTTTTTCTCTACGAACGATATTTACGATTTTAGAAATGCCGATCAAATACAATATACTCTTCGTTTTTGCGAAGAGTATAACTAGAGGAAAACTGTTTTTCTGACTTTTGAACTCTGTAACATTTTCAGCAGGGATAACATGGAAGGAGACAGGGGACTTCTGACATATTGTTTACAACGACTCAAATTCAGGGAATTTTTCCACAGAAATACTGGACATTATTTTTTTAAATACCCATACATGTTTATAATTTACAATAATAATCTAATAAATCAAAGCGATGGGGTTCATTAAATCACTAAAGAGCTTTCATTTCCGTCACAGATTATATTATACGGCATAATCGGGTAGGGATTAAACCAATTAAAAAAAGTGAAGTAGTTTGAAACATACTGTGTTGTACATAATTACTTCAATATAAAGAGATAAGATAATATGGGAAAATAAATTTTATACGTGGTAAAAACAAATGATGGAGGTGGCGTGTCAATGCTCTATTAAAACGTTCTTCATAGTCAATTGGTGAAATCATAATTTCCGGGTATTCGAAAAAATTATTTTTAGGAGCCATCGATTCAGCTCGATGGGAATATTCTGCCCTGCTATGACAAGAAGTCGTATCTGAGAAAATGTAATTTTAGAGAAATGAACTATTTTCTGAATTATGTTATGCCATCTACATTTCATAATTCATGATTTTCATTTTTGACAAATAAATATGTGTCTCTTTTATCAGTGTAACCAAATAACAAAACATTGTATATATGTTAAGTTACGACAAATAAATCTGGTAATGATCGGATAAGATTTTTGAGCTTAGTGAATAGGTCTATTTTGTAGATACGGCACATATTCGTTATGTATATTCACTAGTTTTGCTTTAGATACGACTTCTACATTTTGTACAGTGGTGAGGATCACTAATACGGTGCAAATGCAATTAAAATCTCAAAAATTAATTTTTTGCAGTTACGACTTCTTGTCTTAGCAGGGCAGTATTGCCCTTCTTTTTAAAATAATCCTATCTAACATTTTCTTAGATTTAAGATATTAAAAGTTTCAGTTTTTTAACCACTAATACAGTACCTAGAGGTAAAAAATATGTAAAAATTCGGAATAATTTCATACGTAATGATAATTTTTCTTTATGGGTTATTATTGTAGTAAATGGTATAGTCTTCAGTTTCTATATGATCTGGGTACTTGCTCTTACAAGGAGTGAAAACCATCCCTAAATTTAAATATATTCAATATTTGGAAGTATCACAGTTTCTAAGATATTCAACATTTAAACTAAAAACGGTCGGATGCCATCTGTAAAATTAAATATATCCGAAACTATTAATCCTACACAAGTATATAACAAATTCATCTTCAGCTTATAAGTTTCATTTTTGATGTCCACCATTTGTTCCCTAAAACTAGTATTTATTAAAATATTAGCAAAGAAACAAAAACGTTACTCTTTTTCTAAAATCCCTTTAGTTTAAAATGCAATTTTTTTCTAAAGCAAGCGCTGTAAATGAACGAAAAAAATTGAGCGTCTAGGTCATACTATATATTAACGAAAAACAGTGTATGGGTATATATTTTTTTAATGAATGACTAGTAGGGTGGCCCATCTTTTTCGAAATCGAAATTTTTTATTTCTCACCCCTGCAAATGGTTCCATTTGAAGAAAAAACAGTCCCCTCAAAATATTATTGAGGCAAATTGAAGGCAAGGGGTGCCGCAGAATGCATTATTATGCAATAATAAAAGTAAATGGAATTATTTACATTCTTTGGTTGATGCATTGTTTTTTTTTTTTAATCAGCAACATTTATCTTTAGAATGACTAATCAAGTCATACAAATATCAAAGACATTATCTGTTGTGACTATGACATGTGTCATACTACTGTAAATTCGTAGTCTAAGAAAACTAGACTAGAAGTTTTTGAAATAAAACTCTCGTTTTATCTTTGTGTATTTTATTATGAAACGTTTTTTTCATACATAGTACCAAATATTATCCTAAATCTACAAGACATATAGTAATAAAAACAATATTTTTTGCACTAGGCCAAAGCATGCGACAGGGTTTCTTTTTTTACATTTGGAACCTGTGATTTATAACCATTTACAACTTGGAGTAAAAACTGTTTTTGGTCTTCATTTTTTGTTAAAATGTCATTATAGTCAGTAATAAGTTTGATTCCTCTCTCAGCGGCATCATTTACAACTTTAATTTTGTTTACAATATTGAAACATCGGGTATAACTTTCATTTTCTCTCCATGTTGTTGGATCATTTTCCAAAAATTCCATAGACAAACCTAATTTTTGAAAAAACTGTTTAGTGTTCTCGCATATGAAGTCCTGAATTTCCTTGTTTTCAACGTCAGTAATGTTACTATTCAAAGCTTTAACCATTTCTCTTTTAGTGGTAACTGAAATATCGTCATCAAAGAAAGATAAGCCAACATTTACTGAATTAAGGTACCACAAATGGTTCATATTTTCCTACTTGCGGCTTGAGATATTTCTTTGTCAATATTTTGATAATTAATGAGTTCTTTACAAAAGTCTAAGTCATGAAGTGGTGCTTTACTAGCAAATGACGCTGTAAACCAGGCCTTTACATAAACCTTTACAATAAAGAGACATATATCTTCAATACCTATTTTTTCTTTTTTAGTTAGTTGGAACTGATCTTGGAAAAAAAATATTTTTAGACAGTAAATGGCTTTGGCCATCCAACGTGCATGATGAAATGCCCCTGGTTGATAGAATGTCGTGTGAGTGGGCTCTTCTTCAACAAAAAGTTTAGAAAGCATTAAAAATTCTTTATAATCATCACGAGGCTGTTGCAAAGTTAAAGCTGCATTTAGAAACTTTACAATTTCGGCTTTAACTGGTTGTAAAATGTGTTTAATTTTTGATATCTGAAATCCAGTTTTTAGTTTATTTTGATCTATTTTAGGCCAAAATTCCCTAAAACGTTTAAATAGTGGCACATTTGCACCAGATGAGGAAGGCATTTTTGTGTCAAACACACTTCTCAAAACCAATTCAAAAATATGATATCTACAAGGAAAATATTGAATATCTCTTTCTAATTTTTGTTGCAATAGTGTGGCTGCCCCATTTATATAACCCATATTTGATGCTGTTGTATCACAACACAAAGCTATTACCTTTTCGTCCAAATTCCATTCACAAAGCACATCATAAACTGCTTCAGTCTGTTCTCTTCCAGTTGAATTGGGCAAAGCTGGTACTCCAAGTAGTTGTTCAATATCTCCACTAGTAACTAAGATAGCAAGTCTATCGATATTTCCCATTCCAGTGAGAGAAGGTAAAAGTTTTCCATCCCAATGGATGACTGGGGCCGGCAATTCAGAATTACCGAAGGCAGTTTTTAATATTTCAGCTCTTTCTTCGCGGATGCGTTGTCTAGAGCGCTGAAGTGTGGTTCTGCTGATGGACAAAGATGTGGTGTCATGTCCTAGTGCTTCTGCTACTGCCGTCAAAATATGGACTCCATACCTGTCGCTTATTTTGCAAGCATCAAATGCAGCGGCTATTTTTGGTGTGATGATGTTACATGTTCCATACAATCTCCTCTTTTTTGGCTGTGACGGGCCAGGCTGGTCTTGTAACAACTCTTCTTGGGCTTCGATTATTTCATCTTCATTTTCGTTGGAGTCGGCTGAATTACTACTTGATGATGGACAGGTGTTTCCTCTAATCTAGCTTTTTCTTGTTGACTTCGTTGCATCCGTTCGGATAATTTCTGTAATTTCTCCTCAGCTGATTTTTCTTGAGAAGCAAGTTGGTAATCAATACCATGCATAAATCCAGGACGTCCCTTTTTTCTTTGGTTAATTAAAAACTGCTTATCTTCATCTATTTTCATCAACTCCAATGCATTTGCATGAGAAATGTCAAAGAGATCGTCCAATTTTTCAACGAAATTTTTTTCTTTACCTCCCGCACTGGCCCTTTTAGCCGATTTTTGTAAGTTCCTCCACTCTGCATAAAGTTTATCTAGTTGTTTAACACAAGGAAAATCCTGACGTGTCGGAATGCGAGCTTTATCCCAAAAAACCAACACCTCTTTTATTGTTAATTTAGCACTTTCATGTACACTTAGCTTCACTTCACGAATGTTATAAAAGAGCACTTGTAATACTTGTCTATTAGACGGCAATTTATTGCCAATGATTTGTGACGAATAGTGTCCAACTAAGTAAATGAAAGTATCCTTTCGTAAGGATCTAACATCAGCCATCGTTAAATGTTTTTTCAAAAAGGAACGTATGCTAGAACTTATAATGTCACCACTGTAAAACACAATTGCAAACTGACATAAAAACCTACCGTAGGTGCATTATATTTCCAAACTTCCAAAACAAATAATTTCTAGGAAATAATTACACCAATAAAACATTATGAGAAAATTTAAGTGTATTACCGTAATAAAATCTTATCTACAAATTTCTACCTGAATGCGGCACGGGTTACCGTAATAAAATCTTATCTACAAATTTCTACCTGAATGCGGCACGGGTTACCGTTCACCGAATTATCTGAAACTTTGACATAAATTATTCCTAGTATAATAGTATATTTTCGTGGGGTGAGACTTAAAAAATACGCAAAAAAAATTCACCCCCTATAGAGATGGGCCCTAGTGACTATTTACATTAACGATATAGCGACGTTTTTATTAAACAAATGTGAAAAAGTAAATTGTTCCTGTCATAACTGTTTGTTTTCTATACTATGGAAATAACCAAAAAATAATTTGAAAGCTAATTTTGATTGTCAGCATTTTTAACTAAGTGCCATAGTTTCTAATATATTTAACATTTAAACTGAATACTTCGTCTTATAGACGTTTGGACGCCACCTTTATTCTTCCAGATCTCCGAATCCATTAACTTTACAGAAATTAGAAGAAAAACGAAATTCATCCTGCATTTAGTAGATTTTTGTTTGTTTATAGCATGTTTTAATGTAATATCTTTCGATTCATTTGGGAAAAATACATTTAAAATACCTTTTCTTCGAGCTAAAATCCCAATGTTCTAGTCGTTATAACTTAACGATCAATTTATATGAAAAGTTGCAGAGAACCATTTCTTCTCAAAATTTGATTCTCTTTCAGCTCCAGTGTTTTTTTTTTTTTTAGTTGCCACTCCCTGAAAAGGGGTGGCATTCACTCCATTATATAGAAACTTTCTTTGATGCATTTATTATTAAGTTGCCATATGACATTATTCCGAAGTTAAAACCTCTAGTTATATGCCGTCTTTATTTATTAGTGTAATAATCTATAACTTTAGATTTTTCTGTAAATTGTGCTTAAATTTAAGCTATACTAATTCACAAAAAAAAAACATGTCGATAATTTTAGAAACAGTTGCAGATAGGACTGAAATTTGTAGCAATGTTAGTGAAAATTAATGCAAGTTTAAATGATGAAACATATTACAAAATATTAATGCTCATAAAACAAAGTCGTCGAAAAGAAAAAACAAATCATTTGATTCACTGCGTTAATCTAAACTTCCTTGGTACAAACTTGTATACTATCCCAAAACTGATGCGGTTGTGAGGAATTATTGGCCTTAACTTAGTTATTAAATTATTTTTTCTATCAGCATTTATACCTTTAAGTATGGTGAGTATTTTTGCATTAATTTAGTTGTCCTTTTGAGACTTGGCACACAAAAAATTAAGTTCCGCGAAATCATCACAAAATTGATTCTTGTAGTACAAATGTTTCAAAAGTAGTAAGTGAATCATATATACCCTCGGCTAAAATTTTTTAAGCTTATATTTTGAGCTTAAATCTGCCCCTTCCCCACTCTAGGTTTACAAAACTAATGTCCACCCGAGTTATATTAAGCCAAGGCATTATAAATTACATTATATTCATATGGTCAGGTGGACAGGATTTAAAACTTAATTACAGTAAAACTTTTGCTATTAATTTTCAGATCTGCCAGGAGTGCTTTTGAAGATTATCTTATAAAGCTATTATAGACTGTGAGCAAATTAATACCAAAAATACCGTGCAAAATCCTACTTTCGATTGCCATTTAACTTTCAACTTTCAAAGAACATGCAATCACGATTGTGCAGTCCTCTTTCGCTGAACTTAAAAAACCGCTGCCCCAGGAATCACTACTTCCACATCCAGATTTTCTATCCAAATCTCTCACAACGAAAAAATTTTGTATGTGGAAATAATTGTTTATGGAACTTTAATAATATAATATTTGAAATCCTCTACCCCAAAAACCCATAAAACGATACCCCACATCGGTAGTGGGGAGGGGGTGGTGATAGGGGGTTGTGGGGGATGGATGAAGTAAAAAAATTTTTTGAGGTTTTTTGTTCTTGTACACAGTACACACACCAAATCACAATATTTTCTCATCCCATTTAATAATGGGGTGGGGGAGCTAATGCCAAAAAAATTTTTGAGGCCTTAGCTTCTCTTGTATATACTAAATACCAATTTTATTGACTCTTACCTGCTTCATTTACCTATTTACCCCCATTTACCCCAATTTACCCCCCAACCCTTCGACGGAACAGGATGAAAATATAATCTAGTTCCAGATGTCGTTAAAATACATACGCGTACCAAATTTCAAGTCAATATTTTAAACGGTTCCAGAGTAAAAAAGTTAGACAGACATTTTTTTCACTCAAACTTAAAATCTCGACATTTCATGACATTCTACGCCAATTTGAACAATAAAAATTTCGCAACAGAGTTAAGATTTTCAATTTAGTTAATTTTGTTCAAAATTGAATAAGCTAATATTGTTTTTGGCTCCTGTTTAACAGAAAGAGAGAATACAACAGAATACAGAGTTCGGATCTCATGTATTTCTCGACTGGTGTGTCCAAGAGTGAGCGTGAGCATATTACTTCTTATTTGAAAATGAATAAATTTTTTAATATACATCAGAGATGAAAGCTCCATCTCATTTGCCTTGTTGACTGTGTGTAAATAATGACGTACCCGCATACATCAGAAATAAACTTATTTTCGGAAATTAACATCACAGTAAGCATCTCTTATTCGCAGCAAATATCTTGAATATTCCTAGACATATAACTGCTTTCTTTAAATCAACTTTTTTTATACTTAGCAAGAGTATAAATAATGTTGTTGTTATCCTACTCTTCTTTTAAGAACAAAATACAAATGTCTTATCTTCAGAATTGATTTTAAACTTCTTATTTTTAACTGACATATAATGTATGTATTTGTAATAGTTTTCTTTTTAATGTTTTTCTTTTTAATATGTAGTTAGGTAATATTGGGAGTTAAGTGCCGAAGTTAATTTTCCTTGCGGTCTAATCCTTGTGGATGTGGATATTATAATGATTGTGATTAATCAATTATGTACATATCTGTTATGTAATATAATGTACTGACTCTAGTTGGCATTTACAGTAACCCTGTGAGCTGATCCCCGCCAGGTTAAACAAAGATATAATTTCATTTATTTATTTAATACTTAATTTAATACTACATTTTTCTTCGTCTTGTACTTCACATACCTGGCAGTAAGTAAATAGCATGTTTCTTTAAGTGTGCGAAACACTATACAAACACGAATCGGACTTTATTATATCTCTATATACAGGGTGATTTACCACAACATGCGGAAAATAAAATGGTGTTCTAGTCTTCTATGTGGGAAAGTCCCTGCAAAATTTTAGAGCAATCCGAGGTAATTTATTATACTTTCTTGCATTCAAACCTGTAAATACGCGCTACTGTTATTTGTCCGTGGCCAGTGCATAGAGCAGTGAATTTAGTTGGGAGAGAACATATAGGAGATATTTACATTTCCTTAATTGGCAAAAAAAGTGCCGGTCAAAGTACCGCGTTTTTGCTTTCGGTATCCGATATCCGATCAATCCTTCAAATTCTAAGAAATCTCGAATATTCCCCAGTTATCCCCTAACTATTATTAAAACTGAAAAAGAAAAGAGACAAATGGTAATCAAACGCGAAAATCTAAATAAACCAATATATTACAATATTTATTTACATACAAAAAGTGTCCAATGAGACTTCAGGGGTGGGCAGCAGAGTTGCTTTTCACTAAATAATTATCAGTGTACATAAAGATAGAAAAATGCATAAAACAGTGTACTCTAAAAATATACCAAATACCGAAAAAATCAAAAAGCTACAATGTTATTTTTAATAACACACAAAACTAAAGTGTGGGCCAACCGATTTTACTATTACTTAATACTTTAAAACGAACAGATTCTACTTGAAACTTAATGCAAAAATACAAAATCTTAACAGTAATTACAACAGATTACAACAAAAATAATAGCATCGGCTGTTAGCAACTTTTACAAGCACTCAAGTACGACAGAATTGCATTACAACAAACCAAAAACAACAAAAGTGCATTACAATTAATCACCAACGACAAAATCACATACGTGCACTAAAACTTACGGAGAGGTTTCTTTCGACAAAATATCACCTCCTGGTGAAACAACAACAAACACGTAGAATCAGACAGGAACACAGCAAATCTGTATATTAAAGTTTTTACTTACAGTCTGGGAATAGGGTCATCGAGACTTCTTCGAAGCACTCTCACACAAAGCTAAACTAATTTTTACTATTATACAAAATTACGTTATTAAACTGAAACAAATATTTAGAGCTGCAGACAGATTCTTTACAACCTCTAAATATATTTCGACGATTTATTAACGGGAAGCTGGATATTGTAGCAGAATTATTATTGTCGATACAAACTGTCATCTAATAATCTCTACGTAAACTTATTTCGGACCGGGCAAAGCCACAAAGTGGCAACTGCTTGGGACAGATTCCCCCTGGCCGGAGCATTTATTATTTACCTCTTCATTCGCGATGTCACTAAAAGAAGATAAGCCTCGAATCTACACGCCCGAGCAATTTATACCACCCGCGCAGTGTCAAGTTAAGTGGGGAAGCGTCCCCGCGGAACCAATAAAGTCAAAGTAGGGCTATTATACCTACTATATTTTGGATCTACCGGTCTTTTCAGGCTGAATCTAAGGAAAGTACAGTAATGGACCAACTAAAGATTTTACTAAAATAAATTATACGAAAATTGTCAAAATATGGTACAAATTACCCTTAATAAAAATGGATGTTACAAAATATCGCCGAAGTTTGGTATTCTTGTGTTATCCACGGGTTTAAGTAAATATCTCTACTTGCCCAACTAAGAGTAGTAGAGTTCACTGGCATAGAGTCAATGTCTTTCAGACTTATTTTGCTATTTTTATAGTGCGATTCAAACCAAAAAGTCACTCCTACCCTCTTCAGCTTTTCTGACAGTCCCAAGTCTGATAAAAGGGGGGAGGGAAAGTGACCACGTTACGTCAGATTGGTTAAAGTCATAGGTGGCGCATTTCTACAAAAAAAAAAAAAATAAGATAAATTTTTTCGTCATATTTTTTTAATTTTTCATTTTTTAACTCCTTTCGGTGGGGACAATTTACTGATAAATTTTCCGCATGTCGTGGTAAATCACACTTCTTCAAAAAAGGCATCATCTGTCATCCTTCATTTGTTATAAAGCTATTATAATATATCAAATAGCGACTTTCTGAGTTAAATACGCACGTTTTGTATATAGCTTGGTTTTTTTGCCTAATTTTGTTTCGTTTTTACTTCTACAAGTGCTAAATTAGGACATACTTTTATCTTTATTTTAAATATTATATATTTACCTTTAAACAGGGGACATAAATGACCTAACGCTCCTATGGGTCCTCTGCCTGTGAATTGCCCAACAGCTAACTCCATGTACAACATCGGGCCACCTATGAATACCATTATGATGGCGTATGGTATCAGGAACACAGCTAAAATATTTAAACAACTGGAAGTGACATATTTGTTAAAAAACACATTTAATTCATCTTAACATTTTTTGTAATTCATAGAATAATAAATATTATCTTCGAAAAACACGGGATGCAGATAATAAAGTCAAGTCAAAATTTATCGAGGAGCCAAAATTTTGTAGTTCATCCTCAAACGCATTTACGCATTGATTAAAATTTATAATTTTATCATTTTAAGAATTTATATTATCAAGTTGGAAAAAATAACTCTCGAGAATTGCAAGATTTTTTTTTTTAATATAGTTCTAAATGAACATTTTGAACTTAGTAATAAAGAAGCGCTAGACGACACCATTTGAGCATATTTATTATCAGCTCATTCGTCTGCCATCTTGGAGCCCTTGCCAAGTGCGTGGTGTAATAAGAGTTGCCTTAGACATAAATATACTGCCCGCGTTTTTCAAAATGTTAGAAAAAAATTGCCTCTTTTCAAATAAAATCTTACTCACAAGATAACGACATATTAGCAGAAACCCACTTTAGCTTTATGGAAAAGCATGGCACCAATACAGATTTATTGAGTGTTACAAATGACATAGCCTGTACAAAAGATAAGTTTCTATCATCTGTTCTTGTCTTATTATACAAAGCAAAGCAAAGCATTTTATCTTATAAATTTTAATCTGCTTGAAGCCAAATAAAATTTAAAAGATTTCTACATGCTTTAAAAGATATAGAAAATTATTTAACTGACGGAACTCAAATTATAAGTCTATGATGATGGTTTACAATGTTCATCGTTAAGGGCCATCTCTTCATGAGTTCCCAGGGCAGTATTCTAGGGCCAATTTTCAGTTTTTAGCTTCGATTTCGCCAAGATACTTTCTCATTGCCGTATTTACCTTTATGCAGATGATATACACCATTCGAAAAGGCAAATATCAAGGAAGAATGATATTTGAATGAATATTGTATTTGCACATTTTATTTTATTCGAAGTTGGATAGTACAGTAATTCATTTTGAATGTTTCAATGAGTCATAAACATTTTTTTTGTCACATGTAGATCTTCTTACGTGTTTTATATCGATGGAATAAATATTTAAGTTTATGAGAATAAAAAGTTGCAAACAGATAAAATCTTTGAAAAAAGTGTTATTTAAACTTATATGGGGAAATCCAGCGAATTCGATAAAATTCGGAAAAGCGATGATATGTATAATGGCATATATGATTAGATACGTTTCAAATCACCTCACCTACCACCCCCTTTCAAATGTACGTCGGTGAACCAAACACACTGTTATATGTATACTATAAATGCTGAGAATATTGTACTATTCTGAGCATCATTGTCTAAGGTTAAATTCAAACAAAACGGTGGCATTAAGTGTAGAGCTAGGAAAGATATAGATGTAAATCCAATTTTATTACAAAGTACATATTATAAATTGTAAACCAAACATATGAAAATCACCCCAACACGTTAAGGATTGGTGAGTGGAGAATGTGAGGTTGTAAGCATGGTATAGCATATATCTGGGGAACCTTGTTGATAATACCGGTAATTGCAAATATAAGAATTGATAGAGAACACAGATAGCAACATCGACAACTTATCAGTTGAACAAAATTTGGATGACAGATATATCACAAGTATCACGGTGTGATGCTACCAGACGTACTATATACCAGAGGGAGGCCAACTAGAACAATATGTGAATCACAAAACGTGTGTCAAGACGTTGTGACCAAGAAGAAAACATATCAAGAAAAGCGCTAAGGCCAGGCTTGCTAAAGCCCTAGTTTTCGTTACCTTTTTTTTATACTTCTGAGACATGGACGGTTAGAGGGCAAACAAACTACGCCGATCTATTGATATGGAGGTCTAGAGACGTTTGTTATAAAGCTCCACGGACCTACAATTATCATACTTTAATTTTTGACCACATCAACCGGATATAAGATAATATAGAACCGTTGATCAGAGGGAGCGGTGAAGGGGAAAAAGAAGCTTCGGTGAATCCGTGCCTAACTGCGCCAGATTGCCTGATGATAGCAGACGTGACATACAGCAAAATAAGGCCAAATAGAATAATGCATCGATTACAAAACGTGTGTCAAGACGTTGTGCATAAGAAAAATTGTAATGTCATGCAAATTCCTTGCCCAAAAGAATTCAGAAATAGTTAACAAATTAACAGAGATGGAATTTGTGTATTTCTATGCACCTATTTTAATAAAATGTTGCATACAAATTATATAATTTATTTTTACACGCGAATTGAGCTACAAAATGGAAGATAATATTGCTGTATATCTGCCTAAAGTAGTACCTCAGTACAAACAGAAACGTTATGGGTACATTATTAGTAGATAATAATTTGATATATTCTATAATACAGGTTGTTTCTTAATTATTGGTAGTATCATAAACTGTATCACTTTAAAAATACTGACTAATCTCATAAACGCCTAGTAGAATTAATGTCTATCTTACCTCCACCACTTTTATAACACAGATATGGAAACCTCCATATCGAACCGAGTCCTACACTATATCCCACACAAGCAAGTACAAACTGAAGTTTATTTGCCCAGTGTTGCCTTCTTGGTTTGATATATTCACTATCTTCCTCATCACCGCTTCCCTCCTCACTTCCATCGTCATATACATACTCTTCTGGTGGTCTGTAAAACAGAAATACACTTATAAAGTATCTATAATAATGAAGGTGGCAATTCAATCATGTACAAAAAAGAAAAAATAAATAAGGAGTTACAAAAATATATTATATACTATATATTAAGGTGGTCCTTATTTTGCGATATTGGATTTTTTTCTGTCTCACCTCCGAAAGTGGTTCCGATTATTTAAAAAATGAACTATACAAAATTTCAACTAGACAGGATAAGTGCCTCAAAGCCATTAAAAGTCACTAAAATACGCAATTTTCACCTATTTTCAAAAGTATCTCGTTACCGGTTGATCATATCGAAATTTTCTACATTTTTAATCGAAAATTTCATTTTCTAAAACTTCATTTATTTGTATTTTTCTCGTAATTAATAATTAATACTTTTCGAAATAATGGAGTTTTGATTGGCGTAAACAGGTACTAGAACATTCATATTCTCGCTATTGACGCAGATATTTTAGATCTCATGAATTATTCGAATTGGCTTCTCAATAATACTTTACAATCGAAATTTTGTACACTACTGGCCATATAAAATTGACCTCTCAAATTTTCATAGTATGATTTTGGCTTTAAACATCATTTGCTCATTTTCTATGTAGCGCGTCGTTTCCAAACGACCTTAAACTGATCTCAAATTTGTATTGCTTGAAATAAAAAAAAATATGTTTTCAGTTATCTACATCAAATCTAACTCTGAAGTAACACGCACAAGCACGCACACCATATATAACTAGACAATCGCCAAATCCAAAACCAAGGCTGTCTGCAAACATACATCCAAACCCACCGGCATTGTCAGTGCCGCACAACCTTTCCAAAGCTTTTCCCATCAGCTCTTGCTGATATCAGCACAACGTTCAGCAGATCGGTCTCTTCTCTTTTTGCTATCTAGTTTTCCTGAAATATCAACTGTTTTATATTGTCCAATCTTCGGTTGATATGACCAAAAAATGAGAGTTTATCTAATTTTCCTCAAAAGTTCTCTTCTTTTTTAGCTGTACTTTCAAATGTTTTTTATAGACATCTTTATCTCGAATATAAGGTTCTACGTCTGGACTATGTTGTTTATTACACGTTAATATCCAGACTGTTTGCCAAAATATTAATATTTCGCAAATAATATGCAAAACGCTTTTAAAAATTGTCATTTTAACTTCTCTGAAATTGAAATAAACTTAGTAAAATCTCTAAATAGAAAGATTTTAGCATCGTCGTGAAGACTTGTGACCGGTGAATTTAGTAATATGTGACCATAATTGCGAACAATTGAAGCCGATCGGAGGTCCGCTATATCTCACTACTATCCTATGATTTTTTGGGCCACAACAACCGAAAAGGAAAACATAAAACGGTTAATGGTTCATGGAAAATCAGATGGCAAATGGTGAAAAAAACTTAACCGACTCAGTGGTTCAGTGCTTACGTGTTAGCATTGAGACCACGGGTTTCCTGGTTCGAGGATTCCTGGCTAGAGTAGGGATGTTTAGTGCCGCTGTTATCTTTACTGAGTTCAAGCCTCAGCTGCAGCAGATTGCAATATCGCAGGGAATCGTTGTTGTTAAAAAGCGACCAATGAAAAAGAGTTTGTTGAAGTCGTACACCTAGCAGACAACCGTGGCAGATACCGTGTTGCTATAAGACATCCCTTACAATAAGGGGAAGCTAATTCGATTAATTCATGGGACACAAAACGTGTATCCTGGCATTTCAACGAAAACACGAATGTTCTGGTGTCTATTTATGCCAAACAAAACTCCACTATGCTTATTCAATTATTAAATGTGTGAGAAAAATGCAAAGAAATGACGTTTTATAAAAATAAATTTTCTTCCAATTATGTATGTATAACATTTCGGTAGTTCACGAGATACTATTGAAAATAGATGAAAATTGCGTCTGATGATGAATTTTAATTGCCTTGGGGCATGGGTTAGCGTTATCCGATCGAATTAAAATTTTGCACGCTTCATTTTTTAAGTAATTGGAACCACTTTAGGGGGTGAGGTCGAAAAAATTTTAAGAAAAAATATCGGTGAAAATTTCGTCTGATGGTGAATTTTAATTGCCTCGAGGCACGGGTTAGCGTTATCCGATCAAGTTAAAATTTTGTATACTTCATTTTTTAAATAATTGGAAAAACTTTAGGGGGTGAGGTCGAAAAAATTGTAAGAAAAAAATATCGTCAAGTATAACTAAGGACCACCCTACTATATATGTGTCATAGTCTTTATCAAAACTTTTATAGGTTTTTACGTTTTCATAATTTCCCTATATAAAATCTGAATTGGTAAGTTTCTGAGTATATCTTCATAAGTTTTAAAGATTTTGATGAGTGCATTTGAAATGTGTTTCTAATTTAAATTCCCCATATATGGTCTCTTAGTACTGGTAAGTGTTTATAATATACGTAAATAAGAAGTTTTCATAGGTTTTGATAGTGATAGGTGTTTTAATGTAAATTCTCCATACAAAGTCTAACATTGACGAGTTTCTATATTATATTTTCTGTAGAGGATGAAGTTTTTATAGATTTTAGTTGTGTAAAACACACCGCACCACATATACTAGACAACTCCCAGATGCAAAGCCAAGTCTGACCGCAATGGAAGTTACAAATCTTGAAAATCGCAGACGTACATCCATACCCACCGATATTGTTAGTGCCGGGGCTCGAATGCACTATACGATATACAGTGTTGACCAGCATATTCGCCACACAATATGCTTTAGCCGACTGAGCCACCGTGCCGGCAGTTGGGTTGTGTATTTAATATGTTTTCAATGTTAATTTCCACAAAGTAAGTAAATTACTTTATTCTTTCGAATAAAAATAATATAATAATAAATATTGCAAAAGTCCTTATCCTCTAGCGAGTACGCAAAATAAGTAGAGTAGCTTCGGCTAGACTTCGCTCTAGGTATTGTATTAATATATAATACTGGAAATAAAAGCAATTTTTTATTATTATTATCTTTATTATGATTAAATGCATGCATGAGCCTGCAGTGAATGAGACTCCACGTCAAGTTCCTTAAGTCACTTTGGAATACATGTGAGTTAGCAACATGCAAGTTAAAATATCAGATCCCTCTACTAGAGGCTGTAGTATATGTAGGTATGAAGTTTTTATGTTTTGATTGTGTATTGGAAGTGCGTTTTTATCGTAGTAGCCGAAATCTTCGGCGAGTGAGACAAACACCGGCGTGTGAGACGTTTCCCGTCTTCGGGACAGTCTGTCGCGTTTTTATTTTTTTATTTACATTGTATACAAAAAAAACCACTGTCCAAGGAATCACTACTTCCACATCCAGATTTTCTATCCAAGTCTCTCACAACGAAAAAAAATTGTATGTGGAAATAATTGTTTATGGAACTTTAATAATATAATATTTGAAATCGTCTATCCCAAAAACCCATAAAACAATAAACAATATGCCACAACAGTAGTGGAGGTGGATAAAAAAAATTGGTTCTTGTACACACACTAAATGACAATTTTATATTTTTACCCCCTTTAATAATGGGGTGGCTAATGCCAAAAAATTCTCTTCTCTCTTCCTTCTCTTATATATACTAAATACCAATTTTATGGACTCTTACTTGCTTGATTTACTTATTTACCCCAATTTACCCCCGAACACTCCTTCAACGGAATAAGATGAAAATATAATCTAGTTCCAGATCTCTTTAAAATACGTACGTGTCCCTTTCAAGTCAATATCTTAAACGGTTCCAGAGTAATCGTGCGCACAAAAAAGTTACAGACACCGGAAGACAGACAGAATTTTTTTTCTCAAACTTAAAATCTCGACGTTTCATGACATTCTAAGCCTATATGAACAATAAAAATTTTCAAATTTTTTTTGTCGATACTATACTTCAACTGGATGTGGAAGTAATAAAATAAATTAGATATTTAAGCTAGCCCATGACATGTAAACACATTAATATCTAATAAATACACTTTAATCAGGTTAATCAGGTACGAAATCTATTAGTATGTTAGTTTGAAATGCGAGGTTTTCATTTGTTCTGATGTATCTATGTGAAATATATTTTTAATGTAAATTCCTTGCCTTGAATCTATCCGCATTTTTTGTACGTGTTTATGGTAAGTATAACGTTATTTTATATTATATATTATGGTTTGTATAAGATTAATTGAATTAAAAGATCTTGTTATATCTTTGTTTTTTTAGACGCATTTTTGGAAAAACTGAGCTAGTAAGGATCCTCTTGTAAAAAAGTTATGGTTTAAAAAACTAGAAAACACGCCTTTATGAGAGCGCACGCACTAAAAAGTTAAAAATAGCTGTTAGATACCTAATTAAAGCAAGGGGCGCACTTATGCAGATATCCCACCGGGAACTGCGTCGATCGATATAGGGAAAAGTACCCACCAGAAAATTTTGAAAATTTTGGGAATTACTAATGTCAGTATGGCCAATTCAAAGAAAATGAGCTAAAAACTTATTCTTCGCCGGTTTATTAAACTTTTTATATAATCGTTACACATTGTATAGGATACTTTTCGAAGTTTCTTGTAAATAATGTTCGTTTTAGACATTTCTATTTTTTTTCATTTTTTTAGTACGAAATTAGTTGGTGAAAGACTCAGTGTAAAATAAAGTAAAAATAAAAAAACTATACCATACCCCATGTGGGTTTCGAACCTAGGACTATGGATTCCGAGTCAATCAATCAATTAATCAAAACAAATTTATTCAGAATTAATGTTACAAGGGAATGCGCCTAATCGGATCCCGGTCCGGAGCCAGCCACGGCGCGTAGCGTTGTAATGGGTGGTGTGGGTGGGCGGAGCGGGTCCGGTTTGGCTTGAACGGTGTTCAATGGTGGAGTGGTTAGCGCTCCTGTATTAATCAATAGAAACCTCCGATTAAAGAACTTATATCTAGATACATAACAGGCTATCTTTTCACTATATACCTTATTTGCTCCTAACATAGTCACATTATATGTCCATTAAAATGGATAGATGAACATCACATCCCATAGGCAACAGTGGCGTTGTGTGTGTAGAAAATGTGTAGAATGGTAAATATTTTCATTAAAATGAATTATTGCAATTCCTGCATTACCGGCTCTTTATATAACGTGGTGTAGGCATACGATATTACAGTAAGATAAAACAGTAAGATAAATATGTATTGAAAGGATATTAAAATTTAATTGCTATTTACTTTATAACTGTAAACTGAACTTCATCATGTTACGACTATGGAACGATCGATTTTCTTCTTTTCTAAACTGCTTTCTGCAAACGGCACAGCTGTTCACTATTTATTTGCACAAAATATATTGTCACTAAACTGTGTAAATATGAATAGAGAATATTATTTAGGTATTAAGCAAATCACAACTTAAAATAAAATTACTTTTTCACCAGTTTTTGGTCGGAGAACACGAAAAACATTTATTAACATTAATGGCCGAACTGTCAACTGAGATTATGATAATCGAACTGAAGCCGATCGTGCACGAGCGGCCGCGAATACGCCGATGTGCCAATCAGCAACTTATGGGAAGAAGTGCCTTAGATTGTGAGTCTTTCAGCGACAAATAAATCAATGCCATTATGTATCTAGATATAAGTTCTTTAATCGGAGATAGAAACTTAACAATGCGTTTGTGGTATCGAAAAAACGATTTAAAAAACTTAAGGCTAATTTTAAAAAATAATGACAGACTTAAAATTAAACACTTGACGCTCGGGTTTGCGGCACTCGCGCACTACGCACTTTTTCAGTTTGGGTTGCTGGTATGGGGAAAACTTAACGAAAAAACCCGTTCGAAATAATGACAACCTTCGTCCGGTGAACAGCCTGCCTCCGGAAGGGTAGGGTGGAAAGAAAGTTGTGGTTTAAGGATTCCGAGTTAAAAGCGTAAGAACTACACTACCACCTAACACGTAAAAAAAATGTAAATTTTACAAAAACAAAAATTTAAAAAATCTCAAATTTAAATCATTAATAATATCTTTATTTACTGATCGATTTTGTTCAAAAAGGGTTTCTCCCCTAGCTAACACTAACTTACTGTCCAAATTTCAGTACAATCGGATTTTTCTTTCTCGAGTTATCGTGCTTACAAGAAACGTGCCGGATGGACGGACGGACGGACGGACATTTTGAAAGTTGTTCAGAATTCGTTCACTAACACAATGATATGAAATTTTTTGTCTGCGAGCGATATTTACGATTTTAAAAATGATCCGATCAAATGCAATATACTCTTCGTTTTCGTTTTTGCGAAGAGTATAATAATTACAAGCATTTGACACTTCCGCTTATACCGGAAGTCGATACCATGCTTATTTTAAATGGAACACCCTATATATTTCGAAGTTTTCGAAAAGGGTGAAAAATTCTGAGTTGAACCGTTTCAGAGATATTAGACATTTAAAAAATATTTAACAGGTATAACGGTTTGCAATAACGTTTATAACTTTTTTCACGTAAAAGATCCTTATTTGCTTTTAGGCATGCAGAAAGACCCTAAGGTGAGCTACGCTCTAGAGTTTAAAGAAATTCAATAATAATATACCAAGTGTTCAGTTTCTTACGTTATATTCTGTCAAATTCAAACCGCGAAAACTTGTTTAAGTCAAATGGAACAGTCTGTATTTTTTTCCATTAGTTATGTAAAATTAAATTCCTCCTTTTCCCCATGTAGATATTGCAGGAGTTTAACTTACGACTTTTTGAATTATTTGCGATTTTCTTAGAAATTCTGCAGTTTCCGGTGGGACACCCTCTATAGCGGTCTAGTTATAATGAACAAAATATAATGTAGTTACCTATCTACTTATATAAGTGCGCCCACGCTTTTAAATTTGATTAGATACCTAATAAATATTTTTAACTTTTTAGCGCGCTACTCGTAAATGCGTGTTTTTTAGTTTTTTAAACTATAACACAGCCCCACAAAAAAAGGCAAAAAAGGCCGATGGCTAAACTTCGCCTTAATAAAGACGTTTTATTATTATTATTATTATTATCTGGATGACTGACCATGGTATTTCTACATATTTTTCGACGCTGAATCTGAATCCGAATCCGAGGTCAAAAAAATTCATATACCCCGTCATGGGCGCAGCCAGGTGGGGAGCCATGCCCCCCCCCCCAAGCCGTCTTCCATGAGCCAAAAAATAAAGAAGCAGTACAAAGCAGTATCTAAATCATCCCTTGAAATAAATATTTTGTAATTAATGCCAATATTATCTAATAGAGGAATCTACATACACATTCGTTTTCAACCATTTACTGAAAAATTTTCCTCATCCTCTGGGAAGGCCGGTTCTATTGCCCCCTCCCCCCCAGATGAATTTTCTGGCTGCGCCACATACCCCGTAAATTTATGTGCAGAGCCCAAAATATCCCATAAATAGAGGTAAAGTTATGAATATCAGTATCATTACGGAAAGAAGTATGAATGAGCACTTTTCAACCCTCGTGCTCTCATTTATTATTGCCAAGGGCGTAACATCCCCCTGAAGGGGTTCGAGCCCAACCAAAGAACCAACCACCTGGTGAAAACTACCCTCTGCTGGACGGGGGTGGAGGAAGATGTGGAAGCGCAAATTTTTCTTGTTTTTACTGCGCAATGGTCGCAGTGCACTAAGCAGAACAGCCCTCAACTGCTTTGCCTGTATCCGTCTAAGGGGTGGAAACCCGCAAATTCACAAGAAGTATTCGAAAAACTTTTAAGACCGGAAAAATACACTCTGGAGTTTTTCAATCTGAGAGAAGAGAAATCTGCCAACGATATTGAGTTTGCAAGACCAACCTTTAAAGTAGGTAAAGAACATCCCTCGATGAGTGGGAAACAGGAAGGCGCAAAAGGATGTGGGAAGATTAATTTTTTTCAGTACCGAATTCATCAAGCTCTCATACACCTTCTGTTATCCCTTCTTCAACCCTCGAACATTTGCTCCGCCTTGTTTGGCTTAACCTTTCACCCGACCTCTGCGTTCTATACTTTAATTGAACATGCAAGAGATACTACAAAAAGGAGAATAGATGCTATAGCAGTAAAAGAGAGAGAGAGAGTGAGGTGAGGTTTCCACCCCTTAGACCAGTACGGGCAAAGCAGTGCACTGCGACCATTTCGCAGTAAAAACAAGAAAAATTTGCGCTTCCACATCTTCCTCCACCCCCGTCCAGCAGAGGGTAGTTTTCACTCCTCTAGGGGGTTGGCTCTTTGGCTGTGTTCACCCTGAACATGTTTCCCTTGTATTCTTAAGAGCTTGTAAGCTAGAAACTTTCATGACACAGATCTATTTCCGGATCTGCGTCATGAAAGTGGAAGGCGTACCAACCCCTTCGGGGAAGGGGATGTTACGCCGTTGGCAATAATAAATGAGAGCACGAGGGTTGCAAAATGCTCATTCATACTCCTTTTCGTAATTATACTGATATTCATAGGTTTACCTCTATTTAAGGGATATTTTTGGATTTGCACATACATTTAAAGGTTATACGAATTTTTTTGACCTCGGATTCAGATTCAGCGTCGAAAAATACAGATCACGATTTTTTTTTTGTGGGGCTGTGTAATTCATTTCACTGTTTCTTATTTTTATATTCATTGCGTCGCCCTTACTTAAAAGTCTAAAACCAATTACGAAGTTCCCATGACTACCTCCCTCCTCCATCGTAAAACCCTCATGGTCACAATATGTAACCAAACCATATAGCTAAAATACTGTAACAAAAATTAAATCAATGATACAATAGTAGCAATACATAATTAACAGTTTTTAACTTTAAGAAAATGGCGAATGCGCCAGGATAATTTCAGCATAGCCACATCATTTTTCATTATTTATCGATTCCCGCAAACCCCATTCCTAAACCTATTATACTTTTACAAATCATATTTCTTACACATTTGGGGATCTGCCCCAAATCCCTGTACCAAAAAATGGCTGGCATGGACATTTCTGTGCTCTATTACCGCAAATTAACAACAATTCACACATTTTGGGTGTAAACCTATTACACACTATTAGTGGTAGGCACTAAGTTATCCAAATGTCGACCACCTTGCCTACAGCACTCCTCCAACCTGGTCCTTAAATTTAGGAAAACTCGTCGACACATTTCAACATTCGCACTTTTTTTATTCCGGCTCTTCAGGACTTTCCTGGATACGACCCCAATTGGACCTGGTTTCAACAGGGTGGTGCCACGACACACACAGCAGCAGCATGAATGACCAGTCTACGAGAATTGTTTCCAGGTGTGCTTATTTCCAGAATTGGTGATATCCCTTTCCCCCCAAGATCACCGAACCTAGCGCCCCCGGATTTTTTTTTGTGGGGACACTTAAAAAGTATTGTTTACATCAATCCCCCCGGCCAATACAAACAAATTAAAGAACAACATTCGGGAGGCCATTACCAATATTCCTGTTGAAATATGTCGACGAGTTTTCCAAAATTTAAGGCCCAGATTGGAGGAGTGCTGTAGGCAAGATGGTCGACATTTGGATAGCGTAGTGCTTAAAAAATAAAATCTGCATGTATGTAGTATCTTAATTTTAAAATAAAATTTTTTGAACAGTTTAAATAACTTTATGATTTTTTAAAAACTGAATTTTACTCTGAGTCACCTTGTAGAAAAACACGATGTGCTACAACCAAATTTAAATCAAAGTTGGTGCCACTCAGATTTTTTTTTTTTACACATTATTAGATGTATATAAAACCAATTTCCACGATATTTAAAACCATTAATCGATTTTACTTTTTTTGTTTAATGACAGCCATACAAGAAATAATGGCCTGCGGACCAGACCAGTGTATCTTTATGTATTTGGATCCTCTGAAACAGAATCCGAAGTTAGAATTATCAGATTCGCTCATTTTTCACCCCCAACTCCAAAAAACACTCCCAAAACAAAAAAAAGTGGTGTGGCCTGCGGACCAGACCACTTTTTTTGTTCTGGCTGTATTTTTTAGGGTTAGGAGTGAAAACCGACTTCGGATTCCGTTTCAGAGGGTCCAAATATATAATGGTACACTGGTATGGTCCGCCGGACAGACCATTTTTGGGGGTGTTTTTTTGGGGTTAGGGGTGAAAAACGAGCCAATCTGACAATTCTCACTTCGGATTCGGTTTCAGTGTGTCCAAATACACACTGGTCTAGTCCGCAGGCCGCCAGACCACTTTTTTTTTGTATGGCTGTGTCATTAAACAAAAAAGTAAAATATGTACTTGTAAAAAAAAATTTCTGCGATGAATGATTTTAAATATCGTAGAAATTGGTTCTATATACATTAGTCCAACCCAAAAAAAAAGCTTGTCATATTTTATGTCTCACCCTGTAAAAATGTTCCTTTTATGTAAAAGAAAAAATGCTCTTTTGATTAAAGAAAAAATGAATTTTAAAATGTGCTACCACGATATAAAGTCGCTATTTCAATCATTTTGCGTTATCTACAAAAATTAGGCTGCGCGCTTCATCTAATGTATGTTTTTTAGTGCCAAAGTGGTTTTTCACTTTAAATATTATATAAATAATTGAAAATTGTCGAGTAAATTTTTTTTGTAAGAAACCCAATGAAACGTTATGTTAAAAAATGGACAATAGGAAAAACTCAAATAAATCTGCTTTAGGCCTGCCGAAAATACTTTTTAAATATGTTCCAAAACATATCTAAACCAAAATTTACTATAATTACTTGTAAGCAAGCAGAAACTAGAGTGCGAAAATTAAAGTTTTCAGGGTGTATTTCACAATTTTACTAATAAATGCACCAAAAAAATATCATTAAAATTGTAAATAACTAATGAAGTTACTTAAATATTTTTTTCTTGGAAAATTATATTAAATATAGAAAATATTATTTTTTGAGGTCCCGGGTTTTTAAGGATGATAGGCTCGGATTTGTTTAAATTATTCACCATTGTGAATAATTAATAACAATTTAATTTTTTAATTAATTAATTTTTTTTTGTTTTTGTACATTTCTTTGTTTCTGCACTTTATGTTAACAGTAAAGCTTGTTTTTGTTCTTCATCTATTATTGTAATAACATTATTCAATCGAGAAGTCAACGCAATTTGACGTTCAGCAGAATCGTTGACAACTTTAAGGTTTATGCATACATATTTTCCACACACATAATGATGGCCTGAATTCCATAGATTTGGATTTTTCTTTAAAAAGTCAACGTTTGTATTCGTAATTTTAAAAAAATTTAAACTTTCCTTTGATATAAAATAGGATAAACAAATACCCGAATCATTTTTTTTTTGATTTACAAAACCTTACGTTTCGGTTCCCGTAAATTTTCTGTTTTTAAATTTTGTATCATTTTTATTTTTATTTCATGAGTCACTTTATCATCAAAAAATGCAAGGCAGACGAGTTCTACCGAAAGATACCAGAGGTGATTGGTGAATTTATTTAATAATAATAATATTTCTTGTCCCCGTCATGAACTTACTGGAAAATTTATATGAATATGAAAAAATAAATAAAAAATTGTCTCCATTATCATTAAATAAATTCACCTCTGGTATCGGAGGACTCTTGATGATAAAGTGACTCCTGAAATAAAAATGATACAAAATTTAAAAAAAGAAAATTTACGGGAGCCGCAACGTAATGTTAGAGGTTTTGTAGATCAAAAAAAAAAAATGATTCGGGTATTTGTTTATCCTATTTTATATCAAAGAAAAGTTTAAATTTTTTTAAAATTATAAATATAAACGTTGACTTTTTAAAGAAAAATCCAAATCTATGGAATTCAGGCCATCATTATGTGTGTGGAAAAAATGTATGCATAAATCTTAAAGTTGTCAATGGATTCTGCTGAATGTCAAATTGCGTTGACTTCTCGATTTAATAATATTATTACAATAGATGAAGAACAAAAACAAGCTTTACTGTTATACAAAGTACAGAAACAAAGAAATGTACAAAAACAAAAAATATATATAATAAATTAAAAAAATTATTATTAAAAATAATTATTTACAATGGTGAATAAGTTAAACAATTAAAAACCCGAGGCCTCAAAAAACAATCTTTTCTATATTTAATTTAATTTTCCAAGAAAAAAATATTATTTAAGTAACTTCATTAGTTATTTATAATTTTAATGATATTTTTTTGGTGCTTTTATTAGTAAAATTGTGAAATACACCCTGAAAACTTTAATTTTCGCACTCTAGTTTCTGCTCGCTAATTATAGTAAATTTTGGTTTGGATATGTTTTGGAACATATTTAAAAAGTATTTTCGGCAGACCTAAAGCAGATTTGTTTGAGTTTTCCCTTTTGTCCATTTTTTAACATTTTAAAGTAGATTTTTTTTTATCGGGTTTCTTACAAAAAAATCTTACTCGATAATTTTCAATTATTTATATAATATTTAAAGTGAAAAACCACTTTGACATTAAAAAACATATATTAGATGAAGAACGCAGCCTAATTTTTGTAGATAACGCAAAATGAATGAAATAGCTTACTTTAGATCGTGGTAGCACATTTTAAAATTCATTTTTCTTTTAATCAAAAGAGCATTTTTTCTTTTACATAGAAAGGAACATTTTTACAGGGTGAGACATAAAATATGACAAGCTCTTTTTTTTGGGGGGGGGGGGGGGGGGGGTGTTGGTCAAATATACATCCGAGAATATGTAAAAAAAAGTCTGAGTGACATCAACTTTGATTTAAAATTGGTTGTATCACACCGTGCAAAGAAACGTACCAAATTAAAAATGTGATTATTTTAACTCAAATCTGATTTCCTCAGATACTTACTCGCAACCCCATATAATTAATATATGGTAAAATTAATACACCATATGAAAATTTGTGAACCATACAATTCTTATAAAAAATGTATAATTTATTTATAAGTTTCGGTATTCGTTAGAATAATAGCAAGTATTTAAACCAGTTTTAAAGATTATACTTATGTTTCGGTTTTTAAATATTTAAAATAAATCGTAAATAACGCATATTTCTCTCTCACTTTGCAAAATCTTATCCTTGGCCGAGAAAGCGAAAATCAAAATTACAAATGGGACAGATGATAAGAAATTTCGGATAACTCTGCTGATGTTAAATAGAAACAGTGACATAATTATTACTTGAAGGAACTCCCATGTACTTGACCTTTCCACTTAATTTGTTTATGCACCAAAAATATAACATACTAGATATTAATATCAATCTGGTAAAACGTCATTCATTACCGACAACAATGATACTTTATATTTATAATTTACAGAATGAAATTTGAGTACATACGTTTTGTAAGACCTTGTAAATTGTTTCCGCTTTCACAGGAGCATGTAGTACTGTGGTATGGTATTACCTAATTTGTATTAATGGGAACTGTTTCTTCATGCAGTTTGATTTTTCTGTTTATATGTAGGACACAAACAATATATGATTATGGGTTTATATCGCGTCAAATAAAAGTTCGGTATGTTTAAATTACTTTCTCTTACTGATTCTTCTAATTCTGAGAGCGTAAACATGTTATTAGCCTGGGTATGCTTTTTAGTAGCCAAAAAAAAAACAATTCGATCCGTACGTTTGTTTTTTTTTAAACAGGGTATCCGCAAATACTAGTTACAGACTTCCGATGCAGATTCTACAAGAAAGAATACGAAAAAAAGATCATATAAACATACGTCCACAAATGGTTCCTAATGGAGCTAAGGCTCTTTAAAGAATATTTATTTAATATCTAAAAAAATCTTTGAGTTACAGGGATGCGACTTTATAAACATATATTGCTAACTAGAGGAAGCTTTATACTCTTCGCCGATTTACTGAGCTTTTTATATAATTGTTACACATTCTATAGGATACTCTTCGCATTTTTCTTGTAAATAATGCTAGTTTTTGGACATTCTAAATTTTGTGATACCAACTTTGAAAAAAAAATATATGAAAAAAAAAATCACGATGTGAGGCATCGAACCCGGGACCCTTGGATTGCGAGACGAAACTCTTGCCGCTACACCACCATTTCTTATTAATAAAATTGTTAATGAGTGTAATATATACCATTAGAAAATTTATTGTGATTATTAGGAAACACACATTAGTAAAATGTATTAAAAAAAAATAGTGATAGGAAATAACATTTCGCAAGGTTTCTATTTATTACAAACCATAAAAAAATGTAAAAAATATTTTTTTAAATTTTAAATTACTAATAACTTTTTTATTTACCAATCTATTTTGTTAAAAAACAATAAGGTTCTTCCTCTAGCTAACACTAAGTTACTCTCCAAATTTCAATACAATCGGATTTTTCTTTCTTGAGTTATCGTGCTTACAAGAAACGTGACGGACGGACAGACGGACGGACAGACGGACGGACGGACAGACGGACATTTTGAAAGTTGTTCAGAATTCGTTCACTAACAACGATACAAAAAATTTTTCTCTACGAGCGATATTTACTGATTTAGAAATGTGCCGATCAAATACAATATACTCTTCGTTTTTGCGAAGAGTATAATAATACAAGTTATGTTTCGTATTATTTAAAAAGATATATTTTTTATCGTCAGTCGGGGGAGGGGGGGCAGTGAGGGAGGCCGTTATTATTTTACAATAGTTTCTTCTTTCTTCAATTTGGTAACGGAATATCATTCATATTAAAAATACACAAAGAGGCCCTTTTTAATTTTAATCGTAGGAACAACCGTTTGCGAGAAAAATCGTTTTAATGAGTTTGATGCAGAACTGTTGAAAACACGATTTGAATAACACATCTCGTAGTAGGCTTGTTTCAAGTTAGAACCAAATTATTAATTTTGAATTAATATTATTATATTGAAAATGGTGAAAGAATACAGTTAGGCAAAAACATTAATAAGTATGAAAAGTAATTAACGACAAAGAAAATGTTTTAAATTTTTATTGTTCAAATAGGCTTAGAATATCATGAAACGTCGAGATTTTTAAGTTGAGCGAAAAAAAATGTCTGTCTGTCGCTCTGTCTGTCTGTAACTTTTTTGTGCGCACGTTTACTCTGGTTTAAGATATTGACTTGAAATTTGGTAAACGTATGTACTTTAACGAGATCAGAAACTAGATTATATTTCCATCTTGTTCCGTCGATGGGTTGGGGAGTAAGTTGGTAAATACGTAAATCAAGCAGGCAAGAGTCCATAAAATTGGTATTTAGTATATATAAGAGAAGCTAAGGTCTCAAAAAATTTTTGGCATTAGCCACCCCCATTACCACCCCTACTCCACAATTAAAGGAGACGAAAAAAAATTGTGATTTAGTGTTTGTACAAGAACCGGAAACCTCAAAATATTTTTTTACTTCATCCACTACCGATGTGGGGTATCGTTTTATGGGTTTTTGGTGTAGAGGATTTCAAATATTATATTATTAAAGTTCCATAAACAATTATTTCCACATACAAAATGTTTTCGTTGTGAGTGGCTTTGATAGAAAATTTGGATGTGGAATTAGTGATTCCTTAGGAGCGGTTTTTTTAATTACTTCCACATCCAGTGGAAGTATAGTAACGACAAAAAAAATTTTAAAAATTTTTATTGTTCAAATAGGCTTAGAATGTCATGAAACGTCGAGATTTTAAGTTTGAGCGAAAAAAAAATTTATGTCTGTCTGTCGGTCTGTCTGTCTGTCTGTCGGTCTGTCTGTCTGTCGGTCTGTCTGTCTGTCTGTAACTTTTTTTTGTGCGCACGTTTACTCAGGAACCGTTTGAGATATTGACTTGAAATTTGGTACACATATGTACTTTAGCGAGATCTAGAACTAGATTATATTTTCATTTTGCTTCGTCGAAGGGTTGGGGGGTAAATTGGGGTAAATTTGGGGTAAATAGGTAAATCAAGCAGGTAAGAGTCCATAAAATTGGTATTTAGTATATATAAGAGTAGCTAAGGTCTCAAAAAAAATGACATCTGACACCAGGGGATGAAAAAAAATTGTGATTTAGTGTATGTACAAGAACCAGAAACCTCAAAATATTTTTTTACTTCATCCACCCCCTATCGCCACCCCCGCCCAACTACCGATGTGGGGTATCGTTTTATGGGTTTTTGGGGGAGAGGATTCCAAATATTATATTATTAAAGTTCCATAAATAATTATTTCCACATACAAAATTTTTTCGTTGTGAGTGACTTGGATAGAAAATCTGGATGTGGAAGTAGTGATTCCTTGGGCAGCGGTCTTTTTATAGTAGTAGGCACTAACAATGACGATGGACAATGTTATTTGTATCAGAATTTAACACTTACATCAGACTAACTGCAAAAAATCCATTTTCGTCAAATTTTGGTTTTATGTAATACACACTTTGTTTGTCACTCATCTGCACAACTCAATTATTGATTGTAAAATAACAATAACAGTAAATTGGTTGTTCATTTATACCTTATTAGTAGCTGCTAATTATAATAAATTTGGAAGATTAACGTACAATGTGCATGTTTACATTTATTATTAGCATATAATAAAACCGAAATTTTTACAATTCAATGTTGGAGAACGTGAATATTTAATTAAATAAAAGAGATAAGTAAAATTGAAAGTTTTTAAAAACTCCCGATCATGTCCTATAATCATTAACTGCCGAGAAGAAGCTAAAAACTTTCTTGACAAACCACTCTTCAAAATAAATCGAAAAACAAGTTCTTAATACAGATCACTGGCGCATTCACCAAATTTTCGAATATGCTCTTTATTGATGATGTGCAGTTCCTGAAAGTCTGCCTAGATGAATCCTTCCGAGAAACTTCCCGACAAAATGCTGTTTCAAATAAAGAAACCTGCACCAAAATCGGATCATCCGTTGAAGACACACAAACAGACACACAGAAATACATCTAACCCCCTCATTCTTATATAAGGGGTTAAGAAGTTGTATTAATAACATACCATTTGGGAAGACAAAGTCACGTAGTACTATGTTGTTTCACATTGATACATCGCAAATTGCAGAAGGTTTAAAAACAAAGAGCCTAGCAATAATACTGCCAGGAGAACGACTTAAATAAAATATTTTCGAGCCGCCTGTCTTCAAGAAAACCCTGAAAAGTAGGAAATAAAATACAATTAATCTTTCTACAGACTTACACTTTTCAGTTTAAAACTAGAAACAGATGTGCCATCTAATTCATTTTCTATGGATTTTACCCCAATAATAAGTTGTTGGCTCAGTAAACTTTATACACCCAAGTAATATTTATATACAGGGTGATTCACATAGGCCGTTTGTTTGAAACTTGGTATGCAGCCATAATCGATCATTCTACCTAAAATATTTTCAGTCCTCCAGCTAGGTATATAGCCAAAAGTCGGTACCAACTTTCTTATTTTAAATGGAAACCTACAATTTTTTTTACATGATTCGATTGGCCTTCCAATTCTGAGTTTAGACGCACAAGTTATGTTAACTTATCTGTTACAGGTTTTGATACATGTCAATTTAAAAAAAATAAAAAATTGCCGCTGTAGTAGTTTACGAACAAATTTGTATCTCGTAAACCGTTCAAAATTATGAAACCAAATTGATGAAGCAGTTAGCTGGAAGTCCAGGCTAACACTTGAAGTCCCATCGGTGGTCCCATTTTGTACCATATACCAGGCAATTTTCAAATGTCGCAATAAAAAATCGTCAAAAAGTCGATTTTTTCAAATGGCACCTACTGCTTTTTTTTTTACATAATTCGAAAAAAATTGAATTTTAGGTTGAGTTTCTTACGTGGAAGTAGCACATCTCTGAAAGATTAAAAAATTACAGTAACCTTTAAAAAATAATCCGTGGTTAAATAATGATGAATGTAAGAAAACAGACAATATTCAATGTAAGGGATCAGCACAAATTTTGAATACTTTTCCATAATTTTTTTTTGTTTCCCAGTTAAAGAGATGTGCTACTTCCACGTTCAATGCTTAATTACTCGCAAACAGTAAGACCAAATAAAAAAATGGTTGACACAAAGGTTGTTTATTTTTTAGAGCAGAATATGAATCAGTAAAAAAATAGGGGTTTGCACTTAAAAAACCAAAGTTGACCTTGAAGTAATCCTCCACACTTAAAAAAAATATAGCCATTAGATCACATTTTTTAAATGATGAAACTTTTGTCTGAAACATTTTTCTCGAAAATTCTTTATTTACAAGTTATTCGCGTTTGTCAACTTAAATGCCCCACCCGGTATATAATAAAAATACTTTCTACTTTAAATAGAAATAAATCATATATTAGATGCGAGAAATACCATTGTCAAGCTAAATACATATTTAAATTAAAGTAGTTTGTTAATGTAAAAAGCTTAGGAAAAATGTTTATTTTTATTTATAAGCCATTTAGTTAATCATCTATGATGATAATGATGATGATATAGAATGGGATTACTAATGTTAATATTATACTATTTAAATAATTTTTTTATTACAATATAAAATTATAAAAAATGTACACTTGTTTTTATTATTTTTAATAATACGTTTGAAATTTTTCACAAAATACGTTATTTTAAAAGATATTTACGCCACATTAGCCAGTTATTTGACGATTTGAAGGTCGAATACCTTAATTCTTTGTTCTTGAAAAATGCCGTTTTTTCGTCATTATACGCGATTTAAAAAAATTAAGACGAAATCAAGCAATTCGGACTCATATTCGTTTTTAGCACATCAAAATTTCTGGTACAGAGCGGTTTTTTTTGTGTGGCTGTGTTATTGTTGTAGAATCTCGGAGAATCGATGTAAGTCAAAAAGTAGCAAAACCAAGCAAATGTTTGGCATCAGTGCCGAAATTTGACATAAACAGCCTCCGACGACATTTGGCACAAAAGGCAAAAAATTGATAAGTGCTCCGAATATTTTTACGTCATCGACGGTGTTCAACGCCCTAGGCACAAAATTCGAAAGTGCGACGAAACTTGGACTCGTTTTTGGTACATCAAAATATATAGTATACAGGGTGGACCATTAATAAGAGGTCATTTTTCAAAGGTAGATTCTTTGGATCAAAATATGAAGATATAACCAAACATGATGTATTAAATTGTTGCTCTGGAAAAAGAGGGTGTCAAAATTGTATTTTTTTTCTTTTTTTTTGCCGCAAAAGATTTCAAAAATGCTTTGAAAACAAACTCAATTTGAAAAGGACAAATAGTATTTATTGAAAAAAATTACAAAATGTAAATAAAAACTAAAAAGTGACAACTATGCAAACTCACTGACTTTCTTATGAACTATTTGCTGCAACTCAGAGTAATTTTTCGATGTGGCCTCCACCTACTCCTTTTACAGTTTTGACACCCTGTATCTTTTTCCACAGCAACAATAGGCCTGTCCAACACGCTGTCACTTTCCTTTCTTTGTACTACAGCAGCCATCTTTTTTTATGGTAGGTTAGGGTCTTGGACCGACCTAACGACCTAAAGGGCACCTTACACGTTCAGTAATAATGCCATTCCAGCAGATCATTACAGAAACACCATTACTAAAAATTTCCCCGTCATTCCTTGTCATTATTTTTCACACTTTACATGTTCATTATCACTAACATTATTTTTTCGTCATTATGTTTCAAGTGGCGACAGAAAGCACACCGATTTTGTTTTATCAGAGAATGGATTTTAAGAAAAAAGCATGTCTAGCTATAATTATTGCATTAAGTATGAAACGTAACATGATGGGGAAATTTGAGCAATGATGTTTCTGTAATGATCTGCTGGAATGACATTATACTGAACGTGCCTTTAGGCCTGTACAAGACCCTAACCTACCCTAACAATAGATGGCTGCTGTAGTACAAACAAAGGAAAGTGACAGCATGTTGGACAGGCCTATTTACTAAAGCATATTGGATTATATTCTCATATTTTGGTCCAAAGAATCTACCTTTCAACTATGGCCTATTATTAATGGTCCACCCTAAGTACGCTAAACTCGTAATATTAAATATCGAAAAGAGGACAGTGCAAAAGGGACATACACTCTAGATAGAATTTTTAGACAAAAAAGGCTAAAATTGCCCAAGGACGGTTTTTACCATTTTTACCATTTTAATCCAGCGACTTGACCACGGGCACGGGATAGGAGTACCGGGGGGGCATTAGAAAAATATGGATCCATGCCGGAAGGCCAATTATCCCCTAAAAGTACGGGAACAAAGCTAAGGTAACCTACAAATATCAGGTTACATGCCGTTAGCACGGCCTTGCGAGAGAGCGGGAAAACCTCATATAACATATATATATACCGTGAAACACCTTTTCAATTGACGAGTTCTTGTGAATGAATAATGGAACTATAAAGCTAGCCACGAGCAAACCAAAATTCTAGTAGGAAAAGTTAAGTTGTTAATCTTTTTGTGACAAGTCGACTGCTACTACATTCTCTTCATTGCATTGTATGGTGGTTGAGATACACGTACTCTAAAGGAAGCGCGTTCTTGCCATGTTTGGTAAGCAAATTCTTACATATTAATAGATACGCGTTTCTACACATATTCACTGTCCACTTGAATTACCCAATAAATGGTATTAGTTGAATTCTTGCATTTTAGAAGAAATCCTCTCGGGAGTTTTCCTGTGTTAGGTCGACAACTGACTGTATGGAGCCCTCATAAAATACACAAGTCTGTTATTTAGGATGTCGACCAGATCACAGAAGCCGAACGGAGGAACTCTATAAAAGTATAATTAGGACATTAAGCAGTGCTTAAAAATAAAATCAGTACATCGTAAGAAAAAGGGGACTTTGGAGGGACCAGCAAATAATCCACGGTAGGTACGAACTTATACCTTTCTCATCTATTATAGGACACTGGTCCTAGGTCGTCTCTTAGAAATTAACTGCTGAGAGTAAAAAAAAATTGGCCATCATCCGCTGGAGGGGGGAGCCTGGCGGACGCCTTTAATAAATAAATAGGGGCACATCCTTCAGACGAATCGTGGCGGGTTCTTCTACAATATCAACTAGATAGGCTAGATTGGTACCTAAGCAAAATTGATGTAAAAATAAAGGGATAGTGGAGGCGATTTTTCACAATTTCAAAATGGTGACAGGCAGGCGCGTGCTGGCCCACCGGGATACCGGGAGTTTCTCGGTGGGCCCTCGATAAAGGGGCCCCTTCATGAAGGACCATCCCTGTTGAATAATTTTTATTTTGTAGGGTAGGAGTTTTTTTTTCTCAACCGCTCATGAATTTTTCAAGTTGTAGACATTTTTTTTTGAGATTTTCTCTTCTTGCTCATCAATTTTCATTTTCGAGATAAAAAAATTTCAGATTTCTGCCTGGGGCCATTGCTAAGGAATTTTTCCGGGGGCCAGAATCGTCCCAGCACGCGCCTGGTAAAAGGAGTATTGAATCAAAGGACTAGGCACAAAATTAGAGAATTGACTTTGTTGAAATTTTTCGTACCTCTGGGGATAAGTAATTTTAAGTGTGCTGATCAAAAGTTGTAATGGTCGTAACCAACCCATGAAAACTCCTCAAGTAACAATTTTAATGCCAACAAGTATTTATCGGGTTTTATCACAGATTTAAGAAGGTAAATAAACCGACTGGGTTTTATTATTTCTTTTGTGCATACCAATTTATCTGCAGATAATATGTACTTGAAAAAAGGCCTTCAAGTTATCTGCACACAATAAACTCATTAAGTTTTATAGTGTATTTTAAATATTTTAAGTTTTGTGGTAGACATCTATAAATCTTTAGGTTTTATGGGAGTTTCAAAACATGGTCTTTCAGTATTCCTTATGATCAAGCAATAAAACTAATAACTCTTAAGTAGTCTTACCCTTAATATATATTATCATAAATACTATTTGCTTTTAACGATAATTGGTAAAGGTTCCTTAAAACCTAATAGTTTTTGGTAGCTTTATTAAGTTACGTTAAAACTTTTTGGTTTTTATAAAGCACTTATAAATCCTTTGGTTCCCCCACTTACGCCTTTAAACTTTGGGAGAGGGGGCATATAACGCATAGTAAACGCCATTTTGTGATTGCTGATTCTAGATTAAACAGTGCAGTGCGGCGCAAAAAAGCATTTTAGGTACGTAAGTACTTGGTAAAATGTCAAATATTTTAGATAAATACTTGAGGATTAAGAAAAGTGGTCATTTTAAAAAAAAAGTTAAAAGATGATTTATTTAAACAATGTAAAAAAATACTTTTAACTTTTTTTAATCTCTGGAGTTTAACAGCATCATAATATTCCTTGAAACAGGAATTAAAATTACCCTTTTATTCTCTAATAAACAAAAAGCTAAAATAGGAACATGCAAATTATTTTCTTTGATTTCGTTTTTGAGATACAGGTCCTCAAATTTGCGATTTTTTAATTTTGCACTGGCATTAATTATTTCAAAAATAATTCAAAATCGGTAAAGGAGGTTATACACATTTTTAGTCTAGAAGTTTTCGTTGAATCCAAAAATGTAGAAAAATATAGCGTGACTCATTTAAAAGCGTGTATGTTTTTTGTACTGACTTTTTAAAACACCCTGTATAAATGAAAATATTTTTAAATTTTGAACTACCGTATACAGTGTGCAACACTTTTCACGGTAACACCTACGTAGCTCAGTTATTAATAAATCGATTTTTTTAAACTTGGTTAAGGTATACACCTCTTGAAGGTAACTAAAAGCGCATACACCTATTTAATTTATTCCATAGACGTGCGGACTAAGAGGGTGGAAATGGTAAATTTTCAGGTAAATTATATTAGGAATTTTTTTTTAAGATTACCGGGCCCCAAACTAGCCACGGCCCACCCCAGAGGGTAGAATAAAAATTAGCAAAAAAAATTTAAATTTATCGACTAATGTATCACTAAATTATTCGGAATCCATAATCCATCCCCGACTTCTATACCAATTTGACACAAGTTATCTAGGATTTAGGTTTCAGTTTCTTGTGAATTTTAATGTCATATTTTTTAATAAAAATTGAAAATCTGAAGCGTATATGTTTTAATATGTTCCTAATATTAAATCTCTTACTTTTAAGCGTCGTATGGTGTCAACATCACGATAAAACCATTCAAAACCAATAATATTTACATATTTATATAGTTTTTTCATTTTATAATTTGACCGAAAGTGAAAAGTAGTTTTATGCATAATGCGTATGGCCGTGTCGATGAAGTAGCTAAAATAGGATTTCCCATCTAGGTAATTCAGAGGCGGTTTCTTCATAAATGCTGCAGAGCTGCACAACTACCAAAAATTCTGACCATAATTATTAATAATTATGTCTAAATTGTTTTAATTCCAGGGGGGTGGCTCCGAGCATCGAAAGTTCACTGTAACATTAATTTCAAAATGTTACTATACACCAAAGGCGGCCGGCTCGCCTTTTGGCCAGCGTTGCCAGAGCACGATGACTTCTTTTGTCAAGGTCAAGGTCATTAAATGACCTTGAAATGACAAAAAATGCACGAGCCGCCACTGAACTTTGCGCTTCAAACACAAGGGGCCTGGACACCCCCAGAAAAATTCTCTGATTGCGCCAATGAAAGTGGAGCAATTGAAATTTAACAAAACTTTTATAAAAAATATTTCCTAAAGCCACAAACTCTTAATAGGATATTCTATTAAAACAAACGGTTTTATTAATTTTTCAGCCATGTCTTTTTCTGTTAACTATGGCAGACATGTTTGAACAAAGTTGGGGCAACAGTGTTTAGTTATATGTTTCTTATTTTTACTGTTTAGATTTAGCCTGCAATTATCTAAAATGTGTTAATATGTCATATAAACCCCTAAAAAGCTCAAAATCATACTGAGTAAGCTAAAACTAAGGTTATTATTCTCTATTCTTATTGGGATGCTCTGCCACATGTATTCTTCTAAACAATGTCTGAAATCTACAAAATAATACAATTAACCAGTATTTTACTGGAAAATAACCTCTACGCCTGTGACTTTTACGTCAAAGGATCAGTTAGAGGGTGGTTTTTGACAAATATATTCTTAAAGCTGTGTATTTAATATACACAGCCCACAAACATTATAATACGCTTTGAGAAAGGAAACAGATTCGTTTTCCGAAACGTCAGCAAAATACGTCATTTTTATACTTTTGATCTTATTCGTTATTTGTCAAAAACCACCCTCTAACTGATCCTTTGACGTAAAAGTCACAGGCGTAGAGGTTATTTTCCAGTAAAATACTGGTTAATTGTATTATTTTGTAGATTTCAGACATTGTTTAGAAGAATACATGTGGCAGAGCATCCCAATAAGAATAGAGAAAAATTAAGAAAATGCCACAACCAACGTTTAGACAATATCTAGGGTTATTATTTTTTTTTATTAATTGTAAATAATTAATAAGCTGACAAATGAAAGGCGCGTGATTTTTTTAAAAGTTTTTTGATATACTTTATCAATAAAGTGGTCTGCGTTGACAATTTTTTGATACTAGGTTGTTTATTAATTTCAAATTTTTAAATGTTAGCAAATGCAGATATTTCAATTGGCGACACTTTCTGATTTAGACAGTTTAAGTGCAACAAGTTTTCGACAAAGAATTATTAAAGACACAATTATTTATGATGTTCTCAAAGCAGGCTTAAAATTTGATTGCAAGTACTAACAACGGTTTTAAGAAGATTTTATAAAAGGTTTTATGGTAGACTTGAAAACTTCTTGCAGATTTGGGTTCTAAAGTACTGTTGGTTTTATCGATAGTTTTAAGGAAGATATTTATAACCTTTATGAAAGGTTGTTTTTGGTTTTATGCCGGGTTTATTGTAGCTTTTAAGAGGTTATCTATTATAAACAGTTTTACGGTTAGTTTTATTATTAGACTTAATAACCTCTTGTATGTTGTGATAAAGCTTAAATTGTTACTTGGGTCATGAAAACGCAAGGGGTTGCGAAAATATCTGCTTATACTAACGGAAAGCACGAAAACAAACGGGAATACTCGTATTTTAAATACAGTTTCTGTGTATTCTTCCAAGTTTTAAATGCAACTTAGTAAATTGTAGCATCTTTTAATTTTCCCCTTTTTTATGCTTCTTTCTGAAATATTGTGTGGCAATGGAGTTCGACATGGTGTAATTTGGTTGATGTAGCCTGGTCTGTTATTATGTGTATAGGTAAATATTCAAAAACAAACATTTATCCATTTATGTAATAATGGCCTTCGATTTATTGAAATAGCAAACGCATACATATAATGTCATGATAATAAATAATCTTATCTTAAACCTGCATGATTCTAATACCAAGAATAATGGACACATTGTCAAAAAAATAAAGATACCCATGCCTATTAGTCTTGACTTAATAATATTAATATCTCTCAAGGTGAAATACAGTATCTAAGTCCAGCTACCACAAAAGTTAGAAGAAGTAGTCGCTTGCTGAATTTATAAAAACGGAAGTCTCAACAATGATATATTAGTATGTCGATGATGTACCTATATTAACCTAGCCGTATGCTTAAATATGTGTAATGTTAAGTATGTATTTAAATATGCCATGAATAATAATATAGATCATTGACTGACAAGCCATTCATTTTGTGATAGTCAATTATTGAAGATATTGACTTTTGCAAACTGGAAGGTTCACTTTCCTTATACGATACAAATGTTAAAATTAATCGAAACAATTAAAAGTTAAAAAAAAACTTTAAAAATAAGTTTTTATTATTATTTAGGCGTACTAAAACGAAAAAAATATGTTATTTTGAATTAACTGTTTTAAAAGCTTGGCATTAATTATGTTTTACAAGGATTGTAAGTACCTAAGTATTTTTTTTCTATTCGCGCGATATAGTGGAGTTGCTTAATTCGGATATTCTTAAGAATCGCTCAGATTGTGATTCTAATCTGAAATTGGGCGAGCATAGACAGTTTTTTGAGGCGAACAAAATGGGATATAGTGACACTCAGAAAAAAAATTTGTTCGGCCGTTATAACCTCAAAATCGTTAGAAAAATCAGTACTTCTACATTATCTCGAAAACGGCGAATTGTATCAATATTTTTATGATTACACAAATTAAAGTAAACTAAATCACGACAATACTTACAGAATACAAAAAGTACAAAATATGTGTATTAGATTTATCTTTAATTTAAGTAGGCGAGACCATGTATCTGATACACTAAAAACTTTAAAATGGCTCAATATGGCCACAACGAGAAAATTTCACCTTGCATGTTTCACCCACAAATTGATACTACTTCAAACCCATCTTATCTAAATGAGTGTCTATTACCACGATCGGCTTATCATGACCGAAATCTTAGACATGTTAATAATTTAAATATTCCTCAGTATAGCATGACATTCTTTAAAGAATCATTTACATATGCAGCATCTACTCTTTACAACTCCATTCCTCAAAATTTTAAAAATATTTCATTAAACTCTTTTAAAATCAATTATAAAAAGTATTTATTAACCCAGTAAACAAATCATGTTTTCTTTTTATTTAATTAAGAAGTAGTTGTAGGTAATTATGGATACGTTTTTACGTTTACGTTTTCATTTATATATTAGTTCATAAAGTTTGATATTTTTACTTTTTATGTATTTTGTAATTTTGCAATTTTTTTTAATTATTACTGCCTTAATATAATAACCAATTCTCTGTGTTAAAATAATTACTGTATGAAGCACTATTATGTAATAATTACTATTGTATTTGGTTGAGTGTAAGGTGTAAGAGCAGTCTTTGGACTGAACTCCGCCTAATAAACTCACTATTATTATCATTATTATTATTATTTTCTACAAAAATCGTGTAATGAGTTTTTTTGTGACTCCATTAGTTTTCTCAGTGGCGCGGCGGGGAAATTATATATTTAAGTATAGCTGTAATATAATTCTATTTTTAATAAAAAGTACCTAAATAATTTTTTTTGTAAGCTTTATTTTAAATAAATATTTCTACTCTAGTGATTTTTTATAAAATCGTAAAGAAACGAATGTCTAACTTAAAATTTTTAGTCACTGTCGGCTTCACAGCAGTCTCCATCACATAAACACAGTTAGAGAATATTATTTAGGTATTATGCAAATTAAAACTTCCACACTTTTTTATTTATTATGAAAATACCTACTTTCTGTATATTATTGCCCTAATCTGGGCACGCTAATATACTTGTTAGGTAAAGACTTTAAAACACTCATTATTGGAGAATCAATCAAAACAACTACTCTTCTAGCTAATACTGACGAAGTATTGAATTACATCATAAGATTCTTAGCCTTAACATTTTAAAGCAAAAAAACTAAATATACTAACATACAAACTAACTAACATACATACTAAGTAAGTTAAGTAAAAGCTTGTAACAAAATTAATGAGATTTGACTTTTGGTTGAAACGTGTTCAAACCATAATTTTGTATCACTAAATGTTCTCTTCATTTATTTCTCAAATAAACTTTTTTACTCGATAATTTGTGCTTTAATTCTATGTTATAGTGTCAAAATTAGAATATTTAATTGTCAAAAGTATTGTTGGCATGTATTTCGACGTGCTGAACACGAATCAGGTGTCCGTTTAGCTCCACCACCCACCATTTTTTTGTAAATCGCGAATATAACCTAAAAAAAAACATTATTTAGGTTATTTTCGCGATATACTAAAAGTTGGTGGGTGATGGAGCTAAACGGACTCCCGATTCGTATTCAACATATCGAAATACATAAGGCTTACCCAATGGAGTCCCAGAAACAGCCCACTTTTCACTTTTTTTGTGTGTGTTTGTGTAATATATTTACATACGCGGTTTTCTATAAAATGGCGGAGGATCCGGTGATACGCATATCTTACACAGGCACACACAAGAAAAAAATTGTATGTTTCTGGGACGCCATTAGGCAACCTCTATGTATTTTGATGTGCTGAATACGAATCGGGTGTCCGTTTAGCTCCATCAATTTTTGGTAAATCGCGAAAATAACCTAAATTATGAGGGTTTTTTTAGATTATTTCAGAAAAATGGTGGTTGATGGAGCTAAACGGACACCTGATTCGTATTCAGCACGTCAAAATACATGGGGGGTCACCTAATAGAGTTCCAGAAATAGACCAATTTTTTATTCTGTGGAGCTGTGTTATGTGGCCGATCGTTAAAGTTCGATTATCTCGAAAACTAATGACAAGTATATTTATTTTTCACCAAAATGAAGTAGGTTCAGGATATTTTAATAAAAATACGATAACATTACGGGTAAAAAAGTTAAGCGTACATTTACATAATAAACATTGCTTATGTGGTGCCCCCTAGGATCTATACCAAAAATGGTGTATGAATTTTGAATTTGAATTTCTCATCTTAAAAATCCTCTATTCGCCAATTTTCATACCAATATTTGAAAAACTTCAAAAGTTGTGAGAACATTAAACATATAATATTGACTGTATAAACACCCGGTACCTCTGTTAATATAAAAAAAAAATTGCAATATTTTAATATTAGGAACCCACTGTTGCTCTATGGACCATTACTTACAAACCAACCTGTATAGCTCAGTAAGATTTCTTTGGAGAAAATTATAAATACAGAAATGTTTAATTTCACATTATTATATTTTACGAATGTTAACAAAAAAGCAGAAAGTCACACATTTTGCAAAATAATTTTATATGCATATAAGTACCTATGCTAAATAAATAAATATAATCAAGAACCTCTGACCTATACAATCGCCAAATAAAAACAGGCGAAGACGGCATCTTTAAAAATATCTAGTTAGGACAATCCATTTTTATGAAAAATTCCCAAAATTATTAAACAAAAAATTTAGAACGATTAGGAATCTTATAAAGTCATAATTTTCTACGATTTGCCAAAACCAAATATGGCAACGTCGTGGAATTAACTTGCTCAGTCATAGGTTGTATGTTCCTAGAAAGGATTTGATGTTGAATACTGATTAAGTAGTCATTATTACCTAGTGTAGATATTAAGTTAAAATAAAAAAAGGTAATACATCATACTAACCACATCAATAAATAAATAAGTTAATTAGTTCTTTAATTATCCAATGTGTAAAATACGATTACAGGAAAACTTTGATTGTAATTACAATTTTTTATTTATAATAAAAAAATTAATTTATAAACATAATTTAACATAATAATCAAAAATTCAATGTTTAAAATTAACTAACATTAATATTAATTAAATACGTTTGAGTGCGTGGTTGTATGTATTTTTTTATCTTATTAATTTTGTCACTTTGTCAGTATTATTATATTGTCTATACTTACTAAAGTTGTAATGCACCGTAGGGCTCTCTAATAGTTGTTGGTACCTTTTTGATATTTGCGTATAAATTACTTATCTATTTTATCCGCGTTTAACTCAGCTTTTTTCTTTTATCATAGAAAGTTGATATGTTCGTGGCCGAAGTACTTTGTCTGTAAGACTAGTAAGCAAAAAAAAAAAAGCTAAAAACGTACTCTTCGCCAATTTACTGAACTTTTTATATAATTGTTACACATTCTATAGGATACTCTTCGCAGTTTTCTTGTAAATAATGTTAGTTTTTGGGGATCCTAAAATTATATGAAAAAAAAAATATCCAACCTGTGTGGGATTTGAACACACGATCTTTGGATTGCAAGGCAAAACTTTAGCCGCAGCACCATCACATATTGCTACGAAAATTGATTGTCTGTGATATATATTTTCGACAATGATATAATAGCAAAATGCATAAATAAAAAAAAATATATTATTTCTCAAGATTTCTGTTTACAAGCGACAAAAATTAAGAGAATATATTTTTTTAATTTAGATAAATTATAATTTTTTTATTTACTGATCGATTTTCTTCAAAAACAATAGGATTCTTCCTCTAGCTAACACTAACTTACTTTCCAAATTTCAATACAATCGGACCGTTATTTCTTAAGTTATCGTGCTTACAAGAAATATGACGAACGGACGGACAGACGGACATTTTGAAAGTTGTTCAGAATTCGTTCACTAACACAATGTTATAATTTTTTTTTCTCTACGAGCGATATTTACGATTTTAGAAATGTGCCGATCAAATACAATATACTCTTCGTTTTTGCGAAGAGTATAAATACTACCATAAAAGTGTTTAAAAGGAACGCATACACAGTATACAGTTAGTATTCCAAAACTGTGTGGCAATACTTCGAGAGTGTATAGTTTGGATCAAAGTAACAATAAAAGTAATAGTATTTTTTTTTCTAGGGCGTCTCCCTTCGAAGCTAATCGCCCTTAAAGATTAAATGTGTAATGAAGGTTTTTGCATCAATTTTACACGGCAAGTACCTGTGACTTTTCATGTAGAAAGCCAAGATAAAAAATGGATGAAAATAAATGTCTAATAAAAATACAGGATAGGGACCGTGGTCACAGAATAAACTCTTCTCTGCCGTGGTGGAGATAAAGCATCAATAAAGCTCTTTAATATTTTACCTGGCGCTGACTGTGGTTCCAAGAACCAGTTGCTATGTGTATCTTCTCATTAAAGCCGAAGACGCATGGAAGGTAAATATAAAAACGTCTTCACATAATAGCTAATGGTTCAGCCTTCCAAAATAACTTCAGGGAATACATAAGTGAATGTCCGAATTCCCTGTGACAAAACGGGAACACAAGGCAAGATACGTAGAAATCTGAAACAACCTTGGATATCTGTCAAAACTGTAACTACAAGCCAGGAAAAACTTTAATGCTCAAGATGTCAACAGTACTTTAGAATCGAAAGAATATAAAAGACTAGCGCGGTTAATCCAGATTCATTGTCGAAGGGATAAAAATTCTTATCTGCCAGATTTCTATAAAGAACTGCAGTCATGTATTGATCACAATAATAGCAAAGACCACTTCCGAACACAAAGGATGAATAAACTTAAATCCAAAACGGAATATGGTTGAATACGATTTAAGTATGTAGTACAACAAAACAAAAAAACCGCTGCCCAATAAATCACTACTTCCACATCCAGATTTTATCCAGGTCTCTCACAACTAAAAAAATGTTGATACTATATTTGCTCTCCACTATGTGGAAATATTTGTTTATGGAACTTTAATAACATAATATTTGAGTTCGCCTACCCCAAAAACCTATAAAACGATATGCCACATGGGTAGTGGGCGTGGGGGTGGTGGAAGGAGGGTGGTAGTGGGGGTGTATAAAGCAAACAAAATTGAGGCCTTTGGTTCTTGTATACACACAATCACAATTTTTTTTTCACTCCATTTAATAATGGGGTGGGGGTGGCTAATGCCAAAAAAATTTTTGAGACCTTAGCTTCTCTTATATATACTAAATAACAATTTTATGGACTCTTATTTGGATGATTTACCTATTTACTCCCATTTATCCCAGTTTACCCTCTCAATCCTTCACCGGAACAAAAAATATAATCTAGTTCCAGATCTCGTTAAAATACATACGTGTACCAAATTTCAAGTCAATATCTTAATCGGTTCCAAAGTAATCGTGAGCACAGAAAGTTACAGACAGGCAGACAGACAGAATTTTTTCTTGCTCAAACTTAAAATCTCGACTTTTCATGAGATTCTAAGTCTATTTGAACAACAAAAACTTTCAATTTTTTTTCCGTTACTATACTTCCACTGTATGTGGAAGTAATTATATTTGTAAACCAAACAAATAAAAATCACCCAGACTCGTTGAAGACCGGTGATTGTATTGTGAAACAGTAAATAAGATGATATATGTTGGAACCCTTGTGGACAATAACAGCAACTGAGAATACGATGAAGAATGTAGATGGCAAGGTAATAATAAAGATAGAAATATAGATTTTTACTTCATGTCTACGGTCCTATTGATTGCAGAGAATGCCTATTAATCAAATTTTCATCAGTTAATGTAGTTTAAAGACTGTTCTATGCATCAAAAATAACTCAAAAATACAACAATATGTCTACTTCTAATTAAAGCCTTTTTAAAATGTCTATGTTCTGACCTATTAATGTCATTAAAAACCGTAACTTAAAGTACTTCCTATTTATTCTTCTAAATGAGCCGTTTATTAAATACCTAAATTTAAAAAACAATTTTAAGGTCATTGCTTCTAAATCCAATAATTAATTTAACTTTAAACGGTATTTAAAAAATGCGATAAAAAATACTTCATTAAAACATTTTATTTACAACTAAATTATATGACATGCATATCCAAAATGATAATTACATAAATATAATTGAATGCAAAAAAATAAAATAAATTAATTTATCTACTCTTATTAGGTTATATACTAATTAATGCACTGCTTTTGAACAATTAATAGTATCCATAAACAAATAGCGTGAGTTATACTAATTTTAAATCACTAGGTACAGAGCCAATCATCTTTATCTTCATGCCTAGCCTGTCCAATCGACGTAACGCACGACAGGAAGGTGGCTCTGTCCGAGAGAAATTCTTTTCCGATACGGTGAAATAGAACGGTCCATTATTATTGAGGGGAGGAAGATGGATTTATCATGTTGAAGATGAACTAATATATACACCACCAGAATGAAGACAAGTAGCTAATGATACAATACATAATTTATTACCCGAAAAAACGCAGAACAAATATAAAAGTGTGTACAAAAATTAAATTTTACAGTTAATTTTATTAATAAACAAACTGAGTAGTTTAAACAAAATTTTCTCAATTTAATATTTATTGTTATAATCGTAGATAAAGTATAGTATTTAACTTGCGGTAATGGTAATAACTCACTTGATGAATTACATTGTAAACCTCATCTGCGTGAGTTATTACCTACATTACCGCTCGTTGAATAATATACTATTTTCCATGACTATTGAAAAAATTCATTAATTATAGATACGTTTTTAAATAAGTAATGGGGCTCATTACTCACGGCCGTGGGTAATAATTCATTACTAAGTGGGTTAGGACCAATCACAAGAGTTCATATTCATAACTCAACTGTTTTTATGGAGCAATCAGAAAAGGTGACTCAAAGTTCAAAAACATCGCGTATGCCATAACTCAGTTCAAATGTCGTGCACATTTAGATTTTTTAAAATATTAGAATTACTATTAGGTAGGTTTTTTTACTAATTTGCACAAGTTTGTTGTAAAAAAATGTCACTATTGGTAAATGCAATTCTCCCTCTTTCCATAATGACATCGTATGGCCTTTCAACTCATATACTAAAAAAACATCTGAACATTTAAATATTTCGTGTTTCTTCTTTCCCTATTGCCAAAACGGGCGCCTCAACACTGTTTTTGTCGAATAACTCGAAGAATATCATTCCTACTAAAAAATAAAATATCTCTAAGTAAAAGTTCATAAACCGAGAAACAATTTTCTGTTTTGAAAATCTTCATAATTTTTTTTCGGATATGGAGGTTTAAAAACGGCGCAAAACGTTTTTAAGTCAAAATACCACTTGAAAAGTTAAATATCTCAAAAAATATGGCGCTCGCGCCAAAAATGTTAAGAGACCAGATTAAACGTTACACAGGAGCACAAAATAAAAAAGTGGTCTTTTTCTGGTACTTCATTGGGTAACCCATATGTATTTCGACGTGCTGAACACGCATCAGGTGTCCGTTTAGCTCCATTGGTCACCATTTTCTTGTAAATCGCGAAAATAACCTAATAAAACTCATAATTTAGGTTATTTTCGCGATTTACTAAAAATTGTTAGGTAACGGAGCTCAACGGATACCTGATTCGTATTATGCATAAGGTTTACCCAATGGAGCCCCAAAAACAGATCACTTTACACTTTTTTGTGTGTGTCTGTGTAATATATTTGCATACGCAATTTTCTAGAAAATGGCGGAGGATCCGGTGATATTCATATAAGTAAAAAATGTTTGTTTTTTTCACACTGCGTGTGTGGTAGACCTGACATGGCAACGTTTTCGACGCGGTAGAATATTATTTTCCGGTACGTTTTTATGTCATCTGTGAGTATGTAAAATTTCAATCTTGTAAATATAATATTTATGCAACTTTTTGCAACATGTTTAATTTTTTACTCATTTTTGCAACACCAAAAGTTTCCTTAGACTTGCACTTTCATCATTGGTACTTTTTATGTTAGAGAAAAAATTTAAAAAAAGTGTCGGAAAGCTGAATCAATTCCTTTACATAAGCTGTCTACAAATTTTTCGAAAAAAAACGATAATTATCGAGATATTCGAAGAAATGTAGGAAATTACACGTTTTCCTATAAAGTGTATGTAAATCTTAAAAAAATATTTTTTCTCAGAAACCTTTGTTTCGAAGTGCCGAGATTAACGGAGCGTCAAAGTAGTACATGATATTAAGTGAACATCGTATAAGAGATCGATTTCAGTTAATTACCGATTAATTACGACGACAAAATGGAGAAATTTTACCGAAAAAAAAAAAGTCCCAAATCCCGCCCCCTCTAATTCCTTCATTTTTGTCGGAATAGAAAAGAGGGTTTTAGCAAATTTAATTTTATTTAAATTAGCTGGAGTAATCTTTTGGCGTAGGAGCCAAGATTAAAAAGTTGCCAACTGTAGAAGCTCAAAATTTGCGATTTTTTGCCGCACATGGCAGACATTTCAGTAGTTAACTCCGAAACGAGAAAAAGAAAATCAATATTCTGCTGATAGCAAAAGATTCGTAGTGGAAAATACTCGTTTAGCCTATTTTTTATTTCGAGCTAACTCCCACCGTTTCGGAGATATCTGCAAGCAAGCAAGCAAGAAATATTTATTTAAAAATTAAAATTTTACAAAATGCGCCTCCCCCGAAACCTGGCCCGGAGCCAAGCAGACAAACACGGTGCGTAGCGCCGAGGTGAATGTAGGGTTGGACGGGGCAGGTCCGGTTTGGCTAAACCATAATTAATAAGACAATGTTAAAACTCCTATCCGCCTGTGGCGGATTTAAAAATTAACAATAAAATTAAAAAATGTTGTCCACATGGACCTAAAACTAATTCATATAAAATTTAGAAACTAAGAGATATCTGCGAAAAATAGTAAAAAAACAGCTTGAATTTCGCAGCCGAAAAAATTGCAAAAACATGCAATCTTGACACGTTCATATTTTTCGAAAAACACCATTGGGACGGCCGTACGATGTCGTGACGTAAAGATTAAGTCTTCCAGGTAAACCTAATGGTAAATTGCACGGCGAAATTCGAAAATTCGGCTCGGCACGAACGAATCAAAAGTGGCATTTTGTGACATTTCAGAAAATCGATATCTCATTTTGCAAAATGTTTAATTTTTTACTCATAGGACTTATAGATTGGTAGAATTGCACCTTCATCATAGATTATGAGGGGCGAGAGGAATGGCAACTAGATCTCCCGTCTTTACTCCATTTTTATATTAAGTGACAGAGAAGATACCGGCCTTTCAATGTCGGCTATCCGACGTGGCCTCTGGGCGTAAACTTATGAGTGTGTTGTTTAATCCAGGACTGCAGTTAGCAACCGCAGTCGAGCTTATACTGTCGATAATTACTTTATATTTCTATTATAATTACTTTATATTTCTTTATTTGGTAATGTGTTTTTGAAAATAATTTTAGTAAGTTTTGTTACCAATTCATAGCAGTGCTTTGGGGGATATTGTAAGCAGGGACGGTTTTGTGACTGGGCCTCATAGGCCCGGGCCTAAAGGCGCCGCTTTGTGGGGGGCGCCTATAAACAGAAATTTTTTTTTAATTTGTTTACCAAAAGTTTTTCTTGGATTTCTTCCCCCTGCTCTTCCCCCTCTCTGGATGAAGTAAAACCATTTTGAGGTTTCTGGTTCTTGTACACACCCTAAATCACAATTTTTTTTTCTTCCACTTTAATAATGGGGGGGGGGTGGTAATGGGGGTGGCTAATGCCAAAATTTTTTTTGAGACCTCAGCTTCTCTTGTATATACTAAATACCAATTTTATGGACTCTTACCTGCTTGATTTACCTATTTTCCCCAAATTTACCCCAATTTACCCCCCACCCTTCGACGGAACAAGATGAAAATATAATCTAGTTCTAGATCTCGTTAAAGTACATACGTGTACCAAATTTCAAGTAAATATCTCAAACGGTTCCAGAGTAAACGTGCGCACAAAAAAAATTGCAGGCAGACCGACAGACAGATTTTTTTTTTCGCTCAAACTTAAAATCTCGACGTTTCGTAACATTCTAAGCCTATTTGAACAATAAAAATTTTTAAAAAATTTTTTGTCGTTACTATACTTCCACTGGATGTGGAAGTAATAAACGAGGGAACAACAGGAACACAGACACGACAAAAGGTCTCTTTCTGGGACTCCATTGGGCAATCCCTATTTATTTCGACATGCTGAATACGAATCAGGTATTCGTTTAGCTCCGTTACCCACCAATTTTTAGTAAATCGCGAAAATAACTTAAATGATGAGTTTTTTTTAGGTTATTTTCGCTATTTACAAAAAAATGGTGGCCAATGGAGCTAGACAGATACCTGATTCGTGTTCAGCACGTCGAAATATATATGTTTTTGCCCAATGAAGTGCCAGAAAAAGACCACTTTTTTAATTTTGTGTGCCTGTGTTATTGATTAAGCTAAAGTCGTTTTTTAATTTTGTCTCCTCCTTAAAAAATGAAGTAATGACCGATACAATGTGCTTCTTCGCATTTTCTCATAAAAATCTTGCTATTTCTCACAATTATTACTATTGTCAAAGGACCCCGTATCTGAACCCATGTAAAAAGTGGTTCTAGTAAAATGTCATAAAACTGGAGTATGTTGTGCTTCAAACCATGCTGATTAAGAGTCTCAGTGGACCCAGTTCTCTTAAAGTCAAGGTTTTCTAAGATATTTTCAAATATGAAGTTTGAAAAATGCAGATGGCAGAGGCAGTACGTTTCCACCAAGTATACACTATACAGGGTACATAAAAAATTCAGGAGGCGATTACATGACCAATTTCAAGCATATAAGTTCTAATGAAGGTATGCCCTAAAATGCTTCGTAAGGAAGCCATGTACTAACTGCCCCTGCCAGCTGCATTTTTCAAACTTCATGCTTAAATATCTTGGAAATTGTTGAGGGGTTTTGGGTCCATTGAGACTATTAATCAGCATGGTTTGAAATACAACATAGTCCATTTTTATGACGTTTGACTGAAACCAGTTTTTACATAGGTTCGGATGCGAGGTCCTTTACCTTAAAATGCAACTTCTTGTTGACTAGCCGTAAAAAGTATAGTGTTCTAGTCGCGTGTTCTACTCGTGTATATTACTCGCTCGTTGAATAACATACTATTACAAGTGAGTCGAGAAATGCTTCTAAATTTGTTCAAACCAGCCCATCAGGACGAAAAATAAAAGATTATTGTGGTTTTAGAGACAAATAACCGAAAAAGCTAGTAGTGAGTAGTGGTAGTACTCGCAGTATTGGCTTTGATGTATTAATAAATCATTAGCTCAGCGCCATACAAAATAAGCTACAAAACCAATCAACCTTAGAAAACAAAAAAGAAATTAATAATGCAATGTATTTGCCAAGTTTGAAAAGATACTTCGTCCGAGGCTTGCATTTCAGAAAGGGAAAGGACGACTTAATTAAAAAATGTTCAAACATTGTATTCTGTTATTATTTTCCCATTAATATTATTAGTATAATACCGGAGATATGACTTTATTAATGTTTAAATTTAAATAATAAATTATCACGAAAATGTAAAGTAATTTGTTTTTAACAGAGGTAGTAAATATTTGCGGATACATTGTGTGAAATACTACAAGCGTCAGAAACATTCATGTGACAAAAAAATAAGTGCTAATTATTTATTGCTTTTGTTATGATTAACAAATCTATTCAATTAAACATTATTTAGATTACACCGACTGGTGACGACGCGTCGTTGACTGTAATTGGGTGAATGTAATTTTTTTCACTTCAGTAAGTGATTCTTCTGTCTGTGAATAAACGTTATAACTGTTATAACAGATACGTATGCTTGAGGTAAACTGGAACTGTCTTAAAAAAGAAAGATTTCAGCATATATTTGTATAGGGTGGTGTTAAAAATTATTGCAAATTATGTTAAAATACGATTTCTTGGTTTATTCTAAGATCACCCCACCCATAAAAATAGAGTTCACTTCAATTAGTCCAAAATCCTAAAATTGAGATAAGATCAGATCTTTACATTTTGAGGTCCCAGAAATACGAAAACGTAGTTTTAAAAAATGTCTGTACATATGTATGTGTACATATGTATACATGTGGATACAATGGGGCTGAAACTAGCGAACCAATTTTGGTCAAATTTGGCACAAGGGTAATATTGGTACCGTACTCGAATTGAAAAGGTTTTGGTGCAGATCCTATGACATTTAGTACACTTTTCCGTCAAAAAAGAGTCCCGCGACGCTGAGTCGTTAAGTATAAACTAAGTACATATTACATGGGTAATATTAGTACCGTACTTGAATTTTTTTGGTGCAGATCCTATGATATTTAGTGCACTTTGGACACATACTTTCTTATTTTCCGTTAAAGGAGAGTCCCACGACGCTGGGTCGTTAAGTATAAATTCGGAGGCCTGTATTGCATAGCTCAGTGGTAATGAGCCCGGTTATTAACCAAATTAGCAAATTTTCGCAAGCATTTGGTGGAGAGGTTTCAGCCGCTTCCGGTAGCTGCCTATTTTTGAAGATACAAAGTGTTAAATTTCGATTTAGACTTTCCAAAAATCTCTAAAATACTTTAAGATATTTTTCTGAAATTTGCCATAATTTTTTTTTAGTGTTAAATTTTTTTGTAGTGCTAGTGACGAAATTGTTGTTATTAAAGTTCAACTATTGTAAAAAAACACCCAGCTCTTCAGATTCCTTCAAAATTGGATTTTTTAACCGACGAAATATATTAAAAAGGAGGAGTTCTCAATTTGACGTTTATGTTTTTTTTATACGTTCAATGATTACTTATAGATTGGCTTAAGAGATTTCTATGAAATCTTTTTCAAGCTGCAAGGTATGGCTCGGCGAGGGTCCCACAATGATATTATCAAGTTGCATCTAGTGTAAGGAGAGCAAAAATTGGAAGCAAGTTTCTTTTAGTAGAGAATATGGCGTATAAAATTTAATCGGAATTGCTAGAGTTGGTAGTTAGATATTTTAGGAGTACTTGATACCAAATCTGATCTGGAAAATGAAGAATTTAAAACAGTGAATGCAATATGGCTGCCGTAATTGCAATATTTTGTCAAAACTGACCCCTTCTTGTTTATTGCACGGCAAAAGTTTTTTGATGAAGATGCGAAATAAGTCTTTGAAATTAAAGTTTAATTTTTTTAATGTTTGCAAAATTCTCAACGAGCTGTCCAGATGCGGTTTTATATTTTCTAGCCTAATAATATCCTGCTCTTCTTTCGTGACGATTAGGAGATCATCGACGTATGTTTGTACGATAAAGATGCTCAATGTTCCTGTATCTTGTACATTAGTTAGTACGGTACTCCTTTGCTACGTATGGTGTTGACTATAGCTTCGTGACTGATAATATTAAATGCCTTTTGGAGATCTATCGTGACTATGCGTAGTATTGTCTGTTTTCTTGATCTGTCTTCCAGGATTCTTCTGGTGGTGTACATATGGTTGTCTGTTGATCTGCCTTTGTTAAATGCTGTCTGGTACTCTGGTAGTGTGTTCGAGAGGTATTTGTATCCTACCCTACATAGTGTTACTCGTCTATTATCATCTGTACTGTGTGATGAGTAGAATTTGGGGAGCGATATTTTTATGGTCTTATTGGTCGTGATCCTTCCATAAGAAGAGGTATGATTTTCATCCATGCTCTGGTGATAATTTCTATTGTCTATTCCAGGTGCAGTATTTCTAACGATATTTGTAACTGTAGCCATTATTTTTGGTAGTTGATCCTTTGATGGTGGCTAGTCAGCGTTTCATTCTATTAATTCGCTTTCTCGTTTTTCTGCAATTTAATGTTCTAATGTTTCAAATCTTATCGTTTGAGTATTGTTGTTTTTTCTATATAGTTTTCCGATGTTTGAAAATTATTTTTGTTTTCAAAAAATGTACTTATTCCTCATAACTTACCTCCCTGTTTTGTTTCTTTCAATGTTCCTTTTACTCCGCATCCATTTTTAGCTGTTCGTATTTGTTATGTGTTTCCTTTCTTGTTGGGCTCATAGGTGACTTCTCCCTTTTAACGTTTTCCTTGCAATGATTTTTATTTTTGAACTCATTGATGTTCAGTCTATTTCATTTCCTGTTATTATACTCTTACTCACGTTTCTTGTAAGCACGATAACTCAAGAGAGAAAAATCCGATTGTACTGAAATTTGGACAGTAAGTTAGTGTTCTCTAGAGGCAGAACTCTATTGTTTTTGAACAAAATCGATCCGTAAATAAAAAATCGGCAGCTACTGGAAGCGGCTAGAACCTCCCCACCCGGTGAATCTTTGAAGCCGAAAAGAGCACTAAAAAATATGAACGATCTCATTTAATATATTTATTAAGTTGAAATATTTCTTTCATATTAAAACAGAAAAAAAAGTCTATTACGTTCGGTGGGATTTGGACCTAAGAACTTGAGTGTTAAATTTATAGTCTGCACAAGATTAATAGTCCAAGATCCCAGAGCTGCCAGACCTACGTTATTTTAGTAAAGCTAATATTTTGACAACAAATAGTGTAATATCTAGTTAAGAACGTATGCGTATTTGCTAGTTTGAAAGCGGGGCCCTTTTGCAGAAAACAGGTACAAAAGGTACATAAAAATTTTACTCAGTACGTTAAAGTTATTATATATATATATATTAAATATTAGCTTTGCTAAAATGACGTAGGTCTGGCGGCTCTGGGATCTCACACTATAATATTTTATTCAGTATTTTAATACAAATATATGCCTCATCGGGATGCCGGAAATAGCGGAAATAGTTTTTAAAATATAATGTCACTGTCACTTTTAAAGTTTTATTGGAAAAAACTTAACGAAAACGTTCCGGTGAGATTGCTTATATTTGTAGGGCTTGTGAGCGGTTCACGAAGGCCTCTCACACCTTCCGTGGACTTTATTAACGTCGAAAAAACTTGTAATGTTTCGATGCACTTGACACTCAAATTTACTCAGCACGTCTGCACGCTTTAACACAGTCTATTGAACGTTAGGTTAGACCACAGAGTACAGTAACTATACAGAGGCGAAGGCTAGCCTTCCCGCCAAAACCAAATTTGTATACTCGTTGCCATTTTTTAATTGTTTAACAATCAACCTCACTTTTATCTTGACACTGTTGACGTTTATCGTGTTAAGTTTGGATTTGTGAATTTTATTTCCACTCAATATTGAAAACATTAACCGAAAATTAAAATTCTCATAAATAAAACCTAGTGTACAACTCAATTGAAAATAGGCGCCGATTATAAGCAATTCAAATGGTAATATTTTTCAATCCAACTCGAAATACACTGTTTTTTCACTGTATCCTTAAATGGAGATCTGCACGTGACGGCATAGCTAACCTCAAAAATATATATTTCTTAAAATTTAAAAGTATTACGTAGCTATTATTAAAATGTCTGCCTGGTTCCCATACTTTCGACCAAAATCTAGTTCAATGTAATGTTTATAAAGTTCTCACTAGTTTGTCACAATAAAATAAAACGCATTTTGCAGGTTTGAAATCTAACCTATTAAAAGAAATAAATTAACAACATATTTCTCTCAGTGTAGACCAGGGTGTATTAAATAGGTGATGCGACGACAACCCTCACAGTGGCTTCATAAGTGCTTACTTCGTACATAATGTAAAAGATGGCAGGACAACTAAGTTCTCTCATTACTTACGCATAGATAGATAATTTTACAGGTTTTGTGCATACGTGCATACAGTGATGCATACATTCCCGGCTTTTTGTTTTTGACAAGAGTCCAGTGACGTCTAACATTAAGTAGCTAAATTAAAACATTGAAAGAATATATGCAATACTACATGCAGTATTGCACGTGTCGTCACAGCTAACCTCAAAAATATATATTTCTTAAGATTTACAGGTATTACATAGCTATTATTAAAATTTCTGCCTGGTCCCTGTACTTTCAGCCAAAGTCAAGTTCAACGTAATGTGTATGAAGTTTTAAATAGTTTGTCACGATAAAATAAGACACTTTTGCAGGTTAGGAATCTAACCTATAATTAGCAGTCTATTTTTATTAATCAACAATATTGAAAAATTATTTGCGTGAATTTTTAAATATTTGCTTGGAGTCAGTATGGCTCCAAGCTAAAAATGCCTATACAAACATTAAAAATGAGAATAAATGAAAAAACCTTAAAATTTGAGGTTATGTTAGTTATACGATGCACATGCCCAGGTAATTGTAGGACCTTATTGCTCGCGCCATCTACTAAAGTAAATAGAAACCATGCACTTACGAAGCCATTATTATAATAGGAAAGTGCCGGACCACCTATTTAATACACCGTGGTGTAGACGCAACTCGTACGCAAGGTTACAGAAAACGAGCCATCAAAACTCAAAGGAACCGCCAAAGACTTCGCCTCTGTGCAGTTACTGTACTCTGTGTTTGCACTATAAAATATATCTTACACAAGAAGCGTGTTATTTGGTTTTTAATTTTTTTCACGGGAACCAAATCGAAAGAGTGCAAGTGTGATATATCGTTGAAATCGGAGTTTTTACTGCTTTTCAATGGTTCGATTACAAATTGTAAGTAATCATAAAATAAACAACTTGTTGTGCCAAAACGGCAACAAACGTAATCCGATTTCAACCAAAACCTTTTCAGATCTTCTGGAGCACTAAAGAAACCCTCATGCAAAGTTTCATCCAAATCCGTTTAGTGGCTTCGCCGCTATCGTGCTAACAGACATACACACACACACACACACACACACACACACACACACACACACACACACACACACACACACACACACACACACACACACACACACACACACACACACACACACACACACACACACACACACACACACACACACACACACACACACACACACACACACACACACACACACACACACACACACACACACACACACACACACACACACACACACACACACACACACACACACACACACACACACACACACACACACACACACACACACACACACACACACACACACACACACACACACACACACACACACACACACACACACACACACACACACACACACACACACACACACACACACACACACACACACACACACACACACACACACACACACACACACACACACACACACACACACACACACACACACACACACACACACACACACACACACACACACACACACACACACACACACACACACACACACACACACACACACACACACACACACACACACACACACACACACACACACACACACACACACACACACACACACACACACACACACACACACACACACACACACACACACACACACACACACACACACACACACACACACACACACACACACACACACACACACACACACACACACACACACACACACACACACACACACACACACACACACACACACACACACACACACACACACACACACACAGACATTTTTCAAAAACAACTTTTTCGGATTCCTGGGACCTCAAAACGTAAAGATTTGATGTTATCTCAATTTTCGATTTTGGACTAATTGTAGTAACCTCCTTGATTTTTTTTATATTTTTGTAATTGAATCGAAATCTGGTGAAATGTTATTTCATTTTAATAGCTAAATATTTATATATTTTACAAATATACATTTCATAATGTAATATACAACCGTGGAAATATGATTTTAGCTCCTCTTTAATGTAAAAATTTACATTTTTTTACGTGTTAGGTGGTGGTGTTGTTCTTATGCTTTTGACTTGGAATCCAAGGGTCCCGGGTTCGAAACCCAAATGGGGTATGGTCTAGTTTTATTTTTATTTTTACTTTATTTTACACTGAGTCTTTTACCAACTAAGTTCGTACTATAAAATTAAAAATGTCTAAAACTAACATTATTTACAGAAAACTGCGGAGTATCCTATAGAATGTGTAACAATTATATAAACAGTTCAGTGAACAGGCGAAGAGTGCGTTTTTATCTTGTTGTTTTTCTATTTCCTCGTGGTATTTCTTCTGATATTCTTCATGCTTCATTAAGAAGATATTCCAGGTATTGTTTGGTGTCTTTGTTATTTTCTTTACGTCCCTCCTATTTTTATATTTCCATCTTCCCATATAGCATTTTATGGTATGTATTGACTTTTATTGTCCTTTTTACTTTAATGGTTTTGGTCCGTTTTATCTTCCTGCCTACCAGAATATGATATCTTTGAGAAATTAAGCTTCCCTTGCTTCAACGTCAAGACAGGTTTGGTTTTCACTCCACATGTTCCTTATTGTGAAGTCAAACATGTGCGCTAGATATTTCATCGAGTTTCCATTTTCCATGTGTGGAATAAGGTTTTCCGGTGATGCTCTTATCTTCCTTCGACTGGTCGTCTTGTATGTGTGTTTTATGTTGTGTTTATATATGCATTAGAATTTCTTAACTTACGATGAGCATTTGTTTTTTCTCATTTCTTCGGTTTCTTGAGTTAGCTGCCTGAATACCCTAAATATTTGAAGTAATTTGTTTCAGTTTACTATGTGATTTCAAATTAAGTTTTGGCAAATATTTTTTATGTTATTTCAATTATCATTCTTGTTAAAAATATTTTCGACTAATCTTATATTTGAAATAAATAATTTATGTTGTTGAAGGCCAATAGGTAATTCACTAAATTGATCAAGCTGCCTGTATTAGTGAAATCCTAAAATTTGAATCTTTTCCTTTTTACACAAATTATTTTTTCAAATAAAATAATATCTATTTTTTTTTTCAGTTCAGGTACTTTTTCTGCCCCTATCGACTAGCCTAATAAGTAGAGTAGTAATAAATTAGAAAATTGATCTTATTATCTAAAAGAAGGCATGAAAAAGACTTGTCATGTCTTGATTAAGTATGATGTACGTGAATGAGGTAATTTCATAGCGGACGTGCAGAACTCAAATGATTATATCCTGTTCAGGAGGAGTTAAAATAGTTGTCCTTGTACTTCATGCCAATTTGATTTGTCCAGTCCATGTGCATATATACCTAGGATATATAGAGTGTGTCCCTGATTTTTCTTAGAAATACTCGAATATAGCAGGTCTAATATGAAAATCTTCTATTATGTAATATTACCTTGTAGAGCTCTATCATTAATTTGCAGTCACTTTGCGCATTTAAATTATCCTCTGACTAATTTTTCACTACGCTTACAAGCTAAGGTAAATATACTTTTAGCCATGTTATTCAACTGTCATATAATTGTGGACCATTCTATAGGATTCTGTTTGCAGTTGTTTGTAAATCATGTTAATTTTTGGGCACTTTTGATTTTATGATGCCAATTTTAATACACATTAAATTTCAGACTCCCGTGCTCGAAGTCTGTCAGACATCCAGGACACGAAGCGCCGTGGCAGGGTGTGGCTGGGCCGGAACGACTTAAGTTCAATGTAAATATTAAAATCTGAACTCCTTCCATCACTGTAAATTACTTAAAAAACATATTAAAAATAAAATTTCCAATAGGAATCGTAAAACTTAGTTGCGGGTCTAAAGTGTAACCACTAGTCCACCATTCGCTACGTTTAAAGGTGTTAACGTCAGAAATATATAATGTTTCTAGGTGAAAATCATATTTCAACGGTTGGATATTGTATTATTATGAGATGTCATCACTAAAATATATTGAAAAAATAATAATGATAGATCAATAACATTACAGAAGATTTCTGTTCACTTAAAAATCATAAAAATTACGAGGACATTTTTTTTAAATTTAAATGATTAATAACTTTTTACTTCCCTCGCCTACCGAAGAAAAGTATTGTAATCGTGAAAAAATCACCCTCCGAGATTTATCCAGAGTACGTAGATTATGAAAGTTAAAGGTATTTAATTACGTCACTCTGTCTGTCTGTTGACGCTGTATCTACATAACCACCAGGCGGAGAAAAATATATTTGGTAGGTAGTTGACGCTAATACTAATGAATCACTGGAACATACTTCCGTTGAAGAATATACAGGGTAGACCCCATAAAAAATATTAATTAAGAAAAAATGTGACGGAAGACAGTAATATTTGGCATGTAATGAAAACAACTGCCAAGGAAGAAAAATATGAAAAATACACAGGGTGGTCACCAAAAAAAAACCGCTGCAATCACAACTACCACATCCAGATTTTCTATCCAAGTCTCTCATAACGAAAAAATTTTGTATGTGGAAATAATTGTTTGTGAAAGTTTAATAATATAATATTTGAAATCGTCTACACCAAAAACCCATAAAACGATATCCCTCATCGGTAGTGGGGTGGGGGTGGTGATAGGGTAGGTGGTAGTGGGGGTGGATGAAGTAAAAACATATTTTGAGGTTTTTGGTTCTTGTACACACACTATATCACATTTTTTTTTCATCCCCTTTAATAATGGGGTGGGGGTGGTAATGAAGGTGGCTAATGATAAAAAATTTGTTGAGACCTTAGCTTCTTTTGCATATACTAAATACCAATTTTATGGACTTTTACTTACTTGATTTATGTATTTACGCCCCATTTACCCCAATTTACCCCCCAACCCTTCGACGAAATAAGATGAAAATATAATTTAGTTTCAGATCCCGTTAAAGTACATATAGACCGATAAATGGACAGACATTTTAGAGAAGTATGGATCAAATGATATGTACTCTTGGTTTTCATATATGCGAAGAGTATAATAATGAAGTCGTTGAAAGTAAAGATATATACAAACTCATATAATGAAGGTTACATCGATTGCATGGGCATACCAGATATTTAGACTGTTTTCTAACACACATCCCAAGTAGCACAAGAAACTGTAAAAAAGCTGCGCCAACGATGCGGCAGCAAAAATTGGCAGTTATTTAGCTATAACAGCAGCTTTACAATAACGTTGAGACAGCGCTGTAACAGTCAAATTGCTGTAACATTTTCTTGCTTTGAAAACGTTGCTAAAGCCTTTTAGCTGCAGCCATTTGGCTGGCGATAGAACCGGATTACAACCATTGAGCTGTATGTTTTTGGAACTACATATGATAAACTATTTGGCTGTACAATTACCTATAATAATAGGCATTATTGAATATTAATATGAAAATGGATGCATATACTTTATTGTACATGTATTTATTAAAATATCAAGGCGATATTGACGACGAAACTTGCATAAAATTGCATGGGGTTAGCACTTTTTCGTTAAATGTGTATGTGATACTTCTGTATGTACGAAGCTGCAGAAATTTTCTATTAAACCTTCTCAGAATTTTCATTTTTTATGTATTTCACCAGAAAATTATCTTCCTAATGTTATATCTACTAGAGAATATTAGAGCACTTGTTTATTACAAAAATAAGTAAATGGTAATAAATGTAAAAAAAAGATATTGTTCAAAATGACTACCCTTCTCAGTTCTCGTCATTTACGGGAAATATGGCCGCTAAATTCAGAGAGCCGATATGTGTAAAAAAAAACAAAATAGCAACTGTTAAATGACTATATCCATTAGCTTTGTGCATTAATGTTTAAAATTATGGAAACGAAAGAGGCCAATGACAAAATGAAATATTCAAAGCTGAGGAATTTTGTTTTCTAATTTACAAAATGGTTGGCAGTAAATTGGCTGTGAAATGCAGCTGTAAATGCCAATCCGCAGCCACAAATGTGGAAATCAGAGTTTAGCCGTCAAACTGCATTTTTTTAGCTTTAAAGTAGGTATATGGTATAATCAAAAGTCACTGCTAGTTGTTCCAGCTGTTATTGAGTTATTGCAAGAGCTCTAGAAAGCAGCCACTTGATTGTTTAATTTTTAAGTTAGGACAGCGTTATAGAAGTAGAAATATTTGGACTAAAAGGCTTTGAGATTCCAAATCCAAATTACAGCTAAACGCTGGTTATCCCAACGTTTTTTCAGACAAAATTTAGCTGTGCAAACTTCATGGTCCAACACTGCTACTTGGGATGGATCAAACTCGTTAGACCACATGTGAACCTGACACAAGAATTATCAACTTTTTGTTGTAATTTTTCATGACTGTATCATAGTAATTCAGAATCAGCTTAAAGATGTGTAATAAAATTGTTGAACTCATATACAGAGGTTGACAAAGTATTTTTTTACATTTTAAACAAAAAACATATTTTTATTTAAAACGGATTATTATTTGTTTGTATAACCTTTGATAAAATTCTAAAACACTAAAATTCTTCATAGTATCTAGTATACTGACAAACGTTTCGTCACTCAAGATGGCATCATCAGGGGATCAAGTAGAATTATAACAATCATACCTAAAAATTTAACTTATTTTCAGAAAAATGCGAAGAGTGTACTATAGAATATTCAACAAATTCAATAAGCCGACGAAAACTATGTTTACATACAGTTTTATTTTAAAGATGCTTTTCTTGTTGTAAGAAAATGTTTTAAATAAATGAAAACCTTGTTTTTAAACATAAATTTAGACGGCCCGAATCAATGAATTGTTTGTATTAAGACAATTATTTTTATTTTGAATATTCCTTCTGCATGATACGTTTTGCTTATCGTATCTTATGTTAGGTACTATAACTATACTGGTTTTATTAATTAAGATGTATTATTACTGTTCCAGTATCCACAGTGAACATGTGTACTGCGGACACTGGAAAAATACGACACACGAAAATATTGAAATTTGGACAGTAAGTTAGTGTTAGCTAGAGGAAAACCTCTTTTGTTTGTACATTAACATTTCATTAACCAAGGTGGCATCATCAGGAGATGACTGAAATTGAAAATATTGCAAACATACCTAAGAACTTGACTTATTTTTCAAAACTAGGTGAAGTATGCTATAGAATGTACAACAATTATATAAAGACTTCTATAAACCGACAGAGTCCAATGTTTACTAGTTTTATTAGTATGTTATAGTTAGAAATGTTTACTTCGTTTGTTTTACTCTATCAAATACTAAAATATAAAAATAAAATAAAATGTTACTTATTTATGTTACCACCAGTTTTGAGACTGTTTTATGAGGCTTTCCTTTTGTTTTGTTTAATGGTAAACAATTTTTATTTATAACTATATTTTGTTTCTTAATGTATTATTTGGGAGTAAATATAACAGGTACGTCAAAGTTCATATAAAAATTGTGTAAAAAGACATTTTTGATCACTTGTTTTAAACATGTTTAAAACAAATGTGTTTTAAAAAATGCCGTGTCTTGAACATATAAAAAACATTTTTTGGAAACTTATTTGTTAAACATGCTCTGACTTACGAGCGACATCTGTATAGGTACTGTAGGTGCTCATTTATTAAATTGCTCATATGACCCCCAAGTCATCATCCGATATTAATGCAATATTTTTGTATGTATTATCTACAGATAACTTTTAATTTTCTATATAGACATTCATTTAATTTATAAAGTTATATGTTTATTTCTTACGATCTAATGTCATTAAACACCACAATTTTTCTTGGATTTATTTTCAGCTGTTGATTATCTGAAATAGCAACTAAAAGTTGGAGTTCATTATTTAACATCCGTCTGTAAAGTTTTCTATAGTTTCTGAGAGATAAACCTGTTTATCATAATCGTAGGGATGGGATTTATGTTTATTAAACGTTTCGTCTAGGTCATAAATCAAGAGAAATAAAGGACCTAAAGTGACCTAGTGATCTCTGTGCTATGCCTTTGTTTATTGATGATTATTCATTATGTATACATATCTTCAGGATACAATTACCAAAATTAATTTTATTTCGCTCTGCACATTCCACTCAGAAACAATAGTATATTAATTTAGTACACAACTTTCTCATTGCTGACAAATGCTTTGTTGTTATAAATCAGTACTAACGGTGTAAATGCGTTATTATCCTATTCTGTTATGTCATCACAATCAGTGAGTTTTAACTGTGTTCGTAAAACTATGATGAGATGAGGTCTACGCACAGGTTGTGTGGGTGTGGATGAAAATGCCCGTAAAATCTACAAAATAATAAAATTATCCAGTATTTTGCTAGAAAAGAACCTCTAGGTCAGTGAATTTTACGTCAAAGGCACATGAGGTGTTTTTTGACAAATATGAGTGAGAATAAACAAAACAAAAAAATAAGAGAATGCTACAACTAATATTTAAACATTACTGACATTAGCGCTAGGGATATCCCAATAAATTTCCTCAAGCCTCCCTCACTACTAAAACTTCTATTATATTTGTGTTGTCTTAATCGTTTAATTTTGCACACACTACTTCAAATTTTATACATTCACATTAGTGCCCATAGCCTCCTGAAAAATGTCTTCCAAATTTTCCCACTAACAAAATTCTTATTATTTCTGTGCTATCTCAATAGCTTAAGTATGCATAGTTTTTCACGCTCTGCTTCAAATTTTGTATACACTTAAAGTAGCGCCCACAGCGCATCGAAAAATTTTCTTCAACTCCCCTCACTACCAAAATTCCTATTATTTTATGCTGTTTTAATTGCTTAACTTTGAACAAATTTGTGCATGCAACTGTGTATACACCACATTAACGCTCAGGGCGTCTCGAAAAAAATCATCCAGCCCCCTCCTCCTCGTTACCAAAATTCCGAAGTTTTTGCACACCTTACCTCAAATTTTGTACACTCTAACATTAGCGCCAAAGAAAAATTTCCTCCAATTCCTTCACTACTACAATTGCTATTACTTTGTGCTATCTTAATCGCTCAACTTTGCATAATTTTTCACATCCCACTCAAATTTTATTTGTATACAGTCACATTAGTACCTCGAAAAAAATTGCTCAACTCTCCTAATTATCAAAATTCCTATTCTTAATTTTGCACGATTTTACACACCTTTCTTTAAATTTTGCATACACTCACATTAATACCCACGGCGCGGCGCGGCGTGTCGAAAAATTTCCTCTAGTCCCCTTCATTCAAATTCCTATTACTTTTCTGCTACCTTAATAGCTCCATTTTACTCGTATTATCTAATATTTTGAGCAATTTAGCATACTGTCCATGATTTCCAGTTCTGGATGTGCAAAATGGAGCGATTAAAATAGCTGAAGATTAATAGAAATTTTTCTGGATGCTGTATATGCTATCGTGAGTGTGTACAAAATTTAAAATAAGATGTGCAGAATTGTGCAGAATCAGATTAGACAATTATGATGACAGGAAATCAATTTAATTAGAGCAAGAATCAAATTTGCACACCCAACCTAATTTTCCCTAACATTTTCAAAGTTGGGGAGTGCAAAATTCAACAAGGAGTGTGTAAAATGTGTGCAAAATTGTAAAGCATGATTGTTTACATGTGTGGACCCACTCAACAATAGTCCTAACAGAAATTTAATGACAAAATAAAATGACATTGTCCTCAATCCTCTAATTCTATTTCTTAAACGTTGATAACACAGACACACAGAACAAAACAAAAATTTTGCACTACCCAACAGACTACTACACCTATATGTAATTTGGGGTGCTGAAACTGAATCCGAGGTCAACAATGACCCATCATACAGGATTTTGACGTAACCTCTAAAAACAGGTAAGAACTAGAGATGGGACGAATAGCGGTTTTGCCGAATAACGAATATTCGGCCATACCGAATATTTTAATACTGCATATGTCATGGCGCCCTTGAAATACACTGATCGGAAATAGCCGAGCGAGAGGAAAAATCCATACTGAGAAAAATGAAAAATCTGCGTTTTGTTCAGTTACATAAATTAAATAAATAGATGTAGATGTGCGTTACGTATTACATTTTCATTTTTCGTATAAATGTTAATTTTTTTGTTGATCTACTCTATAAGTATATACCTTCATCTACTGTCTATTATGATACTATAATATAAATAGATTTATTATTTATTTAAGTATCGAGAAAAACTTATTTCTTTTTTTCTTATTTCTTATAAACATTCAACTGTTAAGTGAGTGAGTGTAAGTGTACGCTGTTTTATCCCTTCCCGTTTTATCCCATTCATAAATAAAATCGAATATTCGGCCGAGAATACCGAATATTTGGCCGAATACCGAATAGTGAGGAATGGGCCAAATAGGCCGAATACCGAATAATTATTCGGATTCGGTCCCTTCTCTAGTAAAAACCAGCCAAAAACCGAAGTTAAAAATAATTTAATAGCCTCAACCAGCTAATCACCTGACCTATATGTATTTTGGAGCGCTGAAAGCGAATCCGTGGTCAGCATTGACCCATCACGTTAAAATTTTTACATAACCTCAAAAAAATCTTTAGAAATTGCGTTATCATCTTCTATTGTAGCGTACTCTCTTACTTTCTAAAGTCCTATGCAATAGCATTATTTTTCTCTTCTTTGTATTTTATGGTATACCCCGTTTCAACATTCAACAGTAGTCTGCCATCATATTCTCATCCCGTCTTCCTTGATATCGACGCTCCATCTCGCAAATATCTTGGTGAAACCGTTCTCCTTGCTCTTCACTATAATCTCCTAGATTTTCAGGAAAGAAATTTCTATGGGAGTGCAAGAAGTGCAATTTTAGGTTCACTAGGCGTCCCAGGCTTTCTAAATTCTTAAGAAGCCCAGCCACTATGTTTCTATAGTCTGGGTTCTTCGAGTTTCCAAGAAATCCTTCAATAGCGTTTCTAAAACTTACCCATATTACGCGTGTTCTCAAGGTGTTCATTTCGTAAGAGTTTTGGACTTTAAGGTCCGTCAAATATTATCTCTTTTATTTTCGCATTAGATAGTTGAGAAAATTTCTCCTCCAAATATTTGGAACATATAACTTTTTTATCCAATGCTTTTACAAATTGTTCATTTATGATATTTCAAATACTTGGAAGAGAAACTATCAACTATCTAATGCGAAAATAATACAGGGAATATTTGATGGGCCTCAAATTTGAAAACTCTTAAGAGATGAAAATTTTGAAAGAGCAATATTGGTAAGAAACGTCAGAAACGTAAGAAACGTCATTGAAGGATTTCTTGGAAACTCGAAGCACCCAGACTATAGAAACATAGTGGCTGAGTTTCTTGAGAATCTAAAAAACCTGTGTGGTCCAATTAACCCAGAATTGCACTTCTTGCATATAAATTTCTTTCCTGACAATCTAGGGGATTATAGTGAAGAGCAAGGGAAATGGTTTCACCAAGATATTTGCGTGGATGTTGGATGTTGAAGCAGGATATACCAGAAAATACAAAGAAGAGAAAAAGAATACCATTGCACAGGACTTTCGAAAGTAAGAGGGTACGTTACAATAGAAATAGAAATTGTAAAGATTTTGTTTTGTGTAATTTTAAAATCTGTCAAATTTTATTGAAATATTTTAATGATTGTATGCTGGTTGTAGGTGGCATTTTATATGGCAGACACTATACTATATAATATAAATGCTATTTATCATTGTTAAGTACATAGTTAAAAATAAATATACCAGTTTAAAACAATATTTCTCTGAAATGCTATGGTTCTATTAGGGGAATTATTAATGATTTATCTAAATTTATTTTCTTGGTAAGTAATTACCTGTATGATTTTAAAGAATTATGTAAAACAGAGTAATCATGAGATTATAAGCGTACCTACCGTAATTAATTATATTTAAAATTGATTGAAAACATTTTATTCATGAATATTTTAAATTGTTATTAAGTACTTTACGTAATCACGTTATATTCTCCTATTGGTCAAAAGCTACAAGGTAATATATTCCCTACGAACCTTGGATATTATACACACATCGACGAGGTTTCCAAACGTGATGTAAAACTGATACATATTTGTATACACCGTGAGTGGAAAATATAGAAAAGGCTTCATAGTGATCATAGCTAAGAATTTCAGTATTAAAAAAAATTATTTCCATATAATTTAAGGCTGCACCTTGCTGTACTTTACCATTTTTACGTAGCCGAAAATGACTCATTTTTTTTTCCAAATCATCATCATAGGTTTTATTAATGTCAATCGATCGCAAATATGTTTTTTGTACGTCTGTTTATTTTAGAACTAGGAACGATGTATGCCCTTAAGCCTCATTTGATTATTATCACTGTCATGTATACAGTTACAAAGCCAAGGACGTATTATACGTATAATACGTAGATCAATCGGTTAAGGTGTATTGAGTGGCGAATATACTGATCGACTGTCTACCGCGCTCTGGGTTCGACCCCCAGCCCCGGTATTGACATCATCGGTGTTTGTGGATGTATGTCTGCGTTTTTTCAAATGTGTAACCCCCTTCCGCACAGCCTTGGCTTTACTATCTGTGGTGTGTTTATGTTTATGTTTTATAATAACTTTATTATAACCCATAATGAAAATATTAAAAACATAATACTAAATATTAAAATATAGCAATATATATAAAGAAATGTACACACACAAGTTGAAATATAAAAATAATAGTTTGCTTTAACTATTTTTAAACGTGTCTGCTGCTGATTATTATCAGATGGTAGTAGAGAGTTTCAAACGGAAAATTTCGGCTTGAACGAAGAAAATACAAAATTTTCTTTTAAAATTCCCCTTTTTACTTCTCTCGCTTACCGAAGGGAATGATTGTAATCGTGAAAAAATCACCCTCCGAAATTTCCCTGGATTTTCACGTTTCAAAGTACGTAGATTTCGAAAATCAAAGCAGCTTAATTCCGTCCGTCCGTCCATCCGTCCGTCCGTCCGTCCGCCTGCCTGCCTGTCTGTTACTATATCTACAAAACCACTTGACGAAGAAGGATAATATTTGGTAGGTAGTTGACGCTACTGCCAACGAAGAACTGGGACAGTTTCGCTGAAAAATATACAGGGTGGACCCTATAAAATTGTATTTAAGGATACAAAAATTACGGAACACAATAGTACGATAATATTTCGCATGCAGTTAACATAACTGTCGGAGAAGAAAAATATGAAAAAAAATATACAGGGTGGTCACTCATTTTTTACAAATGTGACAGAAGACGATAATATTTCGCATATAGTTAATACAACTGTCAAAGAAGAAAAATATGAAAAAATACAGGATGGTCACCCAATTAAAAATAAAAAAATGTGGGACAGCATGATAATACTAGCATGCAGTTAACAACTGCAGAAGAAGAAAGAAATAAGAAACATATTTATTTTTTTTAATGTGAAGGAGGACGATAATATTTCGCATGTAGCCAACATAACTGTCAAAAATGAAAAACATGAAAAAATGTACAAGGTGGTCACTCTAAAAAGAAAATGAAATAATGTGACATAGAATGGTAATATTTGGCATATAGTTAACACAGCTGTCCAAGAAGAAAAATATGAAAAATATGCAGGGCGATACCCTAAAAAATTAAAGAAAAAATGTGACGGACAGCAATTATATTTTATATATAGTTAATACAACTGTCTAGGAAGAAAAATATGGAAAATATACAGGATGACCACCCAAAAAAAAAAAAAATGTGCCAGTGGACGATAATATTTTGCATGTAGTTAATACAACTGTCAAAGAAGAAAAATATGAAAAAAATATATACAGGATGGTCACCCTTACAAAATTTTAAAAGAAGTGTCACGGAGGACGATAATATTTCGTAGTTAACACAACTGTCAAAATGAAAAAATATGAAAACAATATACCAGGAGATCACTCTAAAAAGATAATGAAAAAATATGACCGAGAACGATAATATTTAGCATGTAGTTAACACAACTGTCAAAGAAAGATATAAAAAAATTGTACATGGTGGTCATCCTAAAAAAATATGAGAAAATGTGGAATGTTATTTTGCATGTAGTTAACGAAGAAAAATGTGAAAAACAAAATATGCAGGGTGGTCACCCAAAGAAACAATTAAAAATATGTGACGAAGAACGATAATATTTCGCATGCAGTTAACACAACTGTCAAAGAAGAAAACTATAAAATATATACAGGGTGGTCACCCTAAAAAAAAATACTGAAAAAAGTTTGATAAACCGAGAGGGAAGTTTTGGGTAAATACCTTTACCTATTTTTTTAATTTGAGGTAGTGACCATGTAAGCGAACGTCGTTTTTCCAAAAAAATATACTCGACATCGGTATTAAAAAACTTCTTTCTGATTAGATCGGCACCCCAAACTGACTAAAATTCTAATAAAAATCACACATACTTCTTAGCTGATTTCAAATGTCGAAAAAGGCACATTAAGAAATGTTTTTTAACCGATAAAATATACAGTTCGAACGTTCGGACATCATTGCGATATGTTGTGACCAGTATGTTTTTAGTTTCAATAACACCAAAATCACACTATATGAACCGAGAGAATTATTTATGAAGTAGAGCATTGTTGGATTGTTTTTGTCAAAATACAGCACAACACATTTATCAGAGTTTAACTTCATGTCGTCTGCATAAAGCGATACGTTAAAATATGTATACTGAGATCTGCCAAAAAATAGGAGGACACCACACATCCGTGTGGTACGCCATTGTAAATAGGGTAGGTGTTATTTCACCAACTTTCACGGATAATTTAGCATTTCTGAGGAAATCAGTTATCCGCTTTATAGTCCATCATACAATAGCAGAATTGGACCTAATTCCATTTTTGCTGTCTATCTGTCAGAAGGTGCAGGAGGAGGAGGTGAAGGGGGTTAGACCTCTGGGCAGTCGGAGCGGTTACGTGACTTGATATCTTGACATCGTATTTTTTATGAAATTTTTTGCTGTCCATTTGATACATGTTTTAAGATGCCCTAAAAAATCCAAAAATACTCTTGACAACATTTTGCGTGGTCAGGTCTGGCCTAATTTCCGAAAATTCCGAAACAACGGCTCCAAGTGCCACGATGGGACGTGGCAATTTTTTTTCAAAAATCGAGATATTCCTTAAACGTGGTTTTTATGAAGCTAAGATACTATTGACAGCATTTTTTTGTGTCACAGAAAGAGTTAACATGCAAAAATGGGTTTTGCCGGGTCGTCCAAAGGAAGCTGTTGTTTGCAGAGGATTTAATATCAGAACCAATGGTCTAAAAAAGGTTTTCTTTTTCTAAAAATATTTGTATGGCTGTTAACTAAAAATTTTTACACTTGACATCATTTTTCTTTCTTATCAAATAGACAGCAAAAAAAATTATTACAAATCCGATTTCAATACGAATTCTACAAATCACATGACCGCTCCGACCACGCAGTTCACCCCCTCCTTCTGCACCTACTGACAAATAGACAGCAAAAAAATGGAGTTATGTCCATTTCTGCTGTCGTATGATGGACCGTAAGCTGTTGTGTTGTGATGTTTCTAACTTGTGTATACAAGCCTATGCTTCAAAATTTAAGACTTTGATAAAAACATTAAGAAAAGGCCATAACTCACATTTAGACAATATGATATATATTATTGAAAACTTGCATTAACGATTTACTTATTTTGAAAAATGCACACTTGGTATACTGAGAATTATTGCCAACTTACCGAGGACTCGCCTTTCCAACACAACCAACGTCTTGAGATTGGAAAAGTACATTTTGTGATAAATTTTGGCCGACCATTTCACGAATCACTAATCTTTTAAAAAATCCTAGTGATTAAAATCGTAATGCACATGTATTATAAATTCAACAAGTCTCCTGAATATAGAATTTTGTCTTATTGCTTTAAGTCGTTGTTAACTACTAAAACATACGTAGACTAGTATCCGTTGTGAAAAAATAAATATTTGGTGACATTCAGTTAACCAATAAATTACGAGTTTTATGAAGGAAATGTTTACAGTAAAACACTCCAACTGTTATTTTTTTTAATATGGAGGCGAATTTAATATAAATGCACAATTCAAGTGATCAACTTCACACGCAGATTTTGGATTGTTTAGGATATAAATAAAAAACAAGGTAGAAACGTTTTACTCTTCGCCGGTAAATAAGAATTTTTATATAATTTTTGAATACTTGGATACTTTTCGCAGTATTTGAAAATAAGCAAATTTTTTAGGTATAATTGCTATATTTGTAATTTTCATCTCTCAATGAAAACCAGCCATTCTGGTTGGTGAAACACTAGTCGAGTATTTTCTTTTTTGTATAATGTTTGTATAATGTGATTTTTTTTAAATACCATTTATATTTACTGGGCGATTTCTTTAAAAACAATAAATGTCCTTCACCAACTAGCATTAATTTAATATTTCTAATTTCAAGACGATCAGACTTATCCTTCTGAATTTACCTTTATTTTTCAGAATTCAGCGACAAACACACCGCCCTGCAAAGGCAAAACAAAATTGTATAGTTCACGATATCAACAATTTTTTTAATAGCAGTTTTGATTTGGAAGAGCACAGTTCTAAATATTTTGCAGTATACTAGGTATACAGGGTGTTTCAGCTAAAAGTCCGCGGGTCATTATCTCGAAAATAATAAAGATACTTAAAATTTGTAAATCGCGGATAATTGACACCAAAAAAGGTCTTAAATAACTGCAGTTAGAATTGTTCCTTCGCAGTGCACAAAGATGGCGCTGCGGTGAGAAATTATTTTTCGATGGCTGGAACCTTGAAACACGATTCATACGATTAATGAATAATTTTGGCTATGTAAAAAATTTTGTAAATACTAGCCGTTTTGGAGCTACATGAATTTTTTTTCTCCATTTTTTTGTCTCTGTAAATTTTGAAAACTTCTGTAACTTTTCTGTTTATCATTTTAGAACACCAATTATTTAGAACTTTTATCTTATTATATTCCATACTTCTTAGATTATTACATATTTTGAAAATTTTTACTAATTTCAAATTTTAAAAATTAGTTGCATTTGAAAAATTCTGAAAATTATAAAAATTTTCGAAATATGTAATAATATAAGAAGTATGGAATATAATAAGATACAGTTCTAAATAATTGGTGTTCTAAAATGATAGACACAAAAGTTACAGAAGTTTTCAAAATTTACAGAGACAAAAGAATGGAGAAAAAAATGCATGTAGTTCCAAAACGGCTGGTATTTACAAAATTTTTGCCATAGTCAAAATTATTCACAATTTATTCATTAATCGTATGTATCATGTTTCAAGGTTCCAGCCATCGAAAAATAATTTCTCACCGCAGCGCCATCTCTGTGCACTGCGAAGGAACAATTCTAACTGCAGTTATTTAAGACCTTTCTTGGTGTCAGTTATCTGCGATTTACAAATTTTAAGTATCTTTATTATTTTACGAGATAATGACCCGGGGACTTTTAGCTGAAACACCTCGTATAACAATTTTTTGCTATAATTGACTATGTAAAAAATAGTGTAACATAATGTCCTTTTCAAACAAATCCACGCACATAATATTTGATTACAATCTTGACAATGTCAATCTAATTCGTCCTACAACATTTCGCGATCTTGGTGTTATCTTTGATTCAAAACTTTCTTTTACGTCACATATAGACACCATCGTCTCAGAGGCTACTAAGACATATGGATTTATAGCGCGGAATTGTCGCGATTTCACGAACAGCAATACAATAAAATTGCTTTACTTTAGTTTTGTCAGACCCAAGCTTGAGTATGCTTCTCCTGTATGGTCTCCATATTACAATACGCACATCAATACCGTAGAATCCGTACAACGTCGATTTTTAAAATTTTTGTCGTTTAAATCTGATGGTGTTTATCCACCTATCGGCTTTCCGCAGCAGGACTTGCTCGAGAGACACTCTATGTCAAGTCTGGAAATTAGGCGTAAATATTTCTCACATGTATTTGTCTTTAAAATCATTCAAAATATCACAGATTGTCAAGAAATATTATCTCAACTGAACTTCGTCGTACCGAGAATAACCGCTAGGGAGAACTTAACGTTTTATCTACTGACACCTCGCACTAATATTCTGAAACATTCACCTCTATATTCAGCTTTAACAATTGCAATGCAGCCGGTAATAATCTTGATATATTTAGTTGCAGCCTTAATGACATAAAAACGTTTTACTTAATAATAAAATATAAAATATAAATAATTTGTTTTTCTTCTCACATTGTATTGTATTTTATATATATATATATATATATATATATATATGTTACGTTTGTGAGTCTGTGACCATATTTTCTCTTTTATGTTACCACATGTTTTAATGTTCATATTTAAGTATGTTCATTTTTTTTTAATGTACCTACATTTAACTTTATTGTTTTTGCTTACCCTCCTGTTCTATAATTGGGTTATCTACCTGTTGAACAGTGTTCTCAATAAATAAATAAATAAATAAATAAATAATTTCCGATGCTCATGCTAAAATCAGAAGAAATTTTTATTGGAAAGGAATTTAGACTAAATTGAATGTTCAAATTATGCTCCATTTATTTCCTGAAGCATTATAATCGACTAACAAATTCCTTTTGGACGTTAGCAGTGACGTCAGAGCTTATCTGACCTAAAATTGTCCCTTTTAAATTTTGAGAATTTGTGAGTCTGTTTCTTGTAAACTTTGCTTTTTAAGTAGCCCCATAGAAAATATTCCATCAGGTTAGAATCTGTGATCTAGCTGGAAATTCGATACGCCTTCTTCCTAATCATATGTTAAGGGACATCTCATTTATGCAATTTAAAACATGTAGCCGCGTAGTGTGCAGGAGCACGCACCGTCCGTGTCTTGACGAGAAATTGTATTGTTATGGAAACAGAACTGCTAGGGCTATGCTGTATAGTGTATATCCACCAGCATATCATGCCTTTTTCGTCCAAACACCTCATTTTATGTTCATTCATACTTATCTCTAAAATTCATGCCTCTCTTCAGGGCTTCCTCTTACACTCTATATACTCTCTTTACACTTTCTTACAAACTTACTAATGTTCGAGAGTTGGAGAAGGGATAACAGAAGGTGTATGAGAGCTGGATAAATTCCGCACTAAAAAAAATAATCTTCCCACATCCTTCTGCTCCTTCCTGTTTCCCACTCATTGAGGGAGTTCTTTATCTGCTTTAAGGGTTGGTCTTGCTGTGCAAACTCAATACCATTGGCAGATTTTTATTCTCTCAGATTGAAAATCTCGAGAGTGCATCTTTCCGGTCTTAAAAGTTTTCCGAATACTTCTTGTGAATTTGGGGGTGGTTTCCACCCCTTAGACGGGTACGGGCAAAGCAGTTGAAGGCTGTTCTGCACAGTGCACTGCAACTGCGCATTGCGCAGTAAAAACAAGAAAAATTTGCTCTACCACATCTTCCTCCACCCCCGTCCAGCAGAGGGTAGTTTTCACTCTAGGGAGTTGGTTCTTTGGCTGTGTTCACCCTCCACCATGTCTCCATTGCATTCTCAAGAGCTTGTCAGCTAGAAGCTTTCATGACGCGGATCTATGTCCGGATGGGTATAGAAGGGGTGTAGAAGGCGTACCAACCCTTTCGAGGGAGGGGTTGTTACACCCTTGGCAATCATGAATGAGAGCACGAAGGTTGCAAAGTGCCCAATCATACTCCTTTTCGTAATGATACTGACATTCATAACGTTACTCCTATTTAAGGGATATTTTTGGCTCTGCACATAAATTTAAGGGGTATACGAATTCTTTTGGCCTTGGATTCAGATTCAGCGTCGAATAATACATGGGAATACCATGGTCAGTCATTCAGATCACGAGCTTTTTTTGTGGAGCTGTGTAATTTAAAAAATTGCACTAAATTATTAGGTCTTTGACTGATCTACGAGTCAGTGGCCATCCAGTGAAAGTTTCTTAAAAAAAATGGCCTGATACGTCTTAAGACTGAACATAACTGAACAAATGAGAGAAATATAACTTATAATAGTAGAAAAGTACGTACACTATTTAAAACTTGAATTGCTGAAACAGTAAATCAACTCACTGAAAAAACCTACTATGTAGACAATGAAAAGCTAATTTATTTACAATTTAGTACCTACTATATTATTATATTTTTTGAATTTTTAAATAATTTAATTGTTTTCTTTAGAATAATAATAAAATAAATAAATAAGTCAATAAAAATAAAATTACATAAAGAAAGAAAGAAAAAAAATTGAGAAAAATGGGAGTTGAGGTAATAAGTTTAGAGAGCCAAATGTGTTTTCCTTTTGACCACGCAGCCATACATATACGTCTAAAATAGTCTAGATGCTTTAAAGTTTGACTATTATTCTTTGTTCCACCATCGTTCGTTTAATGCCGTTGTGTCTATACGCTCTAACTGAATTTTAGTTGACAAGAAAGGCGGACAGGATTTTAGCTAATGCTAATCCTTTTGAACGTTGTCAACCTTTATTTTAAAAACTAGATATTACACCTTTTCCTTCCCTTTACATATATTTTATTAGAAATACGCATGATCAGAAAGAGCTATGATACTTATTCTGACTTTCATGAATTTCATGACTATAATACTAGAGCTTTTAATTCACTCAAAGCTTAATATTACAGACCCGTAAAATTAGTAAATAATTCGCTTAAGGGCGAGTTGTACCAACTAAGTTCAAACCAAGTTCAGCTTGATCCAAGATCGAAAGCCAAGGTTACGATTGTTACAACAACTTAAATGATATTTTGTCTCATCCTATAAAACAACTAAATCAAATTGTTTTTATGCCATTGATACATAAGTGTGTATATGAATTTTACTCACAGTGCCACTCTGCTACGTTACATTTTTTCATTAGTACTATGTTAATGGGTACCTAATGAACATATTTTCTTATTTTAAATTCTGTACATACCTATCTTATGTATTATCATTTTTATCTTATCCATTTTCTTTCTAATGTGACTGGTAACATGCTGCAATAATGTTACAATAGCATACTATTGTTAAATAAAGTTTACTTTACTAACATAATTTCTGATGTCTGATCTGATATATAAAGAAATGTGCTGTTTCAGGTGAGGGTTGTCATTTAAAAAAAAAATGTCGGTGATGCCATAACTTTTAAAATTTTTGTTACTCGCATTGCAACAATATTATCGAATTTATACATTACTTCATGGATGCACTGAATATATAATGCAAAATAAAAGGTAAGACATTCTTGAGTTTTCCTTACTTAATCAAACCATCGATATTTTACCTTAGCTAACAAATAAATAAAAAAAAGTGAGTATAGTACATGCCACCGCGTGGCATTTCTTGTCGCATCTATGCTCTTATCTTTTAAAACCTTGATACAGGCAGTATAGACTAGTTTGCAAATAATCATCCGACAAAACCCATGACTGTAATGCAGAAGCAAAGGTTTTATATATTTTTTATCTTAACCAGTAATGTAGAATTATTCCAATAATCATTATCTGTACACTATTTTTAGATATTCAATGTGAATATGATAACATAAACACAGGTATCCTTATCAAACAGTATTTGGCGACAAAATCCCCGTATTGTTAACATCGTCAGAAGTAAATAGAAAAACCGGTCTATGAAAACAGCATAAGTCATGATTCTAGAACTTCCAGAAGATCATTCATTTATTGAGTCACCATAATTTGCTTCGTGGATACGTTTAATCAATGTAATGGCATATTTAGAACGCTAGCTATAAAGCAATACTAGTTTTTAATTTTGGAAAAACTGAATCGCCTTCAAATAGGCAGCTAAAAATTAGAAAGGAAAGGACAAAGGTATAAGCTATATATTTTCGCCCACTAAGTACATAAAAATAAAAAGTTCTCCTTAAAATCATTATATGTTATTTATAGTTAAACATATGATCTTTATGTTTCTATACATTTTACATTTGAAAAACAACCGTATGTCGTAATAACAGCATTTCAAAATAAGCATATTTGCAGTTTTTTAGTAATTTTTGACGTTTTTCCGAACTTTTAAGGTATATTTCAGTTAGATGCGCTCGATGAACCAAGAAATTGTTGAGTATTTAAGCTTTTACCTATATAATGGTCAATTTATATTGGTTCATCAAGCGCTTCAATGTATAAAAAACAAAATCGTTTCCGCGGGAGTCGTAGAGGTGTCGACGTTGCCTGCGAATTTAAACGTGCCAGCGCTCAAAACCACATTATTGACGTGTGTATTGAATAAAAATATTTGTTTTCTGAAATAGGTTAAGAATGTCTACTTCCCCGTCGCAATTTTAAATCTCAAAATACGCTATTCTAGTATTTTAGTTCGTTGCTAAGCAACTATCAAAAAACAGTCCGGATATATTATTTTTTCTGAGATCGATCGGCAATGTCTACATTTTCGGCGCGATTTCAGGTCAAAAAATGCACAATTCCAGTATTTTAGTCCGTTGCTAAGAAACTATCAGAAAACAGACCGGAAAAAATCCGTTGCCAAGCAACGCCCAACAAAACCGTACGGGAATGTTACTTTCCCGGCCTAAGCCGGGAAAGTAACATTCCTGTACGGTTTTTTATGTATATGTTAGACAGTAAATAAATACACGCAGACAAACCAACTCACATTAAAATTGCATTTATTAGTAAGCCATTAGATTGTAATGAAGAAATTTATTAATACAAATTTCTTAATTTTTAATAATATTGATTGTGATTTCAGAAAAAATAGTATGTGTACTTCGGTGAAAGCACATTCTCGGACTTCGATGCTTGTTGGCCTCGGCTAGCGCCTCAGCCAACAATTTGCATCGTCGTCCGGGAATGTATTGCTTTCACACCTAAATACACAATATACTATTCCCGGCCTAGGCCAGGAAAGTAACATTCCCGTACGGATTTTTATGTATATTTTAGTCAGTAAATAAATACACGCACCGACTCATATTAAAATTGCATTTGTTAATAAACAGTTAGATTGTAATGAAGAAATGTTATGCATTAATACAAATTCTTTAATTTATAGTAATACTGATTGTGATTTCAGAAAAAATAGTACATGTACTTCGGTGAGAAAGCACATTCCCGGACGACGATGCAAATTGTTGGCCGAGGCGCTAGCGCTATACTGTATTGTAGTCGAGTCAATGACCTTTTTCCCGTATAATTTTGCCAAACAGCACCGATTTTCATAAAAATTTGGATTTAGGTTCTACTTACCCTCTACTTACCCGGTACCGGGGGTTGCTTTTACCCTGGGGGTGGATGCCACCCCTTCTCGGGGGTGAAAAATGTTTCATTGAGAATAAGTCCGGGAATGGATAGATTGACTAATTCTAAGCAACTTTTGTTCTATAAAGTTTTTTCTGAAAGTCGACTTATTCGCGAATGAAAGTGTCAATTTTTCAACCAATAAACCCACGTTTTCAGACGGTTTTTCGCGAATTACTCAAAAAGTAAGTATTTTATCGAAAAAATCATTCTTAGTAAAGATGTAGCTTATAAAAAAAACAAAAAGAATAGTGGGTTTATGGTGTCTGTAGTCCCAATACAAACGGAGTAATAGCTTGTTGAAGCTTGGTTCTTATTCGTCAAGCGCCAAAATTGAAAGTTTCAACGTGAAGTTGCCAAAAAACAATGCATTTTTCGGAGAAACTCATGCAACCTTTTTTGAAGTGCTTGAAAAAACCTTTATTTTTGTTTTTTTTTATAAAAGTCCCTAGCATCAAAACTAAGCGAGTTATGACGAAAATAATGTTGGTCCCAGTTTTTTTCGGCGTCAAAAACATGTGAAAATCACCCCCTAATTACCACCCCAATTGAAAATAATCATTACCACTTTACAATTTACTTTATTTATGTACTTGTAACATCTCTAGAAGTTTGACCGGTTTAAAGTGCTTGAGCTTGAAGTGAAAAGAGCATTTTTGTAATTTTGCAAAAAATTGCCTTTTCTTGAAAATAACTCAAAAACTATTAATGATACGCAAAATTTTGTAGAGTACAAAATTGTAGGTTTTGCTTTTCTGAAAATTTCCGCTTTTTTTTTGGATAAAACTTGAGTAAGATATGGCCGTTTAAAGTTTGCATATGTTCGTAAATAGTAACTTGTTCAAGCCCTTTCAGCTCAAACCCTTTCAAAAATAAGGGCTGAAAGAAAATTAAATTTATATGAAAAAACCTACAAAATGGTTTTTTTTGAAAGACTTGATAGCTCAAAAACTAAGCGAGTCATGGGTAAAAAACCAATCACATATTTTTGCAGATATCAGAACACGTATATTGGAGCATTGATGAATACACATTATAGCTATATTTAGCTGAAACTCGAACCATCTGCTGACATACAGTTATATTCCCATGTAAGATATATTTGTCTGTGCTAGTGTGTCCGTATAAGAGATAAAGCGCAGATTTTTTACAATAATCTTGCAATCGTTGAGGAGATTTTACAAGCTGGTCAGTACTGTACTGTCATGTTGTACGGACTTGCGAAGGACACTCAATTGAATAAATTGAAAAAGGTGAATGACTTACCTGCATATCTCGAAAAAATGAGATATGAATCTTTTATAAAGGCCACCACGAAAAAAATGCAGTTAAGTTGTCCTCGCTCGTTCCAACAATTGGTGCTTTAAATAAGCACATAAAAAGGGTTTGCTTGCAAACCCAGTTATGGCTGGGAAATAAAAATATTAATCCACTTGATTGGGGTTGGGTTAATATTGAACAAGTATTAAATCCAATCAAAACTCCGAATCAACCTGCACCTGAAGAGCTGTTTTTTGTAGCTGTAAAAATGGGTGCGGTTCAGCGTGCGGTTGCCGAAGACTAGGACTTTTCTGCAGTTCGACATGTATAACATGCAGCGGAGACAATTATCAAAATAGTGCCACAATTATGGACCAAGAGGAGGACGAGGAGGAAGACGAGGATAAGGCGGACGTGGAAAGGAATGAGGACGAAGAGGAAAAGGAAGACGATTGTGAAGAGGATTTTTGATTATTTATATGTTTTTTGTAATAAAAAGAAAATGTAATAAAAATTTAAAAAAATAAAATCCATATAAAAATAAAATTTTTATTTTCATGCAAATCAGTGATATCGGTGGCTTTTAGGGACGAAACTGTATAATAAATCATAAATTATGTCTCTTAATGTAATTTGACGTTCATTCAACTTATTTAAAGATGATTTCAATCGATTACACGCTCCAATGTACAATTCTAAAATTATTTTCGAATATATTATATATTTCTTAGACAGTAAATAATAAACACTGAATTTCTAGCTTTTATTACAACAATGAAAATCCTTAATTTATAATAATATTGATTGCGATTTCAGAAAAAACAGTATATGTATCTCGTAGTAAAAGCAATTCTCGGACTTCAAGGTTTGTTCAATTTACATCGTCGTCGGGGAATGTATCGCTTTTACTACTAGATTCACAATGTACTATTTCTGAAATCGATCAAGAATGTCTATTTTCTTGGCGCAATTTCAGATCCCAAAATACGCTACTCTAATATTTTAGTCCCTTGCTAAGCAACTATGAAAAAACAGTCCGGGAAAGTTACTTTTCCGGACTGTTTTTTATATATATTTTGGACAGTAAATAATAAGCACCTAATCTCTGACTTTTTCTTTTCTTTGATACATTAATAAAAATTCCTTAATTTATAGTAATATTGATTGCCATTTCAGAAAAAAGAGTATGTGAACCTCGTAGAAAAAGTAGATTCCCGGACTTCTATTCTTGTTGGCCTTGGCTTAACGCCTCGGTCAACAATTTACATCGTCGCGTCGTCAGGGTATTTCTTTTACTACTAGATGCACAATGTAATATTCCAAAGAATTGTTTTTTATTACTTATCAAGACATATCCTACTAGAAAAATATAATGACATGACATGGCCGATGGGTGGAAAAAGGCCTTTATGGTGGTTCAGTTTTTTTTAATTCTTTTTTAATGGTCTTTTTATTTAACTGCAATTCGTTTTTTCTGTGTTATTAACATTAACTGAACTCCTACAGTTTCAACTAATTCGGTTCATCCGCACTTTAAGCAATTGTTATGTGGGACCAAGTAATATATAGGAAATTTTGGTTATTTTACTCTGTAAATAGCATTTCCTGCTGAGTTTTTATTTAAAAAATATGGTGTCAAGAAATAACATATTGGCGAACAGATAACTTGGATAAAAATTGATCTGCGCTTATAGCCAAACTGAATAATGTGTAACATTGTCCAGAGTAAATGAGATTAATAATAATTAATTAATAAAAATCGCAGACAATATAAACGCAACAGCTGTATAAACTTTCATAATTTGGATAAACTATGTTTTGTAACAGATTTATAGCAAAATGATATGACAAGAAGTTATATGTTTTCATTATTAACTTTACTCTTAGTACAGTAACTAGAGGTTTTAACTTCGGAATAATGTCATATTGAACGGATTTCGTTCATTTTTGGCAGTATAATAGTAAATGCTTCACAGAAAAGTTTCTACATTGTGCAGGGGCTTGCTAATTTATGGCCACCCCCTCTCAGGGGGTGGTACTTAAAAAATATATATATTTATTGGAGCTGAAATAGATTCAAATTTTAAGAAGAAAAGGTTCTATGCAATTTTTCACATAAATTGATAGTTTTTAAGTTTTAACGACTTCAAAATTGCGATTTTAGCTTTAAAAAAAGGTATTTCCAAACGGCTTTCGTTAAGTATCTCGAAAAGTATTACTTTATCGAAAAAATGTTACAGACCAATTACAGAAAGTACAAACTAGGAATTAATTATATTTTTTGTTTATTGATGTAGAATTAATAATTTCGGAGATATTTAAGTTTATATTTGGTATCCAAGTGTTTCAAAATTACCTTTAAAGTTTAAAATGCATTTTTTTCTAAAGCAAGTGCTTTATATGAGCAAAAAAAATTGAGCATCTAGGTAATGCTACATCTTAAGGAAAAACTGTATTTGAGATAATTTTTTTAAATTACTGGCTAATTAGAGTAACAAAATGGCGACCTTTTTATATAAAAAAATATAATATATACTTCTTTATTTCTTATGCTACAGGAACGAGTAAAAAATAATTTGAAAGCGCAATTAATTTTCTTTAATTTCATTTCTTAGCATGCGTGACGTAGGTGTCACAATTTATGAGATATTTAACATTTAAACTGTATTTTTCGTCTTATAAACGTTCGGACGCCATTTGTAAAGTTTCATATCTCCGAAACTATTAAATCTATGTAAATAAATAAACAAGCGAAAATCATTATCAGTTTATGAGCTTTATTTTTGGTCTCTACCCATTTTTCAATAAAACTAATATTTATTGAGCTATTTGGAAATGAAAAAAAAATCCGTTTTATCGAAGATACGTTTATAGTTTAAACTGCCTTTTTTCTAAAGCAAGTGCTTTATACAAACCAAAAAATTTGAGCATCTACGTCATGCTATATATTAATGAGAAACAGTGTTTGAAATTCCTTTTTTTTTAACCTCCCCACAATAAAATTGTGGGAGGTTACTACAATTAGTCCAAAATCGAAAATTGAGATAACATCAAATCTTTACGTTTTGAGGTCCCAGGAACCCAAAAAAGTTGTTTTTGAAAAATGTCTGTGTGTGTGTATGTGTGTGTGTGTGTGTGTGTGTGTGTGTGTGTGTGTGTGTATGTCTGTTAGCACGATAGCGGCGAAGCCACTAAACGGATATGGATGAAACTTTGCATGAGGGTTTCTTTAGTGCTCCAGAAGATCTGAAAAGGTTTTGGTTGAGATCGGATTACGTTTGTTGCTGTTTTGGCACAACAAGTTGTTTATTTTATGATTACTTACAATTTGTAATCGAACCATTGAAAAGCAGTAAAAATTCCGATTTCAACGATATATAACACTTGCACTCTTTAGCTTTGGTTTCCGTGAAAAAAATTAAAAACCAAATAACACGCTTCTTGTGTAAAATATATTTTATAGTGGAACCACAGAATACAGTAACTGCACAGAGGCGAAGTCTTTGGCGGTTCCTTTCAGTTTTGATGGCTCGTTTTCTGTGACCTTGCGTACCAGTTGCGTCTACACCACGGTGTATTAAATAGGTGGTCCGGCACTTTCCTATTATAATAATGGCTTCGTAAGTGCATGGTTTCTATTTACTTTAATAGATGGCGCGAGCAATACGGTCCTACAATTACCTGAGCATGTGCATCGCATAACTAACATAACCTCAAATTTTAAGGTGTTTTCGTTTATTCTCATATTTAATGTTTGTAACCGAAATTTGAAACGTAGGTATAAATATTGTAGATGGACGGATTACGAGTGAATTAATAATACACCTACGTCACATTACGTCACAAATAAGAAAAATTCTTAGAAACTAGTGCAGATATCGACTTAACTATTGGAAGCATCCAATTAAAGTTTGAAACGTAGATGGAAATATTGTAGATGGATGGAATACGAGTGAATTAAAAATACACCTACGTTCTGATGACGTCGTAAAAGCGTAAAATTCTTATAACAGGCGAACTGATGATGATATCAAAAAAATATTTCTACAAGACGAGTCACGAAATTTTTTTTTTTTTAATTTCCAAGAAATATCAAATTTTCGGAGAAATGTCACTTTTCAGAAAAATGTCAGATTTTTAAAAAATGTCAAATTTTCAGGAAAACGTCAAATTTTCGGAGAAATGTCACTTTTCAGAAAAATGTCAAATTTTCGAAAAAATGTTGAATTTTCAGGGAAATGTCACTTTTCAGAAAAATGTCAAATTTTCAAAAAACGTCAAATTTTCGGAGAAATGTCACTTTTCAGAAAAATGTCAAATTTTCGAAAAAATGTTGAATTTTCAGGGAAATGTCACTTTTCAGAAAAATGTCAAATTTTCAAAAAACGTCGAAGAAATGTCACATTTCGGAAAAATACCAAATGTTTGAAAATTGTCAAATTTTCGGAGAGGTCATTTCAGAAAAATGTCAAATTTTCGAAAAAATGTCAAATTTTCGGAGAAATGTAACTTTTCAGAAAAATGTCAAATTTTCGAAAAAACGTCAAATTTTTGAAGAAATGTCACCTTTCAGAAAAATACCAAATGTTTGAAAATTGTCAAATTTTCGGAGTAATGTCATTTCAGGAAAATGTCAAATTTTCGAAAAAATGTCAAATTTTCAGAGAAATGTCACTTTTCAGAAAAATGTCAAAAATTCAGGAAAATGTCAAATTTTCGAAAAAACGTCAAATTTTCGAAGAAATGTCACCTTTCAGAAAAACGTCAAATGTTTGAAAATTGTCAAATTTTCGGAGTAATGTCACTTCAGAAAAATGTCAAATTTTCAGAAAAATGTCAAATTTTATTAAATGGACTCAAAGGAAAATTCCCAAAAAATACTACGGGTCCATTTGTGGTATAAGTTCTCTGCTAGTGTGTTAAAGCGTGCAGACTGTATGCTGAGTATTTTTGACGTGTCAGGTGTATCGAGAGATTACAAGTTTTTTCGATATTTATAAAGCCCACGGATGGTGTGAGAGTCCATCCTGAACCGCTTACAAGCTCTACAAGTGTAAGCAATCCCACCGGAACGCTTTCGGTGAGTTTTTTCCAATAAAACTTTAAAAGTGACAGTGACATATTTTAAAAACTATTTCCGCTGCTTCCGGCATACCGCCGGAAATTCTTCCGGCAACATAACCTAAAAATAGTACTACATAACCTAAAAACAATTTAAGACATTGGTACCAACCTAAACATTTTTCAAAAACCAAATTCCCCAGAGAAACATTGGAACCAAAAATTTGACAGCTATCACTTCCCCGACCGATTTAGTGAAAAATTGGTCGAGGCCAAAAGATAAAACAAAATATACCAACTCAAACTTAAACGATCCACCATGAACACTACCCTGGCTACATCTGGCAGGGAAGCTGTCCACCAAGAGTTATATGGTTTTTTCCAAAGATGGCCATCCCTGCCATCCATCCCATTACCAACGAACAGGTTTTTTCGTTTAGTTGTTTCCCGTATCAATAATCAAAATTATTAAGTGCTCTTGCCTACGAACGTTTTTATAGAATTGTGTTTATTTTCATATTAATTTTAGGGCCATGTGGACACATTATAATTTGAACCTAGTCTTTAAGCCTGCCTACAGAAGACAGGAGCTACTTTTCTATTTTTCTCCAAGCCAAACCGGACCTACCCCGTCCAGCTTCACACTCGCCACGGCGGTGTTCACCGTAGTTGTCTGGCTGGCCCCGGGCTAGGATCCGATGAAGCATATATTTGTATTAAAAACATTGAATAAAATATTAATGTTGTGCAGACTATAAATTTAACACTCAAGTTCTTAGGTCCAAATCCCACCGAACGCAAGACTTTTTTTCCCGTTGTAATACGAAAAAAATATTTCAACTTAATAAATATAATTAAATGAGATCGTTCATATTGTTTAGTGCTCTTTTCGGCTTCAAAGAATCACCGGGTGGGGAGGTTCCAGCCGCTTCCAGTAGCTGCCGATTTTTTTTAATTACTGGCTAATTACAGTAACAAAATGACGACGTTGTTATGAAAAAATGTGTGGACGCACATTGCTTCGGTCATAACTTCTTTGTTTTTTATGCTACAGAAACAAATAAAAAAATAGTTGAAAGCTTAACTAATAAGCTATAATTCTACCTATTAGAATCCTTGACGTAGGTGACGTTTCTGAGATATTTAACTCTCACTCTAAATAATTATCTTATGAACACTTAGATGCCAAATGTAAACTTAAATATCTCCGAAATTATTAATCCTACATCAATAAACAAAAAATATAATTAATTCCCAGTTTGTACTTTCAGTAATGCTTTTCGAGATACTTGACGAAAACCGTTTGGAAATACCCTTTTTTTTAAATCGCAATTTTGAAATCGTTATAACTTAAAAACTATCAATTTATGTGAAAAATTCCATAGAAACTTTCCTTCTTAAAACTTGATTCTACTTCAGCACCAATAAATATACATATATTTTTTAAGTGCCACCCCCTGAGAGGGGGGAACTTTTCTGTGAAGCATTTACTATTATACTGCCAAAAAAGAACGAAATCCGTTCAATATGAGATTATTCCGAAGTTTTGCATATTTTTTACCTCTAGGTACTGTACTATCTATTCTGTACACAGCACTGAGAGTTTCCTAATGTGAAACAGATTATGAATTATACATTCTGAATCTTACGTGCCTCATCAAGAGCTTCAATAGTCTTCATAAGTAAAATAGGCACCATAAACGTCTTTGAAAGGAGTAGAAGTTGCAGTTGGATGTAGCCTACTGCGATTACCTATTTTATTTTGTCCGAACATGGCACAAATTATTTTGACGGCAATATCTCAGTCAATTTTCATCATAGAACTTTTTTCACAGCTTACTTTAACGGATAGAATCTCTAATTTCTTTTCTCTGAAGCAATTCCTGTACCTATATCTCCTCAGAAAAAAGTTATAAGCGAAAATACAAAAAAAAATCGCGATTTTTTGGCACTTGTTGCAGATTTGTTCATGCTTACATTTAGTATAAAAAATTTCGAAGTTATTTCCATGGGAAATTCAATTTTCTACAAAAAAGTACTTTAATTTATTTGAATTTCTCTTGGTTTTTGAGTTATATTGAAAAAACAAAAAAACGCCCTTTTCACACAGTTCTCAAAAATGCGCCTCTAAATTGATTAGCATTTTGTGATTTTATCATATTTAGGTGACCAACAAGAGGATGAAACAATAAAAACCCTTTAACGCAATAGTTCCTTACTTCCTCTTTCTCCTACTTCCTACTTCCTCTATTTTTGTGCATAGTCCTAGTCAATAGCCTAGAAATAGACCGACGTTAAACAAATAAATTTCAAAAAAATAAATAAAGGTAGATTTATATTTTTGTAACCACTTAACATATGTTCATTACTGACATTTTTATTTAGCAGAGTCACGAATTGATTGCGGTTCTCTTCTTGCATTTAGCTATGTGTAAAATGAATTGAAGGGATTTTTGAAAACCACTTGAAAGATGAAATACCACTAGAATCTGAATCGTTAATGTATTTGTCTTTTGGACGATTAAATTCCTTTGCCACTCAAGTTATGAATAGAAATTGTTTCTATTCGAGAAAAGTGAGTGCATTTAATTTATGTAATATGTTTTTATCAATTTATATAACTTATCAGACGAGCAAATTCAATTTAAAAATTATCTTTTGCAACAGTACTCGAAATATTTGTAGCCTAATTTTTGGTTTGTTGCTAGTCAATTACCTTTGCGTCATTAACCGCTTGATTGTTATCATCAGGCGGAATACCTTTTTGGCATTCATATCTTCAAATATCAATTAATTAACTGTATAAATGCGAGGAATGAAAAGCATCGCTAAAAAAATAATAAAAAATCCGGAACTCTGCAGAAACTATAGTAAGAAGTTTTTAAGCAGGAATTTGAAGAAGGGAAGTTGTAAAAGAACGTGTGATGATAAGCATACTATTTCCTACTCTCGTAAAAGCAACCAAAATCCATAAAATGACGAAGAGTGTATCGCGCCCAATTTCTCCATAATTGAAAAATGAGGGTGTTACCTAATCTTCAATGGAATGTATATTTATAAATATTTGTCAAGTAATAAAACTGCTACATTTCCGTTAGTTATAATTGATCACGTGCAGTTTTTTGTTAGAATTAACCTTATAGTAGTATTGCCTAATCTTATCTTTACCTAATCATGTAATCTACATGAATAACATTACACTGAGACAGATCTCTTCTTAGTATTTGTGTTAAACTGGAGGCTATGCTCTACTTTACTATTAAATAGCCGTGACACCTGCACACTTATACAAGTGCAAAAAACGACATAGAAAATTGTTATAGTTACAAAATAAGTTTGATTTAAATCTGCTGATGAATACTCAGCTCACGATAGATGTGTACTATCGTACTATGTAAAAGGAAATAAAAATGTCATTCAAATACATTCCCGAAAGCACTTGGTAGTTTTGTTTTTTGTTTTATTAATACAATTTTCTATTTATTCATTTATTTTCATTCTAGAAATATCTAGTACTTCTACAGTAGCAAATAGAAAGAAGTGTATCTGATGTGAGCTTTGATATGATATTTAAAGTTAATTTATCTTGTATCTGTCATCACTTCAGCATTGAATGGTAGATATTTTCATTGTAGTAGTAGTGTAACTAAAGAAGTTCTGAATTCGGCTCATGAAATTGAAAAATCAGAACATTCTCTAAACAGTATTAATACTCTATATATATGCAGTTACGAAAATGAAGAGTATATGCATTTGATCAGTACGTTTCTAAAATCGAATATATCACACGTAGAAGAAAAATGTTCATATCATTAATTTGAAAATGTCCATCTGTCTGTCTGTCTATTCATCATGTTTCTTGTAAGCTTAATTACTTAATCCAAAAAAGTCCGATTATATTAAAATTTGGATAGTGAGTTAGCTTAAATAAAGGGAAAATCATATTGTTCTTAAAGAAAATCGGTCAGTAAGTGTAATAGTCATGAAACATTTTAAGAAGGAAAATGCACATAAAGAGTGTTTTAGCTTATAATCTTTGATTAGATTCTACAATCACAAAAGTTGTGATAGTATGCGGACGAATGTTTCGCTTATCAAGATGGCATCATTGGGAGATGATTAAAAATACAAGCATAGCAATTAAATTTTATCATTAGATTTCGTTCATTTTTGGGCAATTTAATAGTAAATGTATCAATGTATTAAGTAAGAGTTTCTATATTATGAAGGGGCTCGCTAATTTATAGCGGGTCGATACCACCCCTTTTCAGGAGTTTGGTATCTAAAAAAAAAAAAAAAAAAAAACGAAAACACTGGAGAGCTGAACAGCTAAAAGATAATCGAATTTTGAGAAGAAAGTGTTCTGTGGAACTTTAATTGATAACTTTTCAATTATAACGATTTGAAATTGGGATTTTAGCTTGAAAAGGAAGTATTTAAAAACGATTTTCGTCAAATAACCCGAAAAGTGTCACATTGAGTGAAAACAAGTCAGAGATAAATAAGAAAGCCACTAAATTGAGGATGAATTTCGTTTTTTTTTCTAATTTCTGCATAATTAATGGTTTCGGAGTTTAAATGTTAAATATCTCAGAGACTATAGCATACTTAGTCAAAAATGCTAACCACCAAAATGAAGGACAATTAATTAAATTAGGCTTTCAAATAATTTTTTCATTAACTCTATAGCATAGAAAACAAAGGAACTATGACACATCCATCAAAAGTTTAAGGACATTAACGATAATGTATCAGTCTTTAAACTGATTTTTTGTTTGTTTCAGTATCATGAGAAATAAAGAAGTTATAGCCGAAACAATGTCAGTTTTCACATTTCTTTCAACAAAATGTGGTCATTTTGTTATTGTAATTGACCAGGAATTAATTTATTTCTTCAAATATGCTGTTTTTCATTAATATATAGCATCACATAGATGCTAATTTTTTTTGTCCATTTAAAGCACTTGCTTTAGATAAAAATTCCATCCACCATAATGGTTGCCACCTTCGACTAGAAAGGATACGGCCTTAGAAGCGTTCAGCCATAATCCCACGGATGTTAGCTTCGTACCACCGCCCGCTTGAGCGAGTGCGTGAACCAAATGCCCGAACTTGCGGTTCCTCTCGTACTGAGCAGGATTGCTATCGCAACGACGAGTCATCAGTATGGTAAAACTAACCTATCTCACGACGGTCTAAACCCGATGCACGTCCCCTATTTGCGGGTTTTGCGACATTAAGCACCATTTTGACTTTTTTAAATTTTGGTTCAGATTCATAATCAGCGATCCCAAAAACATAAATATCTCACGTTTCGGAAATAAATCAGCAATACTTTTGCAAATATTAAATATCTAAATTTAAGGGTGGTTTTCACCCCTCGAGGGAAAGAGCAAGTGTAAGGACCATATAGAAACAATAGTAACCCATAAAGAAATATTATCATTACGTGTGAGATTATTCCGAAATTTTACATATTTTTTACCTCTATGTACTGTACTATATAACTATTATGCATCGGTGTAAAGGTGAAAGAAAGATAGATTTCTAAAAGGTGTGTAACTTTTGATCTTGACCCAGTGTATAAGTGTTGCACTTCTATTTTAATTTTATATTTCCTAAAGTCACTTATTTCTATGAAAAATGTGGTCAAAAAACATGAATATGAAGGATATGAATTTTGGTGAATGCGCCGGGTTGTAAAAAATCTGGTCGCATCGGTCACTAAGCGGATTTAATTGTTATTGATATGTGAGTAAGGATTACTATAAATAGACAACTCCATAAAAATCTAGATATCTAATACCCAATAAAAAAATTATGGATAGCAGAGATTTGTTTACTATTTTGATCGTATTCAGTATCAGAAACATTAAATGTTTCTACTAATTACTGTTCATTCAACATCGTTTTATACTCCGGTTAAATAGGAAAAATTAGAGGAAAAATACTGATAAAGTTTTGAAACTTGGCAGAGATATTTATGAAAGTCTACTGTTAAACATACTGAAAATACCCAACTATCTCTTGCGCTCAAGCTGCCATCTTGGAAAAATAGTGCTTCTATAGAATTCTTTGCTTATATATCGCCAACCATTAGCGATATCGAAATTATGCGCCCTATAAAAATAAAGCTTATAAAATTCTCTACAGAAAATGTAATATACAATTTTTCAGTATCTATTATTATAATCTTCGGAAGTGTTCGACACATTTCTTAAACCATAAATATCACTCGTAGAGAAAATAAAATTCATATTATTGTGTTAGTTCTAGAATTTCGAATAACTTTAAAATGTCCGTCGTACGCGTCTGTTTGTCAGTCTGTCTCCCTGTCCGACACGTTTTTGTGAGCACGATAACTTAAGAGAAAAAAGTCCGATTTGATTGAAATTTGAAAAATAAGTCATTGTTAGCTAGAGAAGGAACTGTGTTAATTTGAAAGAAATCTATCAGTAAAAATAAAGGTTATGAAACATTGTACGAAAAAAATTCTCGTGAAGAGTGTTTCAACACATTTGATTGGATTCTATAAACACAAAGATACTGCATAGTATACTAACCAACGTTTTAACAAATCAAGAAGGTATCATCGGAAGATTATTAAAATTGCAAGTATGGCACTTAAACCAACAATCTTATCAAAGATTACAGAATTCTTCACGTGTATTTTTTTCATAAAATGTTTCGTAACCTTTATATTTATTGATCCATTTATTTTCAAAATTAGTGGGCTTCTTTCTCTGGCTAAGAGTAACTTGTCCAAATTTCAATAAAACCCGACTTTTCTCTTTTAGGTCATTGTGCTTACAAGAAACGTAATGGACGGAGAGACAGGAAGACAGACGGACAGACGATCGGGCAGACATGGACATATGAGGAACCTTTTGAAAGTCATTAAGTAAGAATGTTATGACTAACACAATGATCTGATTTTATTCTCTCTACGAGCGATATTTACTACCGATCAAATGCAACATACTCTTCGTTTTCGTACTTGCGAAGAATATTTAATATTATATACGGAAAAAAAATACATATAACATTTCTTGTACAGAATTTTCTAAGCTTTATTTTTTATATGAAGATATCGCCACGATATTGCCAATTATTAGCGAGATATAAGCAAAAAAATTAGCCGGAGCACCATTTTTTCAAATGGCATGGTGGCTTGAGCGCAAGAGATAGAGCTGGGGACTTTTAGTATATTCAATACTAGACCTTAACAAACATATTTGCCAAGTTTCAAAACGTTATCAGTGTTTTTCGTCAAACGTTGAAATTTGTTCCTATTCGAATGGGGTACTAGAGTTTAGAACTTGGTAGTAATAACAGCAGTGGTAGTAATAACAGCAGTGGTAGTAAAAAATAGTGGTTAATTTGGCGATTACTAGTTCTGAAATAGTTTTTGCAATATGAATACTTTACAATTTAGCAAAATAAGCGAAGTAAAGAAGTGTTTAATTTGATATCAATGAAAAAAGTTTAATTTTTGTCGCCACAGATTTAATCGAAATCCTAAAGAAATGATTCCCAGATTAGAAGAAAATCAATTAATATTATCCTGTGCACCCGAAGCCATGCAAACAAAATTGCACACAAGTCCCTCTTAAAAATTATCGAGAGAACGAATTAATAATTTCTTTTTAAATGAAACCCCGATATGACCCTTTGATAGAGTCCCAAAAATGACCCCATAAAGATAAAAATAGAGTATTGCCTGTTTTTGACGTTATTATTTATTGCACACTCTACCGGGTGTATGTTCTTTTTTCGCTGAGCGCGCCAACGCTCAGTTTCGCTGATGAAGGTCATTTTTAAGGTTAATTCTGCAAGGAATCGGTTATAATGATAGCTTTTTGAAAAGTAACGATTCTCTAAATCTGCTTATCCTAAAAAAGTTTTAAATAAAAAAATGCTTCCATCCTTTATTTTTACTTCTTCCCAATATACTTGGTACCTATTTCAAGAGATAAAAAAATCCCGCTTACCATAATTAGCCCTTCAAATTCTTACATTTTATAGACGTAACCCTAGAAAAAATTCATATAGAATTTTACCTTCATATTAACATATTTTGTTTACACAAATATGTTGTGATAATGTTGTTTATTTGCAGAGACGTGGGGTGCCAAAAATGAAAATTTGAAAGTGCGCCGAATTAAAAAATTCTTTGGTCGCTTCACGACATATTGGAAAAAAAGGGCAAAAATTGCATAAATTGTTGCCCTAAAGGCAGCAATATGCAAAAAGTAGGTAATTCCATAATAAATAACGTGTATAAGTTGCGATATGCTATATTTTTTAACAATAATGTAGGCAGAAATATAAGATATTTATTTTTAAAACCTCCCAAGTAACACATAAAGTCGCGGGAACGTATCGGCGACTATAAAAGCCACGATAAAGTGGACCACTACCATAGGCTACCACGTCCATGCTACGTGGCAGCTACATAGCTGCCATTAAAATGGGGAAAAAGTTTTAGTCGCCGGGTAGTGTTTCGGGTAGTCCCGGCCTCTATAGATGTGATTATGTTTAGTTACTATAAAGGATCGGGGTAGTAGCGGGTACTACTTCGCGACTCGGCGGCCTAGTAACCGCTACGTAGCTGCCTAGTAACTGCCACTAGCACTTTTTAAAATAATAATGCGCAGTGAAATAATATACCAAAAAGATGTGTACTTTAGGTGCATGTTTAAAGTACTTCTTTAGCCATTTTTTCAAACGCAAGTTACTTTTTTGATATAAGTTGACATATTAAATGTCAAAATTTCACCGCGCCCTCAAAATAACCTTTTTTTGTAATTTTATGACAAAATAATTTAAAAAGGCAAAATTAAAAAATTTAAATATTTATTAGCTAAACATTTGGAATACTTTCAAAATCATTTTTCGTAAAAGTTTATGATAAGATATTAAATAACCATTGACTATTTTTGATTAAAACCATTTTTTTTTCTAAAAATTATAACAACTAATGGCCGTTTTTAACAAAGGTACCATAAAGTTAGGCCCTCCACCATAAAGTATAAGGGACTACCCCATTTTACCTTTAAAAGATCTGTGACTTTGATGACCCAATAACAACTATCCTGATGTGACTCTATAGTATCAGATTCTATTTTGGAACTGTAAAGTACCAACAGGAACTATTTCGCTACCCATCTTGCCACTAAAATGCCACGATACTTTAAAGTTCCAAGTGATGGTCACTGGAACTATTCTGGAACCTAGATTGCCTCTCTATGTACCCAGTTACTTTATTTAGGCATCTTAGTGGCCCTGGTGGGTGGCAGTAACTGATTCACTGGTAGTATATAGTTTTTGCCATTATAGAGTAACAATAAAATGATACTGCCTAGTTCCAGTAACTACCCAAATGTTACTTTGACTTTGGGTGTTTACAGTTCCAATAAATGGTATCGGTGTGGTAACAGTTACTTTAAAAGAACCATATAAAGTAGCAATATTAGTACCAGGGTGTACCTCAAAAACTAAGGCTTCGTAGCAAAACCGAAACCGAAAGGATTTGGTACCATGTGTGTTACTTGGATATGTTAGGTTACATGCAGGACCTTCGAGAGACAGCGCGGACCCCGGAATAAAAGGTTTTTCCGGGCCCCAACACTGTCAATATAGGTGGCGAGCTGCGGGGGGTCCGAGGGCAGGAGGTCACAGGAAGCGCCGCAAGGTCATTGTATTTTTCTATCCCTTTAAGTCCATGAAAGGCTGCATATATAAATTTAAAAATAAAATAGAAATACTTGTTAAAAATTCTTAAGTGCAAAACTATACTTGAGTGGGCCCGGGCCCTTAAAAGGGGCGTGGGTCTGAAAAATTTGCCCCTCCAGCCCCCCTCTCGTCGGGCCTGGTTACACGCCATTAGTATATCGCAGCAAGGGGGCAGAAATATCTCATGTAACTTATATACTGCCGTAAAACGCATTTCCTCTAGAGGAGGCGTTCGTCCTTGTCCTGTTTGGAGAGGCGGATTTTTACATGTATTATATAGGTTCTTGCACATTTAATGTACATTTTAGTTTAACTCAATAAATGGTATTATTTGAACTGTTGCATTAACTTTAAATCTAACCTCTCGGATGTGTTGGGTCGACACTGAATAACGGGATCCTCAAGGACCCGCACGTATGAAATTCAGAGCATTGATCAGATAGCTGAAGAGAGGGATTCTAAAAAGTAATTAGGATATCTTTAAGTGAAAAGATCTATTACAGTGCTATAACATAAGCTCAGCGCATCGTAAGAGGAAGCCAGTCATGAACAGAGAACAGTTGACAATCCACGGTAAGTACAGCTTTTACCTTTATCGTCTATTAAACATCTCAAAATCATATCGAATCCACCTGAAAGTGGAAGTAACCACACACAGTCAAGGGGGGACGGGGGAAGCGCAGCTGGTGCCCTTAATAAACAAAATAGTGTCACGTCTTTGAAACGAGCGTGGCAAGATCTACAATAACACGGTAAAAAGTTGAGATCAACTTATTGTTGCGTTTTTGGGTTAGAAAGAATTATACGAAGAAATAATTGTTTTGTTTATTAATTAGACGCTAAGAAATGGTCCGCGAGAACTCGTGACGGTGTTATATAATTATTTATAATGATTAAACTACTCGACGGATCATTGAGAAATTCAATTCATCTGATAAAATAGATGAAGCGATTAAAAAAAATGAAGTGGATCTGTTAAGAATTGCAACCTGTAGTGTTTGCGTACGTACAGACCAACTGACGGACACGTATAATTATTTTCAATAGCCATTTTAGAACTTGATAAAAGTTTACATTAGTTATCAATTTTTTTGTAAAATGTTCCCTTTTCAGAAAGCTATCAATAAAATCAGAATTGACTAGTTAAAAATTATTTTTATCGGCGGAACTGAGTGATGGCACGCTGAACGAGAATAGAGCAGCCATCCAGAGGGATGTGAAATTTTACAATGTTGTAGCAAAACAGAATAATATATTTTGTAGAGCAAAAAGTTGAATAATTCCTACAAGAATTTTTTTCTTTGGGGTTATCAGAATCATTAATTAAAATTTTCCACAAAACTATAATTGTCACTACAGCCGCCGCGCCATGTTGAAAAAATTGCAGTCAAAATAAACATTTCTCGATTATCTCCTTTCGTTTCAGTTCTACCTTAAAATTAGTTATTACCAATATGATAGTGAATGAATAGGCTGCAACTTTTATTTAAATAAGTTTTTCTTGGCAATAGTTTATAATTTATAGCGGCCAAAGAGGTCAATATTTGTATTTCACTGCAGTTTTTGCTTTTGTCTCCATCCCAATAAACAAATTTGTTTTATAATTGTCATTTCTACTACAATTTTGTTTTATTGCTATTTTATTGCATAGTTGTATAACATTTAAATTTTGCTTGTTGGGATTGCACCTACATAGTAATTTGTTATTACCTATATAAAATTTTCTAAAACTTTTATTTAATCAACCCTCTTTCACGGTGAATTGTTAAAAAATTATAGCAGCTCGAACTTGGAAAAATATGATTTTTTTTACAAGCTTTTATTTAACTTGCTTTGTATGTATGTTTGTTTGTTTAGTTCAAATCTTGCAAGTCAATTTTAAAACAGTTATCCCCAATCGATTGTGCTGAAATTTTGCATACACTTTTAGTTTGGATGACAATGCATGGTTAGCTAAGTGACGTCATTCTAAATCCAATATGGCGGACTCCCAAAGATGGCGGACCAGTTATTCTTTATGCATGATATGGGTATCAAATGAAAGAGTTTGCTGAGAAAATAAAATGAAGTCGCACTAAATTCAATATGGCAGACGCCCCAAGATGGCGGACAAATTTTTTTAGTTTTAACACTATAATTTGATCGTATAGTGTATTCGCTCATACGTTGCATTCTAAGAAATGGTGAAGGATCCGGTTTAAACTATAAGTTTTATATCGGATAAGAACGATGCAATGAATATATAAAACTAATTAAGGCGTAGCTAAAAATTTAAAAACTCGTTTAAAACAAAATTAAATGTAAACAAAACTTTTTTAAAAACAAGCTTTTATTATTTAGGTGTACTAAAACGAAAAAAAAAAAATTAAAAAAAATTAATTGTCTTAAAAGCTTATCGCGTGAATAGAAATAAAAAAACTTACTTAGGTACTTACAATCTCGGTCAAAAAAAATTAATGCCTGTATGAACTTCTCGCGCGCGACAAGCTTTTTAGATAATTATTTTTATTTTTATAATAAATAATAAATAATAAAAGCTTATTTTTAAAAAAAATTTTTTACATTTAATTTTATTGTAATTTAATGCTTTTTCTTGTTTACATGGTGGGAATAAAAATTACAAGGCATGAATTCGCTACGTTATGAATGTTTTAGAATGTTTTAGCCGCTGTAAATCGTAAAGTATTAATAATAATAGAGAAGAGTTGTTTAAAAAATGTTGCCGATTTTTTATACTCTACAATATTAGTAATGATTAGCCGTAGCGGTAGCAATATTTTTGTAAACAACTTTAATTCATGTTTGTGGCAACCCTGTGAACATTATAAGAGAAAAATATTTCTTGCAGGAATTATTCTCGGGTCAAATTGACTGTACTATAATTATTTACTTAAACAATTCGCAAAACACTAAAATGTTAACACACACTAGAATCTGACTAATTAATAAAAATTCGTGCAAGGGAAAATCGCTAATCAACCGTAATGAATACCAAAAATACACGGTACTCTATTTTTGCAATTATGGGATCATTTTTGAGACCCTACAAAAGTCACTTATAAGAATTTAATTCGTATTCTCTGGATAATTCTAAAGAGAGGATTCAGGTGCTATTTTTATTTCACGATTCTATCTTAAATTTAGGAAAAGTGCCTTTTTCTCATTAAGAGTACATGGGAAACTTCATGGTCTGAGAAGCACGTATTATTATTAATATATTTTTTTCAAAAAAAATTTGAACTTGATTTAATGAGCCACCCAAGAATTTAACCTAGTACAATATGGAGCGTTGTTTACAGAGTGATTTATTTAATACGAAGTGTATGAATGATGTATACATGAAAAAAAAACAATTTGATAAGATAAAACATAAGTAGTCTAGTCTACACTTACGTCGGTGGGTTAACGATGTTAAACAACTCCACAGGAGAAGTAGGGACCCTCCTAACAATCATTTTTTTCCCATCGGTCGATCCCATCCCCACAGATGCCCATGACCTTACGGATGCTGCATCCGAGTGATGTTTGGAAATGTGACTACCGGAATCGCTACCGGGCGGTTTAGCTTGAAGTTCGCTCATCAAATGATGGTAATTTTTCAACGACCTCACGCTGTTTTCCCGCCGAAAATTCGGACTGCTCGGGTGAGAAGCAAAGGAACTAATACTGAAATTCGGTGCGTCGGTGTGTCTTCCTATTTTCGACAGTTTCCTAAACGATTCCGCTGGTGATGGACAACTTTGGTTAATCAATGGTTCATTTTCGACTTTCTCCTTTTTCTCTTTAGTATCGATATCACAGACTTTTTTCTCTTTATCTTCATTTAATGGGAATACTTCAGTTTTCAATGTGCTGACTCTTTTGGCGGGTATGGTGGAATGTATTTCGGGCTTAATATCTTTCATTACTAAACCGGTTTCTTCTTCTGTTTTGTTGCTCGAAGCGTTAAACTGAAGATTACGTCCGAGCGGTTTGTTTTCTCCGTCAGTCTCCATCATTTTAGAAATGTGTGCAATTTCTTCCCACGCGGTTATTTAACACTATTTACAAGTTCACACAAATTCACCGTTGCCTGACATATTCAATTGCATTATCACTCGAGCGCTGATAACAGAAAAACCAAACAAACTGTGTTCATTCAAAAGTGAGCGCGTTTTCTAAATGAGCGAAGGCTGCTGTGACATGCCTCCCCGAATCGTGGCTACCACGAGACTAATGTTGTGTGTGAATTGTTTACTGCAATCTGAAAGTCCCACTCTCGTTATTGTAACTTGTATTACTTATATTCTTTACAAATTTTTATCTGGTTATAGTGATTATTTTTTATATATTTAGATTATCTGATTATATTAATCACGGTGAATTGATTGACGTGTACACTGTACTTATATCGTTATGTAATTTTTAAGTGTTGTACGATACGGGTATAAGTATTCGATTTTAATTCTTTTATTTATGACCTTAGACTTGAGCATCTAAAGCGTTGATCAAACCACATATTTGTCATGAATTCACTGTTACTCAATTCGAACGCGAGTTTTTTACACAATTGGTTTGTAATTGAAAAGTTAGTACCATATAGACAATTTAATGTACCTATTAAATATTAAAATAAAAGATTGCTTCTTTGCTTTCTTTCTACTAGAATTGAAAATCTCTTATTCTCTCTTTTTCATTGGACTGTTACTTCTAATCAAACTAATTTTTGGTTTCTCCTAATTAGAAATGTAAGAAACACCATTCTATTGGTGCACTTATCAGGTGGGCTGAGAAACATTAAAATTTTAATTTAGGAATGGTCTAGTTTCTAATTTGTTACTATGTATCTAAAACTAATTCGGGTTTTAGCCAAATTGGTTGATATTTAACCGGCCCCCCATGACGGTGAAAATGAAAGAAAATGCCAAATTTTCGATTTCTAACATTTTTCAAATCGACATTAATTTTTTTTTTTTAATGACTACCGATGTCAAAACGTGTGTGGAAAAGGTTTTCCGAATAAAATATTTTTCAGTTCCATGGCAATTAGAATGAGTGACCAAAAGTAGGCCAAAAATTCCATTTTCTAGCCCTCGAATTTTGTTTCAAACTAAGTGCTAAATTATTATTAATAATGAGAACATTCTGAATACAAAATTTCAAGATGAGCATATGTTTGGTTTTTGAGATATGATATGAAGTTGTAATATGCGTGATGCTATCAAAAAATACACAGAGTCACAAAAAATAAATACTCCTCAACTATGGCAGAGCAATCAAAATATTCTTAGTATTTTTCGATGCAGAATTCATATCTAATATCGACGAATCCGTATATCCATTGATTCATTCAAAAGGGCCAAACACATTTCCTATAAAAGGATGAAAATAGGGAAAAATAATGCTATTGAGTTATAGAGCTTCCATGAAGAGAAATATAATATAAGTCTATTGGCTGAATGCATGAACGAAGTTGTTGACTAGGGCTACATTCACTATTTTTTCCCTGACTCAAGTTCATAATTCAAGATAAGGGGTAGTTTTTTTACCCTGTAATGAATTATTTTCGTGTACTAGGTCATAACAGATTTATGGTTCATTCCTATTAATAAAGCTTAGAAGGTTCAAGCTTTTTCACCGGTTATTGGAGCTTTTATGCAGTTTTGTATAATATTAGGGTACTTTTCACCCTCTTAAGAGTGTGTCTCAATTACTTTGTGTAAGCCCTAGTCAACATCTTCATTCATGCATTCAGCCAATAGATTTATGCTATATTTCTGTTCAATAGCATTATTTTTAACTATTTTCATCCTTTTATAGGTGATGTTTTTGGCCCTTCTGAATGAATCAATGGATATACGGATTCGTCGATATTAGATATGACTTCTGCGTCGAAAAGTACTAAGAATATCTTGATTGCTCTGCCATAGCTGATGAGTATTTATTTTTTGTAGGGCTGTGTATTTTTTGACAGCATCAAGCATATCATAATTTCAATCCCTCATATCTCAAAAACCAAACATATGTTCATCTTAAAATTTTGTATTCAGAATGTTCTCATTATTAACAATAATTTAGCACTTAGTTTGAAACAAAATTCGAGGGCTAGAACATGGGCGATTTTTGGGGTCACTTTGTCTCAGAAAACATGATTTTCATGAAATTCTACTTTTTAAAAAGAAGAAGGTTCTCAATATAACCCTTAAATACGTTTTCTTATATATTTTTAATCATTATTCTGGATTAGCTCAAGGATGGAATTTTGCAGAGTGAGAGGGAAATATACGTTTATTTTCGATTTATTATAAATATTTAAAAACCGAACAGTCTAATCTTTAAAGCTGTTTTAGACACTTGCTATTATGTTAGCGAATACAACCATATATATTTTTATTGTAAATTTCTGTTGTATTTGAATGTTGCAGTTTGTCAGTGAAAATAGTTCTTAATTTCATTATTAGACCATGGCATTTAACTATATACAAAATTTGTGATAAAAACTGTATTTAGTTGTATTCCTTAGAGCAATGGGAAGTATCTGAAACTATTTTAACGATTATACGATTTATGATTCTTTAAATATTTATAGTAAACCGAAAATAATCGCATATTTTCCTCCCACTCTGCAAAATCCTATCCTAAGGATATGTATGTATTACGACTTCTTGATTACAAAAAAAATATTTGCACCCAAAAATTCCTGGTGCGTCAAAAGTTATACAGTAGTGCCGCGATAATCCGATCCCGCGTTAATCCGGATGCTTCTATATTCCGGATTGCCTCTTTGTCCTCTTGGAATACTCTGTAATCCGGATTTTACTTGATTCTGTGATCCGAATTCATTCAGGTGAGTCTTCTTTCCATAAAATAGGTAGGAGCAAATATTAAATTCTGCAGGTTTTAACTTGTCTTTTTGCAAGAGCGTTTGAGTGAATAGTTCTTACATGCCTGCTGGCTTTACAGTGGGCTACAGAGAATGACATTCTTTTAACCTTTTCGCTGCACAATTACTTTTCAATGCTGTAACGGCCGTGCGGCACTTTTTGGACCGTCACCACTTATTTATACAATAAATACACTGCAATTCCCTCTCACAGAAACCTGTTGGTTTAAAGCCCGCCCACATTACCTTGAATGAGGGGCGTCGCTCTGCTGGAATTGGCCCGTAAATATCTGCTGACTTATTGTATGTATACGGCGATAGCAGCCTACCACGGCAAACAGTTTCTTTAAGGACGAAAAACGTATATGTACGCCCAGAGCAGTTTTGAACGAAACGTACTTATACGTCTGGAGCAGTTAAAAGGTTAAAAGATATTATGACGCTCCAAAATCTCAAGGAATTGCTTTTGGAAAACAACAACATATGAGTCATCAGAGTAAAATCACTAACTTTTTTCAGTCGGTGCCGAAAATTGTAAAAGGTTAATACACAGTATTTCGTTTTCGTGGTATACGATCTTCTCTTTTATTTGTCTTGTTTTTTATATAAATACAGTTCTTAAATACAGCCTTTTATTTATTTTTTTGCAATTTTAAAAGCTGAATTTTAAAATGTCTTGATAATCCGGATTATTCTGGTTTTAATTAATCCGGATTATCGTGGCACTACTGTATGCACTTTTTTGATCCGTTTTTATGGATTTTCTACTTATCTGCTTAATATATCTTGTACTGGTAACCGAATGGGAATTTTAAAAATATGGGCTTATTTGAAATAAAATCCTCAAAAAATATAGACCTTCCGAAATATAAGAGGTTAATTTTGGAAAAAAATAGAGAAAACAAAAAATGGCCGAAAAAATTAAAATTGAACATCTTTCGATAAGAAGGAGTAATTTCACTAAAGTTGGCAAAAATAAAACTCATCTATGGTCAAATACAATGCACCAAACACGGATGCTGAAAGTCAAATAGAACGGTCAAAGATGGCGACGAAATCAAATTTTTAATTCTTCGTCAAGTATCAAGAAGGCATAGTGCGTCACTTTTTCTTCTTTTGATTGTAGGTTTTTTTTAGGTACTTTAGTGGAATAAAGTCCAATTTTTTTTATTTTTAAAAAAAGTGCATTTTTATAATTTTCAAAAATGCATGTCTTTCAGTTCAGAAGTTATTGGCCTGTTGAAGGAACCAGAAGTTAAGTTAGAAGAACCGCTTTCTGCAACGATTATGGAAAAAGGTTCCGGGTGAAACCGAAACGACCACAGATGACGAGAGTAGAGTGACTGAAAAAAAAAACTTAATTGACTTGTTTTAATTATAGTATGTTTAAATAGAATCATAAATTATTGACCTGTTTAAATTTGAAATAAATGTTTGTAAAAAGTGAGTTTGTAGTGTTGCCTTCAAAACTACCCCTGACCTCCTAAATTCTATCAATTCCTTTTCATGTTTTGAATTCTGTATTATTATTTTAAATAATGAAAATAAGGTCACACTCAAAAAACCTTACAGACATAGGGAACATAATGCTCCCGATCCATGTTTCTTAAGTGGTTCAAAAACATTTCAAGGAAAAAAAAATAGTTCCGTTTTGAGTTGAATTCGGACTACTGTGCATTCGATGGAGAATGTTTTAACGATTTAGCGTAAACAAAAATGACGTTGATAGATAGCTCTCTTGGTTTTAAAATCGTGTGTAAAGTAGTGACTGACTGCAGGGTGTACGTTTTGGCTACGTATTTTGATGCGCCACGCAATGAGAATGCGTGAAGTAACTTGAAATTGGTCTAAAATTGTAAAAGTGAAATATGAAGGGCATTGTTAACTCAGTTTCCTCATGTTCCCAAGTGTTGAGTGACACGCTGATAACCAGGCCAGCCTTGTTAGACTGGAAAATTTACGACTTGTACAGACAAATAATTATATTGTACTACTTTCTACAACTGACTCATCCAGAGGTATACTTTTGAGTCAAATCCCCCGGAAAACATAAAACTTACGACCCAACATAGCGCAGGAGTTAGTCAGGGTAGTTCACTTGCAAAAGGCACAGAGCTGGAAAATTTACAACTTATTGATCTGGAATATAACGTTCTTGACCAAGAACAAATTTAACGAGGACTTTGGTAATGAGCAACCCCAAGAACAAGCACCAGAAAATGTCTTATGGGGAAGCCATACACTAGAGGCCCTATCAAAACACAATAATCAGAATAGGCAGCGAGTGCAGAAGAAGTGTACTGTATACTCGAGGGTAAGGCAAACTCAGCAGAAGGCAAGCTACTTCTACGTGAACTGTGGACCTCGTGCAGTTTTGGAGACACAGGCAATGTAAATATCATTCAAAAGAATGAATATAAAATTTTACCGATGCGACGTACTGAAAGGATAAATGTGGCAAAGGCGCGTAGCGTCTATAGGTAATTACGTGGCAAAAAATAGTAAAAATGGACAAGGCCGGTTTCTCGAATAAAACAAATTTGGATTCATCCAGCGGCTCGTCAATTGGACGAGTGCGAATAATCGGTAGAAAGAAATAGTAGGAAAAACAAATGCAGTTTTTTTAAATTACAAAGTTATAGAGAACCGCCTTGTGCATAAAAAAGACAAATAGCCATTTTGCCAAAAAGTCGCTCGAAGGCGAACTTGTGTCACATCCCCTATATTGAACCTATATGAGGACCGGTACGTCGCGAGACTGACAGAAAGTTGTAAACTTATATATAGTTGAATTCATATTGAACTCTGTTTTCGTAAATGATATAATCACGATAAAGAACCTTGAAGCTAATCATAAATGACCCAAATTTTTTTAAGTAAAATATTTTTATACTATTTCAAGTCAACCACAAAAAAAACCAAAAATGCTTTCATCAATTTCTAGGGAAACTGTGTGAATCTTTTCTACCAAATCGATTGTTAGCGCACTCTCTCCATTGCATGGTAGCATTATAAAAACTCTCTAGAAGAGGCGGTCGACCTTGCCCTACTTGAGGGAGGCGACTCTATTCAAATTATATAGGATATTACATAATGTTATTGGATTTATTTTAAACCTAAACAATAAATGATATTATTTGAACGTTTGCATTTTATTGGTTGTATGACTTGGGTGTCTCAGGACCGCTGAAGTTTGAATCTCAATACCTCGGTCACATTACGGAAGCTCGAGAGGGATTTTTTTTTCAAAACAATTCAGAGATTTTTAAGCATAAAATCCATTACCATTAGGTAAATAAGTAAAATTGCATCGAGAGAAAGACCATGGTTAAAAATATACGGTGAGTGCAGCCTTAGCCTATTTCTTATCTGTCAAATATCTCTTATCTATAACTCGTCTGGGAGTGAAAGACCACATAAGAACAGGGGAGAACGTGACTGGCCCCCTTAATAAATAAATTGCTGCCACGCCACTCAGACACTGTGTGCTAGGTTCTTCTATATACTCCACCAACAGGAATGGAATATCTTTCTTGTCATATTCAGAATGGAATTCCTGCATAATTATTTTTATCCACGACTATCGTATAATCCATATACATGCAACAACTGACTAATAATGGTAGTCATAATTCCAAACTAACGTATTAGGAACATAATCTAATTATAACGCACCTTTGACCAATCAGGAACTATCAATTTTTATAATCAACGGGCGAGTCCATGTTTTCGTTTGACGTTTAAAACGTCAAACAAAGTCTTACTGTGAACTAACTTTATTTTTTCACTTTTAAACTATTAAAAAGGTTAAAATAGTCGTGGACAAATAATAGTATTCTACTCGCGTATAATGGCTATTACATGCTCGGATGGTTTACGACACTTGCATTCGGCTCGTGCCATAAACATCACCCTCGGGAGTAGCAGCCATCATTATACCCTCGGTGAATAATGTACTATTCTTTCTTATTTTTGCTAAAGTAGAATTATTTTGTTTTAAGTTTTTGTCAAAGAAAAGCTCTGATGTTATTAATTTAATTTTTTATGTTTTATTTTCGTTTATATTTGCGCACGAATATATTGCGTACTGTCGGAAGTAACCAGTACTGCTAGAAAGACTGACTATGGTAAAAACGCTTGAAAAGTGCGCCCTGCCTGCAGGACTTACAGATCTGAAGGTCCGTGTACAAAACTACTTCTGGAAGCGCTTCCAGCATGACAAAAAAAGTCTTGTCCTAAGGTTTTCATCTAACTTCTCTGAAGTGTTCTAACGCGCTGAAGCCCAATTTCGTACAAAAAAAAATTCCATCCTGTCAGTTTTTGTGTACCACACCTTCTATCCCCTAAAATGGGCAAAAAAAGGTCTTGTCCTACTGTCCTGATCAAACGTTTCTGATCCAGATTTTGGACAAAAAACAAAAATTCTATCTTGTTACTCTTCATCTACCATCCCCTAAAAAGGGAAAAAAAAGATTTAAGGGATTTCTAAAAAATCTATCTTAAACTGTAAAGTATGGCTCAGTGGTAATCCCATAATAATTTCGTCAAGCTACGCCTAGTATAAAGTGAACAAAAACTGCAAATAAATTTTTTTTAATAATAAGAAAAATAGTTTTGAGATAAAAAATTAAAATTTAGTCAGAATTGCATTAAAATTGATAGCTGGTTATTTTATGAGTAGCTGATACCGAATCCGTTGTCAAAGTATAAGGATTCAAAATGGCGAATTTAATGTGGTTACAATAACAATTGCAATATTTTTGCTTTACGTGAAATTTGTGATACATAGTGATTTTAGGATTCTCTGAACGAGCCTGACGTTATAGCTTAAAAATTCAAAACGATGAATATTTTCTTTCTCTGTGTAGAAGCTAAATAAAGGGACCACCAAAAAGAGTGAAAAATATTTTGAAAAAAAAATTGAACCGCCAAAAAAGGTAGCTAAAAATTATGAAATAAAATTTCACCGCCCGCGCCGCCCAGTTCATTGAACTTATTACCTAATATCGATATTGGGGTCGGTCTAAAAATGAACAAACAACGAATTCAAACGTATTTTTAACCGGCTTCAATAACGATATTAGGTAATAAATGTCAACGAAATCGGGCGACGCGCAACGCCGCGCCGACGCACACTGGTCCCAAATTGAGTTTTTTTGTTAAAAAATGGCTAGAGAGCGCAAATATTGTCGGAAATGAACGATTTTTTTTTAATTAAAGCTTAAAAAACCGCACAAATCCTCGGTCTCCGAGTTTGGAAAAAGAATTCCTTTTTTATTATATTAAGTTAAAGGCCAAGAAAAAAATGGCTAGAGAGCGCAAATCTTGTCGAAAATGAACAATTTTTTTTTTTAATTAAAGCTTACCGAAATTCCAACAAATCCTCGAAGCCCGAATTGTGAAAAAAAATTCCTCTTTTATTACATTAAGGTAAAAGCCAAAACATTTATTTTTTTTTAGCCTTAACTTAATATAATAAAAAAGGAACATTTTTTTCAAAATTTGGGCTCCGAATATTTGTTGGAAATTCGATAAGTTTTAATGTAAAAAAAAAATTGTTCATTTCCGACCAGATTGCGCTCTCTATCCATTCTCCTTTTTTGGTCTTTAACTTAATATAACAAAAAAGGACATTTTTTTTTTCAAAATTCGGGCTCCGGGAATTTGTTGCAATTTCTTTAAGCTTTAATTTAAAAAAAAATCGTTCATTTCCGACAAGATTTGCGCTCTCTAGCCATTTTTGAACCAAAAAACTCAATTTGGGACCACTGTGCGACGGAGAGATTTTATTTCAAATTTTAAGTGACCCTTATTGAAGGCGGTTCAATTATTTTTTCATAGATTTTTAGGGACAAATTTTCAATTTCTATAGAACCAGAAAATATTTTATTGGGAAAACTTATAAAATAATTTCAAATGTCGATTGGAAAAATATTAAAAATCGAAAAGTTGACCTTTTTTTTAATTTTCAATGCCATTGACGCCCGGCTAAATATTAACCAATTCAGCTAAAAATTTGTCCGAATTAGATTTAGATACATTAGTAACAAATTTGAAACTAGGCCATCGCAAATTCAAATTTCAATATTGTTTGACCCACGTTAGCACCTTTACTAAATCAAATATCATTAATACCATATTCATTGGTTTTCTTGCTTGATCCGCCGAAAATTCATTTAAAAGAAACTGATTTAAAAAAACATTGTTGAATTTATTAATTGATGGAAGGCTTGCATACTTTTGTAATATAAACAAATTAATGAGAATTAGATTTATTGTCGTTGTGGTTATTAAATGTTTATTTAAAGAATTATAATATTTCAAAAGAGTAATAATAAAATATTAAACATGGCAAGTGAATAATAAACAATTAGCAATCCGACCTCACAATAGTATTAAGGAAATGCATGTGAATTGCTAGAGAACTAACTTGCAGAAAAAAGAACAATAACAACACTAATAATAATAATAGTAATAATAATAGTACCTTTATTTGCCCAACAGATTACACCCAACTATGGGATAATGAATTACACAAAAACAACGATAATAAATGACACTTTGGGTATATTTAATCTAAAGGACACCGCACGTTTTATAGGTAAATTGGTGGTCTGTCAAATTTGATGAATTTTTGATATGTTGTAGTTCAACTGATTCTTAACAATAAGTTCCTTTGGCAAAACTTCAAATTATGGATAGTTTCTCCGATAGATGGCTCCGAAGACTGGATCTGGTGGACCGACCCCTCGATACTGTATCAACGATTTCTCAAAACGTATTGCTGGTATTGAAATGATAACTGCTGGAAATGAATAACCAGACTATTCACCATTATTTGGTCTTAGATTAATGTGCCTGAAACGCACAAAAACGAACAAAATTTTCAAAAAATGTTTCCACGCCATAACGGTAAAACTTTGTTACCTCTCACTTCCTTCAAATAGGTATGACAGACATTTTCGGTTGTCATACCAGGATTTTCTGAAATAGCCTGTTTCCTAAAAAATGTTCTAATTTAAATCAATTTCCGCGAAAACGGTAAAACATTGTTTTTTCAATGATAATTAATTTAATTAAAAATATTTCCGGCAAGAAAAACCTCGTCATACCGGGCTCAATGGTTCGCTACAGTCAATTTTTACTAGAATTTTTCAAATCCGCTATGGCGGTACTTTCGATGTCACGGGCTCCGGACTATCATATATTACCCGAAATTCTAGATTTATTATTTTTTTACTGAACGAACGACGGACATTGCTTGAATATTTGATATATTATAAGCTTTGATGCCTTGTCAATTTGATATTTAACTTGTGCTCTTAAACGCTGCAGATGGAAAAGAACGTTTATATTCTAGGAAATAGCGTGCAAATTCGACGACGAATGGTTACCGTCTGCCAGTCGGTAATCGGAGAGACCAAGTACAATTTTTTTTCTCTTTGGAACTTCTTCGTATGGTGGGGGGATAGGGAGGGAGGGGAACTTTTTTTCGATCGAATGGTTACCGATATCTGGCCGCATAGAGTTAGTATATGTACTTCTCATACACCAATTACGCTGACAGATGAAACTTCCGGTAAGCGCGCGGTAACCAGAAATTAAAAAAAAAAAATTCAGTTACCGGTCCAAATTTGGCGCAAAATTTTTGTTTCGGTGTGTACAGTACTGGATTGTAGTGGCAGACATTTCTGTCGGTCGGTTTTTGCGTAATTTGCGATCAAAGTGGCGAAAAATGGACCAAAACTTTAAATTTTGACAAAAAATATCTAAAATTGAAAAAAACGTCTGCCCAACCAGTTTATGGTTCACAAGGTACTAAAGAACACTAGTCTCGGCTGGCAGACATTTTTTCCAAATTTAACCCCCCCTAAACCACTCTTTGAAGGGTTAATTCTTTTTTTTTTCAGTTTTCCGTGTCTCCATTTTTTTTTTAAATTAATATAAAGAAACGTCCTTTGAATATGTTATTACAGCAGGAAATACGAAGAATTTGAGCTTTTGATCATCTTGATCCGTTCATAATTAATAGAGTTATTAACAAAAAAAAAACAACTATTATTCAATCGTGCTCTAATAGGACTGCCATTTTTTGGTGTCTAAAAATCAATAAAGGATGGAATTTCTGTTTATTTCAATGGTTTCTCAGTGTTTTTGATTTTTCAAATCAGCCGCCGAGCGTTTCGATTTCAGCCTCAAGCGGACAGTGGCACTCACTGCACTGCTAGCCCCCCACCACCTCTACCAGCAGTCTCGCTAAGCCGTTACAAAAATGATAACAATAATAATAATAATAGCCTTAAGCTCCGGATGATATTGAGTCCGTTGTGGGAAATGAGAAGTGTCTAATTTATTGGAACAACTCGTTTCCCACCGTCAGGCAAATACAAGCCAACAAGCCTGACGTAGTTCTCCTCGACCATCAACTCAAGACAATGTTCGTCGTGGAGTTCTCGGCTTCCGCAGAAAACAACATTGTCTTGAAGGAGGAGGAAAAACGGACAAAATATCGAGATTTGCTCTTCGAACTCCGCAGACTGTATCTAGATCATACTGTTAAGATAGTGGTACTGATTATAGGAACGAGACACACACTGCTTTCGGAACTGAAGAAGAAGGCCATCATCCGCGGTTCATTACGTCTGCTCAGGGCACACGATTCTCGGACCCAGTAGTCACTTACCCCATGAGCGTGGGGAGTGGCTACCGGTACTACCAGCTCCTCTCTGTGAGGATCGGAGCCACAGAGTAGGGTGACTGGCTTTTATTAAATTTAAAAAAATATATAATAATAATGATGGAATAAGGCCTTCGCTGCTCTCGGAATTAAAGGCCATACCAGCCTGCCAAAAGTCAGCCGAATGGTTAGCAGTCCAATGCAGAAGGCAGTTATCCTCCCTCCATTTGCTTAGGGCACATGAGTCTGGAATCTACAATCACTGACCCTGCGGGATGCGGGGAGTGGCTGTGGATAATTCGCTGGCGCTTCTCTCGTCGGAGACACGGGAGAACTGTCCAGAATCGCGTGCGCGAAAAAAATAATAATAATAATAATAATAAAATTAACTCGAATTACATACATTGAAAAAATGACATTGAAATAAAAATATATTGAAAGTTTTTCTAAAGTTTATTTTATATAACAAACGTTAAAAATCTTCATCTTCATCTTCAACTATGTAACTATCAAAATCGGGGTTTTCGTCTTCGTCAAACATGTTCTCGTCGTTGAGTTCTTCATTTCTTCCCATGAACATATCAAAATTGTCGCTTCACTAACTAAAAGTTAATTTTTGTAGTTATAAAATGACGCCTTTTTATTAACATCAGTTCCTTACACTGTAAAGTTCTTCTTTTGTCAGGTTTTTCATTTTTGGCATATCTTTGACATTTTTAGCAATCAAAAGCAAATGAATTTGTCAAAATTAGCATCAATAATGTAATAGATGCCATTTGTGTTTGCTGGTAGACTAGCTGGTGGACTAGCAGCGCAGTGAGTGCCACTGTTAGCTTGAGATAAAAAGAAAATGATACTTGCATATCATAATTCCATCCTTTATTGATTTTTAGAAACCAAAAAATACAGTTCAATTAGAGCACGATTGAAAAATACTTGTTTTTTTTTTTGTTAATAACTCTATTAATTGAAGAGCTAAGTGGATAAAGGTGTTATGTCACAAAAACACGCTATTGAGTAATTTAACTCGAAAGTTCTTAGGCAAGAACTTTTTTGTTATAACGACTACATAGTTTGCATTTTGCGATGATATTGACATTTGATGTACTTTTCAGAGACAAATAACTAAAGTTGTCAGTTGTCATTATTTTCGAAGATTGTAAAAAATGACATAATGTACATAACACCTTTATCCGTTCATAAGTTTCTCTGAAATGAATAAGGAATTAGTGAATAAAAGTGTTAAGAAATTAAACATATTTTATTATTATTAAAACATTGTACAATTTTTAAGTAGTCAGACAGTTCTACGGTTTTGAGCCACAGGTTGGTCATTTCCAAGTATGTTCTGATAATACGGCCTGTATCTTACTTTATGAATGGTAATTGTTCTTTAAGATTGGCCAGTTTTTCTACACTTAGACTGCCCTTGTTTTCATTAAACACCGTTAGAGCAATACCGTCGGGATTTATCTATTGCGTATTCCTTTTCTTTAAAATATCGACTTTGTAAAATGGAGTCATTTCATCTAGTGATGTCTTATAATAGTAGCACCCATAGGTGTCTACATGTATCCATTTTATACCGTCGCGAAAATAAACCTTCTCATTGTTCAAGTTTTTCTTCCTGTTGAGTTTTGAGGCAATTTCATCAATACCTTTGAAATGGTTCTTCATATCTATGATAACGGCGTCTTTGGGGGTTCTCAAAATTTCTCGATACTGGTCCGCAACGTAGATATTTTGATGTTTCCTTAAAATTTTCTCGACTCTGCCAAAGTCTCTGTCTGAATGTCCTACCTCCGAAAATTTATGGTCGATAACTTTAAATTCTCTCTTTAAAATCAAACTGGTAAAGTGTAATGATATTGAAGTTTTTATTTTGTCTACCACGGGAGTCGGACCATATTATAATGTGATCTATCTTTACTTGGAAATATTCGTTGTAAATTTGTGAAAAGGCTAGCAATTTCTATGCTTCCACGGCTGGCCATATCTTCAGTCCATGTGAAAAAGAACGCTTTTTTCCAGTATTCCTCAATGTATGTATGCCAAGGTTGTAAAACCACATTTAACGAAGGTAAAATGCTTTCGATATACCTAATTTTGGCAGCGGTATGGTTTGTTGAAGATCTAAAGTAAGACAGCAAATCGTACTATCTTCTGTAACTTTTTCTCTGTCACGCTTTTGTTGTTCGAAAGCTGCTTTGTGATTTTCTTCGCATTCTTTAGTATTATTTCCAGTATCACATTTGGGAAAAATGTGAGTCATTTCATGATCTCAATTAAACAATTTTGAATACCATGGGCGTAATTTCAGCATTTTTATTGAGTAGGCATTCAGCATTTTTTATTAGGTAGGCAGGGATTTTTCACAGATAACCCAATAGATGGAAGCATAGCGAACCCTGTAATTCTTAAACGATAACCCTATAACCCAAATGACCTTTGACTTGATTGGCGTAATTATCATACTTATTATTTTTTCCGCAAAACTGTCGGAATTCGCCAGATTTGCCTCAAACAATTCAATGCTCTTTCAAAATATTGGGTGGGCAGTTATAAGATATAGCAGGTATAAATGCGTTTACAGCAATTAGATACTCAAGTGTACACATACCATATCGAAATTGAACGAAATGAATATAGATTAATACACTATAAGCACTATTCCCAAATAACAGCCAATTTATAAACATCTTACCTGATTCATAAAATTGTTTATTCTTTGCCATTTGTAGTATCAGTTTACTACGACTGACCATTTTCACTATAATAGTAAGAAACACTTAACACAACTTGTCACATTACTGTTAATATAACATAACTTTAAAAGCAAAGTGTCTTGGATTAAAACAATTTAATATCGCACAGTAATGGATAAACGTGGTATGTGATCATGACACCTTTATCCATTAAATTATATAAAAACCTTATGTAGATAACACCTTTTTCAAACATTAGAACGCATTTAGGAAAGGTTTATTATCCCAAAAACTTATTGAAATGATAGATTATAAGTTAAAATAGTTGTCGGCATAGAAATCTCAAAATTTTCAAAAATGTCACATAACACCTTTATCCACTTAGCTCTTCAATTATGAACGGATCAAGATGATCAAAAGCTCAAATTCTTCGTATTTACTGCTGTAATAACATATCCAATGGACATTTCTTTATATTAATTAAAAAAATGGAGACACGGAAAACTGAAAAAAAAAATGTAACCCTTCAAAGAGTGGTTTGAGGGGTTAAATTTGGAAAAAATGTCTGCCAGACGAGGTTAGTGTTCTTTAGTACCTTGTGAACCATAAACTGGCTGGGCTGACTTTTTTCAATTTTAGATATTTTTTGTCAAAATTTAAAGTTTTGGTCCATTTTTCGCCACTTTGATCGCAAATTACGCAAAAACCGACCGACAGAAATGTCTGCCACTACAGTCCAGTACCGTACACATTGAAACAAAAATTTTGCGCCAAATTTGGTGGAGTAACAAAAATTTTTTTTTTAATTTCCGGTTACCGCGCGCCGACCGGAAGTTTCGTCTGTCAGCGTAATTGGGGTATGAGAAGTACATATACTAACTACCTATGCGGCCAGATATCGGTAACCATTCGATCGAAAAAAAAAGTCGCCCTCCCTCCCTATCCCCCACCATACCAAAAAGTTCCAGAGAGAAAAAAAATTTGTACTTATATGGTCTCGCCGATTATCGACTGGCAGACGGTAACCATTCGTCGTCGAATTTGCACGCTATTTCCTAGACCATTATATTTTTTATATTTTTCAATATGCTTGGATCTGTTACGAATATCTTTTTTATTATTTCGGAAGTGTACCATTTAAGACAGTTTCTTTTACAATTTCTAAAAAGAGACACTTAGAAGAGGTCGACAGCCTCGGTAACATCGATTTTAAATCTGACCAGTTAATTTATCAGCGGGAAGGCTGGTATAAATCGGTGGTAAATATTGAAAATGAATTAATAGTGATGGATGATAGCTATCTTCATTTGCAACTAGTACCTGCACAATATCACATTTTATGTTAAAAAAACAGGATCTAATAAACAACGATAAGTTAGCTACATCGTTATGTGGATCTAAATTATGTAGAAGGCATGAAATGTTTAAGTATTCTCATCTTGTGGTCAATATAGTAATACATCGAAGCCACCTAATAAGATTAATTTTGTTCATATAAATTGTATAAAAATTCAAATTCTTCAAATCAAAGACATTGTGGCCAATCTTTGGTGGTACGGCACTGTAACTCTGTCGCCTAAAACGTATTGTGTGGCGCATATGCTGGTCGCACTGTCTATCGTGTACTAGGTTCGAGCCTCAGCTCTAACACTAACAATGTCGAAATGGGTATCTTTATCTGCGTTTTTTCAAATGTATAACTTCCTTCCGGACAGCGATTTGGACTTTTGCTGCCAAATTCGTGTCATACGAAAATAGTAGATTGTAATACAAGTGTGGCAAGGGCTTCATTGCAAAACGATGTATGAAAGTAGGAACACGAGCGCAGCGAGTGTTCCTATCATACGAGTTTTGCAATGAAGCTTGCCACACGTGTGTTGCATACTATTTTTTCTACGGTTGTGAAGTTATTTCCCTTTTCAAAGTCTTTCCAAAATTTTAAATTTGCTGCTTGTCAGATTTTATTTAAAGTGACATTTTCCGCTGTCATTCTGAAGTAAGAAAATTTGACTTTGTAATTGCAATTCATGTGTAATTAATGTATATTTATAGAATTTAATTGTTATTACCAGTAAGTAATATAAAATTCTTTAAGGTAAACACACTATTTTATTCCGGTGCGTGAAGATGTAATCAAGGCATGTGGCAAATTCTTAGTGATATTTTCTGCACTCATTTTGAAGTTAGAAAATTTGACTTTCATCACAATCGTAGAAAAACATTTTTTTTATTATGTTTATTTGAACGTCTTGAATAACACTTGGTAGTTACGCCAAGATACACCTGGAGGATTTCTTGAAAATAGCGTCGGAAAGTCGCGGAAACCGCGGATTCGCGATTAACTCAGTTTTTATGGCTCAAACGGGAACAACACCCATTTTAAAAGTTTTATATCTGTAAATTCTCTACCTTGAAGGTGCTATATATTTTTTTTGTACACCTAACCGTTTTGGAGATATGACGCGGACTAAGTGAAAAATGCATTTAGCTCCGCCAAACCTCTTTCGCACCACATATTTCGGAATTATCTTGCTTTCTATGTCTCAGAATGAAAATTAAATATTACTGTTATAGAGCTCGGTGATCTTGATTCTGTACCAGAATGTCTTTTAGATTTTATTTACATTTATTTACAGTGAATAAGTCAAAAAATGCACCACCCTAGAGGTAGAATGCTCAGTGCGCTTTTTTTACATGGTTCCCCAGGAGGCCTAATCCATACCGGATCTTAAATTAATCAATATTTCCGACTTCTTCGGTATCTGAAACGTTATCGTCCAATGACAAATCGTTGTCATTACTTTCATTCTGATAAGATTCTACATCGTCCACTTCGACATTCATAGCAATTATAGGGCGATATTCAAGCAGGAGAGACCGTGGCAATCGCCACAAGCTGTTGAACAATTCAGTCCTACTTTCCTACAGCTACATTTTCCTGCGCAGCCCTTCGTACAGTTGCAAAATTTGAATTTAACAATGCGTCTGGTGCTGGTGGTACTGCGTTGGTACTGGCTGCAAAATATAATTCTTCCTAATTCGGCCCCACTGCTCAGGATCGATGTCTTTTCCCAACCAGTTTGAACTTGATAATACACTCTACACATATGCTGCTGAGCTGCTGAAGATGTTGGAGGAAATGATGCATTTTTCACTTAGTCTGCGTCGTATCTCCAAAACGGTTAGGCGTACTAAAAAAATTATAGGATCTTTAAGGTAGAGAATTTACAGATGTACAACTTTTATAATAGATGTTGTTCCTGTTTGAGCCATAAAAACTGAGTTAATCGCGAATCCGCGGTTTCCGCGACCTTCCGACGCGATTTTCAAGAAATCCTCCAGGTGTATCGTGACGTAACTACTAAGTGTTACCGTTGTGTTACTCAAGACGTCCAAATAAACACAATAAAAAAAAATTTCGTATAGCACGAACTTAGCACAGAGGTCAATTTTACAATTAAAACGCCTGGATTATACGTGGTGTATGTTTATGTTATGTTTAAATAGGTTATACAGATATAAAGCACTAGGAAATCAACTTTACAGAATTCATCAATTAACGAAAAGTTATTATCAAAACTCATTTATGCGTTAATACTTTTTGACTTATCGTGGATACATCCGTACACAGGGACGAACAGACAAAAATTGACCATTCTCTTCGGTGTAACTAAGGATAATGAAATTCAAGGGACACCTAACATCGTTATACATTTTTCGTCTAAAAAAGATTTACTATATTCATTTCCAAATGCAAATTCTACTCACACTGCCTGTTAAGGAGAAATTTCCTTTTCAAAATGAAAATTAAAAAGAACCGCCTTGCGATCCACTGTGTCTCAAGAAAGGCTAGAAGGACTTGCTCTTTTGGTTATATAAAATGTCATTCTCAATTATATTAACATTGATAATTTAATTTGCACAACTTCGCAAAACGAAAGCAATTAAAATTCATTTTTAGATTCATATTTAGATTTGTTTGACAAACTAAAAAGTTTTAGTAAAAATATAAATTTAAGAACAGCGAGCAATGAAATTGTATTTAGAGCTGGTGCTAAAAAGTAAAATTATTGAAATAGACTGGTTACTGCTGTTTTTCAAACACGACAGTAAATGTCAAATAAATTATTTCATTTAAATTATAGACACATACAAATCTGTATTAAAATTAGTTTTCATTTTCTAAATTAAACTTAATGAGTTAAAATATACTCAATTCCCTATAACTTTCTAAACCGAACAGGCCGCAAAGCGGTATAAGATCTCCCAAAGTAAAGGGAATTTCCGACCACTTTTCAAACCTGTTTCACAGGATTACGTTTTTCGAAAATAACTCATTTTAAATACAACAAACATAAAAATGTGTTAAATTAAAGTGAAAATGAATAAATTTCAGCGCAAAACTAAAAAAATAATATTCTAACCGTAACAATTTCCAAAGTACACAATTTCAAAAACCCTATAATTTTTTTATATTTTAATATGGTTTTTTTTATTCACAAAAAATTTTGAGGTACTTTTATTCATCTTTTGACCATAATTTCTATGTATAATCATGTGAGACAAGAAATATGAAAATTACAATTTTCGAGATAAAAATATTTAAAAAATGTTATTCAGGGGACGTGTTTACATCTATTAGGACTAGAACATTTTTTTTTTAAGTTGTATGCAGAATTTTGTAGGCTTTGATTTTAATTCTTTGGATTACAAATAGTTATTTTCAAAAAACTGAGAAACAGGTGTCTCGAAAAACCGTCGAAAATGTTCTCTTTTGATAAATCACAGCACGCGAACGATTGTGGTTAGAAATTTTTTTTTTTAATTCACTCAACTGTGAATCACTTTTATTATGAACATTTCAAGACAGGTACGATTTTTGAATCAAAAATGGCAAAAATAGATTTCTTTTGGAGACCGTATTTCAGAAAATATTATGATTAAAAAAATTTTTACGCTAAACTCTATGAGATATTTTTTCTTTTGGAGTATACTTATATAAACATCGGACAAACTGGAATTGAACAATCTGTTATTTTAGAATTTCTGGAACGACTTTCATTTTTCTCTGGGTTCCAGATCGAGTTTTGTAAACTCGGGATTGCCTTTGGAAATTCCAAATAATGGATTTAATAGAAAAAATCCAGTCCTTATCAAAATGGCTAAGAAATTCTTATAAACATCTGTCCCAAAATTGCAAGAAATGGTAGGTTGTATACCGGTATAATCCTCGTAAGACAAGTCAGTTATGTAGAAACAGAGACAATCGTAGAAACGATGTACTGTATATTGAATGACATATCAGTGGTCTGGAAGTGGTTCCATAGATATACAGACTAAGCTTTGAGTGATATAATTTTAAGAATTTTTTTTTCATTATTTTCCAGTAGTTTCAACAGCGATACCACTATATTCACTTCCGTAGGTATAATTATTCGCAGTCGTTAACATGCCTTTATGTTAAAGTGATTATATTTGAATCTTGCTAATGCGAGACATAATGGAAAAAAAAATTCAGGTTAAATAATTGATGAACAAGGGGGAGAAATCTGGAAAAAAAATTGTCCAGGTCTGAAAATTGATAAATTGAAAATTTTTTTGGCGAGCGGGGGGCGAAATTTAAAACCAAGGCGGGACTTTTGCAGGACAGCACATCGAAAAATGGGATTGTTTCGCCTAATCCGGAGCAAATGGTTACTTTACTTTATATGCATTTAATTATGAAGTTGGATTAAAAAAATTAAATCTGAGCTGTTTGGGTTTGAGAGCTAACTGTTTTGTTACATATTTACATTGTTGTACCTAGTTGTTTTCCAATAACACAGGCCCACAAAAAAAAAGTTGTCTGCGCCGCGGTATTGACCATACCTATCCCTTGTATTTTGACCCGCTGAACACGAATCTGAGTTTTTCCCCTATACGTCAGGTTTTTTTTTAAAGCAAAAAAGTCTAATATTTATATATTTATTTGCTATTAAAAGAAAAACTTGAAAAAAAAATCGTGTTGGATCGTGATATTTATATATTTATTTGCTGTTAAAAAAAACCTAGCGTATAGGGGAAAAACTAAGGTCAGATTCGTGTTCAGCGGCACAAAATACAAGGGATAGGTATGGTCAGTACTCCGGCGCAGACAACTTTTTTTTTGTGGACCTGTGTAATTAATGGATTCATTAGCCTCAATATCCTTTTATTTTATTTAAACAAAGTACACTACGAATCTTGATGTAAGCGACGTCTATGAGTGAATAGTTGAACTAACAGCCATTTTATAACGTTATGCAAAAGGATGTATCGTATCTGTTTGAAACATTTGCAGGTCACTTCTTATGAAGTTTAATATGGTAATTTAATAATTCCATCTCTAACATTTATTAGCTGAAGCACAGATGTACCTTAGATTGATTGACTAGTTCTGGTATAAACAATCCATGAATTCGTGGTGTAAATTGTAAATTCATAGATTTCTTACTGACAATTCTATATCACATCTATTATGAATAATGGACTGTATGAAAAATGTATACGTCACACGGACTGTGACCAATGTTGCCAGATCTTGTAGCTCATCTCCATTTTTGCTACTTTTTGCTATTTTTTGGAATTTGGCGAAGAAAATTTTTATATCGGCGGATAAGCCATCTTTATTTTTGTGTTTTATGTTTATTTTTTCAAGCTGTTTTGCTCAGTCACGAGGTTTTGGATATTTGAACTCGTTAGAAATATCAAAGAAATAGATTACCTAACAAAGATCTGCATAATTACAACTAACAAATATGAAAGTACGCGAATATGTGGAAGAATGAACCGGAAGAATTTAGATGTAACAGATTTGGTTGGCTTAGTCTATATAGTTTTGTCTTGTGACAGATTGCAATAAGAAAATTAAATCTGTAAATAAGAATGATGTTGACTCGTTCATTTAAATTATTTTAGTCAAACATTAAAAAGTATTTAAACTTTGCTCCGACCTTTTTCGATATTGATAGTGGTAGGGAACGCTTGATTGTAGAATATGCTTTCTAACCTCTTTATTTCCAGATTGTGACACACTAATTATATAACGGAGCTGTATTCTGGGCAAAAAGATATCTGGTAACTTTTTCTTAAACACGAAGTAAATAATTCACTAAATGAATTAAAATGAAAGAACATTAAATGACCACTTATCATTAAAAAGAAGCCCTTTTTATGACTTCATTATTAGAATTTGATGAATTCTTCAGTGTAAATCTGGCAACCCCGTCACTAAAATTTTTGACAACTCTTTAGACAGGAGGAGGAAAACAATTAAACGAGGGCAATGAACAGCAAATTGGATCCGAGATTTCTCCGTTTACCTGCTAAAAACAGTAAATAATTTGCAAGCAAGTACCTAGAAAAGTGTGTAGGTACTCAGTACTAATGGCTACATAAATACTTAATTACTATGATAATACTAATATTATAGGTATTCGGCACATAAAAATTCAGGTCATAGTCCAACTTTGAACAAGTTATTATCATTTACTGGTGTCAAAAGTATTAAGTAAAACAAGTCGAGTATCTACGCGTAGGTACTCTGTAGTGGCAATAAAACTTTAAATTTTTGTAGCCAAGTTCAAAATTAATACTACAAATTAGCTTTATGTCAAGATTCATTAACAAAATGTGTGATATTTTACCAGATTTTGTACCAGGTCCTTTAGATTTCTACAGAAAAAGGGCATCTTTTGACTGGAAAAAACTAAAGATATTCCTGGATACTGAAGACATTATTAAATATCAGGTAAGGAATAAAACAAGGCAATTTAGTATTTGTTTTATAACGTACTTGATAGTTACAAAATTTATATGTATCTATTGGTGTAATGAATACGCATATTATAATTTACAAATAATAAAGTGGGTATAAGATAAAGTAGATATCTATGCATAGGCTATTGACTATGTACAAAAACAGTACAAACAGTTGCGTTAAAGGTTTTTATTGTTTCATCCGTTTGTTGCTCACCTAAATGTGATAAAATCACAAAATGCCATTAAATTTAGCGGTAGTTTTTGAGAACGGGGTGAAAGAGGTGGATTTTAGTTTTTTTAATATAACTCAAAAACTAAGCGGAATTAAAAAAAAATACAAGAGTACTTTTTTATAGAAAATTGAATTTTTCATCAAAATGCCAACCTCGAAAAAGCTATTTTTTATACTAAATGTAAGAATAAACAAATCTACAAAAAATGCGAAGAATCGCCAAATTTTTTCTTTTTACATTTTCGCTTATAACTTTTTTCTGAGCAGAGATAGGTATAGGAATTGCTTCAGAGAAAAGAAAGTGGAGATTCCAACCGTTAAAATGAAAAAAGATTCTATGATGAAAATTGACTGAGATATTGTCGTTGAAGCTTGGCTATTTTTTGTTGTTTTATTCCCCTTTCACCCCGTTCTCAAAATGCATTAATAGCATTTTGTGATTTTATCATATTTAGGTGACCAGAAAACGGATGAAACAATAAAAACCTTTTGACGCCATTGTTCCTTACTAAACCACATAGCCAATAGCCTAATATAGTTGGAGACGGAATCAGAGTTTGAAATGAGAAATTAATTTTTGTAATGGATCAGTTAAGTAAAATGTATATCAAATTTAAACAGCTGTAATTCTTCAGCTAAACTTCCTTTGTAATATTGTGAAATTGTTTAAGAGTTGGCACGGTGAATGTTAGATAAATATACAGTATGTCCCGCTTTTTATGGCCCCCTTCATCTCTCAGTTATATTATAGTCATTCGATTTCAACCAAATTTGGGTCGGTATCAAAGGCATTTACTATGTCTTCTTTGAGTAAAGGAAAACTTATTTTAGTCATTGACGTGCATTTTTATCATTAAAAAAATAAGAGTCAATTTCTCGAGAAGTCTGAAAAATAATGCAATATTATTGATCAGCTTGCTTTGGAACTCCAAGTTACCTATTGATTATTTGAGAAATTTCAATTTCAAGAGTCCGTAGTTGTTAAATTTTGAATATAGAGGTTCTAAAGCATGCTGATCAATTATAATGAGTAAATTTTTCAGTAAAAATGACTTCTAAAAAAATAGACCTTTTCTTTCCTAGTAAGAATGCACTCCAATGGCTGAAATTGGATTAGGCAAAAAAAGTATTTTCCTTCTATCGAATAATTCATTATAATTAAACAGGTAGGTACATAATTTAAAAAATGTTTATTCCAGAGAGCAGAATACCATATTCCCATGTATATTGATCCATTGAATTGAATACGAATTTGAGTATCAAATTGTGAAATTTCTCACAATTTCTTTTTTAACTCGTGAAAGATATCACATTTAGTCATTATACTCTTCGCAAAAACGAAGAGTATATTGTATTTGATCGGTACATTTCTAAAATCGTAAATATCGCTCCTAGAGAAAAAATTTTCATATCATTGTGTTAGTGAACGAATTCTGAACAACTTTCAAAATGTCCGTCAGTCCGTCCGTCCGTCACGTTTCTTGTAAGCACGATAACTTAAAAAAGAAAAGTCGGATTGTATTGAAATTTGGAAAGTAAGTTAGTGTTAGCTAGAGGAAGAACCCTATTGTTTTTGAAGAAAATCGATCAATAAATAAAAAAGTTATTGATTATTTAATTTTAAAAAGAATTATCTCTTAATTTTTGTCGCTTGTACTTAACAATCAATTTTCGTAGCAATATGTGATGGTGCAGTGGCTAAAATTTTGCCTTGCAATCCAAAGATCGTGTGTTCGAATCCCACACAGGTTGGATATTTATTTTTCATTTTTTTTTCCACAACAAAGATGGTATCACAAAATTTAAGATGTCCAAAACTAACATTATTTACAAGAAAACTGTGAAGAGTATCCTATAGAATGTGTAACAATTGTATAAAAAGCTCAGTAAATTGGCGAAGAGTACCTACGTTTTTAGCTTGTTTTTTTTGCAATTTATCTGAAATATGAAATATCTGAAGGCTTAAACGTCTCAACAAATGTCATGATTTCTTCATATGGCTTATCTACGTCTCGGCTACGTCTAGTATAATTTGAGCAAAAATTTGAAACAAGATTTTTTTAGTCGAGAATTTGGCTACACGAAAAAAGTTTGCATCAGCTACACGATTGACTCCTTTTGGGAAAGGATCCTTTAGTCTAGCCAAGTAAAAATCATCTGGTCTACCAGCGTAATCCCGTGGCTTAAAGCAGTGGCGGGGGTCAAATATCTAAGAGGGTCTCGCCGCTTAAGTATATGGAATTGGGCCCAGCGGCTTATTGGGTTATTCATTCACATGAATGTTGCTTATCATGGACGCAGCCATGCCTTCCCCCCCCCAAGCCGTCTTCCATGAGCCAAAAAATAAAGAAGCATAATCTTTATCAGTACAAAGCAGTATCCAAATTATCCCTTGAAATAAATATTTTATAATTAATGCCAATATTATCTAGTAGAGGAATCTACATACACATCCGTTTTCAACCATTTTCTGAAAAATTTTCCTCATCCTCTGGGGAGGCCGGTTCTATTGGCCCCCCCAGATGAATTTTCTGGCTGCGCCACTCTGTTGCTTATGACTGGGAATGCTCAATGAAATATGTAATAAACCTCTGTCCCCTCTATTAGCAGAGTTATGGGTAACAACCCTCAACTTTAAAATTAATTTTTTTCAAAACTAGTGAAGATAATTAATTGAAATTAATAGGAGGCATTGACATAAAATAACTTTATATTTTACATTTCTTTTTACATTCCTATTACGTCATTTAGTATATAAAAAAAAATAATTTCATTTTTGAGGTGCTGTTTTTATATCAATCCCTCTAGTGACACCTACCAAAAAATACATATTATTTAACACTAACATAATCATCGTGTGTAAAAATTACTTCAAGGTTAAAATGGGGGAAGATGGTCAAAAAATTAAGTGCGAAGCCACTTAATTCCTACTTATTTGGAAGCCAATAATCAAAAAAATATACTACTACTTTTAGCTTGGCTCTTAATTGTTTTTTTTTGCTTAAGAAGTATTGATTTTATTAAACAATATGGTTAGACCATTTTAATTTATCCACAGAAATATCTCCTCAGGAAAGGAGATTAGCGAAAAATGTTTCAGACAAAAGTTGTTCCATTCAGAGGGGGACATCTTTTGGGCAGAACAATTTTCCATCTCCCACCCGTGATAAGCGGGGGGTGGGGGAAACTTTTGAATTTTTAATGGCCCTCTCCATTTTTGATCACGTATTCTGATTCTACGAAAGAAATTGCATAACTTTTGTACCAAACATTTTTTTCTCCTTCCCACTCTGATCAGCGGTGACGGAGGTGTAACTTTCGATTTTTCAAAATCCTGCAGGCGATCATCTCTGAACTAGGGCATTTTTAGGAAAAATGTTTCAAACAAAAGATGCCCCTCTTTGAACTAAACAACTTTTGTTTGAAACGCTTTACCTAAAAATGCCCTAGTTCAGAGATGTTTCTGTGCATGTTTTTGAAAATTCGAAAGTTACACCTCCGTCCCCGCTCATCAGGGTGTGGGGGAGAAAAAAATGTTTGGTACAAAAGTTATGTAATTTTTTTCGTAGAATCAGAATACGCGATCAAAAGTGGAGAGTGCTTTTAAAAATTCAAGAGTTACCCCCACCCGCCATCTGCTGGCACTTTCGCCGTAAAGTGTCGTAAAATTATGAAAAAAAAAATTCATCACATACTTGCATGCGGATTCATTGTATGCTACATTTAAATATTTAAAAAGCCATATGCAAAATGGCAGACAACGATGGCTGAAACCGCGACAGATGGTTATAAAAAGCGCTCGAGCACTCTCAGCGAACGCTCACCTCGCTTTACATTTAGGTTTAGAAAAATGATTAAAAATTATAGAATACATGCCGGAAACACTTTTTCATTCCTTTAATTATTTTACAGTTTAATAAATATGCCAAGGTAATTTAATTACTTCCACATCCAGTGGAAGTATAGTAACGATAAAAAAATTTAAAAAAAATTTTTTTGTTCAAATAGGCTTAGAATGTCACGAAACGTCGAGATTTTAAGTTTGAGAGAAGAAAATAATTCTGTCTGTCGGTCTGTCTGTCTGTCGGTCTGTCTGTCTGTCGGTCGGTCTGTCTGTCGGTCTGTCTGTCTGTAACTTTTTTGTGCGCACGTTTACTCTGGAACCGTTTGAGATATTGACTTGAAATTTGGTACACGTATGTACTTTAACGAAATCTAGATTATATTTTCATCTTGTTCCGTCGAAGGGTGGGGGGGTAAATTTGGGGAAAATAGGTAAATCAAGCAGGTAAGAGTCTATAAAATTGGTATTTAGTATATACAAGAGAAGCTGAGGTCTCAAAAAAAATTTTGGCATTAGCCACCCCCATTACCACCCCCACCCCATTATTACAGGGGATGAAAAAAAATTTGTGAATTAGGGTGTGTACAAGAACCAGAAACCTCAAATGTTTTTTACTTCATCCACCCCCACTACCACCCCCTATCACCATCCCCACCCCGCTACCGTTGTGGGGTATCATTTTATGGGTTTTTGGGGTAGAGGATTTCAAATATTATATTATTAATGTTCCATAAACAATTATTTCCACATACAAAGTTTTTTCGTTGTGATAAAAAATAAAAAATCTGGATGTGAAAGTAGTGATTCCTTGGGCAGCGATTTTTTTGTATATTTATAGAGTAGCAGATGGCAGTAACGTGTAAGAAGCGCCCATAATAAACGTGAGCGCTTGCTATTATATCAGCGTATTCATATAATAGATGATCGGAGTAAAAAGTAAATTAAAGCACTTTAAAGCAACAAGCAATAGCTGCTCTTATGTAGGCGATTATGCAGAGAAATGAACGGAGCATGTGCCAAGAAATTAGTTCTGAACGATTCTGAACCGTACGTACCAGCCAGAAGATCGAACTCCGGAGAACTGTTCTAGAATGGTTATGAACTAGTTCTGAAAAAAATCAAAACACAGTATGTTAAATTCAGAATCGGTTTTGAAATAACCAAAACACTATTTGTTGATTGCGCATACCCGAACGGTTCTAGGACTGTAATTCGATCAACGATCGTATCACATATGTACGGTATAACTGGTTTGAAAAAAGCGCAGGATATCAACGGCGATTTGGAAAAACGCCAGATAAAAAAGATTCTACACAATTGCACACTTTTATAAATATGTTGAAGCAAAACATAAACCCATTCAACAGTGTAGATAGTAACAGATAACAATGCAACAGGACGAGCAGCGCCGCAAGAAGTATGTGATTTTTTATTAAACGTTGAGAAAAACGGCCATCGGCTTAGAGAAACGTTCATTTTCGAGTGCGCTGAATCGGACTTCAGATTTGAATTACCGATCAAACAAAGCAAAATACTAAATTTTGCTGCTTCAACTGAAAAAAAAAAAATGGTTCGCGTTAATACCAAAATTCAAGAAGTACGTTTGCAGCGAGATTTATTCGGTCGCATGTTGGCAATTTCGATGAATGAGAATACCAATATAGAAAAAATTCTCACGTATCCTCTAATGCCCGTCCCAATGTCCATGTGTCACTTGGATGGATCAACCTTTAAAACCGATAAATCTGCTTTATTAAAATCTTTAGAAAGAAATGCTCAAAGCAAACCGCCAACATATACAGATGTTTGTTTAATCGACGAGTTCTTTCTTATGCATTGTAAAAAAAAGATTTGCCAAAAACGTTCGGAAATGTTTCAAAAAAAAATCCTTCAGATGGTGACCAATAACAGAACCAGTGAAATACACCTAATTCTTGATCGGTATTGGTCACCCTCTATAAAAACTACGAAAGATCTAATCGAGATGGTTCGTTTGCTAATCGTATGTAGGTGATTTCGGGTCCAGAGTAAACACGACCAGCCAATTCTGTAAAAGAATTAAGGAATAGTTATTTTAAAGAAGCTCTGGTTAATTTTTTAATCATACACTGGCGACAAAACGATATGGTACCATTTTTGAGCAATAAAAAAAGTTTTTCTTAACTTTGATCAATGCTATGAATATAAAGTTGTACATGAGAACGTTTCATTTTCAATTAGCGATAAATATACACTTAAGTGTTACGAAGAGTCTGATACAAAAATTGTGTACCACGCATGCAGCATTGAGCCAACAGCTAATATTACAATAAAATGTTCGAACACGGATATATTAATCTTAATGTTAGCTAATATGAACAACGTACAAGATGGTAATAGAATTTGGATGCAAACAGGGGTTTGGAACAAGCAACGGATTATTGACTTGTCAGCGTTGTATAAAGAGCTTGGTGATTTATTATGCAAATCATTAGCAAGATTTCATGCGTTAACTGGATGTGATTTCAACTCTGTTTTTCCCGTACTTGAAAAATCCATCTGTAATTTGTATAGTTTCAAATCTCTCGATTCAGTTAATAGCGCTCGATTCGCATTATTTTTAAAAACGTACAAAGTTAATAGTTTAGATGAACCGTTCCAGAAGAAAAAAAATACATAATTTTGATGCTTCATCTTTACCTCCTTGCCATTCAGAATTGATACAACATTTGTTAAGAACAATGTATATTGCTACAATGTGGAAAAATGCGCACAAAAAAGTACCAACATCTTTAAATAGAGGATTGCGGATGGTTAATAGCCGATGAAAAATTTATGTTTAAATGGTTTGATGGGCCGCAGCTGCCAAGCACAGTAAAAGATATGATTGATGAAGACGTTGACGGTAAAATAATTTTTACATATATCATAAAGATTATTTTTTCGTTTAAATACGTAAAAATTCAATTATGTTTCAGACGACGCGACGGTGCGGAAATCGACTCGGAGGAAGACTCAGTTTGTGACTCCGATTAAAGAACTTATATCTAGATACATAACAGGCTATCTTTTCACTATATACCTTGTTTGCTCCTAACATAGTCACATTATATGTCCATTAAAATGAATAGATGAACATCACATCCCATAGGCAACAGTGGCGTTGTGTGTGTAGAAAATGTGTAGAATGGTAAATATTTTTATTAAAATGAATTATTGCAATTCCTGCATTACCGGCTCTTTATACAACGTGATGTAGGCAATATGATATTACAGTAAGATAAATATCTATTGAAAGGATATTAAAATTTAATTGGTATTCATTTTATAACTGTAAACTGAACTTCATCATGTTACGACTATGGAACGATCGATTTTCTTCTTTTCTAAACTGCTTTCTGCAAACGGCACAGCACTTTGCACTAAATATATTGCCACTAAACTGTGTAAATATGAATAGAGAATATTATTTAAGTATTAAGCAAATCACAACATAAAATAAAAAGACTTCTTCACCACATTTTGATCGAAAAACACTTATTAACATTAATGGCGGATACTGTCAAAAGTATCAAACTGAGATTATGATAATCGAACTAAATCGATCGTGCCCGAATCGGTCGCGAATAGATCGACTAGCCAATTAAGAACGTATGGGAAGAAGTGCCTTAGATTGTAACTATCTCAGCAACATATAAATCAGTACAATTATGTATCTAGATATAAGTTCTTTAATCGGAGGTTTGTGACATAGATGATCTGTAATGTGATGAGTTACATGCAAATTACGAAGCCGAATAGTGTATATGTTATCACTTTTCGCTGAGAGTGCTCGAGCAACAGTGCGCTTTTTATAACCGGCTGCCGCGGTTTTAGTCATTGTTTTTTGGTCTGCCGTTTTGCATATGGCTTTTTAAATATTTAAATGTAACATACAATGAATCCGCATGCATGTATCTGATGGTTTTTTTTTCAAAATTCAACTTTTGGCTCCCTCTGCTGGCACTTTCGCCACTAGCAAACTGCCAATAATTCTCCGCGTTTCTTAAGGATAAGTAAAAACTGTTTTCTTAATTATAATCCATGCAGGTTGTAAAACTTTTATACCGAAATTTTAGATATTTGACCCCCCGCCACTACTTTAAGCCACTGGATTACGCTGGCAAACCACACGATTTTTACTTGTCTAGACTAAAGGATCTTTTTCCAATAGGAATCAGTCGTGTAGCTGATACAAACTTTTTTCATCACTAATTATCACTATTAGTGATAATTTAATTTCATAAAATTTAATTTTGTGATAAAAAATTAAAATTTCCTAGGAATTGCATTAAAATTGATAGATAGATATTTTAGAGGTAGCTGAGAAAGAATCTGATGTCAAAAGATAAGAATTTATAATGGCGAATTCAATGCGGCTGCGATAATTTCACATTTTCAGATTTACATGAAATTTGATACACAGTAATTTCGGGTTTCTCTGACCGAGGCTTATGAGGTGAGGTGAGGTATGGTACCGGTTTCAGTGGCGAGAGATCAATTTAAACATGTTTTTCAGGTTCCTCTTTTTTTATCATTTTACATGCGTGGGAGGAGTCCAGCGCACCGCACCCTTGGTGAGGCAGGTGACATTCGCGAGGCATGAAACATCACATTAACCATATAAATAAAAATCAGCTTTGATGGTTTTGGTCATCAAAATCTGTCGCGGGCTCCCGGACTATAACAGAGGATGCAGTATGCACATTCTGTCAAGAAAATGAGGAAACCTCAGCACATATGCTGAGCCATTGTGAGGGCCTAGCTAAACTGAGATTTCAATTACTTGGCGAGGAGAAACCAAGGATAGAGCTATACTGAGGCTGTGGAGTCTAATACAAAAGTCAAAGCTGAACAAGGAGCTCTAAGTAAAACAAGAACAGAAGCACCACAATGCTTTCACAGGGGGTTGCGGTGGTCAAGGCCAATCAGCCAACTTCTCTATTATAATCTGAATCGGAATGTTGGACAAACGAAACGTTCAGTTATAACAAGATCCAAGGAGCATATGGCTCATCTCGAAAATGAAAGAAAGGAAAAGGCTAGTGTTGCCCAGCATGTCTTTGATAAGAATCGTAGAATCGATATCGATAACTTAAAGTTTTTTTAGAAATGTACAAATAATAGACAGCTACATGATTTTGACAGCTTAAAAATTGCTAAATAGAAAAATAGTATGAATGGTGACATACGGCCTATCCCAAATAATCCGCTTTATTGGTCACAGTTGGTGAAACTGAAACAGTTCGGACCGGGATGACAGGATTGATTGAATTCATTCAACCGTGACGCTATTTTTTAGTATAAATATAGGAGTATTTTGAGTTGTACTTTAATTCTAATCAACTCCAGATGAGTCCAACGTAGTTGGCGCATCGAATGATTTGAGTGCAGTGTTTATAGAAACTACTTCAAAGGCAACGTGACGCTGAAGGTTCCAGCTGCCTCCAGTATATTTATCAACAATAATTCGTATTTCTTATCCTAAGAATGTTTTTCGAAACAAATTCTTTCTTTTTAAATATAATTTTTTTATAAATTATACAGGGTGAGTCGTGAGGAACTGTACATACTTCTACCGTAAGTAGAAGCACCTAAGACGAATACCAAGTGACCATTAAAAAGTGTTTGTTTGTTATCATACAGAGTGATTTATTTTGTCCAAAAATTGTATTGGTCATAACATTTCCAGGGTTAAAAAAAATCCAGGGACGGTTTCAAAAAAAATTGTTGGATTGCTTCGTATACGATAGTTCACCCTGTATATGATTTATCTAAAACTTGATATGAAATTTGTATAGGACCCAAATAGGTGGTAAAACCTGAGTATTTGAAATTTTTGTCACACTCTCAACAAATTTTTTATTAACGATAAATTTTCAAGTGAAATGAAAAACTTGGCAAAATGGAATATTTTAATGTATACTAATATTTATTAATACAAAAATTTAGCTAAAAAACAAAACAATGTCTACATAACTCGTGCCTAGGTTTAATAAGTACCATCATTTTAATCAATTTCCAGGCCAGATCTTACATGTTTATTTACAATACGAATGTATTTAAGAATTATAAGAAAAGAAAAGGAATAACGAAAATATCAAAACATCTTAAACATTGCTGAAGAAATTTTGTGACGTGCTTTCTTCCAGTTGTCTAGCGCATAAACAAGTGGAAGTGTCACTTTGACGCCGAGATCAACTTCGATTTCACTCGGGCGCCACCTTTACAATTTTTACGTGGGGCAAAGGTCCCACAATAGCCTCCTCACGCAGCCTGTTGCAGTAGGGCTGGGATAAACTCAGCAAAGAAACGGTTACGTCCAGAGGTCAAACGGTAGATTAGATTTTCTCTCACATTCAACAGTAAAACACAAAGTTCGGTAAATAACAACGTTTATTAAAATATGAAAATAGGTATCAATAACAAAATAAATAAAAAAAATGCGATAACATCAGAGGCACTCAAAAGGAGTGTTGTCCTTGTTAATACTTAAAAAAAAATGTTATGTACATATCGATTCATTTGACTAAGTCGGATTCAGGAAGGTCGCAGATTATTATTTACTAGGTTACGATTGACTACTAACAGTGCTGATTAAGCGATACTCAAGCAGGTAATTATAAAAAAAAAAGGTTAATGCAGGAATGTAGCAGCGGTAGCAAAAAAAGTTTGATAAGAGATGTTAAAGTAGGCAGCAAGTAAGCAAAAAAAATACTAAGCGGCAAAAACAGGCAGTACTCAAATACCACGCAAATGAAAGCAAATATTTACAGTTAAAATCATGCATAAGAGAAAACGAAGAATCTGGCAAAACTACTTAAAACAGATTTTACTACACAATAATTTTTATAACCGATTTGAGATTAGTTCATAGAGACAGACGGACGGACTAATAGTAATTGTAATACATTGCTTTGTGCTAGGAATTTAAAGAGTGAGTTTACATTTAATTTACTTGGTGTCCATTTGCCAAATTCTGCAGGTCTCGGTATTAAATGAAAGTGCAGCGGCAGCGCGTTGACGCTATCAGCCAAACGGTATCTTGTCAGAAATGACGTGGGTAGCAGGATAATTATTAGAAATGATTTTCCCGGATTTTCAGATTTTCGGACTAAGTTCCCGGACTATGACAAATTTTATAAAATTTATAGAAATTGCAGATCTTACTCTAGTTTGCAAAACTGTGATTAAAAACAAAATAAAATGTGCTTAAAACGGATTCTTAATCACTTCAGTAAATGTCGGGTTTCATTTTAACTCGGTGAAATTTGTAGCCACGGTTCGAGTTGAAACTGAATTAAATAAAAGAACTAACTTACTGATATTTTCTTGAAATATTTGTTATGCCCTTTTTATCAGGTACGGTTACACAAAAAAAAACAAGACAATAATTTCTTTCACATAGCCGATTGGAATGTGATACTTTACCACTACTTTGAAATAGCATTTTTAACGGTACGAAAATCTGAAATTATATTTTGTCTTTGCTAACGGAAATAATTTTCAATAAATACGTTTATACATTAATTTACGTTGAATAGAAAACGGTGATAAGATAGCGTTGGCTCAGCAGGATAATAATGGTGTTTGATATTTGAGTTTTACCTTACTGGGAATCGGTATACGATGGCAGCAGCGGGTGAATAGCGTGTTAGACTAGTATTACTATGAGAAGATGCCAGGGCGGAGCCAAAATGCGCGAATATTTTACTTCCACGTCCAGTGGAAGTATAGTAACGACAAAAAAATTTTTTAAAATTTTTATTGTCCAAATAGGCTTAAAATGTCATGAAACGTCGAGATTTTAAGTTTGAGCGAAAAAAAATTTCTGTCTGTCTGTCGGTCTGTCGGTCTGTCGGTCTGTCGGTCTGTCTGTCTGTCGGTCTGTCGGTCTGTCTGTAACTTTTTTTTGTGCGCACGTTTACTCTGGAACCGTTTAAGATATTGACTTGACTTGAAATTTGGTACACATATGTACTTTAACAAGATCTAGAACTAGATTATATTTTCATCTTGTTCCGTCGAAGGGTTGGGGGGTAAATTGGGGTAAATTTGGGGTAAATGGGTAAATCAAGCAGGTAAGAGTCCATGAAATTGGTATTTAGTATATACAAGAGAAGCTAAGGTCTCAAAAAAATTTTTGGCATTAGCCACCCCCATTACCACCCCCACCTCCTTATTAAAGGGGATGAAAAAAAAATGTGATTTAGTTTATGTACAGGAACCAGAAACCTCAAAATATTTTTTACTTCATCCACCCCCCACTACCACCCCCCTATCACCACCCCCACCCCACTACCGATGTGGGGTATCGTTTTATGGGTTTTTGGGGTAGAGGATTTCAAATATTATATTATTAAAGTTCCATAAACAATTATTTTCACATACAAAGTTTTTTCGTTGTGAGTGACTTGGATAGAGAATCTGGATGTGGAAGTAGTGATTCCTTGGGCAGCGGTTTTTACCAGTGGCATAGCTTTATCTGGGGTATAGGAATGTGTAATTGCAATAAAAGTTTCGCGGTCAAGGAACTGTGAAAATGGAGTAGATTAAAACTTGCCAACTGTTACGAGTAACCTTTGTTCAGGAGAAGTGTAAGAATAGTAAGTTCTACTAAACTTTGCCTAATAAAGTTGTTTTATTATTATTATTACCGTCGCCGCCGCTCTACTGCAGGGCACCGCCGCCACTGGTGTTGACATTGAATGTCACGTAATTCTTTCTCATTGGTATAGAATGATGGAGCGCACAAATTCGTTTCTGCGCATATGTTTTGCTGGCATCTTCTCATAGTAATACTTCTTTACCTCGGTCGAGTCTGGAGCGGTAATGTTTTATTGAAAATGGTGGTTTGACCACGGGGACGTCGTGTTCGCACAGTTAGCGCTACGCGTATCAATTTTGGTAATTAAATTTATTTCTGAGAAACCTTCCAAAATCCTAGCAGGTACATTATATATTCGGTCTTAGTTTCGCTAATATGCGAAATTCGGCAGCACAGTAATTAATTTCAAATAAATATTCGAATGTAAGCGGTGTTAGTAACGAAATACTGTAGAAATTAAATGCATTTTAGCATCGGAAAAATAGCTTCGTTACAATTTAACAAAAAAAAAAATCATAATTATTATAATCATCATAATTATTATACTGCCCCCATAAGGAAGAACCTCGTATGTTAAAAAAATATAGAATGTAGATATATGAAATTAAACACTAGAGTAGTAGTATAGTACCGTGTTTTTGCTTAGCATTCTTATCTCAAGAATAACATGGTATCACAGAAATATGCTATATAATGAATAGATACGGTGTTCATGTGTAGTAACATGATAAATTCGCTCCAGATACGAGGTCGACAAAATGTTAGAAAATAATGTTCGGGGTCTATTTTAAAAGTTTCTTTCGATGTAATTGATGTAATGTGGTCCACTGAGTTCGTAGAAACTAAAATCTCAAAATACCCAAAAATGCCACATTTTCATGGGGGCAGTATAAAAGATAAAGTGAAATCCATCTGCTTCAATACACTTTTCTTGTCGGATAGTTAAATGCCTGATAGACTTCCTAATTGTCAGGGGGTCATTTCTGATAATGTTTCAGCAGTTAATAATCCTGTCAATCAGTTATTACCTTGTATTTATATTTTCCGCGTAGACCAACTCTCTTAATCGTTCCCAAATAAAATAATCAACGGAATTGAAGTCAGGGGACCTCGGTGGAAATGAAATTGGACCCCCGCGTCTTATCCACCGGTTTCCATAAGTGTTATCTGAGTGATGACGCACAGCAACCGCAAAATGGTGATGCACCATCGTGCTGAAATTTAATTCCTCGGATGCAAGCAAATTAGGCAAAATATTTTGCAAAAAATTTAAATAATAATTGTCCTGTTAATGAACCATCAAAAAAATAGTTAATAGATGGGTATTTATTACTCCAACTCAGAGTTGGAGTATTCACAGAGAATCTTTGCTGCGAGCGACATTCGCAAATCGCATGTGGATTTTCTTCTGCACATACGTGTGAGTTGCGTCAATTGTATATTCCATCTCTTGTGAAAAGCGCTTCGTCTGTGAACAGTGTTCTATACAATCCGAATCTATTGTTCGCAACCCATCTACAAAATGCTAGACGGCGGATTTCATCTTCTGGATGTAACCGTTGAACTAACTGGATGTGATAGGGATGTAAGTTGTTTTTTCGCAACACTCTACTTGCTTTAGATTTGGAAACGCCCAATTGTACACTTAATTTCCTCGTACTTATTTTAGGATTTTCATTAACAGCGTTAAGTATGTTTTCTTGCTGAACAGGATTTACATCTCGTTCTGATTTTGCTTCAGGGAATGTACCATTTTCTTTGAGGTAATTAAAAATCGATCCAAATGTTTGATGATTCAGTATTTGACGTCGAGGAAATCGTGTCTGGTATTCTCTTTCCCATTCCAACATCTATAAAGAAAAATAATGTCAGCGTATTCGATATTTGAAAATAAATTTGGCATTTCTGAATGGAGAAAATTACAATACACTATCACTAACACTAGTTGTTAATACTAATAATTAAAGACTGACATAGGTGTCAAATTATTGAAACAATTTCAAGCAAAGAAAATGTCAAATTGTCACAGATGTCTATGATCTCTGTAATAATGGAAGTACCTACGTAATAACGAGCATTAAAGGACGTAGATCCGTATGCTGTAATTATTTTAAATTCAATGCTTGCATTTGAATATGATGGCTTTTAAAAATATGTCGGAAAATTTACAGTTTTCGTTAAAATTGATCTTAAGCTGAACATTTAAATGGGGGAAAGTTTTTTTTTTTCCTTCTATATATGGCCTTACATGCGCAGTGTTTTGGCCACAGGGGGGGGAAGTTAGGCAACACAAATTTGACTACTTATTTCTGTTCTTTTTGGAACCAATTTGACTAATTGGAGAAATCACATACAGAGGCAACTTTTTAGATGAACCACATCAGCCACATTTTTAAGACCTGGCCTGGAAATTGATTAAAATGTTGATACTTATTAAACCTAGGTACGAGTTATGTAGATATTATTTTTTTTAGCTAAATTTTTGTATTAATAAATATTAGCATACATTAAAATATTCCATTTTGCCAAACTTTTCATTTGACTTGAAAATTGATCGTTAATACAAAATTTGTTGAGAGTGTAACAATTTCAAATACTCAGGTTTTACTACCTGTTTGTGTCCTATACAAATTTCATATCAAGTTTTAGATAAATCGTATACAGGGTGAACTATCGTATACGAAGCAATCCAACAAATTTTTTTGAAACCGTCTCTGGATTTTTTTAATTTTGGATATGTATGATGGTTGTTAGGCAACAATGTACATTGTTGTAAAAAATTAGGCAAATGGGATTAACCGTTAAAATGTTATGGCCAAAACAATTTTTTGACAAAATTCATAAACCACTCTGTATGATAGTAAAGAAAGGAAACAAACACTTTTTAATGGTCGCTTGGTATTTGTCTTAGGTGCCTCTACTTATGGTAGAAGTTTGTACAGTTCCTCACCCTGTATTTCTTATTTTCACCTTATGCAATCATTGGATCGTCATGTATACATCAGATTATATTCATCGTGACATTTTTTTGTGAATAATACTAACTGTATACTATAATAGTGAGGTCTGTTCACCTATTTTAAAATTAGATTAAATATTTTCAAATATATTCAAATATTGAACTTCTTTGTTTAAAACTGCATTAATTATGACCTCCTTTTTAGGTGCTGTTGAGGTTTACACCTTTCTCAAATATTTATCAAAAGAGTGCTTCCTTTGTGTTGAATTAATAAATGGAATGTATTCGTTTACAATGATAATTCACTTTACAAAATCAGAAACTAAATAGGCCAGCACTTGTTGCTATCGCGATGACAATTTCATGCGTACTGTCTTCTTGCTCCCCTCGATTCTAATAAACACATCACATACCGTGCGTGTAGCGGAGCGCTAGGCATAGGGAGTAAAATTACAACATCGCGCGTGCCAACTGGCTGAAATGAAATAACAGAGCTGGGATGCTCCGCCCAACGGAGGAATTTACGGCAGCTGTGTTGTCAGATCTCTCGCGCTACGTGAATGTACATGCCTAATGAGAAATTACACGCACGGTATAGTATATAACCAAGGCTGTCCGGAAGGCAGTTACACACTTGGAAAAGTGGAGATATACATCCATATACATCCATATACATCGACATTGTCAGTGTCGGGGTTGGGATTCGAAATCGGTACGTGATAGACAGTGCGACCAGCATATTCGCCACAAAATACACTTTAGCTGACTGAGCTACCGTATCGGTTGGTACAAGTTAGTTATCTTGGAGTCAGTTGTTAGGACTTTTCGATTGCAGGAAACATGCTGCCCTTCTTGAAAGGTGGCTCTGAAAGATTTAACAGAAATGTAATAAAAGTAATACATGTAGCATAAAAGGATAATAATAATAATAAAATGTATTTATTTTTTCATTAAGCATATTAAAATATATATCAGACACGGTGGTCCGTAAGTATGACCCATAGAGGATTCCCGTAATTAAAATATTGCTATTTAGCTAAACTTACCTTAATCCAAAAGTTGATATTAACAGAGGTACAGGGTGTAAAGTCAATATTATGTTTTTAATGTTCTCACATAACTTTGGAAATTTTTTAAATATATGAAAATTGGAGAATAGAGGTTTTTTAAGAACAAATCTACTCCAATTTTTTGTGTAAATCCTAGAGGGTGCCACATAAGCAGTGTTTATGATGTACGCGTAACTTTTTTATCCCGTAATGTCATCGCTTCTTTAAAAAATCGTTAAAAATTTCTAAACCTAACTCATTTTGACGAAAAAAAGTATACTTGTCAGCCTTAAAAACTGACAGTTTTCGAGATAATCGTATTTTAACAATCGGCTGCATAATTTATTATAAAGAGACATTAACGTATTAGGAGCCGATACCAAGAATAATTTTGACAATAAAATATTCTAATTTTGACACTTTAACATAGAATTAATGCATAAATTATCAAGTTAATAAATTTCATTTGAGAAACAAATGAAGAGAAAATTTAATTAAACGAAATTATGGTTTAAACAAGGGCTCAACAAATAAGGAACATTGTAATGAAACAAAAAGCAAATATTATTTCATAGTAAATATTCAATAGACGCTTAAGGCAACGCATCTAAAACACACGAAAATGTATCTTATGATATCTACGCATGCGCAATTTTAATTTTTCTTGCGTTACGAGATACGTTTGACGTAAAGATACGGCTCCCAACGTACACACAAAAACGCGGTATTATTGCACCGCTATAAGCTGATGACACCCGAGCACCTGTCAGATTTGACGAAACGCCAAAAAATCATAAGAAACATAACCTACATTTTTGCCATAATTTGTTTATGTTTCTCTTCGCATTTCGGTTGCTTTAATTCTTGTTTTGTATCTTGTGTTGGATAAAATAATAAAAATAAAATATATTTAGGTCACATTCAGGTTCTTGAGATTTTAATAAACAAACCTCTGTTCCCTAAGTTCTGACCATGGGGAATATGCAAAATGAAAGCTTCGTTCAGATCATCATCATTCGCATCATCTATTAAAGCTGCAAATTTCAACAGAGCTTCCATTTTCCTCAAAATATGGTTAGATTAGATTAAATTTGAAAAAGGAGCTGGTTGATTAGCCTTGGCCACCGCGACCACCGCGGTCACCGCGACCCCTGTGGATCTATTGTGGCACTCCTTGTCTAATTTTACGTAGAACTGTCTTTATCCAGCTTTGTCTTTGTATCAGACTCCACAGCCTTGATAAGGGCTCCTTGGTATAGCTATCTGCCCTTGGTTTCTCTTCACCAAGTAGTTGGAACCTCAGTCTAACTAGGCCTTCGCAATGGCACAGCACATGTACGGAGGTTACCTCTTCCTCTTGACAGAATCTGCATGTTGCATCCTCTGCCATGCCCATATGTCTATTAAACCTACAATGTCCAATTAGAAGATCTACCATTATCTTAATGGCCTTTCTATTTTGGCGTAGTAGGTCTTCCGTGAATTTGGTCGATCGTTCTTTAATGAACTTTTTGGCCTGTCTCTGTTGTGGGAAATTCTTCCACCACTCTAGAGATTTATTTTGTATCCATTCGTTAATGGATGTTCGTATGCGTGGCTTAGCCACATCGCAAAAGGGTTTGGATCCTACTAGGGCCTTAGATGCTCCTTCCCGGGCCAGTTCATCAGCCTTCCCATTTCCCCTGTGTCCCTCGTGTCCTGGTACCCATACCACGGTCACTTTGTTCTGACTTCCTAGGTCTGTGCGCGTATTTATACAATCCCATACTAGTCTTGAATCGACCTGCATGAAATCGAGTGTCTTTAGCGCTGCTTGACTATCGGAAAAAATGGGAGTCGGCAGTGGTTTACAGTTCCTTGCCTCATTATTTCCTTCGCACACCACTGCATAGCGGCCACTTCAGCCTGAAATATTGTGGCGTGTATTCCTAGACTTATCGGGATTTTCGTTTTCGACCTTATCCCGTAAATCCCAGCTCCGACTGCTTGTTCTGTCTTGGAGCCGTCCGTATACCAGATCGTTTGCGCCGATATTGGAGGACCGTTTTTTCAGTCCTCTCTGTCCGGTATTTTCATTTGAAAATTTTTGTAGAAGTTATACTTTGGAATCATGGTGTCCTTGGGCATTCCCAAAATGGGATTTGCCTTCAGCTCTGAGCATAACTTTTGGTGCTCTGTTCCGTGTTGTTGCCTTATGGGCGTTGTGCCTTACATTAGCCTATGTACCACTGAACGAACTTCCCCTTGGATAAATATGTGTAGATTTGTCAGGTCTAAAAGGACTTCCAATGCAGCCGTGGGAGCAGTTTTTATGGCTCCGGTGGCGCACAGGCAAGCAAGCCTTTGTACGCCACTTAATAGCCTTATTGCTCTAAGCTGCAGTGTCTTGGTCCACCATACCACCGATTCATAGGTTATCATGGGTCTTACAACCCTAGTGTATAACCATAGGGTCATATTGGGGTTTAACCCCCAGTTTTTTCCACACATCTGTCTGCACCTTCCCAGGACAATAGTTGCTTTCTATGTGACTTTTTGGATGTGGGAATTCCATGTCAGCTTTTGGTTGAAAATGACTTCTAGGTATTTAACCTCGCTGGCAAATGGAATTTCCACACCATCGAGCCTTGGGGGTTTTAGGCCTCCCAAGGCTCTTTTCCGTGTAGAGGTGACGACTGTAGTTTTGTGAGGATTTATGGAAAGTCCCTCCTCACTACACCACCTGTCGACAATGTTTAGGGCTCTTTGTGAACGCTCTGATATCATGTTCGCAAATCGCCCCTTGACTACTGTCGCTAGATCGTCAGGATATCCTAGGCAGTAAAAGCCTTCTGCGGAAATTTTTCGGAGGAATTCGTCAACAAGCAGTGGAGATAATACCCCTCCTTGGGGGGTATTATCTCCACTATACTCACTTTTGCCTCAATGGTAGCCTCGCCTAGATTGGATACTATTATCCTTTTTTCTAGGCTGGCTTTAATCCACTGGCACTCTATTTAACAACGCATTCGTTAAAGATTGCGTTGTCGCGTTAGTATGGTTTTTATAGTATTTTTGTAAACAAGTTTTTCCATTGCGCCTCATACCGAAATCTAAAGTAGCGGCCAAGGAAACAGGCTACCACAACCAATCCAGCGCATACCCAAGATTTGTAGAGTATGAGGTTCCTTAATATAGAGCTTTTAGGCGAAAAAGTCAGTGCGGGGGTGAAAAGTCAGACTATCCTTGTTCTCTGAACGCGCAGTAGCGGCGCAGTTATCTCACTCTAGAAGAACCGTCCGTACTGGCCCGAAATATGGTCTGTCGTATACTATGATCTGTAGTGTTACATTCTACAACTTATCCTCATTACCAGCATGCAGAACAGTGGCTCAAAATGCGAGGATAATTACCCCCGACTTCAAAAGCGGGTCATTGCGAGCCTGTTCCAGTTACGAGTTCTTTGCTTAATTAACATTACACAAATACTTACAATATTTTGAATAAGGTCATGCATCTGGTGTGATTTCACACCAGATGTTCATTGGCTAATGACATTTTTTGGTGGGGATCATGAGTTATTAGGCCACCTTAGAGTATACCAATCTTGGCGCTTACCAAACCTTGGCTTTGAACTCATGTTGGAAATATCGTTCTCGCGTTACATGAGGATTTCCAACTTCCCAAAAATTATTATTTCTTAAATTGAAGATATATCAACGGGTAAATGTGGCTTCATCTGTAAATAACTTTCTGTTCACGAATGAGTGATTAATATTTTCTCGAATATCAACTGCCAGCTATCAGCGGGCAATAAATTTTGCACAGGTGTGAAATGGTATGAATGGTATTTTTCCGTATGCAACATTTTTAACATGAAAGTCTTACTCATTCCTGTAGCTGCAGATCGTCGTTTTGATCTAATTTGTGGATCATCTGCAATGCGAACTAATATTTCGTTTTCCTGGTCAGGTGTAATAATTTTGGATCGACCTAAATTATCAGGATTAGAATGCAATGAACCACTTTCGCCTAAATTCCTAAACATGTTTTGAAGTAGTCGCAAAATATTCGTAAATATTCGCGTTGCGCAGTACGTCCATTGTAATTAAGTTGACAATAAATAAGAGTCATATCTCTGATATTTGAGTTTGAATAATTATTATGCCTCGGCATAATCTGATTTTCTTTTTTTCTAACTGATATTAACCAACAATATCAGTAAATAAAATTGGAAAAAATGATTAACTGCCACAAGGAGAATATTTAACTATCTATCTTATTGTTGACATTTGAGCCTACTACGTCAATATTTCTCATAATAATTATCTATGCGGTAGATTGTTAAAATGCGATTATCTCGAAAATGGTCAATTTCTAAGGCTAATGACAAATATCCTTTTTTTCTTTTCGTCAAAGTAAAGTGGGTTTAGAATTTTTTAATTAAAAAGCGATAACATTATGGGTAAAAAAATAAGGGTACATTTATATCACAAACATTGCTTATGTGGCGCCCTCTACGATCTACGCCAAGAATGGAGGTGGATTTGAATTCCTCAACTTAAAAATTAATTTTCATACCACTATTTAAAAAACTTCAAAGTTATGTGAGAAAATAAAATGTTGACTCTAACACCCGGTATCTGTTAATTTCAATTTTTGGACTAAGGTGAGTTTAGCTAAATCGCAATGTATCACAATCCACTGTTGCTCTATGGATCATTGGTTACAGACCACCCTGTAATATTCATAACTTTAAACGATGTAACAATTTCATGTTAAAATGAAGTAATACCAACAAACTATAAATGTCAAATCAAACAAACTTTTTAAGTATCAATTGGTAAAATACACACTTAAGTACTGAACTCTTCAAAACGCTTCATTGTTATTTTGATATTTAAAATTCTCACTACAGTATCACTACCAGGACACATCTGTATGATGTAACCGAGCTTCCATAGCGTCGGTGGCAAGTTACTTCCTTCAGAAGTATCATAGTACTGGTTTCAGTTCACTGATTAATGTTCCACTTAGTATACTTCTATTACTTCTGCATGTTATATGATTGCTTGGTTGAGGGACAAGCACATTTGACTCTCGTCCGAGAATTTCAGGTTCGATTACTGGCCGTAGTACTGAGATTTTTTTCAGAAGAAGAAATTAATCCCACTATACTCAGATATTGGGAGTGTGTCCCTTGTCTCTAAATCCGCACAAGGCTCTATCCAGAGCCTTCAGGGTCGTATTACATGTTATATTATATTATTATATATGGTCTGCCAAAGTACTCTGTGAATCAGAGTTATCAACTACCAACTGCTGCATATAATGATTCCAGATCTATGCAATCGAAGAAACTCTTTCCAAGTTGTGATTAATAACTTTATAAAACGCAACAAGTTTTTTCTCTTTATAAATGGTGTTGTGTTGCATTTATCAATGTTTAAATCAGTAAAATTTTGTTGGTACCAAGGAGAAACATCAGTTAAGTCTTTGTGAATCATATGCCAATCGTTGATTGATACCACCGATTGAAACAATTTAAGGTCATCTAAAAGTAACTCGTTACTACAGTTTCACTTTCATTATGTCATTGATAAATAATAATAACAAAACTGGTTCCAGGTGTGAACTCTGTGGCACACCTGCTGTTTAAAATTTACATTCTTGAATTACATTTTATTCTCAGTTTTACAGATAACTTTAAAGTTCAATGATCCTATTATAGAGTAATAATTCTAGTTTTAATAACGATAAATGGACTTCTTAAAATGAGTGTAGATGGGGTATATATTCAATCAATGACAACGTTAGAATAATAATAGGGTAATAGTTGGTTGATTCGGCGTTTACTGGGTAAAGATCTATTTTAAATTTCACTTAACGCAAACACTGTTTAAGTTTTCACATTTTTTTTGATTAAACCATAACTAAACCATAACGATTAAAAATAATAAAGTGAAAATGTTTGTTGTTTGTTGGTTGTTTTGGTTAGGTGAAAAATAATAGACTAGATTGGTAATAGATCATACATATTGCTACACTTTCAATTTAATAGACTAATGTTTTTTTAGAATGATCTTTACGAGCAGTTGCGAGCACATCCAGACTACAACATCGACAGTTCATCTTTCCAAAGTTTTGATGAAACAAGACGCTTGGCAGCACGACAGGCCTTGGCTTATAAACACATAGAATTATTATCGCTGAACAGCCTCCTTGAAAATTTGAAGCGTGCTGCCGCTACTACAAGAATTATGATGCCATTTTTTCCAGCCTCAACGATAAAATACAGCGTCGTCTTTAGGTTATTTACCACAGCAATAATGAATATGGGCACAGACAGGCATGCACATTTTATAGATGACATAGAGGACGGAAAGGTAAAAGTTGTTAACCTAAATTTAGTTTAGTTTTTTGTTTCAACAATTTTTATAATTAATTTAGTTAATATTCATAACGGGTGTAAACTGCTTTAGTTATTTGTAAACATTATTATCTACAAAAAAAATTAATAACTTTATAATAGCATTGAATTTAATATTAATTTTATTAATACATTCTTATATATATATATTGTCACCTTTCATAATAAAGTTATTTTTAGATAACTGGTTGTTACTGTTTAACTGAGATTGGACATGGCAGCAATGCTAGAGGAATGCGAACTACTGCAACTTACGATGAAAAAACAAAAAATTTCATTTTGAATTCTCCTGATTTCGAAGCAGCTAAATGTTGGGTGGGTGGATTAGGTCAGGGTGCAACTCATGCAGTTGTTTATGCTCAACTTGTACTGAAAGGTATAAGTTACGGTCTCCATGCGTTTGTGGTTCCAATACGTAATCCAGAGACTTTCTTGCCATATCCTGGTTTAACAGTAGGTGATATGGGAGAAAAAATTGGTCTAAATGGAGTTGATAACGGGTAAGTAAGAATTAAATCGTTCTACTGGATTTTTGAACATATTTCATTTAGTATTATTTATTATAAACTCCGACGCTTGAATGATTGGTAAGGCGGTCATCAAAATTCGATAAAACAGTGATGAACGTTTTTTTTGTCTTGTATTTATACAGAATGTCCGAGGAGTATGGGGCAATTCATCAATCGCTTTTTGTATCCCGTCTATGAAACCTATCGTAGAACACCGATATCAGTGCAGTCATTTTATGGAAATTAAGTAAAGGAAACTCTTAAAATCAAATTAAGAATTTGGTGTATATATAGATAGGACGTGGCCGCCCAGCTAACATATTAACAGTTTCCGAAAATCAAAGCTTAATATTCCAAAATGGCCGCCATAATTCAACTTTTTTCAATTAAAAAAAATGTAATGTATCGAATAAAGTTCGAAGTTTATTCAGCATAAAATTATCAATCTTTTCTGTTATTACCATTTTTTTTATTTGATCAAACAGAAAGTCAAAAAGAGGCGCTGTATCTCGTTTGCCGCAACATCTTCTAATTTCTTGTTTTTGGTATACATTTTTTCATAAAAATTGCCGTTAATTCGGAAATTTTATTATTCAGTGTTGAAAAGCAAGCAGCAAAGATTTTAAAAATCCGACGCATGGGAGAATTATACGCAAGTAAGCGTGCTGTTGTGGTTTTGAACCTGAGAGTTAAATAAAACGAATTAAAGCATTAAAGCATTAAGTTAATTGGGAAGTTTGAGATGGCTGTGACACAAAATTTGCCATGCTTGGGAAAGATAAACTAAACACGTAGAGACTATTATAAAAAGACCGTGGCCTGGGGCGATTAACAATCCTTCTTCATCCAAAGAAGAGGAAGCTGCTGAATAATTTCTACTTCGCTTATATGGACGATCAAAAGTACTACCTTAGATATTTATGATACTACATATTCCATAATCTATTTCTAAATAGCCAGTCGACAAATCGTTTAACGTCACAACTTTGCCTCCAACTAGTGATTCGCAGCAGCTCAGCATTCATGTCGTGTCTACCTACAGGTTCAGTTATGGAAAGGTAACAGGATAAACTCTACCGACTAGGGATGGATACAAAAGGGAGACTACACTTCCAACCTGTATGTGTGACAAAAAACTCCTACGTCAAAATTGTTAACACTCATCTCATGCACTTTTAAGTCCAACTGTTCCGGTAAATGTGAATGAAGTAGATCTGAACTGAAATGCTTTGCTATATGTAGACGATGTAGACCCTGGCAAGGACTATCATAATGGATTCTGAAGAACTTCTCTCTGATAAAGAAGTTAACTAACTTGTGCAATATCTGGTGAATAATATAATGTAATATTTTTCCTTCGAAGGGATTTTGTTAATATACAATTACAATTTTGTGGTCTCTCAATTCGGTCCTGTTCATTTTTTACGTTGCAGCATTTTTTTATATAATTTTTGATAAAGAGGATCGTTCATGACTTTAGCATAAATTTCTAGCTTAATAGCTATTTTATGAAAACAAAAAATTAGACAACCTTATGACACGATTTTCGTTTGACACCATTTTGTGGCTTTATATCTATATTTTATTATTTACTTCGACTTTCTTATGCCGCACAAGTAATGGACTGCTTTACTTCCCTTCCGGAGGGTGGTATATAGACTATGCAATCCTCGTCTTAAATTGCATGTCTTCTGCATAATCGCCGATATACAAATCGCTCGAAGGTGGAACGAGATCGTCGTGTTTTCCTGGACGATCACCCATAAGTACTAATCACGATGAACGTTGCTTAACATACGTGTTCAAAATACGTGTATAGTCAAGGCACTTCTACGCTTGCACCTATCTGCTTGTTTATCCGATATATTTTTTACTTCCATTGTAATATGTTATTTCATATATTACTCCTATTCTAGTCATAATATATCACTAGTTTTATTAGCGATGATGGAAAAAGATGGTGATTAATTAATGCTTACAACATTCTTCATTACTATGATCAAGTGTGTAGATGTAATAATTGCATTGAATAGTTCTTCGCTGCTTTGAGATCGAATATGCAATATATTATATATTAAAATCGATTTATTTTTCTCAGTGACATGTTTGTTTCATAACTTCCTCATGGAAGTTATGCTTATGGTCTAACATCATTAAATAGTTATGACATAAAATATAACCTTGTCTACGCATATCTTCTTATAGGTTTGTGGCTTTCCATAATTATTTGATACCTCGAGAAAATCTGTTAAATAAGGTTGGAGACGTAACCGAAGATGGACAGTACGTTTCCTCTATCAAAGATCCGAATAAGAGGCACGGTGCAGCACTGGGTTCTTTATCTGTCGGCAGAATAAATATCACTTGTATTTGCGAAGCGATGGGCACTAGAGCTTTAACAATAGCTATTAGATATGCTGCCGTGCGAAGACAGTTTGGGCCTGACGGAGAGGATGAAATTCCAATTCTAGAATATCAGTCACATGTGAGTAGAATATTATTTAGTCTGTACACTAGGGTGGTTCTTAAAAATCTTTGGAAATTTCGTTGGGGCATCGCGTCAGTTAATTCATCTGGACAAAAAACGAGCGTGTGTAAAATATAAATCAATTTGGAGAATTTCTAAAGGTCTGACAAGAATAATAATTTTGTGGATCATTAAATATCCACCACTAAACTTCGTTTGGTCAGCTCTGAGTAGTAGAACCTGCGTTGAACAATCAATGAACAATAAGTTACTTAAGAAATAAAAAAGCAGCGGTCGTATTAACTAACGTGGGTTTTGATCCATTCAAGTACAATGTCAACACCTTCTCTATTCATCGCAAATGAATGAAATTTAGTGAGATTACGGAGTCTTTGAAAGTAGACATCAGTCGTCTGTTCCTCTAATCCATTAGGATGAAAACTAATCGAAAACATTCTGAGATATGAAATGGTGAATCACATTCCAATTTTAGCTTCGTGCATAGAAATCGCCGAATTTGGAACAGAGCAATTTGACAATTTTTCAGATCGCTAGGTATGAGGTCTTGCGACAAAATCAATGGCATGACATCCACCACTAGTAGACCAATGAATAGAGCGTGCATTTTACTAGAGCAAACATTTGAAAAAGACCTACAATGGGTGGGTGTGCCACCATCATATCCTCGAAATAATGTCGTAAGTTGTGATTCTCCAGGCGCGAAGACCTTCACGTGGACCAGAAATTTTTAAACTATTCAAGAATTATCTGAAATTCCACGAGTAAAACTGATTTCAGAACACCTCCAACGATGTCATAGACGACGCGACGTCGAACTTGTATTAAATGGTACTGGCATCTCTCTCTCAAAAACCCAACATGAAATGAGCTGTATTCCTTGGTGACATGACCATATAGGTATATTACTCAACCAAAATTCAACAGGTTATTGACCAAGGTTCATCTGCCTACAAATATTATCCAGAGAATCAGCTGGACTTCACTGTGCAAGAGTGATGGCAAATGTATTCATTGGAGATTTATTAGTTTCGAGACTAGTTCAAACTCACCAATGGGAAAGAGGAAGGCATGCATGACATTTTCACTTTTAATATTATAATTTATGTGCACTTTTGGTTTCAAGCTGGCTGTGTTAAGCTGTGTTGCTCTTCGAGAAATCATCTACAATTACTTAAGGAGCCTAGAAAATATGAACAAATTAACCAATTTCCAATTTCCAAGAGTGTAATGAGAAACTTTCTTTATGGTACCCTTTCATCGACGATTAGGTAAGTCATCTTTAACAAAGCGTAAGATAGTAAAGGTCTTGTGGAGAATTTTTGCAAAAAATACTCGCACACTATTTAATAATAATAATATGCTATTGCTATTCCCATTCTAACTTATTCATTTGGAATAATAAATTGGTCACAAACCGATTTAGAAACCCGTCAAAAGAAGATAAGAACTGAGCTAACTAACCACAGAAAACATCACCATCAAGCCAGCATCATTAGACTGACATTACCTAGAGACGAAGGAGGCAGAGGAATTATAAATTTAAAGAACCTCCACAACAATCAAATAAAACTCCTGAGAACGTACTTTCATAAAAGGCGGGATTCCCAGCTACACCTAGCTATTTGCTCTTCTGACGAGAAATACTCCCCTCTAAATCTGAAAGATCACATGCTACAACAAAATGAGCATGTTACATCGGTAAGGGAAAAGATCGACCAATGGAAAGGAATGGCATTACATGGGAGACACCCCCATGATCTGAGCAATGTAGAAGTCGACAAAATAGCGTCGAACGCGTGGCTCAGGAATGGAGGTCTCTTCCCAGAAACAGAAGAGTTTCTGACTGCCATCCAAGACCAAGTGATTAACACCAGGAACTACCAAAAGCATATTATTAAAACGGCCTTATCGAAGATGACAGGTGCAGAAGATGTGGTGAAAAGGCGGAAACTATCCAACACATTACTGGTGCACGTAGCCATTTGGCACAAAATGATTATCTTCACCGACACAATCAGGCTGCAAATATAATACACCAGAACCTAGCCATCAAGCATAACCTGATTGAAAACAGCTTACCATACCTACCACCTGAGCCTATGCTAAAGTCTGATAGGTTCAAACTTTACTACGACAGATCTATCATTACGGACTGAACCATCCATAATAACAGACAGAGACACCCGCAAGATGATGAACATCCATATGAGTATTCATCCTAGATCGTCCGTTCCTCGTGTTTACCTCCCACGTCATCGGGGGGGCCGAGGACTCTTGGGTCTGGAGTGTATGCATGACAGAGTAGTACTGAGTATGGCATGTAACATCCTCAGGAGCTCGGATCCGCTCCTGCTATTAGTGAGAGATCACGAAATCGCAGGGGTGGGCGCAGGATTGTTTAAAGCAGCAAAAAGAGCCGCAGATGAACTCGGTCTCATATTCGACGTCAGGCGAGGCGGCCGGCGTGGTGCTGACCCAGAGTCAGTCACTGAGCTTCAGCCAACTTGTTTGAAAGCCCAAATAAAAGCTGCCGAACAGGAGAGCCTGTTTAGGCAGCATGTCGATAAACCCGTGCACGGTGTATACTACAAAAACATGGAAACACTGGGTTTATCGACTAGGCTGACATTCGCCTTTTTAAGGTCAGCTGGGCTTAAGTCGGAGACCGAGGGATTCATTGTGGCCTGTCAGGATGGTGTAATAAACACCTTGGTCTACCGGAACCGCGTAATGGGTGTAGAGGTCCCTGATACCAACTGCAGGACCTGCCGTCAGGCGCTGGAATCGCTGATGCATTTGCTTTCAGCATGCCCGGTATACGCGATTTCGGCCTACATCCACCGCCATAACGCGGCTTTACGAGTGCTATACTACCATCTACGGCGCTCGTATGGGGTAGACCAAACACCAGTGCTGCCTTACATCCCCGGAGATATTGAGTCCGTTGTCGAGAACGAGAGGTGCCGAATTTATTGGAACTACTCGTTCCCGACCGTCAGGCTAATTCAAGCCAACAAGCCTGACATAGTCCTCCTCGACCATCAGAACAAAGTGATGTTTGTAATCGAATTCTCAGCACCTGCTGAGACAAACATCGCTTTGAAGGAGGGGGAAAAACAGACCAAATATCGTGATCTCCGGTATGAGCTCCAAGTGCTGTACCCAGACTACTCGGTCAAGATGGTCGTCCTAATAATCGGCGTACTCGGAGGGATGAAGCCTTCGCCTTCAGAATTGAAGATCATACCGGCCTGTCAGAAGTCGGCAGAATGGTTGGCAGGCCAGATGCAGAAGGCGGTTATCTTGGGGTCCCTTCGTGTACTTAGGGCACACGATTTAGGTATTTACAGTCACTAACTCCACAGGTCGTGGAGAGTGGCTGTAAGGAATTTGCCGGCGCGGCTACCGTGAGGAGGCCACGGAAGTCCTGTCCGGCAGCGGGCTACCCGAAAAAAAAATAATAATAATAATAATAATAATAATAATGATAATAATAAACGTCTTTATTGAACAATGTAAAAAAATACAAAGTTACATGTGATTAAAATTAAAAGGAAGCAAGAAAAATATATTTATATATATACGTAAATAAAGAATATATGAAAAATATACATACTAAAATATACCTAAAATATATCTAAGAATTAAGTACCTACCATTTAAATTTACTTTAACTCGATAATATATGAGTTATAAGTAATTATCGACAAATATCATAATTTATTATGCAACACAACAAAAGATAATTACCACAACAGTTGTAGAGATCAATAAAAATAGATGTCTAGCAAAAATTTAATATAAAGGCGATAAGATAAATTTAGAAAAATGTAAAATTTGTATATTTTTGCTCTTCAAAAAGTAGTCGTTTTAGATTTGTTTTAAATGACATTACCGGTAAAGATTTTAGTCTAGAGGGAAGATCATTGTAAAACTTGGCAGAACAGTAGGTAAAAGAGTTTTGGAATGCGGCTGAGGAGTTCCTCTGAATATGATACAAGTAGCCATAGCGAATAGTTCTATTATACACTGTGGATCTGGCACTAAACCTACGGAAGAGATTAAAATGAATATGAAATGACAACAGGAGTTTTGCACTCTCTTCTTTTTTCTATGGCATCTATAAAATTACTATATACGACATCACAGTGGTTAAAATGCGATGGAACAAGTGATTCACATAAAATTTTCTTCAAATTACGACAAGAATCTACTACTGTACAGTCATTTCAGAGAGCCATATGCCTTGGACAATAGAGAGTTCACATGCCCTGAAAACTCTAAATGCTGATCTAGATTTAATTCTAGATTTTTACTACATTCTGGGGATGTAGAACCTCATTTCCTATATTTAAATTAAAATTTCCAGAAACAGAAGCTAAATCTTTCTTAAGTTCGAATAATATTAACTTACATTTACTAGGGTTCAAATTTAGGTTGTGCTCTTGAGATATTTTTTTAATTTTATGTAGTCGCTACTATAAAAACTCTTATACACTTGCGTATCATCTGCATATGCTTGTACATTGCAGTTTTCAACAGAACGTAATACGTCGGAAGTATAAATATTAAACAATAACGGACCTAAGACCGAACCTTGAGGAATGCCAGATAGAACTTTTAGAGAAGAGGAAATTCATTTATTAAAAGACACTTTTTGATACCTATTATTTAAATATGAAGTAAAGAAAGTAATGCACTTGTGATCAAGACCATAATATTTGAGTTTTGCGCACATAAGTTCATGACTGATCGTGTCAAAAGCTTTAGAGAAGTCAAGCAGCACCACAGCAGTTACCTTTTTTTTATCAATACTTATTGTGATATCATCAACAACTCTAGTAAGGGCCGTTGAGGTGCTGTGTCCCCCTCTAAAACCTGACTGATTTTCATACAAGATGTTATTCTCATTGACAAATTCAAAAAGTTGCTTATGTACAATTTTTTTAATACCTTAGATATAATTGGTAAGATACTTCAGTCACAGACTCTACATCATTATTTTTAGGCAAAGGAATAATTAAGGCTTCTTTCCAAAAGTCTGGAAAATATACCTGGTCAAGACAACAATTTACTATGTGGGTAATGTAAGGTTCGATATGTGGGCAAAGTTGTCATATTTTTCTACGGAGATCGGTAATAACTCAATTTTTTTCAATAAATCCAACTTTTTAGCCCTGCTGGTATATAAATGTATAACATTTATTCTTTGGTCCGAGCATAATCTGCATATAAAACCTGTTATAATAGCCTTTGCAGTACTTCCCATTTCAGAATAAATACGAAATTTCCAAAATGAGTTGGTATGTTTTATTACGACTACAAAATGGATTTTTAGTGAAGGTTTTCATCCCTGCTTAAATAAGTATTAATTAGCTTTATTATGGTAAAAAAACGTGTTACAACACCTTCTAAATAAAATATGTTTATGAAATTCACTTGCCATTTTTCAAAATTAATCCAAAGTTCAAGTCACGAAAGCGTCCTCTAAAAAACTTTCATAAAAATACTTTTGCATTTTAATATGACAATGAACAAAAAACCTAATAAAAAATGAAACGAAATTTTTAGTGATATTTAAGAACCACCCTACTGTACACTGTATGTAATTCAAATAAGTAATAATCATACTATTTTAATTCATTACAATTTGTTTTATGAAACTGATATGCCTTTTTTATATACATGGTCTCCCATATTTAAAGGAACATGGTGTAGTGGAAGGTGGAGCATATACTTAGCTGAGTTGAAAAGTCCCCCTTGAAGGATAATATTTTTTTTTGATTCTTGACTAATAACACAGGCACACAAAAAAGAAAAAAAGTCGAAACCCAGAGGGTAAACCCCCCCTATGTATTTTGAGACGTTGAAACCGAATATGACAATAAAAAAGGTTTTAATTATCCAATATTCCCCTAGCATCCTCTTACAACCCTTTCCAGGAGCATCCCAATATGACAATAAAAAAAGATTTTAATTATCCAATTTTCACGTAGCACCCCCTTACAAGCCTCCCCAGGAGAGGTGTAAAAGGATTTTAGCGTCCCAATATACATAAGGGGAGTCTACCCTCTGGGTTTTGACTTTTTTCTCTTTTGTGTTTCTCTGTAATTTATTTCGCCAAATTCTTGGAACGGCTATACATATTTGAATAAAATTTATTTGAGGAAAATTCCAGGACAGGACACAATTTTTGTAATGTTGCTCTCAGTGCTATTAACATATCATTTTCTGGTAAATGTTAGTAAACGTCTGAAAAGTCAATAGACCACTGTGTAAAGTATTGCCATAATATTTGATGACACGTTTACGGTTAATCTCTAATAAATTCTCGAAAGTATTAGTTGATCAAATTTCAAGTAATGAAAATGGGATTCACGTAAAATCCGCCTCGAAGGACCACATGTTGATTTAATAAAACGAGCCGTATTTTACTATCGTATTTATTTAAAGTTTCGACAATACACGAACTAGCTGCTTCATTTTAAGTTTCACAAAAAGAAAATACAACTTTTTCCTAGTTAAAAAATTGATAAATGTCGTTACTACTTCATGGCTATGCTGCTTTCTGTGACAAAATTACAGGTACAGTAAATATAAAGTAAAAGAAGACACAAGAAGTGTCAACTAGCTAACGTTTTCATTATTTTATTGATTTCACTCAAATACTCTACAGAATAACATTTTATCCATTTTTTTTTTCACATGCAGTGTTTCTAAACATTTTTTAATTAATATTTTTAGCCAGATGTTTTACCAATTAATATTGCACTGTTGCGTTTAAGTCCCAAGTAGGCGTATGTCTAATTTATCATTTTGTTAATGCAAGCGAATGTTAGCTGTATCTAGTAATAAGCATAAATTTTGAAGGATAAATGACTAGTTTTTTAAAGTTACAAAATTGAAAATCAATATGCCGTTTCAATTTAATAATGAGAAATATGAGGATTACACAGGCACACAAAACAAAAAAAGTGGTCTTTTTATGGTACTCCATTGGGTAACCCATATGTATTTCGACGTGCTGAATACGAATCAGGTGTCCGTTTAGCTCCATTGGCCACCATTTTTTTGTAAATCGCGAAAATAACCTAAAAAAAAAACTCATAATTTAGGTTACTTTCGCGATTTACAAAAAATTTATGGGTAATAGAGTTAAACGATTACCTGATTCGTATTCAACATGTCGAAATACATTACCCAATAGAGTCCCAGAAACAAATCACTTTTCACTTTTTTTGTGTGTGTCTGTGTAATATATTTGCATACGCGATTTTCTAGAAAATGGCGGAGGATCCGATGATGTTCATATATTACACAGACACATAGATAAAAAAAGGTCTGTTTCTGGGACTCCATTGGGCAACCTCTATGTATTTTAGTGTGTGCCTGTGTTATTGTTTTTGTGTGCGGTTTTTACAACGGAAATGGTAGAGCTGCAGAGAGTACCGAAGACGTTTTCCAAATCGTCGTGTATCAGAGAATAGACTTTTCTAGTGGTATTTCAATTTAGTTAGGCAGATAGTAACTTTCCTTCAATGGCGAAATGTGAATATGTTCCCAGATTTCTTCAACAAGAAGCGGAGGTATTACACTTCGCGTCCTAAGTAATCCATCTATAAGTCTAAGAAGATAAGTAATCAGTTAACAATAGGTACCTAGGACAAATGTATACTGAACACTAAAAAAGGAATTTTTGTGTCAATTTAATGTTGAGAAAGTTGTGGATTTTGGCTCACAGAAGACAGTCGAGAGTTCTATTCACGGATCAAGCCAAATTCACACGTGATGGAATCAACAACACTAGATATAAGCATATTTGGGTAAACGAAAATCCATATGCAGTATGGTTCCCAACGTAGATTTGACATTAATGTATGGCGTGAAAGTAGGTAATGCATCGGTTAACATACGCAGAGTCGAGTCGTCACAGCAAACAGGTCTTTACTTTTACTTGCTTTTACTCTTTTACTGCTGCAACTTAACATATTTCTGCGTTTACTAAATAGGTCTGTACTTTTACTATTACAGCTTTTTAACAAGTCTGTGTTTAATAACGTGCAAAACAGTAAAAACTTGTTAAAGAGCAATTAAAGCTGTAGCAGTAAAAATAGAGACCTGCTAAAAGTTGTAGCAATAATAGTATAGACCTGTTAAAAAGTGTAGCAGTAAAAGTACAGACCTGTTTGCTGTGACGTCATTGTCTGTCTCAATCGACACATTGTAATTTGCAACAACCATCTATCACATCTTCACATCTTTGAAGGAAGGTTAATTGATGAAGTTTATTTAAACATTTTTAGAGACATTTTGCAAAACAGCAATACTGGGGCCAGGGGTATGTGGTTTCAGCGCGATGTTGCTGGGCCCCATTTTTTTACCGGGCAGAGATTATGTGAATCAGCACTCCAACATATGGATTAATCGAGAAGGTCCTGGCTGCCGAGGTGTCCTGAACTTATTAATAAATGTATTAACTCTGGAGGTGTTCATTTTGGAAATATGTTGTAACTTTAATTAACTCTATCGTTATGTTATTTTTTGTATTATTTGTGTTTTATATTGTTACTTAATAAATTATTTGTTGTCTTTACTTTGTCAAAATAAAATTGTCAACCTTTTTTAATATTGTATCTTATTTTTTAAAGGTGTTAAGTAACTAAATATGCCTATTATTACAAGCCTTATTATAAACATTTGTTTTTTTCACGAGATAATGGAATATGTAACTCTGAAAGGAAATTGAACCTCGCACGGAATTATAGGAATGCTCAAAAGTCAATATAGCGCAAGCCACCACTTGTTGAAGACAGAACCATTAAGCGCTGAATCAAAGAACTAGTATACTGTTCCTACTCTACACGAATTAACGTATGTTCATATTTGTGTATTCCAATAGTGCTGTATTCATGTATATGCGAATGTATGTGTGGCATTACGCAGGCATATGTATAGAAATTATCCTGATAACAACATTGAAGTATTCCAAAAAACCCTGATTCTAAAACCATTGATGAAATCTAAGTATGAGTAGTGATGGGAACTGCTTTCAAACACACACATGGATCATATCACAATTGGCCCTTTTCAGGGCCAAGTGATGTGCAAATTTGGATCCGTAATATCCTCGCGGTGCACATTGAGTGGTGCTAATACGTGCAGTTCGTGAAAATACTTATATATTTGACTACTCTCTTAAATGAAATATGTTTCTAATTAAATCATAGAGTATGTACTTATATGCTAGTGGGTATGCGTGCATATTAATACCTTCCGAATGAAGTTTCGACGTAAACATTCACTGAATGAGAATTGACACATGAATTCGCATATACGTAAGAATACAGGAACATTAAAACACATAAATATGAACATACATTAATTAGTGTATGGTAGGAACAGTATTCCAGTTCTTTGTTTTCGCACTTAATGGTTCTGTCTTCGACAAACGTCTTGCGTTATATTGACTTTTGAGCATTGTGCCTATGAGAACTATTAATTGTTCAGGAGGCCAAGACCTAAAAATAACATACGATTTGCTGCAATTTAACCGAGGGCCATTTTCCTATCATTCCGTGCGAGGTGCTTTAAACTCAAAAACTTATGAACGTTGCCTGTAAGAAAACACATAAATAGTTCTCCTGTAGGATATGTAAATAATATTAAGGAAGTAGTGATGTTAGCTAGTTGACTTCATTATTTTTAGATCTTTAAACGTTTACTAACGTTTCCCGAAAAATGGCACTGAAACCAACATTATAAAAATTGAGTCTGATCTTGAAATTTTTTCAGATAAAGCATTAGTCAAGAATCATAAAAATGATTATCGTTCAAGGGTAAGTTTGGACAAGTTTTGAACTCAGCTAAGTGTGCTTTACCTTCCACTATACCATATCCCTTTAAATCTGGAACAACCTGTATAAAACATACATTAAACTTATGCATATGATTATTTTTAGCAACACCGCCTGTTACCGTATCTCGCTGCAGCATACGTTTTAAGAATATTTAATACTTATTTTTCTGAGGCGTTTTTGAAATTTACAATTGACTCGCTCACTGGAGGAAATAAAGATGCATTGCCTGATTTAGGAATGGAAATTCATGCCTTATCTTCCGCATGCAAGCCCATGGCGGGCTGGATAATGAAAGATGCTATTCAGGAATGCAGAGAAGCGTGTGGAGGACACGGATATCTCAAAGGTGAAAAGAACGTTAGACATTGAATAATTGCTGTCGTCAACTGTCATTAAAGAGGACTTGTTTCTAATAGTACTCAAAAGCGTTAAAAAAATAGCATCAAATGGCATATACAGTTAAAAACGCAGGACTTAGATTGGCCTCTAGTATACTGAGTTATCTTTCTTGGGGGCGATTATAATAAAAATATCATTTGTTGGTTTCTCAACAAAAATATTTTACACAAGTCAGTAAATACATCGTAAATAACAAATTCATTAAATATTATGTTGTACAATGACTACAATGAGTACACAATTATCTGCCTAATATCAGCCTGATAACCCATATTGACTATTATCGGGATTATCTTTCGTTGGAGTCCAAAAATTCTACGAGAACAAGGGGCGTGATCGCAATTTATCAGACCATAGAGTATCTGATCATCGTACTATATAAGCTGTTAAAACCTGCCTAGGGGCCAATTTCAAGAGGCTTCTTGTTAAAATATATTCTTAGTCAACTTTTTAGAAGTTTTTCTCACATATTTTGGCCCAAGTACAATTTAGGGTTTAATCTAATACCTAAAACTTTATGTTATCACGATCATTAAAATCATATAATATGGGTCTGTCACTACTGGAAAATTTCGCAGAGATTGTGACAGATTTTTCTGATGCTAGGTAACTTTCAATATTTCAAATGTGAGAAAAATATATTGAACGTTTTATTAGTGTTCATGCTTAACCTATTTGTAACAAACCAGCCCTGAGTAGCAGACCGTGCATTACTCATGAGTTCTACAACCTCAATAAAGTTTTCTTATCAATGTGATGTAATTGGCAAACATTAAAAGTTCTGTCTAAGATACACTCTCTTTCAGATCATTTACATAGGTCAAGTAAAGAGGAGGCCCCTGGACCGATCCTTGAAGGCCACCGTGATATGATAATAAATGCAACCCTTTCTTCAAAACAGTATGATGTGTGTCAACTGTCATTTGAGTCAGAATACGCACAGAAGCTCTAAGAGTATTTTCCATGGTTTCTCTTACATTTTTATTGGTTTAGGTATGCATTTCATTGGCCAACCACTTCCTTCTTTTCGTTTTACGCAGCTTGCATCACAAACGAGTTTAACTGAACGATTCAAACTACATCCAAATGTATTTTAACCAAAAGCAACAGTAAATTCATTCTTAACTTGTTCTAAGCAATCCTTTATGAGAAAATTGCCGTTGTACATTAACTTCGCGCCCATTGCGAAACATTGTTCAATTTTCATGAAAAATTGAATTCTCTATCGGATCCAGTGGTTAGTTTCTTATTTTTTAGAAGGAGTTGGAACCATCCCTAAATAAAAACCCGACATTGAGTTTTTTTAAGTTCATTTATACTTTGTCTTAAAAAGAAAATACAGAAAGAATCACGAAAATTCATACACTGGACGAGAATTCAGAGGTAAAAAGCTTAAGCACTATTAAATATATCATATAATATATAAGGTGTCATAAGGATATTTTGACAAAAAATTAACATTTCCGTACATTCAAGACTTACAGTGGCATAATAGTGAATCCAAGATCATCAAATATAAAATTTTACATCATTTCCTTATCACTGTATTATGTAATTTTCACGTATGTCCAGTCCACCCAGATTTACATGTTACAATGCTTCATTCTTTGAATCAATCGTTGGCCCAGTTTAGATAAATCAACGAATTATAAATATTAATTGTTTTAGTATCTGGCATTGGAGAAGTTAGAAATGATCATGATGCTAATTTGACATACGAGGGTGAAAACCATATCCTTATTCAACAAACCAGCAATTGGCTCTTAAAAATGTGGCCTTTAGTATTAAATAGAAAGAAAATATCAACTCCTTTAAGGTCGGTTGATTTTCTATCAAATGGCCTTGATATTTTACAGAAAGGAAAATTTGCTGCAATTAGTATTGAAGATATGTGTGATCCAGAAAGTAAGTTAAAATTACATTCTATCATATACATATATTATGGAGAAGATTATTTAGTCAGATTCGGTGAAGTTGCTTTGAGTTGACTGAACGTATTTTTTTGCGTTTAGGAAATTTTCAATGTATTGAAAGTTTGTTTATTTTGGGTTTTTGAACATTTATTTATTTTTTAGATATTATACCCACATATCAGTGGATCATTTGTTATTTATTAGAAAGAAGTTATAATAAGGTGGAAAATGAACTGAAATCTGGAAAAAGTAATTTTTGGGCCAAAAATGATAGTCAGGTTTATTACGCAAAAAATTTGTCCATAGCTTTCATGCAGGTGAGTCGTTTATCTATTAAATACATTTCGTATTAGTAACGAGCTCCATAACGAGTTATTAAACAAGTTTCTCAATATTAAATAAAAGTGTGTATTCGCCACACCAAAGTTTAAGTTCTTTAAATCCTAACAAGTTAACTTTTAAAAATATCGTCAAGAAATACATGAAAAAAATACTTTGGTTTAGAACGCAAATGTCGTGTTGTTACAGAACTTAGTTCACACATTAATCCGGCCCAAAGGACCAAATTAATGTGTGGACTTTACGTCAGACATAGCTCGATTCAGATATAACTGCAAATTTCAATTTATCAGTAAAAACCAGTTTTATATGTTCAAAGAGGCATGATGCAGACCTTTTAAAATGTATTAATTTCAAAAGTCAGACCCGGATGACTTTTTAAGACGCCAAACCATGATCATGGGGTTTGTGGAGTCCTTGCCTGGAGTCCTGGCCTGTTTCCGTAAAGTAATATTCACAAACAACAACACTTGAGCACTGCCTAGAATAAGGGTTTTTGTAGTTACAATGTAATCATTGGGTTTCCTGCACTACGAAAAAAAACCAACTGAAACGTTTTTTATCGTGTCATTGTGTATAAGTCTAATAAAAGGTCCTTCATGTATTCTTCTTCATTTTATTAGCGGGCCGACGAAATATTACTGCACTCAGCATTCCTTCGAGTATTAATCTATATTTAACGAACACCAGACAACCATAATAAGGTTATCTGGAAATGAGTAAAATTCTCTTTTAAATCATCTTCACATGATGCCAACTTCTTATTATTCACAATGACTCGACAGACATTTTTGGACCCATGTATGATTCTAATTGCCCTCCTTTTTTGAAAGTCGAGATATTGCTGTGATGAGTTGTGCATGGAATTCGTAACAAAGTCTTCAGAGCCACATCTCGAAAGTAAATACATCGTCGAGGCGTAAAGTTTGATCTTTATACGTTTCGTGATATCTCTCACATGCCAAATTTTGTTCAAATGGCAAATTACCGATCATACGATTCGTGATCCTCGTCGAATCGCAGTTGTTTTTATTATCAACATCTTATTTACTACCCCGTACTCACCTATTGTATTTCGATGATTTGCCAACACTTTATTTTACTATTTAGTCTGAATCTGGTTTTTCTTAAGCTTCATAACGTAAATCAAATTTTTTAATGTAGTTCCTTTTCTTCTTATTCATAACATCGCACCAGACGTTTTGTGATCAATGCATTATTCTAGTTGGCCTCCATTTGTTGTATCTGACGTATCTATTTTAATTTGTTTCCGCCTTGATGGGGCGTGTCACTATTTGCCCCTCTGCTAGAGTATTGGTAGACGCCTTTATTGTGGGCGGTCGGTTAAGTCGTAATACCAAAACAAGGACTTTCCGATTCTGTACACATATTTCCTCTTCCGCTTTGCCTATCCTGTGTGTATACACCTTGAACGATCCGTGTCCAGTTCTGAGTTCTAAAATAGTCTGTACGCCTGTGTCGACATTTGACCCATTGTGTTTCATCCATGCGTCTATGACCTCCAAAGCGTCATCTACCTTGGAGACTAGTCCTTCTGCTCTGTCAGCTACTAGCACTAGAGCAATGTGGTTAGCAAATCCTACGACCCAGGTCTCCTCTGGCATTTTTTTCTTTCAGAACGCCGTCATATAAGATGTTCAATAATGTCGGACCAAGTACCGAACCCTGCGGAACTCCAGGTGTAACTTTGAGAACTTTCCCTCTTTCGATTTCCAACGAACTTTCTGCCCACGATGTTAACGAGCTATTGTGGCATTTCCCTTCTCGTTAACTCGTTCATGATTTTTCCCCTTGGTATGGTGTTGAAGGCATTCCGGACATCAAGAGTGATTAATGCTCCTCACTTCTTTATTTATTTGTCAATGATTAGATGTCTTACTTTTTCTACAGCATGCATTATTGATTTGCCTTTTCGAAAATCATACTGGTAGTCCGACACTCTTTCTGAGTATTCCATAGTCTTTTCCAGTCTTTTTATTAATTTTTCATATAGCTTGCTTATGGTAGTAAGTAAGCATATTGGTCAGATGCCACTGTGTCTATGCTATTTTTTCTTGGTTTTGGTATCAGTACCAATCTCGCTTTCTTCTAATTCTTTGGAAAATTTTGCTCTCTCAGTAGTCTGTTTAGAATACTTAGGAGCCAATTTGGTGCTATCTTGCCCACTACCTTGATAACTTCTGCAGGGATAGCATCGTGGTATGGGGCTTTCTCGACTTTTAAGTCTTGTAGGGCCTGATTCAGTTCCTATTGCGTGAATGAATTTATATTTTCAACCCTTGCCATATGTTCCCATTTATCTCCTCTCGCTGGGAAGAATTCCTCTGTTATTTCCATTTTCGTATTTATGTCCAAATCCTAGGAGGCGTTTGCTTTTAAGCTTTTATCTGCTCTTTTGTATCCTTGTCCAAAAATGTCGTCTTCCAGTTTTTCACACAACTGATCCCAGTGTGTCCTTTTTGAGACATTTATTATTCTCTTCTGCAGCTTCTTTTTTGCTGCCTTGTATGCTTGTTTTGGTTCTAGTTTGTCCTCTTCGGCAATACTATCGTCGCTTACCGTTCAGGTGGTAGTTCTTCTTTTTGTTAGGCATACGCGTCTTTTAGCCGCTATGTCGTCATCCCACCAATATGGCATCCCTTTTCAGTTTTCAACCCTTTGCGTGCTTCCACGATAGGCTTCTGAGGTTTCTTCCAGGAATTCCACCGTATCTTGTTCTCCATCCCTATCTAGCTTTCATTCCACCAGGACTTTGAAGGAATTCCAGTAGACCATCACCTCGCTTCTCGGCTCCATAGAACATTGCGACTTATCCTCGACATCAAATATGATGTCTCTGTGGTTACTCAGATTTTCCGCGACTAGTAATTCCCATCCTGATATGCGTCTTGCTAATCCCTGTGTAAAGCACGTGACGTCTATGAAAGACTCCACATTTTCTCTAACAAAGGTGCATCACCATATTTAGTTCCGAGGTCCATTGTGTGAAATACTCTTCTCATTTATCCTCAGTCGGAGATCTGCGGGATCTCACGTTTAAATCATCCGCCAATATGCTTTTCCCTGACGTATTCCTGCACTTGCTCATGACATCATCGATTCCCTGCTTGAAAGTTTCGAGTGGGATATTTGGCGAACTATAACAACAGTAGATTCTGTCGTCTTTAAGATGTGTGGTAACTACCCCCTCCCCGATTTCCAATTTAGACACTTTTGTTTGCCTACTTCTAATGTATAGAGCCACGTCTTTCCTGTGGTCAGTAATCCAGCCTCTTCCTTCCATTATTTTCTTATTTGGCTCTGTGATTATTAGCAGAATCTTTCTCTGTGGCAGTGGCAAAAACGATGTCGTGTGCCGCCCTTGTTCTGTTTAAATTGCATTGCAGTACCCTAAGGCCTTTTTTGTGGAGTGCCGGCTCGTCTCTAGGGTTAGGGTACATGTTGAGAGGGTATTTACAATCTTGGGATCTTCCTTACACTACACTACACTATCAAATTTTAAGTTGTGAAGTTTTTCATCTTGCATGCAAGTACACGTGTTCAGAGGCGCCTTAGAGAAACTGTTACTGAACAAATCAGTTAATGACTGTCGTACTCAACTATTATTTTTACTAGTATTTTTTTTATCTTTTATAGCACTTCTTTTTGCAACGAATGTTAGTAGCAATTTCTGAGGCTGACGATCCTGGTGTAAAAAATGTTCTGAAGAAGTTGTTTTCGTTGTACGGATTATGGTCACTGGAGAAACATATACCAACATTATATCAAGGAGGATTCACTCAAGGACCTACACTTCCAACTTTGATCCAAGATTCAATTTTGGCACTATATACTGATTTAAAAAATGATGCAGTTTCTTTGGTCGATGCAGTTGCACTACCCGATTTTATTCTTAAGTCGGTATTGGGAGCTTCAGATGGAATGGTAAGTAAATGAAAAACACATAACGCATCAACTCCGTAAAGTGTTATTTTACTGAACTCGTAGGCTTCTAAAACCAGTCACTGGCGAGTTCAGGAGATTACCTACTCACCCATATATTAAAAAATCGTTGGCAAGACCAGAGTGCACACCGCGCAATTCGTTTTGTTTAATAGGTGCTAAGCGTATATGCGTATATGGTCAAATTACTATAGTTTATTAAGCTTTTGGTTAATTTTTTGTTATAAAAACTTTTCCAATATTGACGGAGTGACACTATTACAGAAAAAAAAAATCTTAATGAAATTCATTCAACAAATTAATATTTCAATATATCATATCAAAAATAAATTATTATGTAAAACGAATTTGAATCTATTGGTACATTAAGTCATTACACAATTTCAGTGTTGCTGCCTATAAGTTGTCATAAACGTCACGTTTCAGGTATAAGTTTACCTGCAATATCTACTTTTCTTCTGCATCGTTTCATATGTGAGGGCGTTCCATATTTTCATATGAGATTTTTTCTAAAACAGCTATAGAAAAAAAACGTCAAATAAAAAAGTCATCTCCATCCTTTACCTTTATTTCTTCTCAATCTATTTGATTTCTATTTCAAAACATAAAAAAAATCCGCTTGCTCTATTTACCCCTGCAAATCTTTACAATTTATCGATATAGCTTTAAATAAAAATTCATATTTTCAAATTTATTAAAATTTGATCAAACATTTCGTTACCTTTGAGACCTATTAATCTATATTTAACGAACAGTACTGTTGGGCAACACCGTGAATACTCAGTAAAAGGCATAGCAGGATAAGCATGTGTAGGTAGGTGCCCCCTCACCAATCAGGTCGAAATTTTTAGCACAAGTTGATAGTAGTGTTAGATGAAATTTCCCAAAATATTATTTTTGGAAAGCCATTTTTACGGGAGTTATGGGGGTAAAAAGAAAAATGGAAAAAAATTTTTTTCTCGAGAACGGATAAACCGATTTTCATAAAAAAAATATGTGTTGTGGCTTTTGATGGTGCAAATGTGGGAAAAAATTATTGAGTCCATTTGTCGAAAAAAAGTGGTGAAAAAATGTTTTCAAAATAAAAAAAAAAATTTTTGTTCTAGAGGCACACCCACCATTTTCTTCCAAATAAATGCTTATATGCCCCTTTAAAACATATCCAATTTTCATAGCGATCGGAAGGGTACAACATACTCAAAATTGATAATTATTGGCAGACTGCGGGCGGCGCGTAGTCTATGTAATGAAGCATTTATAAGACGACTTTTTTGTAAATATTTCGTGCAAAGACGAGATTACCTTTTCCCCCTCGTTTTCGAGGGTGCTCAACACGATGCAAGTGGTGGTAGAAGTTTTTGACCGCCGCAACCCCCTGCAACTTTTTTGAAAAATTTTTTCAAAATAATTTTTTTTTATGGGATGTTCTCGAAGAATGAAGACTAAGAGAAGTTTCATCAATATAGAGTAACCTGATTCGTGAGAGGCAAGAGGACTCACGCAAAAAAGTCAGCCCGAATTGTGAGAGGCAAGGGCATAATAACCAAGCACCTCGACTAATGAGAGGCAAGGGAACTTAAAATAAACAAGCTAAAAACTACATTTTGATATGCTTTTTATCCCTGTTGGGCTGATTCAGTACCTCTTTTTTTCTTTTGCATTGACTAAAGTAAAGGCTAACTACATTTTGAAATACAGAAAGGGCATCGGTTATATTGTGGTCATGCATCTTTGTAAATAACTCGTTTATTTTTAATTTTTCGAAAAACTCTATTTCAGATTTTTTGTCCGAAAAAGTCCGTGCCTTATACCGGTTATAGAGATTGATCGACGGAATACTTAATTTTCGATTTTCATTAGGAAACTGTCGGGTATTTGTAGAATCTATCAAAAAAAATAAGTTTTCCAGAATTTGTAGATTCGCTTTTGTTTTGTCAAATTTCTCACAAACGTCACCTAATAGACCTAATCGAGCCCTACAATCGCCATTTCTGAAAATCAAAATCGGACCTTCGGTTCGGGAGTTATCAATATCATTGGAAAATCAAACTCGGCCTTGGAAAAAATACTTGCGGTAAACGGATTCGGGCCGCCAGCAATAGGCTTCATTTGTGGCCGCGTACCTTCGATCCCACCAAGTCTCATCGCAATCGATCGATATCCTGGACAGTTATCGTGCTTCATAGCCCGATTTCGAGAAAACCAGTTTTTTGCAAAAAAATTCAATTTTCATTTGTTTTTCGACATTGTCTCCCGTATACTTATCTGTAGATCGTTGCTAGCGGCACCATCTCTTTTTTGAAATATCTCGATCCGACGGCCCGTTACCGAGTTATTCAATTTTTCCCGAAAAACTCGAAACGTCTCTATCGGGTACTTCCGGCTTCCGAACGGAGCCGAGCTTCCAGCGTTAAGGTTTTTTAAAGGCCTCCTACTAACCACCCAAGTTTCATCGAAATCCGAAAACGGATTAGGGGGGCTGAGCGTGACAGACAGACAGACCGACAGACCGACAGACCGACAGACCGACTGACCGACGGACGGAATTTTCTAAATTCGCTCTCGAGTCGATAGATATGACTTTCATTTCGATCCGACGTTTTTTTCGGATTTCGATGGTCCACCGGAAAAATGCAAAACCTATACTACATTTTTTTTCAAAATGTAGTAACAAGCGCCCCGACTAGCTAGAGGCAAGGAGACTCACGATAAATAAACACCCCGACTCGTGAGAGGCAAGGGGACTCACAATAAACAGGCACCTTCACTAGTAAAAGGCACTGTAACCTCCTCGTAGTGGACTTTGAAAACTAGTTCTTTCGTAGGCTGACTGCAGATGTCACCATTGCAAAATCTTCAGATTTTCAAACTAGATTTTATTTGACCCCACAGTTGACGTCAGAGAATTTTTGCGCCACACTTCTTGAAGTTTGATACTGATTTAAATGCTAGGGTTGTAATGGCCGCCAGTGACCGTGGTAGTAAGATGTAGTAATGAACCGCTAGTCTTTGTAATAAAGGCAGAAATAGTGTAAATATTTCTTGCAAAGACGAGAATACCTTCCTCCGTCCTTTTTCGAGGATGTTGAACACGATGCAAGTGGAGGGAGAAGTTTTTGACCGCCGCAACCTCCTAAAACGGCCACCCCTCTTATGGATCCCTTTATGTTTTCTGTACGAGTCTGGGGAATGATTTATCAACGGACTATACTTGAAATAACATGGAAGATGGTTATAGAGTAAGTTGAGTCCAGACAGCTGGCCAGGGGGTTAATTAAACCCTTCCGAGGAGTGAAAAATCATTTTTCATCAAATAATTCGAGTTCAAACGCGTTTCCCCCCGTTTTTGGGGTCGCTGATCATGGGAAAAATATTCATTTTTAGCTCATTTGAACCGAATCATTTGAAAAAAGAAACAACACCCCTCGGGAGGGTTTAATCAACCCCCTAAGCCTGCTGTCTGGACTCCACTTACTCTATAACCCCCTTTCTTCCGAGGAGTGAAAAATCATTTTTCATCAAATAATTCGAGTTCAAACGCGTTTCCCCCCGTTTTTGGGGTCGCTGATCATGGGAAAAATATTCATTTTTAGCTCATTTGAACCGAATCATTTGAAAAAAGAAACAACACCCCTCGGGAGGGTTTAATCAACCCCCTAAGCCTGCTGTCTGGACTCCACTTACTCTATAACCCCCTTCCATATTATTTCAAGAATAACCCGTCGATAAATCACTCCCCAAACCCGTTTATATATGAAAAAATAAAGGGATCCATAAGAGGGATGGCCATTTCAGGAGGTTGCAGCGGTCAAAAACTTCCCCCACCACCTGCATCGTGTTCAGCACCCTCGAAAACGAGGGGGGGAGGTAATCTCGTCTTTGCATGAAATATTTACAAAGAAGTCGTCTTATAATGCTTCATTACATAAACTACGCGCCGCCCGCAGTCTGCCAATGATTATCAATTTTGAGTATGTTGTACCCTTCCGATCGCTTTGAAAATTGGATACGTTTTAAAGGGGCATATAAGCATTTATTTGGAAGGTGTGCTTCTAGAACATCCCCTAAAAAAAAAATTTTTTTTATTTTGAAAAAATTTTTTCACCACTTTTTTTCGACAAATGGACTCAATAATTTTTTCCCACATTTGCACCATCAGAAGCCATAACATATATTTTTTTTTATAAAAATCGGTTTATCCGTTCTCGAGAAAAAATTTTTCTTCCATTTCTCTTTTTACCCCCATAACTCCCGTAAAAATGGTTTTCCAAAAATAATATTTTGAGAAATTTCATCTAACACTACCATCAACTTGTGATAAAAATTTCGACCGGATTGGTGCGGGGGCACCTAGCACATGCTTATCCTGCTATGCCCTTTTGTTAAAAAAAAACTTTTGATTTGATTTTTTCTTGTATCCAGAGGCGGGCGGGCCGGCTGGGTGAATGGGAGAACTTCCAAAGGTCCAGTCACTTTAAGGTCGGTTCGACACTACGCGACAGTTAATTTGGCACTGTGGCAGGCCCGAGCTGGTCTTGATATTTACCTGGGCCTGTTTTCCTACCCCATCCGACCTTGATTGTATCGATCGTTTTTTCTTATATTTTATTTATTTATTTCTTGCAACAAACTATCCAACGGACAATTAGATAATAAATATTCTAATGCTCTCTAATATTACAAACACTATATATAGTAAAAATACGACAGGAAACATAATAAGACTTAATAACAAACTATACATAGAACATTAAACAAACTAGTGGAAGCATTATACTCTTCGCCGATTTACTGAGCTTTTTGTATAATTGTTACATATTCTATAGGATACTCTTCGCAATTTTCTTGTAAATAATGTTAGCTTTTGGACATTCTAAATTTTGTGATACTAACTAAAAAAATATATGAAAAAAAAATGAAAAAAAAAACACCCTATCAGGAATTCGAACACGAGATCTTTGGATTGGCAGACAAAGCTTGAGGGAGAGAGAGAAAAGATTTTATTCAACATTTTGAGTACAATAAATGTGCCTAGCCGGAACCCGTCCTGGAGCCAACCAGACAACCATGACGTGTGTATATATATATATAAAAATATATATATATATATATATATATATATATATATATATATATATATATATATATATATTAGTAAAATGTTTTAAACAAAAAAAAATATAGAGAATAAAATTTCAAAAGATTTCTATTAAAGTACAAATGACAAAAATTAAGAAAATATATAAAAACAATAGAGTTCTTCCTCTAGCTAACACTAACTTACTTTCCAATACAATCGGACTTTTCTTTCTTAAGTTATCGTGCTTACAAAAAACGTGACGGACGGACAGACGGACATTTTGAAAGTTGTTCAGAATTCGTTCACTAACACAATGATCTGAAAATTTTTTCTCTACGAGCGATATTTACTGATTTAAAAATGTGCCGATCAAATACAATATACTCTTCGTTTTTGTGAAGAATACAATAATATGCGGCATGAAAACAAAAAGAAAACATATAAGTAACAGGTTACATGAAACATATTTTGACGTCACTGAAAGTACAAGATTTTCTGAAACACCTTTTAGATTTTAAAACTATAATTTAACTTTTGACTAGAAACGATGAAACAGTTACTAACCAGTTTTTTCCATTTTTAGGTCTATAAACATTTAGAATCAGCAATGCATCGATCGGCATCTGCAATGGGTAGACCAAAATGGTGGAGGGAGATTCTTAACCGAGAAGATAACAAAAGCAAATTGTGAACATCAATGTTTAGGTAAGAGACCCATTCACGATGCTTTTGCACGAGAAATCGCCTTTAACTACTTGAAAACTGTCATTCTGTATAAGCATCTATAGTCCGTTTCATTAAATTTGACAGTTTACAGAAGGTGTTTCAAACGCACCGGCAATGAATTCTGTAAAGATGAAACGTAATCGCGTGAACGCCTACTAAACACGCAATATTAGCTCATTAATTATGAGACCTGGACAAATTTTTTTTTCACATTTCTCCCCCGCTAGAAATCTTGACAAAATTTCTTTTTTTCCAAATCACCCTCTCATCAATTATTAGGCGCGGGTCCCCCCCCCAGTGAATTTGGTACCGGGGCCCACGATTTGATGTGGGGAACCTGATGAGACGAACTATACCTACTAAGGAAAAGTGCAAGGTAACCTTGTAATTTTGCTTTTTTTTAACAAAATAGATTGTGGTGATCAAAATATTAAATGCGATTTTACTCTAAAATTCAGGAAAATTTTATTACTGTATGCTCATCTTTATACAATGTACTTACTCCTCTAATTGGTATAATATTCTTTTATATTACAGGATGAAGCTTCAAGGTATAAACAAGAATGCCACGAACATCCTCAAACGTTCACAAATTGATTTATACGTTATGTTTGAACGAACTGCTTGTTTTTTAAATTTTACTCGCAAATAATGGGTTATGTTTTAATATTCCACTAAATAATGCAATATTAATCAGCTTACCCACGATTATATATATTAAGCAACGACCATTTAATGATGGCTGTTAATACACGAGCCTACGGCTCATGTCATAATGAATGCGAGTGTCTTAATAGCCATTCAATGTGAGTTGCATACACTATTTTTTCTACGACTAGTCATAATAAAATAGAAAATTAACACTTTATTTCTGAAATTTATTAATTATTGATTACAATTTAGGAAATATTATGGATTATTATTTCAATTTCACTTTCACCATCATTCATGTTCACTGATTTTAATTGCAAGAAGCACAAAATTTGGAAATTTGCTAGGTAAATAAGTATGACTTGTCAAAATTTATATATTTTAGATCTGTCAGATGTTCAAGCCAATAGTTGATATTGGCAGAATATTGCTGTGTGTCGCATTTCTATTGGTTATAAACTTATATCTTAATGGAAAATTTTTATCTTAATGTGTCTCATTAAAGTACAGGTAAGGAATATCTAATGAGCGAATTGAGGTATGGGAGTAGAAAAAATATATTATAGGTAGCGGATTTACACATTCGCGCTAGTGTTTCGCCTCGTCCTTCGCCGACATTCGCGAACTAGGAGAGCTGGTGGAGATATAACCCCTTCAAAATTAGTTGTAATTAGAAATTCTGTTCATTGCTCATGCGACAGAGCTCTATAAATCAGTAATGTGTCATTTCTATATCCGATGTTGTTCTGAAAATTTTACAAGGACTCAGTCAAAAACTATAGGAAAAAGAGGCGATTATGGATATAGTACAAGATCCGGCATAAAAAGTTAATACCCTCATCTGTTATTCATATAAGAAATAGTTTTTATGAAATGTAACATGTAGGCTAATAGATCGCGACTAGGTTGCCTTGTCATATCTTGACCCCATGACAATTAATTTGAAAAAAATTAATTAATTTTCTCTTTTTTTTGTCAGGCGAAATCGAAATTTTGTCTCTAAACGTATATAGCAGCGAAACCATTAGTCCTACAGGAATTTTTGAAAAAAGCAAATTGATCATCATTTTATAATCTTTGTAATAGATCTCTACCAGTTTTTTCCTAGAACCAACGTTTATCTAGATATTCGCAAGAGATGAGAAAAAACACGTTTCCTTGGAAAATGTAAATTTACAGTTGTATCTACAAGAAAATGTCATTAATAAATTTGTTAAAAATGAAAAAAATCGACCTTTACGGATTCAGGAATGTTTTTGACTTTTCTCTTGTTTTCAAATTCGATTTATTTCATTAAATTTCTACAAAATATGGAACAAAGGCCGTTTTAAAAAACATTTTTCTAGCCCTCCCTCCAAGAATCTTGGGCCTAGTTGGGCCTATGCAAAGCAAATAGTTGTTGAATATATTTAATGCATGTATTCAGTTAGAAAATATATTATCATCGGTGATATATGATGTAATTAGATATTTAGTAAAAAATTGTTATAATATTTTATTTAAAATGTTGGATTTTTGTATCTAGATAATTCCACCCCTCTGGGGCCTCTGCTTGGAATATTTACATAGGACCATTCAACAAATACGTTCGCTTTTAGGGTTCTAAATACTGAAAATGTGACAAAATGGACGATGGGGGGAAGGTGAGTCCCTTAAAGTGAACGTTCTGACAAAGAAAAATTGATTAGGAAATACCTACATTTAACATTTTAGGGTCCGTTCTCTCATGGCAAACTAATCAACATAATATATTTTTATAGTTTAATAGGAAAGGAAGACTTTAGAATAATATTATTATGAGAAGATGACAGGGGCGTAGCTAACATGCACAAATATTTTTACCAGTGGCATAGCGTCATCTGGGGTATACGGATGTGTAATTGGAATAAAAGTTTCGCGGTTAAGAAGCTGTGTAATGGAGTAAATTAAAACTTGCAAACAGTTTACGAGGAACCTTTGTTCAGGAGAAGTGTAAAAATAGTAATTTGTACTAATAGTCCATCCGTCAGGTAGTTTTAGGTGGAATTAACTCGGGAAGTTTTGATATTTGGTATAATTCTAGAGATAGGTGTACTAAGATTTACATTTTGCACAAAGCAAGCAGTGCCGTTCGAGCCGCCATATTGGCAAGATGACCTCCAAAAACGGTATTTTTCAAATATCTCCGTTACCGTACGCTCTACAGTCAAAATACCTATAACCAATATTAAGGAGTAGGAAATTTTCTATAAAACATGTCATATGTATGTTTTCTCTAAAATCAACAGTTTAGGTACAGCAGTCGAGTGAAATTGAAAATGTTCGTTTAGTTTCGTCTAAAGGCGTTTATTTCATCTCCAATAACTCCTGAGGAAATAGACATTATTTCGTTTACGTCTGGGAAAGGAATGTGTTGCGTAAGCCAAGCCAACAGCTGTTGCTCATCATCATTGTCTCGAATAATACGTGAACTTCTCATATCCACATGTTGTTCTGTAGATGCAAAAGAAACGTTGCAAAATCTTTCAATCTCATCGCATACGTTGTGCACACCATTCCCAATATCCACATTATTAACACGCTAACCGTGATTCCTCATCCATGAGTAAGTTCTCCAATAGCTTTCATCGTCCTCATTAGCGTTTGTTCAATGGTCATATCTGACCAAAACTTATTAGTGCGCCTGATTGTGAAAAAGCCGTCTGTTGTAAATTTATTGTACTCATCAGGAGTCATTTTGTCTTTTAAGGATATCATATCTTGCAAATAAAAATGACACGATTTTTCATAATTATGATGGTCGCTTGCGTGGAAATAAGGCAGCATTTTCTAGGTGAAGCTGCCAATTACCTATTCTTTCTGCTTCTATAAACTGCTTCACCAAAGTTACCATGCGAAAATATTGCACCCACAGTTCAGCGGTAGGTCCATTACTTTCCAGTTTTGCTAGTCCTTCCTCAAATTTTTTAGTAATCGTTTTAAACAAACCTTGGCGATCTGTTGAGAAGATCATAGATCTGTTCAAATTACAAAGAATGTTTTCCATGACCAGGTGTTGTTCTTCTGTAAATTCTACAGTCTGCAAAATAATATGTCCCAGCTAGAGCAATGATAACAAAAATAACACATACGAAACGTTGTTATACTTGCACTATGGCCAAAACAATACTGAAAAGCGATGGCAACCGGCCGGCGGAGGTTTGCTTTAATCACGGCGCAGGTAAGAAATAGGTAGAATTTCAGTTGAAAGGGTTTGTAAATAATAATCCAAATTGAATTCATTTAAAACTCATAAATTTAAGCTTATCGTTAAGGAAAGTAAAATGAGTATGTTTACCTTTAATCGACTAAACTATTTATTTTACGAAGAACATATATATATATATATATATATATATATATATATATATATATATATATATATAACGTAATTTGTAGGAAATTTGCTTCTATTTCATTTTTGTAACAAGTCTTTTAACTCTAAAACCCAAGGTAAAGGAGATATTTCAAAGAAACTGTTTTGACGCCATCTTGGCAATATGGCTACGCCGGCGGCAGATATTGCTTTGTGCAAAATGTGGATTTTAGTTGTAGATACCTAAATCTACAACCTTGTAAGGCCTTTTATATGACCTTACTGGTAGACTATAAATTTTGCCTAATAAAGTTGTTTTATTATTATTATTACCCCCGCCGCCGCTCTACTGCAGGCCACCGCCGTTCTCATTGGCTTAGAATGATTGAGTGCAAAAATTCGTTTCTACACATATTTTTTGCTGTCATCTTCTCATAATAATACTACTCTACAAAAGAACGTTTGGTTAAAAGGGGTTTTACAAATGTTACAAAGTACTGGAAGCGGGGAGGGGAGGTAAATAGCCTGTTTTTGCGAACGTATTTGTTAAATGGTCACATAGCAGTTTGTCAACGACTTTAATTATTTAATTCCAATATCAAGACCAACTTTCCAATGTGCATTATATATAAAGATACGTTCCCATCAGCTTCTGTAAAAATAATATGCATGGTTGATTTATTAGTCTTGATATTGAACAGTAAGATCTGGAATACGTAATGGAAGATAAATATATTTTTATAACATATTATCTAACTGTCTTTTATTAACTGGCTTCAAAAAGTTTGTCCATATGTACTTGTGTTTGTATGTGTAGCGCCATAACTCCGAAACTGCTGGTCGGATTTGAATGCGATGTTCACTACTGTGACGGGTATCAACTGGAAAAGGTAAGAGGCTATATCATCACGACTGCAAAGTAGGTACAGATATACAAATGTTATAACTTTTTAAAAATCACTGTATCCTCGCAATTTTTTACAAGACAGCGTCTATACAAATATAAAAATTACAGTCTTTTATTACTAACAAACATTAAAAGAATGATTTTAATAAAAGGGGAATTTTTCACGCATACCCAATAAATCAAGAAATCTCAATCTTTTGTCACTAAATATGTTGATTTTTTTTTAATGAACCATCTGCAAAAGAGCTGTTAAAAATCATGAAAATGAATTTTACACCATCACCCGGCTAGTTGGACCTTATTATCTAATATTGTTATTTAAGCTGTTTTTTTAATCTATTTATTTAACGTCGGCCTATTTCCGCTACCAGGGCCTATCACCGACGCCAGGAGACGAGCTACCCCCAACCTGGAAATGTTGCCGAACCTCTTCCCTTAGGAAGAATAGGAATCTTTTACTTGACTAACATTTAATAGACAAGGGACCGCCTGCTTTATATCCCCTCCGAAGGATGGTATATCCACTACGTAATCCTCGTCTAAAATTACGTAGCTTCCGCGTATACACTGATATACAAGCCGCTAGAAGGTGGGACGAGAACGCTGTATTTCCCAAGATGGGTCACCCATCCAAGTACTAACCGCGCTCGACGTTGCTTCAACGGAATATCGACTGATATTCACATTGAAGTCGCCTCTACGCTCGCCCCTATTTAAGCTGGTGTAGGAATAAAAATGTAACGTAACTAAATGCATTTTAACAGACTGCAATGCCAATATTAAATTGAAATTGTTTTAAATAACTTTTAGTGACTTTTTGGGGATTTTAACTGAAGGGTGAAATATAAAAGTTAATAAACAATTCTTCACTAGCAAAGCCCAATTTGACACATACATAAGTATTGTTTTCAAAATAAAGAAAAAATTTAAAACCCTCAAAATTATAAATCTGGGGGGTGAGACATAGGGGTTGAAAAACATTTCATTCACGGATAGAAGCTAATTTATTACCAATCCAATCTAACAAACTTTATTATTATTAAGTAAAATATAATGTATTCCAGATAGCCTTGTCCGAATCCTGTCACACATCCATGGCGCGTAGCGCCGTGGCAGTTGAAGGACAGGACGGAATGAGGTCTGGTCAAGTTAAACAAGTAAAAGTTTAATTTAAACTCCTTTCGCCAGAGGGCAAATTAAAAAAGGTATTAATCAAGGTACATGTAGTTAACATTCCCACCATGTATTAATAAACATATTTTCAAGAAATAGTTAATAAACTTAATATTAACTGGAGGTAAAGTGCACTGTTTTAAATTTTTGATATGCTGTTCTGGAAAAAAGAACAAAACCAGAAATCCCGCTGCAGAAAATGGTGGTTACTGACGTATTATATATACCGATGCCATTTTAAAATAATAAAAAGTTATATACCGGGTGTAAACGGAAATGGCCCCAATAGCCTTTTCTAAATGGACCACCCTGTATGTTTTTGCATTTTTTAAATAAAGATCATATTTTGGATACATTTATACTATTTTGAACAATTTATACAGTGTTGCACGAAAAATAATTCGAATTTTAGTTGTCAATTTAGATGGCTGCGAATATGTTAAAATTCTTTTTGTTCCAATGTAATTCATATAAAAAATACGAAAACGTCAATATGTCCAATAATACCATACAGGGTGCAGTAAACTCATTAAAATCACATTTTTTTAAATGACTCATTTTTTTGTTTAATATTGTGATATGGGGCACCCGGATATTCAGAAAGCTCTATTTAATAGGAGTTAAACGGTACCAAAAGTTCCGTAATGTGTAATCGTTATCGGCAGGAATGACAATTTTTCTTAAGAAATGTATGTATGATCTAACTTCAATTAAATTTTGATCAACCCTGTATATTTTTCTTAAGAAAAATTGTCATTCCTGCCGGTAACGATTACACATTACGGAACTTTTGGCACCGTTTAACTCCTACTAAATAGAGCTTTCTGAATATCCCACACAGCACAGGATGATCCCGGGACATCCTAAAATGATCCCGTATGTCCGATAAATGGATTGTTCATTTGGGATGCCTATAGGAAGTTCAATGGTTATCATTCGGTCCTAATAAGAGCCAGAATAGGGATATCCACTGGATAACCTATGCGGATATCTATAGGATAACCTTTATGGTTGTTGATGTCCTATATAAAACCTATATAGGAATGACCAAATGCTATCCTAAGGGCCACCCATAGGTCAACCTGTTGGGCTAATGTAGGTTCCAAATACATGATAATTCATAATTCACGTAAGGTACAAATAAGAAATTTTTTATTTAATTTTTATTTACATTATATTTTCATCGTGACAATGAATTTTATTAGTGAAAGGCATTACTTATAAAATATGGTCCTAATAACAACCAGAATGGGGATATCCACTGGATAACCTATACAGATATCTATAGGATAGCTTTTAGGGTTGTTGATGTCCTATATAAAACCTATATAAGGCTATCCCAAGGGCCATCCATAGGTCAACATGTTCGGCTAATGTTGGTTCCAAATACATGATAATTCATAATTCACGTAAGGTACTTACAAATAAGAACATTTTTATTTAGTTTTTATTTACATTATATTTTCATAGTGACAGGATGAATTTTATTAGTGGAAGACATTACTTATAAAATATGGCAGTAATAACAGCCACTGGATACAGTAAATATATAAAATACGAAATTTATATTATCAGCACAAATAGTAATACTTTATGTGGCATAAAAATATGTAAATAGGATAGTAATATACATCGCTGTTTTTCCGATAAATACACATCTGCATGAAAGGCTACAAACAAAGTAATAATACCAAAATATCTTCATTGCAAATATAAATACAAGTGACCAATACTTTGGGATTTACATATGCTTTTCATATTGAAATATTAATATCGTTTAGCAAACTACTTATCTGTCTAATTTTCTTATTAATTCAGACGTTTTTTTGAAAAGTCTTGCCCTCAACAAAAAAAAAACAAAGAAACATAGAGACGTATAAGTTTCAATTCACGATTTTGCAATGAGTTATGTTATATATACAGTGTGTGTAGTGGCGGGCTGGGCATAGGGAGTAAGAATTGCAACATCGCGTGTGCCAGCTGGCTGAAATGAAATAACTGAGAACGGGGATGCTTCAGTGGTTTAGCGCCGACTCTTTAATCTATTCCGCCGATGGGCGTTACACGCACTGTATAACCAAAAATATATTCGTGTGTGCATGTTATGTGTTGCTTACAAAGCCAGGGATGGACCTTCAGTTATTAAGTGAGTTCATTGTAATCAACACGTTGTAAGAAGTTGATAATAAAAACTATTAAAATATTAATTATCGTTAATTTAAACACTGAGATACAAGTTTGAGTTGAATATAGGTAAGATTTATTTGATACCTGTATATTTATATATTGGCTAGCTGGTTCTTAGCGCTAGTTTCAATAAGTCATGGTAGATGGCTCTCCTTGCAATTTGCAAATTACTTCTGTTGCGATACTCACCTAGTCAGCAGTGTTTACTGCCAAAAAGTCAGAAACTAAAGTATGGTCTATTCACTACAGAAGAAATGCACATATTGCAAATGCATATTTTATTGTTTATTATTTTCTTGCGATATGAGATTTTTTTCTTACTCAAGGGAGGGTGAGTGAGTATACCCAGAATTTGAAATTGTTGTCTGCAGCAATCACAATATTTTACCCATGGATAACGGGATGCAACTTTTGTGGATGTCTAGATTGTCCAAATCTTAACCTAAATTGGTCCCTTTTTCTTCCTATGGGGACAACCATGGGCTATACCATTGTGGATGTATGTAGGTTGTCCATATTTTAACTTAAATTGGTCACTTTTTCTTCCTATTGACAACCATGGCTATCCCATGGCTATCCCATTGTGGATGTCTGTAGGTCGCCCAGATCTTAACCCAAATTGGTCCCATTTTCTTCCTACGGACGACCATGGGCTAACCCATTAAAGACATCCTTGGGCAAATCCGATTTGCACCAAAAGGATATCCACAGGAGGTCCAAAATCGGGATTAACCCAGTTTAGGACGTCCCTAGGGCGTCCCGCTTTTCCTCCAAGGATGGCCAGTGGTGGTCCTAAGGCTATCGAGTGCTGTCTGGGATCCGGATGGCCCATATCATAATGTTTTAAAAAAATGAGTCATTTTGAAAAATGTGATTTTAATGAGTTTACAGCACCCTGTATGATGTATTATTGGACATATTGACATTTTCATATTTTTTATATGAGTTACATTGGAACAAAAATAATTTTAACATATTCGTAGCCATCTAGATTGACAACTAAAATTCGAATTATTTTTCGTGCAACACTATATAAGTTCTTCGAAATAGTATAAATGTATCCAAAAAGGGGAATTTTTATTTCAAAAATGTAAAAACATACAGGGTGGTCCATTTAGAAAAGACTATTGGGGCCGTTTCCGGTGAAACCGAAAGTGATAAATATGGCGTATAGATCTCAGAAAGTTGGAAATCTTACCTAATTTCACCATACAAAATTTCATCCCGATATCTTTAAAAACAAGGAAGTTACAAGGGTGGCCCACCATTCGTTTACACCCGGTATGTATTTTCAACGTTATTTGTTATTTATATATCTACTACTAGTGCATTGTGTGAGTCGGACGAAAACCCGACTATTGTCTGATGCAATCAGATTAGTCCCCCCCCCCCCCGTTTTCGTGGTGGTGGCAGAATTTTTCGTTGGGGTGACCCACTTCCACAAACGGCCAAAAACCACCCACAAACGGGGTCAAACGTGCCATTATAATTATTGTTTGAGGGACTCTTACTTGGTGATCCCCCGTTTTCAAGGATGCTGAACATGGTGATGGTGGAATTTCTTCCCGGGGTGACCCACCCCCGTATATGGCCAATAACAATCCTCCAAAGGAGTAAGAGTGCGTTCTCAGCATACCTCCGGGCAATGCTACATAGGAAAAATCATTAAGTTGTCACCTCGATCTCGTCAACAAGGTAGTCACCTTAATTTACTGTGGAGCTGAAAAAAGATGAATGTATATTTCTTGTACATAGTTTTTGGAAAAAATAGGTTTATATAATAACTGAAACAAACTGATTTATTTGATTATAATATATTATATAAAATATTTTTATTGAAGGGGTATTTTTTGTCTTTGAGGGAGTGAACGGGTGTCAAGCACTCGATTCGTCGTCCTCTCCGTGTTATGCATGCTCGAAAATGGGAGGGAAACCTTTTTGTCCAGTGGTATGATGAGAGCGCTCTCTCACCCTTTGGAGGGAGGTTATTGGCTATTAAGGGAGTGGGCGGATGTGAGGCTCACGTTCCAGGATCCTCCCCATAATTGGCATGCTCGAAAACGGGGGATCAATAAATTAGATTCCGTGAAACATTGTCAATACGCGTTTGACACCGTTTGGGCATAGTCTTTGGCCGTTTGCGGGGGTGGGGGTCACCCCAACAAGAAATTATGCCACCACCAGCATCATCGAAAACGGGGGGTGAGAACTACTTTGGTTGCATCAGACAATAGTCGGGTTTTTCGGGTTTATTTCCGATTCACACAATCCACTATACCTTCCTATCTGCATGCTTGTATGTACAAAACAAAACGCAAATTTATCACTTTCCTGAGATTAGTCATTGCCATATAGATACATGGTTAAGATATGGTTCCTTACAGCCTTAACGATTAAATTGTTGTTTGAAGTTGAAATCAGTTTATTATTATTTTGTTTTAATCATCTGTTTAACATCGACCTATTTTCGTTATCAAGGCCAGTGCTTTGCATGTTTTTCCATATTTTGGAGTAATTTACGACATGACACTTTAAATCTTGGATATTGATATAAACATTCGTTTTATTTTTTCAGTCAGTCATTACTTTATCTTTGTTTGTTATGTTATATCAGGGCCGGCTTTAAGTTTCTTTACGCTGTGTTTTTATTAAGTAAAAAACCGCTGCCCAAGGAATTACTACTTCCACATCCAGATTTTCTATCCAAGTCACTCACAAAGAAAAAATTTTATATGTGGAAATAATTGTTTGTGGAACATTAATAATATAATACACATCGGTAGTGGGGTGGGGGTGGTGATAGGGTGAGGTAGTGGGGGTGAATGAAGTAAAAAAATATTTTGAGGTTTCTGGTTCTTGTACACACACTAAACTATAATTTTTTTTCATCCCCTTTAATAATGGGGTGGGGGTGGTAATGGGGGTGGCTAATGCCAAATTTTTTTTTGAGACCAATTTTATGGACTCTTATCTGCTTGATTTACCTATTTACCTCAAATTTACCCCCATTTACCCCCCAAGCCTTCGACGAAACAAGATGAAAATACAATATAGTTCTAGATCTCGTTATGTGTACCAAATTTTAAGTCAATATCTCAAACGGTTCCAGAGTAAACGTGCGCGCAAAAAAAAAGTTACAAACAAACCGACAGACAGACAGACAGAAATTTTGTTTTCGCTCAAACTTAGAATCTCGGCGTTTCATGACATTTTAAGCCTATTTGAACAATAAAAATTTTTCTAAATTTTTTTGTCGTTACTATACTTACACTGGATGTGGAAGTAAAATAGCTGGTAATTAATTATGGACAAATTTGGAGTTATCTTTCTTCAATTTATAATTGTATTAATAATTACGAAAACATTATAGCATGGATTATTTTATAGTAATAGATTCCAAAAGTGATCAAAACTCGAAATTTGAAGACATTTGTGTAGTTACAGTGCAAGCGGCACTTCATAATGGTGGTATTCGAAAAAAAAATTGGTGAGATCGGAATATGATTATTTAGATTATTTACCTTCTCACTTTTTATGCATAGCTTTGTGATACAAAACTCCATTTGCATATAGAGGAATCCGTAGAAAAAATAGTGTAGTTGACCCTTATAGTCTGGGAGGTAACGTCAAATCTAATTACATCATTTCAACAAAGCTCATTTTTTAGTACAGATTGTTTTTTAATTGCTTATCTAAGAATCGGGTGTCAGCTGACACGGCCGTGGAGAATAAGAACGTGGGAGGCTGCGTTTTTTGCGTCAATTCAACAAAGCTTCAAAACTATAAATGGTTTATTTATATAATATAAATGAAAAGAAAATGTGTCAGCTGCATAGGGTAAGGAGCGAAGGTTGTCAATATGTATGAAAAATACGTGAAAATTCGTTATTTCTACAAAGCTGAAATTCATATAATATATGATAATTTGCGATATAAAAAAACTATTAAAAATTGTCAGCTGACAATACCATGGGAAAAAACCTGTCAGCTAGGCCTTTTAAGTGTGCCGCAGCGTCCAGGTGCTCACCGCGTTTGGTATCTTTAATGCCCCAGTTACATTATCGATGTACAGAAAATATATCAATTAAATATAATATATGGTTAAGAACTTCTCATTTCAAAGGTCAAGAAAATAGATTGTTAAAAAAATGCATGCAGTAAATGTACTATTGCTTTATGAACTTGCATACACCTAATTATTGAATAAGTAAAATTTCACCTTTTCTATCTCTCTAATTATTATTTTTCATTATTGTACTCTTTGCATGTATGAACGAAGGATATGTTGAATTTGGTCACATTTCTAAAACAGTCTATATCGATAGTAGAAAAACAATTTTCATATTAATGATGATAATCGAATGTGAATAACTTTCAAAATATCCGTTCTTCCGTCTATTCGTCCGTCCGTTCGTCCATCACGTTTTTTAAAATACTTCCTATAACTAAATAAAAAGCCATGTTAGTAACAAACAACAATATATTGTAACAAATAATGGAACGAGCAAAGGATCCACAGTAACGTGTGATATACCACAAGGCACAGTTCTTGGACCTGTACTTTTCATCATTTATAAAAATAATCTGTTTATAAGTACTCATACCGATGGTGTGGTGATTATGCCGTTGTTACAGTTATCCGGTTTAGCGCTCATTCTTGGGATCAAAATCTTATTACCAATTATAACAATATAGTTGAATACATCGAAATCAAAATTCATACTTTACCATTTATTTGTAATATATGCAGCGGAATTATATGTACTTTTTGTACTTCGTACATAGAACAAACTGATAACATCATTGATTAGTCTCTTAGGTGGCCTGCACAGTGAACATATTAACCGTTTAACAAAGCGATTAAAAAAATGCATGTTCATATATAAACATTTAAGCGGCATTCTTATTCTAAGCTGGTTAGAGATTAAGGATAGAGAGCTGACGATAGTTTTGGTTGACTCATTTCATTTACTTTTTCGTAGTGTATACGCCCACTTAATTGTGATTAGGTTTTTCTTACATTTTATACTATAAAGTATTAGTACAAGAAGTTTCAACATTTTAGTCGAACTACTTCGTTTCTTTGACGTACAAGTGACTGCTGCGTTTTGCCCTGCAAGTGCGATGGCAGACAAAATTTTTTCGAGCATATCATGATGATCAAAATTCATTTAAAAAACATCATCATTAATGATTTCAGTCAACGACACTATTTTTGTATTTTTACATAGTTGAGACACTCTTGTCTCGCACGTACCCTGGAGAAATCCATTGTCACTATTTACTGTAGTGGCTGTGCACAGCCACACATTTGTTCTTTTTTCTGATATGGGGATCAGACTTTCATATCCTATAGTATTTTGACCCGCTGAATCCAAATCTGCCATCAGATTTGGGCCAGCACGTCTCAATTTTGCATAAAATGCAAAAAACCGTGAAAATAAGTGCTACAAGCCCAAGGTTTCTTGCATTTTATGCAAAACTGAGATGTGCTGGCTCAAATCTGATGGCAGATTTGGATTTAGCGGGTCAAAATACTATAGAATATGAAAGTCTAATCCCAGATTAGAAATAATTTTTTTTTGTGTGGCTTTGTTATATAAACATTTCAATAAACCGGTGAAGAGTATAATATTTACATCTAGGTAGTTATCTTTATTTTCCTTTTTCCAGAACTCACTTCCAATGGCTGTGTGGTAATGCATCTAAGTATATGTTGCCGACGATCGTAATGCGCCATATACCCGCTGTTTTATTTAATTTTGATCATTAGACGAGATAAAAGGTAAATAAACATGCAGATAACAACACAAACTCTAATATAAATATGGAATTTTGCCTAACGTCATCAGACTTGAAAAAGAGAGAAAGTAAAAACACTTCAATATCTGAAATGATGCCAACGACTGCGACTATCGTTCATAGCCCACCCTAACACTCATTTTTGTGTTTAAAATTAATGTATAAGGGCGTGTCTTGCAAAAGTCTATCTTTGGAGATCGTTGTTGATATGGATGTCCAGATTTCTCCACGTCGCGTCATCACTACATATACTCATTAAATCATGCAGACAATATTCTTGGAATACTCAAATAATTTCGATTTAATCTCCAGTGATTTCAGGACAACAGCAATCACGTTTCTCTCATGCTGATTACTCGACCTCTCTCTGATTCTGCAATATATTCACTCGTGATTTTACATGGTCAAGTACCTATACATCGCTTCAAAAATGTCATAATTATTAATGAAGTACCTATGGAAAAGCCCTGAACACAATATATTTTTGTATTATGACTTTGGATCTGGATAAGAGATTGGAATTGATTATTTATTAAATACTGTGGGGATAAGTATAATTTTTTCGGATGTCTAGTTCGAGTTCAGTAGAAGCGAGAGTAGAAATAAATTCAGAGTTAAAGCTAAATGAGGTTGAAAATGTAGTCAAGGAATTTTATGACGGCATGTACATGATTTCACATGAATGATGAATGACACAATTGAACTTACATTTTGACGGCGCTAATCATACCTCCTGCAACGTGTGACGGTGTCATTCTACTCCCAGAGGGTTATTTTAACTCTTAGTCGTTTAAGTTCATGCATATATTGTACATTATTTACAGATGATACTGCTCTAATTATTAAAGACTATGTGAATTCGAATAGAGATAGTCTAACATTTGCAAAGAGTAGGCTTCATTTCAACGAGCTAAAATTAAATGAATTGAAGATTCCAAAATATGCTTTTCAGTTCAAATAAATGAATATAAAAATTTTAATATATCCCACATAGCACAGGATGACCCCGGGACATCCTAAAATGATCACGTATATCTGGTAATTGGATTGTTCATTGAGGATGCCGATAGGAAGTTCAATGGTTATCCTTTGGTCCTAATAACAGCCAGAATAGGGATATCCACTGAATAACCTATACGGATATTTTTAAGATAGCCTTTAGGGTTGTTGATGTCCTATATAAAATCTATATAGGGATAACCAAAGGTTATCTCAAGGGCTATTCATAGGTCAACTTGTTGGGCTAATGTAGGTCCCAAATACATGATAATTCATAATTCACCTAAGGTACAAATAAGAAATATTTTATTTAATTTATATTTACATTATATTTTCATTGTGACAGAATGAATTTTATTAGTGGAAGACATTACTCATAAAATGTGGTCCTAATAACAGCCAGAATAGGGATGTCCACTGGATAACCTACATGAATATGAAAGATGGAAGTGAATAAAACACGAAATTTATATTACGAGCATAAATTTGAACTCTTTATGTGGCATACAAATATGTAAATAGGATGGTAATATACATCTCTGTTTTTCCAATAAATACTTCTCTACATGAAGGGTTACAAACAAGGTAATAATGCCAAAATATCTTCATTGTAAATATAAATACAAGTCACCAGTACCTTGGGATTTACGCAAGCTAAATCTCATCGTGAAATATTAATATGACATTACTTATCAGACTAATTTCCTTATTAATGCTGGCATTTTTTGAAAAAGTCTTACCCGTACAAGTTTCAATTTACGATTTTGCAATAAGTTACCTTAAACTGAGATTCAAGTTTGAGTTGAATATACATATATTGGATACCTATATATTAATATATTGGCTAGCTCGTTCTTAGCGCTAGTTTCAATTAGTCATGGTAAATGGTTGCTCCTTGCAAGTTGCAAATTAGTTCTGTTGCGATACTCACCTAGTCAGCAGGGACTACTTCCAAAATAAAAGAAACTACAGGTTGTGTAGTCTGTCCACTACATGCACATCTTGCAAATGCATATTTTATGAAAGTTTATTTTTTTGAAGATTGATTTTATGGTATTTATTCGTTACGCAAGAGAGAGTAAGTATGCCCCAGAATTTTAAATTGTTGTCTACAGCAATCACGATATTTTAGGAAGAAAAGGATATTGGTTCTTTTTTCTTCCTATGGACAACCATGGGCTATCCCATTGTGGACGTCTGTAGGTTGCCCAGATTTTCACCGAAATTGATCCATTTTCCTTCCTATGGGCAACCATGGGCTATCCCATTGAAGACATCCATAGGCAATCCCAATTAGTCTCAAAAGAATATCCACAGGAGGTTCTAAATCTGGGGTAACACAGTTTAGGGCATCCACAGGATGTCCTGCTTATCCTCTAAGATGGCCACTGGTTGTCCCAAGGCTATCGAGTGCTGTGTGGGTACTGATTGAGATTACACTTGACATTAAATTAAATTAGTCACCTCATGTGAACTATATTTGTTCGAAAATATATTCTCAAATCTTTTGCCTGTTATGTCAGTTAAGATACTTTTTACCGCAATACACTACGCATCATGTAATTTGTATTTAACCCGTACCGATTTTCCGTGGTATACACCTCACTAAAGCTTTTTACTTCCACATCCGGTGGAAGTCGGTCTCTGTCTGTCGGTCTGTAACTTTTTTTTGTGTGCACGTTTACTCTGGAACCGTTTGAGATATTGACTTGAAATTTGGTATACATATGTACTTTAACGAGATCTAGAACAAGATTATATTTTCATCTTGTTCCATCGAAGGGTTGGGTGGTAAATGGGGGTAAATTTGGGGTAAATAGGTAAATCAAGAAGGTAGGAGTCCATAAAATTGGTATTTTGTATATACAAGAGAAGCTAATGTCTCAAAAAAAAATTGGCATTAGCCACCCCCATTACCACCCCCACCCCATTATTAAAGGGGATGAAAAAAAATTGTGATTTAATGTATGTACAAGAACCAAAAACCTCAAAATATTTTTTTTACTTCATCCACCCTCACTCAATAAGCACATTTATATGTGAAGTGACCATCAGGCAGCTTTGAGGGTTCTTGCATCAAACAAAGTGACCTTTAAGCTGGTACTGAACTGCCTGAGATGTGTGAACACAACTCAGTTAAACTTGTCGGGTGAGAGAGCAAGAACTCATTTCCCTGGCCCGGAGCCAGCCTTCGGTCTGTCAAGAAGTCTGATTCAATTAGAGCTGCAAGACTGGGCTATGGCACAGTTTAACAACTATTTGGCTCAGGCCTCCGTAACGAGGCAGTCGATGCTCCATATAAAGAAAGGGTCCTTCGACTGACTCTACCGTAAAGTGACTGCTTGGGCTCGATAGGAAACGATTGAGGTGGATGGTAGGCCTGATAACAGGACACTGTCCTCTAAACAAGCACCTGCATACAATGCGGTTGAAAGATGATTCTACTTGTCGGATGTGTGGAACGTCAAGGTACGGGTATTTCGAAAGGGAGTTTCCACAGCCGGAGTGTCTACGGGGTCTACCTTGGAAAGGACTGCTCTTCATCGTGGAAAGCACTGGTCTTTTCTAGGATATCCTAAATGTCGCGAATGTACAATGGGCCGAGAGGCCTGATAGGTCTGATTTTTATGCGTCTCGTGATATTTCTACTGAGCCAAATTTTGCTCAACTTGCAAGATCTTGCGATCTGTACATACCTTTTATAAATTAGTTAAACAGTTTTTACTAGATGAATATTTTTATAGTGTAGGTAAGATGGCTTAAATTTTACTAACTCTAGATATAATGCCACACAGTACTATCTTTCTGACTTTAAATTTATTTTCTAAACCCATAAAAAAGACAAACCTCACAATTCAAAATAAATATTGCAATTTTTTGGCTTTCCTCAGACGAACTACATATATTTTAAAAAATAAATATAAAAAGTGCTGCCAACGCAACTCACAAGGAAGGATGACATTCAATGTTATCAAGATAAATTCGGTAGATATAATAATCTTTAGATATATTTACATTTTTGTAAAGTTTGCTGTAGAAAATATCTGATGAGATATCTTATATTACAGCTGATAACTGGAAAATACTAAACAGTTCGGTAGAATTCGCGAAACACTAAAAAACTTATGTGGCAAATCAGTATACGTGCTATTGACGGATATATAAATATAAACAATATGAGTTTTGGTTAATATTAGAAAATGGATAAGTTAATATTTTTACTACTATTTAATGGACTATATGGATACACATTACCTGACACACAGACAGGTAAGTGAAAAACATGTTTTTGTTTGAAATAGAATATGAAAAATAACAGTAAGTATCTACATAATATATACCAGTAACGTTGGAGGTTACAAGTTAATATGCTATAAGGTAGGCGCAAAGAAAAGCCTTTTGGCAGTAATAGATCATATAGAGATCGTTGTGCAATGAGTTGCAAGATAATCTTGCGCCTATTTAAGTTGTAAAGCACTTTTACAATTGTGTAAATCTTTTGGGGATTAACTCTGGCAAACAAACATCTACTCTAATAAACACAAACAAATCGGATGACATCGGCTACAGTGTAATAACAATTTAACTTCCTTTTTTTTGGAATACAAAATATTATATAGGAATAGTCCACCAAAGTAGCACAGTGTAGATAGTTCAGTGTTCTCAGCTAAATTTGGCTGCGAAAATATTGGCATCCGCCATTTACCTGTAAGTTGGAATTAAAATCTCAAAGCCTTTTATTTCTTTACTGCTATAACCAGTGTCGGATTTTGGGCCCAAGGGCCCACCGGAAAAAATATGTAGGGGGCCCCAGACCAGTGATGTGGAAAGTCTCCCCCTAGGGCCTCAGGTACCATTTCTGAAAATTAATGTTAAATTATAGGAGAAAATTATGTAAATTAAAGACTTGGTAGCACGAAAATAATTTTTATTTTTTCTCTGAATATCAGTACAAGCTTTATATATTTTCTACTTTCAAATTTAATATTATTACTTCCACATCCAGTGGAAGTATGGTAACGACAAAAAAAATTTTAAAAATTTTTATTGTTCAGATAGGCTTAGAATGTCATGAAACATCGAGATTTTAAGTTTGAGCGAAAAAAAAATTTCTGTCTGTCTGTCTCTGTCGGTCTATAACTTTTTTTTGTGCGCACATTTACTCTGGAACCGTTTGAGATATTGACTTGAAATTTGGTACACATATGTACTTTAACAAGATCTGGAATTAGATTATATTTTCATCTTGTTCCGTCGAAGGGTTGGGGAGTAAATTGGGGTAAATTTGGGGTAAATAGGTAAATCAAGCAGGTAAGAGTCCATAAAATTGGTATTTAGTATATACAAGAGAATTTAAGGTCTCAAAAAAATTTTTGACATTAGCCACTCCCATTCCCACCCTCACCCCATTATTAAAGGGGATGAAAAAAAAATTGTGATTTAGTGTGTGTACAAGAACCAGAAACTTCAAAATATTTTTTTATTTTATCCACCCCCACTACCACCCCCTATCACCACCCCCCACCCCACTACCGATGTGGGGTATCGTTTTATGGGTTTTTGGGGTAGAGGATTTCAAATATCGTATTATTAAAGTTCCATAAACAATTATTTCTACATACAAAATTTTTCGTTGTAAGTGACTTGGATAGAAAATCTGAATGTGGAAGTAGTTATTCCTTGGGCAGCGGTTTTTTTTATTAAAAATGATAACAACATTACGTCTCTCGACGCCAGAGGCCTCGGGGGTCGCAAAACTGATAAGTCGAGTGCCCACCGGGAAATTTTCCGGTTTCCCGGTGGTACAATCCGACGCTGGCTATAACGTTGCCGCAACATAATTTAAGAAACAAATGGCTGCAATTGTTATTTGGATTCCTGGATCAGCTGCAATATGCCTTATAGGCTCTTGCACCAGATAAATACCAGCTGTGTTACAAATAGTATAGTTACTCTTGGTTATGGCTAAAAAATATGGTTTGGAGACTAACTACGTTTTCTGTATTTGTGGTTGCGGATTGACTTTTAAAGCAGCAGATAACAGCCAGTTTGCTGTCAACTAGTATATAAATTAATAATTTAGTTTTAAATGCTGGCTTCTTTCGTTTTTGACATTTTCAGACATTATAGCAGAGAACTAACGGACAAAAGCATCCTTCGATGGATGAGTTGACGTTTAAGTTATAGTTAATTTTAAATATCAACGTCAACTTTTTCCTCTTATTCTTCTTTAGAAGCAATTAAGGTGTCATATTGCTTTTGAAGCTGAATTGCAGACAAACAAAACCTAAATATTTGGGACGAGGCCATTCAACAAATACATCCAATTTAGGGAAGGGGGGGTTACAGAAAATATAACAAATTTAGCGATGGGATAGAGGTTTTTTTAAAGTAAAATGGGAAGGGGGGGGGGGGGGGTTGCAAACGAATATTCCTTAGGGGGGGGAGCTTACAAGTGTTACGAAGTGTTATAGGTGTTACAAGAAGGGAGACATTAGAAATGGCCCATTTTTGCGAATGTATTTGTTAAATGGCCCCGGATAAACTATATGGTTACTTAACAGTAGTTATTTAAATTTTTTAACACAAATTGTCTCTCTACATTTAGTGGTCATATTTTCTGTAAATGTCGAGAGCTGAGATTTGTTTTATTTTCTTTAACAAGGAAGTGGCGTAATATTCTCTAGTGGACATTACATTTAAAAGTAAGTGATTTTTAAATGATTTCCTGATGAAATACATAAAAAATCATTAGTCTGTGGAGATTAATAGTTTTGTATATTTATATCAGTATTCAAAAATGTATGTTAAAGGTAATTTTACAGCCAAATAGTTTATGACAAATAAAATTGTACATCGAAACCGTCACGTAGCGTCAATATGTATTTTTTCTACTCATATACGGGTGATCTGATCTACCATGAAATGCGGAATATTTATCAGTAGGTTGTTCCCACCGAAAGGAGTTAGAAAAATGAAAAACTGAGAAAAAATTACCAAAAAAATTACCTTATTTTTTTGTAGAAATGCCCCGCCAATGACTTTAAGCAATCTGGCGTAACGCTGTACAACTCTATCACTTTATCAGACTTGAGATTGACACTATTGGCAGCAAAGCTGGAGAGGGTAGAAGGACTTTTTGGTTTTAATCAAGTCACACTACAAAAATAGCGAAATAAATCAAAAAGACATTGACCCTATGCTACTGAACTCTACAACAACAAGTAAATCTAAGAGATATTTACTTAAATCCGTCAATAACACAAAAACACCAACTTCGACGCTGCTTTGTACCTGCCGGTAATTTTTTTTTTAAGTCAAGATCTGTAGTTTATTCTACCACTGCTATAATTTGGAAAAAGTCGATTCTTAGTTTTGCTTTTGACCATTATAGTGGAAGTAAGGAGTCGAAAGAGTATGCAAAATCGTGCTAAAGTAATGAAACCTATTCTCCCCCGTTTTGGAAGGTGAACAGGGTGAAAAAAGTTTTTAGTCTTGAGCATCTCCTTTAACGGCCAAAAACCACCCATTTTTGCTTATTTCTCATATGACAGCTTGGCATCCACTATTTTTTCAGGGATTTTTTGTTTCTTCATGGGGATATAACAGATGGTGACAGGTGATGTCAGGTAGTAGACCGCAACTGCCCTTAGAGGTGGAATCTACCCTGCCAGGGGGTATAAAATTGTTTCTTTTTTTTTCTTGTAAAAGAAGTTTACTGCCGTTTTCGAGGATGCTGATCAAGGACAATGATAACAGTAAATTGTGACAACCTCAGGGGGTTGGTCCCGCTCCCCAGACCCAGGGGGTGGAAAATTGATTTTTTTAATTTTCTAATTTGTATATTGAGTGAGAGTGGTTTCAAAGTCATCATTTGTCCATTTCATATCCTCATCAAGAATGAACCTATCCTCGCAAGGATTTGAAATTCATGTTCCTTAAAACGGAATATAAGGATGAAAATACTATTGTTAAAAATTTCTGTTTTAAATAAATTATATATACAGGACATGATTTTGAGTACAATATAATATTTTTTATAAGACATTAATATAACCTAGGGCGCCTACAAAGAGAATTATATGGTTCATATTCGTCAAAATGAACATCACAATCAATGCTATTGCCTCCTACTTCATCGGTCGCATCTTCCGTTTCCGATTCATGATCGGAAATATACACTTCGGGTATAAAAATTAGGAAGTTTACAGCATTATCATAACTATTATTATTGGATTCGTTTGTTTCTGTGCTTGGTTCATCATCTTCATCCTCTGGCGCACAATTCTCACAAATGTACCTTAACAAGTCTTAAAATAAACGCTACGGATACCTCGAGGACTCAAGATTTATGCAGAAAACAGTAAAGGCGGCAAAAACAAATAAAATGATAATACGAGTCCCTAATATCAGCCAAGTCGCTACCTATTATTATTATGAAAGGCATGGTTTCTGATAGTTTGAAGGTGAAGGGAGGATCAAACCACCGTAAAATTATTTTTTTCTTGATCAGCATCCTCGAAAACGGAGATAAACGTCTTTAACAAGAAAAAAGAGAAACAATTTTACACCCCGTGGCAGGGTAGATTCCACCCCCCAAGGGCGGTTGTGGTCTACTACCTGACATCACCTTTCACCATCTATTTTATCCCCATGAAGAAACAAAAATAGTCTATGCCAAGCTGTCATATGAGAAATAAGCAAAAAGGGATGGTTTTTGGCCGATAAAGGAGGTGGTTAAAACTAAAAACTTTTTTCATCCTGTTATTCGTCTTCAGCACCTTCGAAAAGGGGGTAGGTTTCACAACTTTATCACGATTTTGCATACTCTTCCGACTCCTTACTTCCACTATAATGGTCAAAAGCAAAAATAAGAAACGACTTTTCTCAAATTGTAGCAGTAGTAGAGAACTACAGCTCTTGATGATTACTTAAAAAAAAAATTACTGCAATCGATTGTGAAATAAGCCGCGTCTAGATTTTTGTCCAAATAGACCACAAGCCCATGCTAAATTTAGGGGGCATATGATACCGCTTGAAAAGGTATAATTTTTTGTAGTCATACAGAAATAAATCACTTTGAGCCCCATGCCGTACATTTTAGGTGGGACATGGGAAAGCCGCGGAAAAGTGAAAATCGTAACCCACGGGGGTTGCATTTTTTCAAACGATTCTGTACGGCTTAAGTTTATTTGGACTGTATTTATATCTGTGACTCTTAAAAAGAGAATGCCGTACAAAAATAATGGGACAGAAGTACAGGAATAATTTTCGTTTTCCGAAAAGTGACCGCTATATATACTAAGGTAATACGAGACCGTGCGGCTTTTATGAAATTCGATTTTTATATTAACAAGGATGAACTTTTTTGCTATGCCGTACAAATCAGTTGGACCATGGGGTGGCAAACGCGAGATCAACCCCCTTCCTAGACCTCTATTAAGGGCGGTGATTTGATATCACATAAAGCTTGATTATTTTAATACTATTTAATATAATAATAGTTTTTATTACCATGCCGTACATTTTAGTTGGTACATACATTGTGTCTGGATAATTGAATTTTCCGTCCCAGAGTGAGCTTTTCTGAATAAAAAATTGTTGTAAGACTTTATTACATTCGAGCAATACTTGATATTGTAATTATTCGAAACCAATAATTCAAAATTAATGGATCTGAAACGCAAATTATTATGTCGAAACAGTGCGTAAATAAATTATACTTTATAAAAATTAATATTTATCAAAAGATGAAATAGAAAAGCTGAAAATTAAACATTTAAAAACTAGTATGTCTCGATTCCACCTGAAATTAACTATAAAAATGTATAAAATATAGTATTTTATAATTTACTGTTTAAGAAACCATCACGCGAAATTGAAAATTTTTGTTAAATCCATTATAATAGATCAGTGATTAATTTATGTATATTCTTTTTATCATATGAACGATGAATTACATTTTTTAAGTTTTCCAAATGTAGTATGTTGTAAAATCAGAAATGTTGGAAAAAACGTTTTCCTAAAAATAAACACTAAAATTTTTTACATTGCAAAGACTGTATTACATAAAGTTTCCAAATAATTTAACCCAAAAAAGAACATTTTGGATAATTTGTACACATTTCTTTATAATTAATTACGTTACATTGTATTTTAAAGTTTAAAAGTGATATATACCAATTTCTTACTTTACTTCAAGAAAAATTCGCCTCTGAAATATATATTTGGTTCTGGTATTTCATTGTGGCCCATCTAAAATGTACGGCCTTGTGATTGTTTATTAACTTGCTATTTTCAATGATATTTTGCAAACGCCGTACGGTATCTAATGACCATTAAGGGTCGTGTAAATCGCATGAATAACGTAGTCTAGTGTCTAAAATACCAACAATGAAAATGTACGGCATGGACACATTTGTATTATTTTATAGTTAAGGAAAGGAAAAACGATGTAAAGTTGAAAATCTATCCATTGTATTAAAAAAATAGAGGATTTTTAATTTGCATAATTTTTAAAAAATTTCACTTGTTTTGAAATTTTCTAATTTTATTATTGTCCATTATTTTTTGTACAGCTACTAAATAAAATAAAAATTCTAACTTATATTAATCCAAAAAATAAATAGCCGTACAGTATCAAATAAACTTACTCTAGAAAACGTGAGTTTTTCCCTTTCTCGGGGATGATTTTTTTATTTACATTGATAATACTCATTCTTTTTAGACGTTTTTGTTTAAGATTTTAAATGTATAATATTTTGAAATTGATGCCGTACAAGATCAAATCACCACCCTTAATAGAGTTTGCCACAGCATTTGCCACCCCATGGTCCAACTGATTTGTACGGCATAGCAAAAAAGTTCATCCTTATTAATATAAAAATAGAATTTCATAAACGCCGTACGGTAACGTATCACCTTAGTACATTAAGGTCACTTTTCGGAAAACGAAAATTATTTCTGTACTTCTGTCCCATTATTTTTGTACGGAATTCTCTTTTTAAGAGTCACCGATATAAATGCAGTCCAAATTAACGTAAGCCCTACAGGATCCTTTGAAAAAATGCAACCCTCGTGGGTTACGATTTTCACTTTTCCGCGGCTTTCCCATGTCCCACCTAAAATGTACGGCATAGGGCTCAAAGTGATTTATTTCTGTATGACTACAAAAATTATACCTTTTCAAGCGATATCATATGACCCCCTAAAAATTTAGCATGGGTTTGTGGTCTAAAAGAAAGCCATACATTTCCCACTGTGTGCCGGTTTCACTTTTTATGCCAATTAAGGAAATGTAAACATCTCTGATATGTTCTTTCACAAGTAAGTTCGTCGTCTTATTACTGACCACAGACACGTAACAGTAGCGTATCTTCGTAAGTTTTAACAATTTTTAATATACTAAATTACCTCAGAGTACTCTAAAATTTTGCAGGGGCTTTGCCACATTGAAGACTAGAACACCGTTTTATTTTCCGCATATCATAGTAAATCACGTTGTATATGAAAATAACATTTTTTCCATTGTATACTCTATGTGGAAGTGACATTTTTTCACTCTAGAGATGAAAATTATTTTCATAAGTAAAAAAATGTCACTTTTATACAGAGTAGACAGTGGAAAAATCGATATATGTATCAGTAGAAAAAATGACATTTCCTACTCGCGATGAAATAGGTTTTTTTCGTTCGTGTGATTGCCCAACTCGCTTCGCTCGTGGGCAAATTCTCATCTCACGAAAAAAACAGAATTTTCATTTCTTGTAAAATATACCATTTTTTTAAAATATAATTCCCATTAAATAGCCATAATATTTCTTAATTTGAAGCAAATTGGCAACAGCTTTGTAGTTATTATAATGCTCTAAACGCTAGAAGATTCTGTAACATTTTGACTGCGACAACATGATCACAACCTCTTTAAAATGTCAGCGCAACTAGCAACGACAGTCAAATGGCCGTTCCTTTAGCTTCGACAATGTTAGCACAACTTTTGTTTACAGCCGCTTGTGTTACTTGATAGTAGAGCCCAAGAAACTATGATAGAGAATAGTAACATTGGTTCAATATTAGCACAAAGCATCTTTGTAAATTTATTTTCTATTTACTTTAGTTAATTTTATTTAATTCGGCAAACGGTTAAATATCTCATGTCCCATAAATCATGGAGATTCACTTGTCATTTTTAATCAGGAGCATATTGGTATCTCAGTGGCCCCAAAAACATTACCACGATAAGTTTGTACTACAACAAAAACTAAGAATTAAGTATATACTACCAATCTGATCTCACAATTGCAATGCAGTTCAAGCCAAACTAATTAATTGAACTTATTTTCTGTTTTACAAAAAAAGTTGCGTACAGCAACTTTTAATCTTATTAGAATTAACCTGAGATTTGGTCATTGAATGATAATAAAAATCTTTAAACTTATCTCATATTTTTGTCTAGAACTTAAATTCGATCTACTTATGAAGCTATTTTTATATACATAGTAAAAGCATAGGATATGTTTACGACGTAAGAGTGGATTGTTATCGGTCAACCTAAGTTAATTAAAAACTCAATGAACGGGTAATATTGTTACTTGTCGTCGACATTTTTTTAAATTTGAAATATGAAAATTCATTAAACAAAAATGCAATTTTCTCATATTACATAAGAGAAAATAATAAATTGTTTTCGTGCTTCGCGCTACGTAGCTGATATCGAGCCTTCTCATTGATTGTTATTGTTTGTCGGTTTGTCGCCATTGAAGTACTTAGATACAGCGTTTTCCTTGTACTTAGACTCTACAGCGATGAATTCCAGAAACATCTTTTACTTAGCAATAATAATAACAATGTAAATATCTGATGTTTAGATATAATTCTTAAAAATATATTATATTGTAAACATTGAACGAAACATTCCAAAATAATATAAAAACGACGAAATGACTCATCATGCATTTCATTCATATTAGTAATATTTCATCGCCTTGTGTTACATCTTGTCCGTCTTGCCTTGTACACGCAAAGTGTTATTTGTAATAGGTCTATCGAAGCTGAATATTTCTGTGGAAATCTTGAATTATCGGCTTTATGTATAAACTTTTCACATGTTCTTTAATTATGATCTGTCCAGAGTTTATTGACTTTCTTCATAGTTTATATATTTCCAAACACCTGCATTCCGATTTTAAAAATCAAGGCCATCAAAGTTGAATATTTTTGTTGAAATCTTCAATCATCAGCTTCATGTACACACTTTTCATTTTATTTTCATCACCCTCTGTTCACAGCTTCGTGATTATCTTATCCATTTATACACCGATGCCGACGGCATGGAACGAGTTTGTGTGTCTGGGAGTAAGTTACTGTATTTTTGTTCGTCTCATACCTTCTATCTTTGTAATGAATGAGTTGATTAAATTCGGTTTTCACCATGTGATTCAATATTTCTATAGAAAGCTTTATAGTGTGGTGGTTTAAAATAAATACTAGGCAGAATCGTGACCTGCTGGATTAAAGCGCCAAATTTTGCAGAGTTCTTATATACCCTCAGTACTATCAATTCAGGAGGGGTGCCCGATTTCAGTGTCCGCCATCTTGAAATACGACGCTATCTTTGTTTTCTTTGGACTACAACTGTAAATATTCGACTTTTATTTGGCTTTTACTAAATATCTCCCCAACTTCTGGGTTTGTAACAAAAAGGATTTAATTTAAACTAAATTTGCTACAATTTGAGACCAGCGCCGCTTTAGTAATTTTAATATTTTGCGAGATACAAGCTTCCAAAGTTTTGGACTTTGTTCAGGTTATTACGAAAATCAGTTGGGTTTACAGCAACACTATTCGAATCAATTTTAATCTATATTAAATTTGCTACAACTTTAGACTATATAATGATATGGTCTTCTTACCATGGATGAATAGACAACTTCAGATTGCCTAAGAATCGATGTTGCATGAGACATATACAAGCCAGACAGTCTGAAGGAAACTACACGTGTGAAGAGAAGGAAGGGAGAAAGGAGAAAAGTCACAAGGTAAACCACACTCCCCAAAAACTTTGTTACAGTCCTGATGAATTCAGAGAACAAGACATAACTGTTTACCTTACTACGACATACAAGAAGGTAAAGAAATATACGTCACCTATGGTAAATCTGTTATTTCAAAAAATGGCAGTGCACTGATATCCGAAACTGACCACGAAGAAGCTGATACCAGAATGTGTCTTCATATATTGGATGCATTACGAAAGGGCGCAACCAACATCCTCATAAGTACAGTTAACACAGATGTTATTGTGGTACTAGTAGGCATATTTTTCGAGCTATAAACTTACAAAGCTAATATTCAACTTTGAATTGTATTTGGTAAGGGAAAACACTTCCGATATTATCATATCAACGCTATCTGCCAAGAGCTCGAAGAAAATATAGGGAATATAAGGATTTATCTCCTCTGCAAAACATCGATTTCAGCCAGTAGATGCTAAAACAAAGGCATTTGAACTTATAGAACGATTCACATGCATCCTGTGCGATGGCACAACAGAACTTGACAGCATCAACAAGCTCAGAAAGGATCTCTTCACACAAGGAAAAAAAGTAAAGATGATGGAAAGTCTACCGCCCACACAGGATACCCTCATTGAACACACTAATCCCTGCATCAATCTAGCATCTGGTTAACCAGTTTGAAATCACTCCAAAATGCACCTACTTCGGCTAACTTTGGATGGAAAAGAAACGAAGAGACATGACAACCAATTTGGATGTCTATACCGGAAGTAAGCAAAAGCTGTGTAAGGCTGAACCCCTGTACTCTAAGAATTGCGTTTGTAACAAGGCTGCACTTGCCTGCACAGCTCTTTGTCATTGCAAAGGCCATTGTGAACAGTAAACAACAACATTATAAATATAATAGTAACAACATTATAAATATAATTTTTATCATTCTTTTCTTAATTTTACTTCCATATCCAGTGGTATAGTAACGACAAAAAAATTTTTTAAAAATTTGTATTGTTCAAATAGGCTTAAAATGTCATGAAACGTCGAGATTTTAAGTTTGAGCGAAAAAAAATGTTCTGTCTGTCGGTCTGTCGGTCTATCTGAAACTTTTTTTGTGCGCACGTTTACTCTGGAACCGTTTAAGATATTGACTTGAAATTTGGTACACATATGTGCTTTGACGAGATCTGGAACTAGATTATATTTTCATCTTGTTCTGTCGAAGGATAAATTGGGGTGTATTTGGGGTAAGTGAGTGAATCAAGCGGGTAAGAGTCCATAAAATTGGTATTTAGTATATACAAGAGAAGCTAAGGTCTCAAAAAAATTTTTGGCATTAGAAACCCCCATTACCATACCCCCACCCCATTATTAAAGGGGATGAAAAAAAAATGCGATTTAGTGTATGTGCAAGAGCCAGAAACCTCAAAATATTTTTTTCCTTCATCAACCCCCACTACCATCCCCTATCACCACCCCCACCCCACTACCGATGTGGGGTATCGTTTTATGGGTTTTTGGGGTAGAGGATTTCAAACATTATATTATTGAAGTTCCATAAACAATTATACCACATACAAAATTTTTTCGTTGTGAGTGACTCGGACAGAAAATCTGGATGTGGAAATAGTGATTCCGTGGGCAGCGGTTTTTTCTACTACTTAACCGATGTCAAATACACACACACACACTTCACACACAGACCAAACTAATGACAGACTAGACTAGGTTTTATAACTTGTTTTCCATAGCTGATTTAATAATTTTCAATGTATGCTTTTAGATAGCGTTTATTCGCATTTTTTAATTACTTAGTCATATTTTCGTAACCATTAGCTCCACGGACCTTGAAATAAAAAGAAAGGATTATTCTTGAAAAATGTCATTAGATATCCCATTTGGTTGATTGTTTGATTTACCAGCGTGCGGTAGACATTGCTGCCACTGTCAAGATATACCGCTGGGTCGGCTACCTCCTCGCTTGAGTCATGCTTATTGTCAGCAGCGAGAACTACATGACGCATGGTACAGGAGTGGGGGATGGGCAATGTAGGTGTTTGTGAAATGCGTTGCCGCTTTGTGTTGTGATATTTAATGTTTATGCTTCTCTTTTCCGTGTTTCTGCTTCTATAGATTTTCTTTTTCTTCTTCTAAGTCTTCTGATTCCTCCGTTTCTGATTCTGGTAGAGTATATATCGTTGTGATTTCTTTTTGGAATCCGTTCTTTTCCGTCGCTTTTCTTTCCCAGTATGTTTGGTCCTTTCTTAGTTTGTTCGTGATACTCTCGATTGTTTTCCTCCACCTATAGCACGGTCTCTCTATTTTTAGTTTGATGCTGCTCAGTATTAGCACTTTCTTCAGAGATGTGTTGGTTTCCTTCTTTGGACGACATGTCCTCAGTACTTCATTGCGTCCATTTCTATACTTTTTGTAATTCTCCTCCCTCCTAGAAGTGTTGATGTTTTATGTCGCTATTTTCATTTTGTTGTTTTTGCGAGTAGTTGGATGATGTCCCTTTCAGCCCTTCTCAAACTTTTTCTGCTGGCTTTTGTTGTTGCCCCGTTTTTACCTCGATATGCCATCGTTAGCAGTATGATGGCTATTTGAATCCGTTTGATTAGGTTCTTCGATGTAAATTTGCCCTTGTAATCCTGTATGCCGTTTTTATTCCCTTTTTTACAGTTTTCTTCTTTTCAGTTGGTTCGTCAGGTATGTTTCTAGGTGTTTCAATTCATTCGTTGTTCTTAGGGAATAGTCGAATATTCTGTATTCTTCACCGCTAGTCCGACTCTCTTTTGTTGGCGGGTCTCGCTCCATTATTAGACTTTTCTTGAAATTTATTTTAGGCCCAGATATGTGCAAATAAGATTTCATATTTTCTAGGAAGTTTAGAATGTGTTGCTCTGTGTTGTTCTGCGATGATTAGGAGATCATCAGCGTATGCTAGTATGATTGGGGTTGTCAGTGTTTCCATATCTTCGTTGAAGTCTGACGTTTCCCTTATTGGGCTTTGTATCACTTGGACCGTGTGACATTAAATTTATAAAACACAAAAAAAATATAGATGTATAACATTTCACATTGATATATAAAGATATGAATTAGTATAAAAAAATATGTAGAGTATCAAAGCATTCTGTAAATATGAGCATTTAAATACTCGAGTGTGGATTGGCACCATAGAGTATCCTAAAAAATTCGTCAGCCGAGTAAAAACAGTACTCTAGAAAAAAAAATTTTACATTACTTTTAAAGGACAGTAAGTTTATGCTTTACGTGACATGGTAAATGATTATACAAATTTAGGTTGGGGGTATTTTTAGCGCTTAGAGTTAACCTGTAGTGGGTTACTCTAAGAAGTTCAGCGGCATGTGTGTTGTGCTGATGGTAATCAGACTAGTTAGAGAGACTTTACGCACTCCTGTGAATTTCTATTATAAGACTGGTCGTCCGTTGATGTGCCTTTGATGAATACTGTTTGGTAGTCTTGGTGGTCTTCCGAATTTTGTGTAGTATTTGTATCCAATGCTGCAGAGTGTTATTTTTATGTAATCATCTATATATACTCTGTGGCGAGTTGGTTTTGGGGAGGGGTATTTGTACGGCAGTGTTCCATTCCGTAAGCAGAGGTGTGGTTTCTATCCATACTCTGGTGATGGTTTCTAGGGCTTTCTTCTTTAGTCTTTCCATTCTGTAGTGTATTAACTGGTTGTTTATTTTGTCTGCTCCAAGTGTGGTGTTTCTTCTGGCTCTGCTATTATTTCTAGCAGTTAGTCCTTTGATGGTGGATTGTCCACGGGCCAGTGGTTCGTTTCTTTTATTAGTTCTTTTAATTCTTTAGTTGCATTCAATTCTTACTTCAGCTTCTTGGTCCAATGTTGCAGTGGTATGTATCTTCTCTTGTGGGTATTATTATTTCTTCTATATTTTTCCGGATATCTGCAGGTTTGATTTAGTCGTTGTCCTGTTGGGAGTGTTTCTATGTTTTCGAAGAATGCTCTACAATTTTCCGTGGTTTCTCTCCGCCTCTCTTTTTTGAATTGTACTTGTCGGGCTCGTCCCTCTTTAACGTTTTTCTTGTCGAAGTTTTGATTTTTGAGTTCATAGATGTCCATTCTAATTCTTCTCCTGTGAGTTGTTTTTCTATTTCTTCGCTGTATTTCTTGTGAAAGTCTTTGTACTGTAATGAATTATTCCAGGTACTGTATGGTGTGTTGTTTCCTTGACATCTTTACTCCTCCTTTATTTCCTGTTTTCCGTATAAAATTTTGTGGTCCTTATTGACTTCTGCTATCCTTTTTGCTTTAATGTTCTTGATCCTTTCTCTTATCTCTCTACTTTCCAGAAAGTGATCTATTTGTGAGGTTGAGCTTCCATTACTCCAAGTGTCAAGGAAGGTTTGACTTTTGCTCCACGTATTTTTTATTGTTAAGACAAACATGTGTGCTAGGTTTTTGCAGCGCATTTCCATTTTCGTCAGACCGTGTATAAAGTTCTTCCAATGATGCTTTTATCTTCCTCCGTCTGATCGTCTTTTCCTATATGTGTATTGAAGTCTCCTAATATTATAATGGGCATTTTTCTTTTTTCGTTTCTTCTAGTTTCTTGGCTTAGCTGCCTGAATACCCTTCCTGCTCTACGTGTACGTGTATTCCTATCATACAGATGTTGTCCTTTCCATTTCGTATGATTGCCGTGGCTATATTTTCGTTTATCTTTTCTGTCCCTATCTTGATGGGGCTCTCTCGTCTAGTCAAACATGCAACTCTTATGCTGGTCTTTTCTTGAAAACAAAAAAAATTCAAATCGGACAAATGGTTTTAAAAAAAATGACTTCAGAATCGTGGTAAATTTTAGGTGATGCGAGAATTTTGAGCGTCAGTGTATTTGAGAGATCGTCACCTTCTGGAAAGACTCTTATCTGTTTTGTACATTTGTGAGAATAACATTTAATATACTTGTTTATGAAAATAATATAATTGATAATATTGTGGTACATTTTTACGCAGCTGTGGTTCTAGAATTTTAAATGATAATGGCATTGCATAGGGCATAGTTTGACCTATGTCCCATAATCTGGACGCAAGTAAGTATCCATGAAATATGTCAGAGAATATCGGATATCCATTGGTCAACATATGGATTTAATATATGGGGATATTATCGCTGCTGTAAGCTCAAGTTACTAAATGGTTGATAACTGTATATAGAAAGTGTACAAAAAGTCTCCAAGCTCTCAGTGCCAAAGTAAGGGAACACTCCTTGTTAAATGTGAATATGTCGCAAAAAGCACGAATAATATGTACTTTTTACATATACTTTTATACACACACAAATTTACTTTTAAAAACGGATAAAATGATAACACAGGCCCACAAAATCAAGAAAGTATCCTGGGCTAGCGACCAGACCCACATACTCCTATTTATTTTCACTCGTTGAACACGAATCTGGCATTGGAATAGGATCTTCCTGGACGAATTTATGAGTATGATGGAAAAAAAGCTCGAAATTCATTAATTCGTCATATTAACCTTACATATTTCAAGATCATTGACAGTAGCGTTGGTGTAAATTGAAGAGAGCTTCAATACATACTTTCGAGGTAGTAACGATATAGCAGATAACAATAGAACGGCCCAATAACCCAATGACTCAATAAATCAGCAATTCATATTACCAAAGTTCGTAAATTTAAAAGAAAAATTCCTTGTTCAGTGATACTTCCGTACTATTTTATCTTCAAAAGATATACGTGGTGACCCATAAACCAACAATAACCCAACGGCCCAACAACGTAATGACCCAATAAATCAGCAATTCATATTATCAGGTTTAAGTAAAACCAAGAAAAAAAAAAGAAAAACAATTCTACCTTTTATGTTATTTGAGCCACAAAATCCGAATCTGGTATCGAAATTGTGATTCGACGGTTAAACGGTAGAAAGATATATCAAGAATGGGATTAGATCATCTTCTCATAAACGAAACTTGTTCTGAAGGAGATATATTAGAACGCGTACCGGATACCTTTATACCACTTTTTAGAATTTAAAAATTTTTCAATTCATATTACAAAAAATTTCGTAAACTTAAGACAAGAATTCCTTCAGTTCAGTGATTCTTTCATACTCTTTTTTCTTCAAATTATGGGTTTCTTCCTTTTTTTTTCTTTGACAACGATTCCCTCTTCATTGTCCAACAAAAGTCAGCCATTATATTCATGTTCCTTCTACCTTGATACTGTCAGTCCATTTCATTAATATGTTGTTGAAATCGTTCGCCTTATGTACTTCACTGAAATCTCCTAAGTTTTCAGGGAAGTAGTCAATACGTGAATGAAGGAAATGCAATTTCCAAATCAATAGACTGCCCATTTTTACTATATTCTTGTACTTTTCACTTTTTTGGTTACCTAAAAATTGTTCTACAACTTCTTTGAAACTAACCCATGCAGCATTTGAGTGGTGGAATTTTCATCCTTCAATAAAGTATGAATTTGTGGTCCATCAAATATTACTTCCTTTAATTTAGCTTCTCATGTACTACTGAACTTACGTGTTAAATACTCATAACATTGTCCTTCTTTGTCAAGGGCTTTGACACATTGTTTTATTAAACTTAGTTCAATGTGAAGAGGAAGCAAAAGAATTTTGTGACATTCGACTAATGGCTTTTTAATGACATTCATTGAACCAGGATTCCATTTTTGTTTGACATAATGGTTCTCTCTTTCCCGACACATGGATACTTCACAAATCCCGATTGTTGGCCCAAAAGCTAAATTAATGGAAGGAATATTTGATGGACCACAAATTCGTACTTTGTTGAAGGATGAAAATTTCACTACTAAAATGACTGACATCTAAAAAGCTGCACGGGTTAGTTTCAAAGAAGTTGCAGAACAACAAAAAAAGTACAAGTACAAGTGAAAATTACAAGAATATAGTAGCTAATATGATACAGAATTACCATTACAAATAAAATTGCATTTCCTTCATTCGCACATTGACTACTTCCCTGAATACTTAGGAGATTTCAGTGAAGAACAAGGCGAACAATTTCATCAAGATATTAATGAAATGGAGAGACGGTATCAAGGTAGATGAGACATCAATATAATGGCAGATTTTTGCTGAAAAATGAAGAGGGAATCATTGTCAAAGAAGAAAAGAGGAAAAGAAACCCATTCCGTAGGTCATTTGAAGATAAAAGAGTACAAAAGCGTCGCTGAATGTAAGAAATTCTTGCTTTAAGTTTACGAACTTTGGTAATATGAATTGCTGATTTAGTAGGTCATTGATTTGTTGGGTCGTTGGGTAACTGTTAGTTTATGGGTCATTACGTATATCTTCTGAAAATAAAAGAGTACAAAAACATCACTGAACGAGGAATTTTTCTTTTAAATTTGCGAAGTTTGGTAATATGAATCGCTGATTTATTGGGTCATTGGGTTATTGGGCGGTCGGGTTATTGTTGGGTTATGGGTGTTATTGTTATGTGCTATATCATTATCACCTCCAAGGATGTATTAGAGCTGTCTTCAATTTACGCCAACGCTACTGTCAATGATCTTGAAATATGTAAGATAAATACGACAAATTTATAAATTTCGTGTTTTTTTCGATCATAAATTATAAATTCGCCCAGGAAGGTCTAATTTGGTGCCAGATTCGTGTTCAGCGAGTGATAATGCATGGGATATGGGTCTGGACACTAGCCCAGGATATTTTTTTGTTTTTGTGGGCCTGTGATAATTGATAAAATATTTGATAAGAAGTTGCACCAATTAGTTTTTGGATTGCAATAGATAAGAAAGTATAAAATAGACATTTTTTTCTTAATATAAGAAATATATTTCTTGTACTGATCTATTCAATCGTCACTATTGACTAAGAGCTCGCGTGAAAAAAACCGCGTGATAAGATACCAAAGGTTTAACTCTAGAAATAAATAGTGTATAGTACGTTAAATACGCAGCCGCTCGTGTGCCATTTGCAGTTGGTCACCCAAATTAGAAATAATGAAATTAATTTTGGAAAAAGTAGTTTTCAATCTTGTTATTTATACCAGACTAAATTCGTGATTAAAATGTGCGGAAATATCATTGTTCCAAGTAACCAACAAGGCAGACGCGCTAGATGGTAGGTAGCTCTTTTGAGGCAGACGCCATTGAAAATGCCGAAAAATCAGTCCCAATCGCGTGATCGCATACCAGTATAAATTTTGGTTCAAAATGTAGATAAAATTATGCTCATTAAATATATGAAACGAAAATTTGAGCAGACGGTGTCATTTCGCCGGCAGACGCTGTCAAAGATTGTCTTTTCACCTTCCTTTTTTACGCCTAAGCGGCGTTGTGATAGGGGGTGATTGTTGTAAACAAATAGTAACACTAATATTTCTATCTAGAAAAATCGTACTTATATTGTTTCACTCAAAACTCAAATCTTGATATTTTTTGAAATATATTAAATAAAAACGCTTATTTTTCAGAATAATAGATATAATAAACAATGTGCCAATATAAATACATACAAACGAATATAGTAAAGTATAAACACTCAGAAGAAGACATTATTTTGATAGAAAAAACTAAATATTTAAATTTACAACAATATCGTCCAACGTTGGAGGTATTTGAGGACCTTCGAACCACTGCAATTGTAATGTGTTGTTGTTCAAACTCCAGCCATTATGTTCGGGTTTGTAAAATGACGGTTTAAATTCTGTTGCATTTTTCCATATAGCGCACATACCTAATTTACACGCTTAACTTTGCAATAAAATGAATCTTGACACGGTGGTAGTAAACTACCATCAAATTTTATTTTGTCCAAAGGATTCGATCAGCCAGATTGGTTTAAAATTTTCTACAAAAATGTCGAATCATACTTCATTTATATTTGCAGCATTGGGTTTGCCATATATTTTACAAACGAATTGTTCTACACATTTTTTTTCTGTTGAGCCCAAAGTACCAAATATTTTCATTGTATATGTACTCTTTTCCAACCATGAAAATGATTTTATTTTTCCTTTTCTTGCAAATGCAGCAGTATAATCACTTCCGGTTAGCACGTGAAATGCTGGCAACGCATTTGCAAGGTCCTTTCCCAGATAACTGTACACCATATTTAAATGGACGTATCGAATAGTTTTTTAGATTTCTGAAAAATTATGCGTATTACCCAATGCAATAATAAAAATATCTGTATCGCTAGCTTTTTTTTAGAACGTTGTAATTTTCAGGCAATTTATGGGCATGAAAAATTATCCTATCTGCTTCCTCATGTGTACAAAAAAGCGTTTCATCCACCTCCTTTATGACACACCCATTTTCATTATAGAACTTATAACGGTTGTCGTTACAATTTATACGCATAATTTTGTTCCCCAAAATAGATACACTGTCAGAAGTCCAATATTGAACAAAAAATTGTACTAATGCAGATTTAAAATTATCATTATTATTATCAAAACTTTACAAAAAATTTGCAGACTGGTAGACGACCGAACTGATATTATTTTTGATAAAATAATGATAGTGAGAGGGAGAAAAGGGCTGCAAAAATAAATAAATCAAATACATTTGTTATCACAGGGGCGACCAAAGAAGACTGACTGATTTTGTAAAGGCACTGAGGAATGATGATTTTAAATCTACATTAGTACAATTTTGTGTTCAATATTGGACTTCTGACAGTGTATCTACTATTTTGAGGAACAAAATTATACGTATAAATTGTAACGACACCTGTTATAAGTTCTATAATGAAAATGGACGTGTCATAAAGGAGGTGGATGTCCATAAATTGTCTGAAAATTACAACGTTCTAAAAATAGCTAGCTATACAGATATTTTTATTATTGCATTGGATAATATGCATAATTTTTCAGAAAAGCTTTCAATATGGTTTGAACTGAGATTGGCATCTTAAAACACTATTCGATACGTCCATTTAAATATGGTGTACAGTTATCTGGGAAAGGACCTTGCAAATGCGTGGAAGTGATTATACTGCTGCATTTGCAAGAAAAGGAAAAATAAAATCATTTTCATGGTTGGAAAAGAGTACATATACAATGAAAATATTTAGTACTCAACAGAAATTCTTTCAGAAGAGCAAAAAAATGTGTAGAACAATTCATTTGCAAAATATATGGCAAGCCCAATGCTGCAAATATAAATGAAGTACGATTCGACATTTTTGTAGAAAATTTTAAACCAAAAACTGGCAGAATCCTTTGGACAAAATACAAAATTTTGATGGTAGTTTACTACCACCGTGTCAAGATTCACTTTATTGCACAGTTAAGCGTGTAAATCAGGTATGCGCTATATGGAAAAATGCAACATCATTCTACAAACCCGAACATAATGGCAGGAGTTTGAACAACAACATATTAGTTACAGTGGTTCGAAGGTCCTCAAATACCTCCAATATTGGACGATATTGTTGTTGATCGGCCAAGTTCACCTAACTCAGATGATGACGAAGAAGCAGTATATCAAAATTCAAGTAATGAAGAAGATATATTAGATTAATAAGCATAACTGGTAATAATGTTATTTTATATTTACAGGTTCTTTACGTTTAAAAAAAATAATTGAATATTTAGTTTTTTTTATCAAAATAATTCCTTCTTCTGAGTATTTTTACTTTACTGTATTCGTTTGTATGTATTTACATTGGCACATTGTTTATTATATTTATTATTTTGAAAAATAAGCGTTTTTATGTAATATATTATTAAAAAAATAACATGATTTGAGTTTTGAGTGAAACAATATAAGTACGATTTTTCTAGATAGAAATATTACTATTACTATTTGTTTACAACAATCACCCCCTATCACAACGCCACTTAGGTGCAAAAAATAAAGGTGAGAAGACAATCTTTGACAGCGTCTGCCGGCGAAATGGGACCGTCTGTTCAAATTTTCGTTTCATATATTTAATGAGCATAATTTTATCTACATTTTGAATCAAAATTTATACTGGTATGCGATCACGCGGTTGCAAGCGCGGATCTAGAAATTTCAATAATTTTTTTCTCGTCTGTGGCGCATGGGACCCATTCGAAATATGGGAAATAACATCTCGAGAAGCACTTCTCTAACGATCCCTAAAAAATTTTGAAAAAGCAGTTTGCGAAACCCCCCCCCCCCCCGGGTCTAGGGAATCCTGTTTAAAATTATTTTTTTTGTCATATGCATTTTACTTTTCATAAAAATACAGCAACACGTTCTGAAGTTTATGAAAATATTTTCATTACTAACTGAGATACAACGAATTGAAATTTTGTGATTTACAATTTATCAAATCACAAAATTTCAATTCGTTATATCTCAGTTAGTAATGAAAATATTTTCATAAACTTCAGAACGTGTTGCTGTATTTTTATGAAAAGTAAAATGCATATGACAAAAGAAATAATTTTAAACAGGAGTCCCTAGACCTGAGGGGGTAATCGAATTTTGAAAAAATTTTTCGCAAACTGCTTTTTCAAAATTTTTTAGAGATGTGCTTCTCGAGATGTTATTTCCCATATTTCGTATGGGTCCCATGCGCCACAGACGAGAAAAATATTATTGAAATTTCTAGATCCGCGTTTGCGCGGTTGTGACTGATTTTTCGGCATTTTCAGTGGCGTCTGCCTCAAAAGAGCTACCATCTAGCGCGTCTGTCTAGTTGGTTACTTGGAACAATGATATTTCCGCACATTTTAATCACGAATTTAGTCTGGTATAAATAACGAGATTGTATACTACTTTTTCCAAAATTAATTTCGTTATTGCTAATTTGGGTGACCAACTGCGAATGGCAGACGAGCGGCTACGCATTTAACGAACTATACACTATTTATTTCTAGAGTTAAACTTTTGGTATCTTATCACGCGGTTTTTTCACGCAAGCTCTTAGTTTATATACGCCTTTGGATTAGTTATTAGTAAATAAATAATTTATGAACAAGAAATAAAATCTTCCATTTTCAGGCAACTCAAAAGAACATCTAATAAATATTGAAATAGAACACACCAATGAGTATCGGCTGATATCAAAAACTGTTGACCGTAATGTTTTTATACAACCATTTCCTGATGTTGAAGAAGAGACTACGACACAGAGTAAGTGGAATTTTTAATATCCTTTTCATAACAGTAATATATGGTAAAAAATGTTTCCCTTATGTTATAAATAGTTGAATAAAGTTATGGCTGCAGCAATGCAGCAGTAATTGGGGAGATGAAGAGAAATGTAAAAAGTCAGTAATCTAATGCAATTGACTTTTTACTATCTAGATTATAAATATCTCTAATATGTTCAATGTTCATACCTAAATATTTATAAAACAATATTTTAAAACACTTCAGATTTTTATTTTTCTTTTCACAACGTACGTTTTCACGACATTTTATATTCCATGCATTATTCTAGTTGGCCTCCGTATGCTGTATAGTACGCCCGGCGTGCGGCTGCTTGTTGGGCGTACAGCCTCATCAACACTCTTTCTCGTCAGCTGCATGGTGACACATTGAAGGGCGTCCTCTTTGCCATCTGATTTTACTTGTATAGTTGTCAACAAAAGTTTAGTGCGAATAAAAAAGGTCATAAATCGGCCATAAAAATGTCAACGGCAAAACTATTACATGCTGACAAGGGTACTACAGAGTCGTACTTCAATTTTTTGTGTTTAGAATGAAAAAAATAATACTATAGATTTAAAAATTGTGCATTGGTGGACACATTGCCCGTCCTTCCCGAAATTGACAGATAAATTCAAAGTATGTCTCTGTATATCTGTTACTCTGGTATTAACGCCGACAATAAACTCTGCGCCGTTCTATTTAGGGGTGATTCGCGTAAGTATCACAAAAGTTAGAAATCTTAATTAAGAGAGGCGTGTTCCGTTTATTTCTTATCTTAATCGTGTCAGAACATACTTTAAATAATGCATTATATGTATTATTTAATATAGTGTAGCAAAATAAAGCATATCTACAATCTTCCCTTATATAAGCTTGGTTGGCAGCTTTGAATTTTGTATGCGCAATGTAAAAATGGAGTGAACTATACTATCAACTGGCCTATACTATCATCTCTCCGATTGATGTGACTGAAAAGTGAGAGAATTCGGGAGAATCGCTTTTAGAGACGTATTTCTTGGAGAATTAAGCTGTTAGTGCAATGGGCCCCAACGATCTATGTCTCAGAGGCGTAAAGAGAGATGGAGGAAACTAGAACGTTGAAGGCTTCTGATCATAGTCCCGCTGTCAGTCATCTGCTACTTCAAGATGAGAAAATATTTTAGCGATATTGACGTCAAGTTTCAATAATCTGATCCACGGCAGTTCTTAGGGTACCGATGGAGTCTTTAATTGACCACATTTTAGATTTAAATTTACTCTTACTGTTCGGAAATGATCCTTACTATTATTGTGGACAGCATGTGACTTCACTTCTTTACAGACGTGGATAAGAATTTTTACCTCTTCGACACTTTCAGCCTTAAGATATTTCCTGGCTTGTTCTTGAGTTAAGATTTAGTATCGGCAGTTATCCGAGATTGTTTTTAGTCTCTATTTATCTTCCTTTATGTTTCCGTTACTACTACTTTTATAATATTAAATGAAAATGCAAAGCTGGTCAACACTACCAATATTTTTTGTTACAGGTAATTTGTCACCCATAGAACAATGGTCGATTGTATGGTACGTCGCTTCGTTTGGAGGCCTGATCGCGTTTTTCCTCATAGTGTCGTGTTCCGAGTGGTGTTGCAGAAGAAATGCCAGAAACAGATCTTCTAGAAACAACTCACCATCTCCATCAGCTCCAGTTACACCACCACCATCGTATGATCAGTTTGCACCACCTACTTACGACAGTTTAACCTGTGGGAGAACTAGCGAAAAAAGTGAATATGACATTTATGTTGTTCCCGTGCATGCCTTGGGAACGATTCTAAATTCACCTAATCAGGCAGACGACGACGAACCACCTTCGTATACGGCGGCAAATGACGGGCAACTGCCGTCTCCGTCGGCGAATCTTCCTGTCCAAATAAATCAGAGTACCTAAAACTATTCAAATCTAGAATAGTATACCTACCACGTGAACAATTCTTGTATTCCAGTCTCCTTCCTTTATTTTCACTTTCATTATAAACAAACGAAATGAAAAGTATTATACGAAAAATTTATACATGCTTCGGATGGAGTGTCATGTGAAATCAAGCAATTATATGCTTGATGAAATAAATTCAATTCAAGCATATATACATGAATTCAAATTGTCTTTTCTACAACTTGTCAAAAAAAGTTCAAATTTGAGCACTGATGTTAGTGATCAATGAGGAAAAAATAGTGTGTAAATTTCGAACGAAAAGTGTTCGTGCTGCTTTTGCATGATTGCAATATTCATGCTGTAGCGGCAACACGATACTGTCCGCTCTTAATATATAAATAACTATGGCAGACTATAGCTCAAAACATTTTAGTGCTCGCTCTCGAAATCACGTATCAAAACAATCCAGAATAAGCAAAAAATCAAATTTATCATCAACTAAGGATATCAAAAATTCTGTTTCCATCATCAAATAATGTAGTTATTAAATCAAAATTTCAATTTCCTTGAACAATGAAATTAAAACAATTTTATTTATTTTCTTACTATCGAAGTACAGTTGTAGAAAAAACATCTACATAGTAATTACACACAATAGGTTTGTTTCTACAAGAAATCATAAATTAGTCAGAGCCAATAAGCTCTATCTAACGTGGTCAGTCGACCAATCACGAATTGTTTTTAGCCAATCGTGTTATGTCTGACTAGTCTGTGATTGTTATAGAAACATACCTAATATAACTACAATAATATCAATGCATCATATCAAGTAAAATATGTTTTTCCTAATTCGGCTTGAAAATGGCAATTTTTTGAATATTTGTTTAGTTTTGAAAAGTCTTTCTCTTTATAGCTAGTTAGAAAATGAATGCCACTTTTACCACTAGTGTTAAAATAATGTAACTGATTGTAAAGTCAGTTAAGAATTGCAAAGTTTTATTCAGTACAAATATTTACAACACAAAGTTTAAATTTCATTCTAATTACTACAGGAGCCCACCCTAACTGTACGTGCAAGTCTTCTTCCTCTACTACTTCATTTATGACATCGTTATCATCCTCACTTTCGATTTGGAATCATCTCCTGAAGATTTTCAGTAAGCGATTGAGGCAGTATTTTATCTGCAGACATTTATCTCGAAAACGGCAACTCCTATCCAAATATTGTATAGGAAGAAAACAAAATTGTGGAAAATTTTATGCACGTTGTTTTTTGTGAAAAAAGTTTAGTTTTTGTGTTAAATGACAAACACAACATTTGCACCAGTTTTTTTTAACATATGGCCGCCATTTTGAAAGTACAGCCAGTTTTTTTTTTAGGACATGTCTTTAATCTTTATGAAAAATATTGTCCACAAGGATCGGGGGGATGCACGTACAGCTAGGGAGGACTCCCCGACTAAACAGGATTATTTACTAAATTCATTGCCCAAGGCAATGATGATTTTCATGTAAACCATATTTAATGATCATGCGTCAAAATAATGGTAGCGGTATTTTGTAAATTAAAAGTCAACATTTTATTTTGGCTATATTTTGCAAAAGGTTTAGAAAAAATCTTGTTTGAAATTCGAAGCAAAAGGGTCTTTGTATCGCACGACCTGTGATGTCCCGCTTGGTGATACTAATGACAGTTTTATTTCTTGTTGCATAAGCAGCCTTTTTCAAATCCAACAATGTACAAATTTTGAGGAAGGTAGTAAAAGAAATTTATAACTATACTAATATTGATTATTCGTCGACAGTATCGAAAAGTCGCCATCTTGATATCGCATTCGACTCAGGTTTTATGGTTCCTGTTCTTAGTAATCTCATTATAGTGATGATTTTTCAATAATAGACGGATGTAGTATTCATTAAAATTTTGCGTAAAGTGTATTTAAACTCAATAACAATTTTTTGGAGAGGGCTGGAACCGCCGGTATGATTCTGTCTCAGAGGTAGTTTCCAAAAACACCAAGACACTTGAACATTATATTCGAATACTATCACTCGACACGCATTTGCCAACAATGTTGGCATCATCTGGAGGTAATTTAGTTATATTATTCGAGTGTAGTATTTAAGCGTTTTGGTGTTTGGTGAAACTACTTCAGAGGCAATAACAAATTTATATGGGACATATTATATTAAAGTTAGTTTTATAGTTTGTTGATCAACTGGATTTTTTATAATGTAATTTATCCTGTGGGTGACTTTGATATTCGTGCATTATAAACATTTTTTAGTATTAATTATGGAAAATTATACATTAAAAAAATGTGGTTTGGTATGTAAAATACGAGGGTTGTCGTCCTGTACCTAGTAAATTTGGAATAATGGGAAGCTCAGTAGTCATTCAGTTCAATCGGACCAAGAAATAATTGAAAATACACTTATTTATAAAGAGAAAGTAATGATTACTGTGTAAGAAGTAATGGTTGTTTTGTACAATTTTTTATATGAAAAATTTTAACTTTTATTAGTTTTATTGTAAACACATACATGTTTTGTGAATATAAGTAAACATGCATATGGTGATAATTTGTAAAAAAAAATGTAAATAAATAGGTTTAATATAATCCGTCTTTTATTGTTTAAGTTAAAAATGACTTTCAATGAATTTCCTTAAATGCTCCGTTAATAATAGACAAAGTTCTTGAGTGTATGCGGTATGGACCAAGTAACGGCAAACTTTGAAGGGGATGAGATATAAGAAAATCAATCAGGTTCTCATTCGCGGTTCAGGCTATTACAACACATCATGGAAAAAAGAAGTTGATAAACGTGAAACAGTATAAGTGGCATTATTAGACCTCAAACTGCTGGTACAAAAATTTGTAGTGAAAAATGTATGCGAGGTAGGATGTGTGGTAGGTACATAAATAGTTTAAGTAATTTCTAACGAGTAAAAAAACAAATAGTTAATATTAATAGAGATTTATCCAATAAAATCAGTAATGATTTGGGTATTCCATAAGGTAACGTATCGCGGCCATTCCTGTTATCAATTTATGTGAGTTATAATAATACACCTGGAGGGGCTGAAACCTTTGGTGTAGCGTTGCCCGTGAAGTAGAGTTTCCACAAATGCCAAAACATTTGAACACTACACTTGACTGTCATTCAACGCGCGTTTCTGGAGATGATAAAACTCAGTTTCTATAATCACCAGAGGGGAAGCCAACTCAGTTTTTAGTATTCGAGTATTAGTAGTATAATGCAATATGGTTCAAGTATTGGAAAATTGTAAATATTTAGTGTTTGTAAATGATGAGTGTTTTCTATCTACGTACAGATTCAAGGAGGCGATTTGTTATGTCATTCTAAGAAAAAATCTTCTGTAAATGATTGTCCGGAAATACTCTTAAGGGTCCGTGGAATAACTAGATTTTTCAATGTAACTAAAATCAAAGATGAAACGCAATAAGGCAGGAGAAACACGTGGCTCAGGAATCTGAGTTAATAATTCGGAATGAGAGGCAGAAAGAGGCAATTTCTCTCTGTAGTTTCCAAAGTGTGGATCGCACTGATGATGGCTAATCTTTGGTAAAAGATGGCAGACGAAGACGGAGATATCCAAATAACTCAGATATAACAAATAACAAATAAACATAAACAAAATAAACGGTGAACAACGCATTTTCATCGTGACAACATATTTATTTATTTTATTAGATACCACAGTGTAAACACGACATGCTGACGTGCAAGAAATCGTATGCTCTTATGTGAGTGACGTCATTCACTTCGCAACGAGTATTGTTCGCTGAATCTTGAGCATTTCGTTAAGCATTATTAAATAATATATTAAGTAATAATTTAGAAATAATATGACTTGGCAGTTGTTAACTGATAAAATTGATTGAATGATATAAAAAAAATCACTTGAATATATTCAGCTTCTTTACTAATATGGTTTTAAAGCCAAATTTTCACAGCACGTAAGCGACTGTTTATTAATCATATTTTCGTTGAAAATTGAATTAAGTTAATTTCAAACTTAAGACCATATTACTATGTGAGTAGTTTAAGCGACTTCAGACATATCAGAATTGTTTTAGCCACTCCTAGTCATAATCTAGATAATCGCTACGTTTAGATGTTAAGGAATATTCTATGCATTTTTGACAGAATTAAACCCGTAATAATTAATAATGCATTACTCTTAAAATATGGTTATAATATAAACTTCTTAAGTAAATTTTCAAGTGAGGTAATTATAATTAACCACAAAAAGAATAGAAATATACGCAATGAAGTACTGGGGACATGTCCAAAGAAGGAACCCAACACATCTACTGAAGAAAGCGCAAACAATGAACAGCAGCAAACTAATAATAGGGAGACCCTGTTACACGTGGAAAACAACAATCGATAGGATCATGAACAAACTGGGAAAGGACCAAACATACTGGGAACGAAAAACGAGGGGGAAAATGAATTCCATAAAGAAATCGCAACGATATATATTCTACTAGAACCAGAAACGAAGGAATCAGATGACTCAGAAGAAGAAGAAGAAAATTTGTAGAAGCAGAAATACAAAAAGAGGAGCACAAACAGCAGAAACACAAAAGAGAAAAGCATAAACATTAAATATCATAAACACAATGCGGCAAACACCTACACTGCTCATCCCCCAATCCTGTACTATGCATCATGTGGCTCTCGCTGCTGACAACAAGCATGACCCAAATCCAATCCAGCATTGGATCTCGAGGAATCAGAAGACTCCGGAAAAGAAGATTCGAAGAAGCAGAAACACAAAAAGAGGAGCATAAACACTCCATATCACGACAAAACGGGGCAACATATTTCACAGACTCAGAAGAGGCAGAAGTCCAGAACCAAAAACACAAAAAAGGGAGCTTAAACGCTCCCTCATGACACAATACGGTACGCATCTCATAAATACCTACACCTCCCATCCCATATTTCTTTATCATGCGCTATGTGGCTGTCGCTGCTGGCAACAAGCATGACCCTAAACCACCCAGCGTGAACGTAGCAGGCCCAGCTGTATAACTCTGGGAGTGGCAGCAATGCCTACCGTGCGCTGGTAAGTCAATCAAATACTAACAGGACACTGCCGATTGAATAAATACTTACACTTTGAAATTTTAGATGGCTCAAAATGCAGAGGATGCGACATAGAAGACGAAAGTAACGAGCATGTGTTTTGTCAGTGCTCTGCCTGAGACTCTTCGTCGGGTTCATCGCAAGTGCTAGTTGGCGGAAGGAATGAGATGTTCGGCGGTAACTTCACTACCTGCGGAGGTAGTACAATGGGTCTATCTTCAAGGGTGAGTGCGTATGAGCATAAGATCACCCCCTACTTAACAGCTCAGAATTTAATATACAATAAAAAATACAGGATGTCCCAGAGGTGAATTCGCAAATAAGAACATGTCATTTCTGAGCTTATATTGAACTCATTTACCAATTTACCGCATCCCAAAAGTGCATCCCTGAGGAACTACATCCTCTCAAATTCAGAGTGAAAAACGGTCTCATGGTGGCCTACAACCAAATTTAAATCAAAGTTGCTGCCACTCGGATTTTTTTAACACATTCATAGACGTATTTAGAACCAATTTCCATGGTATTTAAAACCATCAATCGCAGAAATTTTTTTTACAAGTATTTTACTTTTTTGTTTAATGTCACAGCTACACGAACAAATGGTCTATAACCTGCAGACCAGGCTAGTGTGTCCTTATGTATTTGGACCCGCTGAAACCGAATTCGAAGTCAGAATTGTCAGATTAGCTCGTTTTTCACTCTTAATCCCAAAGAAACACCCCCCCCCAAAAAAAAAATAATCTGTCCGGCGGACCATTCTAGCGTATCCTTATGTATTTGGACCCTCTGAAACAGAATTTGAAGTCAGAATTGTCAGATTCGCTCGTTTTTTCACCCCTGACTCTAAAAAACATCCCCAAAACAAAAAAAAAGTGGTCTGGACATCGGACCAAATCAGTGTATCCTTATGTATTTGGACCGGCTGAAACCGGATCCGAAGTCAGAATTGTCAGATTACCTCGTTTTTCAGTTTTTCAGACCAATGTATCCTTACCAAATACATAAAGGATCATAGGCGAGCGGTGCACCTCTAAAAAGATGAATAAAAAAGTCGCAGAACCTCCCAAATAATATGGAATCGATAAGTTACGTTTTAGGGAACAAAAAACCTAAATAACATTTTTTTGTCCGAGTGGCAGGTAATTTGTTATTAACAATGAAATTGTAAAGTAAAAAAAAATGTAAAAAATTCAAGTTAATTGGGTAAAAATAAACACTTTTTGTCTCTTGTAATGTTTTCGAAAAATGCACTGTTTTTGAGTTATAGGCGATTTAATGTCCGAAAATGGCCAAAAGTCGACAACTTCAAAAATTCATATCTCGGCTTCTACAGAACTTTTTTTAATGTTTTGGGTCGCAAAATGATCCTTAATACTTATACTTAAGCATACTATTTTTTGTAATAACGCAACTTTTCATTTTCATTCTGAAATTTATCATCGAAATATCGCTATTTTTTCTTGCGCAGAATAGGTGAAATACACAGGTGGCGAAGAACTGATCTGCTAATTTCTTTTTTGATATATTAAAACATTTTTAATAAGATATTCATAAAAAGCGATAGTTTAACATTTTCATTCTTTTTCTACTTTTTTCAAAGCTGCTTAATCTAAGACAGATACGCGTATATTTATAGTTAAATAGGCACCTAAATTATTTATATATCAATGAGTTTATTTTCTATGTATTCATCTATTCATATATAAATTTAAGAATTAAATAATTAATAATTTCAAAATTAAGAATTAATGTAAAATATTTTTTTTCTATTTGAATTATTCGAACGTAATTCAAATCACGACGCGCGCATCCCACGTTACTCATTTGTTTTAATTTGCTTGAACAAGTGAAGCAGTTTTTCAGTTAAATGTAAAAACCCAAATAATACATTGTGACACTGAAATATTCGACGAAAGTATAATTGATGATTAAATTAATTACTTATTATTATATTCTTATATAATACATTAACATTTTATATTTATATATCATCAAATCTGTATTGTTTAAATAAAATATTTAATTTGAAGTCATTTGCAAAAATTAGCAGATCAGTTCTTCGCCACCTGTGTATTTCACCTGTTCTGCGCAAGCAAGAAAAAATAGCGATATTTCGATAATAAATTTCAGGATGAAAATGAAAAGTTGCTTTATTAGAAAAAATAGTATGTTTAAGTATAAGTATTAACGATCATTTTGCGACCCAAAACATTAAAAAATTACCTGCCACTCGGACAAAAAAATATTATTTAGGTTTTTTGATCCCTAAAATGTAACTAATCGATTCCAATTGGTTTCAATCCGGCAACTTTATTTGGGAGGTTCTGCGACTTTTTTATTCATCTTTTTAAGGGTGCACCGCTCGCCTATCACTGGTATGGTCCGCCGGACAGACCATTTTTTGGGGGGGTGTTTTTTTTGGGGTTAAGGGTGAAAAATGAGCCAATCTGACAACTGTGACTTCGGATTCGGTTTTAGCGGGTCAGCACGCTTATTGCATCTTTCAAATTGAGACCATTTCGTTAGATACTACAGTGTGCAGCTGGTGACATCTTAGTACCGATTACACAGGTCTGCGAGGTTACTCCGAAGTAATTTTTCGCGCTGAATTCGAATCTGGCCTCAAAATTGGCCCATCACGTCAGGATTTTGAAATATTTGAGGTTAAGTACTTAAAAAATGGCTTTCTTGGCAACTTTTGAGATTATATATAGAACTCAAAAATTTTTTCAGCTTATTTCTAATAAATGCATCATTTTGTATAATCTCTTTGAAATAAGCCTTCGAACGGTCATCTACGATGTTTCCTCGCAAAGTTATAGCCATTTTAAGGTGAGATAAATTGGAAACCATGAACCCCTACAATTCAACAATCTTGATTCGTCTAGAGTCGTTTGTTTAAGATTGTTGGGTTATCCTTTCTGTTGTGTTCAATTTTGATTCGTTAAGAGTCGTTTGGTTAAGATTATCGTAGATGACCATTCGAAAGCTTATTTCAAAGCGGAAGGATGGTACAAAATGATGTATTTATTAGAAATAAGCTGAAAAAATGTTTGAGTTCTATACATAATCTCAAAATTTGTCAAAAAAGCCATTTTTGAGGCAATGCTGCCAATTCTGAGGCCAGATTCGGATTCAGCGCGAAAAACTACTTCGGAAATGAACCTCAGCTGCCCAAAAACATTTATTCGCAAACCTGTGTTATTTTTCTAATGGGCTAAGTTGGCTCATTTGGGACCAATATGACTAGAATGACAAGTTCCTATTTGGAAACTGAATTCTGGGACACCCTGTTTAAAGAGTATATGAAAACATGGCAAAAATTTTTAATTTTTAATTAATATTTGGATGATTGTTTTTCCTATTTCGTACGAAGAAAATTGTGCAGGCTTTTCCACAATATTTTCCTTCGCTATGTAGAAGCTCTTTGAATAAAAAAGATCTCTGAAAGTATGAAACAAAATTTCACTTAATCTTACAAATGTCGATGTGCTCATTTTTATTGATAAGGTACAAGAAATTGTAACTTAATATCAAATTGAAGCTGACATAGAGACGAACAAATAACATAAGCAAACGTATTATTTAAATCTATTTTAGATAAAATGTTCAATTATCTTCCGTCAGTATCTAGATGGACATTTGCGAAACTGAGTAAAGTTTTCTTTGATGCCTTTTATATTTCTTATTTTCTCATTAAAAAAAATCATTATGCATTTAAAACAAGATATATATATATATATATATATATATATATATATATATATATATATATATATATATATATATATATATGTATATATATATATATATATATATATATATATATATATATATATATATATATATATATATATATATGTTAGATCACGGTTCACATGAATGACTTTTTTAAAAACTTTTATTTACTTAAGTGGAGCCAACGTTGGCTCTTGGAGAAGGAATATAATAATAATTAAAAGTGTTTCATTCTAAGTGAGTTTAATAACTGACTTTACAAAGCATGTCTAGTCGTATTTATAACATTCAGAACCTGAGTAAGCAAAATATAGAACAAAGGAAATGCAATTCGACAGTCATCATAAAATGTGAGAAACAAAGGTGAAACATAATATCTCTAAGATAAGCGATTAATAAGAGAAGTCGTTATCATGTAATATGATATACCTGTGAAGATTTGTTATGGCTAAGTCGCAATAAGATAGCGTGTAATATTATATAACAACTTCCCCCTTAATAAAAAAGTTGATGTTATGCAGCAACTTTTGAAAATTGTTAAAACGTTAAATGAATATAATGCAAAAATAAATTGAAACAATGTTGAATGAATACAAAGCAAAATAATAAAATAATGTAAAAGTTAAAATTGGTAAGCGATAATAAAACATTACATAACGTAATAAGGATAAAATACAATAGTCTAAATTAATAGACAAGGGTAAAACTCCACATGAAAGTCTATGTTAACTCGATGTCCTCTTCTTCTTGAGGTCTAATACCGGGTCGCTTTCTTGGAGGGATCAGTCTAGGAAATTTGGTAAATACTCTGCTTCGCTCTGAAGGAGGTGAAGGAGGGTTATCCGTTGAGGGTTGGATTCGCAATGCTCCACATCTTCTTCTTCTGCATTTACAAGTTATGTAAAGTAGAACTAATAGGATGATGAGAGTGATTATGAAATATGTGAACCAAGATATGTGTTTGGTCACAAAAGGTTCATTTATGAGGTCATCCAAGTCTTTGGAATATTGGTCCAATTTGTTTTTAGCAATATCTAGATCTTCTACGTCGAGATTGTTTAATTTGAGTGGCTTTAATTTTGGAATTTCGATTTTGTCGGGCATGTGATTACAGCATTCAAAAGGAATTTGGATAGGATGTGAATTGTCCTTAATTTCGGAGAAGTCTTTGGCACTGGCTTGTATTCGAGTAATGCCTGCGTAGGCGTAATATCCTGGTTGTAGTTTGATGATGGAATTTTTGTTGATTAACTCTGTCGTGGATTCTCTCTTTGGACAGTTGATGGTGATGTGAAGTGGTTCGGAATTAATGACTAGCCATGTGTTGTCTTCAAGTTCTTGGACGTTGTATCCCTGACTAATAATGAAGGAAGTTTGACAGTTCTCTGGAAGTTTTGGCAATGGTTTTAGTATTCAGGCTTCACATATGGCATTTTGGTCGATAGGATATGCAAACAGGTTAGAACATAGTTTGGTTCCAAAATAAAGTGGTTTGCATTCTTTCAAATTTTGTATAGGTATGTACATCAAAGAATCATCATCTCTCGCGATATATTTTTGTGAAATAGATAAAATGTGATGTAGACCAGTTCTGTTATCAAGTATCGGGATAGGATATAGGCGATAGGTGTTATAATTTTGGGGTTCAACAAGTGGTATTGTTAAAACAAATACTAAGTTAGAATCCATTTGAAACGCTTGTAATTCAATAATATCCAAATACTTAGCAACTGCCGATAATTTAATGGGGAGAGGCAAATTGTTCCTTCGTAAGCTCTGTGAGATTTCTTGTAATGCTGTTACCAAATGATTAGGGGTTATGATTGAAGTGTGAATGATTCCTAATCTGGCAAATGTTATTGAATTCAAAATGTCGTTCAAATTATCTTCGATATACAAATAGCTTGCCATTAGTTGTTCGGAAATGTATATGAATTTTAGTTTTATGTGAGCAGCCTCGATAGCTTGAGTCATGGTTTGAATTGTGTGTTCGATTTCTTCGAGATCTTTGTTAAACGTTTCCTCGTCAATTTGTAATTTTTGTATAGTCGAGTTGAAGTTTTTAATAACAGAAGTTGTAACTGAAATTTGATTTTTGATTAAGTTTTCCAATTGATGTTCGTCGTTATTTAGTTTATTTATACAATTAGTATAGTACTGGCCATCTTCAGCATCTAAGTTTCCAGTTATGGATTTGAATATTGTACCGATACCGTTAAGTATTCCTCGTTTATATCTTTTTGTGTCTGAAAAGATTTCGTCAAATTTCGTTTTTATAGAGTTGGATATTTGTGTTAAAGGTTAAAGTCTGTTTTAATTTCACTCGTAAAAATAATTGACTTGTGATCACCATTATTGAGAGTGTACAAGATTCTGTCTAAGATATTTTGATTTTTGTCAAAAGCTAGTTTGAGGGACGAAATGTTTTTATGCACTAGCAGAGTCCATTTGTCATTTGTCACCACGATGTCCGTGTCTTGGTGGTAGTATACACCAACAGTATTATTGATCGGGGTAATTTTGTATTGACAGAGTGCTGATCCGAACAGCAGGAGAAACCTGAAAATAAATTTAATTTTCAGTATATGGTTTCATTCTATCAAAATTGACTTTAGTTTCTTGTTTTGTTTCGAGATTTAATAGGGTAGCAGAATTTTGGAAAATTTCTTTTATTTTAAAAGGACCGTTAAATTTGTTTTGCAATTTGTTTTTGATCTGTGATTCTTTTACGTAAACCATGTCACCTATTTGGTATTCGGGTCGTTTTTGGGGAACATTTCTATCGAAGCGAACTTTCGCTTTCTCCTTTTGAGCTTGCGTTCGACTACGGGCTATTTTATAGTAGTGGGATATTCCGTTGTTTAAATCCCTAACGTATTTGGTTATTAACTCTTTTTGGTTATATAAAGTTTCAGGTGGTCTGTTGGACGTATGCCCAAATACAAGTTCGTATGGGGTGAAACCGTGTGTTTTGTTTACTGAATTGTTGTAGCATACTACTGCATATGGTAAAATTGTGAAAGGATGTTCGTTCGGATTTTCAGTTTTATGAATTCTTATCATTTCAGCTAGAGTAGCATGAAATCTTTCTATGCATCCGTTCGATTGGGGGTGTCCTACGCTTGAATAAGTTAATTTTATGTCGTAGAGGGTGCAGAGATCTTTGAGCAAGCGGTTGTCAAATTCGCCACCGTAATCGCAATGGATTCTTAATGGGGTACCATAATGTTGGAAATATAACAACAAAGTGTTTACGACAGATTTTGCGGATTTATCCGGGACTGCATATGCTTGCGTGAATTTAGTTAATTCGTCGCGAATGGTTAAGGCGTAATTTCGAGTAGGGAATTCAAATAAATCGATATTGATTCTTTCGAATGGTGTTCTTGGGGTTTCTGTGACTACTAGAGGGTTATTAAGGTTTTTCCAGCATACTTTAGTCTTTTGGCAAGTTTCGCAATTTTTTATAAAATTTTCAACGTCTTTAGTTAGACCTTGCCAAGTGTATTTTTCTCTAATTCTTCGAATCGTTTCATTTATCCCGCGGTGAAGATTATTTTTACCAAAATGATTTTGCTCCAATATAATTGGAATTTCATCTTCGTCGGCAGTTCTGACGATATCTTGACAAATTACTACTTTTAAGTCTTTTTCCGCAAAAATGAATGATAGGATTTCAAGTATGGGGAGGTCTAAATTATTTTCGACAAAGTATGTCTTAGAGAGATCTAGGACATCTTGATTTTTAAATAATACCAAAAATAGATGTTCAATTAAAGATTCGATATCAAAAGGTAGAGGGATGATAAAATATCTCCTATGTCTGACTGTTTTGCTCGATACAATATTGATTTTATCGTTATGAAATTCGGGGTTTTCTTCGAATATGTCCTCGATAATTTTGTGATGTAGGTCTTGTAAGTTATTTTGTTGGAAGAAGGTTATAATATCTTTATGTTCTCGGTATAAGAGTTGTTTATTTGAGGCTTTGATTTTTGAATAGTCTATTAAAGATATTGTTTTATATAGGTTGGCGAAAGTTTCAAATTCCTGGGAAATTTGTTCGTTAGTGATTTCGTCGTCATTGTCTGGGTTTTCGTCGTCGTCTGACTCTTCGTCATTCGCGGCTAGAACCTTTGAATAGAATTTGAAACATTCGGAAAAATGATTAATTTTGATTCTGGAGAGTACATCCGCGTTCTTATTGATTTTACCGGGTTTATAAATTATTTCGTAATCATACTCTTCTAATTTGAGTCGCCAACGGGCAAGTCTACTTCCTGGGTCTTTTATAGAGAATAGCCAGGTGAGTGGTCTGTGGTCGGTTACAAGCTTGAACTTTCTACCCTACAGATATGGTCTAAAGTGCTTTACACTCCATACTATCGATAAAAGTTCGCGTTCAATCGTTGAATATTTAGTTTCTGCACTGCACAAGGTTCTAGAAGCATAGGCAATGGGTAAATCTTTGCCAATAGGCCCCTGGCTCAGCACCGAGCCGACGGCAAATGCGCTCGCATCAGTGGTTAGAACGAAAGGTTCATCAAAGTTAGGGTAGATTAATATCGGAGTGGTCGTTAATGTTTGTTTTAAATTTTGAAAAGAATTTATACAATCATTGTCGAAGAGAAATGGTATGTCTTTTTGTAGTAGTTTTGTTAAGGGCTTGGTAATCTTGGAGAAATTAGGGATAAAGCGCCTATAATATCCGGCTAAGCCTAAAAATGATTTAATTTCTTTTTGATTTTTTGGTTGAGGGAAATTTAGAATAGCGTCAACTTTTGAAGGGTTCGGTTTTACGCCGTCTTTTGTAATGAGATGTCCTAAATAAGCGACTTCCTTGCGGAGAAACTCGCATTTGTCGGGTTGAATTTTTAGATTGGCTTTCTGTAATCGTTTGAAAACTTCTGTTAATCGAGAAATATGCTCGTGAATAGTAGGGGAGTAAACAATAATGTCGTCCATATAGACGAGACATCGTTCATTTTGGATACCTAATAAAATGTTATCCATCACTCTTTGAAACGTTGATGGAGCATTCTTAAGTCCAAAAGGCATTCTTACGAATTCAAAATGACCATTTTCAACTGTGAAAGCAGTTTTTTGAATATCTTTCGCATCAATCTCGATTTGGTGAAATCCGGAGGCTAAGTCCAAAGTTGTAAAATATTGACATTTGCCTAATTGATCGAGGAGGTCAGAAATATTGGGTAGCGGGTATTTATCGTCAATAGTCAGTTCGTTGAGTTTTCTGTAGTCCACTACAACTCGCCATTTTTGTTTACCGGAGGCGTCGAGTTTTTTAGGTACAACCCAAACCGGAGAGGACCAGGGAGAAATCGAAGGCCTAATGATGCCTTGATCAAGCATATTAGAGACTTGTGTTTTGACTTCCTCTTTATGGATATGAGGGTAGCGATATGACTTTGTGAAAACCGGTTTTGAATCGTTCGTGTCAATGGAATGCTTAATTTCGTTAGTGAAAGTTAAATTGTCTCCTTCCAAATAGAATATATCTTGAAAGTCTAAACAAAGCTGCGTTACTATTTCGGCCTCTTCTTCGTTTAGATGATCCAAGCACAATTCGTTCTTAATTTCGAAGGATCTGTGGATGTTTGTCGGAATTTTGAGTATTTAAATTAAAAATTGATTTGAATTTTTGTATTGGTTCAAGGTTAAGGTTTGAAAAGTTTATGGTTTTTGGGATCGCGTTTGCATTTATTATTGAAGTTAAAAATTCTCCACTGTGATCGATTTTGACAATTGCATTTGGTAGGCGTACTTTCTCGTTTTCCTGGGCTAACAGTATAGCCTCGGTATTTCGCAGGTTACATTTTAGTTTACAAATTTTTTCCATGCGAGGTTCAATAGAAATTAAATTTTTGATGTTGCTTAAATTTGAATTTTTTGTATCAGGATTAATAGTCGGTTGTAAAGGTAAATTTACTGCAGCTTCTTCCGTAACTTTAAATAGTGGTACGGTTTTGAAATTTGTGACTAGTTGTTTATTTTTAAAGTCTACTTTGCATTCGTAATGTTCTAGGAAGTCTGCGCCTAATAATCCATCAAAATCTATATCTAGATTATAGATATAAACTTTGTGTGACTCATCTGAAAAGGGGATGAGAACAGATTCGTTGATATAAATTTTTTGATCAGTGATACCCTGTATGATTACATTTTCAGGAGATCTACGTCTGTAATTTTCAGCTGTTTTAGGTTTAAAAATTGATATACCTGCGCCTGTGTCAATTGGAATTTTAAATTTACCAGTTGCATCCTTCATATAATAGAGATTTTTTGAGTTTACAGTTAGTAGGGTATGGGAAAGCGTATTTACATGAACGTTTGTTCTGGGAAATTCAGCATTGGGTCGAAACTATCGTTGAGGTTCATAGTTTGTATTTGAGTTTCTAGTTCCGCAATTGGTTCGAATTGTTCTGTTTGTTGTGTTGGAGTATCCGTGGGGTACTCCGGATCTAATCGAAAATCCTGAGGATTAGCAGTATAATCCTCGTACTGTTCGTATTGAGAATTAGCTGTATAATTCTCTTGGAGATTTTGGTTAGTCTCAAAGTTATAATTTTCGTAAGTATCTTCTGCAGTTTGGTAATCAGAAGAATAATCACTGTATTGATTAAAATCGCATTGGTTTTCGTAAGGTTCGTAATTTAAATGATGCGTTTTTTGTTGATTAAAACGGTTAAAATTTGGGTTTGGTCGAATAGCAGAGGGTCTTTGTTGATTGAAATTCGGGTTCGGTCTTATGGCTGAGGGCCTGTTTTGTTGTGGTTGACTAGATTGATTATTTTGAGGAAATGTCCTCTGATTAAATTGATTGGTTTGAGAAAAATTGTGGAAATTTGGGTTTCCTTGATAATTTGGTCTTTGAAAGTTCTGTGACGTTGTTGGCATCGTTTGCGATTGTTGCCTTGTGCGGCATTCGCTTATTACATGTCCGTTTCTTTTACAAAATGAACAAAATTTTTGTTGGAAATTGGGACCTTGTGGTCGTTTTTGCTGAGGAGGCATTGTATTTTTTACTTGGTTATTTTTTGGGAATTTCTGTGATTCGAAGTAGGAAAGTTGTAGCTCTCTACGGATTCTGCTAACGGCTTTTAGTATACTAGGAGGATTGCTAGCACGAATGATGCGGCCTAAGTTTGGTTCTAAGCCCGTTAGTAAATTATTAAGTGTCATCGTTTCGATGAGATCTGATTGTGCAGCTCTTTGCGCTGTCGTGAGAGTTTGCTTTTGCACTGCAGCGTGCATTTTCGCATTGTGCGTTTGTAAACGCGAAACAAATGTAAGGGCGGATTCACCTGGCAATTGGTGAATGCGCTGCAGGTCCTGAATTAGGGCCGTTAAATCTCGAGAATCTCCAAAATGAGTTTCTAAAAGTGCTTTTATTTCTGGCCATGTGCCAGGATTACGCGAATTTATTAATTCGGCAGCTTTGCCTTTTAATTTATTTTTTATGTGGACGGTCAAAAGAATTTTTTGATCTCCAATTGCCATGCTTTGGGCGCAATGACAGGAATTTAAGAATGTTTGTAAATTTATGGCATTGCCATCAAATTCTGGTATTAGTGAAAAAATTTCAGAGAGCTTGTAAGGCTCAATTTGCTCTGGTTGTTGTTGTTGTTGTAGTAGTTGTTGTTGTTGTTGTAATTGTTGTTGTTGTTGTTCGGCTGATGCCGGTACTATTGGTTGGGGTGCTACTGGTTGAGCTGTATCTCTATCTGGCATTGTTGTTTTTGTATTTAGAGATTATTTGAATTAAAAATTGGTTGCGTATCAGCAGTATGATGCAACTTAAATTAAATTAGCTTGTTACGTTGCGTGCGTAAATGGATTGTATATTAGCTGTATAATACATAATGTTTCGTATTAGCAGTATAATACGAAAATAAATAACTTAAAATTAAATGAACTTGTTTCGTTGCGTTTGTAAAGGAATGGATTTCACTTTGACAATAGAACTGGCTTCGTGCGCCGAGTGTATTAGCAGTATAATACACTTTTAATAAAATAAGTTGCGAAAAATAATAAAATAATAAAATGGTACGAGATGATTCTTAAATGACTTACGTTAGTTTCGTTTCCATGGTTCTTCGTCCGTCAAGGGATTGGGATCCGCCACCACCAGTGAGGAAGGTCTCCTTGTTCTCGCAGGTGTACACGCACTAGTTAGGCACCTTCTGCAGATGTTGTCCTTGTTCTTTTGCACTTCACTACCAGTTAGGCTTCTTGTTCTGATGTTTACGGGTCCTACCGACTGCGCCAATGTTAGATCACGGTTCACATGAATGACTTTTTTAAAAACTTTTATTTACTGTGGAGTGGAGCCAACGTTGGCTCTTGGAGAAAGAATATAATAATAATTAGAAGTGTTTCATTCTAAGTGAGTTTAATAACTGACTTTACAAAGCATGTCTAGTCGTATTTATAACATTCAGAACCTGAGTAAGCAAAATATAGAACAAAGGAAATGCAATTCGACAGGCATCATAAAATGTGAGAAACAAAGGTGAAACATAATATCTCTAAGATAAGTGATTAATAAGAGAAGTCGTTATCATGTAATATGATATACCTGTGAAGGTTTGTTATGGCTAAGTCGCAATAAGATAGCGTGTAATATTATATAACATATATATATATATATATATATATATATATATATATATATATATATATATATATATATATATATATATATATATATATATATATATATATATATATATATATATATATAACAATGAAAGAAACATTTTACATAAAACCTTATTTTATTTTTGAAGCCGTATTTTAATTAATTAATATGTTAATAATTTCAAATAAGCTCTATTGATGGCATATTTACTGTCGCAGCAAGAATGGGCTGTGTATGATGCTCTTTATTTATGTAAACTCTTATAATTGATCCACCAGGGTAACTTGTTACTCCTTGTTGTTCTTCATTTACATCACCTAATATTTCTTCAACTTGAACGCCCATTTTATAGGGAAAACTAGGTGGCATTAGGGGAACCTTTAAAAAGAAAACATTACAAACATTTAACAACGGCAAAATAAAATGTTAAGCAATTCAATATTCAAGTGAGTATTTTGATTGTGCTTTGCAACTTTACTATATTTAGACATTACTTCATTTTTTGACAATTTAGCTTCGAAAAATGTTCATTTAACCAAACCCAGTTAGTCACGTTTATATTTTCTTAAATATCTTCTCCACAATTTTTTATTTATTATTACAAAAATAGTGTTTAGCATGTTTCTTTATTTGGGAAAAGTTGTCATTTGTCATTATACCTGAAGTTTCAACCTAGTGACGCCTTAGACTAGGAAAGATTATCTTTCCTAATAAAGGTCATACTGATAATGATCATTCCCTGATTTATTTATTTTATTTACATTTTATTTACATTTTATTTACATTTTATTTACATTTCGAGGATAGTATTGAACTAAAGCAAAAAAAATGTTATTATTTGCTTTCAAATATTTTATTATTCATATTTAATTTTAGCAAAATTTCTGGGAATGCACGATTTCAATCAGTGTGATTTCCAGATGATTCATTTGATTAAATCTGAAAATTTAAATTAAACATTCTACACGGTCATTATTATTAAATAGATATTTTCAATAAATCCATTCCTTACCTTAATCATATATGTTGAAAGCTTATAGATTGTTGGTTTTGCATGAAATCTCACAGTTAAGCCTTTTAATGATTTATCATAACTCATATTTTCTAATGTTAAAATAACTGAAAATTTGGGTCCCAAGCCCAAAACCTAAAAATATATTACAGTACAGTAACTAGAGGTTTTAACTTCGAAATAATGTCATATGAATTAGAATTTGGTTAATAGTGAATACACCAAAGAAAAGTTTCCAAATTATGCGGGGTCTTGCTAATTTATATGGAGTGGATGCCACTCCTTTTCAGGAGGTGGCTCCTAAAATAATATAGGCATTGAAGCTGAAAGAGAATTAAATTTTGAGAAGAAAAGAATCTATGCAACTTTTCATACAAACTGATAGTCTTTAAATTATAGTGACTTGAAAATGGGAATTTTAGCTTGAAGAAAGAGGCATTTCAAAACGATTTTCGTCAAATAACTCGAAAAGTCTTACACTGAGCGAAAACATGTTAGATACAAATAAGAAACTACTAAATTAAAGATAAATTTCGTTTTATTCAAATTCATGTAAAATTAATGGTTTCGGAGATCTGTAAGTAGTAAGTATAAAGATGGCGTCCGAACGTTTATAAGACGATGTATTTAGCTTAAATGTTGAATATCTCAGAAACTATGGCACTTACGTCCAAAAATGCTAACAACGACAATAAAAGACTATTAATTAAGTTTTCAAGTGATTTTTTTACTATTTCTATAGCATAAAAAATAAAGAAGTTATGACAGAAACAAAGTGATTCCTCACATTATTTAAATAAAAACCTTACCATTTTGTTAAAGTAAGTAGTCAATAAATAAAAAAATTAATATTCTCATACACTGTTTTTCGTTAACATATAATATGCTATTCGAAAAAAAAAGTTGGCGTGGGATGTAAAACTAAAAATTATAAATTGCACAAAAAGTTGCGTAATTGAAAATAAAAATCGACCTGTGCAATTTTTGGTTTTACACACCCTCATCCCTAGCCACCTCAACTTTTCTTTTCAAATAGCAACCAACCCTTTGTGATACCTCAAAAGAAAAATATATAATATATATAATAGGCTGTTCAACGACGTAAAGAAAATCGAAATCCGTCACACAGATATCTATTGTTCATGTATGTCTAGTTGCCTCAGAAAAGGCGATTGGTGACCTTATATCCCGCGTATTGCAAAAACTGTCCACTTTTCGGTCTGGCACCATGCGAACTTTTGATCACAGGCTCATAAACTATATAGTTAATTTTGGCATACCTCCCACGTAGGTATACTCCAATTTCATTGTTTTGTCGATCGTAAATGACGCTTTATGTACCAAATACTTCTTGCCATTGGCAACGGGTCGTTATTTTTCATAACGGCCCTAGGGAAATAAAGTAAATTTGGGAAAATTATAGTTATTAAGGTATCAAGGGCGTTATAAGGATAATAACGCACCGAGGTTGGCAGTACTTCCCGAGGGCCTCTGGACCGAGGGAATGTACGTCGACCGAGGGCGTCATTATTCTATAACACCCGTGGTGCCTTCCACGTTTAATGTCCTACAAGTCTGTTATTTAATTCGAATTTTTTTTTGACATTTACGATTTATTAATTTGACAGCTATTATGTTCAGAACGATTTGATTTAAAAGAGAGTAAAAATCAAAATTGTTTGTAAACGCCGCCGTTGCATAGCAACGCATTTTGTTTGTCAATAACGCTATCATAATTTACTTGTGTTGGGTTGTGTTATAATTTTATAATGCCCTAGGGCGTTATAGATATTCATAACGCCTTAGGGCGTTATTTTTCATTTAATGCATCTCAAAATAGGGTGGTTATTGTAAAATAACAGATTTGTAGGACATTAAAGTATTAAAAGTATTCGACATTATTTTCAATAATGTTCAGAGCTATTATAAAAATATGATTTAATTTATCTTGATAGTAGTTGTCATTTGAATAGAAGCTGCGTGCCAAATTTATATTATTGACGGTTGACATGGAAATTCCAAGCATCGCTACCTTTACTATTTGCATAGCAAATATGAAATCTTACTCAAATAATTATAGTTTTTCTCACGTTTTGCTCCAGTCTAATGATTCATGGGTATGACGAAAAATATAATACGCACCGCGGGTCATATAGCGCGATTTTTTGGTATCTGATTGCAAACTGTATTCTCAACCAAAAAAAGTGCACTTGGTATATAAATAACTATTTAATTTCAGACTATTTGACTGAGACCCAATTTCCACAAGGTGAAAACCATTCCCTTTAGATATTTAATGTTTGAAAAAGTATTACTGATTTATCTCTGAGCAGTAGGATATGACAGATATGTTTTTGGGATCTCTGATTATGAATCTAAAGTTAAAATTAAAAAATTCAAATTGGCGGATATTTGTTTTAAAGTAAATGTTTTAAACACTATTTGACGAAAATCGTATTGAAAAACCTCTCTTTACAAGCTAAAATCCCAGTTTTCATGTAGTTGTAACTTCGTTATATAGATTTCCTATTTAAACGAAAATTTGCATAGCCTGTTCTTCTCAAACAGTGGCGGATCCAGAATAAATTAACGGGGGGGGGGGGTCATAACCTTTAAAAAATGCGCCGCCGCAAGCAAACAAACATTTTTTTCACTCGGAAATAAAAAAATTGATGAGCGGGGGGGAGAATATATCACAAATTTTCTTTTTACTCAGTAATGAAAATTGATGAGCGAGGGGCGACATTCGCAAAACATTTTTTTCCCTCCGCAATGAAAATTGATGAGCAAGAGGGAATCACAGAATTTTCCACTCAGCAATGAAAATTGATGTAATGAGCGAAGACCGAAGTTAAAACCTCTAATTACTGTTTGTACTATAGTACCTAGTACCTAGATTACAAAATTGTCTTACTTGTGCGGTGAGTTTAACTTGTTCTGCATCATTTCCTACAGTCGATTGCTTAGTGACATTACTAACAAGTTCTCTAGCACTAGTCAGTCTTAACCTGATTAAATCTTGTTGGAAATTTTGATGCATATCTAAAACAAAAAAGAGGTAAATCAGTGGAATTCTGTGATGTTTATGAATTGTGATAACAAGAATATATTCTGGCATAAAGTGTATTAGCATAGTTTACTATTTTATAACACTGATACTTAGATACATAGTAAGCAATGACGGAAACAAGGCGCTTATATATCTGACTAATCTTACTACAGGTCAACGTAGGAATATGTTTAAAGGTAAAGAATTGTCTAATTCCATACTGCCTTGCTTTTGACGTTTCTTTCTCACTATCTTACGATAAGAAGTGAAGTTTTGTATATTTCGCGTCTGCTTTATTACCGTTATATTTTTCCTTTCTACACAAAAAATAAATTTTAAACTATACAGAGAGAAGCAAAATATATTTTTAATGGAATGTATGTTTTGTATTTAGATTCTCTTCGTCGCTTCATTTTAAACACAGCAATAATTACTTATAAGTTTGCTTTTAAAATAACTTGAATATTGAAAAGAGGACCTATATACTTAATTCTTTAGTTTTAAAATGAAAATAAGAAAATTAATTACGAATCTAATGTAAGTGACGAATTCTAAAAGTAATAGGTATTCAAGTATTACCGGTACGGTAGCACCGTGGGTCGAAGAGTGCTGAGTGGCGAGCACCCTCGGTCACACTGTCCATCGTGTAGTGGGTTCGATCTCTATCTTCAATATGCACAATGTGGTGAGTAAGGCTTTTGATAACGAGGAATGAGACAATCTGTGGACTGTATTATTGTATATTGTGTGGACTGTATTATTGGAGACGGGGACACCTATAGATCTTTATTATTTGCCGACTGTATAAAGAAACTCGGGAAAGCAGACGACACTAACTCCGACGAATGGAAAATTGACAGAGCTGTGTTCTGTAACCAATCCTTTTGAGCATCTGTAGTGAATACGTGATATGACGTGTAATTCATTGAAATAGACATAAACACACCACAGATAGTAGACAACCCCCAAATCCAAAGCTAAGCCCGTCCGGAAGGAAGTTACACATTTGAAAAAACGGAGACTTACATCCGCACCCACCGGTGTTGTCAATACTGGGGCTGGGGTCGAACCCAGAGCGCGATAGACAGTCAGTCACCGTATTCGCCACTCAATACGCCTTAACCGATTGAACTACCGTGCCGGTATGTTACATTTAACCTTGCATTTTGAGTATGACAAGTTTTTTTTTTTCGTTCTGTAGGGGGGGGGGGGGTTGGTGTAAGTTTAACATTGACTTTTCGGAGTCGGCGGCCTCCCCATTTGGCCGCCATTTTGAAAAAAGTGGTGCTAACAGTTTTTGTCCTATATCTCCGTAACGGTGCATCTTACAAAAAATGTATAGAGGATTTTTTGTTTAGAATCGAATTCTCTACAATTTCGGACGAAACTTTGTAGGTAGAAATTTGTCACAAAATTTTCTTTTAAGCGCTAAAACTTTCTTTTCTTCAATTTTAACAAAAAAATACATCACATTAATCATCACATCACACTATTATAGATTTCATAACGAATAATTTATCATTTATACTTTTTTTAATTTCCTTAATTCTGAAGGGTTTTACAGCGCTGCGAAAGGATCAAAGTGACAGATCTTGGCTTACAAATCGGAAGATCAGCGGTTCGATCCCTACACACTTAGATTTTTTTTTATTAAAAACTTTATTAATAATTGCGGAAAAATATAAATACTGTTATAAGATTAAATTACATTATACATTAGGTGCTTATAATTATTCGGAGTTGGAGGATTGGTCACTAGATCGTCATGGGGATGTCTCATCGGTCCTAGGAGAGAAATGGGTTGACGCAGAGTAATGTTATGTTGGCCCCACTTAAAAAGTGGCCTATAGGAGTCCTTAAGTGAAGACTAAAATGGGGCCCGAGAAGGGGGGCCCAGTTTGGATGCAGTGCACCCATCTGAAATCGCCCATTACCACAGGTAATAATATTTATATTCTTCCGCAATTATTAATAAAGTCTTTAACGAAAAAAACCAGAAGTGTGTAGGGATCGAACCGCTGATCTCTCAAGAGGGAGCAACGTGATCAAATCAGAGGGAAGTGGGTGGAAATGAGCCAGTAAAGCACAGAGAGCTGTTGTGTTGGTTGTCTAGTTTTGGCGTTCGTACTTTCTTTACTATTGCTCTACCTACTTACAATCACGCCTGAAAGGTCAAGAACACATCGAGACCAAGATTCAAATACACGAAATGAATGCGCATCAGTTACAAATGTAATTATTTTTGCAATCATTTTTAATTATATCGAAGTGACTTCATCTACTAAAACAGCATTGTACAAAAAATTTCCAGCAAAAAGCATTTTTTAGCGAACTGGCTCATGGTATTAAACTGATCAAAAGATATTCTTGTAAGTAAATGAACACTACACTTCTATTGAAAAACGTTTTTTTGCTAAAACTTGTTTATTAGCCAATGTGAAGGGAGATCTTTCTAATAAACAAGTTTTAGCTAAAAATGCTCTTCAATAAAAGTGTAGTATTCATTTACTTACAAGAATATCTTTTTTTGTTTAATAACGCAAGCCGTTTGCCTAAAAACTGCTTTTTCCCAGTCAAGATTTTTAATACAGTGCTTTTTAATAGATGGTGTCACCTACAGCACTACAATAAGGCATCTGCATCATGTAACCAACATAACCATGAATTTTAAGTTTTTCAAGTTTATTCTCATTTTTAATATTTGTATACGCATTTTTAGCTTGAAGCCGTACGGGCTCCAAGCAAATATTTGAAAATTCACGTAAATAATTTTTCAATATTGTTGCTAAATAAAAATAGACTGCTAATTACAGGTTAGATTTCCAACCAACAAAAAGAGTCCTATTTTATTAGGACAAAGTATTTAGAACTTCATAAACATTACACTGTACCTACTAGATTTTAGTTGAAAATGCGGGAACCAGGCTAATAACAGCTGCGTAATACTCTTAAATCTTAAGAAACACATATTTTTGACGTTAGCTGTGACGTCATGTGATGTAGCCACACTGCCTACCCTTCGCCCCACTTCAGCTTTAGCTGTAGCTTTACGGATGAAACTTTGTGATTGGCGTTGTCTCCTCTTAATTTGATCATTTCGCAGCACTGTAAAACCCTTCAGAATTAATGAATTTAAAAAAATATAACTGAAAATTATTCCTACAAAAAGCATGTGATGTATTTTTTTGTTAAAATTGAAGACAAAAATGTTTTGGAGCTTAAAAGAAAATTTTGTGATAAAGGGTATAGCCGGAAAAGTTAGGGAAATGTACCCCCGCACTTACTTAGTTAAAATGGCTTCCAGATGATGCAGTTTATAGAGTATATTACACGGTAACAATTTTAACCCGCTACTACCCCTACGAAGGTGGAAAAAAAATAATATGTCTTTAATTATTATATTATTTTTTTCGGTTTCTATTCAACCGTTCGATTTGAAATTTGGCACGAGTATTGATTGCGTGGAGATAACTTACTCCAAATAGGTCCATTCTGAGGATGGTCAATTTGTTCAGCTTCCTAGCAAGTGCGCTGCACGCTGGCACCATATCGAACAAATTAGTAATGTAGGAGGTCATTCTGTTATCATTATTACTACCTGTTTTCAGTTTTAATAGAAAAACAAGGACAGAAGAAGTTCATGTACTGGAATTTTCCAACAGTGACTTTAATTCGTAAATGGCATCTACCGTTAAGCCTGTAAACAATAATTGCTTCTCTGATAAACCGCAGTGGTCTGTAGAGTCTTTTAGATTTGTTATTGGGGTTTAATCGACTGTATTTTACAGCAACGATTGCCTCGGGGATGTATATTTGTTTGTTTTAATAGCACTGTAATCTCACATTAGTGGGTATTACGGTCAGTTCTTTATCATCACCACATATGCAACAGTTTTTATGTGTAGCAACGAGTCTTTGCAATGGTAGTTCCATTATTTCGTCAGTCACTAGTCGTAGTGCTAGAAGATGTCGAAGGCACAAAAGGCTGGTCTTCTTCGATCGTTCCCTCACTTTCTTCATCTGGTTCAGCACGTCGTTTTTTAGATGTCATAATGCGACAGTAATTACAATGAACATCATTCGTTGCTAAACTTTTCCCCAAGGTCCTAGAGACTTAATACTTCGCCCATGGGACCTCCAGAAGTGGTATTGTCAGATTGTGCCGAATTTCCGTACGTCTGGGGAAAAAGTAGACTTGACAACATCGCACTGGCACCCGCGGTTGGTTGTAGATATGCAACAATACCTTGTAAGGCTATAAGTATTAATTGTTACAACTAAGAGGCATGTGTAAATATTTTGTTTTACCCAATTTTATTTTTTTCCATATTGTTCCACCACAGCAAAAATCTGACAATTTAGTATGATAATCACGAAGTGTCAAGACATAATATATCATAGAATGGTGATTGTACCACGAAGGGTAGCCACCTTTTTGTCCTCTAAAAAAAATATATATATTTTTTTCCGATGGATAAAATGGTCATAAAATGACCTTATTTTTTGGAGTAAGTTATATCTACGCAAGCAATACTCGTGCCAAATTTCAAATCGATCGGTTGCATAGAAACCGAAAAAAAAAATATAATAATTAAAGACATATTATATTTTTTTCCACCTTCGTAGGGGTAGTAGCGGGTTAAAATTTGTACCGTGTAATATACTCTATAAACTGCATCATCTGGAAGCCATTTTAACTAAGTAAGTGCGGGGGCACATTTCACTAACTTTTCCGGCTATACCCTTTCTATCTTCCAAGGGTTATAACTTTTTTAATTATTTTATTTACGGCAAAAAGCTTCTCCAGTCAAATTGTAGGCGACCCGATTCTAAATTAAAAAAGTCTCTATACATTTTTTGTAAGATGCATCGTTACGGAGATATAGGGCAAAAACTGTTACCACTTCTTTTTCGAGATGGCGGCCAAATGAGAAGGCCGCCGACTCTGAAAACTCAATTTTAAACTTATACCAGCCTCCCCTACACAACGAAAAAAAACCTTGTCCTACAAAAAAGGCAAGGTTAGCCGCAAAAATGTAACATTACAATGGACTAGTCTGCTTGAGGACTGGTAGCGTAGAATAGCTTTAGAAGAACCCAAGATTTCCAACATGAGATTTACAGACGATACCACCGCTGCAAGCGAGGATTAGCTCATATACTTCTTTGATTTTAGTTTAAGTGTAAGTCACAACAAAACGAAAATTATTATTGTAGACCGAGCAAGTGAAAACCACCCAGATACGTTAAAAATTGGTGATTGTGAGGTGGTAAACAAGATAGTACATCCTGAAGCTCTTGTGGGCAACTACTGGTAACTGCGATATGAAATCCGTTTTCTCCATCTTTTTTGCGCCTTTGAGACCTGTGACATGAAAAGCAGACATTCGGCATATTGATGCTTTTAAAATGTGGGTCTGACGTTTCCTACGAATCCCCAGCCCATCGTACTAATAGCTGTAGTCTCCAAGAAATATATTCCCAAAAGCAACTCTCCAGCATCGTACTTTCCCGAATCCTTTCATTTTTTGGCCAAATCAATCTTTTTCTTATGAACTATGTCTATGTATTTGACATAATTAATTACGACTCAAAGGTAACTGTTACGGAGCTCAAATTCATCTTATCATTTAGTCCGATATATTCTCTATATGATTAAAATCTGGACTTCTTCCTCGCTAATTCATTGCAGGTGTATTAACTTGGGTATATACATTATTTGCATTATGACATGTATATATCAGAAAATCTATCTCTTACACTGAGGAAAAATATTTGTAGCCACAACTAAAAAACTCATAACCACAGCAAATTTTCCTAATAAAATAGAGGACAGGACGGTAGGTTTGTTGTCGTAATTAAATTCAATTTGTTAGAAGTTCTTAGTAGTCATTACTAAATAATTTTAGTTAAAATCAACTAGTTGCACTTATTAAATATTATTAGTTACTGTAACAAATGAAAAATGTCATGACAACTATATTTTTTAATTGTGACTAAACATTTATTAAATATTTTTGGTTACAATAATAAATGGTTCTGTTGTCACAAGAAATACAAAGTCTTGTCACAACTATATTTTTTAGTTGTGGCTAAAAAATATGGTAGGTGTGGTAACTAATTCACTTAGTTGCCACTATTAGTAAGAAATAGTAAAATAGAAGCATAAAAGTGCAGCGGCGGCTGGTGAAATTTGAGATCGTCATATCTCGATTACGAAACAAGGGACCCTTATTATATTATCGGTAATGACTATTAGGGCCTCATAGCATTATAGTGATTTTATTTTTATTGAATTTGTGAAAAAATGGTATAAAAATGTGGCCGCCGCACCGGTACCTGCCTATTTCAACTATGGTCCAATAAAATATTTGCAAGATATTTTTTATAATTAAGAGACTAGAACAAGAACATATGTTTATTTATTGTATACAAAATTTATACTTTTCTGAAAGTTATGCCATTTGCATTTTAATTTGGAATCAACCCTTTATATTTCACAAATTTTAAAATCCTGATGTAGGTAGGTTTTAAAAAAATCAACTTGTATAATAAATAATTACAGAAAAAAAACGTGTTCTTGTATTATAACAGAATAACAGTCTCTTGATTGTAAAAAAAAATTTTTGTAAATATTCCACAGACCCTTCTATTGATTTGGTACCCAGGCGACCCCATTCTCATATTTATTCGCAAATTTCAATAAAAGATTTTTCACTATAAATCGTTGTTATACGGGCCAGTCATCACGTAAAATATGGTGTGGGTCCCACGTTTTGTTATCAAGATATGAACATCTCAAATTTCACCACTCGACACTGAAAAGTAGAAAACTTCGCACACAACACAAGAGAAACACGTCCTAACACTTCAACGAGCAAAGACAAAGTGACCGGGGAATGGCCGACTAGATCGAGATCGTAAAATATCGGAAGCAGCCGAGTATAAAGTTACAAACATTTATTATTACTGCAATTACTTATTTTGTTACAGCTAATAAAAATGCAGTTGTGTTTTAGTTATCACAAATGGCCAACTAGTTGCCACAAATCAAAGTAAATTAAATATTTACTGTTAGTTGTTCCAAATAGAAATATTTTAACAGTAACAAGTTTGGGTTATTAAATAAAGAGAATAATACACTTACTTAATTGTGGCTACAATATTCTTATCTACTGCTACTATAGGTGGAAAAATAGATTTTTTAGTAGTGGTAAATAGCAAGGCTGTGTTACTGCAACACAAATTACATGGAAATTTATTTATGGTAACTAAGAAAATTCCAACTAACATTTTTAGTTGAAGGGATTTTCTCAGTGTATGAATTCATAACGAAAGAGAGAGGAAAAAGAAGGATGCAGAGGGAAGAGAGGGGGAGAAGCAAAAATATAACTTAAATATTAAGTTTAAAAATATATAAACACATACATACCTAGAGCGGTTAGCTTCTCCCTTAAACTTTGTTCTAAAAATAATTTACTCCGTTTTGGAAGCGGTAGGGGAGTACTCTGAAGTATTGGGACGATTTCTTTAACAGGTAGGTTGAAATCCGCTGTACGTTTAAGTATTTTAAATGTTATTGTTCCAGCTAAAAAATCGATCATAATATCAAAATTATATGAATTAGTAAGCTCTTTAGTTCTTCATTATGCAAAAGTTTTGTTATTACGTACAGAGGATATATATGCACCTGAGTTAGAATGGCTGCATATATTTAACTACCGAAAAGCTATATCTGTAAGAATATTTCCAAGTCTAGTATTTTGTTGCCTAAGCACTGGACATTTTGATGTACTATATATAACATTTTGCTTGTTGGCTTTGTATAAAAAAAAATCTTATCCTATATTATTTGTAATAATCTACTGGATGAATAAACATTATTATTATTATTATTATTATCTGTAACTTTGGATAACAAAAGTCAATAATAAAGTTTGCCCATAATTAATCTTATTCTGAACATTGATTATTGTTATTGAAAACTATCTAATAAATATGAAGATTTAGGATTCTGGTTTACACTATAGTAATTTTCAATATCGATTCATAACTAAAACATCCTTGAGAAACGGCCGACTTTGCAAATTCATGAATGTTTGGTATTCTGGAGTGCAATATTATTCAAAGTTGTCTATAAGACATTGACAATTCAACACTGTTGATTAGGGAACTGTTTAGAATATCAGTTATAGATTTTTAAGGATTATATGGCTATTTAGATTTTCTTTTAATGTACTTGTTATTGATCAGGAAAAGCGGTAAGTATTAAAACTTTTATGTATAGTTATAATATATTTTATAAATATTTATTGTTAGTATATTTATATTCAATAATAATAAGAAAAAACCGCTGCCCAAGGAATCACTACTTCCATATCCAGATTCTCTATCCAAGTTACTCACAACGAAAAAATTTTGTATGTGGAAATAATTATTTATGGAACTTTAATAATATAATATTTGAAATCCTCCACCTCAAAAACTCATGAAACGGTACCCCACATCGGTAGTGGGGTGGGGGTGGTGATAGGGGGTGGTGATAGGGGGGTGGCAGTGGGGGTGGATGAGGTAAGAAAATATTTTGAGGTTTCTGGTTATTGTACACACACTAAATCACATTTTTTTTCCATCCCCTTTAATAATGGGGTGGGGGTGGTAATGGGGGTGGTTAATGCTAAAAAATTTTTTGAGACCTTAGCTTCTCTTGTAAATACTAAATACCAATTTTATGGACTCTTACCTGCTTAATTTACCTATTTACCCCAAATTTACCCCAATTTACCCCCTAACCCTTCGACGGAACAAGATGAAAATATAATCTAGTTCCAGATCTCGTTAAAGTACATACGTGTACCAAATTTCAAGTCAATATTTTAATCGGTTCCAGAGTAAACGTGCGCACAAAAAAAGTTACAGACCGACAGCCAGAATTTTTTTTTTTTCGCTCAAACTTAAAATCTCGATGTTTCATGACATTCTAAGCCTATCTGAACAATAAAAATTTTTTAAAATTTTTTTGCCGTTACTATACTTCCACTGGATGTGGAAGTAAAATAAAGGATGCCTCCAATCCATAAAAATTTCTAAATGAAACGTGTAGGGGAACATATAAGAATAATAAACTCTTAATTAGGTAATTTTAATAACAATATATTTATTCTGCAACACAACTGTATTTATAACCATATTTTGTGTGGAATCTAACTTAGCTCACACTGAACTAACTATGCAATCTCTCTGGTCTCCTAGCTTAAAAAAATATAAACATATTACTAATGTTCGATAACAGTTTCTTATTCTTTTGTTTATAACAAACTCACGTTCCTGGAGAGGCCCCAATCAGGAAAAATACCTTACACAAGATTTGAGACTGCCACACATCAGGAATTTAGAGAAATTTTCAAGTCTTCCCATAATACGTCCAATATTCTAGATAAATGTTGAATTGCCAAGTTATTTTTTTCTTATTGCCACATAGGTAAGGGAGAAGGAGATCATTTTTCCTAGTCCAAGGAATTAAAATTAAATTTCAATTATGATTTTCTAACAGTGCAGCATTATATGCTCTGCATTTTTTTTTATTTCTAGTCCTTTTATTGAAGAATAATGATGATTGGTGACCCTTATTTGCTAATATCATATTAACCACGAACGATCCTGTCTGTCTTATAGATTCGTAATATTGTCCTTCCGAAATCAATATGCACACCAGAATACAAGTTTTAAAATCAAACTTTCAATAAGAATTTTCAACATAGTTATATTTAAATATTGATGTAGTGTTCACCAGAATAGAGTTGATTGTAAATTCTCTACCTAATGTAATTACAACCATAACATTTTCCTCCTGTCCTAATTGACCAAATGTAATAACTGATGGGGTATCTGGTACCGTAGAATAGTCTACTGGATGTCTTCCTTGATACAGATGTATTGCTCCACCTCTTAATCCCACAGCAACCAAATTTAAGCCCAGATGATGAATTGGCACCAAACAAAGACATGTCACAGCACTCGTCAATTTAGTGGACCAAAGATTCTGACCCTGGAAAAAAATCAGTTACTTTACTTTACATCCACATCCACGTAGTGGCATTAAAAGTTTGTCAGGACACTTTATATCCAAATGAGCACGTAACTTCTTAAAGTATGCACCCTACAAAGACAAAAACTTGGGACCTTTAAAAAAATGCTTTATAAACGGTGCTTAAATTCCACGCAAGAAAATATCAACATAAAATACATTCATAATGTCATCAACAACGTTTAAATAATAAAATAACTACAACCAAAATATAAGGTGATTAAAATTTATCGTGGTTTAACAAAATCACCCCCATTACCACCACCCCCCCACCCCCTTATTAAAGGAGATGAAAAAAAAATGTGATTTAGTGTGTGTACAAGAACCAAAAGCTTCAAAATATTTTTTTACTTCATCCACCCCCACCCACTACCGATGTAGCATATCGTTTTATAGGTTTTTGGGGTAGACGATTTCAAATATTATGTTGTTAAAGTTACCTTGAGTAGTATGGATGCGCTGTGGCTTTCCTCGACTACTATGGATGCGCAATAGGTTTCCCCGAGTATTATGGATGCGCAGTGGCTTTCCTCGAATATTTTAGATGGGCAGTGACTTTTTTCGAATATTATAGATCGCAGTAGGTTACCTTAAGTAGTATGAATGCGCAGTGGGTTACTTTAAGTAGTATGGATGCGCAGTGGCTTTTCTCGAGTGCTATAGATGCGCAGAAGGTTACCTCAAGTGATATGGATGCGCAGTGGATTTCCTCGAGTAAAATGGATGCGAATGGGTTACTTCAAGAAGTATGAATGCGCAGTGGCTTTACTCGAGTAAATTTGATGCACAGTGGGTTACCTTGAGTAGTATGGAGCACAGTTTGCTCTTTCTTTTAGACCAAAGCGATTATCGATTAATGGCCGTACAACCTGTATCAGTCTTTTTACTGATTTTGAAAGATGATAATAATCATATCTTTAATTGTGCTTGAGGATGTATACTATCTATCTGGAAAGGGCCCGAAAGGCATATGGAAATTTCATAATTTCTTTGAAGGCGGACAGAATCTTTTCAAACATTTTTTTTTGCCCTTTTTATTGGTGGTCTCCTATATAAAGTAAAAGAGAATGTCCGTATTAAATTTTTAAGCTTTAACATAAGACTCGTTATCAGAGAATCTTGAAATAATGTACAAAATTTCATGTTTTACTAAAATTTTTCGACTTTGGTAGCCATATTGGATTCACTATGTTAAATTTTTTACTTTCGACCTCACATTAGGTATCAGGTACTTCAAAAATACCTAATTACCAATTTTAATGCAATTCTGACGACATTTGAATTTTGTCTGGTTTTTGAGAGAACTGTCCACTGTGCAATGATTGTAGATTGATGAATATACTACAATGGGACTACCGCTCCCATAGTTTGTGTTAAAAAAATATAACTCGTTTTTTATTCTCACTAGTGCATCCGCCATATTTTCGATTATAAAAATTTGTTTCTAATTGTTGGTCACTTTGCAATGGATATAGCTTACTGAAACTATAATTGGACCATCGCCATTGAACAAGTAATGTACCGTTTTGAAAACAAAACTGCCCATTTAGAAAACAGTTCAATGGACACTATCCATCTGGTTAGATATCTTTTATATGAGTAAAAAACAAAGCAAAAAAAATGTGACGAAAAAGTCATATTGTTTGTTTCCATGGTTGCAAAATGAATAAGAAAGTATAAAGGTCCGTTAACACGATCAGTTTAGTTGTCCGTTCAGTTTAAGTTATAGGTAGGTTGTCAGTTAAACTTATGTGTAAAAACAAAAATGAAGACACTAACTGATAATGCTATTGAGCTGGCTCGATGGGTTTGCCAAAACTTATTGTATGTTATGACGCGGAAACAAACCTGTCCATTCGTGTCTCAGTCTTCTTGATAATCTGGTCAAGCGCACATCTCCAGCAATGTCAAACGACTTATTACAGGGTTTATCGAGATTTATCTTAAATGTTCTTGTCTGTATAAAAAGAACTATTCCTAGTACCATAACGCCAATAAAAGAGAGGCTTCCTACAATGATTTATTACTTAAATTCAAAGAGTATGATAAAAAGACGACAAGGAAAATAGTTAAAACAAAAATTAATAACTTATGTTCAGCTTATACAAATTATATTTACATGGGATAGTGATTTTTCTCTTTAGGAGCCAGTCTTTGCTCTATTTACTTTACTGGTTTCTTTCGTAATGAAGCTAAAGTTAACGCAATTAGCCATTTGTCATCCATGAAGACTAGCAGTGTGCATGAGAAGAATGAATACTCAACTGATGTCTGAATACCCCGTCATTTCCGAACTGAACTGACAGCTCAAGTGATATTGAGACTGAACGGACAACTGAGCTGACCGTCTAAATGGACCTTAAGAAATGTATTGTGCCATGAAAACTGTTTCTTAACAGCGTGCGTGTGTGTGATTATTTTTATCAAAGAACCTGCTCTTACCGGCACTATGTTTCTCATGAGAGCGTTCTCATTGCCAACCAGGACGATCCCATTTTTTTGGTTTCACTTTCTATCTGTTTATCTTTACTTTTTGTTGCTTCTTAATATTTTTTTTAGTTTTTAAATATTGGGAACATCCATAGGATTTTCAGGAACATGTGCTCTGTTTCCAGCAACATGTATCGTTCGAAGAAGAATCATTGATATATATTTTATGTGATTTTCATGCCGTACGTGCCCCAAAAATCATAATACGCTTGTGTTTTCAGCGGTTCCGTATCAAACTCATTAGAACGATTTTTCTCACAAACGGTCCTACGACTAAAATGAAAAAGGACATTTTTTGTATATTTTTAATTAGTGAATGACATTCTTGTACCAAAGTGAAAAAAAAAATAAAAGACATGAGAAATTAATGCAAAATATCGACAGCCCCCCTCAATACTACCCACTTACAGTAAAAAATATTTTTAAAAAGAATGTAAACATAAGCTTGTATTATTGTTTAATATGCGTATAAAGTCGCGTTCCTGTAAATCAAAAGGTTTCTGAAATGTAAAATAATAATCAATTTTTCGGTGTCATTTGCAAAGGGTCGTAGCTCAAGGTATTTGCGAACATATTTTTGCATGTAGAATCTGTACCAGAAGTTTGTCAACGATATTTCCGGAGAACCCTGTATACAGTGGCACATACATACACACAAACGCATGCACACAGTACACAAACACGCTGGCAGCCATTCATAAACACGTACATATAGATTACCCGTTACCTCGTTGTTAAGACCTTCAGGCACTCCTGGAGCGAAAACCACTCATAGGATAGACTCAGTGCAATAGGAATTTTTGATCAGCATGACTTTAACTACAAAATAGCAAAGTTTCAGCCAATCCCACCGAAGCATGCCGAAATATGACATATATATATTTTACCTAACCTAAAAATTGATAAAAAATTCTGAAAGAAATTCATGAGCTTTATTGTACCAGAACAAAAATATTTCGACCCTTGCAATTTTTTGCTAAAGTTAATAGTTTAGGAGTAAAAAGTTCTTGAATGTCTAAAATGATGCAAAAACTGTCCATGAGTAACTTTAGAGTGATTTTTGTAGATACTTGTATGCCATTCAAAAAGAGTGCGTATAGTTTTTTTATCCTACCCAACTTATAGACGGAAAGCCAGAGCCAAAAAAATTCTCTGAATTTACTAATCCTGGTTTTTCGCCAGTTATTTATATGCATTATATAATTTGCATAACGATTTTCAACCTTAGTAAATTCATTTTATTACCTCCGTAAACATGACACCTTTGATGGCGTACCTGAGACACCCGTTTTCGATTTCAGTATGTTTGTGTACACAACTACAGTAATCAACTGGCAAAAAAACAGGCTTAGTAAATTCAGAGAATTTATTTGGCTCTGGCTCTTAGACTATTACTTTTTTAAATATTTAACGAAAAGTGTAAAAATTGCGTCTTTTGTTCGTGAAAATATTAATATATTTTTATATATAAATCAAAAATACGGTAGACTAATTTTTTTTCAATTATTGTGCACCAGGCACAGCGCAGCTTGTTGGCACTAACTGGAGATATGAATGTCTAATATGGTTCAAATATAAGGCATTGTAAATTTAGATAAGCAGAAAACTGGAATATACTTAGCACGTAAGATATTAAATTATATATGAAACTATCTCAGTAAAACATAAATTAACAGCTGTACTAATGACTTGACACATTGACCTTCATCCTTAGTGACCCAAGTACATTCTCTTGAACTTTATGTAGTATGTAGATGATATATTAATCTTCATGATATATTGGAGACCATAAGGAAGTTGCGAAGAATTTCGAATGCTGTATGTTGAAACTGAAAGGTTACAAATAATACTCTACAGGCCAATACGCCACTTGCCCTTTTATTACTTAGCTACCTGCCTAACTCTTGTAAATTTTCGATTATATTTTCATTTCTGAAAGTCTAATAATAAGAACTAATATTAATACTGATTTTAAATGTTTACAACATTTTGTAAATAGTAAACTACGAATAAATTATTAATATGCGTATAATTTAATAAAGTATGGAATGATAATTCTGGAGTGTATAGTATGGAGCAAAGTAATGCTAGAATTACGTGTACTAGGATACCGCTATTCGGAGCTATTAGCCATTAAAGGTTAGATCTTGGAAAAATTATTGCTCTAACGTCTAATCGGTTGTATGGATGGATAGTAATAAAATTTGGACTATATTAGACCAGGCAACGAATGATTATAGGGGGAAATTTTAGGGACAGAAAATTTGACTTCGGAACTTTGTTTGGACTAGTCTGGAGATGAACATATCAAAAGTCCCCACTCCTAGGTGGTGAGTGGGGGGGGAGGGGGGCACTCTAAAGGTCTCATTTTTTGGTTTCTCGCTTATATTTCGGAAACTATGCGCCGTATGAGAAAAGGTAATCTATGCAAAATTAAACATAATTAAATTTCCTACGAGAATGTTTATATTCATTTTCTCCCTATGTGCTATAGTTTACGAGATATTCGCCAGCCAAAATAGATAATTAAAAAAAAGTAATAGGTACCTTGAATATTTCTATCAAAGCGGTTTACCGTGGTCTGCTAATAAATCACAGTCACAAAACAATCTTTATTTTACAACACTCGACGTATTTACTAACGTAATATTTTGTCGAAATCTATGCATTTCCTTAAATATACAGTGTGACTCACTTAAAATGAAGACGCCCTTATAACATTTTTATTTTGTTTCCGATTTGAATCAAATTTTACTCAAGTATAGAACAAATTAGGATCTACTTATGACCAGAAAAACATTCGCCTGCTACAAAGGAAAAGCCACCTATGGTAGCTGAAAAATATTAAAAATCGTATTAATGGGTCTTGACGAATTTCACGTATCCACCACAAATTGCGGAAACTGAGGAGATCCCCTTTGCCAGATGTGCTTATGTATGAAAAATCCCCCATCCATAATCAAATCAAATTTTGGTGTATTTACGGTTGTGGCGCCGATCCGATGCATTCTTTAGAATTTTTAACATTCAAAATGTTTTTAATTTTTTCAGCATATTTTGGTACCACAGAAGGCTATGCATGCCTTTGTAGCAGGCGAATGTTTTTCTGGTTATAAGTAGATTCTAATTTGTTCTATACTTGAGTAAAATTTGATTCAAATCGGAAACAAAATAAAAAAGTCTTCATTTTAAGTGAGTCCTGTATATTTAAGGAAATGCATAGATTTCGACAAAATATTACGTTAGTAAATACGTCGAGTGTTGTAAAATAAAGATTGTTTTGTGACTGTGATTTATTAGCAGACCACGGTAAACCGCTTTGATAGAAATATTCAAGGTACCTAATACTCTTTTTTTGATTATCTATTTTGGCTGGCGAATATCTCATAAACTATAACACATAGGAAGAAAATGGATATAAATATTCTTGTACGAAATTTAATTATGTTTAATTTTGCATAGATTACCCTTTTCCATACGACGCATAGTTTCCGAGATATAAGCGATGAAACAAAAAATGGGACCTTTAAAGTGCCCCCCCGCTCACCACCTAGGAGTGGGGACTTTTGATATGTTCATCTCCAAACTAGTCTAAACAAAGTTCTGAAGTCGAATTTTCTGTCCCTAACATTTCCCTCTACACCCTTTTTTGAACATTCGTTGCCTGGATTATGTGTATATACATACTAACTTAAGGTGACTACACACCAGGGGTGGAATAACCCCAATGCTTTTTACACCTTGACATAGACCATATTTTTGTAACTAGAGGTGACATTTTAAGTGACATTTTCTTAAAACGACTTTCTAAAATAAGGTACCACTGGCGAATTGGTCAATGAGGCGCTGCACGGTGCGTTGATGATATGGGGATAAAAGTCGAATTCCATCAATTCTTATTTTTAATGGTTTATTTATTAAACCTGTTAACAGTTCAATGTATTCATGCGGATATATATAATATTGACACATATATAATGACAGAAAAACGAAGTTGAAAACATTTTGACCAATGTAAATATCCATTTTTTTTCACTTTCATGACTGTTTCCTCAGAATCTTTTAAATTGCCACCGTGAATAATTTCGCACAAAGTATTAGAATGTATCGTCTCTTGATCTTGAAGTTCTATGCGCTATGCTATTTTTGATTCAATTTTGAGCAGTAGAGATCATAATTTTTTTCAAATTATGTAGCGCTTCCTCGGTAGCATTATTCAGCTGGAAATTACAGAAAAATTGTTATTTATTGGAAACGAATAACATGTTCTACTCATCGATGTCATACGAATACTGAAACTCAGTCGGCAAACAACGATGATGTGCTGACATACATAATAGGAACTAGACTTTTAGATTCCCAACACAAGTTTACGTTCCATCAACTACCTCTAAACACACCCATGGGTGTACAAATTCCAATAAAGAAGTCGATTTTTTTTTTACTTTTGTCCATTGGACGACGCACTGTGAGCTGTGACAATTGCCACAAGGACCCTCTCTCCCAAAAGGTGCTCTCAATATATTTGGCATTTTGCATTTCTTTTCTTTAATTTATTCTTATTTTGTATGTTAAATATAAAATAAAATGTCTCTCCAAATCACCTAAAGATGAAATATCATACTATAGCAATTTTTTTCAATATTTCGATTTGTGAAAAAATATTGCATATAGGGAAATTCTTTTTCTAGTATTGTAGGGGGGGGGGGGGGCTCATTAAGATTGGTTGGGGTATAGGTTTCAGTTGGCTCTCCCTTCCTAAATGTTGACTATGCGTATGGACATAATTTTCGACCTCCTGAGAGGCTACATTATAATATAATATATAATATATACTTATTATAAATTTATAGAAGACAAATTTCTCGACAACTTTTGTAGAAAAAAATTTGGTTGTACCTACGGTTAATAGTTTAAAAGAAAGTAAATTTTTTATTCGCCAATTACTAAATCTAAAAATTTCAAAACCGATTATAATACGTCGCTATTCTCCCCCCTCCCCCTTGGTGCTAGAAACATCTGCTCCTTGAGTTAGTCATTTTCATATACTCTTTGTTTATAAACATAAATTGCACCAATGAAATACTAGAAGGAGAAATTGGAGAATGATAACGAAATTCGCCTCATTACAATGTTAAAAGAGAAATATGAGAAATCGAATTTTACTCTGTCTTAATCATTCAAACAGCTATCGAAATGTCCACGACCTATGAGTACGTTGTCGTCGTTGGCGAATATAGATCTCTTGGTGATATTGACAGGATCGGCTCGTTTACTTCATATTGATGGACCAGGTTCGTTAATAAACACAGACACACAAAACAAAACAAAAGTTTTGCACTACTCAACAGATTACTATGCTTATACGTATTTTGGCTCGCTGAAACCGAATCCGAGGTCAGTATTGACCCATCACGACAGCATTTTGACATAATTTCCAAAAACCGGTAAAAACCAGCCAAAGCTGAAGTTAAAAATAAATTAAAAGCCCAAACGAACTAACCACTTTACCTATACGTATTTTGGGGCGCTGAAACCGAACCCGAGGTCAGCATCACGTAAGAATTTTTACATAACCTGAAAAAAATCTTTATAATTGCGTTACGATCTTTTATTGTAGCGTACCCTCTTACGTCCGAAAGTTCTGTGCAACGGTAGTCTTTTTCTCTTCTTTTTATTTTCTGGTATAATACGTTTCAACATCCAGCAGTAGTCTGCCATCATATTCTCATCCCATCTTCCTTGATATCGAAGCTCTATCTCGCTAATATCTTGGTGAAACCGTTTCACTTGTTCTTCACTATAATCTAGATTTTCATGAAAGACATTTATATGGGAGTGCAAGATGTGCAATTTTAGGTCCATTAGGTAATCTAGGTTCTATAAATTCTGAAGCTCAGCCATTATGTTTCTATAGTCTGGGTTCTTCGAATTTCCAAAAAATCCTTCAATGACGTTTCTAAAACTTACTCATGCTACTCTCTCAAAGCCATTCATTGTGTTGCTAAAATGTTTATCTCTTAAAAATTTTTGAATTCCCTCGATTACCTTTCCCCCCGTTTTCGAGAGTGCTGAACACAATGCAAGTGATGGGAGAAGCTTTTGACCTCCGCAACCCCCTGAAACGACCAAAAACCACTCCTTTTATGGATCCCTTTATGTTTTCACATATAGACGGGTCTGCACGGGGAGTGATTTATCGACGGGTTATACTTGAAATAACATGAAAGGGGGTTGTAGAGTAAGTGAAATCCAGACAGCGGGCCTAGCAACCCTTCCGAGAGGTGGAAAATCATTTTTCTTTAAATGATTCAGTTCAAACGCGTATTCTCCCGTTTTCGGGATCGCCGATCATGGAAAAATATTCATTTTTAGCTCCAACCTCCTCCTCAGCCCTCAAATGGACAGAAACCATCACTCAGCAGAAAGCATGCTATCCAGGATTTACAGGTTTTTCGACATGTGATCTTTATTCCTGTACATATCCCTTTATTTTTTTTTAACATTGGCGACAAAATTTATTATTCATTACCCCCTGACGAAAAAATCATTATACCCTACTCAGCAACCTACACAATCATTACCCCAGCGATAACTGGCGGATGAGGGTAAGTTTCCGTCCATTATAGGGATTGCGGAGAGTCGGAGATGAAGGTGAATATTTTTATCGTAATCAGCGCCTGCGTCTTGACGATCCAAAGTGTAGTTAATGAATTTTACACCCCTTGGAAGAGTTGAAGTAACCCCCGAGGTCGCTACCACCTTCTCTTCCGTGAAAAATGAAGGGAAGGAATAACAATCACGTGTCGAAAAGCCTGTAAATTCTGGATAGCATGCTTTCTGGTGAATGAGGTTTCTGCCCGTTTAAGGGATCAGGAGCTAAAAATGAATATTTTTTTCATGATCAGCGACCCCGAAAACGGGGAGAAACGCGTTTGAACCGAATCATTTTAAAAAAATTAATTTCCACCCATCGGGAGGGTTTAATCAACCCCCTAGGCCTGCTGTCTGGATTCCACTTACTCTATAACCCCCTTCCATGTTATTTCAAGTATAATCCGTTGATAAGTCACTCCACATTAAGACCCGTTTATATATGAAAACACAAAGGGATCCATAAATGGGGTGTTTTTTTTTGGCGGTCAAAACTTCTCCCATCACTTGCATTGGAAACGGTGGGAAAGGTAATCTCACCTTTGCACGAAATATTTACACTATATCTGCCTTCATTACATAGACTATTAGATAGTTGAGAAGTTTGTAACTTTTAAACTATTAATTAGCTAACTAACTAACTAAATTGTCGAGAATTTTGTCCTCTGTAAAATTCATAACAAGTACTTTTTCCGTAGGATCAATAAAAAACGAGTTATTCCAAGAAAACTGATTTTACTCCCCTTTATGAGAAGATGGCGGCTAATGTAGCCCTCAGGAGGTCGAAAACTTGGCTTCTTGATGAGGGCCCTCCTCCTTACAATACTATAAAAAAACTCCCCTATATTTAATGCCTTTTCAAATGTATATGTTGACTGGAGTAAAGAAGTGTAGCAAAAGCATTTGGAATAAATTCAAGTCCAGGTAGCGTGGCTCAAATTTATATACCAGGTTTTCCCTGTAATAATTTCAGTGATTTCCTGTGACTCCTTTTGATTCCTGTGATTTCCGCTTCATCTACCCCAAAGGAATGGGAAATGCTGTGTCCCATTGGATATTTCTGAAATTTGTATCACATTATCACTCATATGCAACGCAATTTTTGTGATGCTACAGGATGTCCTTGAAAACCGATCCAAAGTTGCAGTCATCTAGATTCTGGTATATTTAAAAAAGTATTCTTTTCATTGAAATCAATTTTAAATTTCAGTTGGAACAAGAATTTATTGCATTAATAGTTTTAAAGTCTGCAGTAAAAGCCAGATACATTAAGTGACTTTTTAGGTACCCCGGCCTACTAAAATATAGTTCTATACTTTCAAATGTGGAATATAAAAAAGGCTATCAGTTTGCAATGGAATTTCCTATTCTTCAAAATATAATTTTGCACATCGAAAAGTTAGCATAAATGATTATTACTTACTCTTTTAGTATAACAGCTTAGCATCTGATCAGAAGTAGCCACTACTATAAAATTGTCCCCCGGAATTATAATAATATCAACAATATTGTGTATAAGCTGAATTATTGCCTTCCCTTCTAGCCAACCTCTCCTCAGCAAACATATATGTCCTTCTCTGCAGGCTATCACTATTCTAAATTCAACATCGATTAGGCCAATGGATTTCATTATAAAAGGGGTTGATCTTTTGTTACATGTGTTTGCCTATAAAAAAAATTAAAATATATGATGTTGACTACTTACAATCACAAACACTTAACTAGAATAATTTCTATAATGCTAATGTATGATCGAAAGAATATTCCGTGTACTATCATGTGATTAGTTAAATAATTTACAGATAACGATTTTGTTTCATTTTGGATTTTTTGGATGCAAAAATGAATTTCTATTTGTTTCTCTCAATACAGAATTGCTGAATTAGCAGATATTTCTCAGAGTGGCGTTTCGAAAATCTATAACATATTCAGAGGAAAAATATAATGAAGAATCAATTAGGAAACAATAGTAAAAGAGTTACTAAACTAAAGCTATACAGAAAATTGTTGATAATTTTTCATATAATTGGAAAAGCAATATGGTTGCCGGTGAACCTAGGATCGAATTTATAATTAGATAATTCCAACTAACCTCTGCCTGTAAAATTCTCGAAAAACGATACAAACTAATTGCAGATATGTCTCGTGTGCGTTTCCCAGGTAGCATTATATTTTGTTCTAATACTACCCACATTAAAAAAAGATTAGATTCCAGATTCAACATTCTATGGAATGATCACATTTCAAATAAAACAAAGAGATAAATGTTTAATAGATTCATATAAAGTTCCTTCGCAAAAAGAAGGGAAGTACGGACATTGATCGAAAAAACTAATTGTATAGGGGCTCAAAGATTTTTACATCACAGTTGGAACATCGTGCCAAATACCGTAGTTTTTGGGGTTGAATTTCTTGAAGAATAGAGCTAATAATGCGATGGACTGTCCAGAGAATTCGTAGCAAACATCTCCAGACCCCTCGCCAGACCCACATCTTAAGAGCATCTCTAACCCATCTGCCTGATTTCCTAACGGTTTACGTCTCAGAGGCGTAAATAAATATTGAGAAAATTAGGGCGTTGGCAAATCTGAGTTTTGTGTGTTTCGTGATATTCCTGTAACGCCAAATTTTGTTCAACTGACAAATTACGATCTTGCCATCGGTATTCTTCAAGGAATCTCATTTTCACAGTATTCTCCACAAGGTTTTTAAGGTATACCATCTGACCATCTCGTTTACTACTTCACCGTCACCTATACTTAACAAATATGAACAGCTAAAAAGATAAAGGCCGCAGATAAATAACAATGGATGCGGGACATAAGCGAAAAAAGAATCATTAAAACAAAAAAGAGAAGCGAAGAAAAACCATGAGGAAAAAATGCAGGGAATTCCTCTAAAACATAGAAACCTCCCTGTCAGTGGGAACATGAACAAAGCAATCCTTCAGGCATCTGAAGAAGTATAGTAAAAACAACAATACGCAAACGAGAAGAAAAATCTCAGCATTAGACCAAAAAATTGGGAGAAGAAGAAGAGCTCGCAAAGAAAGAATGAAAAAAATTATTACAAGAAACGAACCGCTGATTCTTGAACTAGCCACCATCAAAGGATTAATTGTCACAAATAATGGCTAGAGCTAAAAAAAATACTGAAACTGGAATAGACAAAATAAACAAAAAAATTATGCATTATGGACTGGAAAGGCTAAAGAAACAAACCCTAAAAATCATCACCAGGGCATAGATGGAAACGATACTTCTATGCAATGAAACACGATCATACAAATACCAAATGACAAATGACACTCTGCAGGATACAAATACCACGCACAACTTCTGCCCGAACGGTTAGCGAAATACACATTACCAGTCAGCGAATGCAGATAGCATTCAGCTAACTGGACAGCAAGGCGGATGAATGTCAAAGGCTGACCTACGGACAATGATAAGTTTACCACCAGAAAGATCTTGAAAGAAAGATGGAGAGAAGGAAACATAAAGTTGTAATATCTCCAAAATACATTTTATACTATCTGTCTGGAGTCCACAGTACAAACTATACGCAGTGAAGGAGTACCGAACTATCTAATATAGTAATAAAGGATAACCAAAGCACTGTAATTCAATCGTTCGGACAGATGAAAACTAAACAGGCGAATAGAGTAAGGCAAGGATGCACTTTCCCTCTCGACTATTTACCACGCTCCCAGAACAAGTGACACGAATGGAAATAAAGGAAACGTCAAATTTTAATGAAGACATAAAAATATTAAGCACCCTGATCATACCAGCATACGCCGATGATCTCCTAATCATCACAAAAGAAGAGCTAGTCAACTTCCTAGAAAATATGACACACCATCTGGACACATTTGGACTGAAAATAAACTTCAAGAAGAGTCTAACAATGGTGCCAGACTCGTCAACAAACGAGAGCCTGGTAAGTGGAGAAGAATGGAATATAGGCGACGAATAAACTAAACTACCTAAGAATATACTGATGAACCAACTGAAAAAAAAAACTGTAAAAAATTTCACATTTCTTCGAGAAAATAAACCACCACGGAGCCTAATTAAGAGAATGTACACAGTCGCCATATTGCCAATGATGACATAGGGGGATTAAAAACGTTGCAACGATAAAAGCCAACAGAAGAACTCTGAAAAGAGCTGAAAGAGACATCCTCCAATTACCCGCAAAAACAACAGGATTGTCAACATTGATGGGAGGGAAAACGAGAATAGAAACTTAGGCAATGAAGAACGCTACTGGAATTAAAAACGGAGGGAACCGAAAATCCACAAGAAGGCCATCTCTAGAAGCAAAAAAACAAGAAGATCATAAACAATCCAAATCATGACGAAATGTGGCAATTCATCTCAGAAACACCTACACTTCCTATTCTATATTTCTTCATACCATCAGTCATGTAACTCTTGCTGGTGGCAACAAGCATGATTTCAGTCCAATTCAACGTAAAACATAACCAAGATGCGGATGTGGCAGCAATGCCTATCGTACGCTGGTAAATCAAACCAATAAAATGAACCTAAGCAGAGGAAATATACTACCTAGACCAGAGTCCAGTGACCAGATCTATCTGTCTACCACGAGACCTGCTGGCTAGAATATTCGACATATCCTTTGAAACTCGAAAATTGATATGATAAAATGGCTTATACCACAGTCGTTTTATTTCTCCGTAATGGTACAAGTATATACCTTACCTGATGCAAGATTGTTAAGGCTTGTGGATCCAGAAAATATATATTTCCAAATTCGTTCGCTATTACTGGGCAAGATACTGCATATTTATCATGCGACGATTTATTCAATGTAGTCATACATGTAATTGGTGAATCTTTGACAGGTGGCTTCTCGGCGTATTGCGCAATAAAATCTTGAATTCTTGACGGGGAACCAGACACTAATTCTTGTGATCTAAAAGTTTCATTTCCTATTTATGTCAACAAAATTAATCCAATATACTCCAGTCAGTATGTCTGAAGAGGTCGACTGCCAACCGACGTCAGCGAGCTTTTGGGGCTTGATGGAGGGGTCATTGATGAGGGTATTGGTGAATTATCGGCACGTTGCGTAACCGGGGTTTGCCGTCATCTTGAAAAATAGTTAAGAGCAGCATACAGTCCCACGTTTATACATTTTTTTCGTAGGACTGATAGCTTTTTATTTATTGGGAAAGAAAGTTTGAAATGAGGGCGCGGCTCGCGGTTTTTCGCATTTTTCTCGATATGGGTAATTATTACGAGAAAACTGTTCTGCATGAAAATTGTAGAGCAGGAAGAAAACTTCAGCCTCGTTTTCTTAATTTGTATTTTCGAACAATAGTTTGCTATAGTGCACCGCAAAGTCGGCATGTCAGCACATGACTTACAGTATAGAAGAAATGCTTTATATTAATTGAACGGTCACTATGTACAATACAACTGGTATGGAATGTGATTTTTTCATTTTACTCAGGCGATAGCTACTTTTCAGAGTGAACAGTCGAATTTAGGCTGCTGTTTTTTCTACACCATGGAAATCGATCAAGAACTCTTCAAATTGTTTTTGACGGTTACCCTGATGACCCGAGCGTTCTTGAAATAAAATCTTCCTAACGACTACGAAGGACGAGAAAACAACGTTCTAGAGATTACACATTCAATGAAACCATGGTGGTATCGACGACTAAGGAAATGTTTTTAACCAACGAAAAGACAAGGATAAATTTGTAAAAATGCTTCTGAAATACTTGAACCAAAAGAACATAAGAGCCACACAAGATGCCGATAGCGAGATAGTAGTAAACATAGCTATTAAACATGCTTCAAATTACGATTCCAGAGTAATCGTAGGCTTGGACATCGACCTTCTCGTATTACTAACAGGAATGACCCGTGACCAATCGAACGTGTTATTCAAAAAACCCACAGAAGGAAAAACGAGAAACTCTACTTAATATCAAGCCTTCAATACGACGATGTCATAAGCGCCAACATCTTGTTTCTACACGCCTTCACCGAGTGCGATTTCCTCTGTTTTTGGATTTGGTAAATCGAAATTCATCACCACTTTGAAGAACAACGACCATTAGGAAAATCTTTAAAGAAAAATATTTGCCCCAAACTTCTCGCTACCGCAGGAGAAACATTCTTCCTTGCTTTGTACAGAAAAAACGAAGCACAAGAAAAGTTAAATTCGCTACGTTACAAATGTTTTGTAACAGCAACTACAAAATCAAAAGCGAACCTTGCATCACCTCCACCGACATCGAATGCGGCCCAGCAACTCATTTTCAGGACGTATCTTCAAGTGTAAACGTGGCTTGGAAACTTTTACGATGCGGAGAAATGAGGATGGAATTACCAGCTAGCAAATGCAAAGGAAACTGCTGATCAGCTTGTGGTAGCCGCAAAGCTGGAATGAAATGCTCCGTTATATGTCAAAACTGCATCGGTAATATTTTCGACAATGTTAGAGAATTTTCGAAAATCTGTGTGCTAGATGGCATCAGTAACGAATCCGACAAATATAACGAATAAACTTTTATCGATCAATAATGGCAATGGATTAAACCGCGAAGTAATGCGCGAGCGGACCCGCGGTGTTGCTGAGAAGAAGGGAAGGGGTTTTAGTGAGTAAAATCTCACACTACCCTGCCGCACAACATCAGATGGGTGTCTTTTGAAGATTTCTCCTCCTTCACACAAAATAGAGAAAAAAACTGGCATGCCGACTTTGCGAAGCGCTATGGTGCAAACTATTGTTCGAAAATAAAAATTAAAGAAGCCAAGATGTATATATTTTTTCCTGCTCTACAATTTTCATATGGAACAATTTTCTCGAATAACTGATATCCAGAAGAATGCAAAAAACCGCGAGCCTCGCCACCACAAATAGTAGACAACCCCAAAATCTATAGCTAAGGCTATCCGGTAAGTGGTTACACAGTTTAAAAAATGCAAACATAGATCCATATCCACCGACAGCGTCAGTGCGAAAGCTGGGCATGGACCCACTACACGATAGACCAGCATATTCGCCATACAATACGCTTTAGCCGACTCAGCTACCGTGCCGGTAGGCACATTAGCTCAGTACAATTAAAAAAAAAACAAACACAATTTAAAAGAGATTTTGCTCACGATGCTTTGCCCAAAAGCGATCGACAAATCAATTTCTTTCCCGAAATGCCATTGGCCATTCTTTGTATTATTTCAAAACCAAATTTTGTACGCGTATTTATGACCTTTAAAAGCATGTTTTCGCAATTTTTGTTAAAATATAATGCTTTCAAATTAAAGTATTTAAAAAAACACAAAAAACTCTAAGACCTAATAAAAAAACCGCTGCCCAAGGAATCACTACTTCTACATCCAGATTTGCTATCCAGGTCTCTCACAAAAATTTGAATGTGGAAATAATTGTTTATGGAACTTTAATAATATAATATTTGAAATGGTCTACCTCAAAAACCCATAAAACGATATCCCACATCGGTAGTGTAGTGGGGGTAGTGATAGGGGGTGGTAGTGGGGATGGATGAAGTAAAAAAAATATTTTGAGGCCTTTGGTTCTTGTACAAACACTAAATCACATTTTTTTTTCACCTCTTTTATAATGGGGTGGGGGTAGTAATGGGGGTGGCTAATGCTAATTTTTTTTTGATATATTAGCTTCTCCTGTATATACTAAATATCAATTTTATGGACTCTCACCTGCTTGATTTACCTATTTACCCCCATTTGCCCCAACTTTCCCCCCAACTCTTCAACGGAATAAGATGAAAATATAATCTAGTTCCAGATCTCGTAAAGATACATCCGTGTACCAAATTTCAAGTTAATATCTTAGACGGTTCCAGAGTAATCGTGAGTGCAAAAAAGTTACAGACAAACAGACATTTTTTTGCTCAAACTTAAAATCTCGATGTTTTATGACATTCTAAGCCTATTTGAACAATAAAATTTAAAAAAAAATGTTACTATACTTCCACTGAATGTGGAAGTAATAATCGAACTATACAGTGTGTCTCAAATTCGATCCCCACCATTGGGATACCGGAAACTGTAAGAGATAGAGAGTCGGTTAAATTAACAAAGTTGTGGCAATTTTAATGCTGATTTTAAATCCGCCGAGAAATCAAGGCTAACTGCGATCGTCTTCGAGTTATTTTCAAAAAACTCAAATTTTGTATTTTAGTTTTTGTCAAATATCTCAAAAGCGGGAAATCATACGAAGATAAAACTTTAACCTTCTAAAGGCATTTTCTTTATGAACGTCTTAGTAGTGCCATTAGTTTTTACTTCCACATCCAGTGGGAGTATAGTAACGACAAAAAAAATTTAAAAAAATTTTTATTGTTCAAATAGGCTTGGAATGTCATGAAACGTCGAGATTTTAAGCTTGAGAGAAAAAAAAATTCTGTCTGTCGGTATGTCTGTAACTTTTTTTGTGCGTACGTTTACTCTGGAACCGTTTAAGATATTGACTTGACATTTGATACACACATGTACTTTAACGAGATCTAGAAGTAGATTATATTTTCATCTTGTTCCGTCGAAGGGTTGGGGGGTAAATTGGGGTAAATTTGGGGTAAATACGTAAATCAAGAAGGTAAGTGTCCATAAAATTGGTATTTAGTATATACAAGAGAAGCTAAGGTCTCAAAAATATTTTTGGCATTAGCCACCGCCATTACCACCCCCACTCAATTATTAAATGGAATGAAAAAAAATGTGATTTAGTGTATGTACAAGAACCAGAAACCTCAAAATATTTTTACTTCATCCACCTCCACTACCACCCCTCTCACCACCCCCACCCCACTACAGATGTGGGGTATCGTTTTATGGGTTTTTGGGGAAGAGGATTTCAAATATTATATTATTAAATTTCCATAAACAATTATTTCCACATACAAAATTTTTTCATTGTGAGTGACTTGGATAGAAAATCTGGATGTGGAAGTAGTGATTCCTTGGGCAGCGGTTTTTTCTAAAGCGTTTTGTTTTTGAAATACGACCTACAACTTTCAATTTTCTTATGGGCGCCATATTGGATTTTTACTGATTTGAAATCTACATAAAATTCTCGTTCTCCTGATGTATAACACTAATGGTTTACAAATAATTACCACACATGGACCTGTAAGATGGCCTCCGAGATCGCCCGATTTTTCGCCGATTTTTATCTCTGGGGCTATGCCAAGAACCAAATTTATGAAAAACCTGTTGTCGATATTGATGATCTGAGGGAGCGAGTTATTGAAACATTTCAAAACATTAACAGAGGGCATCTGAGAAAAGCTACAAATCACGTGCGTTTGCGACTAATGAAATGTATTGATAACAATGGGGGCCTTGTTCAGCAATTTGTACTATAAATTGTTATTATTATGATGTATTATTATTCGTAAATAAACTTAATATGAAATCAAAGATCGTCGTTTGCTGCCCCACCTAACAACATAAACCATTAGTGTTATACAACGTGATCTACCAAGAAATGCGGAAAATAAAATGGTGTGCCAGTCTTCAATGTGGGAAAGCCCCTGCAAAATTTTAGAGGATTCTGAGATAATTTAGTATATTAAATTATTAGTCAATTTGCGAAGATACACTACTGATGTTGTGTAAGTCCTGACCTAATTCTGAAGAGGTCGACGAACTTACTGGTGAAAGAACGTATTCGAGTTTTTTACATTTCCTTAATTGGCATAAAAAGTGAAGCCGGCCGACGAGATCAAAAAAAGAGGTGTACACACGATCCAGCAGCAGGTAGTCAACATTGTTGGTACGCTTTGAAGGTAATTGGAATTCCAGCGGACCAATTCACTTTTACGAATGAGTTCAAAGCATGCCGACAAGGCTGGCTCCGTGCCGCTGGACCGTGTGTAGACCCCTAGAGAGCCGCGTTTTTTGCTTCCGGTCGAACAATAGTTACACGGCCGTGTCATTGACCGGTTTAACTAAATATCTCGTATATCTGCTTGTCATTTCAGCATGAGATTAATGTGTTCGGTTGATTTCGATTTATTTCTGTATTTTTGTAGTGTGATTTGTTAAAACCAAAAAGTCACTTCTATCTTATTATCCAGCTTTGCTGTCAGTAGTGTCAATCCCAAGTCTGATAAAGTGATATGGTTGTACCGCGTTACGTTAGATTAGTTGAAGTCATTGGCGGCGCATTCCTACAAAAAAATAAGGTAATTTTTTTGGTAATTTTTTTAAAAATTTTCATTTTTTTTACTCCTTTCGGTGGGGACAACCTACTGTTAAATTTTCCGCCGGTCCTGGTAGATCACGTTGTATATCAGGAGAACGAAAATTTTATGTAGATTTCAAATCTGTAAAAATCCAATATGGCGCCCATAAAAAAATTGAAAGTTGTTGGTCTCTGCTCAAAAACTAAACGCTTTAGAAAAAAACTAATGGCACTACTAAAAAGTTCATAGAAAAGTGCCTTTAAGGGGTTAAATTTTTATTTTTGTACGATTGCTCGTTTTTGAGATATTTGACAAAAACTAAAATACAAAATTTCAGTTTTTTGAAAATAACTCGAAGACATCGCAGTTAGCCTTGATTTCTCGACGGATTTAAAATCAGCATTAAAATTGTCACAAGTTTGCTAATTTAAAAGACTATCTATCTCTTACAGTTCCCGATATCCTAATGGTGGGGAACGAATTTGGGACACACTGTATAGATGAGAGTACCTACACGTCCACTGAAAATTCATTAGAGATTGAGTTCAGTGTGAGAGCCCTGAGGCCTACAAATATGTACAAATCTGTACTATATGTAATATGTAAATGTCAGTCTCCTCTTAATTACTTCCACGTCCAGTGGAAGTATAGTAACGACAAAAAATTTTTTAAAAATTTAAAATGTCATGAAACGTCGAGATTTTAAGTTTGAGCGAAAAAAATTTCTGTCTGTCGGTCTGTCTGTCGGTCTGTCTGTCTGTCGGTCTGTCGGTCTGTCGGTCTGTCTGTCTGTAACTTTTTTTTATGCGCACGTTTACTCTGGAACCGTTTAAGATATTGACTTGAAATTTGGTACACATATGTACTTTAACGAGTTCTAGAATTAGATTATATTTTCATCTTGTTCCGTCCAAGGGTTGGGGGGTAAATTGGGGTAAATTTGGGGTAAATGGGTAAATTAAGCAGGTAAGAGTCCATGAAATTGGTATATAGAGAAGCTAAGGTCTCAAAAAAATTTTTGGCATTAGCCACCCCCATTACCACCCCCACCTCCTTATTAAAGGGGATGAAAAAAAAATGTGATTTAGCGTATGTACAGGAACCAGAAACCTCAAATTTTACTTCATCCACCCCCCACTACCACCCCCCTAGCACCACCCCCACCCCACTACCGATGTGGGGTATCGTTTTATGGGTTTTTGGGGTAAAGGATTTCAAATATTATATTATTGAAGTTCCATAAACAATTATTTTCACATACAAAGTTTTTTCGTTGTGAGTGACTTGGATAGAGAATCTGGATGTGGAAGTAGTGATTCCTTGGGCAGCGGTTTTTTTCAATTAACACGTTGAGAACGACATCTAAATCAATTTTTATCTTAGAATTAGTATCTTTGTTGACATTTTCGAGGGGGGGGGGGGCTCGGACTTTCTTGAGATGCTTTTCGGAAACTTGATGTCGGATCAAATTGGGCCAATGAGAGATTTTGACCAGAAAGTCAAAATTTACGACACTCTAAAAATTCAGCCAATTTGACCTAATTTCAATTTCCATAAAAAAAACTGCGGGGTCTTTTGTGATGATACACACGCACGATTTGACCTGATTTACAAAGTATCAACACAAAATTTGTTGTTTTTCATACATATACGCACACATTAAATTATTATAATACAAATGTTATGTCAAATTATCAAAAAAATCAAAATAAATAAAACTTCCGGCCAACGCAGCAACGCCTAATGAAAAGATATTAGCTACTCTCTCTGATGGCTAAACATGTATATTTTTTAAATTGATCTATTTCCAGATTCTTTCTGCCATGAAAATTTCCGGTAAACTTATGACTCCACTATAAGGCAACAGTTATCCTTTTGCGTAATGATGCGAAGGGACGACCAAGAATGAACACCAAATAGATTATTCTTCTAAAAGGTACATTATAAATAACGTAGTTTAATAACGTGGTCGCCATGGGTCATTTGTTATTTCCAATATTATAATTTTGAAGTAATTCAATGCAATTTTGAATATTTCCTTCTTTGAAGAAAAGGAGGGGGGGGGGGGTGCTTAGTAAAAGTTTCTGTTGTCCATGATAATTTGGAAACCTTACAATTTAAAGAATAGTGTTATTATTGAGGATATCGAGTCGGAATGTAAAGTTATTTAAGCGATAACCCGTAATATATATCTGGAAATAAATAATTAACTTATAAAGTGCGTAGCAAGTTGACATTTAGCTTCTGTTAAATGGTCATTTTCCACAGTCAAATGCTTTTATAAAACAAACAAACCAAAAAAAAAGACTAGAGACAACAAAGGAGAGCTACATATTCTTAAGAAATTAAATTTTATATCATTAAGCACAACAGATGTTAGGTTTTAATGAATCTTTATGCAGTAACGAAATGTCTTTCCCTTGCCACTGTATCAAACGAGTTGTTTGTTGCAACTTTTACGCTTCGCTCATTTATTATTTTGATAGTTTGATAGAAGTTTTTTGCTTTACTATTTATAGTACAGTGCTAGAGATAAAAAGGATACAAAAATTAGAATGCCATATTAAATGATAATTTTTTAAGAGTGATTTTTGTAGTAACAGGTATCTTCTCCGATTTCTATATAGTCCGGACACTTGCTCTTACTCCCCACGGATAGAAACCACCTTTAAATTGAAAAACTTAATATTTGAAAAAGCATTGCTGATTTTTTGAAACGTAATATACCAGGTGTAAATGGAATCATTAGACAAGCCATACTGCCCTGCTAAGACAAGAAGTCGTAACTGCAAAAAATTAATTCTTGAGATTTTAATTGCATTTGCACCGTATTAGTGATCCTCACCACTATACAAAATGTAGAAGTCATATCTAAAGCAAAACTAGTGAATATACATAACGAATATGTGTCGTATCTACCAGTGGCGGCTGGTGAAATTTCAATATTTTTTTTCTCGTCTGTGGCGCATGGGACCCATACGAAACTTGGGAAATAACATCTAGAGAAGCACTTCTCTAATGACCCCTAAAAAATTTTGCAAAAGCAGTTTGCGAAAAAATTTTTGAAAATTCGCTAGCCTCCCCTGGGTCTAGGGACCCCTGTTTACTTTTATTTTTTTTTGTCATATGCATTTGACTTTTCATAAAAATGCATCGACAGATTTTGGAGTTTGTGAAAATATTTTCATTACTAACTGAGATACAACGAATTGAAATATTGTAATTTGTTAAATTGTAAATTACAAAATTTCAGTTCATTGTATTTCAGTTAGTAATGAAAATATTTTCACAAACTCTAAAATCTGTCGATACATTTTTATGAAAAGTCAAATGCATATGACAAAAAAAACTAAAAGTAAACAGGGGTCCCTAGACCCAGGGGAGGCTAGCAAATTTTCAAAAATTTTTTCGCAAACTGCTTTTTCAAAATTTTTTAGGGGTCATTAGAGAAGTGCTTCTCTAGATGTTATTTCCCAAATTTCGTATGGGTCCCATGCGCCACAGACGAGAAAAAAAATATTGAAATTTCACCAGCCGCCGCTGGTATCTACAAAATAGACCTATTCACTAAGCTCAAAAATCATATCCCAGACAGCACAGGATATCCATACGGCATCCATTTCTTGTCCATATCATGTCCGCATGTCCAAGGACATAGTATGGATATCCTGTGGACGTCTGTTTTATGTCCGTACATGGATATCCATACATTATCCATGGGGGAATATCCACTAGATGTCCATTTATTATCCATTTACTAATATTCCTATTCATCGTCCATTAAGGGATATATATTGGATGCCCGTTTCTGATCCTTTTACTACTATCTGTATATTGTCCATGGAGAGACATCCAGTGGATATCCATTCTTAACCATCAACGAATATCCATGCATTGTCCATTAAGGGATATACATTGGATGCTCGTTTCTGATCCATCTACAAATATCTGTACATTGTCCATCGAAATATATCCACTGGATATCCGTTTTTATCCATCAACGAATATCCGTACATTGTCCATTAAGGGATATACATTGGATGCTCGTTTGTGATCCATCAACAAATATCCGTACTTTGTCCATCGAGAGATATCCACTGGATATCCGTTTTTATCCATCAACATATATCCGTAAATTGTCGATTCCAGACAGCACATAACACCCACTGGATGTCCATATTAAGTCCATATGAAGTCCTGAAAGTCCGTGTACCACAAACGGATATCCACTGGATGTCCGCTTGTGGATTAACTTTGATATTTTTCTTTGGACATCTACTGGACATACAGTGGATATCCACCAAAAAGCCATACCTACTTAAACAAGTTATATAGCAACTTGGACCTTATATTTGAAGAAACATTATGTTTTATTAATTTTTTTAAGATATAGTCAAATTTCAATTTTATTAATTTGTTTCATTGTCTATCTGGATTGCAAGAATTGGTATGAATTTAAGTATTACCACATGCTAACTATGCTATATGCTATCTATTGCTAACTATTCTTCACGGGCCAAAATGGCCGAACTGTTTACCGTTGATTGGAATATTTCAATCAAAGCCATTAGCTTCTTACCATATTTATGTATTTGTATAACTCACGTATGTTTAAAAACCGCGCGCTTTGTAATCGGAAATTATAATTTGATTGGCTCAAGTTGGTCAACTGAACCAATGAACAGCGATCAGCGACTTCTCTCCCGTTAGTCACGTTTACAAATGGCTTCCAGTCATCGACCTATTGTATGTCAATGCTTCCAGTTCTAAGTGTTTGTTTAGCTCTGTTCTACATAATATAGGAATATCTGGTGGCTTAAACGACAATAATAATAGTGATGTACAAGGAACACGTACAGGGTTTTTATCTCTACATTAAAAGTGCAAACTGCTGATGGTGAAATACCAAGATTCCATCTGCAGACAGAAAATTTGGCTTCAACAAATAGAAGCAGCTCTGATTTCAATTTATCTAGTTTAAAACCTGAATCTACTGGTGGTAAGTTGAATTTATCTCCATTTATCTATGAAAATGTGTTTATATTTACCTATGTAACCTTCCAACCTGTTTATATAAAATTGTATTTCACATATATCGCCGGCTTAAAATGTTTACCAGCTAACCCCACTTTTTAAGCAAAATCACATTTAAGCACCGTTGGAAAGGTTACTGTTACTCCACCCAGCACCCCTTTTCGCTCCCCGGTCCCGTAACTTTCTCATTTTTTTTCGCTTAATTGAATAAATTTTTTTTTCGTAAATGTACTCTAAGTATCATATTTATATCATTTATTACTTTTTAGAAAATTTGAAAAATCCAATATACATAAACTTTATCAGACTCTTTAACAGCAAATACATACAGTTAACTAATAATGCGAATTGGCTCGCTTTCTTCCAAAAAGTAATTAGTTGCCAGTTTAATTTGTTTACTCTATTTCTTTTTATTGTTTTTAAATTTTTTTAGATTAAGGACTTAATACAACCGGGCGGAAGAACAACATACGATTCGATACCACTGAACTCTACTATATAAATGGAAGGTCAATATCCATACCAATTTTTACGCCAAATTGAACCTCGCGCAAATATGGCGACCTATAAGAGGAGCGCAATCGCACTGCAAAATACGTCAGAGCCGGCCTTATTGTTACTGCAACTGTTTAAAACCCGGGACTTTGCCCCGATTCTTACAACACAGTACCATACAAGATTGCACCATATTGTCTCAATTAACTTTGTTTATAACAGTCACAAAATATTACACAAAATAATCAATTTATAACAACTTTACACAAACGACAGAATAAACAAAGGATAAAATGGTGACACCGACTCTGGAAATTGCATCTAATCCAAGACTTACGCTACAGAATCTATGGAAAAGAAATAAAACACAGAATTGCGTCAGCCGGCATCAGCGCGTAACTCCCGTAGACAGCCGTTTGGTTCAAGCACAGACATTAATTTCTCTACTGCGTCGACGTATGGCTTATAGTTTTTGAATTCGTTACCACTTAATCTGTGCCGTAATTGCCGCATTTTGTTCACGCGCATATAGCTATACTGGCCTTCCATTTATATAGTAGAGTTCAGTGTTCGATACATCGATGCTTGCAGCAAACAATAATTCAAATTCAATTTTATTATGCAAGTATTAGGAGTCATCTTTCATGAATTGTTTCTTTCAGTTATGAGTATGAACTATATGAACCCCTGAAAAATCACTGTCAATTAGATGAACCCTCCCCACCCCTCAAAAAATGTCTTAAATAGAAATTAAGCAGAATAAAAATCTCCAAAAAAGTTCGTATGACACACTTAATGTTTGTTGCAGAAAATAAATAGATTTTAGAAATCGTACTTGTTTATATAATTTTGAAACTGCCATCCCCGCACGTTTCGGCACTTCGGCAGGTAATGAGTTGCCCTACCATGATTGAATCTGGTGATACATTTGGCATGAGTGCTCTTGAATTGCTATGATTTTTTTAGGGATTTAGAGGAGTGATACTGTCAAGGTTTTCGACTGAAGAAATTGTTGTTTATGCCAAAAATGTGAAGACATTTTGGTACATCCAAAAAATAATAAAGAGAAATACTTTGGCTACAAATATTTTGGAACTTGAATCATTAGATGAATTGCCAAGTCAATTTTTAGATGCTTTTAATTAAGATAATGGTATTGAGTCAACACTTATTAGCCACAATGCAAACTGGCATAAATCTTGTAATAAAAAATTTGATAGTCGTGAAATGAACCAACGAATAGAGATAGAAGATCACTTTAATTCCCGATGTAGAAGAATCAGAACCAACTATTCTCTCTGCTGGTTCCTCTAATAACTAATTGACAAGATCACAAGTTGAACTACCTAATACTGTTTACCCTATACGTTTTATATGTAGAAAAGGGAAGCAATGGAAGAGTCCATTACATATGGTACTGACGTTGGAAAAGGATAAAGAAGTTCGATCTAGTAGTATTAGCCTACAATTTTTGGCTACTATATAGAACCCACAGTATCTCCGAAAACAAAGTACCGTAAAAAAAATGTATGGATATTTTAGTTGCTAATGAATATGAAAACGGAATTTTGAAGCTTCTACACTTTACTTCAAAAAGCCATCTGCACTAAAATGTATCGATCCTACGATTATACTGCATATGCCTGAAATACCAAATATCTCTTGGTTGAATAAAAAAGAATGGCTAGAGTACATTCGAAAACATCACGATGATATTTCACAGAGTGAGTTACTGGATCTATCATGGGCCGCCTAGCATGCAAGTGTGCACATATGCTCAATTTATCCAGCATTTAATTGCTTATTGCCTCTTTTCACTGAGCTTTCAACTAATTTCTCAAAGTTGCGCCATGGTTTGGATACCGTAAGGTCAATAACTAATTATTTCAACCCTGGTCGACTACCAACTGTGTACATTGGCGAAGCTGCTACAATGGAATTTTCCGAAATGTTACGGAGAGAAGATTTTCGTAATGATATTTTCTCCTTTTCATACTCAGCAAATAGTTTTAGGAAGCATTTTTACTTCCTAAAAGAGTAGTCGAAAACCATAACCCAACATGTTGATGTGCGAAATATTTGAATATTTTATATTTTCAGCCGTAAAGTACTAAACTAATTCGAAAAATCTCCTGTTCACATATTTCTTTCATCGTTTTGATTCAACTCAATTAGATTATGAAAAAAATAACTAAATTTAACCCATGTGGCAATCTTTCTCAATTAAAATTTCTACTAACATACTATTAATTAATAGGAAGGAAACAACTTTCTCACCTGCTACTTAACAGATCGAAAGGCAGAGCCTTAAGTCCTTCTACGGCTTTACTGATATCTGTCGTTTCTCCATCACTAATATTTTTCCAAAATTCAGCTTCTAGTGGCAAAACTGGCGTTGGTGGTATACGAAATTTACAAAATGGCTTGTTATTTTTGTATATGTACAAATCCGATCCACATGCTACGGCCACCGCTAAAATAATTCATATAATATGATAGACCGAGAGCTAGCGACAGTTTTCGTTGACTCATTTTATTAACTTTGCAAAGCTATTTTTCGTAGTGTATTCGTCTTGTTAATTGGTGAATGATGAGTCTGCCATGTAGTGAGACAATGCTCGACAGGAGCGTCTCAATTATGTAAAAAAATAAAAATAATGTCACTGGGAGACGCATTATATACCATAAACTCTGAACAAGAAGTTTCAGCATTAATGATTTAAGTCAAACTACTTCGATTTTTGATGTACTTTTTCAAGTGGCAGACGCATTTTGATCCACAAGGATGACGGCATGCAGGGTTTTTCCGAGCATTTCATGACGTCCATAATTCATAAAGAAAATGTGATCGTTAATGATTTCAAACTTCACTATTTTTTTTACATAATTGAAACACTCCTGTCGAACCTTGCCCCGCGCGTACCCTGGCACACAATCATTTTCACGATTTACGGTACAGAAATAGCAGCATAATGTTAAAAAGAATGTTAATAAAATGGGCCTAAAATTTTTGTCGCTATCTGCCGGGCTATAAATCTTAGGACATGTGAAATTGCTTCATTTAGCAGTATTTACTTATAACACAGGCACACAAAATAAAGAAAGCGGTTTCTTCCTCTGACTAGACCAAGGTATCTTTATGTACCTTGACTTGCTGAATTCGAATCTGGAGTGAGAATTGCTCCATCACCCACCATTTTTTTGTAAGACGCGAAAATAACCTAAAGAAAATTAATAATTTAGGTTATTTTCGGGGTTTACAAAAAATTGGTGGGTGATGGAGCTAAACGGACACCTGATTCGTATTCCGCACTTCGAAATGCATAAGGATCGCCCAATAGAGCGATCAACCATTTTTTTTTGGTGTGTGTGTGTGTGTATGTGTGTGCCTGTGTAATATATGAATATCACCGGATCCTCCGCCATTTTCTAGAAATCCGCGCATTCAAATATATTGCACACACAACCAAAAAAACGTGAAAAGTGGTCTGTTTCCGGGACTCCTTTGGCCAACCCTTATGTATTTCAACGTGCTGAATACGAATCAGGTAACTCCAACATCCTTCAATTTTCAGTAAACCCCGGAAATAACCTAAATTATGAGTCTTTTTTAGGTTATTCTCGCGACTTACAAAAAACAGTAGGTGATAGAGCAATTCTGACTCCGGATTCAAATTTAGCGCGTCAAAGTACATAAAGAAAAGTTGGTCTAGTCAGAAAAAGAAACCACTTTTTTATTTTGTGTCTGTGTAATTTTTGAACACAAATCTAGTTAACCTTTAATAAATGACGTTTTTACAAACATCATTTTCAAAACAATATTTGATGACATTTGTTGACATAAATAGCACGAGAGCCACCTACAAAAATGGAACACATAAGCTGGAGAGTCAAAAATTGCTTATCAAGTCATTGTCTGAACGTGTGTAGTGAGTCATAGCAATCCGGGTTGCAGCGGCGCGCGGCGCAGGGGCAGCCATTTTTCTGATATGGCTCAAATAATTTTTGAATGTGACGCTTTCCATGGCGTAAAATCAAAAAAAGTTTCAGACAAAAGTTTTTCAGTTTTGTGGGCTCTACATAATGGCACTATGTGGTTTTACTTTTAATGGGGTTTAATGGGGTTTTTATGGGGTAACATGTTTTTTATATAATCAACCTCTTTGTTATAGTGGATTTCGATTCTACGCCAAGAAATATTAATCTTTTGCTCTTTACAATTTTTTACTCCGAGATCAATTTGCGTCAGAAATTTTCCAACTTTCAATAATTTTTTACGGCGAAAGTATGCGCTCTAGAGAAAGTTGTAAAAGAAAAAAAGTTGGTTCTCTTTTTATGTAGAGATGACAGATTTTTCTCACAAAGAAAATGTTTTTCCAATTTTGGCAAAAAAAACTTTTTCACTTTTAATCATGACAAATATGACAGATTGTTGTTTATGTATTTTCATAGTCACTTGAGACATTAAATTATATTTATTTTATTTTTACTTACTTCGTCCCTGAGGAAATAAAACTTAAGGAATCCGCTATTATTTTGTTAAATGAGGATAAATGTGTTTCTAATTATTCTTTAGATTTCTGTACCAGCTGGTTGCCGATCGCCTTCAGAAACGAAGGAAGTAAAAATAAAATAAATATAATTTAATATTTCACGTGACTATGGAAATATATAAACAACAAACTGTCATGTTTGACATGATTGAAAGTGAAAGTTTTGATAACCTAAGAAGAAATATTTTCCGAAACGTTAACTGCCTTAGATTTAATTTTTGCCATCATCATTTAACATTTTTGTTTCAGTTTATATATTTTTAGGTGTGAGACATTTTGTAACAGAAGTATTAAAACCAGCCTCTGTCTAATCATTTTGTCGCAGCGGTTTATTTCATTAAAATTTTTAAATATTTTTACAGTGGCAAAATACTCAACAAACATAGGAAAACTTATTATTATTATATAAAATCATTTTTAAATCACTGGAACATATATTTCTCGCATTTTATACGTTCTGATGTTTATTGGACTATTATATTATTATAGTTAATGAACGATGTATTCTATAGCAAAGATTGAAACTTGCGATAAAATTTAGGTAAATGATATTACCAAAATAAAAGTAAAAGAAATGTGTTATGATAAACATATTTCATACAAATAACACAGCCACACACACAAAAAAAGTTCTGTGCAGCGGACCAAATTATATGGATTTGGTGTATTTTTCGACGCTGAATCCGAATCCGTAGTCCAAAAAAGGATCCGTCGTGTCAGTTTTGCTTTTTAGTCAAAATGGTGTAAAATCATAGAAATAATGTAATAACTCTTAATGAAGTGTCAAAATGGTAGTCGAGAGTAGAGAATATAAATTCGAATCACAGTAAAATATTTTTCTAAATTAAACTGAAATCCGTCCTTACGGGAGGTGAAAACTGCCACTAAAACACAAAAGACGCAGGTGAGTATACATATCATGAACAAAGGCCAAATTTTCTTATCCCTTAATGCAAAATATTTGACTCTGGTGCGACAACCAGCCATTACTCTCAAAGGGTAGAGACTCATCCCTATGGAAGGTTAAAGCTACCTCCACCTCTCATTTTCAAAACGGGAAAAAAATTGAGACTTTTATAGTTTTAGGCAGGGTGAACAAATATGGAGCAAATTCGTTCCAACCACCAATACATGACTAGAGACTACACTTGAAGGTTATGCTCAAATGTTACATATGGGTGCTATTAAAATTCGGAAAGGGTCAAATACTCGTAGCTCATTGTGCCAAATATATAAATCTGGTACGACCACCACCCAATCTTTTTAAGGTTGAAAAATCATCTTATTGAGGGCGGGGATATCCCCCACATACAGACGGAAATTTAGTTAATTTAGTATATAGCTTACATACAGGGGGAGCCATGCCCCCCAGCCGTCCTCTATGAAGCAAAAATAAAGACGCATAATCTCTATCAGTACAAAGCAGTAATCAAAGTAGTAGTATAGCAGTATTGTCTAGTAGAGGAATCTATACACATCCATTTACAACAATTTTCTGGAAAGTTTTCCTCATCCTCTGGACAGGCCGGTTCTATTGCCCCCCCCCCCCCCCCCACCCCCTCAGATGAATTTTCTGGCTGCGCCACTGCTTACATAGATAGAAAAAAATGGTCACTGAAGAGATATATCCTATATCTATGATTTCAAAAAAGGAAAAGAAAACCACGGAAAAGATATTTTGAAGATAAAAGAAACAATTCATAAGAAAAGAAACTATTTGGATTGATGGTCGAAAGTATGAGATAAATAGGAAAAAGAATGGTTTTAGACAGATTAAAAGATAGATAACTTGATAAATGTTAAGATTAATAGTTGAATAAGCACGTAAGGTATAATAAATACAACCCAACTGGTTAATGCTTAATGTATGAATTTACTCCATATTTGTCTACCCTGCCTAAAACTACAAATGGCTAAATTTTTGTTCCAGAATATTAGAAGTAATGAAATCCGTCCGTCTGTGGGGGCAGTTTTAACCCCCCCCCTCGGTAGGGGTATTTTTCAACCTTATTAAGATTGGGTGGTTATCGTACCCGATTTGTATATTTGGCACGATGAGCTACAAGTATTTGACTCTTTCCGAATTTCAATAGCACCTGTATGCATCATTTGAGCTTTGGGGTAGCTCTTACCAAGTGTAGACTGTAGTCATGTGTCGGTGGTTGGAACGAATTCACTCCGTATTTGTTCACCCTGCCTAAAACTACTAAAGCCTCATTTTTTTCTCGTTTTGAAAACTATGAAGCTTGAGAGATGGGAGGTGCGGGTAGTTTTAGCCTTCCATAAGGTTGAATCTCTACCCTTTGAGTGTAATGGCTGGTTGTCGCAGTCAAATATTTTGCACAAAATTTGGCCTTTGTACTTTGTACACACTCACCTGCGTCTTTTGAGTTTTAGCAGTAGTTTTCACCCCCTATAAGGGCGGATTTCGGTTTAATTTACAGAAATAGCTTACTGTGGTTCGAATTTATATTCTCTACTCTCGACTACAAAACATCTACCATTTTTCACACTTCATTAAGAGTTATTACATTATTCCTATGATTTTACACTATTTTAAAGGATATTTTTGACTAAAAAACGAAACTGACACAATAGATCCTTTTTTGGACTACAGATACAAATCCATATAATTTGGTCCGCTGCACAGAATTTTTTTTTTTTGTGTGTGCCTGTGTAATTAATACATACCGCGAATATAAAGTCTTTGCTAATTGTTGATTTAAGGGATATGACGTATCTATATTGACAGTTTATTTAAAATGTCTTTTAAATCCAGATTTTCTAGCTTTATAGTCACAGAAGACAGGAACTATACAGAAGCGAAAGGTGCCGCGGCACCTTTGATATCGGGTGTCTGATTTATGTGACCTCGAAGTGACAGTAACATGCCTTACTACACTCAGAGAAATGATGTACACAAAAGATATGTCAATATTTGGGTCCAATACACTGTACACTGGGAAAACTGTCTTGTTTTATATTAAGTAGCTATGGTACATGAATAGGAATACGTATATACGGTATTAATGAAGTTGGTGGCCCAAGTCATAGTGTATTGCAGAATGTTCAAAAAAAGAAGTACACTTTTATATTTATCCTTATTTCAATCATAATAATGCGCTTTTAAGCCAATGCATTTTTTTTTCATACTGCTACCAGGATATGAAAATGCTATCATGGAAAGTAGTACAATGTATAGATAGATATACAATGAAAGAGACATATATTATGTATATCACTATATTGGCTATATTGTTGAATAGAATATTACAAATCAAATAGTACAGTGAAAAAAATGTTTACGTAAAATAACAATATACGTGAATAGGGCATGTGCACAGCTAACCTCAAAAATATATATTTCTTAAAATTTATGAGTATTTCGTAGCTGTTGTTAAAATTTCAGCTTGGTTTCCATCTCCGATTAAAGAACTTATATCTAGATACATAATGGCATTGATTTATTTGTCGCTGAAAGACTCACAATCTAAGGCACTTCTTCCCATAAGTTGCTGATTGGCCCATCGGCGTATTCGCGGCCGCTCGTGCACGATCGGCTTCAGTTCGATTATCATAATTTCAGTTGACAGTTCGGCCATTAATGTCAATAAATGTTTTTCGTGTTCTCCGACCAAAAACTGGTGAAAAAGTAATTTTATTTTAAGTTGTGATTTGCTTAATACCTAAATAATATTCTCTATTCATATTTACACAGTTTAGTGACAATATATTTTGTGCAAATAAATAGTGTAGTGCTGTGCCGCTTGCAGAAAGCAGTTTAGAAAAGAAGAAAATCGATCGTTCCATAGTCGTAACATGATGAAGTTCAGTTTACAGTTATAAAGTAAATAGCAATTAAATTTTAATATCCTTTCAATACATATTTTTCTTACTGTTTTATCTTACTGTAATATCGTATGCCTACATCACGTTATATAAAGAGCCGGTAATGCAGGAATTGCAATAATTCATTTTAATGAAAATATTTACCATTCTACACATTTTCTACACACACAACGCCACTGTTGCCTATGGGATGTGATGTTCATCTATCCATTTTAATGGACATATAATGTGACTATGTTAGGAGCAAACAAGGTATATAGTGAAAAGATAGCCTGTTATGTATCTAGATATAAGTTCTTTAATCGGAGGTTTCCATACTTTCAACTAAAATCTAATTCAGTGTAATGTTTTTGAAGTTCTAAATGCTTTCTCCTAATAAAATAGGACTCTTTTTGTAGGTTGGAAAACTAACCTGTAATTAGCAGTCTATTTTTATTAACCAACATTATTGAAAAATTATTAGCCTGAATTTTTAAATATTTGCTTGGAGCCAGTATTGCTCCAAGCTGAAATAAGTATACAAACATTAAAAATGAGAATAAACCTGAAAAACTTAAAATTATGTTAGTTATATGATGCACATTATTGCACATGCCCAATTATTAATTTTTTTTAATTCATACAATGAAAAGTTCTTTAGTACGGTACGAGTTGAGAGTCTTTACTTAATTACCTTATTCATGGTCACAATACAATTCTGTTCATTAGAAACTGATGAACATATTCTGTAACTTATTGCATTTCTGATAAGAAAATATTTCCTTTCATATTACTTCTTTTCAACTGCTAATTGTTTAGTATATCTAACATTACTTTCTAGTTGTTTCAGTAATATAAATTTGTACATACCTTTCAGGATCTTTGGGAAATAGAAATAAGCTTATTTGTTTCACCTTCGAAGGGCATGGATGATAAGCACAACCCCTATACCATTTAGAACCCATTATAAACAAAAATCAAATAAACAAATAAACTTAAAATAAAAAATTGTCGAAAATTGGAAAAAAAAGGCACGAAAATAACCAACCTCCGTGTAAGAGTTTCAAAGACTGTCAATCGCACAACGTCAAGAATTATCATATGGCTTTTGACAAATATATGCCTTATCGTCATGGCGACTATGAGCAAATTTGGTCCCGTCAGAAAGGCTTGCTTGCGCTTCTGTATAGTTCCTGACTTCTGTGCTTTAGTGAAAATTTAGTAGATTATAAATATAATTAAAATGCGAAATCATAACGTGATACATCATAAACGTATAATTATTATACTAACACCATTTTTAAACCACTAGAATGTATATTTCACGTATTTTATACGAGTCAGTGTTTACTGGGATTATTACCAGTATTATTGAATTTTTGGCGGATGCGCCAGTCATTTAAATTAAAACAGACATTCAGAGAGCTGCATATGGTCAATAAAGAGCCCATTATTCTTACGATAGGACATTAAAAAATAAATAAAATCATTATAACTATGCTGTTTTTGAAGAAAAAAAGAGCCAATCAGCCGATTCTATCATTTAAATTCGATTTCAGCGAAAAATACAGGGGAAACAAGTGTTTGCATGTCTGGGACTGAAATTTTTTATATTTTATTTGTCGGTGTAATAAATCACACATTTTTCTACTCTCCGTAGGCGTTTAGCGTTTAATAATTAATTGTTTACATAATTATAGCACACTTTACCTGGAATCCGGGGTTCTAACTGGTTTGGATAAAACGTTATTAGAGAATTGGGAACATCTGGCAAGATGATATCTGCTGTTAACGATCCTTTATAAACTTTGAGCCTGCTGCGACTATCCTTTTGCAGGTTTAAGTCTGTTATTATTAAACGATAGTCCCCATCGCCAGCTACATCTACTAACTCCGCATTTCTGGGGAGCGTAGTAACACCTGCAGTTCTATCAGAATGAGCTTCTAACCATCTTGAAATATTTAACTCCCTAAAAACATTTTTCGATTTATCATGATTAAAATTAGATAGTTCCTTGTTTTCTTGAACTTTTTATGTAAACAATTTTTGCTATGTAATATAGAGCTGAAAGTTTTGAATAAATAAAGTTTATGATTGGATTTCTATTATTTGAATTGGAATCTAATGGATATTCATGAAGTGTAAGCTTGAAACTGCACCCAAATATTTTGAATTAATCGGTGTGCGTACAAGAGAAATCGGCCAATGCGAGTCATTAATTGCGTTATTTTTTAACAGAAAACACTACAGGAGGATTTATATGCTAAATTTCTGAAAAAATCATGAGAAAATGTATACGTGACTATAATATATTTTTTGTAACGCCATATCCTAAAATGGCATTTATTTAACAGTTTCAATGAATCAAAACAATGTCTTTATTGACAAGTGTAAAATAAAGAAAATAAAGTGAAATAAAGAAATTTTATTTTACAGTGTGAAATAAAACTGATTGGTTTCTATGGAAACAGCAATAGAATTTAGTCTATTTCTACCAAATCATATTGTTTTCTAATTTTGAATGGTGATACAAAAAATTTTGTATATAACTCGAGACTAAAATGCGATTTTTTTACTCGTGTGGTTTATAGCACTCGCCTTCGGCTCGTACTATAAACGCCCCACTTTCTATGGAAACAGCAATAGAATTTAGTCTATTTTTACAAAATTATATTGTTTTCTAATTTCGAATGGCGATACAAAAAATTTTGTATATAACTCGAGACTAAAATGTGTTTTTTTTTACTCGTGTGGTTTATAGCACTCCGTTGGTACTATAAACGCCCCACTTGTAAAAAAAACCCTTTTAGCCACTTGTTATATAAAATACTATTTTCTACGCCCATACTTTAGTTCGTTTATTAAACATTCCCTACTTGTACTTTACAGTAATATTCTGTCAATATCAACGATTGCCTTGAACATCTGACAGCTCTAAAATTTATCAACTTACTTACTGTTTACCTAGCAAATTTTCAAACTTTGTGCTTCGTGCAATGGGGTTATTTGATGTGTGTAAAAAACTTAAAAATACCTACTAATTTTACGGGTAAAATATACGAGAATACCGTAACAGCAATTAAAATCACTCTGATATTTTTTAATTATTCATAAATCCACAAAAACTATACTACTCATTTTAAATTTTATTAATGCGTGACGTCAATGGTTAGAGGTAATTTTATGGTAATTTTATTGTTGTTAGATTGCTGCCCTGTCAGTGCCAAATGTAACACTAATGTTTTAACCTCTTGTTTCCCAGTTTGCAAATAAATATTTTATGAATTTTAGGAAGTGTGAAGAGGCGCACATTTTCGGCCTCAACTTTGTTGTTTTTTATGTTAGAGAAAAGATAAAAAAAAAGCATCTGAAAGCTCGATCAATTTTCTTTAGAATTGATGTCTACGGATATTTTGAAGAAACTGATAATTACCGAGATTCTTGGGAAAATGGAAGAAATGTCAGGTTTTCCTAGAAAATGCATGTAAATCTTAAAAAAATCATTTTTCCCAGAAACATTCGCTTTGAAGGGCCGAGATTAATGGAGCGTCTAGGTAGCACATGATATTAAGAGTACATCGTAATTGAGATCAATTTCAGTTAACTACCGATTAATTACGGTGACAAAATGGCGGAAATTTTACCGAAAAAAAAAAAGTTCTCACTTCCGCCCCTTCTATTTCCCTCATTTTTATCGCAAGGCAAAAAATTTAAAAAAAACTTTTAGCAAATTTAACTCTATTTAAATTCATTAGAATAGTTCTTTGGCTTAGGAGCCAAGGTTAAGGAGTTACCAACTTGTTAAACAAGAAATGTGCGATTTTTGCTGGACATCGCCACACATTTCAGTAAATATCTCCGAAACGAAAAATAAAGGCAAAATTCTGATGGAACCAAAAGATTTGTTATGAAACGAACTCGTTTTACAGTATTTTTTATTTTGGGTTAGCTCTTACCGTTTCAGAGATGTCGACGAAAAATAGTAAAAAGAAAACATGCATTTCGGAACCGAAAATGGCGCAAAAACATGCAATCTTAAAACGTCAATATATATAACGGTGAAGTTTGCATTTCATGGCTGCCATACAAATTTACTGCTTGAACTGTAGTGCGCATGCGTAACCATTGACGTCACGACTTTTGGTGGGAACTACCATTTTCAAATTATAAATTTCCTAAATTGTAATCTATAATTAATAAATTTCAGAAATAAAATGTTAATTTTCTATTTTATTACGACTGGTCGTAGAAAAAATAGTGTATGCAATTCATATTTAATGGCTATTAGGACACTTGCATTCATCATGACATTCACCTATGGTTCATCTCATAATTCTCATGCTCATGTCTTAATAGCCATCATTAAATGGTTGTTGCATAATATACTATTCAATATTTGATAATTTTAAAAATTAAGTTGTAATCTCGTAAATAACAAATAAACAAAGTGTATATCTATCTTCTTGATTTTTCTTTGAAAATAAATTGAATGAATGAAAAAGTCGAATGACACTGTTGTTAATTTAGTTTATATGAAAGGAACATTATAAAGTTAATATTAAAACTAGTCTTAAATCTAATCGATTATTATGAATTAGTCGAGATACACTGATTGCAATGACGTTTGTGATTGAACTATAATAGTTATATTATAATATTTATAATATTTATAACCTTACCCTCTGCTCATTATTAAACTTGTTTCAAACCAGCTTTATAATTAACCTCAATGTATAAATTGTTTGATATGCCTACAATATGGCGTTGCTTAGTAACTATATCGATTAATAAACGGAATTCTGTTTGATTTTAGCAAATGTAAAATAATAAATAATAAAATATGAAAAACATTAAACATAACTGTATAAATGCAATTAACAGAAGGTAAATTGTAATGTTAATAGTTATAATGTACAGGACAACTCCCGGGGCCATTTTATCGAAATATGGGAGATATTTGAATTATGTAAAAGGTATTCACTAGAATATATAAATTACTTCAGATGTGAGTAAAAATTATCTTTTTACAAATTGAGGTATAGATGGAGTTGGAATGCAAAGAAACTATTCGATCTCGGGAACCTTGAAATAGGTGTATGTGACGTTACGATACGAAAAAAAAAAATTTTCGGAAACTCACTGATTCTCGAGATATTTGAACTGCGATATAATTTTTTTTTAAGTAATAAGAATCGCATTTTTTTCAAATGTAACCATATGCCTACAATTGCTAATAATAAAGTTAATAAAACAATTAGGTTGATAATTAATATTTATTTAATTTACCAGAAACCAGTCAACAATTGTGTAGTTATTAAACACAATATCCTCAAAGTAGACAATCCGAGATGAAACATTAAAAAAAACAAACAGAAATCAAATTTCAAAACTTAAATTATTTACATCGTTGTGAATATAGAATATTTTTCAATAAATCAGTTCCAGAATCTTTTGAATCTTTTATTTATTTATATATTTATTTATTTCATTCAGAATGTCCACAGGACATAATCACAAATGACATTAGTTTGCAATAACATATATAGTATCTTACATATAAAACATTCATTAGATAGTATAATGTAGATAATAGAAATCATAGATATAAAGACAAAAAAGCTTAAACAAAGGAAGTATAAACACACTAAACTAGATTATATTTATTAGTGCAGTGCAATTAGTCATTATAAATGAAAAATGACGTAACTCAGCTATAGTGAATGGATTTGAATGATTTTTTTTTGATGGATTTCTAATGCCATATACTAAAAAGTTTACCCATTGACAATTACCGCAATTTCGAGAATCCGTAAATTAAAAAAAAATAAGAAAATTTTTAGAAATCTCAACGAAAAATACAGTTATCGGAATTTTTTAATATTTCTTTTAAGAAAATAATGGCTCTTATAATTTTCGAGGTTATTTATAAAGAATTTGTAAAAAAAATGAAACTTTTTAAAATTAATTTGAAGATGGCAGAAGCTCCAAAATGCGAAATAAATCAATAGTACAGTAAGTGAAGCTTTTAAATCCTAGCCCGAAAACGATGTAATGAATTTCCAAATTTTTTTCTTCAACATGTTTCTTAAAGTACCTATGTACAGAAGAATCTATATTGCCATTTTTCCTACTTTTTGGGTGGTTTCCACCCCTCCTTAGGGGTTGTCGCAAAAAAACAAACCATACACATAATTTGATAGAGAATCAAATTATAAGAAAGAAAGGTCTTGTACACTTTTTTTCTAAAATACATATTTTTTCGAGATGTTGCGAACTCAAAATTTCAGTTTTCACCCCCTAAAATCAGTATTCCTAGACGTTTGTTCTTAAATTACTCGAAAAATGTGTACTTTTAAAAAAATGCAAAGGTGCAAAATTAAATCTTTTACGAAAACAAATCCAATGGTTTTTTCTTTTTTTTTTTCTCCCATGTTTAGTTTTGGAAATATGGCATTTTCAACATGGCGCCGAAACGTTCAGAAAAAATATGGGACGTTAAAATCTAAAATTACTCAAGATTTACAACTATGAGAAAAACTGTTATTCTTATGAAAATTAAAGGTATTAAAATTTTCTTTCCATTGAGACGTATTACGAACTTTTATACTGAAAAAAGTTACAAACAAAGAAGTAGCGCATTTAAAGATTTAGGCGCCATTTTTTTAGTCTTATTGCTCTAATTTCTTATTAATTCATTTTTTTTAAATCCTTCTATACAGGGTAAGTCATGAGGAACTGTACATACTTCTACCGTAAGTAGAGGCACCTAAGACAAATACCAAGTGACCATTAAAAAGTGTTTGTTCCCTTTCTTTACTATCATACAGAGTGATTTATGAATTTTGTCCAAAAATTGGTTTGGTCATAACATTTTAACGGTTAATCCGATTTGCCTCATTTTTTACAACAATGTACACTGATGCCTAACAACCATCATACATCCAAAATTTAAAAAATCCAGGGACGGTTTCAAAAAAATTTGTTGGATTGCTTCGTATACGATAGTTCACCCTGTATATGATTTATCTAAAACTTGATATGAAATTTGTATAGGACACAAATAGGTAGTAAAACCTGAGTATTTGAAATTTTTGTCACACTCTCAACAATTTTTTTATTAACGATCAATTTTCAAGTCAAATGAAAAGTTTGGCAAAATGGAATATTTTAATGCATACTAATATTAATTAATACAAAAATTTAGCTAAAAGAAAATAATATCTACATACCTCGTGCCTAGGTTTAGTAAGTACCATCATTTTAATCAATTTCCAGGCCAGGTCTTAAAAATGTGGCTGATGTGGTCCATCTAAATAGTTGCCTCTGTATGTATTTTCTCCAATTAGTCAAATTGCTTCCAAAAAGGACAGAAATAAGTAGTCAACTTTGTGTTACCTAAATTTCCCCCATTTAAAGTGCCCAACCTATATATTCAGTTTAAGAACAAATTTAACGAAAACTGTACATTTTTCGAAATATTTTTAAAAGCCATCATATTCAAATGCAAGCATTGAATTTAAAATAAATACAAGATACGAATCTATGTTTTGATATTTTCGTTATTCCTTTTCTTTTCTTCTAATTCTTAAATACATACGTATTCAGGGGCAGCTCAAGGTAAATTTTCCACCCGGGCGGGAGCACTTTTTGGCGCCCTTTCCTGAGGTCATCACGGATGTACTTCATAATGCATATTATTAGGAACATGCTCAATTTTTTCATAATTTTTAAAATAGTTGTTTTTCACTCTGTACCCATTTTCAATAATTCAAATTTTCATAATTTTTTTTTTTAAAATCGGGTTTTTGGAAATTGCTCAGAAAATATTTTTTTTACAAAAAATAACAAGAGTGCAAAAATGAAGCTTATAAAAAATGAATAGTTTGTTTTTTTTATATATATATTCTTACGACAAACTGTTCCAGAGATATAAAGATGGCGCTTGAGCGCATACGCAAGAAAATTATGAACTTAAAATTGAAATATCTAAAAAATATAAGATTGATAAAATCATGATATAAGAATGAAATGAAGCTTATAAAAAAACGAAGAGAGTGGGTTTTTATTTTTTCCCTACGACAAACTGTTCCAGAGATATGACAGTTTGAAATAATGTTGAAACTTTTCAGTTTGTACGCGCATTTTAAATGTCTATAGTAGGTATAGAAACAAGCAATAGTAAAGTTGTCTATTTTTCGAAAAATACGCAGAAAAAGCGGGTTGCAATTAGACATATTACTATACTTTTTTTTAATCCACTATTTTTTTTATAAATTTAGACCCCATAATCATATTCAGCGACCTAAAAATCATAAGTATATGGATTTTCGTGAATTTATTTGTAACATTAGAAGAGTTATTAATTTTTCAGTATTTAAGGGTGATTTCAACTCTTCATATTTTCATCTCATAAATTTTGATCTCACAGTCATATTCAGAGAGAGAACCTAAGTCTATGGATTTAATTTATTCGTAAAATTAAAAGAGTAATTCATTTTTCAGTTTTTAGGGTTGGTTTCCACCCTTAAAAATAAAAAGCTGGTAATGCGACTATATAGATTTTAAAAATTACAGACTAAAGTTTCATTTTGTTACAAATTCTTTATAAACAACCTCGAAAACTATGACAATCATTATTTTCTTAAAAAATATTTAAAAATTCCGATTGTATTATTTGTTGAGATTTCTAAAAATTTTAATTTTTTTTTTATTTACAGATTTTCGAAATTGCGGTAATTTGGGTAAACTTTTTAGTTTATGGGATTAGAAATCCAACAAAGAAAAATCATTTAAATCCATTCACTATAGCTGGGGTTCAATAAATAAAAAATTAATTTTACGAATTAATTTTACAAATTAAAAAACATGTTTATTGTTATCCTATAACTTTAAAATTGCATTGTACTCAATAAAAATTTTTAAAAAATCATTGATAATTATAATGAAATGTGTATATAAACAAAAGCTGTAAAAAACGACAAAAAATAGCCAACTTTGAACTGCAAAATCAGCCAATTTTTATCATAAAACCTTTTTCACAACTTATTTTAATGATTGGAATCTCTACTTTCTTTTCTCTGGAGCAATTCCTATTCTTAAAAAAAGTTATACTTAAAAAATTTCGCGATTTTTCGCAATTTTTGCAAATTTATTTATGCTTACATTCAGTATAAAAAATAGTTTTGTGAGGTTACACAAAGCCATTTTTATGGGAAAGTTTCTACAAAAAAGTACTCTTTGAATTCCGCTTAATTTTTGAGTTATATTGAAAAAACAAAAAAACCCCGTTCTCAAAACATTAATAGCATTTTGTGATTTTATCATATTTAGGTGACCAACAAGCGGATGAAACAATAAAAACCCTTTAATGCAATTGTTCCTTACTTCCTTTTTTTATTTTAAACAGTCAATAGCCTATAAGGACCGCGAAAAGGAGTAGAATCGCGTAAAGTCAAACATGTGGACACAAAGCCGTTTAGATTTAAATGTATTTTTCGCTGCTCTATACGATAGCATCCTTTATCTTTCTTAAATATGCATTTTACGATGCAAAAATATATAAAAATGACAATTTGAACATTTCCTATTGGGTTTAAACCGTAAAAGTTCCTATATGGAATCAGAACTAATTAAGTATATTGAACCAACTTAATGAAACCAAAATCTTGCTCAATATAAAAATTACGAAATAATATGGAATATTATTAAATTCCATATTATTTCGTAATTTTTACTAGAGTTTTGTTTATTTATTTTTTAGTTATTTAGTCACTGTTGTTATGTCTGAGGTTTTCTTAATTTGTGATTTTATTTAAATTTGTCTTTTTTTGTTTTTAACATTAAATTCTATACTCGATTCAATATTAGCTACTGCGAAAATACATAACAACTAATTTTAATGCAATTCCGACGAAATATGAATTTTGTAGAATTTTTGAGAATGTGGCGTACTGAAAACTAGACGTAGTTTGATAAATAAAGTACAATGGGGCCATAGTCGAGCAATAATACACCATTGTTTTTTATGGTGTTTGGTCAAGGACCATACTGCCAGCCGCTACACTATTGTTTGTGAATTATAATCATTATAAATCGAAAACGAAGTTTACAATTGAGGCTACCAGCGCGAAAACGGCCTAAGCCACATTTTATGCGTTTGAGTTTATCGGCTCAACTTGCTGCCTAAGTATATACATTTATAATGTGAAACGGCCTAAGCGACCTTTGCCCACTATTAAAAAGATGGTGCCACTAGTTTCACTTTACTTTAAATAATTAGGGCAACATGTCATGCGTGTAATCGGCCTAACCCACATTTCTGTGGGTTAGGCCGTTTTTTAGGGTTAGGCCGTTTTCGCGCTGGTAGCCTCAATTGAAATCACAGGCGCATTCGCCAAATTCTCGAATATGCTGGTAACATAACACTATTCTACAGCCTACATGTATTGGAAGTAAAAATAGCAAATTCTTAGTAACTTCGTCATGCTAAATAACAATATAAAAAGTAAAAGTTCAAGTTGGCTCTGGTTTTCCCAATACAGGTAATAAAGTGTAACACAGGTATAGGGGTCTACAGACGATCTAGATGCTGACACCCGACATTGTCCGTACGCTTTGAAGATAATTGGAATTCCAGCGGACCAGTTCACTTTAACGAATGAGTTCAAAGCATGCCGACAAGGCTGGATCCCTGCCGCTGGATCGTGTGTAGACCCCTTATAAACCCTAGTTTATGAGCGGCTCTATCACAAATAACAGGTAGAATTAGAATTCTACGAAAAATAGACATACTAACTACGTACCTCTTTATTTGTCACTAAAACTAATATTCATTTTTAGGTAGTCGTATTTGTACCTTGTGCATGACAAGCGTTCATTTTCGAAAGTAAATAGTGCTATTTTGAAAATGTGCCACGAGATTGTGTAAATACACCTAACAACTTTTTTTATATTTGTGGTGAAGTGACTTTTGCGCATCAAAAACGTAATTTTACTCCCAAAATTAAGAAGGCGTACCAGTTGTATTTTGGTTGTATAATTGGAGATGAAGACAAAAAATGGGCACCTCATATATGTTGCAGCAATTGTGCGAACAACCTTTGCAGTTGGTTAAGTGAAAGAGGACGTTCAATGGCTTTTGCTGTGCCCATGATCTGACGAGAACCTACAAATCATGTTACCGATTGTTATTTTTGCGTGATACCTCCTATTAGACAGGGTATTAACAAAAAACAAATGATGGTAATACAATACCCCGATTTACCATCTGCCATTCACCCGGTTCTCCATAGTGATGAACTACCTATTCCTAATCCACCTCAAGAATACAGCCTTGATTCTGACGAAGAATCGGATGATAATAAAGATGATGACTTAGTCCAGCCATCACCATCACAAGATCCCGATTTCTCTGCCGAAGTGTCCGGTGGTGAACCACACAAATTTAATCAACGCGAATTAAGTGATCTTATAAGAGACCTTGATCTGTCCAAGGCAAAAGCGGAGCTTTTGGCATCTCGATTACAACAATGGAATTTACTACAAGAAAATGTTAAAGTTTCCATGTATCGAAGTCGTCAAAAAGATCTTATACCTTTTTTCAAAATGGAAAATGACTTGGTTGCCTGCAAGGACATTGGCGGTTTAATGAATGCTTTACACATTCCCCATGATCCTAGTGACTGAAGACTTTTTATTGACGCCTCAAAACTTAGTCTAAAAGCTGTGTTACTGGAAATAAATTGCCATCAATTCCAATCGCCCATGCTGTCCACACGAAGGAAAATTACAGTAACATGAATGTATTGCTACAAACTATAGAATATCACAAGTATAAGTGGCAGATTTGTGCAGACTTAAAAGTGATAGCTATCTTACTTGGTATGCAGCAAGAGTATACCAAATATTGCTGTTTTCTTTGTGAGTGGGACAGTCGAGCGCGATTAGAACATTACAAAAGAAAAATTTGGCCGGTAAGACTGGGTTTTGAACCAGGAGAAAAAAATGTTGCTAACATTCCATTAGTTGATTCACAAAAGGTAATACTGCTACCACTCCACATAAAATGGGGCTTATGAAAAACTTGGTAAAAGCTATGGACAAAGAAGGACATGCTTTCAGTTATTTAAAACAAAAATTTCCCAGACTTAGTAATGCGAAAATTAAAGAGGGAATTTTTGTGGGTCCTCAAATCAAGAACCTTTTCAAAGATGCTGAATTTGACAACATTCTAGAAGGTAATGAAAAATCTGCTTGGAATTCCTTTAAAATGGTAGCAACACACTTTCTCGGTAACAAAAGAGCAGAAAACTATACAGACCTTGTTGGGAATCTTCTTTCTTACTACCAGAAATTAGGATGCAATATGTCATTAAAAGTCCACTTTCTACATTCACACCTAGATTACTTCCCAGAAAACTGTGGTGCAGTAAGTGATGAGCATGGAGAGAGATTCCATCAGGAAATTCAAAATATGGAAAAAAGGACAAATGGACTTCTGCGATGTTGGGAGACTACTGTTGGACATGTATAAGAGATGCTCCAGAAGTAACTTATAAGAGACGGGCTAAGAAGCGCAAGAAGAATAATTAATTTTCTGATTAAAAAGCTTATATTCTAATTAAATATATAGTATATAACATGTATTTGAAATATATATCAAAATGGCAAATATTTTTTCACATGATGTAATTAATTGCTTTTTTTATTAAAATTATACCATAATATGTGAGTTAGGTCAGTTATTACAATTTTTAGAGCCAACAATTTTTTTTATGACTATGTTAGACGTAGCTGGGACCAAAAAAAATACAAATAAGTGGTTTTGGTTAACGATACAAAATAAAAGTTAAAAGTAGGTGTGTGATATTTAGTTCTATATTGATGAAGGTCTACCGAGATGAAACTCTGCTAAAAACTTTCTCGACAAAATACTGTTTCAGATGAAGAAAATCGCATCACCCATCGCATCGTTGAAGATATATAAAGCCGCATATAGACACACCAGAGTATATTTTAAGTAATTTTCAATTCAATTGGCGGCACTAATGATCGAACAATATGTCTACTCAGGCACATAATCAGAATTTCGTTTCGAAGGTGATTTTGCCGACACGTATATAACAGTAACACAAGTAAAATCGCAGAAGGCGAAAATTTAGAATTTCTCAATGCAAAACAGAACAAAAAATTGCCGTAAAAAATGGGTTTCGCAGTTGTTTATACAATTTTCGTCTTTGTTGATATATCGCAGGCGGGTACATATACAGTTTATTTGGATCGAATTTATTGCGTGTATAAACTAATATTTATTTCTACCAAAAAACCAATAATGGATTTACAGGTTTGCTGTGAGCTTAGAGAAAGTAAATTAAGAATATTGAAAGGAGTTATCATGTTGCAATTAGAAGTTATTTTTCCAATTAGATCGTCAGTAGCATTCATATATTTTACACAATAAAAAAAATGTGCACTATTCACATAGTTGAGATGGAAATAGTCCGATTTTATGTAAGTGATAACATAAGTGGATAACGTGCGTGTCCAAATCTAATTCGATTAATGGTTGTAAAATATTTTTTCCGTATAATTAAACTTACGGTGCCAAAATGCCAAAAGCATCTCGGAATTAACGGTTGAATTACGGGTATTCAGAGCTGCTGTTTACACATATTTTTGCCAGTGATCTTCCCATTTATGTCTCGCTTGTGCTTTACATAGATTATAATAATCCGTAAAGCAAACTACGTTTGGTCGTTGAGTGAATTTTCATTCAACAGTGCAAGGTGCGCAAAAATTGAAAGATGTCTTAGTCGATAATTTGGCAAAGTCAATGGTGATAAAAAAATAATTAGGTGATAATAAATTCAAATTTCATTGGAACTTCAACAAAATTGGTAATTAAGTATTTTAGGAATGACTGATACCTAATCTTATGTGAAAAGTTGAAAATGTAAAATGTCGAATCCAATATCGCTGCGATAATAGCAATATTTGTACGGATTTGCATGAAAATTCGATGCCCTACAATAAATGTTCAGGTCATTTTTGTCGAAGGTATCTATTAATATTCTCGCTACGTAGGCGGTGGAAGATCAAAAACGAGCCATCCTTAAGATTTTAACATTTTTTTTCTAATTATTTAAACAAATTAGAAGTCCTTAAAGGCACTCACAAATGCTATATATTCCATATTTAGACAAATAAAATTCAAAATTAGCTTAATAGTACAGGAAACGAAGACCGAAAAATCCCCCAATTCGGAAATAAATAGTGCTCAACGGATTATTATTTTAAGTTGTAGGGTTGACCTTTAGGAGTAACATACCAAAAGTCCCCAGCCGTGGGCCTCATGCGTTAGGCGGGAGGGGGTGGAAAGGGTCGGTTTGTAGGTTTTTCGTTATTATCTCGAAAACTAAGAATCCTAGCGAAAAGGTCATCCTATACAAAATGAAAGTAAATTAAATTGCCTACAAAAGAAATTCTATTAATTTTTTTCGCTAGGGGCAGTAGTCAAGGGTGTACGTGAGTTTGAAAATGCGAACAGCTGGAAAAACTGTGTATTGCTCTAAAAGAGCGAAAACATGCTAGAAACAAATGAGAACGCTACTAAGTGATTTTTTGTTTGTTTCTGTATCATTAAAAATAAAGAAGTTACGGACGAAACAATGTGCATTTTAACATTCCTTTTTACAAAATGTCACCATTTTATTATTGTTACGTGTTTATACCCCTTTTGTAAACACCAGCGTAACACTAAACACTAATTTATTAACGTACTAATAATAATAATACTAATTACTACAATTAGAACAATTAATTACTTTACCAATACTACACTAAGTACTATACTTCACTACTTTAGTCACTTGATCATTTCACTTTCTTTCTGATCTTACTGAACTTGCTATCAAAACTAAACTGTCTCCACACGGCTTGTCCATTCCTTTATATACCCAAAGAGGGGTCTAGCATGTACTGTCATGATGTCATCACTCTCTAGATATTTCCAGAAGAAGTCCAGATTATAAAACCGCGCGCGCCATCTCTGGGATGATTGCTGAACCAACCAATTGAATTATTCTTTGTTTACCGTTTAACTTTTTAGAAAAATGCTGTTTTTTGTTAATATATAACATCACTTAGATGCACAATTTTTTTTGTCCGTTTAAAACATTAGCTTTAGATAAAATTTTCATCCACCATATTGGAGCCGCCATTTTGAATTTTTAAATTTTGATTTCAGATTCGTAATTACCGATTCCGAAAACAAATATTCCATTTCAAAAATAAATGAGTAATTCTTTTTCAAATATTAAATATCGAAATTTAGAGGTGGTTCTACTGTTATTATGAAACTATGTAACTTATGAATAGATAATTTTATTTAACGTTTCAGAAACAGACCTTTTTTTTAACATACAATTTTGTTTTTAAATTTTATTGAATAGGCCGTTATGTGTCAAAAGAACGGTTTGTCAAATTAAATGTAAACGTCCATGTTATTTACAACAATTTTAAATATTACTCAAACATAACATCAGAGTTAATTAATTTCTTCAGTAAACAATTTAATCATAAATTATTTAACAGTCGTGTGCAAAATATAGTATTTTACTCGCATATAATAGCTACTATTCACTCTGGTGATTTACTTAAACTTCATCCGCGTAAATAATAGCCATCATTATATGCTCCTTGTATAATTTACTATTTTTTCACACTTTTTACTTTTTTCACTATTACCATAAATATATATTTTACGCACTAAAAATGATGAAAATAAGTGGGTTTTTTAACAGTCGTAAAAAAACATATACAGGGTGTCCCGAATTGCATAGGCCAAATTTCACTAAGTAATACAACTTTTCGAAATAAGAAAAAAGTTCCTATAAACATTAAGTGCTTAGTTTCCGAGATACAGGGTGTTCAAGTAATTCTCTTGAAAATGTTTTTTTATGAATATCTTCGAAACGTCTAAAGATAAACAAATGATAATTTACACAGGAATTTAACTTTTTATGCTTTTTAAGACAAAATGACAACTATGTACGAAAATCATTCAGGAGTGGGTGAAATTGGGGAGGGCCAGGTATAATTTAGCCCCAACTTTATTGTGTGACACTTTTACATTAATTTATGAGCAGAACTTAAAAATTTGAAGTTTTCTACATAAAAAAAGTCTCTTGTATTTTTTCTCTAAAATTATCAGTTTTTGAGTAAATCTTATCTGAACTTTATTCGGGAATAGTTTTTTATGAATATTTTAGCAGAACAGAAAAAACAATGACAGTAAAACAAAATTTGATTAAGTTCATTATTTTTTATTAGACAACAATGAATTAGATTAAAGTAAGGTAAATTACAAATTACTAGAGTTGTTCAAAGTGCATTCCGCCAGTATCAACACATTTCTGACATCAGCGCCATACAGAGTGTGTGAAAAAACATAAGAGACTTTTTTTGTGTAGAAAACTTCAAATTTCTAAGTTCTGCTCATAAATTAATGTAAAAGTGTCACAATAAAGTTGGGCCCCTCCAGTTTCACCAGCTCCTGAATGATTTTCTTACATAGTTGTCATTTTGTCTTAAAAAGCATAAAAAGTTAAATTCCTGTGTAAATTATCATTTGTTTATCTTTAGACGTTTCGAAAATGTTCATAAAAAAACATTTTCAAGAGAATTATTTAAACACCCGGAAACTAAGCACTTCCCGACCCATGTTTATAGGAACTTTTTTCTTATTTTGAAAAGTTGTATTACTTAGTGAAGTTTGGCCTATTTCGGGACACTCTGTATAATAACTGATTTCAAATTCACTCTTTACACTCTATTCAAAATGAGCTACTATCACTGAGGCGCTTTTGACCATCACCAAAACTGACAACATACAAGGAACGTATCGAGACAGCCTCGCGAGGCGAGTTCACGATTGCAGGTGTCAACTTTGCGAGGCGCCTTTTGCAAGGCAACCCGGAAAGTTGGTATGCACTTAGGGAAACTTGCTATTAGTAGAAATCTTAACACCAGAGGAAGTAAAGTAAAAGCCGGATTTTTAAAATTCCTGTAAATTGTAAACCCTATACTCTATTTGAAAAATACAAAGGGTAATAAATTAGTGAAGCACATAGATTGGCCATGAGCGTACATTCAGAGAAATTATAGCAAAGAATTCAAATAAGTTCATTTTATATGTATTCACAAACATTATAATCTCGTTAAGCCACGGTTATGTTTGTGAATACTTTTTAGACAGATACATGAATGAGAACAAAAATACAGTACAGAGCGGCATAGACAAGGACAGGTGATATGGACCACAAGTAGGTAATAAATCACAGGCTCATAAAATAAAAAAGTGGTCTTTTTCTGGTACTCCATTGACTAACCGTAACCCACATGTATTTCGACGTACTGAACATGAATGAGGTATCCGTTTAGCTCCATTAGTCACCGTTTTTTTGTACCTAAAAAAATCTCAAAATTTAGTTTATTTTCGCGATTTACTAAAAACTGGTGGTGGTTAATGGTGCTAAACTGATACCTGATTCGTATTCAGCATGCCAATGGAGTCCCAGAAACAGGATCACCTTACCATTTTTTTTCTGACTGTGTAATAATACATTTGCATACTTACACGATTTTCTATAAAATGGCGGAGGATCCGGTGATATTCATATATTACAGACACACACACAAATGGTATGTTTCTGGGATTTCATTGGGCAACCTCTATGTATTTCGACATGTTGAATACGAATCGGGTGTCCGTGTAGCTCCGTTACCCACCAATTATTAGTAAATCGCGAAAATAACCTAACTAGTTTTTTTTTTACAAAAAAATGGTGGCCAATGGAGCTAAACGGACACCTGATGTAAGGCACGTCGACATACATATGGGTTACCCAATGTACCAGAAAAAGACCACTTTTTATTTTGTGTGCCTGTGAATTTACCCAAAAGATGTCATAGTATGGGCAATTCGAGTGCTCTTTTTCTAAAAATGCAAATAACCCATATAAAATATAAAGGAGAATTTACAATTTCTTTTCGTTTTTAGAGAATTTGCATCTATAATGAGCTTTTATTACTTTTGCTCATTTTCAAACAGAGCATATATATCCCTGTCAAAAAATCTTTATAAAAACTTGTAAAAAAAAATGTATACGTTTTTATAATTTTTGATGTGTGTATTTGAAATATGTTTTAATTGTAAATTCTCATATGGTATCTATCGGTATTGATGAGTTTTTATAGTATATGTAATTAAAAGTTTTTATAGGTTTTTATAGTGTTTTAAATGTAAATTCCCATATGATATCTACTAGTATTGATGAGTTTTTGTAGTACATGTAATTAAAAGTTTCTATAGGTTTTTATAGGTTTGTATAGTGTTCTGAATGTAAATTTCCCATAGAAATTCTATTAGTATTGATAGGTTTTTTTACAGATTTGGTTGTGTATTTGAAATATATTTTTAATGCCAAATCCCATAGGTAAGTAAATATTATTTACTTATTACTATTAACATTTCAAATATCAATAGTAATATAGTGGTAAATACTAACTACTGCAAAAGTCCTTGTTTCCTCTAACGTTCTAGCCTAAACGCAGTTAATAAGTTAGCAGTAAAAGAGGCTGCTTTACTTTTAATTTTACAAGCCCACGCTAGTTTAGAGAATATTATTTAGGTATTATGCAAATCACAGCTTACACACTTTTTTATTTATTATGAAAATACCTACTTTCTGTATATTGTTTCCCTAATCTGTTTCTTAGGTCACATTAGATTAGATATGAATTAGCGACATGTATAACAGCTCCCTCTACTGGAGGCTGGAGAATGTAGCACTAAACTTTCATAAGTTTTAATTATGTGTGTGTGTGTTTTAAATGTACATTCCTCGTATGAAACCTATTAGTATACGTAAGTTTTTATAGACTTTGAAATACAAAGTTTTTTTATAAGTTTTATATGTGGTCTGATGGGCGGCTATTTGAAATGTGTTTATAATGTAAATTCCTTGCCTGAGGTCTATCAGCATTTGCATATATTAATAGGAAATACGAAGTTTTTATAATATTTGCTGGGTACAATTGGTTTTTAATGTAAATTACCTACATGGAGTCTATCAGTAGTTATATGTGTTAGTATATTTAAGTTTTTATAGTATTTGAAATGCAAAGTTTTTATAAGTTCTGAATGTGGTTTGATGTGGCTATTTGAGATGTGCTTTTAATGTAAATTCCCTATATGAATTCTATCAATATAATTATACGTTTTCACGGTAATTGAAATATGAAGTGTTATAGATATTTTATATGTATCTGAAAAGTATTTTTAATGGAAATTCTCCATACGAGGCCTATCAGTATTTGTAAGTTCTTATATGGTGTTTGAAATACGAAAATTTTATAGGCTCAGATGTACCTAAGTTTTCGAAGTATCTGAAATGTGTTTTGAGTGTAAATTCCTTACCTGGAGTCTATTTTGAAGTCTAACACTTGGACGTTTTAATAATAAACACGAAGTTTTTATAAAATTCTATGAGGATATGCAATGGGGTTTTAAAGTAAATTCCCCGAATGATGTCTAGCAGTATATTTATAAGTATTTATGGTAATTAATAAATTGCGAAGTTTTATAGGTTTTTATATGAGTTTGAATGATATTAATGTAAATTCTCAGTACGAGGCCTATAAGTATTTATAAGTTTTTATGGCGTTTGAAACACGAAAATTTTATAGAATCTGTGAGTTTTTAATGTATATTCCTCGCTTGAGGTCTATTGTAAGACTTTTATGCTTTTATGGGAATAAGAGGGTTTTCTAAAATACAATGTGTATATACTTACAATGGATTTTAATCTTACAATGGATTTTAATGTAAATTATATGAAATCTATTGTATTAGTAAGTTTAGTTTAGTAAGTATTGTAACTTTTTAGGTTGACTACTATTGAAATCCCATGAAAACTTTTCAAATTAATAGTTGTAAATAATACTTTTCAATGGGTGCACTGACAAATCCTTATTAAACTTATATAAAACTAAACTAATAATAACCCTTCAAATCTTATAAAAAACATATACTAATTATTTCTTATTAAATGTTATAAAATTCATCCCTGGTTGCCTGATGAAACATTATCAGTTTTACCACTATTGGAACCCCGTGAACACTTATCAAATTAATAGTTGTAAATCATTATTAATACTTTTTAACAGCTGTCCCTATAAATCCTTATTAAATTCTTATATAAACTAAACTGACATGAAGTCTTATAAAAATAAGTACCAATATATCCTTATAAAAATGTATAAAACGCCTACTAGGAGCTCCTTGGTATATCTTTTCAATTTCATTACTCTTCAGATTCCAAAAAAAAACTTACAAAAGTATTCGATAATACCTTGTTCATACTTTTTAACATGCATCCTTACACGTTTCCATTAAATTCTTATATAAACTAAACTGATATGGACCCATGAAGTCTTATAAAAATAAGTACAAATATATCCTTATAAAAATGTATAAAATGTCTACTAGGAACTCCTTAGTATATCTTTTAATTTCATTACTCTTCAGATCCCAAAAAAAGTCACAAAATTATTCGATGTAATTCCTTATTAATACTTTTTAATACGTATCCTTATAAATCCTCATTAAATTATTATATAAACTAAAACTGATAACAACCTCTCAGATCTTACAAAAACCATATTCTAATTGTTTCTTATAAAAGATTACAGAACTCGTATTTGATTTTACTGATGAAACCTTTTCAGTTTCAACACTATTCAGATCCGATGAGAACTTATCAAATTAAAAGTTCCAATGCCATATAAAAACTGTTTTTAGTATAAATACTTATGGAAACATACCAATAACAACATGGATATTCCAACTCAATTAAGACTCCTTTAGATACTTATTCATCCCAATATAATTTCTATATGGCAAAATTAATGTACTGTATAATACCTTATAAACCAGATAGGCTCTTATGATTACCCATAAAAAATTTATAATTATCTATAAGTTTGAAATAGGATTTTTTGACGGGGATACCCCGTATATTTGATGTCAACATTTTTTGGTAAAAATATCCATTTTTTATTTTTGGATAACTATAGGCATTTGTCACGAAAATGAAAAGCGGTTCACATAATTCATTACTTTCTTGAATTATGAATAACATTAACAAATGAAGAAAACATTGTTGGCAAATATTATGGGTCAAACTGATATGCGTTCTTATTCGAAGATAATTAGTTGACATTTGACCTACAAAAAAATACTCCAAAACTTAAATTACTCGTACGTGTAATTTGTTCGCAAATTGACCCAAAGTAATTAATAAGCTCAAACTGCGCGCCTTTAGAGGGACAAAGAAGATACCTAAACATCTCACGAGCTGACTTAACCTGGCTTTTTTACTAACCGCAGAATTTTCGCTGCATCTTGATGAGCATGTTAAAGATATTTCATTTGAATGCCTTAACAAAAGTTAGGATATTTTTGTAGTATACCTAAATCTACGCTCCTTTTTACTATGTATATAACAGTAACATGGCCACCTGTGGAATGTTGAAAGTTGATCGACACAGCAAACAATTTCTGTACGGATACTACCGAAGTGTCACGACTTCTAGCCGCATGGCCTTTCAGCATTTTATCCTTACCTAGTTTATCGGATAAAATGATGTGCTGTCAATAATAACAATTAGCCAGTATTAAGCGAACAGCGACTATCACGGATATAATATTTCTTCAATATGTGAATAACAATGTGTTGTGTGCACCCACTGTGACAAAGACTGCCGTGCCTGTGATTCTTTCAGCCTAATTGAAATTTTGTGGAATACGTACTGTTTATATGGGATCCTAGTGCGAAACTGGTAAATGTATTATATTTTTTTTTCGTTAATATGGTGTATTGGCGTGACAAGTGCAAGGATCAATTTCCTGTTGTTTACGTCTTCTTGCCGATACATAATTTGCCGTGGGTTTGATTTTATCTAAAAAATTCAAAAATTCATTTATTTTTTATTTACGTCTATAATTCAGGTCTTAGGTACCTACCTTTTACTTTACACGTTATATAATTTATTTTCTTTAGAGAAATAGTTGTCTGACAGGTATCATTTGTTTGTTTTCTATGCATCAACAAGCAAGTTCTTTTAAGAATATGATGACTTGCTGACCACTTTATTCAAAAACTTTTTAAATACATTAGAAATTGAAAAATTTTTCTAAAATTTCTTTTGTAAAAGCCGCGGGTATTTTTGCAGTTTTTATTCAGTTTCAAGGCTTATTCCGTAGACAATATGGATGGCATGGTTTTCTTTTAAATGACCCATAAGCAAGTGATAACAAAAATATAATGTGAAAATTTTGGGACTTGTAGACAATGTGGTTTATAAAAATGTCCATTATAAGGTATTCATGATTTTAGAAACTGATAACGAAATTTTCCACACAATTCTTGAACCTACTTGGAGTGAAACTTATGCAACAAAAGTACAAATTTATTTATACAGGGTATCACAAAGAAGTTACCACTTATTTTCGAAAATAGTTTGAAGAGTTTATGAAAATATTGTATACCATATTTGTAGATATATCTCTGAAGCTAGAATCTAACTTGAGATCTGTGTATGAGTCAGGGGAGGATTTACAGATACGTTAAAGATCCTTATTTAAACGTGGGGCACCAGGTTAAAAGGGCACCGAAGGGTGAAAATTTTTTTTCATTTAAACTATTTTCAGTGAAAGTAGTAATACTCTCCCTGAAAATGATTTGGGAGTAGTAATAAGTACTACTTCTCACTGAGAACAATTTAAATGAAAAAAAAAAAATCACCCCTTTTAGATGGCCTCTTTACTCTTAGCTTCTACACGGTGAAATAAAATAATTCTCGTTTTGAATATTAAGCTTTAACGTCGGGCTCGTTATAAGAGAATCCTGAAATCACCATGTATCACAAATGCAAATGCAGAAATGCAAAAATGCAAAATGTAAAAATTATCGCAACCGCATTAGATTCACAATTTTTGTCTTTTGGCATCGGATTCGGTATCAGCTACTCCTAGAATACCTAACTACAAATTTTAATGCAATTCAAAATTTAAATTTTTTTATCACAAAATTGATTGTATTTATTACTGGCGCATCCGGCATATTCTCGACTAAAACAATAGTACAGGAAAACTTTATTTTAGCTAGAAAAAAAATTGTGAACACCTTAAACATTGGTTATAGGTTCAAAATAGACCAAAGTTCACGAAACAAAAAAGTTTAGGAGTTTTACGGATCCGCGGGAACCTATAGAGGGTGAAAAGAGGTATTTTTAATTAAAAATGGATTTTTCTCGGGAAATATGGCATTTACAAAAAAACAGTTCAAATAAAAGTTGTCTCTGATAAAATTATCTTCAATTTTAAAACTAATTTTATAGCAATAATTAACCGAAATTCTAGAGGTTTTAATTTCGGAATAATGTCAAATGAATTAGATCTCGATCATTTTTGGCAGCTTACAGTGGCGTAACTAGACGTCATGGGGCCCTAGGGCAAAAAATTGTTGGGGGCCTCCTATTATATTATTTTCTTAATACCTAATCAATTTTTTTTTTTCATTTCAACATATTTTGATGAGCGGAGGGGAGAAATCCGAAAAAAAATTTTTTGATAAGCAGAAGGCAGAAATCCAAAACAAAATTTGATGGGCGAAGGGAAGAAATCCGAAAAAAATCGGGAGCCGAAAAAAATCAGGGGCCCCAGGGCGCTAGCTGGAGCGGGGGCTTGATCTTTCGGGGCCCCGGGGCACCGCCCCGGTTTGCCCTGCCATAGTTACGCCTCTGGCAGCTTAATAGTAAATGCATAAAAGGAAGAAGGGGGTGGCACCTAAAAAAACAAAAACATTGGAGTTGAGAGAGAATTAAATTTTAAGAAGAAAAGTTCTATTCAACTTTTCATATAAATTGATAGATTTAAGTTATAACTACTAGAAAATTTGGAATTTTAGCTTGAAAAAGTGGTATTTCAAATGCATTTTCGTCAAATAATTCGAAAGATATTACATTGAGCAAAAACATGTTAGAGACAAATAAGAAAGCTACTAAACTAAGGATAAGGATGAATTCCGTTCTGTTCTAATTTTTGTAGAGTTAATGGTTTCGGAGATCTGAAAGTCTAAAGGTGGCGTCCGAACGTTAATGAGACGAAGTATTTATGTAGTTTAAATGTTAAATATCTCAGAAACTATGGCACTTAGGCCAAAAACGCTAATAACCAAAATAAGAAACTATTAATTAGGCTTTCAAATGATTTTGTTCCTGAAGAAGAAGAAGCAATGTACTTTTTCACATTTTTTTTTAAATAAAAATGTCGCAATTTTGTTAATGTAAGTAAGTTAGTAATTAAAAAAATATATATTCCCATATAGGTACTGTTTTTCGTTAGTATGACCTAGAAGCTTAAATTTGTTCATCGGCTTACAGCGCTTGCTTTAAAAAAAAATTGCATTTTAAACTGTAAATGGATTTTAGAAAAAAACGTAACATTCTTGTTTCTCTGCAATATATTTGTGTAGAGTTAATTGTTTCAAAGATATTTAATTTTATAGATGACTTCCGACCGTTTTTAGGGTGAAGTATGTAATTTAAATTGTTAAATATCTTAGAAACTGTGACATTTCCATCGAAAATTCTAAGAAACAAAATTAAAGGTAATTAATCAGTCTTTAAAATGAGAATAAGTTATGGCCAACTCAATGTGCGTTTTCACATTTTTGTTAACAAAATATCGGCATTTTTTTATTGTAATTGCTCAGTAATTAATTTTTCTTTCAAAAATGCTATTTTTTGTTAATATATAGCATCACCTAGATGATTAATTTATTTTGTCCCTTTAAAACACTTGTTTTAGAAAAAAATTCCATCCGCCATCCCCCCCCTCGAAAAATGGCCTATTTCGATTAATTATTGCTATAAAATTAATTTAAAAACACCAAATTAAAGATAATTTTGTCAGAAGCGATTTTTATTTGAACTATTTTTTTGTAAATGCTATATTTCCCGAGAAAATAGAAATATATTTTTTTATTTACCCTCTATAGGTTCCTGCGGATCCATAAAACTCCTAAACTTTTTTGTTTCGTGAACTTTGTCCTCTTTTAAACATATAACCAAAGTTTGAAGTCTGCACATTTGTTTTTTCGAGTTACGGTATTCTTTTCAATCTTTTCCTGTACTATAATTTTATTTCCAATTCTTGCTCACCTTACGCTCGACATAGCTTTTGATGAAATTATTATGGGCGTACCGGGATTCTCAATTTCATGTTTCATATCAGTGATTTTGTTTCTTTTATTTTTTAAACATTCAGAAAAGGAAAACAGAAACACCAGAGATAAGATAAGTTTTGTTGCAACCATTTTATTTTACTTTACATGCTGGTATTTTTTAATAAGTTTTACTTTACTTTACTGGTTGCTACAGAAAGAGAGTCTAACAAATTTCTTAGACAAATCATATTGGACCTGTTTATATTAACCGCTCATATAAAGTCCCTAAAAGAAGGTCTCGGTAAGATAAATTATAGTTAGGTAGTAAATTCTCAAAATAGGGCAATATATTATTTTCTTAAGTCAACCTTCAAGTAAATATTGGATCTAAATTAAACCAGAACTCACCAGTGGTGTACTAAGTATTGGTACATCACGCCAAAACCATCACGTCAACCGAAATATACTCGATATAAATTTCTTTCGGGAAAATAATACTTTCTTAGAAAACACAAGAACACTGGAGCTATAAAAGAACGCAGGAATGAAGACACACCAATGACTGGTGCAAAAAAATGATGGTGACGGTAATTACGCATATGGACCCCTAAGCCGTCAGCTAAAAGGAGAAAATATGACAACCCAGCCATACACCAACACCATGAAGAATTTGCAACGAATTAACTGAAAAGGAGAGAAACTGTAAATGAGAGAATTAAAATGATATCCACAGTTATAAGGGTAATTATATCGTTAACTGAGAAAAATAAACCAATACTGACCCTTACCAAGATGATAATAGCCATTATACTGTCAACGAGTTAAAAACGGGACAATGACAAAAGCCAACAGAAAAACATGAAAAGAGTTGGAAGGGACATCATCCAACGACTTGCAAAAACAATAAGACTAAAGCAACGACATACAACATCAACATTACTAGGAGAGAACACGATTACAAAAAGGATAGGAATGTACTCAATGAAGTACTGGGAACATCTCCAAAGAAGGGACCCCACACATCTACTAAAGAAGGCGCTAATACTGAACAAAAACAATACTAATAGGGAAACCATGCTACATGTGGAGAACGACAATCGAAAGAACCACGAACAAACTAGGAAAAGACCAAGCATACTGGAACAGAAAAGCGAGGAAAAAATGAATAACACAAAGAAATCGCAACGATATATACTCTACCAGAATCAGAATACTCAGAAGAAGATTTGTAGACGCAGAAATCCAAAAAGAGGAGCATAAACACTCCGTATCATGACCCAATGCGGCAACGCATTTCATAAACACCTACACTGTCCATTCCACACTCCTGTACCATGCGTCATGTGGCTCTCGCTGCTGACAACAAGCATGACCCAAATCCAACCCAGCGTGGATGTAGTAGGCCCAGCGGTATATCCTGGAAGTGGCAGCAGTGCCTACCGCACGCTGGTAAATCAATCAAGTATAAGAATTCCAAAGATCCTTCTATAGTTGGAGCAATGGATCCTATTTTGACTGGACTAATTTGTGAAACGATGGCAGTGATTTCGTACCATAGGCGGAGCAATTTTATTAATTAATAATAACAGTAATAATAGTTAATAATAAATTGGAACTAGACATTAAAAACAGGAATGGTATTACTAGTAGGCTCAATTCGAACAAAAACTAGAAATATAGCTTTATAATGAGTTAACTGCGTTACGAAGAACAAACAATACGTGCGCCACTGTCGATTGAATCAGGAGACCGATGCGCTTCTATGTAGTCTAGACGTACGCGTTACCGTTACAAATTTTAATGCAAGTCGGACGAAATTTGAATTTTGTCTAGTCTCAATGTGCAATGCTCGTAGCTTGATGATAGAAACTGCATTAGGACCACAGTGACTAGGTGACAGTTTTCATTAGCTACCTAAACATATTATTTTCATTTCAGAAAACTAAAGAAAATTAGGGGGGGCGGGGGGCAGGGCCCCGAGATACATAAAGCGTAGGGCCTCTAAAGTCATAAATCCGCCACTGATGTGAGTTGTTAATTTGCCTACGATTTAAAGTGTTGCTCACAAAGTTATTGCAATATTGCCAAAAAGTAATAATTATAATTAATAGCAATTAATTATAGTTGCAATAACTTTGTGCGCAACACCATGGAATCGACCAAATCGTATACGAATTAACAACTGTTTTGGTATAAAAATATGCAGCAAAAATCCAAACAATGCTGTAAAGAAATAGGTCTAAAGCCTTTAGAAAATTATGGTTTGAAAAGGGGTAGTTTTAGACTTTTACGACTTCAAATACAATGCCTGTGCAAAACTGTGCTGTGCTGAGACAGATTATTATTTCTAATATTAGGTTCTATTTTCGGGCTCGCTATACGAATAGCAGGTAATGCATGTAATCGGTTTACATTACTTATTGCAAAGATTAAGAAATATTCCTTTTCTCTGACAGTTCTAAGTTAGTACCATCTGGAGTACAGGTATAAGGAACGAATCGCGTGAGAATATAATGGCCAAAATATCGACACAGGTATCAGAACTTTCAGACAGATATAGATATTTTCGAAATATTCCCATTCCACATTGTTTCTTGGAATAAGGATACCTCTCAGTTAAATGACGTAAACCTTCTGAATGACTTCCTTCAGAATCGTTGTTTGTGTTACGTCATTGGATCTGAGAAGTGTCGTAAAATCACGTCAATATAAAAATATGTGCTAATGCTAATATGCTAATGCTAATATGCTAATATGTTGTGTATTTTTTGACATTATTTTTTAAATGACTCATAAACACAAACTGTTCCAAAAATTTTGCTTTTTACGGAGTGCGAATACCTGTTTCAACCATAAAATTTTTTAAAAATCGCTATGTACTTAATCTCAGTGGCATCACGTAATAGTGAATTGTGGCATCTACTCGTTTTTATAATACCTATTAGATTTAATCAAATAGGTATATTCAAAGGTATATTATAACCGGACAAAAATGTTAAATAATATTTGTAGAGAAAGAAAATTGTACAATAATTTGTTTCATAACACTTTGAATTCGATATGTATGTACGTGTGTATGACATGTATGCATACCATCTCTTATAAACCTAATTTATGTTCTGTTTTAAAGCAAATTTAGAATTTTCTTTTAGACCAAATTTCATTAATTAATAATTGGACATACGCTAACTGGGGAATCCTTAGTTCAAAACCTGAAACACTTAGATAAAAATGTGCCTCCTTACTGAGATACAGGGTGTTTTAATCCTAATTTTAAAAATTATAATAATTATTATATTATTATTTTTTTTTATTTAACTGTAGAACTTATTTCACGGCGTGACCAAGGCAATGTTACTTGTAAAGATGCCGAAATGATCGATACGAATATGAACAATAAATTGAACGTTAAAATCAGAATATTGTGCAACCCTATCTATAAATTCAATTATCTCGAAAAATTATTACTTTATCGTTATGAAGTAAGAGTACATTATTTTCGTAAAAAACGATTAAAAATTACAATGAAAATACGATTCCACCAGTGGCGTAGAATTTAAAGGGAGGGAAATTCCATCTTTGTCCCTGCCGTACGCCTCTGGTAATAGGAAGAAATTATCTTTTACTACAGTTTAATGTTTCATAAAATACCTAAACTTTCTGCCAAATATGAAAAAGAAATATTAAACAGTATCAGAATAATGGACAAAAATAATTTTTAAAATTAGAATTAAAACACCCTGTATCTCAGTAAGGAGGCACATTTTATCTAAGTGTTTCAGATTTAATCTTCATATTTTGGAATACGGATTCTCCAATTAGCGTATGTCCAATTATTAATGAAACACCCTGTATAAAATAGCAAGGAATCACATACTATTGCAATTTACCTATTTCACGTTAGAAAGTTGAGTGAAAAGTGTGATGACGAAGATAAGATTGGTACCACTAAAAGTAGTAAAAAGTCCACTGCGCATGATGACCAACTCATCTAATTCCCAAACTTTGTAAAAATGGAATACTTAAAATGTAATAATCATCTATTGAGTAATAGCCATCATTAAACGTTCGTTGAATAATATATATTGCGTATACAAGGAAGATAGAAGTCTTCATAGATCTGAATATAAGAATGTATTTCAAAAACACCCTGTATACTGAAAACAAAATTGTGGTTATAAGACGTATACTCCAGTCAGTATATATGAAATCACTAAGGTTGACGTCGATAATCACGCGACCGAAGTGATGCAAGGTTCGCTTTTGATTTTGCAGTTGCTCTTACAAAACGCTTGTAACGTAGCGCATTTAACTTTTCTTGTGCTTCGTTTTCTTTGTACAAATCAAAAAAGAGTATTTCTCCTGTGGCAGCGAGAAGTTCGGGGGAAACTTGTTTTTCTTTAAACATTTTCAGAGATGCTTCCAAATGATCGTTGTTCAACAAAGTGGTGATGAATTCCGATTTGCCAAGTCCAAAAACAGAGAAAGTTATATCGCACCCACTGAAAGCGTGTAGAAACAGACGTTGTCGCTCATCGTATCGAAGGGTTAGTATTGAGTACATTGTCTCGGGAATTTTTCCTTTCCTGGTTTTTTTGAAAAACACGTTCGATTTGCCACGGTCCGGTCCTGTCAGTAACACGAGAAGATCGATGTCCTCACCCACGATTACTACGGAATCGTAATTTGAAGCATGCCTAATAGCGGTGTTTACTATCTCGGTATCGCGTCTTCTTGAACCTGATGGCTCTTATGTTGTTCTGGTTCAGATATTTCAGAAGCATTTTTATAAATTTTTCCTTGTCTTTTTCGTTGAGTCATCGATACTACCATGGCTTCGTTGAATGTGTAATCACTACAACGTTGTTTTCTCGCCCTTCGTAGTCGTTCGGAAGATTATATTTTGTTTTTTTTTATTTTTGATCGATTTCCATGACGCAGAAAAAAACAGCAACGTAAATTCAACTGTTCACTCCGAAAAGTAGCTATCGCCCAAGTAAAATATGATAAAATCATGCAGCATACCATACCAATTGTATTGTACAGTGACCGTACAATTAATGTAAAGCATTTCTTCTTTACTGTACAGTCACGCGCTGACATGCCGACTTTTACAGCGCGCTGTAGTGCAAACTATTGTTCGAAAATAAAAATTAAAACGAGACTGTAGGTTTTTTCTTGTCCTACAATTTTCATGTAGAACAATTTTTTCATAGGAATTAACTATATCGAGAAAAAAGCGAAAAACCGCGAGCCGCGCCCTTACTTTCTTTCGCAATAAAGAAAAAACCATCAGTCCTACGAAAAAAATGTATAGCGCATAAAACATGGGAAATTGTATGCCCTTTAAGACGCCGTATTTGTTTTTTAAGTCAGCAGAATCCGAGATATTTGAAAAAACGTTTCTTAAAACCATTTTTTCAAGATGGCCGCAAACCCCGGCCGCCCAAAGTGCCGACAATTCACCAGTACACTTGCCATGACCCCCAGCCCCCCACCCACTAAGCCCCAAAAACTCGCTGCCGTCGGATGACTACTAAATACTTACTGACTAGAGTAGTATATCTCCTCGAGTTTTCACTCTAGTCAGTTTTTTCTAAATAATATATTAACTTATTGATTGCATTTATATAGCATTTGAAAATAAGCTCTTAAGAGCAATATTGAACACATGTAATATGTAAATAATATTATTGCAACATAAGATTTCTTTGAAACCATTTACACATTATTATGCATTTTATACAACCAACTATTTGTAAACAAAAATCTTATGCATATTTTGTAATAGATATTCTATTTTGTTCTGCGCTACTGGCCTAAATTTTAAATGACTTCTCAAACTGAATTCCAACGTTTTATAAACAAAACAAGGTGTTAAATTACCTTTTATTATTTACAAGATTATGTTTGTAGCATTTGAAAGTTATTTTGGAACCTCAGTTCTACAAAATATTCTTCCCAAAAAATGCATTGTAAGCATTTTATACAAAATCAAAGAGGGACCCTCCCCACTTAAAAGATTTAGCTACTATATTTCATTGGTTACCTTTTCTCTACAGTATCAAAACTGTCAGATATTAGACGAATATTGAAAATGCCAAGGAAAGTGTGTTTATTGCATTGGGGTGTCCCTCTTTTCAAATTGGCACCATTGTAGGGAGTGGCACCAGGCAACTTTATAGTATGGGAGCCAACGACACTCTTGAAAGATCTGCTTTAAATGAATTTCTTATTTTTTGTGTTATTTTTAGGTTGTGTTTACATAAAATCATCTCCTGCAGGTGCACCAGTGGGGCAACGCCTGACAGGACGTTTTTGCTCCAGCCAAAACCATGTTCCGTCGAATGGCCGGCAGCATAAGTTCTTTAACAATTTCAAGTAATAAACTACTGGCAAAAAAAATCAGCTTTAAACATTTCTGTCAGTTGACTTTAACATAATTTTTTTGTTTTTTTACGCTGTAGAGTTAATCATTTAAAAGCCTAATTAATAGTCTTTCATTTTGGTGGTGAGCATGTTTGACGTAAGTGCCAGTCTCTCAGATATTTAAAATTTAAACTAAATATTTCGTCTCATAAACATTCGTATGCTATCTTTACACTTCCAAATCTCCGAAACCATTAATTCTACAGAAATTAGAAAAAAATAAAATTCATCCTCAATTCAGTAGCTTTCGTATTTCTCCCTAGCATGTTTTCGCTTAATGTGAAACTTTTCGAGTTATTTGACGAAAATCGTTTTGAAATACCTCTTTAAGTGCAACCCCCAATAAATTAGCAAGCCTTCCCTCATAATACAGAAACTTCTATTTGATGCATTTACTATTAAGTTGCTAAAATATCATCTTTAAATCATATCATCTTTACAAAATGAAATCAATCACTGATAATTATTACTATTATTACTATTATACAGCATTACATAGGTCGAGAAAAAGAAAATTGTTGATTTAGAGACGTGACCCTACCTATCTTTAGTAAAATTTTCCGCTGAATTCGAAAATGATAAAAAAAAAATTTCTGACTTGACAGCATTACATAGGCCGACAAAAAAAAATTGTTGTTTTAGAGACGTGACCCTACCTATTTTTAGTAAAATTTTCCGCTGAATCCGAAAATGATAAAAAAAAAATTCTGACGTACACTCTACCCTCAATTTCTCACAAAAATTCAAAAAATCCAAACTGGCCATCCAACCCACCTATCTTTGGTAAAATTTTCCGCTGAATCCGAAAAAATAAATTCTGACGTATGGGTTACCCTCCCATACACCCTCAATTCCCCCCAAAAATTTAAAAAATCCAAACTGGGCAATCAACCCACCTATCTTTGGTAAAATTTTCCACAGAATCCGAAAATGATAAAAAAAAATTCTAACGTATGGATTATCCCCCATGCACCCTCAGTTCCCCCCAAAAATTAAAAAAATCCAAACTGGCCATCCATCTTTAGTAAAATTCGCTGAATCCGAAAATGACAAAAAAATTGTTTGGACGTGAGGTATCCCCCTACTCATCCATATCTCTCACTTGCTTCTTTTAAAAATAAAAAATAAATACAAATACAAATACAAATACAAATAGCCTTTGCAAATTACGGTTAGCAATCAATATATCTGTGCATTAATGAAATTTTTCAGTGAAAGCTTATTGTTTTTCAAAATGTTTTAAACTCTTAAGTAACTTTAAGCTAGGTAGCATACGGAATTTTTTATTGATTGCGCAATTAAAATGCTAAAACATTTTAATTTCATTAATATTCTAAAACATTTTAATTCCGCAATCAATCAAAATGCGAGTTCAAGCCCTGGGGCCACGTCAAGGCGTCTCTACCAACCCAGGGTAAGTTATAACTTGGATTTAGAAAATACCTTCCGTATGCTACCTAGCTTAAAGTTACTTAAGAGCTTAACACATTTTGGAAAACAATAAGCTTTCACTAAAAAATTTCATCAATGCTAGGATGCTAACCGTAATTTGTAAATGCTATCTGGGGGCGAGGTTAAGTGTACGAGCAAAGGGAACTTGTAGTTCAAAAATATTTTTTAGTTTTGGTTTTACCGACAGATTTTATAAAAGTTATAACGGTTGCCACGTCTGATTTGTATTTATTTTTATTTTTGAAAAAAGCAAGTGAGAGATACGGATGAGTAGGGGGGATTCCTCACGTCCAAACAATTTTTTTGCCATTTTCGGATTCAGCGAATTTTACTTAGGTGGATTGGATGGCCAGTTTGGATTTGTTTAATTTTGGGGGGGAATTTAGGGTGTATGGGAGGGAATCCATACGCCAGAAATTTTTTTTTATCATTTTCGGATTCTGCGGAAAATTTTACCAAAGATAGGTGGGTGGGTGGCCAGTTTGGGTTTTTTGAATTTTGAAATTGTATGGGGGGTAATCCATACGTCAGAAAATTTTACTAAAGATAGGTAGGGTCACGTCTCTAAAACAACATTTTTTTTTGTCGGCCTGTGTTATTAATAGCCGTAAAGAGATTTCTTTCGTACGTCAATAATAGCAACCTATATATAAATATGATTGTATATACGCAGATCGTCGGCATTGATATTTGATATAAATATTAATGCTTTTTGCAGGATATAATGTGACGATTATACGACTTTTTTTAGAGTCAAATTAAAAACCAACCATGCATCGAATTATTTAAAAAAATCTATATATATCTGTGCTTTCTAATTTATTACCTCTTGTTTATCATATTTATTATTCATTTTAATATATTTTCTGATTCATGAACGATTAAAAGCGTGCTGCTGAAATTAAAAAGATAACAAAATTCTTTCTTGACATTAGACATTTATGGCATTTTGATATAATTTGTTAGAGATCAAGAATTATATAGTAATCAATAAACACAATCATGAAAAAGTTATTTAAATAATTAGAGGAAACCATCAATTTTTATGATAAACATAAATTAAATTGCATTATTTTCCTAATAGGTACTTGATAATTTAGAAAATACCTATACATGTCCAATTATTGCGGAAATTTGCCCTATCTCGTTTTTGTAAAACCTGAAAATCGACAAAATAGATGTCAGAAGCGTGATGGCATGCTGAAGCGAATTTTTTTAGGGCGCTGTATATCGCCCTAATATGTATATCAACGGATTGAGCAAAAGAACTAGCTGTCGGGAAATGTTTAAAGAATTAGGAATGCTACCTCTTCCATGTATTTTAATTTATCAGCTGCTGCTCTATGCCAAGTCGGAATTAAGTAGTTTCAATACCTTAAACAGAAATCACTCTTACAAAACCAGAAATAGTTTAACCTTAGAAGTACCTTCACATAATCTAGTAATATATAAAAAGAGTCCAAAATATCTAGCAATAACTGTTTACAACAAATTACCCAATAGTTACAAGTGGCTAAATGGAAATAAGTATAAAGCAACGATAAAATGCTTGCTGTTAGAAAAATCGTATTACTCTCTAAGAGAATATCTTGAGGACAATTTGTAATGATTTTTAATTTTTGTTTGTTCTATTTTATTTTATTGATTATTATATTATTGTAATTTTTACTTAAGTGTATATGTACCTATTTTAAATATTTTTTTTATTTTTTTTATATATATATTTTTTAAAACTTCTGACTACCATATATGCATAATTTTGTGTCCCAAAATGGTCAATTATTATTATTATTAATATAGGCAGCGTACTTTTTGCCCAGGTTGTCCAGTATCCGCAAAGTATATCCTTCTTATCAAGGATAACCTCTAATTTTGTCCAGCCAGTCAACTTCCTGATGGATGAAGTAAAAAAATATTTTGAAGTTTCTGCTCTTGTACACACTCTAAATCACAATTTTTTTTTCGCCCCCTTTAATATTGGGGTGGGGAAGGTAATGGGTGTGGCTAATTCCAAAAAAATTTTTTGAGTCCTTACTGCTTCTCTGGTGTATACTAAATACCAATTTTATGAACTCTTACCTGCTTGATTTATCTATTTACCTCCTTTTACCACAATTTGCCCCCCAACTCTTCAATGGAATAAGATAAAAAAAATAATCCAGTTCTAGTTCACATTAAAATACATACGTGTACCAAATTTCAAGTCAATATCTTAAACGGTTCCAAAGTAATCGTGCGCCCAAAAAAATATTACAGACAGACAGACCGACAAACAGATTTTTTTTTTTCACTCAAACTTAAAATCTCGAAGTTTCATGTCATTGTATTTGAACAATAAAAATTTTCAACATTTTTTTTTATTATTATACTTCCACTAAATTTGGAAGTAATTACATAGTTTTACTTCCACATCCAGTGGTAGTATAGTAACGACAAAAAAATGTTTAAAAACTTTTATTGTTCAAATGGGCTTAAAATGTCATGAAACGTCGAGATTTTAAGTTTGAGAGAAAACAAATTCTGTCTGTCGGTCTGTCTGTCGATCTGTTTGTCTGTCGATCTGTTTGTCTGTCGGTCTGTCTGTAACTTTTTTGTGCGCACGTTTACTCTGGAACCGTTTAAGATATTGACTTCAAATTTGGTACACATATGTACTTTAACGAAATCTGAAACTAGATTATGATTTCATCTTATTCCGTCGAAGGGTTGGGGGGTAAATTGGGGTAAATTTGGGGTAAATGGGTAAATCAAGCAGGTAAGAGTCCATAAAATTGGTATTTAGTACATACAAGAGAAGCTAAGGTCTCAAAAAAATTTTTGGCATTAGCCACCCCCATTACCACCCCTACCCCATTATTAAAGGGGATGAAAAAAATTGTGATTTATTGTATGTACAAGAACCAGAAACCTTAAAATATTTTTTTATTTCGTCCACCCCCACTACCACCCCTTGTCACCACCCCTACCCCACTACCGATGTGGAGTATCGTTTTATGGTTTTTGAGGTAGAGGATTTCAAATATTATATTATTAAAGTTCCATAAACAATTATTTCCACATACAAAGTTTTTTCGTTGTGAGTGACTTGGATAGAGAATTTGGATGTGGAAGTAGTGATTCCTTGGGCAGCGGTTTTTGGCGATGGAATTGATATAATTAAGCTTAGATTACTATTATTGTACAGTGAAGATAAATAAGTTGAGAATCAAAATCTTACAAACTTTTTAGCAAACGTTATAAAATAACAATTGTTATGTTACCCAGTTTGTGTGAATCCTTTAAACAGAGTTGCTCAAGACTGTTTGTAAAGTGAATGGTAACAAAATATAAAGCTTGGGGACACGATTAACAACAATAAATTAAGCTTATGTTGCAATTATTTGTTGAGTAAACATAAATAAAATTGATTCTGAATTTCCCCAAATTGTTCCAATATGTTTTCAACAAAATCAATGCAACGAATCTTTATATTGGGCAAATAAAATGTACAAGAATCAAGCATAATTAATATTTGCTTTGAAATTTTAAACCTGTTCTAAAAAAATGCAATAAGACCGTGTTTTACAATATTGTGCTAAATTTATTCTATGTGAACATGTCCAAATATCAGAGCTCGAATAAATGAAATGTGAGTTCATTTTGTTATACCAATCTAATTGTGAAAAGCGTCAAACTATTTAGTATACTGAAAAAACATATATTTAAAACTTGGAGATGCCAAACCACCATAAAGATTTTTCCAGCAATGTCACAATTTTCGCTATGGTTATAAATTATGCATATTATATATGCATCTTTTTTTACAGCAAAATACAATTTAATTTGAAATTAGCGTGATTTATTTTTTTTGCATGGCTTACCAATAATAACTCTATGGGTGAAGTAATAACAATTAAACCCGCTTAATAGTGCTCACTGAAACAGCTAGTTGCGTGCTTCAGTTGCATTGATCAGTTAAATGCCGTATCTGATTATAAGTCCGTATAAGTTCCTGTAAAAGAAATGCTAACAAAATATTTATTTTGAGATCTAACAGTGCAATTTAAATACTACTATTTTACTTTTGTCACTTTTTGTACTTTCACCACTAGTTTCACCACTCTAACCGAATGCATACTATCTATCCCTTTTATTCCGAGTGCATTCTCGTTTCCTCTTCTATGCATACTGCAAATATTCCACACTCAAAAGTATTTTTGATAAGCTATACACTTCGTTTCAGAGATATTACAAAAATAAAATCCGCCATTAAATTAACATCACCTGATCACCATTTTTTAAACTTTTACAAATTCTGATTATTTTTATAATAACAGTTTCCTTCATCTACTTCCACCTTCTCACTGCTTCATCCCAATTAAAGGTAAAGTTGGGAAGAGGGTCAGAGATGGTGACGATGGTGATGATGGTGAGCTTCCCTCACTTTTCCGTGACCTACCCTTAACTCCACTCACTGTCATCCTCGCCTACACCTTCCCACTATCTTCCTCTACTTCCCCAATTCTTTAGCAGCCAAATCTCTAAGTTGAAAAGTTGTCTACGCGTTTACAAAATTTTGTCAAAATATGTTGAGCCGTTTTCGAGTTATGTTGAAACAATAATTTAGACAGACAGACAAACAGACAAAATTTTTGAAAATACAGTATATTTTCAATTATTTTTGTGAAGCAAACCCGATAAATCACAAGTTCTAAAAAAAAAGAATCATAAAATTACTCGTTTCAGAATTGCAATTTACTAATTTCACCACTTTTTTCTTCTACCAATTGGCGGTATCTTTCAGCGGTAGACATTTCTTTATTCTTATATGTCTGAAATGAACTATACTGCTTTTTATTTCAATTTTTTATAATATTGTGTGCATCTGTCCGCTTTTGTATTAATTTGGAATTATTCACATTGTTGACTGTATCTTTTTTGTTATCTTTGCCTCAGTTTTACCTGAATTTTCTCGATTTCCACATATGGGAGCAGTAAAACTTGTACATCTTTGTCTAGTCAAATCAAGTTTATTATTTTTCGTTGCATAATAGTAATCGACAAGTGATAAAAACTACAACAATAGGATTTCAGATGGCAGAACAGTTAAGGAATTGTTTTTAATTGTATACTTCCTCTGATAGAATCATTGACATCGACCTTGTGGCATTTGGTTTGTGCATGGAATACTTATTTTAACAGCTATCTTTTTTCGAATAGCTAATTATAATATACAATTTATTTTTTAATTACTGTGGCATATGGGAAGTTTTCGATCCTAAATCCAACCAGAATGATAATTTGTTCTTGATGTTGAATTAGAAATTATGTTTAATGCCTAAAAAAAGTATTCTCACGACGCTGAAGCAATTAAACATAAGTCAAATAAGAACATAACACATGTTTACTATCGTTATTGTTACAAAAATATTTACCTTATCCTGAATTAATTATAAAACAAAGTGAATCCAAAAAATCTTGTATTATGTAGTTTGAACCTTATAGTTCATAAGTTCCTAGGTAATGGGCCAACTGTGAATTCCTGACCTGAATTTTGTGATTTTGCTAAAGTTATCTTAGTTGATATTAACAGAGATACAGTAAGCCAGTAATCAACTTTTAATTTTCTCATATCACTTTTGACCTTGTTGAAATATTCATATGAACATCGGTGACTAAGGGTTTCTTTGGGACGCTGAATTAAAATCTGGTACCAATTTTAGTGATTTTCTAGATGACCCTACCAACCTGCGCTAATCTTCATGTCTTAAAAAAAGCCACAAGTTTTTAGCACCATTTTTAATTTAAAAAAAACTGTTCCCCTGTTTTTATAAATAAAAATTATATACCTACCTTGTAAATGTTGCTAAAGTTAACCTTTTTCGAGATATTTAATTTTCAAATGCAAAAAAATATTCAGAATATTTTTTTTGTTATAAGAAATTTCGTACATCTGGAAATATATTATGTTTTAATCTTATTCCATTGAAAGGTTGGGGGGTAAATGGACGTAAATAGGTAAAGCGAGCTAGTAAGAGTCCATAAAATTGGGATTTAGTGTATGTACGAGAAGCCAAGGTCTCAAAGTTTTTTTGGCATCAGCCATCCCCACTATCATCACCTTTTCCACTCCATCCCATTATTAAAGAAGATAAAAAAATTAAATTGTGATTGTGATAGTATGTGCGTACAAGTATCAAGGGCTTCAAAATTTTGGTATAAGCCACTTCCACTACCATCCCTTTAATAACAGAGAGGGGGTGGTAGATAGAAAGAGATTTAAATAGAAAATCTTTGCCTTAAAATGTCGAGGACTTAAATATACTAATTGCTTTAATTTTAATTTATCTGTATCTGGTTCTGGTAGATTAACACCTTTTTGTAAGTATGTACATTGTGCAGTCAACGCAACAAAAAGGTGTTCCATCTACTTACGATTAACGTCTTGTTAAATTACTACATGCCAATCAATTTCAAGTATTAACTGAAACTTAACTCATTTACTGCACTTCATACGGAATTGTTCCAAGTAAATAATATATTGATTATGTCGACTAGACTGCAAAAAATTTAAGAAAATTGATTACAGGTTGGAAAGCTTTTTGTTGTGTTGACTGCACCCAATTGTCATTTCTCATTAACGGTCGCGGTCTATAAATCTAAACTTATTTTAAAATTTTTTATTTGATTTGTCCACATAAATACATCAATCTTCTTTTTTAGTATTTATTGCATTCTCCGTATTTTTAAAATTACTTTCAATATACCTGTTTCATTATGTTATACCCTACTTTCTCTATATTTTTTAACACTCTGCTTACATTTACTATTTGAACTTGTGAATCAGAATATGAATCATCTATAATCATTTCTTCATATGTACTACTTATGTTAATATATGAATAGCCAATCCATTGGGATAACCGTTTGGTTTTCGTTTGAACAAAATTATATGACAGGATATTGCTGGTGCATTATAATGTTTAATTGTCATGCAATTTTTATGAGATAATAGTTAATTTATCGTTTACATTATTAATTGAATTTTAAAATGCTGTTATTAGAAAGTCCACATAAATGAACTTCCTAAAACACTTAAGGATTGTTTAAAGTTATTCAAAAAATGTAAAGGACGACCCAAATGAGGAGAATGTATAGAGTGATCTATGTAGGATGGACAATTTATTGACATAAATAAATATTATGAAAAATGATTGCAGTTTTCATCGCATATTTCAAATCCAATAAGAAAGGCACAGTCAGACATTGAATATATAACGTGCACCAGCATGCAATTCACTTTTTAAATTTGGTTACCTTTATAACCAATATCAGTGTAAGATTTCTCAGTTACAATAGGTACAGAAACATGGTTTCACATTTTGTATTGCAGTTTCGACATGTGGTACGCCTTAATATTTTTGTATGGTTAATCAAAACCTTAGTAATATTTTGCTCTAAAATTACAATAAATATTTTAGAAAATTCTCGTGTTTAATAAGTACTCGCTGCTGGCAACAGCTACAGCTTTCATTCGCTTCGTATCAGACTTATTATAATTACAGTATTGATATCTTGTACGTGTTCGTATCTTTCTGAGATTAATAAAAAAAAATTCAACAACATTTTTCACTAAATTTGTTATAAAACAGAGTATATGTAAAATATAACAGTTTGCACGCTTCTGGTGATCACTCTGTATACCAAAGATGACCCAATTTCAATAGGGAGTATTCTACTATCCTATTTTCTATATATTTCAAATTTGAAATAAAAATTTTAAGTCTAACAGAAATTATGTTTACAAGAAACGGTATACACATATACAGACACAATACACAATAGTAGTCAGGAAGCCCTCCCTAGCTGTACGTGCCCCCGCCCGATCCTTGGGGGCAATGTTTTTCATAAATCTTAAAGCCTAAGGAACAATTTAAGACATGTCCTAAAAAAATGACGGCCATATGTTAAAAAAAACCTGTTGCCAATGTTGTTTTTATCATTTAACACAAAAACTAAAAAAGATGGACAAAAACTTTTTTCACAAAAAACAACGTGCATAAAATTTTCTACAATTTTGTTCCTATACAATATTTTGATAGGAGTTACCATTTTCTAGATAAATGAGTCCAAAACATGGAAATTCGTATATCGGTAAATCACTTAGAGGAAATAACTGTGACAATTATTGTAAGGCGTATAATATAACTTTATATTATTAACATAAAAATAAAATAAAATAAACTGAAAAAAATTAATAATAATAATAATATTATAATTTGCAGACATTTATCTCGAAAATGGTAACAATGATATCTGGAAAATGGTAACTCCTATCCAAATATTGTATAGGAACAAAATTGTAGAAAATTTTATGCACTTTGTTTTTTGTGCAGAAAGTTTTTCTCCATCTTTTTTAGTTCTTGTGTTAAATAACAAAAACATTATTTGCATTTTTTTTTAATCGGACGCCATTTTGAAAGTAGAGCCAGTTTTCTTTTTTTAGGACATGTCTTAAATTGTTCCTTAGGCTTTAATCTTTATGAAAAACATTGTCCCCAAGGATCGGAGGGGTGCACGGACAGTTAGGGTGGGCTTCCGTAGTATTACGTTTTACATTGAATTTGATATTTTATTTTAAGAGCTGAATCATTTATCTGGAAAATGGTAACTACTATCCAAATATTGTATAGGAACAAAATTGTAGAAAATTTTATGCACTTTGTTTTTTTTGTGCAAAATGTTTTTCTCCATCTTTTTTAGCGTTTGTGTTAAATGACAAAAACCATATTTGCAAATTTTTTTTTTTTAAACGGACGCCATTTTGAAAGGGCGTCTAATTTTTTTTTTAGGACATGTCTTAAATTGTTCCTTAGGCTTTAATCTTAATGAAAAACATTGTCCTTGATGTATACTTAACATAAGTCAAATATCTTTTTTTTTTCAATATTTTTTTACGGTATTTAATATTTTAATTACTTACTATAATTTTGTAATCACACTGTAAAAGTTCGGAACACTTAAACATTTTTACATAGCATTGAAAGAGGGGATGAGGTACGTTCACTGGTTTAAATTCCGACACTCGATCAGTGAAGTAATGCAACGCTGAGCGAGTCCCGCATTTAGATGGGTGAGCTAAGTATCTCATCTAATAGTTGGTAGGCTACCAACGGAGACAACTGCCAGAAAGGTGGTGGATGACCCAGGGTAGGTTAAACTTGGTGGCCGAGGACCGTGGTTTTTATTCTACGCTAAACTGTAGATCCCTAAGCGCAATAAGGTTTTCCGGCCTAGTTACTAATATATAGCATTGAAAGGATGTAAAAAATATAGTCTTGGAGATTTAATACTTAGTAGATTCAGCCAGTAGTGAAATGATTGTATTTTCTTCTTATTCTATTTAATATTTATCAGCAATTTTGGAACCAAATTTTGAGTATCAGAAAAACTCAGTTTATATAAAAAAAAAAAAAATTTATTCATAGCAACAAATACTCCACCTGTTGCAGTACATAAATCAATTTTTCTTCCTCAAAATAACTGGAAAAATTACTATTTTTCTGTCTCATTTTGAGATGATGTAGTTCCTCAGCGATGCATTATTGGATTATATGGCCAAATATGAACTCAAGAATGACACGGGCCCCATTTAGGAACTCAGTTCTGTGACACCCTGTATGGTATTTATATTAATTTTGAGCTTTCGCCAAAATCCCCACGAATTGGTGTAACACCACCTGTAAATTCATTTGCCTCTGTAAAAGGATATCGCGCAGTTTGTTAATCAAGGAAATAATTACGCGGAAGTTATGTCGTTGATAGCGCAACTAGTGACCTATTCGAAAAAATGACGGTGTTGGCACTGGTTAGATTACAGAACCGAGATAGAAACCAGTTTGTAATGTAACTGGAGTTTATGACTACTCCTAGAAGAATTCGTAATATCATACTTCTAGCACACTGACGCCGGACGAACTTCATAAATACATTTTTTTCAGTTTTCAGTCTTATCTTAAGTAAATATTAGCACAAAATTATGGCCCAATTACGTTTTATTTGTTTGTTGATGTCTGATAAAATGTAATTGCACTATTTTTTTAAATGTTTTATCAGAAACACAAATAAAATATTCCCATATAACTATCTTAAATATAGTTTAATTAATATGTTTAGGAAATTAAAAATATGAAACTTGTGACGGAGAGTTTAACCTTGTCCTTATTAGTATTATTATACAGTGCTGTTTGGGAAAATGTCAAAAAGTTCATAATGAATGTATATTTTAATATTTTTTGGCAAGTTTTAACAAAGCTATGACGTCATCAATATATTTATTAAATACTACCCCCTCATTTTTTACAATACAGTAAATATCGATGTATGGGGATGCATGAGGGAATTTTTAAGGAAAACTGTTTTGAACTTCAAAAATACTAACTTTACTAGAAATGAAGAAATTTCAAAAATAACCAAATCAATTGACGACAGCGGCTTTTTAAATACTTCCTGGATAAAAAGCTGAAAGCTTCCTCGCTAGAATGTTTTTATATTTTTTTATGCAAGTTTCGATGTTTGCTTGACTATCATTTTAACGTGTAATTAGCTCGATCAGTATGCTTCCGGTGTTAACTATTAATTATTTTTCTAAAAATCATGAAATTAACCGAAAGTGAAAGAATTAAAGTTATTTCCTTGATTGGTTTTGGTGACAGGATGTGCACCCAAACAGGAGTAGTTGAATTGTTCAATGTAACTCACCCTGATTGGCAACCTATTAGCCAAAGCATGGTAAGCAGAGTAGAATCAAAATTCAGGGAATTTGGGTATATTCGCGATCTTCCCAAGTCTGTCGGCCAGCAGCACAAGAATATCAGCTTAATATTTTGTTGACAATGCAATGTCCTCATTCCACACTTACGGATATTGTGTATTATTCTAATATAGCAGTATCCACTGTCCACAAAATACTCAAGCAAGCAAAAATCATCCCTATAAGGTATTCCTCGTTCATGAACTATCTGAAGACGATTTTGATTGGCGAAATCAATTCTGCAACTGCAAGAACCAGTTTACTAAAAATAAATATCTAGTCAGAGCAGGAAGGAAGATAGTGTTTGGCAACATTTTGTCAAAAAAAAGTTATTAGCAAATTTGGATGCAATATCTAAAAAATGTAATAAGGAAATTCAGGAGATTGTCGACAGGCTTAAAAACCACTGGGAAAACCTGTAAAAGTTGGTGAAGTGAAAGTGAAAAAATTAGTGCCAAGCCAGTACAAGCCAAAGTGAAAACTCCCAAAGAACAACAAGCGGGAATTTGAGTGGTAGTAGTTGCAGCAACACTAGTTTAAGCTCTTTTGTCGTGAGAATGTAGAAGAACACACTACCTTGCGTCTAGGTGACGTGACACCAATTTATATTTAGAAGGGCGCCAGCCGCGTTCTGTCCCGTTCCTCCACTCCCAAGCGGGTTCGAGATAAGATATACTTCGATAGACGAGTAATGAGTCAAGGCTGCACTACCTCAGATCATTAACGACGCTCTCTCAAGACGTGATTTCAATTATTCACTGACAATAAGGGGTTTTAGGTCTTTGGATTACTGCGATTTTTGCATAAAAAAATCCCTATCGAAGATTTCTCTTAGACGGGATAAGAATTTGACGTGATTTGTATCTGTTTATACAGTAATAAATGGTCTGACGTCTTTTGGTTTCTGCTATTTAAAAAAAATCCCTGTCGAAGATTTCTCTCCGACGGAATTGGAATTTGACGTGATTTGTATATATTTACCTACTAATAGCGGTCTCTGCACTTAAAGATTTCTGGAGAAATCGCATAAAAATCCCTATCAAGCTCCCGTAAGGCGACTGGAACACTGAGTATCAGACTTAAGGAATCATGAGATTCCGATTAACTCAGTTGTTTAGATCTTCCAAAGGAAAACTTCAGGATTAAGACTAGCAACAAGTCCTTACATCAATAAAATGCAATTAGTTCAAAGAATACCATTTATTTAATAAGTGTAAAATAATACAGTATTTTGTGAAAGAATCACGCCTCCCCAACTAAGGCAAATGACTTTTTAACCATACAAGTGAGAGCGTACGCTAACAATCGATTTGGTAGAAAAGATTCATTTAACTTACTCAGAATTAAATGCAGGTCTTTTAAAAAGAATTTAATACATTTTATATTTTGGTAATTATGGCTGACTGGAAATAATATAAAAATATTTGACTTAAAAAATTTTGGTTCTCTTATGAATAGCTTAAAGGTCCCAGATCGTGATTTTATCATTCACGGGACGGAGTTAGACTACCTCTAATGAAGCATTCTTAAGTTCATGTTCCATTACTAAATTTCCGTCTAGAAACACGTATTTTACACACGGCACCAAATTTGCACACGGCACGAACATCGCCGGCAAGGAGGGATCTCGGATATAAAAGCCAGGCCACAAATCAACAGAATTGCAGTGTGTACACTTCCTGGCATCTGTCTTCAGCGTGCTGAGCTGGACATATTTCAGAATTGTACTTCTCACGACGTAACCGAGCCGAGACGAATACAACTTGGCCTAGAGGTCTCTTTCAACGTATTGAGCTGAGAGCCCCTTGAGTCAATGGTTATTTTCCCGACGCCGTTCTGCCGCCAGACCCAGAACGAATGCAACTTGACCTAGAGGTCTCCTTCAGCGTGTTGAGCTGGGAGCCCCTTGTGCCGATGGTTATTCGTTTTCGACGTCGTCCGAACGAATGCAACTTGACCTAGACCAGGGGCTCCCAGCGGGTTGAGCTGGGAGCCCCTTATGCCGATGGTTATTCGTTGTTGACGCCATCCCAGTAGCAACTATTCACCGCATCGTCACATTACACTCTCGCCCCCCTCTACTCTCTTTCTTTTATTTATATAAAGGGAATGTTATAATGATAACCGTAAAAGATACGGACCTGTAGAATCGATAATAGAGCGGGAGCTAGGTGGCTTTTTCGGCAGCTCATCGTTTTATGAACTTTGAGATATTTTTATGATTTAATGGATGATAACGATTCATAAAAATGACTTCTGGCGGGGCACCTCCTGTCAGTAGTGTCACGAATACTGTTTAAAAATCAGTGAAATCATGTCATCTTTACAAGGCTCATTTTTTTTGTGTGTACACATTTTATGTTTAGAATGAATAAAATATGATCGCCAGAAAGTGTGGACCGTCAGGAGGCGCAGCCAGAAAGGTAATAATGATGCGGGTACGGAATCAAGTTAGCCGAAAGTGTTAAATTCCTGTATATTTAAGAGCCTATGGTACTTTTGTTGACACTAAGAACTTTACGGGGAGGCTATTCTATTGTTGAAGGAGCTTATATTTACGTTTTAAAAAGGAGCCAGAACTTGTAACGATGAGTTTAGAGTTCTGAGATGAAATATGCGAAAAAAATCCAATTTTCTTCAAAAATCCTAAACATTTTCTTTCTGGCTAGCTTACTGACGGGAGTTTCTTTCTGGGAATTTTTTTCTGTGTTCAAAACATTTAAATAAACATGCTCAACCTTAAAAAAGTTTGTAACAATGATGTTATATAAATCCGTTTTTTTACCCTTTTGACCTTTCTGGTTGCGCCCCTGATGGCCCACTCTTTCTGGCGATCTTATTTTATTCATTCTAAACATAAAATGTGTACACACAAAAAAAAATTGGCTTTGTAACGATGATATAATTTCCCTGATTTTTATATCTTGAACCATGGCCAACTCGACGGGCTGACATATGCCAGAAGTCTATTTTGTCGTTATTTAAGTTCGATAGAATCAATCAGCGCATAGAAAATGCTTGTAACGATGAGTGTCCGAAAAAGCCACTTAGCTCCCGCACCATAGAAGAAAATAAATTGTTTCATTTTTATTGGGCTGTCTTATTAACTAAACTGGACCCTGCATTGATCTCCAAACCAGCTACCTGAGCAAGAAACCGTTAGATACCATCGCTTTGTATTGACCACCCACTCAACGTACTCGACCAATTTTGAATCCAAACTCGTTTTATCCGAGAAACCGGCCTTGTGCATTTTCATTGATTTTTTGCCAATTTTTGCTTATAGGCGCTACGCCGCTTTTGCTAAATTTGTCGGTTTGGCCTTTCTGATACATTTCCTTGTTAAAATTTTATTCTCATTCTTTAAAACAAGGTATATTATGACTGTACCTTCATGGTCAATGTCTTCGGCGGAGGAATTAAAAAATATTTTGAATATTTTCAAAGTACTTTTTTGACGTACTTTTTAAATTAACTTTGACATACTTTTGATAAAAATCATTTTTAAAGTCCAACTTTGGCGTATTTTTTATAAAAATTATTTTCAAAGTTCAACTTTGTTGCACCTTTGAAAAAGTATATTATATATTTGTCCTTGCCACCATATACTTTCAGTCTCATATATCCTGAACTAAAATATATTTTCCTAAGTAAAAATTCGGTGTTTATTCGAATTTTTACCCGGTTGTGCCTAATGTCTTATCGAACTTATAACGGTCCTTTTGGATTAGTATGTGGCTCTGAAGTCTCTCGGACTCTTGAAAATGTCCTTAAATTAAATTTTTGTCTAAGCCGAATTTTTATTTTGGCCACGACTTAGATCAATTCTGGAAGGTTCTACAACAAGAACATGTCAAGACAAAAATAATGAATTAGACAAACAGGTAGCCATAGCCATTTTTGCAACAAATTGTTCTTTTAAGTTCATAGAACATAGAGAAATTCGGAAAGCGATTGACATGGCAAAACCAGGGTATGTCCCACCTTCTAGGTTTCCGTTATTATCACCCTTTTAAATGAAACATTAGAAGAGGAGAAATCAAAGTGCTTGCTGAAAATTTAACAGGTCAATCAGTTTGTATGTCTCATATTGAACCGATAATATGAGCAATTTTGATACAGTTTCGTTCTGGAAAGTATAGATACATCAGCGCATCCCACACTGGTGATTATCTTGCAAACTTGGTCATTGGTTTAATAAACAAGCGCAAAATGAGTATAACTGCAAATTTACTAATTTGGTCACAGACAATGCGACAAACATGAGCAATATGAGAGAGAAAATTGCCGAGGCCCTGGATTACCTCGTTATAACGTATGGGTGTTCTGCCCATATACTGAATTTGCTTTCCAAAGATGTGGAAGTTACAAAAGTGAAATCACACTTAGTTCAAATTGTAAAATATTTTCGCAATATACAATTGTCAAATGCTTTGTACAAAGGATAACGGGGCAAGAAACTAATATTACCACGAAATGTTGATGGAATACAGTTTCCGACTGCCTTGGATTTATATCACTGAATGGGCCAAGTTATTACAAATCTGTGAAGAACACAAAGATGACATTGATCCATTGATTTTTGAAAAAATGGCAAATATTCAAATTAAAAGAATGGCCGAAGACTTTTTAAAATTGCTGAAACCAATTTCTGTGACACTTGACAGAATTCAGCAGGAATGGAAATTTTTTTTATAGTTTTGAAGATGAGGACAGAAATTTAAAGCAATGTCAGATATTTGAACGGAGATACGATCAAGCTTTAACGCCATTACACATTTAACCATGTCAATAGACAAAAATGTCGTTATTGGTCTGCCAGTCTGCCCTCTATATGATGGATATCGCACTCAAAACCTTCAAATATTGAATGTGTGGTGTGGGATAGATGGAAGAATTCTAGATTCGTATTTCTTTGACCAAGTCCTAACCGGTGCGAGATATTTGCTATTTGTTTAAGACACCCTCATCCTCGGACTTATAACTTTCTACACAGATCTAGAAGAACCCGATGTTCCGAGAAACAACTTATTCTTTCAACAAGATGGAGCACCTTCCCATTACGCAGCCCCTATCTGAACCTATTTAAATGAGATATTTGAATCACTGGATAGGAAGAAGGGGGACAATTGAGTGGCCAGCCCGATCGCCAGATCTGACATCTCTTAATTACTTTCTACGGGGATACCTTAAAAGTAAAGTACACGCGAATCGCCCACTGAATGTGGAAGATTTAAATAGAAAAATTCGTTAAGGAATACGGCGCATATCACCGAAAATTATCGGCAACGTTCATGAAGAATTTATTAAGCATCTTCGCCATTGACAGGCTGCGACTGGAGCGCAATTTGAACACTTAATTTAGTTGTTTCTGAAAGGCCATGGCAGATTAAGATAAGTGTCCGTGCCTTTGCAACCTTTTTGCGTGTGGTTCCTTCCAGTGATGTATCTTTACGTAAGATACTACCACAAAAAATTTTGACCTCAAAAACTTTATAATATCTGGGAAAATTTTTTTTTTCGAAAATTCGAAAAAAAATGTTTTTTCTTAATCAAGTGAACCAATTTGTTTGTATTTCACATATATTGTAAATATACTCAAGACAATTTATTATTGATATTTTCATGAAATCTTTTCATGAAGAAAACAAAAATTGATGCTTTTGAATTTTTTGAAAAATTTGTATATGTACTTATACGTTAGTGACCACTTCTATTTTTTTACTAATTATACACCATACAATAAGCTATAACATATATTTTTTACAAAACCCTATCGAAGATAATGTTACGTGCTTACACTCCCCTTAGTAAACACTCTGTATCGTGGGTTCAAAAATTATAACACCAGAGTAACACTAAACAATAATGTATTTACTTATGTACTAATTAGTACATAATGTTGTAATTACAACAAATAAATAAAAAGAGTATACATTTGTTAGAAACTCGATATATTAATAAATATATAAATGAACAACAACTGCTTGGATTACACGTATTGAAAATTTTTTGGAGCAGCCTACGTATTTTTTTGGAATAACGAGATGTATTTTTCACAATACATACATTTTCTACAAAGCTCCATCGATAGGTAATATGTAAAAAAATTTCGTGTTTAATAATAAGAATACATAATAAAAAAACATGTACTAATGATATATGATAATATTAGTCGTCTTCATCACTGTCCGCATTTATTGTAACACTGATATCTTCTGCGAATAATTCAGACAGTCTTACTGATATTTCGGAATATCGTCGAAAAACCTTGCATATCTCCAGAAGTAATAGAAAACTAATTTATTTTTTTTTAACTTAAACATGAATTTATCACTTACAAAATTTCTCGACGATATATATTCAACAGTAAAACTGTTTGAATTATTCGCAGAAGATATCAGTGTTACAATAAATGAGGACAGTGATGAAGACGACTAATATTATCATATATCATTAGCATAACATGCTTTTTTATTATGTATTCTTATTATTAAGCACATAATTTTTTTATGTATTACCGTTTCGATGGAGTTTTGTAGAAAATATATGTATTTGAAAAATACATCTCGTTATTTCAAAAAAAAAAATACGTAGGCTGCTCCAAAAAATTTCCAATACGTGTAATCCAAGCAGTTGTTGTTCATTTCTATATTTATTAATATATGGAGTTTCTAACCAATTTATACTCCTTTTCTTTATTTGTTGTAATTAGTACGTAAGTATATACATTATTGTTTAGTGTTATAATTTCCGAACCCACGATACAGGGTGTTTACTAAGGGGGGTGTAAGCACGTAACATTATCTTTGCCAATTTGACTACGTTACCCCTTCGATAGAGTTTTGTAAAAAATGTATGTTGTAGCTTATTGAATGGTGTATAATTAGTAAAAAAAAACAGAGGTGGTCGCTAACGTGTAAGTGCGTATATAAATTTATCAAAAAATTCAAAAGCATCAATTTTTTTTATCTTCATGAAAAGATTTCATGAAAATATCAGTAATAAATTGTCTTGAGTATATTTACAATATATGTGAAATACAAACAAATTGGTTCACATGATTGCGAAAAAAAATTTTTTTTCAGATTTTCGAAAAAAAAGTTTTTGGGGTCAAAACTTTTTGTGGTAGTATCTTATGGGAAGGTACATCACAGGAAGGCACCACACACAAAAAGGTTACAAAGGCACGGACACTTATCTTAACCTGCCATGGCCTTTCTTCATTTCTAATAAAGTTAGTATTTCTAAATGTCCTAACGCAACCTACACCGATATTTACCATATTATATGTAAAATAATGCGCTTTTTCAAATTCTAAATGAGGGCTGCCATTTAAAAATATATCTATGACGTCATAGATTTGTGTGTGAAAACTTGCCAAAAAAAATTTTTTTAATTTATATCAAAAGATTGGATTCAATATGAACCTTGAGCGATTTTCTAAAAAATAATTTGTACATTTTTTTACCAAATTTATCCACTTTTTTACGAAATCTCTGTCATAATACTATATGTATAATACTATTCATAGTATCATGCTATATAGTAATATTTTATTAATTATACAAAATTAGCTGGGCTATTTAGATAACAATCTGTTTTTTCTCTTATGAAAATTAAAAGTTTCTTTATCCACATAATTTATGAAAAAATAAAGTTCTTTACGTTGTGAGTTCAATACGGCTGGATGACGTTAGATGATTATGATATAAATAAAACTAACTAGTATAGCTGATGCACTTTTACCACATTCATAAGAATGACGTAAATACTGATTAATTTAAAAACCTTCCAAGGCTTTCGGCGCATAATAGATGTTGAATAAAATGTAAATTAAAAACATTGGATTTAATCATCGAAGACACTGCAAATACGTGCTTATAATAAACCCTTTAATAGTAAATGCAACAAGTGCATAAAGTGGCACTTCTTTTACGAATGGGAAGATGGGCAATTCCATGAGTGAAAAAATAGCTATTTGTGTATTAAGAGCCCAAAGTGCCACATTGTCGCTCGATAGCGTCAAACTTTTTTTTTGGCATTAGGACATAGTCCATGCAGCCAGATACAGTCTTAAAGCAGTAAATAGCTAAACCTAATTCTAAAGTGAATAATATTAGAAGAACACAATTGGGAAAGTAAGAGGGACACACACCTCTCGCCTAGGGGCCTATCAATCCATTTTTATATTTTCACACAGGTAAGGCCACGGATTAGCAACAAAAGTTTAAACAAAAGAATAGCCAGAATAGGAGGAGGGTCTCTAAGGCCGGTTTTCGGCCTATTTTATTTCTTGAGGAAAAAATTTGAAAAACATTTTTTTAGTCTACTAACAATATTTAATCGATTCCACCCCAAATGAAACTTTCCCGCACTCACCTCCCCTATTTATACCTCCCTAAACTATTAAATAATCAGCATTTAGCTGATTTTTTTGGAGGCCATTGAAACATTTTAACATGATTTTTACTGAATAAGGATATTTTTGATTTTGTACGTGTATTTTCGTTGTTTTGGAAGTGGTGGGAGGAGGAAGGAGGGGGTGACAGGGGTAAAATGGGAGGATGGGGGAAAGTTTTGTTTGGGGTGGAATCGATTAAATATTGTTAGTAGATACTAAAAAAATGTTTTTCAATTTTTTTCTTCAAGAAATAAAATAGGCCGAAAACCGGCCTTTAGACCCTCCTCCTTTTTACGCCGGTTCTGTGTGGAAATAATAAGACAGTGTAGAATATCGATTTCATTAAGGCATAACAAAAATGGGATGTTGAAGGGGGTTTCGATGTTTAATTTTAATAAAATATTATACAATTCGTTAGTCGCATCAGTATGTTTATTGCAATTAAAAAATATATGGTCCAAGTCACTCTCAATGTTACATATGTCGCATAAATTTGTAGGAGAGAGTCTCATTCTATAAAGATGTTCAGGGTAACAACCGTGCCGAAATTTCATTCGAATGATCATCGTTATATATTTTCTAGGCAGGTTAACGTCATCATGCTAGAACTTGCATGGTATTTCAGGATTTATTTTGGTGTATCTTGTGGGGTTGGTAAAAACAAATTCATTCCACATATTTGACCACTTCTTTTTTAATAAATGTTTACAGACGTTCACAGCGTTATCGTAATTGTTTCCTAGTTTCCAAATTGGATGAAATGCTTTGTTTAGCGATCGTGTCAACTTTTTCGTTGAAATACATGCCAACGTACGCTTTAATCCACATGAAAGCAATATGACCTCCATTTAAATATAGTTTGCCGTATAACTTTTTTAATATTGGTGATAGAAGGAACGTTTGAAGAATAACTATGCTTAAGAGATGTTAAAACCGATAAGGAATCTGAAATTATGATATCATGGTCATTATTGTTTGAGTCAACTATATGTTCAATTGCTTTGTAAATAGCAGTTGCCTCTGCTGAAAAGATGGATATTTCATAATTTAGTATATATATGGCGGAGATATTATATTTGGGTATTATGTAGGTACAACCTGTTCCGTGCACGGATTTAGATGCATCCGCGTATATTTCTCTGTAATTTTGCCACTGATTTAAGTTTTTTATGAAGATGTTACGGCTTTCCAGATGATTTTCACTATTGCTTGGAATAATAGTCGGAAAATCAATAATTAGGTCATGGAATTCGTATCTAGGTACGCATGGGTTTAATGGTTCAATTAATTGAAATAAACCATGTTTCTCGATAAGCATCCCAGAGAGGTGGAAAATGTTTCTTTTGCCAATATTTTCTGACAATTCGGAAATACTAGGTTTATAGATTTTGTCCAAAAGATCGGAGTTCTAAACTTTGAATTTTAGGATGAATTTCATCGAAATATATTCTCTTCTTAGCTTTCCTTCAATGTATATAGCTGTATCATCAGCGTATGATACAATATCGCATGTTTTTTCTACGTCAAAGATATCATTGATATATAAAATGAAAAGAATAGGACCCAAAACGGTTCCCTGTGGCACACCACTTTGGATTACCAACGGGTCACCGATCGTGGTCCCAACTTTCACACGTTTTACCCTTTGACTAATATAACTTTCTATAAGTTTTAAGATGTTTTCTCGAAATCCGTAAAAAGGTAATGCCAAACCAATTTTATAGTCTCTTACTTGCTTGCTTTGCCTATTTACCCCCTATTTACCCCCCCCCCCCCCCAATAAGATCAAAATATAATGAAGTTCCAGATGTCGCTATAATACATCCGTGAACCAAATTTCAAGTCAATATCATAAACCGTTCCAGAGTAATCGTGAGTACAAAAGAAGTTACATACAGACAGGCAGAAACTTTTTTTTTTCGCTGAAACTTAAAATGTCGACGTTTCATGATATCTAAGCTTGTTTGAACAAACTTTACTTTCACGATGTGACAGTAATTAAATGGACCGTTGAAAACAGGCTTTAAGTTTGTAAACGCCTCTCGATTACATTACCACTGGATAAAAAAATTGTTAAACGAAAAGTAGACAAATTGGCACTTACAAAAAGGTTTACATTTAGAAACTAATCCATTGTTATTAAATATCCTTGATGCAGTTGAGAATTTATGTATTGTATCTGGAAACTCTTTAAAATTTTGCTATTGCAAGACCTCATAACAATCGCTGGTCCCATAACATTGAATCACGTAATTACTTGTATATACAATCAGCGTAATTACTAATAATAAAAATTAACAATAGGTCCATTAGGTTCACTTACAGTCTGGTCATTTGAATGTTTTCACTCTCTTGCATACAATTTTAAAATTTTGATGGAAGCTGAGTCTATTATAAGTACTCGATTTATACTTAATATTGATCAAATATTTTTTTTTCTTAACAGTTTTTCACAATATTTAATATTGAACTGAATGTACTTTCCAATCACTATATAAAAATAGGTACTGAATATTTGTACATTTTTACAGAACATTGGAAGGGTTGCAAAAAAAGGTACTACTGATCATTTGATAACAATAGTGTTATCAAATAAAAATTTTTATTTATAATTTTATCCAGGGTGTAATTTAAAATAATTTTACAAATAAAAGGCTTATCAAATCAACGTCGCCCCTTAATTATTATAATCATTTAAATTGTTTCAAATTTAATATTTAATATTAAGTAAAAATTAATCATTAAATAATAACTAATATACTTTATTCGCAGTTTTAAAAAGCTACCTCGAATTCGATTTGAAAATGTCCATCGAGTGACGTCATGCGCATTATATTTTAAAATGGTAAATAAATAATATGTTTTTTCTACGACTGTTGAATTTATTACAGATGCGTCTTTGAACAAGTAATGGGGCGCATTACTCACGGCCGTGGGTGATAATTCATTACTCAGTGGACTAGAACCAATCACAAGAGTTCGTATTAATTACTCAACAGTTTAGGAGCAATTACAAAAGATATGGCGTATATCATGTCTCAATTCAATCTGTGATGCAAATGGAAAAATGTCATACACATGTTGATTTCTTAAAATTTTGAAATTACTATCAGGATTTTGTATTAATTTATATAAGTTTTCTGTGAAAAAATCGTTTCAAGCGATATGTAGTCGTAGAAAAAGTATAGTATTCTACTCAGTGGCCTGGTTATTATTCACTCGGGTGACTTACGACACTCTCCTCGACATCATCTTCTTGAGTAATAGCCGTCATTACACGCTCGTTGAATAATATACTATTTCCTACTACTATTAAATAATTCATTAATTATCGATTCGTTTTTGAACAAGTAAGGCTCATTACTCACGGCCGTGGATAATAGTTCATTACTCAGTGGGCTAGAACTAATCACAAGGCTTCTTATTCATTACTCAACAGTTTTTGTGGAACAATTACAAAAGACGATTTAAAATTCAAAAACATCGCGTGTGTCAAACTCAATTCAATGTGACATGGTAAATAGGTCATTGATTTTGCCAATAATCAAAAAATGTCACTTTTCGTACAGTCCTGTAGGCTCCAATTTTCTATTTCGCCGGTGCTATTCACGATGCGCCTCAAATGCCATTCTTCCTTTTTCTGTGATGACGTAGTATAGCTCTTCAACTCAAATTAAAAAAGATCTAAATGTTTAAAGATTTCCTGTTTCGTCTTCTTTGCAGATTGCGAAAACGGGCGACTCACGGTTTTTTTTTAATATCTCATAAACTATAACACTTGCGTCAAAAATGTTAAAAAACCAAATTAAAGATTATATATTAAGCTTACGATTAAGCCTTTTTTAAAAAATTTTCTCCTGCTTAAAAAATAAAGAAGTTATGATCGATACAATGTGCGTCTTCGTAATTATCGAACTTCCTGTTGAGTAGCCGTAGAAAAAGTATAATTACTCACTCACTCGCCTTCGGCTCGGGCCATAAACGTCATCCTCTTGAGTAATTGCCATCGTTACACGTTCGTTGAATAATATACTAATTGTTTTTCAGTGTACGTGATTATGATTTTCCCAGGCAGATAGATTTTTTACGTGTTTTCCGTCAAGTTAATAGGATCTCAAGGAGCACATTCTACATATAATAAAATAAGCAAACATATAAATATACGCCTGAAAACGTACAAAAATGCTGATCGTAAAATAAGGTATAAACAGGTCACTACTTTCTACGTTCAATACCCCATCTTCGGAAAAAAAATTATTGTACCAGTCTTACTTTCTTATATGCAGCCTTATATAATACATAATTTAATCGATTCATCAGCATTACTCTCTCGGATTTCACATTACCATTTAATTGAAAAAATAATTATTTTAATTTTACGGACATTAAAGAATCATCGATCAACCCAATTTATGTAAATGAAAAGACGTAAATAAAATAATTATTTACGCAATTTTGTTAAAATGGCTTTTGTGGAATTTGTTAGAAAACTTCAAAACTGAATTCGGTACCAGTAGCGCATTGGTAAAATTGCTAAATTTACGGTCAATTTCCAAAAACGGTAACCCAAGTTTGTTCACTCATTACTCGGCGAATTTTATGAAATTTATATGTTCTACAGGATATTACTCGGAGGCGGGGGTCGATGGAAAAGGGGCACACGGGCAAATCCCGTCGGACCGATAAGTCAGGAAGCCCACCCTAGCTGTACGTGCACCCCCCCGTTTGCCATAAAGATTAAAGCCTAAGGAACAATTTTAGACATATCCCCCAAAAGAAACTGGCTGTAATTTCAAAATGGCGGCCATATGTTAAAAAAACTGTTGCCAATGTTGTTTTTGTCATTTAACACATAAACAAAGAAAGATGGACAAAAATTCTTTTATAAAATTTTCTACAATTTTGTTTCTATACAATATTTTGATAGGAGTTACCATTTTCTAGATAAATGAATCCAAAATTAAGAAAACATCGGTAAATCATTTAGAGGAAATAACTATGACAATTATTGTAAGGCGTATAATATAACTTTATATTATTAACATAACAAAGAATAAAATAAACTGAAGAAAAAATAATAATAATAATACTAGACATTTACTCTTTGATATCGGATTTGGCAATAAAAGAAGATTTATTAACATATTCGCATTAGCAGAAGAGGTCAGACCTCAAAAATGTTCGGATTATTGGGCCTTCATTCATTTACTGGATCCGGCTTTAAGGAAAAAGGAAAGATAAAACCTCTAAATGTTACTTTCTCCCAAATATACCAAATATACCAAATATATACGAACATTTCAAGATTTGGGGAGCAGCTGGAATATTGATGATAAATTAGTCGCATTATTAGAGGAGTTTACATGTGCCCATATATGGATCAAAGAAATGCGCTAGCGTGGACGAGCTTCACCTGATTGCCATTAGACAGAAATGCGGTGACAAAGATTTGTCTTTATCAATTGACACTAAAGTTGATTTTTCTTCGATTCCACCATCAAGAGCTTGTCTTATCGAGCATATTAAAAGGAGTGTTTACCAAACGCGTATTTGGCGATAGGTCGATGAAGGTATTCACAATATTCCAAAGCATTGGAATGATTATGGATGACAAGAAAATGGAGAACCTCTTTGGTGTTCAGCAGATAAAATACTGCCTCTGTTACCCCCTCCAGACCTCTTAGGTAACAGTAAAGCAACTGTCAGTTGACAGATGAGTATTCGCCGGCCAAACTATCAGTGGAGACGGGCGGGGTCATATAATAAGTTGATTTAATAAATGGGCGCCAAGTAAATTAAACTCCCCTGCAAATACCCTTAAAAGATCTTGAAAATCCCCCAATTTACTAAACAGAGATTCTACACACACAAAAGAAATGACAAGTTTACTTTAAGAATTTAAATGGAAGTTTATTACTAAATTTCGGATAAAACACTACAACAGTATTCAATAATATTCAATAGTATTCAGCAGATATACAAACAAAACAAATAAAATTACCTAAATATAAAGCTCGAAGTGTTGCGAAAAAAAAATGTGGCCCAATATTTAAAAATATGTAAAAAAGGGACTAAAATGATAATTATAACCTAATATGCTTGCCTAAGATTTGTTATAATCAAACAAAATTACTTAAAAAAAATTATTTCTAAATGACCAAAAAAAAATTAAAAGTTGACCAGACTAATGAAAATATTTAAATGATGAAGTTTATAAGCTAAATAAATAGGCTCATAGAGAAAAAAAAAATAAAGTCAAGATTTAAGTAATTACCTAGAGGGGACAACCGGTATATGTTGTAATAATATATTTAACCTAGTGGATAGAATTAGTATAGTATATCGTATCAGTTTCTATATTAATCAAATATTTGCTTTTTAGATTATCCAAAAGAAACTAAAGAACAATACAAAAAAAATGCGTTTCCTTTTTTTTTTTTTTTTTTTACCTAAATAGCAGAAATTAAGTAAAACTTATTATAAACCGTCGAAAAATAAATTACTGCAGTTTTAGTGTTGCTTAAGCTTAAGCGCATTCACATAAAACAACCAGCCCAAAAATAACTGGTATTTTTTTTTATCAAATGGTAGCTATAACTAAAATATATATGCATATATACTAATTTCCGCCGTACATCTTAAATCTCACTAATTATAACCATAAATCGCCATTTTGTAAAACTGATTACCATTCAAAAACATAAAAAAAATGTATTATAAAATTTTGTTCACAAGAGGTGATTTCTATTCAAAGTTGTAATAGAAAATTTTCCAAAAAAAATAAAATTACTAAAGTTAACCAGAACTTTAAGAAACTATACTATAGATTAAGTGCAATTATACAAACTTGCACTAGGCTAAATAACGTCCTTATGTGAATTAATTTGATTTTGTTAATTACTAGGTAAATAAAAAAATATATATATAATTTTTCAAATATTAAAAAAAATATGATGGCTCTTTAGCTTAACTTGTGTATCCTCCTATTTCGGGTGACTCCTCGCCTCCGGACTTCTACGAAGGTAAGTTGTAGCCCAGGGACGCCGGAATGGACAGAAAAAAAAATATTCCCCAAAAAGAGACTTGGGCTCCCAGACTATTATTTTTCTTTTCAGAATGGAATCTGCAGCACTCTGAACTCCTCACCAGAAAAGCATCAAATAATAGCCGTAACAATAGCCCTCCATTAACACCCTTATAAATAAAATACAGAAAAATTAATTACCTAACTATTTACAAAAAAAATTTGAACATACCTTCCTTGAAGGGTGTTCCACTTTATTCCACGAAAATGGTTAGATGATGGTGAAAAACGATGATAGAGAGGGTGGAATAATCACTACACGTGAAGAGAAAAATAAATTACTATTTATAAAATCACATGGATGAGGGGTACTTACAATAATTGCTGAAATAATCCCTAAATAGGTGCGATTTCACGAAAATATCGTCACAATCCAAAAATATAAACTGCCAAACTTCGAAATCACATTAAAACACTGCACAAAGAATAATCCCCGAGTGGATGTTCACAGAACAAAACGTCTTCATGCAGTCACAACCAGCAATTAATTAAGAATGGCCCCTCTAATCACCGGAAATCGGCGGATCTACATATCAATTAAAAATCCTATTTAAAAAAAAATGTATTTGAGCTATTACAGTTCCTAAATTATAGAACTTTTGTTGATACCCATTTGACAGTTCATCTACTGTCCACTAGATGTCAGGATAAGTACCTCTAGAGAATTTAGAGAACCTTTTGAAAATCATAATTGTTTCAAAATCAACAGGGATCAAACAAATAATTATTTAGCCAAGATATGAATAGTGCAGAATGTACTAGGGCTCCCACTGGACTAATGGGTAAGTATATAGACAAATACATAAATTCGCCCCAATAATAATAGTTCTCTATTTTGTAGGGATATGAGGGAACTGTAGAAGTACCAACAATAATAAACAGTCTTAGTGCCTCCTTGTAATCCATTAAATAATCATTAACTTACCACTAATATGTACAATATATTTATAACTAAATAAAGAAAAATTACCTAAACCTATTTAATTTTTCACTAATTATCTTAGGAGCCAAATGAACCGTAACAAATTTTCCCCTTGCGTGAAGACAATTTACCCCTGTAAATTTTCACCAGCGCTAGCTGATTTCAAATCTTTCGCATTCCATGTACCATTTGATTTACCCTGTTCGTCCCTAAGCTCGTAAGTCCATGGAGAAACGCGTTTCTTGATGTAAAACGGACCAATATACTTTGGAGCTAACTTGCTTGTAAAATAGTTGGCGGCACTCGACTGAACAAAATTCTTCCTCCAAACCTCTTGGTTAACAATAAATTCTTCATTTCTTCGTCTCAAATGATATGTCTTTTCGCTTTTCTTTGCGGCCGTATCCAATCTCTTTCTGACATCTTCAAACAATTTCTTAAATGCTTCTTGTCGGTCTTCTTTCTGCACATTTTCGTCATTATCCATGTCCATCCTTGTCACATATTCATCGCCATGTAATACCATATTTTTCCCAAAATTTATGTAGTAAGGAGTATGGTTAGTAGCTTCATGTTTTGCAGTTCTCGTGGCACAGGCAACTTTCGCTAGATTCACATCCCATGTTCTGTGATTATCGGACACATACATGGCCAGCATGGTTTTAAGGGTTTTATTGAATCTTTCTGTTGGGTTAGCCTGGGGATGGTAGTAAGCGTTGTATCTAATTTTTACTCCGTATTGACTTGAAAGTTGTTGAAACTGTTTAGACCTGTATTGCTGACCATTATCGCACAATAGTAATTTCGGCACGCCAAACATTAAAAATATATCCTCCTCAATTTTTTTGATGATTGCGTTAGCTGTAGCATTCCTAAGAGGAAAAACTACAGAGAATTTACTGAAGGAATCCGTTACGGCGAGAATGTACTGGTGACCTCGACTGGACCTTGGAAGTGGTCCCATTAAATCCGTCGATACTATCTCCCAGGGAGAGTGCGCTCGTGGCTGTTGCGTCATCAGGCCTTTCGGACCTTTAAGATCCGGTTTATAAGCTGAGCAAGTTGTACAGCTTCTGACATATTTGGCTACTTCACTCCGTAATTTAGGCCAGTAATACTTTTCGGTAACCCTTACATACGTTTTAAAGACTCCCATGTGACCCGCTGTCGGAGGATCGTGTGCCGCAGATATGACCAGCTTTCTTTGTTCTTTTGGAACCACTTTCTTCCAACACTCCGATGGACCAACTAATTCGACATAACTGGGCTTAACATATTTATATAGTTGACCATCTGAAATCCTCCAATTCGGATATTTTAGTGGTTCCTTCTGAACCTTTGCCATCATACCATTGTACCACTTATCTGCCACCGTACCAATCTCCTTTTCTACACAATCAAGGACAGGAACTGACCTGGATAAAGTATCCGGAACAATATGCTCTTTTCCCTTCCTGTGAATAATTTTGAAGTCAAATTGTTGTAAACGTACTGCCCACCTGGCCAATCTACCTGTAGGATCTTTTAGATTTTGTAACCAGATCAACGAATAATGGTCAGTTATGACAGTAAACGGTATACCTTCTATGTACTGCCTCAGCTTTTCCACGGCCCACAACACTGCTAAACATTCTCGCTCTGTCGTGGAAAAATTTCTTTCTTGACTGGTCAGTGAACGACTAAGATAGCAAACGACCCTATCACCATCAGGGTGAGGTTGTGTCAAAACTGCGCCGACTCCATATCCTGACGAATCGCACTGAATAACGAAGGGTAAGTTGTAATCCGGGCAACTGAGTACAGGCGCTGAAACTAGACACTCTTTGATTCGGCGAAAAGCTTCTTCACAATCTTCTGTCCAGATAAATTTTCTTGACTTTTTAAGGAGTGCAGTCAATGGAGATACCACTGTGGCAAAATCAGGAATAAAACGTCTATACCATGAAAAAGTTCCAACAACTCGTCGTACTTCTTTGACGGTGGTAGGAACAGGAAGTTGGAGCATGGCCTTCACTTTGTCGGGGTCAACATGTAGACCATTCCTGTCTATCACATAACCCAGATATCTCATCTCAGGCCGACAAAATTGGCATTTCTCCCAACTCACAGTCAATTTGGCTTCTCTTAGCCTCCTAAATACCTCATCCAAAATTGACAAATGTTCCTCAAATGTTTGCGTTACAATCACCACATCATCTAGATATACAAATACATGAGGTTCTAAATCAGGGCCCAACACACGGTCAATCAACCTCTGCCAAGTAGCTGGCGCGTTATGTAATCCAAAGGGCATACGTCGAAATTGGTATAAACCTCTTCCTGGTACTGTAAAGGCGGTATACGGTTTGGAAGATTCCGCGACCGGTACCTGCCAATACGCCGACTTAATATCTAGAGAAGACAAGTAATGTGCATCTCTGAGTTTATCCAAGGTATTCGTTATATAAGGTAGAGGATAACTGTCCCTCTCTGTAACGGAATTCAATTTTCTAAAATCCACACAGAAACGGTAGCCTCCATCTTTCTTTTTCACCAGTAATATTGATGAAGACCAACCACTATTCGATTTCTCGACGATACCTTGTGCCATCATGTCCGCTAATTCTTTATCTATATTTGCCTGCATCACGGGTGAGACTGGATAGTAACGTTGTTTTATCGGAAGAGATTTGGTAACGATGACGTGTTCCGCAAGGTCAGTACATCCGATCTGGTCTCCCATTAATTCCTTACTTCTGTCCAAGAGTGCTTGTAAACGTGCTTGTTGCAAAGTGGAGAGGGCGGTCCTACCTCTCAAGTGGTCTACTTCGTCTAGACAAACTGGTTGATCAGAAAAATACCATTCGTTATGACGTAAATCCGGGACTATGCCCATATACTTCCAAAAATTAGTTCCCAAAATCAAAGTATGTGGAAGCTCCGGTACTACCAACGTCTTAATCAATTTTAATCTATCCCGTACACAAAAAGGTATTTCACATTCACCTGCACTTTCCACAAGATCACCATTAGCCATTTTACATTTAATTTTTCTAGTTGTATCGAGCACAAATCCTAAGTCCTTTGTAAGTTTCCAACCCATGCTACCTATGATAGTGGACGAAGCTCCAGAATCCAATAGACCAAGTAACGTTTTTCCCATTACGCTTACTCTAAGGTAAGGGCGTTCATCATTTTGAGCATGGTCCAATATGAAGTCGAGTACTGGTTGAAAATTTTTAGTCGAAGGTTCCGAGCTAATGCCGACGTCCTTAATTCGACCATTTAAGAACGTCGATTGCCGTTTCCCGTCTTCTTACATGTTGGACAATTTCTTACAGTATATCCCTCTTTGTTGCATTTAAAACAAAATAACTTTTTCGGCAAGGCACACCCAATCGCTCTATGTCCTGGTTGCTTGCACCTGTAGCAAATGATTCCCTTTCCAGATGATGTTCCACTAGATTGTGTCTGAGAAGTCGATTCGATGGCATTAACATCTTCGGTTATATCTAAATAAGCCAAATCCTTTTCAAGTGCTTTCCCACGTCGTGAAGAAGGTTCAACATAGTTATTGATCATGTCTCTTCTAGCCTCCATACTTCTACATGAAATACGTAAATCAGCTATAGTTGCTGGTAGAGGGTCACTGAGTCGCTCCAAATAAAATGGGTGAAGATTCTTTAAAATAATTTTCAACTTCGCCTCTTCCGAAATCGTACATCTCAAACGATTAAAATAACTTGCCATCACAGCCAAATATACACCTATAGATTCGGTAGAGTGTTGAGTTCTTTTCTGAAGTTCTTCAAATAATTCTTCCTCGTAGTTTGACGATAAATATTCAGATCGAAATTCCCTTACCATTTCATCCCAATCAGTTACTCTATCTCGGCACTCTTTGTAAAATTGATAGGCCTTATCAGAGAATAGGTCAATACCAGCACTAAATAAGGTTTCTTTGGAGACATTACGGGCCACTCTAAGTTCCTCGACTCCTTCCAGAAAAGCATTTATAGACATTCCAATTTTCTTATCTCCAGAAAATTTTTGGAGGTTCCATTTATGTGGAGGGATGGTTTTATTTGTAACCTCGTCATGACCATGGGGACTTCTAACGACATGAGACTGATTTGCATCACCCAGTGAAGATGATCTCGATGCGTGCGCTATGTCTTGCTGAAAAGTATTGGCACCGACCTGTCCTTCCACAAAGCTTAGTGAAGGAGGTACCATAGAATCTTGATTTTTCTCAAATTTCTCAATTTTTCCATTAAACTTCTCCATTAAAGACAATACCAAAGCCACCAATTCTGATTTCTTCTGTTGTTTTTCCGCATCATCACAGACCATATTTTCCAATCTTCCAAGAACGTGGTAAAATTTTGTCTGTAACTTCAGAGCTTCATTACTGCCTTTTCCATTATTGAATTGTGCAACCATGCCCAACAAAGTATCCAATTTCTTCTTAATCTCCTCATGATCTTGTTCAAAGGTGAAAGGATATTCTGGGTACTTAAGACTATCTCCATCATTTTCCAATTGTATTGCTTGAGATAAACGACGCCGCATTTCTTCACAATTTCCCGTCGCAATACCACGAACAGTTAATTCATAAACGAGTTCTTCCTTATCAAGTCGGTTAACTTGCATTTTTCTCGGCATCTTGACTTCGTAAATATTCACGTATATATCAATACACCAGACCTTACTATAACACTATATTATTACTATATATGAGCATAAAATATATACATCACCACATCTACACAATAGTGTCACAGTATAAAAGGTATCACCCTGTATATCACAAATCGTGCCACCCTGTATTCGAAAACACTTATCACAGTATAACATTATATAACGCAAATATTTCGAGAAAAGAAACGTCAAAATAAAGATGATCAAAAATATATAACAAATATTTTGTAAGTATCTGCTGAATACAAGTTATTGAAAAAAAATTTTTTTCCTTCCAAAAAAAACAAGATCGGGCCCCACGTTAGGCGCCAAAATGTTACCCCCTCTTAGGTAACAGTAAAGCAACTGTCAGTTGACAGATGAGTATTCGCCGGCCAAACTATCAGTGGAGACGGGCGGGGTCATATAATAAGTTGATTTAATAAATGGGCGCCAAGTAAATTAAACTCCCCTGCAAATACCCTTAAAAGATCTTGAAAATCCCCCAATTTACTAAACAGAGATTCTACACACACAAAAGAAATGACAAGTTTACTTTAAGAATTTAAATGGAAGTTTATTACTAAATTTCGGATAAAACACTACAACAGTATTCAATAATATTCAATAGTATTCAGCAGATATACAAACAAAACAAATAAAATTACCTAAATATAAAGCTCGAAGTGTTGCGAAAAAAAATGTGGCCCAATATTTAAAAATATGTAAAAAAAGGACTAAAATGATAATTATAACCTAATATGCTTGCCTAAGATTTGTTATAATCAAACAAAATTACTTAAAAAAAATTATTTCTAAATGACCAAAAAAAAATTAAAAGTTGACCAGACTAATGAAAATATTTAAATGATGAAGTTTATAAGCTAAATAAATAGGCTCATAGAGAAAAAAAAAATAAAGTCAAGATTTAAGTAATTACCTAGAGGGGACAACCGGTATATGTTGTAATAATATATTTAACCTAGTGGATAGAATTAGTATAGTATATCGTATCAGTTTCTATATTAATCAAATATTTGCTTTTTAGATTATCCAAAAGAAACTAAAGAACAATACAAAAAAAATGCGTTTCCTTTTTTTTTTTTTTTTTACCTAAATAGCAGAAATTAAGTAAAACTTATTATAAACCGTCGAAAAATAAATTACTGCAGTTTTAGTGTTGCTTAAGCTTAAGCGCATTCACATAAAACAACCAGCCCAAAAATAACTGGTATTTTTTTTTATCAAATGGTAGCTATAACTAAAATATATATGCATATATACTAATTTCCGCCGTACATCTTAAATCTCACTAATTATAACCATAAATCGCCATTTTGTAAAACTGATTACCATTCAAAAACATAAAAAAAATGTATTATAAAATTTTCTTCACAAGAGGTGATTTCTATTCAAAGTTGTAATAGAAAATTTTCCAAAAAAAATAAAATTACTAAAGTTAACCAGAACTTTAAGAAACTATACTATAGATTAAGTGCAATTATACAAACTTGCACTAGGCTAAATAACGTCCTTATGTGAATTAATTTGATTTTGTTAATTACTAGGTAAATAAAAAAATATATATATAATTTTTCAAATATTAAAAAAAATATGATGGCTCTTTAGCTTAACTTGTGTATCCTCCTATTTCGGGTGACTCCTCGCCTCCGGACTTCTACGAAGGTAAGTTGTAGCCCAGGGACGCCGGAATGGACAGAAAAAAAAATATTCCCCAAAAAGAGACTTGGCTCCCAGACTATTATTTTTCTTTTCAGAATGGAATCTGCAGCACTCTGAACTCCTCACCAGAAAAACATCAAATAATAGCCGTAATCCACTGTCCACTAGATGTCAGGATAAGTACCTCTAGAGAATTTAGAGAACCTTTTGAAAATCATAATTGTTTCAAAATCAACAGGGATCAAACAAATAATTATTTAGCCAAGATATGAATAGTGCAGAATGTACTAGGGCTCCCACTGGACTAATGGGTAAGTATATAGACAAATACATAAATTCGCCCCAATAATAATAGTTCTCTATTTTGTAGGGATATGAGGGAACTGTAGAAGTACCAACAATAATAAACAGTCTTAGTGCCTCCTTGTAATCCATTAAATAATCATTAACTTACCACTAATATGTACAATATATTTATAACTAAATAAAGAAAAATTACCTAAACCTATTTAATTTTTCACTAATTATCTTAGGAGCCAAATGAACCGTAACACCTCAATCGCTTACTGAAATTCTTCAGGAGATGATTCCAAATCGAGTTATAATAGACGAAACTGAGGATGATAACAATATCATAAATGAAGCAATAAAGGAAGAAATATTCGATGTATTGAGAGACAGCGATAGTGAATCTGAAAGCGAATGAGGTGTTACTTACGTTTTATATTGAATTTTATATTTTATTTTAAGAGCTGAATCATTTATCTGGAAAATAGTAACTCCTATCCAAATATTGTATGGGAACAAAGAAGAAAATTTTATTTGTTTTTTGTGCAGAAAGTTTTTCTCCGTCTTTTTTACTTTTTGTGTTAAATGACAAACACAATATTTGCAAATTTTTTTTTATAAACTTGGAAGTATATTTGAAAGTACAGCCCGTTTTTTTTGGGGACACGTCTAAAATTGTTTCTTAGGCTTTAATCTTTATGAAAAACATTGTCCCCAAGGATCGGGGGGGAGGGGGCGTACAGTTAGGGCAGAAAAATTTAAACGGCAGTTCTTTTCCCTCCTTAATCCCTATTTAGAATTAAAGAAGATGTTATTTTTATGCTGCTATCTTAAAAACTCGGTCACTGACGTAAATGCCAGATGTCATTTATCCAAAAAATATCCCAGTAATCTGATTTTGCATGTTCGTCCCAAATTCTGCAAAATAGATAGATGTTGACAATAATGTTTCTAGATACCATTGACTTCCCATTATTTTATACATTTATGTGCAAATTGCATATTTTAAAACTGCACAGTGCAATTTCAACATAGCTTAAAATAGCTATAAGTGAATTAAGTAAAACAACATAGTAAATATAATGTAATCGTCAATAATTGTTGATTATTATTCACTGTTATATGGTTAAAATGTTCATTTTTTTTATTTCGTTCTTTGTTTTTCAATGTCGATAAATTTTAATAGATTATAGATGTTTAGTGGCCCTTTTAAAAATGTTACCGAGACGGTAGCAGTCTGCTCTAGACCGTGGTTTACTCAAACTACGTGTTAGTACTTTGAACCTTTATCTAATTTTTGCAATTACATGAAAAAAGGAAAATTCGATTGACAAAACTTATTTTTCTAAGAAAATGTTTTTGCAACTCGAATTTCTAACTTTTCATTTTAGAGCATGTGACCTTGAAAAATACATAATTTCCGCCTGTGAAGCATTCCTTCCCCTTGGTCCACCAAAAAACAAAAACAAAAATTGATCCTACCCTGGCTCACCCAAATTTGAGGTTCTAGTTCCGTGAATAATTGAGCCGTTTCCCTAAAATTGCCACCCCTACTCGGAGATGTCGGTGGTCCCATTGTAGCTTCATCAAGCTTACCTCCAGTGTCAGGTAAAGGATATGTAATCCTTAAGGGTTAGGCATTTGGTAAAATCATAAATATGAACAAAATATCAAATCTTGACAAAACCTTGTAAATAATAATTAAAGTATAGTCGTTTGCTATTTTCATATTCTTTCACTATTCTCCTTCTTAGTCACAACGTTTTGGCAGATGTTTTATGAGAAATGCGTTATTCTAGTTGGCCTCCTTTAATGGCGTGGGACATTTAACAGCATCACTCTATTTATTGCGGTTGCCTGTTAGTCGCATGGTCTCACCAAAGCCCTTTCTCATTAGTCTCTTGGGAACATCAGCACAACGTTTCGATGGGTCTCTGCTTCATCTCTTACCAACTGGTTTTCCATGAATTATCAACCACTCTGTCTGTATTGTCCTATCTTGATGTGGCCAAAAAACAAGAGAATTCGGTAGGATACGATTCTGGAGAGTACCTTTGGGGAAAGTAATTTTTGGATGATAATTCTGTTATACAGTTTGTCCAATGGACAAAAGTAAAAAAAAATCGGCGTCTTCATTGGAATCTGTACACCCAATGGGTGAGTTTGGAGATAGTTGGTGAAACGTAAACATGTGTTGAAAATCGAAATACCCAATTCCTATTATGTATGAAGGGTGGCGGTGCTGTGCTTAAGAAAATGATTTCGTAATTCGAGAATTTCTTCTATATCTCTGAACCGATTCTAAAAATTTATTGATAGGCTTTTAGAGAAAACTTGATAGAATGATACCAGACTATTGAAAGCAACAGAAATGTTTTTTTTTGATTTTCGTACGAAAAAAAAAATTTTCCTTTTTTTAGTTTTCAATAGTCTAATACCATTCTGTAAAGTTGTCTCTGAAAGTCCATTAAAAAATTTTTTGAATCGATTCAAGGATGTAGGAGAAATTTTCCAATTACGTTCACTGAACCGCCTACCTTAATACACCCTGTACCTCGTGGTTTCACGACTGAGTCTCAGTACTGCGACATCGATGAGCAAAACATGTTATTCGTTTTCACTGAATAATCATTTTTTGAGAATTTCATTTAAAATAGCAGCTGTAGAAGGGTAAGTGGCATTTTGATTTTCAGAAGTTTTATTAATTTTAAAACACGCACTTCTTTTTCAAATGTGCCCCTTATAGAATTAACATATAGACTAGTAGATGGTGACAGAAAATCAGAACTGATAGCCTACCGTCTGCAAGTAATTTAGTCAGTATTACATATACAATAAAGCTCAATTTTTGGTACTTTCAAGGTTTGCACGCATGCACGGGATGGAGGAAACGATTTCCGGTTTGCATAAAAAAATAATGTTTTCAACTAATAAATTACCGTCTGCAAAGTTCATAATTCGAAATTAAAGGAATAAAAATATGTCGGAAGCGCTTTTGCAGACAGTTCTGGTATGCATCAAATCTTATACAGGGTACTCCAAAATGTATCTAATTTTAGTAAAAAAAAATGATAATTTACTGTCTGCAAACAGTACAAAATGATGATTCTGGTTCATGAAGACGAATAGGGGAAAGGTGCAGATGTTTACGATATGCACGTCACCATATCGTGCGCATGTCATCTTGTTATTTTTTTTTACAACTTTGAACAATTGTTTACCGTTTAATTATAATTTTATTAGAAAATTTAGGTTGCAAAACTATTGTAAAAAATGTTTGCAGACGAATTCAATACGCACGGTTGTCCATTGAATTCTATAAATTTGTAAGAAAATAGGAGTAACTTTTACCGATTATTAACTGTCTGCAACTTGGTACAAAGGAAGGTTATTATATATTATATAAATATTTCAATTCAAAAAAATCTATAACAATTAAATACTCTGGTAGTTTTTTAATAAATTAAAACTTAATGCTAGAAGTAAAACGATAAAACCTTGAAAGAGGGTAGGGGCCCTCAATAAGAAGCCCCCCCCCCGGGGCGGGTAAAGCTGTCGGAGGCCCTACGCCTCAGGCATCTTAAGCCTTCAGAATTTTCCTGGCTTACGCTTCAATGTTTCGGTAGTTATCCAAGGTTGTTTCACATTTCTACGTGTCCGCTTTGTGTTTCCGTTACTGATCGTGCGATGTTGAATCTTGAGGCTGGTGCTTCTCCTCCCCAAAATGGCGCCCCGCAGGGCTCCGTTGTGGCTGCCATAGAGCTCCACCGCAGACCCCTTCTTGGGTCCCATTTCAGTCTTCACTCAAGGACTCCTTTAGGCCCCTTTTCCAATGGGGCTAACATAACCTCACTCTGTGTTAACCCATTTCTCTCTTACAGACGATAAGTCACTCCTAGCGCCATCTAGTGACCAATCCTTAATCTCGTAGATTTGTAAATTCAGCGCTTATGTGGTCTGTCTGTGCCTGTCTGCGGCTCAGAGGGTCTGGGTTGGGGGGTTTGAGGTTCATAGTTGGGAGCTCATTGTACCATAAACAGTCCTTACGCCTATCTGAGGTTTAGGGGTTCTGGGTTATGGGGATTTGGGGTTGATAGTTATATTTCGTTTGAAATGAATGAATTTCGGAAAGCTGGACCATCAGTAATAAAGAGCAAACGTTTTTATATTTGCCTTCGACATATTTTTATCTTCAACGAGAAGGTGGTTCTCTGTTTTACATTATGCTTATCTACTTAATCAGTAAAATCCAATAGTTAGGCGCCATCCTCAATTGGAAATTGTCTTCCTATGTGCATGTAGAATTAGCTCTTGAACGGACAAGGGATATTTCCTTAACACCCTGTATAATATTCAACTTATCTTAGTTGCAAATTTCTGACTGGAATCGATAAATTCTATTTATAGTATTTCTACAAACCGATACAATTTTGACGGAATTATGTATAATCAGTATTTTTCTAATCTATTTAGATCTAGCTTTATGATTGTATTTATTGCACGCTGTTTCTATTTGTTTCTGGTTACTTTATTTTAATTCTGTCAATAACTAGTGTTGTTTCTGAAAACGTTATATATAGATTTTCACAGGAGACTGGTCTAGCTGGTGTTACAAGAAGTGCAAGACGAATCATATGTTTCTGGCATTTGTAGGATTCTGCGCAAGTGTATTATGATAAGATAAGGTAAATTTCTCTAATTGAATATTTGTAAACATTTTTAACTACTATTAATAATGTGTTTAATACTTCTGTGCCACACTGAAGTAGTTTCGTTATTATTATTGCTGAATAACTACTGTCGGAGGCCCATTAAGTCCATATATGTGTTAGTGGAACTTCCACTGTAGTTGTTGGAGATTAAATTTTACTTCCACATTCAGCGGAAGTATAGTAACGACAAAAAAGTTTTAAAATTTTTTATTGTGAGGCTTAGAATGTCATGAAACGTCGAGATTTTAAGTTTGAGCAAAAAAACAATTTCTGTCTGTCTGTAACTTTTTTGTGCGCAGGTTTACTCTGGAACCGTTTAAGACATTGACTTGAAATTTGGTACACATATGTACTTTAACGAGATCTGGAACTAGATTATATTTTCATCTTGTTCCGTCGAAAGGTTGGGGGGTAAATTGGGGTAAATTTGGGGTAAATAGGTAAATCATGCAGGCAAGAGTCCATAAAAGAGAAGCTAAGGTCTCAAAAAATTTTTTAGCATTAGAATTTGTGAAATATATAGAGAGTAGTTTTATTCAAAATACATTTACAGATTTGGGTTTCTTAAAACCCCAAAGTATGCGCCGTTTCTTTATAATATTTATTAATAAGTGTTGTTGAATTTTTGTCCACCTGCAAGTTATTAAGTAGTTACCAATTTGCTTTCCAAAAAAGTAATGATACTAATGATGCTGTGTTTTCATTTTTTATAATATGTTTTACGCTTAAATTAATGGTGGAGTCTGCTGCGCAATATTCTGTGGTTTGTCAAAAGCATTTGTTGATTGCGTCCAGCATAAAATATGGTTACAGAAGCTTGAATGCTGTCGCTACTTTGAACTGGTTGCGGTTTTATTTGCCAAATCTTAGCCAAGTACACAAAAATTCTACTGATTTCAAGAAATTAAATATAAGTCATGGGGTACTTCAAGGTTCTGTTATTGGTCGAATTTTATTTTTATTATATATTGACGACCTGACTAAAATTTATATTATGTTAAAAGTTCACCTTATTTGCTAACTACTATATTGTGGCATAACAAATAGGGTAATACCCTTGTGTAATACAAATGTGTTCTGAAATAAGTAAGGTCAAAGATTGGTGTAACTCTAACTTGCTTTTCCTTAATGCAGGGTATATATTTTCTGGAAAACAGGGAAAACCTGGAAAGGTCAGGGAAATCGGGGAAAAATTGGGGAATTTATAAATTTATAAAAAAGTCAGGGAAAATTTATGAATTTATGAAAACTACTTATATCCAAAGTTGTTCCCATCTTGTGCACCTCCCACTCATTAATTTCAAAAACTTTCTGAATTTTTTATTGAAAAATTCTGGAAAACCTGGGAAAGTCCAGAAATTTCAAAATTGTAAATTGGTATACACCCTGTTAATGTCAACATAACAAACATAATGACCTTCCGATGTAATCTTACAGACATACCTATGGGTAACTATGTACTTGAAATAAGTCATTCTCAAAATTCCTCGATTGCCACCTAAAGTTTAATGAGTATGTTATTAACCTCAACCTTAACCTATATCATCTGGAAGCTATACAATCAGAATAATCTCAAGTGAATTAGGCTACCCAGCTGCAAAAAGTGCATGAATTTCATTAGTTGAATCATATTTGACATGCGATATTTCCTTCTGGGTGTATGCAGTAATTATTTAATGCATATATTTTAATTCAAACGCATGTTCGATATCTATATAAAGCGAGAGTTCATAATTCATGGAAACTGCTTTTTTTGGACCATGGAATGTTTACAGTTATCATTTCCATTATGAAAACACTATGTTTAATTCATAAGCATAAATGTAATGTCAGTACTAGTTTTTTCTAATGGCCTTATTTATATTAACATCCTGGCGGAGTTTAGCTATAGCTACTCCACTACTCACCCAAGACACGCACACATGGACAACAACACAAAACCCATTCCCTGCGACATTGCCATCTGCCGCAACTGAGAATCGAACTCGAGAGTGGAGAGCGACTAGCCGTGTTGTCTCTCACAGAACCGCGATCTAGGCCACTGCTACCACCGTCTCGGTGACAGACGTGACAGACGTCACTAAACATCCGTACTCTAGCCAGAATTTGAACCCGTGGCTTCGTGGTTGCAAGCCTAACATTAACCATTAAAGTATTTTTATTGACCTTTTGTGTATTTACATGTCGAGGTAGTTATTTATATTGTATCCCAATGTATTTCAGTTTACAATCTTAATAATCGAAACGCTACAGGACATCGTGAAGCATCTCGATTTGCTGTTGTTAGGCCTGAAAGAAGACAGAGAACCGCATGAATTTAAATAGATTGACCTGATCGCACTACGGTTAATTATGCGATTTTTATTTAATTAATACCTAAGTTTAAAATATTTGTATGATGTTTTTTGGTAGTCGATAAAGTTAAACGATAAATATGTAGGAAAAGATATAAAAAAACCTGTTCTACAGCACTTTGTCATCGTTTAAAAGACGCTAGATATTAGTGTGTGCAAAGATTTATATGGAACAACGAATTTCTGAGAATTTAGAAAAAAGTGTTTTTAATTAGATGTGGAATTTTCCTCTCACTGGATTTCTCAGGGGGAAGGGAATTTGAGGGAAGTGGAAGAAGTGATTTGTGGGGTTACATGTGTGATTATTGAGTGGAGGTAGGATGGAATGTTCTATGTGTTAGCAAACCTAACACCGTAACCATGGCACTACTAAGTCGTTCTCCCCATTATATCACTCGTCAAAATTCATAAGCTTTACCAAATTCAAGATTCTCCCTGGTTTTACATTGATTATAAGATGTTATAACCATCCATCTGATACTATCAAAGACATTAATTCAAACAACCAATTCGGGAACACGGTTAAAAATCTTCTCATTGTTAAACCCTATTAATTTAGAAGAATATTATGACGATACATTTTAATATAATGTAGTTTTTTTTAATTGTATTTTTTAAATTGTTTTTATTATTGTATTGTTCCTATTTTCCGTGCTTTCTTTGTTGTCTATTTCTTTTATTTGGTTCCTTCACTTTGCTTTCTTTACTTTATCAATGAGAAATAGTTTTTTCTCGACAATAAAGAGTAATTTGATTGATTTTTGCAGAAAATTGTACTTTTCAAATTTCTGAACTATGAAGACTAGAACATTTTTTTTCCGCAGAATTGTATCACCTTTTATTTTTAAATATACGTTGAATACAGGACGCGTTGAAACCAAAGAATCCATGAGTTTCTATTTGATTACTCTTTCAGAAAAAATTTCAGGATTTTCGACCGAGTTAGAATTCACAAACTCAGGGGCTATGTTTTCAAGCATAGATAAAGAGTTATTTTCCTACACCCCCCATGTTGAAGAGATAATGACTAGGCTATGATATAACATAAATACACTACATATAGTAGACAACGCGCAAATCCAAAACCAAGGCTATCCGGATTAGAGCAGCGATTTCGTAAGTCTATCGTGTCGTTTTTTTTTTTTTGGCGTAGAACCAGGTCAAACATATTAGGTTCCTTCGAGTATGTCAGCGGGCATATGAAATGATATTTTACGACATTTTTTTGTGGTCTCGAACTTTTTAAATCAATAAAAAGTGAAAAAATGCATTTTTAAAGAAAATTGTTTTTTTTTGTTTCCACCGCCATATCTTTAAAATTATTAAAGGTACCGAAATTTGTTTTGTATCAAATTAAAGGTCACACTGTAGCGCTTTCACCAATATAAACGGTTTGGGTACAATTCGCACTTTCATTTCTCTAAAAATCAGATAAACTAAAAATATATATTTTATGTATTGAAATCTTCACCAATCGAACTTTTTTATTTTTGAAAATATTTACATACATGCAGCGAAGAAAATAAAGCCTAATAATCACAAAAGTTTTTGAAACAATATATTTTTTCCTAAAGTGTATCGTTTGGCAACAGCGATTTTTTTTATCAGCGCTAAATGCGAAATTGGGACGCAGTTAATACACCTCGCATGCTAGTTACAGTAACTAGAGGTTTTAACTTCGGAAAAATGTCATATTGAACGAATTTCGTTCATTTTTGGCAGTATAATAGTAAATGCTTCACAGAAAAGTTTCTATATTGTTCTATATTGTGCGGAGGCTTGCTAATTTATAGGGGGGTGGATGCCACCCCCTGAGGGTGTGGCACTTAAAAAATATATATATTTATTGGAGCTGAAGTAAAATCAAATTTTAAGAAGAAAAGGTTCTATGCAATTTTTCACATACATTGATAGTTTTTAAGTTATAACGACTTCAAAATTGCGATATCAGCTAAAAAAAAAAAAGGTATTTCCAAACGGCTTTCGTCAAGTATCTCGAAAAGTATTAGTTTATCGAAAAAATGTTGCAGACCAATTACAGAAAGTACAAACTGGGAATTAATTATATTTTTTGTTTATTGATGTAGGATTAATAATTTCGGAGATATTTAAGTTTATATTTGATAGTGTTCCGAAATTAAATTTAAAGTTTAAAATGCACTTTTTTCTAAAGCAAGTGCTTTAAATAAGCAAAAAAATTTGAGCATCTAGGTAATGCGACATCTTAATGAAAAACTGTATTTGAGATAATTTTTCTAAATTACTGGCTAATTAGATTAACAAAATGGCGACCTTTGCATATTTTTTACCTCTAGGTACTGTAGTATGCAGGGTTGGTCAGATTAGTCGCGTAGAAATGGCGGTTGTCGAAAATCATTAAGTATTCATTGTTCGGATAAAAATTGTGACAATCGAAAATGTGCTTGTTTTAAGGAAGGCCTAAAATGTTGCAACGAGTGCAAATGTCGTTTCTGTAACAACATTATTAAAGATTTCGAGGCAGATATGAACGAATTAGAATGCTATTAATGTAGGGCCTACATAAACTACATAATACATATTTATCTATCCAAATAGAAAATTTATTTCAACAATAAAACTCATTTTATGCGTACGTTTTTACTTTCATTCATTTAAAAATGTCTAATAAACTTACTAATTAGATGGGTAGTTAGTAACACTGATTGATATTTATAGATTAGGTATTTATATCTACCTACGTCTTTTTATTATTAAAAGGAGACTATTTAATATTTTTTGTACAATTTCTTAATATTAACAACATATCATCAATACTACTGTACAATATATGAAATATTGAACAATAATATTGATCCCCTAGATTTTTTGATCACTATTGGTTTTGTACCTAACTACTATATACACCCCGACCGGAACCGTCAGATCGTTGCAGTCGGCAGGCTTGCTACAGCCGAGCGCGCAAGAATATGACTTTGGCCCGTTAAAAAAAAATCGCTGACTCAATACTATCAACGGGACTTGAAAAATTTTTATCCTAAAAACTTTTTTCAACTATTGGCTTCAATTTGTACGCAGGATGTATATACAAATTTTCATAAATAAATTTTTTTCTCGATTGCCTAAAATTACGCTACTGAAAATAACAAGTTTGAGTTTCCTATTATTTTACCAACTTAAAAAAAAAATAAATCGGGTTCACGTGGGACGTTGTTCAAAGCGCTATTGTGTCTACTTTAATCTGAAAAAAAAATAGCTTGATAGCACAAATATTTTCAGAGATATAGCGGTGGAGACGTTAAAAAACATATTTCATTAAAAATCTATTTTTTTGAGTTTTTCCGAAATAAAAAAGTTCTTGACCACCAAAAAATGTCGTAAAAAAGTGATTTCGTATACACGATTATCTCACTAAAGAATCCCACTAAGTCTGGTTTGGTTCTACGCCGGTTTTTTTTTCTCGAAAACTAAGCGACTTTACTTCCAGATTTTACTCTACTAGATGGGGGTTACGCATTTTAAGACATCCAGTACCGACATTGCCTGTGTCGGAACTGGATATATAATCCAGTATACAACAGACAGCGTGACCAAGCGTCACTTTACCGACTACCAAAAAACATCATATAAATATTTTAAACTTAGATATTAATTATATAAAAGTCGCATAATTAACCGTAGTGCTCGCCAATTGGTGTCATAATAACAAATTTCTCCTTAATACCAGTAAGTGCAGTGTTATGTTTTTTTTTGTAGACTTTTTCTATGTTCTCGGTAACCAAGAATCGTAAACGCCAAGGATAATCAGATCAAGTCTGTCCGCATGGTGCCGCCATTACTATGACGTAGCAGCGCACTCTATTCCAGCGCGCTGCCGTTTAAAATGCATTGTGAGGAGCATATTCTTTTAATAATATTAACGCACATGCACAATTTATTTTGAAATAATTGAGGCATACAACATATTCAGTATTTTTTGTATATAAATATCGTGAACTAAACGTGTATAGAAAGTTTCAAGAATGTAGCAATTTTTTCCCTTTCCACTCAATGTCAAATTATAATATTGTTGATTATTCAATTTGTTATTTTACTTACTTTTCGAATTTTTTTCTGCTTGAATTAGAATCTGTATTTTTCTTCTTCATTGCCTTAACCTGATGATTGGGTTTTAAACTCCTGAAATCCATGCGAATTACAGTGCAAGTGGCAAAGCATGAACGTTTCTGACAAAAATTAACAAAATTATGTCTAGTTTATGAAAAGCAAGTCATGGAAATGAAATGCTTGGTTTAAGGAAACGTACATTTTTGTTCTTCTATACGGCGAATATTGAGTCCTTGATTCACAAAAAAAGTGATAAAAAATTATCTTATCTACAGCGAATCCTGATTCAATTCACAGAAAAATGATGAAAAATATGTATTATAAAAATGAATATCCAGTATAATAAAACTTATTGGAAAAGAAGGTACACATATAATAAAAAAAAATAGAAAAATCTGATAGAAATGATATAAACAAAATATTAAATCATGAAAAATATATAGGTATTATAAAAATTAACACCCAGTATAACGGAAAAGAAGGTACACACATAATAAAGGAAACGTATTTTTACCTATTTTGCAAGTCTCGTTCATAGTCGGCCTCCATAAAATTAACCGAACAAATCCTACTTGTATCTGCCTTTTGCACCTGTTTCTCCATTCACCTCTTATGGTTTTGGACACCAGATCTTTGGGTTTTGGAAACACGTGGAAAATAATATTTTGACCAGTAGATTTCTTTGTACAATACGTGTTATTACAGTCATACACTGCACACCTTGTTTCCAGCATTTTTCTTCACTTCTATCTTAATAATAACAATATGTAAATCTAATACATGAATTATTAAAACTAATAATAATAATTGTTTTTTAAATCCTATAATGGTCCAAAATAGTGCGAGCAGTAGTATGTCCCTGTTTCTGCACACAATTTCACTAATCGAGAATGTATTTATAACTTAATGAAATGTATAGAACACACACGAATATGTACATATGAGATTTGCAAAGAAAAACCAGCAAATAAGAAGACAAAACTTAATAATCACACCACCAAAACATAGAGAGGCAATGCCGTCAGAAACGTAAACAACCACTTTAGGTCTCGCCGGGACGTCACAGCTTTGCCGGCAAGTGGCAAACGTTACGCATAGGGAACTGGTTATCTTCCATCTGTTTACTTGCTCGGTAACGAGAATCTTGAGAGGCCCGATGATTTGGAAGTTTTCTTTGACTCAACTCAGCTTGTTATACAATCAAAAGTGTTTGTATGGCGAAAGACAAGAACAAAGCTTATTTTTAAAGATGTTAGACAGATAAGTAATATATCCACAGAAGGAATTTTATGAACGGAAACGCGGCCTAAGCGATCCCCGTTACCACCTTGGCATCAACGCAAATGCTAAGTGTCTTTGTTTATCGTTAGCCATTTCTTTTTTCGCATTAAGACCAGCTTTGTAATAATGGCCCGACCAGCACTGTATATTGATCAATACAGTTCAAATCAATCAAATGAATTGGTGAAATGTTATTAAAACGTTTTTTAGGGAAAATACTTTGGCATGCATCGTTAATCACGTAAAAATGTTTTTTGTTTGCACTTTTAACAAATAATCAACGGTTCAATCCCTAATAGCACAGGACATCCGTTGGATGTCCGATTAAGATCCAGTTACTGTACAAATGTCCATGGACATTGGATGGCCGTCCTATGGATGCTCATTTTATGTACATACAAGGACGTCCTCTATGGGTATTGAATGGACATCCATTTACTGTACATGAATGTACAAATACTTTATGTTCCTGCTTGGACAACTAATGGATGTCCCGCTAAAGACCATTTATAATAATAATAATAATAATAAAATGTCTTTATTAAGGGCGAAGTTAACCTTGTACAAACGTTTATTATACAAACGTTTATGGTGAATAAATTAACGTCCCATAATTGTCCCTCTTATGTACATAAAGGACATCTTCTATGGACGTTCTGTGGATGTCCGAGGGACGTCCATTTAATGTACATAGAAGAAAGCACATTTTATTTTCCTATATTTGAACAACCAGTGAATGTCCATTTATTGTACAAATATGCATAGAAGATAAATGGATGTCGCCTAATTGTCCATTTTATGTACGTAAAACGATACCCACTGGACATTGAAACTTTCAAAAGTTTCCTACAATGTGAATCTTATTTATTTTTGCACTTTTAAATTGTTCGTTTGCTGGAAGGTTTTAGCAAACTTGAAAGAAATAAAAATATAGCTGAAACTTTGTGGCAAAGTTAATTTTACAAATATATTTGAAAGTTGTGGCTGCAACTTACGATAATTTGCTATGAATCACCAAAAGTTATATTGCAAGTGAGATAATTGGTCAAAGGTAATTTTGAAAATAAAAATAAAATTTGACTGCAAAATCCAAAGCCATGTCTATTTTCTTGGTCTATTTTAACTTAAATCGTGTTGTGCGCACGAGCTTCCCTTTCGACTCTCTTTCATGGCATAGAAAGAAGAAGACATTTAATAACATAGATTAAAGAATATTATAGGAAGAAAGAAGTGCGAAGTGAAGTGTAAAATATCTATATATAGCTACCGCCAAATTATCCAGGTATATCTTTATTTGTACGATGTCCCTGTGGTGGATTTTTAAATAATATGAAAAATGAGAAAGTGAACAAAACAGTAAGTTTAAGGTTAGGGTTGAGGACTCTAATGAAAAACTTCAAGTATGTTTATTACCTGAAATTACTACTAAATATTGCCATTTCTCTAGTTAATCCTAGTATACCCGGATACCAAGTGCACGTCTTTTGCTTTTAAACGTAGCCGTATCCCACACAAAGACACTTTAAGCTTTCAGGGATAAAGGTGTTCTATTACCTGTAGTTTTTATGTGTGGCCTATTTTGAAAATTTGAATTATTGAATAGCATATTATTTTACTCATTCCAAATAATTAAAATAGAATTTCAAACACACAGTTTTAAAATACTAATACAATGCGCTTAGAACAGAGTTAGTGTAATAACAGTAAAAAAATTTAGCCGCAGCACGGGCATCCTCTTTCAAAGTCTGATGATCATTTTGAGGAATTTTCTATGAATTAGTTCCAGTATGGCAAAACCTGGCATACGAGAGGCAAACATTGATTTTTGGTTGAAAAATAGTGTAATATGTTGCACCCCTTAAAATTTAAGGTTATGTTACTAAAAAGTAGGCAGACTTCAACAGATCTAATGTCTGAATGAATGTAGTGTATTTGCACCTACTCGAAAAACAACCTACCAGAAGATTCCAAAGTGACATCTGGAATTCTCTAGAGAATGGTGGCGTCATCACAGAACAATCGAGATCTGTCATTTTTAGGTATAAAAGACCAACCGCATTCTCGGCGAGTAGTTCAGTAGTTCAGAAAGTATAGAAAGTGAGGTTAAGACTTCAAAGATAAACAAAGTGATAAACATTGTGATTTTAGTCAGTAAAGTGTATTTAAATTAATAATAGTATTGTGAAGTATCCAGTAAATATTTAATAAAGTGTGTTAGTGGACATCTCTTGTTATAATTTTTGGAACCCACGGATTTTGCGAGGGGTAGTTTCCTAAGGGTGGAAACACGTTACAAATTGGTGTCAGAAAGCGGAATTTTATGACAAGAGGAACTCTGAAGTTGTGCTGGAGTGTTCGAGACGTATTCTCGAGGTTTAGTGCTAACACAGTGGACTAATTTACTGGACATTGTTCGAGGGTTATTTTCGGACAGGAAAATAGTGTTAAGTGCATTTTTGAGACATTGTAGAACATTTTATTAGGACATTAGTGTGATAATTAAATCCTTTGAACTGAGAAGTGATAGAGACACTGAAAAAGACTCATTTAGTGCGTGAAAATTTCTAGAACTTTTCTATTTGGACATTAGTGGAGATTATTAAATTCTCTGAACTGGATAGTGACAAAAGACTCTGGATAAGACTTTTTCGTGCTATTTCGAGATTTGTCTGGAAAGTTCCATTACCGATATTGACGTGACAGTTAAATTTATTTTATTTTAATTTCGTCGTATGCCCGTAACAACAAGAAGTATGGCATCCGATAAACAAATACAGGACTTATTCGAACAATTCCAAAAAATGATGGCGCAGCAACGGCAGGAAGACAAAGAAGAACAGGAGAGAAAACGTCAAGAAGAGCGAGATGAATTAAAGAAAATTATGGAAGACCAGGAAATAAGACGCCAAGAAGAAAAGGAAGAGCGAGAAAAACGACGTCAGGATGAAGAGAGAAGACGCCAAGAAGAAAAGGAAGAGCAAGAAAAACGACGTCAGGATGAAGAGAGAAGACGCCAGTAAGAAAAGGAAGAGCAAGAAAGAAGACGTCAAGAAGAAAAAGATGAATTGAAGAAAATGATGGAGGACCTGAAGATACGACAGCAAGAGGAGAAAGAAGAGCAAGAAAGACGACGTCAAGAGGAGAAAGAGGAACAAGAAAGACGACGTCAAGAGGAGAAAGAGGAACAAGAAAGACGCCAAGAAGAATTAAGGAAAATTCTGAATGAACAAATGAAAATACAGCAGGACGCTATCATTTCTGCCAACGAGGAATTAAAGAGTGAAGTCAAAGAAGAGATAAACAAGGTAGAAGAAAAAATAGGTGAAGTCGAGACAGAAGTCGGTCAAGTTAAAGAAAAAGTAAACAAGTTCGAAGAAGAAGTCAAAGGAGAAATAGACCGGCTTAAACGACAGTTGAGAGATAGAGGAAGCCAGCAGGTGGTATCATCAGGTCAGCGACTAAAACCTCCTTCTTTTGACGGCCAAGGTTCCTGGACGACGTACAAGAGGCAGTTTGAGGCGGCAGCGTGTGCGAACAACTGGGATAATGAGGAAAAGGCCATGGCATTAGTTCTGGCGTTAAGGGGCCAGGCCTCAGAATTACTTCAGATTATCCCGGTGGAGAAACAAAGGGACTTTAAAGTCTTGGAAGCTGCATTAGACTTGAGGTATGGCGACCAACATCTCGCCCAATTATACCAGACTCAGCTGAAATCCCGGATGCAAAAAGCTGGGGAAAGTTTACAAGAATTTGAGGCTGCGATAGAGAGACTGGCACACCTGGCGTATCCGAGTGCACCTAAAGAATTCCAGGAACAATTAGCCGTGGGGGCCTTTTTAGATGGTATAAGGGACGAAGAGGTCAGGCGAGTTCTGAGGCTGACGAGACACCAAAGTAGTAGCGAAGCTTTGGTGCGTGCACTCGAAGTAGAAGCCGCTTACAGGGATACGCCAAGGTCGAGAGTGCGAGCTGTGACTCTCGAAGAATCGCAACCAGAAATGAACCAGAACCCTATGTTGACTGAGATGCAGAAAATGTTTACCAAACTATTGGATAAATTAGATGACCTTGGAAAGCAGGAAAAACAGAAAAACAAAGGAAAGCCGAGTGGTGGTATTAAATGTTACAACTGCGGCAAGGTAGGACACATGAAGCGAGACTGTCGACAGAATTCGGAGAGTCGAGTAAATGCTGTGAATCTTGAAGATGAGCAGGAAAACAGTACCAGGGGGGTTGTTCTGGCTAGGGAATGCAGTGCCCCCAGAGAAATTAAGATTTCCCAGCTTCGAAGAATCGCAAGCAGACTGTTGTTGCATGGATATGTGAACGGAAGAAAATGTTTGTTTACCATCGACACAGGTACTACGTCATCAATAGTACGGCCAGGATTTATATCGGGCATAAAGATTACCAAGAGGCAAAATGAAGAAGTGATCGTCCGGACAGCTACGGGGGACAGGGCTACGGTTCATGGAGAAGTAGACCTGGGTTTGCAGATTGGGCATTTGAGGTTCGACCACAGGGTCATCGTGGCTGACATTACGGATGACTTCATTTTGGGACTGGACATTATGGAACAGTATGGATTTATTGTTGACGTAGGAAAGCGAATGTTAAGGATTGGGAACGAACAATTTATTTTGTCAAAAGTGAACGACCAATGTGAGAAAACCAGGCTGTTGACAACGCAGGCAGTCAAAACTCCTGCATTATCCAGAAAACCAGACAAGGAAGATTGCAAGCGCTACCCTCAGGTGGGAAAATTGCCGAACATGGTTGAAGTCAACATTGTCAAGGTCGATCTTCCAGACAGTTGGACAAAGAAAACACTGAGGCAAGAGCAATTGCGCGATGTAGAAATCGGACCCATGTTGAGAGCAAAAGAAGAGGGAACGCGTCCAGCATGGAAGGATGTTTCCAACAAAGAAGTGGGGCTGAAGGCTTTATGGTCACAATGGGATTCACTTATGGTCGTAGATGGGCTTTTGAGGAGAGCATGGGAAAGCCCAGATTGGAAGCAGGTTGCCATGCGTCTAGTGATTCCCAGGTGTCGTGTACCAGAAGTACTCCAGGAAGCACATAATGAAACATCCAGCAGACACTTCGGCATAAACAAGACATTGAGTAGAGCACGGGAACAGTTCTATTGGGTTAATAGTCGCCAGGATGTGGAGGCCTGGTGTCGCAAGTGTAAAAATTGTGCTGCCCGTGGAGAACCATTTTCGATGAGCAACTACAGAAATGGAAGCCGAGAACAGCCGAAGAATGATCGAGAGCAGATGAACAGAACTAGTAACCGCTTGAAGGCTCGTTATGATCAGAATGCCAGTACAGGGGGATTCAAGGTGGGGGATCTGGTTTGGCTGTACAACCCACAGCGGAAGGAATGGAGATCCCCGAAATTTCAGCCTCCTTGGGATGGACCGTATACTGTTATTACCCGAATTAATGATGTCGTCTATCGTATTCAACGAAACAAAAAGTCCAAGATGAAGATCGTACACTTGGATAGACTGGCGAAGTATGTGAAAGAGGCTGAATTGCCTGACCGGGACGTTCAGGCTTAAGGAGGGGGCAGTGTAATATGTTGCACCCCTTAAAATTTAAGGTTATGTTACTAAAAAGTAGGCAGACTTCAACAGATCGAATGTCTGAATGAATGTAGTGTATTTGCACCTACTCGAAAAAGAACCTACCAGAAGATTCCAAAGTGACATCTGGAATTCTCTAGAGAATGGTGGCGTCATCACAGAACAATCGAGATCTGTCATTTTTAGGTATAAAAGACCAACCGCATTCTCGGCGAGTAGTTCAGTAGTTCAGAAAGTATAGAAAGTGAGGTTAAGACTTCAAAGATAAACAAAGTGATAAACATTGTGATTTTAGTCAATAAAGTGTATTTAAATTAATAATAGTATTGTGAAGTATCCAGTAAATATTTAATAAAGTGTGTTAGTGGACATCTCTTGTTATAATTTTTGGAACCCACGGATTTTGCGAGGGGTAGTTTCCTAAGGGTGGAAACACGTTACAATAGATTTAGAATTACCAAATGATATTTTCTATTATTAAATAAATATTTCTAATAACTTAATAAAATAGCCTTTGATAAATAAACATTTTTTAATACATAAGCGCTCGTATTTAATTTTATAAATCACTTTACTAAACTTAATATCAATAGGTAAAGATTTAAATATACAGTACTAGGCGTTTGCTAGAAAATTGATTTTTAAAAAAATTGTCGATAAGGTCCCCACAATATGTCCATCGCCATTATTCCATATATACAAATAAAAAACAATATCTATATAATACTTTGAAATAGCAAAGGGGGCAGCAAATAGAACTATTAATGACCTATATTCTTTTTGTTAAACACATCAGAGACAGTAGACTTTATTCTATCCGCTGCCCTTTTTTTCTATCGTTATGAAGTGACATAATAATAAAATAACTGTTTCGATCTGTACATATCGTAAAACGGTGATGGCACTAGTGAAGATCATTCCGCATATTTTTTTTCAAAGATCACCTTATACCTAGTAAACTTATAGAGAATTTAGAGGAAAAGTTTATACAGTGTCGCCAAAAAGTCTGCACCATATGAGAAACTCACTTGTTCTTGACTTTTTGAAAAATTTCACTTTTAATAAAAGTTAACGTTCTCAAATGAAAAAGTGGATGCAAAAATTTGTGTTAGTCCTGTCATGTCGGAAAATTAATTTTTTGGAAATTGGCCCAAGCAGAGTAAACTTTAAACTTTTATTTTTGAAGATATCGGAAAGTGTTATTTCAAGAAGTTGCTTATAATACGAAGTTAGCTATATATCAAATTGGGCTGTTCTATTTTAAAAATAAAAATTGTCTACTTTTTTGCACATAACTCCAGAACTGTATTTTTTAATATTTTTCTGTTATCAATAATTCTCTCTCTTTAATAGTTTCAGACTAAGTAATGGATTAAAATCATCTTTGAAGAAATAATTTGGGAAAGAACGATGTATTTCTTGGTGCATAGTTGTTCTCTCTTTTCCAATTTTAACTTTTTCAGGATTTAATCATAAAGGAGTGGACAATTTTTATTTTTAAACTAGAAGAATCCAATGTACATTATAAGTAACTTCTTGAAGTAAAATTTTTCGATATCTTTAAAAATAAGGGTAGTATACTTTTCCGAATTAAGCACCAGTACTATCACAAATTTTTGCAGCCCCTTTTTCAGCTTTACAGATTTCGTGTTTGTTCACTAATATATTTTTTTCCAAAATGGCTTGAGATTATAGAGACACCCATTATTGGTCCAAATGAGGACAATTTTTATTGCTTCAAATAATGTCCATCATGGACCACCGTTTAAGGTCCAACACTGGACTTCCATAAATTATCCAAAGTCCCTGGGACGTCCATAGGACCTCCAACTGTACAAAAAATGGATGTCTATAGGACGTTCCGAATGTCCTGTAGGGACGTCCATAGGATATCCATGTGCTATTAGGGAATGCTTACGTAATAGCTTGAGACCAAGAAGGGATTCCGGGTTCTAATTCTGGCTAAGGGGTCAATTTTAGACGACAGCAGTGGACCAGACCGCGGTTGAGTGAGATAGCATGACTAGTCGCTGTTATCTCTGTTATCTCTCGTAAATTCGAGTATTAGCTGTGGCAAGGACCGGTTGTTGTATTGTTGTCTAAGTTTGTCTTGGTCCAGTGGTGGAATAGCTTTGATTAAAGCCAGGATGTTGTTCTAAATAAAATTCACGACTAGATATTAACTATTAATTTTGAATTAGTTGTTTATTTATCTTCTCTTTAATTATTATTATCTACGCCATTGTTATGTAAATTTGACACTTATTGTATTGTAGGGTACAAGATAAATTATCCAATTTATTGGCCCTTTTCTTATAAATATATAATAAATTTATTAAACAAATGAAATGAAAAGAAAATATTGATTGAAAAATATCCCAAGATAAATTGAGTATCTAATCTAGACTTATTTTTCAGATATGGGGCCAGTGCACTTAAGGAAAATATACTAAATGGGTCTTCCAGCTCCAATATGTCATGTGCAGTAGACTATTCAACATTATCCAAATGTGATTCATTTCTACACTCACAAAAACTACATTATAAGACAACATCCGCGTGCCTGCCGAAAGGGGAAGGGCACACCGAAGAGAACTATTTTGAAATTGGACAAAGGGAATTTCGAAAAGTGCCAGTGAGAAAAAAAATTAGTTTTAAAATCAAAAAGACTTCATCTTCATATCGCAGAAACATTGACGCCCACAAAAAAATATGCATAAATTCAAATCATGTGGCGCAACTTACGCAAAAGTTCAATGACATTGTCGCCGAAAATAATAGTGCGAATGTACCAACGAATACACTACAGTTAGATGCAAGGATCAAAAATACAAAACATGCAAATAGCGAAGTCTACAAAACACATCAAATACATAATATCAATGGAAAGCATATTACGCTATATAGGAAACCTAGTTTAGATAAAGCATTGGTAATTATAAAAACAACACCTGTAAATAAAGAAAATAGCATCAAAAAACAGAACAGCACAAAAGATAATAATAATGTACAGAATCGAAGTGCCAAAACTAGTACAAAGGAGGAATCACAGACATGCTCAACACTTCCAAATATCGGCGATAACATAAAACGTAGATTATTTCCTCAAAATAATAATATGGTACAAGCTAAAATTGAAATATTCGAAAGGAAATCTTCCTTAAATGAAGATAATGCAAAAAGAATATCTAATGCTAGACTTAAAATAGATAACGCTCAACTCAACTCTAGAATTCCCGCACGTGTAAATATATTAGAAACAGCCGACAACACGAAGAACACAAGTGAATCGGACACAGACCAAGTACAGATACAAGAAGTTATCCAAGATAAAGTGGATAGTAAATCTCCAAAGATATTAAGTTCACCGACTACAGATAGAAGCAAATATATATTTTTACAAAAAGAGATAGAAGAATCTAGCAAGGGAAAAGTGCAAATACCACAACGAAAATGCGAATCCATGTACGAAACGATAACGCCAGAAAATACATTAGATTCATATAAGTCGAAATCGTATGGAGCTATTACGAATCTTGATATCCCAATAAAACCTAATAATTCTTTCTTGTGGAGTGACAAATCTCCTACAAGTTGCTATTCAACCATAAAACCAAACAGGAGGAGCGAGGGGTATGATGTGTTTTTTACCAGTATGCTAAACAAACAAGCTGCTCCAGAGCTACCTCCAAAACCCAATTCATGTCCAAAGATCGTCGAGACTTACAATCCACGATATGAAAGTTTCTCAACGGAAATTCAATCTCGCAGCAGCAAATCGTTAGAAAGAAAAAACTGTAACAATCTGGAAAATGTAGATGAAGGATATGAGCAGTTGAATACTGATGACTGTGCTGAGGAAAACATTTATGAAGCCATGTCCTCCGTTCAGTCAACCCCAGTTAAAAAAACGCCTAGTTTAAAGCCATATTCACCAGTAAGTGAAAATGAAGACACTAAATCCAATTTTTACGAAAAAATATATAATAGAAATGGTAAAAAGGATGGAGATAACGAAAGTATTTATGAGAGCGTTTATGAATCGACTATAAGTTGCTCCAATAGGGACAGCTTAACTTCTGAGCAGAATAGCAACAGCCTCTATGGAAAGAACTTGTGGGAACAGGAGGATGACGCGAGTACCTACAAAGCGATTAGTGATATAAGTGACGAGTGGGTAGACGTGTCTGACAATGAAGAGGATGAGCGGATGAGTTCTGGAGTTATAATGTAAGTGAAGTGTTTTTGGTAAAAAATACTCATATTGCAATTTGATAAGTTTCATTTTTACTTTCTTATATGTAAATTAGAAAGTGTAGTAATCGTGATTTTTGTGGGCCACAATATTTTAACTGGCTTTGTGAGAAAATGAATATACTGAGGGTAATCAGAATCATCAATAGGAAAGCTAGTTATACCCTAGTGATTACTTCGTAAAGGAATGGAATAAGTTCATATTTGGCACATGTAATGCACTAGTGATCCCAAATAAGTACATATGATACAAAAACAATATTTAAAATATTTACTTGAAGGTTGACATAACAAAATAATTTATTGCCCTATATTGAGAATTTACTACTAGTGGATGTGAGGAGTCGGAAGAGTAGGCAAAATCGTGCTAAAGTTATAAAACCTGTTCCTCTCCCCGTTTTCGAGGGTACTGAACAGGAATAACAGAGTGAAAGAAACTTTTTAGTTATACGCCCCCTGCCCCCCCCCCCCCCTCAAACGGCCAAAAACCACCATTTTTTGCTAATTTCTCATATGACAGCTTGGCATCGAATATTTTTGCAGGGATTATTTGTTTTTTCATGGGATATAACAGATGGTGAAAGGTGATGTCAAGTTGTGGACTGCAACGGCCCTTAGGGTTGGAATCTGCCCTGGCGTAAAATTGTTTCCTTTGTTGTTTCTTGTTAATAGCGTTTATCCCCCCCGTTTTCGAGGTTGCTGATCAAGAAAAAAAATGATTTTATGCCGATTCGACCCTGCCGACACCCTTAAACGGGCGGAAACCACCCCTTTCATACGTTTCACGATATAAATGCTCATCAAGAGGAGAATGGCTAGAAATTTAGGCGGAGTTCATTGATAAGCAAAGGACCATAGTAAGGGAGAATTGTGATCTCCCCAGGGGGGGGGGGGGGTTGATTTATTTTATATTCTAATTTGTATATTGAGTGGGAGTGGTTTCAAAGTCATCATTTGTGCATTGGACATCCTCCTTGAAACGGGATATAAGGAAGAGAATACTATTGGTAAAAATTCCTGTTTTTAATAAATTATGTATACAGGATATGATTTTGTACAATAGAATATTTTTTACAAGACATATCAATATAACCCAGGGTACTTTCAAATAGAAGGGTACTTTCAAATAGAATTACATGGTTCATATTCTTTGATGAACATCATATTCAATCCTATTACCTCCTTCTGCATCATCCGTTTCCCATTCATGATCGGAAATAAACACTTCGGGTATAAAATTTAGGAAATTCACATCATTATCGTAACTGTTATCATTGGATTCGTTTGTTTCTGTGCTTGGTTCATCATCTTCATCCTCTGGCGCACAATTTTCAGAAAATTTACCTTTACAAGTTTTACAAAAAATGCTACATCGTAAACCCAATTTGATATTTCCGCATCGTTTCGTACATCCGCCCTTACAATTACAATGGGGAACTTGCCCATTTTTTAAATTTCATTAAACTGTGTGTTTATGTATAAAAACACGCCACACCGAATATCAGCTCTTAAATCGCAGTACTTTCTTTGCAATAAATAATTGAAGTTGAGATCCTCGCCACTCCTCACGTCTTCACCCTAATTAATAGACTGGGCGGCGCCGGCGGTTGGCTTTGAGACGTCCGCATATTCGGTCATAAGTCTTTTGTTTTTTATGTTAGAGAAAAAATTAAAAAAGTGTCGGAAAGCGCAATCAATTCTCTTTACATAAGCGGTCTACAAATTTTTCGAAAAAACCGATAGTTATTGAGATATTCGAGGAAATGTAGGAAATTACACGTTTTCCTATAGAGTGTATGTATATCTTAAAAAAATTATTTTTCTCAGAAACCTTTGTTTCGAAGGGCCGAGATTAGCGGAGCGTCAAAGTAGTACATGACATTAAGTAAACATCGTATATGAGATCGATTTCAGTTAATTACCGATTAATTATTACTCTGACAAAATGGAAAAATTTTACCGAAAAAAAAAAGTCCCAAATCTCGCCCCTCTAATTTAATTACTTCATTTTCGTCGGAATTCAAAAAATAAAAAAAAGGGTTTAGCAAATTTAACTCTATTTAGGAGCCAAGATTAAAAAGTTGCCAACTGTAGAAGCTCAAAATTTGCGAGTTTTTGCCGTACATGGCCGACATTTAGTAGTTATCTCCGAAACGAAAAAAAAATTAAATTCTGATGGCAGCAAAAGATTCGTAGTGGAAAATACTCATTGACCTTATTTTTTATTTCGAGCTAACTCCCACCGTTTCGGAGATATTTGCGAAAAATAGTAAAAAACAGCTTACATTTCGGAGCCGAAAAAATTGCAGAAACATGCAATCTTGACACGTTCATATTTTTCAAAAAACACCATTGAGACGGCTATACGATGTGGCGACGTAAAGAGGAAGTCTTCCAGATAAACCTGATCGTAAATTGCATGGCGAAATTCCAAAATTCGGCTCAGCATGAACGAATCAAAAGTAGCATTTTGTGACATTTCAGAATGTTGAAGATGTTTTTCCAAAGAATACGTTCAAATTTTAGGTTAGGTTGTGTTCACTGCTAGTTGTTTCTGGCAAATGCGTATGCGGAATTATCAAAGCCAAAGCAGAATCGGTGTCGCTTGACGCCGTCATCCGACCTTCTCCATCTGACGTCACGTTTCAGGAGTGGGTAAAATCGGGCAGATTTTAATCGCTTATATTTCTGGAAGATATTTTTTTTTTGTCTATGGGGTTTTTAATGATGTTAGTTTACGATTTTGAGTATTTTAAATTAATTTTATTTTTTGGGCAAATTCCCTATTATAGTCCTTAAAAGAGAAGTCGGGAACCAATTGATCTTCTGAAAATTTTGGTTCTATGCAACCGTTATTTGGTATCCACCCCATTTAACGGGATTTAGTTAATTTCCCCACCAGGTTTGAGATTAATAATACACTCTAAAGGTATGTTCTTTAATCGCTTTAATCCAGTAGGGGGAGGGGAGGATACTAACATTTAATTTTTTTTGAGTTGAAATCATCCAGGGGTGGATTTTTACTTACTAATTTCAAAGTTAAATTAAGTACATAGTTCAGACGGGGAAACACTTAGGTTTAAGAATGTCAAATGCTTTTACCTTAATTTTTTTCTTGATAAGCATCTTCGAAAACGGAGGGGGGAGGGTAATCGGTTACACCAGATAGAGAGAGAGAGCTAAAATTATTTTCCACCCCCTGGAAGAGTGGGACCAACCCTCTTGTCGCAACTCATTTTTACCGTTCAAGGGCGAAGCAAGGGTCGAATCGGCGTAAAACCATTTTTTCTTGATCAGCATCCTCGAAAACGGAGGGGGAGCGTCTTTAACTAGAAACAAAAAAAGAAACAATTTTACACCCCCGAGGATGGTTGCGGTCCACTACCCGACATCACCTTTCACCATATGTTTTATCCCCATGAAAAAACAAAGAATTCCTGCAAAACTAGTTGACGCCAAGCTGTCATATAAGAAATAAGGAAAACGAAGGTGGTTTTTGGTCGTTGGAGGGGGGTGCGCATGACTAAAAACTTTTTCCACCTTGTTATTTTTGTTCAGCACCCTCGAAAACGGATGAGGAAACAGGTTTCATAACTTTAGGGCGATTTTGCTTTTTTTTCGAGAAAATCCACTATAAGTACCTAATTAAGTATAGTTTATCTTTCCGAGACCTTCTTTTAGGGAATTGATATAAGCGGTTAATATAAACATGTAAACATTTATTTGCCCTAGAAATTTGACTCACAACTGTTAATTAACAGCTTATATGTTCAAAATCTCCTTAAAAAGTGGCACATTTTTCAATATGCAGAGTAAAAAGTATGTCTTAACCACAGATTCAGCACCTTAAAAAAAGTTGATTGAACGTAATTTACCTCTATCCAAAATCGCACCCCCATTAAGATACAGCCCTCTAAAGTTGGAAATAAAAAAACTTATTCTTTAAATATTGTACAAATTTAATGGCTACAGATATTTGTTTCAATACTGGTACGCTGTAACATATGTCAGAGAATAACAGTTTAAAGTAAAAATATTTTAAAATAAAGTTTTAGAAATGGCTGATTCCCTACCCCGTTTTTAAGTGGTATGCCTATGACACTTTTGGTATATTGTATTTTATAGAAAATTTAATTCTACAACTTTTTTCCATCTTGTGTTTTTTTTTTGTTTATGTGATCATTTTTAAATGAAACTTAGAATACTAAAAACATTGTCATGTGTTTGAAAGGGTAAAATGCTGAAAACTGGAAAAAAATAATGAATTATTTTATTTTATTTATTATTTTTTTTTTGTTTTGTTTTTAATTTTATTTTGTTTTTTTTACTCATACTAGGTGCATGTAGAACTGAGATTAAGAAGTGACTGATAAAATAAATGATTTTTCTAGAGTTTTTAACATTTCATCCTTTAAAACACATGACAATGTTTTTAGTATTCTAAGTTTCAATTAAAAATGAAGATGAAAAAAAGTTGTAGAATTAAATTTTCTATAAAATACAATATACCAAAAAAGTCATAGGCGTACCACTTAAAACGGGGTAGAGGGGAGGGATTGTTCAACCCTAAATCAGCCATTTCTAAAACTTTATTTTAAAACATTTTTACTTTAAACTGTTACCCTCTGAGATATGTTACAGCGTACCAGTATTGAAAAAAATATCTGTAGCCATTTGTACAATATTTAAAGAATATATTTTTTTCTTTCCAACTTTAGAGGGCTGTATCTTCATAGAGGTGCGATTTTGGATAGAGGTAAATTAGGTTCCATCAACTTTTTTTAAGATGCTGAATCTGTGGTTAAGTGATTGACATACTTTTTAATAAAACCCTGTATAACTGTTCAACGAAAGTTTTTCAAATTTCAGTGAGCGGTTTACGATAAACACATAATGAAAGCATTATTTTTTCAATCTATTTCGCTCCTCCATTTTTAAGATATTCGCGGTTGAAATGAGGGCTCAATGCATTTGAATTACATATTAGTACATCTTTTAACTTTCCGAAATCCATTGTGTATGCCTGACCATCTATTTGTGGTTCTGTGTGAAATTGCGATAACTCAAAAAGTTCTCATAAGAGATCAATAACTAAACTTCTTTTTTGACATATTTATCAATGTGTTCATACCATTTTAAATTTTGGAAATGTAGTGCTACCAGAAGTGTCAGTTCACTTAAAAAGATATTGATTTGTCGCAATCATCTGAATATTGGAACGATTTACAAGAGTTTTTCTAAGAAAAAAGAATTAGATATATATTTTACATTCATAGGTTTAGCAATAATTTTAAGATTACTGAAATATGTATTCTATGAATAATTATAAATTAATCTTTCTTTCTTAAATTTGATAATAAATCGTATGGCGTTTTTCAGATAGTCCGCTGTATTGTGTAAAATGAATTAATAATCCAAAAAATCATTTTGTACAAATAAGTTCCAAAAACTTATCGTACGTTATTCTATACACGTACAAAAATAACAAATAACAAATATATGTTGTTATTACCAATGCTAAATCATATTTTTTTATGAAAACTCAAGTGGTAGCACATTTTAATGGACATGTGTAAATAGAAAAAAATGACAACACAAATATGTATAATTAGTTTCGAAGGTCTTGATAGCGCGAACTAATTAAAACAAAGTATAATTGCCTTATCGCGGAGTGCACTTCTGAGCACTTTATAAATAGATAGGCAACTGAATGTATTTATATAGTACAAAATAATGTAGAAAGGTGGAAAGTATATGTAAACATTATACTCTCGCCGCGCCGCACAGTGGGCCATTTGTAACTTCTAAGTGGACAAAATTCTATAAATAGTGAACAAATTCTAGGAATTAAGGGGGTGGTTCTTGAGGGGTTGAAAAATAAATTTGCTTCTAAAGTCCCGAAACTCTGTGAGTATGATAATACGATATCTGTGAATATATCAAAAATGTTTAAAAAATTCCTACTGACTAAAACCCCTCCCCCATTCATCACACTTCTCCCACCGGAAACCGCTTTAGCATTAATTCAGTGGGGAGCCGCCCGTTTACTTCCTTTATCGGTTTTCTACTTCCTTCGTCTCTATTATTGTACGGACTATTCAGTACGCTTTTTGCCATGATTCCTCGGATGCGCATAAGCTTGCCATCATGTTTATGTAGTTGAAGGTTGACCCAGTTTATACGGCATTGTTCTTCCTGGTCCCATCCCACCTAATACAAGTAAACAGAGTATGCTCTACGTCATCCACCTCGTCGCAGTAGCTGCATCTGTCTGTATCTGCCCTTTTACGATCATAGAGATACTTCTTAAAACACCCGTGTCCTGTGAGATCTTGGGTTAGGTAGTAATCCACCTCTCCGTAGGTAGGGGCGATTTATCCACGTTTAAATGTCCATACGTTGCGGTTTCCCATTTTTGTTGCCATCTTGTGAAGATGTTCTCTTTTGTTACTCTGGCCTCCACTCCATTGTATTTTTCTGTCCTTTCTTGTATTAGAAATTCTGTAGGTTGGACTCCCACTATGACCCCCACTGCTTCAGTTGAAATGGTGCAGTATGCGCTGCCGATTGTGATTGACATCAGCTTTTAGAATCATGCCAGCTTTACTGTTAATTTTTTATTTCGGGTTACCGTATGCCAGACTAGTGTAGCATATAGTATTTGAGAGTGGACCACACTTGCCATTACTCTCCTTTTCGATACTCTGCCCTCCTATATTGAGCATAAGGCTTGTCAATGCTGCGACTGTTTTTTCAACTTTATCGGTAGTTTTTTTGACGTGCTCCGCGAAGGTAACTTTGGTATCAAGCCATACTCCTAGGTATTTTTTTGAGGAGATTGAAAGATAAATATTACACAGCTCCACAAAATAAAAAAAGTTGTTACCCACCAATTTTTAGTAAATCCCAAAAATAACCTAAATTATGAGTTTTTTTAGGTTATTTTCGCAATTTACAAAAAAATTGTGGGTGATTGAGATAAACGGACAGCTGATTCGTGTTCAGCACGTTGAAATACATAAGGATCACCTTCGAGAATATACATATTTTACAACAATGCGAATGTTTGTTCTCAACACAGATGGACAAGGGACGCGAGAGGCGTAGTAAACACTATAGTAAACACCCACAAAACGTAATAAAACACGAAGTAAACAATACGCAAATGAAACTAAACGCCATATTAGAAAGCATCCCCTACGGAACAAGTCATTATTTTGTACCAGCCAAGAGAATCGGGGATTAATAATGTACTTGTTCACAGTTGTGGGTCGAACAAACAAACAGCTGTTTGGCGACCTCTGTTTTCCCCTACATGCTAAGAGGGTCACCCAATGGAGTTCCAGGAACAGACCACCACTTTTTTGTATTTTGTGTTATTTTAAAATTCTTTTCTTTGTGGACATGATATTAGATCCGTGAATTCGCTGAAAATAGTAAAAAAAAGCTAATAAGCAAGGGGTTGGATTTGAGAGGATTGAAAAATCAATATACTTTAAAAAATATGTAAAAAAGGTTCAAAAAATTGTTTTGCCAATGTTTTAATTTTTAACATAACATAATTTTAAATTATTGAAAACACTGCAAGTAATCCAGTAACTTTGTCATAAAAAAAGGGACATTAAATCAGGTATCTATGCTTTTTTAATATGTTGTATAGGATTAAAAATTAATATTGAATCCAAGTTTACGACCTCGGCAGACCTCCGGGTCTTGGTCAAAAATTCAAAAAACTGCGAGATTTTTGTTATTTTTTCAGTTTTTGTCGATTTTGACACCTAAGGCCTACTTTTTTGTAAAAATAATTTAGTATTTTTTAAAAGTAGACTAAATTTACTACAAATTGGTATCGGAGCAGACTCTGTAGATCAAATAGTATCCGAGATACAGCTGTTCAAAGTTTTGCAAAATTTTCATTTTTCGACATTTTTAACAGTTTCTTACTTAAAAATCTGTGAAATACGTACTACTACTATAACTAGGTTCAGAAAATTCATTCCCCAAACCCAAGCCCCAAATGGGTTCAAAAGGGGCCAAAAAATGCCCCCCCCCCCCCCCAATATATAGTACTATTATTGTGAATGGATCGGAAAAGAGGAAGAAATATTTAAAATATATATATATAAACAAATTTTGTTTGCATTTTTGAATACATATATTCATAGGTAATGATAATATCAAAATTTTTACCTACAAATTATGACCCAAGAGCTAATAAGAAGGCTATTAGCCTCAAATTCTCAAAATAATTTTGACAACCAACGCGTATTTTTCAGGTAAAACTCGTATTAAAAAAATAGTAACTTAGCCCTTTATGGACCAATTTTAATCGAAAGGTGGGCTCTTTAGCTTTAATTGAAATAATAATAATAATAATAATAATAATAATAATAATAATAATAATAATAATAAGTCCCTACTATGTCTAACATAGAAGTTAATCGCGAAATAGTCGTTGACGGCGTTTCCGCTGTTAGCGCATTTTTTATGTTAAACTAAAATAAAATAAGTTCTATTTATCTGGCCCATTTCGGACCCATTTTAATCGAAAGGTGGGCTCTTTAGCTTTAATTTAAAAAAAAATTAAGTCCCTGGTACATAGAAGTTAGCCGCGAAACAGACGACAGCGTTTTCACTGCTAGAGCGTAATTTCTCAAGTAATATGTTAATAAAAAAAAAATTAAATAGCCTGGCCCATTTCAGACACTTTTAATCGAAGAGTGGGCTCTTTAGCTTTAATTTAAAAAAAAAATAAGTCCCCAGTACATCTGACATAGAAGTTAATCGCGAAACAGACGTTCACACCGTTTACGCTGCTAGCACATTTTTTAAGATACACTAAAATAAAATGAGAACTATTAACCTGGCCCTTTTCGGACCGATAAAATGAGATCCGATTTTAACCTAAAGATGGGTTTTTCAGTTTTAATTGAAAAATAAACGTTATGATTGTGTTTCTCTTAAATGTAAGTTATACGAAATAGTTTGAATAATTGAATACATATTTGAAATATTTATTTACAACAAAAAATGTCTAATGAAATCTTTTTTTTTCAACGCATTTCTGAAAATTAAGAACTGCACTCTATATGTTACATACTTCTATGTTAGATGTGCTAGCGACTTAATTTCTTTTTTAAATTAAAGCTAAAGAGCCCACCTTTCGATTAAAATGGGCCAGGTTAGTAGATCTTACTTTATTTTAGTTTAACATAAAAAATGCGCTAGCAGCGGAAACGCCGTCAACGATTATTTCGCGATTAACTTCTATGTTAGATGTACTGGGGACTTAATAGGTTTGTTTTGGTTTTAAGAACTAACAGTCCTCGGATGTCAGGAGCATGCGCATTTGGTTAAACGTGTTCTGTTTTAGTAACTGCGCAAGCTGTTTTACTAACTGCGCAAGCTGTTTTACTAACTGCGCATGTTCCTAACATCTGAGGACTGTTATTTCTCAAAACCAAAGCAAACCCAATATAAAAGGATCCTGTTGATTGGGGCTGGGTGCGCACGTGCCAAGGTCTCACTCTCAAAATAATGTCCAGGGATACAGCACCGCAACAACTCTATCAGTTGAGATCATGCAGCTGCAAGAGGGGCTGTAGCAATGCGTGTGGTTGCAAAAAATCTGGATTAAAATGTTCGAAGGTTTGCACGCATTGCAGTGGACAGTCATGCGACAATGTAGAGGGGGCCCTCTGACACCATTTGGGGCTTGGGTTCGGAGTAAAATGAATTTTCTCAACCTAGTTATTGTAGTAGTACGTATGTCATATATTTTTAAGTTAAAAATTGTTAAGAATGTTGAAAAATGAAAATTTTACTAAACGTTGAACAGCTGTATCTCGGATACTATTTGATCTACAGAATCCGCTTTGGTATCAATTTGTAGCAAATTTAGTTCACTTTTAAAAAATACTAAATTATTTTTATCAAAAAAGTAGGCCTTAGGTGTTAAAATCGACAAAAACTGAAAAAAAAAACAAAAATTTCGCAGTTTTTTGGATTGACCAAGACCCGAAGGTCTGCCGAGGTCGTAAACTTGGATTTAACATTACTTTTTAATCCTATACAACATATTAAAAAAGCATAGATACCTGATTTGATGTCAGGCAGGATGTATAAAGTTACTGTATTAAAGGATTGCAAGACCTTTTTGCTTTCTGAAAATTTTATATTAGGAATACATATTGTGTCCTGTCTCAAGCGCACTATTTCTTAATAATTATATGAATGATTAGTTTACATTAGAAAAATAAGGCTAACGCTTCTTCTAGAAGATATGTCCGTTGGTTTTTTAAATCGTGTTGCTGCAAAATTTTCAGTAGCGGTTGATATATCCTCATGGAATTTGCCTCCTTCTTCTCCTCGCTCAGCCAAACTTCGCAAAGTTCCTTCTGGCAAATAACACACATATCTATAAAACGCAATAAAAAAATAAGCTGCAACTGTCTGCGCCAAATTTATTTTAATTTAGTGAAGTATAAAATGACATATAAAATGGATAAAGGCCCATTACAAAAATCACTAGCAATCAAACTGTAGGTCTTAATCAATTACAAGTATGGACCCCGCACATTTCTTATGGGAAGTGGCTCTTGGTGAAAATGGCTGAATTTTTAATATGTCGTAGATGTCGACTTTCTGATCAAAAGCTCTCATGGGCCCAACTCGATCCTATGACTAGTTTCCGAGATACAACTATAAATTCTTCTAAAATTCTGTATCTTGTCGAACTTTTAATTTATTGATTAATTTATTAGAGGTCAAAGGAGCAATTTCCGAAAGTTTTTCAAGTTTTTTGATCAGGAAGACGCATACTTTATGTAAAAAATGTTTTAGCCAATTTGACCGAATATTTTTTTCACTTGTTATTTTTATAAAGATTTCCCGGCGCCTTCGCTTTAATTTTTTTCTACGCTATTTTTACTAAAACAACAAATGTTTTTAGCGCAAAATATTATAAAGGTCTATCAGAACATATCACAATATAAAATGTATGAAAAAAATCATGAATTCGAAATTTTATTTATTGTATAAGAAGTCATTCTTGTACATTCAGAGGTCCCAGTTGCCATAAAATCATAAAAAGTCATAACATTTAACAAATTGCCATAAAATACGTATTTTGCCATAAAAATCATAAAGTATGGCTTCCAACTGACCAGAATTTTTTATAAATGTTTTTTATTCGTTTGTTCTCTTCCCGGAGAGTCAATACGGAACGATAAAAAATGTTGGCGATTATGTTTTTCAAATTTCGCGGCAACAACAGCTACTGTAGTCCTTAATTATGGTGATTTTGAACACTGAATAACTTTATGAAGTTCAAAATCTTATAGAGAAAAGGGAATCTGAATTGATGTGGACTAATTCTAATAACAGAAGGAAGACTTAATTAGAAAAGGTGTTAAAAAAGAATAAATTACGTTACCACTTAAAAAAGAGGATATATTGTATTGTGTTGATAAGGCGAAAACACTGTCAAAAAAGAAAATGTAGTAGAGAAACTTATTGCCAAGAAGCCTGAGAACTTACCTCGTGTTTATTTTATTAATAACACAGTCCCAGAAAAAAAAAAGTTCAAAGCAGCGAACCAGACCTATGTATTCCTATGTATTTTCGGTCGCTGAATCCGAATCCTGCATCAAAAAAAAAACGTACCCCCCCCAAAATCATTAGCTAGAGCCAAAAAACACCCCTTAAATGGGATAAAAAGAAGATTAAGCTACGAGAATAGTTGTTACTTCTTAATCAATCGAATTATACAAATTAAGGTTAAACTGCAGTATACATACAATAGATATGAAACACACCCCTAGGGAGGGGCGAAAACTAGCCCCCATATATAAAAAATTGACCCAAAACAGCAATGACTGTTGAAAAAGCTCGAAATGTCTAAGTTTTGTTAAAGTGTTAGGAAACTACATCAGGTCCGACATAATCTTCATAAACTGCCCCTATAGGGTTGAGAAAAACTACCCTCAAGTTCAAAGGACACGAGATGTCTATTTTCATGGATGCTATGATTGGCTGAAATTGCGTAGTACTCTAAAATAGAACCAGAAACTTACGTACCATCAACATCCTACACTGTCAACCCTCAGAGGGTGTGAAAACTACCCCCTATGTCAAATTTAACTATAAAAAGTTACAGTGACTTCTATAAAAATTCGAAACACCTGCGTTGTGTGGAAGAGAAAAGAAACTAGACTATGTTCGACGATGTGCGTGAAAACCAGCCCCACCCCTACCCCTCTATCTGTAGGATGCTGGAAAAACAGAGAAAAACTAACCACATTTTTATGGATACTATGATTGGCAAAAGTCGTGTTGTACTCTTAGAGTTTGAAACTCACCTCCTATAAATGGATGTAACCCAGAAAAGATGTAATTCAAGATATAACGAAAAAGCTATACTGTTGCTTATTCGTTTCATTTCCATAGTTTTGTTTAGAGGTGGGGGTGGGTGGTTTTCAAGCACAGCGTCGAACATAGTCTAGTTTCTTCTCACTTCCACACAGCGCAGGTGTTTCGAATTTTTATAGAAGTCACTGTAACTTTTTATAGTCAAACCTTACATAGGGGGTAGTTTTCACACCCTCTGAGGGTTGACACTAGAATGTTGATGGTACGTAAGTTTCTAGTTCTATTTTAGAGTACTACGCAATTTCAGCCAATCATAGCATTCATGAAAATAGAATCCTGTTGCATTTTACGTTTTTTCTTGTTTTTCTCGTTGTCCGTTAAACTTGGAGGTGGTTGTTCTCAACTCTATAGGGGCAGTTTATGAAGATTACGTCGGACCTGATGCAGTTTCTTATGACTTTAACAAAACTTAGACATTTTGAGCTTTTTCAGCAGTCATTGCTGTTTCGGATCGATTTTTTTTATATATGGGGGCTAGTTTTCGCCCCTCCCTGGGGGTGTGTTTCATATCTATTGTATGTACGCTGCTGTTTAACCTTAATTTGTATAACTAAAATAAATGTCATAAATATTGTCACAAAATTATGTCATAAAATCATTAAAAAAAAAACAATAAAGGGTGCCGGGTCCCCTGTACATTTCTTGACCTATATCTCGGAAACTAGTCATAGGATTGAGTTGGGTCCATGACAGCTTTTGATCAGAAAGTCGAAATCTACAATATATTAAAAATTCAGCCATTTCACCAAGGGCCACTTCCCATAAGAAATGTGCGGGGTCCTTTGCAATGTAAAATTTAAACTGTAACCTATCGTAAAGTAATGATATGAATACAAAAACGAATTATATTGTTAAGAGTACATACATATATAAAATATTTCTGATATCTACACAAATTTACTAACCTGTAAATACTTCCGTCTTATAACTCTGAAGGCAGACGATTTATAGAGATTTGTCAGGTAAACTGGTTTCACCCCAGTTTCAAAGCATTACACACTCTAGTTTATGACCGATTTCGGAGAATATTTTATTGGGGCGGTGTGCTTTGATATGTTTATGCAATGACTAAATAAGTTTAATACTGGTCTCAAAACTTCATATTTCTCATTTTTTTCACCTAGATACGGACTACTCTGTGATGCCGCACTATGGGGCCAAATTTCGAAAAGCTGGCAAAAAATGCATGGCATTCATTCAGTATGTACACTAAAATTAATATCTGTAAATTTTTGGACCCACTGATTACAAATCCGATGTTAGAATTTGCAAGAAACAAGATGGTGGGTTCAAAACCTTAAAAATTATTTAAAGTATCTGAAAAAAAAATTGTTACAGGGCCTGAGCCCACCTGTGAAGGGGAGCCCCAAAGGCAGCTAAACCGCGAACGCAGGGTAGGGTAGTCACCCTGTGCCCTGAACAAAATTTTAATGTTTAACTTGCAGTGCCCCCTCTGCAATACACTGGTGAGGAAGAGGTCTCACACGGCCTACTAGTCAGGTCCTTGGGGGTGGGTTTCGATAATTTGGGGTCGTGCAGGATGGTCAGATATGTAAAGGCAATATCGTTCTAATCAAACATGTAATAAGAGTAGCTTGGTACGTAGTACAATATATCACACAAAATAATAACGCTCGGTACGTAGTTCAAGATATTAAACGCTTAACCTAATATACACAAAATCTCTTACAAACTAATAAACTCTTGATAAATATACGAAAATACAAGAAGCGTGACAAAAAATAACTACATGTGACCCAAGGTACGGTAAACATAAGTGGCTTAAAATTATTGAAATCTATTTGTAAAATAAGGCAAAACTGTTCAGCTAGTGGAGTAACGATACACAAAATATGCCAAATGTTACTGAAATCTACTGAGATCCTTATGAACAAAATATTACAAATATTACTTATAATTCATTGAGGTAGTTATGTGCAAAATATGCTTAAAAATATTACTGAAAACCATATGCAAGTTATGACGAACGGTAGAGCAAATATTACTTTAACTAAGTATGTACAAAATAGGACGAGCGGTCCTGTTCGTTCTCCTGTCTCAGGTAAACAACCCTCATTTTCTTTACTGTGCGGTGGATGTTGTGTTGATGTACCGGATCCCTCGTAAGATAATATGATTCCGCTTACCTTTGGCAGTGTCTGAATACCTTTCCCGTCCTACCAGGGTAGCGTAATTCGATGTGATAGCAGTCACAGGTTGTAGACAATCTACGTGAAGTCTAATGTAACGTGACGAGATCCCCAGTACCATAGAAACAAGCACAAGATGACAGGCAATAATCCAAAAGCTAGACACCAAAATCTGGAGTAGAAGTCGAAACCAGAGTCTGAAGTGCCTCGTAAAATGTAGAAGGTGACATAAAATTTCAAGTAGAGTGTAAAATAGCAGTCCCAAATAAAACGTAGAATAACAGGTCCAAGAAAAATCGTAGCGTAACAAATCCAAATAACCATAAACTAACAAAGAGATCTCAATACTCGTAACTTATCAAACAGCCCTACAATAAAATAAACAACCTAAACTACCAATCTATTTCAACCTTAAGTGAGTTTCAGAGACGTACCTGAGATGTGATGTGGGCTGAAAGAGGTCCTTTGCTGTTGAGTGGCAAAAATCTTGCATTCGAAAAGACACCACGTGCTTCAGAAAATTGATTTAATTCGGAAATCCGTTGTTGTATCTACCCAAAAAACGATACTCAAATATCAAAATGGAAATACGACTAATTCTGTCGTGATGAATACTAAATCCCATAAACGGAGCAAAACTTACAATATTGCTAAAACGTGAACGCGCACGACTCAATTTTCAAGCCAGTCAAAAAGGAAATGACCAAAAAAGATGTCCCCCTAGCAAATTGTCAAATTCTTGTAACTTCCATCGGTACGTTCAGAATTTCCACTTCACGGCGTATCCCACAACTCGGAATATATTTTCTTAACTTCGTTTACATTCACAAATAATATCGTAATATACTACGAAGGCCGTCTTTTCATAACTTTACACACCAAAAGTAGTCGAACACACTCATCCGACTAGCTATGGCTAGAATGGCCTAAAATAACGCCTCAGCATTAGGCAACCAGTTATACTCGGTATTAAATATCTATTTGGCGAGAGATGGCGCCCCTATGCTAATAATATTCACGATAAAATTTGTGAAAATAACGAAGTCGGTACCTAAAATTCCGGCAGTTACTAAATGTGAAAATAGACTGTAACAAATTAAGTCTTCTCTTTAATTATGAATCTGATATTATAATTATCAAAAGTTTCGGTATGGTGGGCTGAAGCTTAGTCCTTAAATTGTTATACAGTCCACAATATTGAAGTAGCCACTCTATATTTTAAAATTATAATATCAGATCCTTAATTAAAGAGAAGACTTGAATAATTTAATAATTTTTTCCGATTTTTTAAATAATTTCAGTCCGCCATATTGAATCTACCATCGTGTTTCTGCAAATTCTAACATCGGATTCGTAATCAGCGAGCCCAAAAACTTTCAGATATTAATCTTAGTATAAGTACTGAATGTTATAAATTTGGCCAACTTTTAGAGATTTTACCCCATATAATGCGCCGCTAGTGTGGCTAAGTGTGGCTAAACGTTAAAAATCGCTCTGGGAGTCAAGTGTTGAGCTATCAACGTTTTTTTTTTAATACTTGCAAAGGAGTCTGGAATAGTGAGTCACTGCCGCATTGAAAATTTAGAAATCCCTATATACTTTTTGCTTACTTTTTGCTTATTAATATATACAGGTGGGAGTTCGTCTATAGATTTTAAAGTGAATAGATGCGCTTCAAAAGCGGTCCCAGTTAATCGAATAAAAACCCGGCCATAAGCTGACCCAAATAGGCGAAAATTACGCTCGTTGTTAAGTAATAAATTGTGCGTGGAGTGGTGTATAAAAGTGCTATAGCTAATATTTAATTAATACGGGTAATTAAATATCTCAGTGCAAAGTGAAAACATGCTAACAAAGATCCTCGAACGACCGAACAACCGGGAAGCAGTAAATAAGTGGAAGGCATCCGAAGTTAACAAAAATAAATATAAGTCCACAAATACCACTTAAACTATTTACGAATTATGTACTAAAGAATTTCATAAACAAACCCAGGTCAGGTAATAACTTAAAAATAAATCAATAAATAATTCTTTCTAGCAATTTTACACATAAGCCTATCCAGGGGCGTACCTTCAGGGCAACAGTACACCGTGTCAAATTAAATTAATTTAATAATATAATAAAAAGTAGGATAAAATTGGTGCCCATTAGCTTGGTTTCAATGCCATTAAAAATTAAAGAAAACCTCATGCATGCTATAAAAACATACTGACTCTTATGGTACGTCTCTGATAAGGCTAAGGAAGTTTATTAGAAAGTTTAGGACCGTAATATTAATAAGCAAAAAGTAAGCAGGAAGTAATAACTCTCCAGACAACACAAAATAATGTACCCACTACAGAACGTAGGAACGAAGACACATCAGCTACTGGTACAAAAAATTGAAGGCGACGGGAACTGTCATCAGTTAGAAGGAGAAAACATACCAACCCGTTTTTTGCCAGCCTTTTTATGTAACATCACTTGGGCTGGATACAGGGTGTAAAAGATATAATTTTGAGTGATGGTCAGGTGAGTGATGGTTGTTTGAAGGGTAACACATATCTCGAGACGTGCGATTGGCGATTTTGTGAGTAGTGATTGATTTCGAACATAATCCAGAAATAGGTACAGTGGTTTTGATGTAATGCAACAGAACAAGTCAAAAATGGAAGGGAATAGAAGTATCACAGATAAGTGTTGTTGATCTTTGACTTTTTGTTTGTATCTGTTTTAATAGAAGTGTGTTTTGCAGTATTGCATGTTTTTAGCGCTGTGGGTGTTATAATATAGTGTTGAAAATCTAACTCAACAGCTTTCTTAGATGATAGTCTGAGAAGTGTTTATACATCCAAGCCCTTGAAAGTGTCGACCATCACCATGAACTTGTGGTGGACAGTAAATTTTTAAAATGTGGCCATGATATTCCTGTGTAGACCCGCAAAGTTGTTATATATCTTTTTTAACATACTAACATAACAACAGTTAAATGATATAACTAATATTTAAATAATATGAATACCTGAAGAAATCGAAAAATAACAGACACGAGAAGAATTAGACTGGATATCAATGGGTAACCAAAACTAAAAATTGCGACAAGAAAAACGACAAAAAGGGACGGGTAACCTATTATCCTGAGAGGAGAAAAAAAAAACAAGTACAAACAGCTAAAAAAAATCACCTCAGGACTCATCTGGAGTGAAAACAAACCTCAAGAAAAGCCTAATAATGGAGCGAGACCCGTCAACAAAAGAGAGTTGGACCAGCGGAGAGGAACACAAAATAGATGAATAATACTCTCTAAGAACAACGAACAAACTGAAGTACCTAGGAACAGACCTGATGAACCAACTGGAATGGAGAGAAACGATAAAGGAGAGAATCAAAACTGCATACAGAGTCACAAGGGCGTACCGTTCACTGAGAGAAATAAACTATCAGGAGACCTTACCAAATATGTGTACATAGCTGTCAAACGGCCAACGATGACATATGGAATCAAAAGACACGGTAACAACAAAAGCCAGAAGACTATTAGGAGGAAAGACAATTAAAAAAAGGATAGAAATGCACGCAATAGGGACATATCCAAGGAAAGGACCCAACACATCTACTGAAGAAAGTGCTAGCACGAACATCAACAAACTAAAGACAGGGAGACCATGCCACAGCGGAGAACAACAACTGAGAGGATCAGAATCAAAAAATGAACACCACAAAGAAATCGCAACGATATATACTCTGCCACAATCAGAAACAGAGGAATCAGAAGACTCACACTCCGTATTACGACACAACGCGGCAACATATTATAACAAGAAGACTCGGAAGAAGCAGAAGTCCAGAACCAAAAACACAAAAAGGGAGTTTGAATGCTTCCTCACGACACAATGCGGTAACGCATCTCACAAATACCTAGACCTCCCATCCTACATTTCTTTACCATGCGCCATGTGGCTCTCGCTGCTGGTAACAAACATGTCCTCAGTCCAACCCAGCGTGGACGTAGCAGGCCCAGCTGTATACCTGGTAGTGGCAGCAATGCCTACCGCACGCTGGTAAATCAATCAATCAATCAGAAACCCCTTTATACAGGGTGGACCATATTAGATGGGATTGACATTTACGATTATTTAGATTTTCTGTTTTTTACCATGGCCTTCTCAATTTATATTAGAAATGCGATAAATATGCATAGGTGTCAGTGGAAGACAATTCGAACATTTATTGTAGTTTAGTTTTTCCTATTTTTGCCAAAATTATGTTATATTATAAGAAGTGTTGTTGTTAATAGTTTTCCATGGCCTCCTCACAAATATGTTAAATTTTTCGAAAATTAACCACTTTTTCTAGAGATAAATATAACATATGATATATCGTGGGATAGCTAATTTAACTTATGATCGAATAATGAAATAATTTACAGAGTATTCCATTTAAAAAAACACAAGTTATGTCTATATCTCGAATCCTGAGACATGCATAATTTTCTTCTTATCAGCAACGAATTCTACTCAAAAAAGTGCCTTAAGAATGTGTTTCTCGATTTTCGATTCGACACTTGGTATAGAGGTCATCCAAAAATGCCAATTTCCTAAAAATGTTCTGTAGCTCGGTACTCGAAAAAGATAGACGATCGAAGTTTGCGGCATTGTTTGTTTCTCGAAAATCGAGCTCGGGGCACCTATATTGGTTTTTGTCTATCTGCCATAGTTTTAGAGAAAACCTCAAATTCCATCTAATTTTATCCACCCTGTACAAGATTACATTGTAGTGGGTTCAAAAGTGTTTGAGATAGGGAGCGTCAAAAAAACAATTTTTTCAACTAAACATAAATTTTAACTATAAAAGCGGCAATGACTCATTATTCCAGACTCCCTTGCAAGTATTGGTAGCTCAACAGTTAACTCTCAGAGAGATTTTCGACCGTTTTGCCACAGTGTGCGCCGTAGCGTATATGAAGTTGAATGTGCCAATCTTACTAACAACATACGATTTTTTTCGCGTAACTTGTCCAGCGCACGCCTTACATTGAATGGCAGAAACAGTTAGGAAAAATGGACATATTAATTTCCAATGTAAATAAAGTGTTTCGTAAAGTTCCTGGGCGCGTACTGTTGTTTTGTAAAATTCCTCCACAGATATTGCGTCCCCCAAACCTCTTCTAATAAACCACAAAAAAGTTTATTATTTCAATATCCCAATCCACCCATGTTATTTACGTCATGATAACCAAGAATCCTGTGTCTGATAATAATTTGCCTAGGATAAACATACATCCCCGAATTTGGCGATAACAAAGAACTGGTTTAATTTCGTTGACATGTTTAATACTCTCATTAGTAAAAATTCTGCATTGTCAGACGTTGAACGTTTTCAATATTAGTATATTTCCGTACTAAAAGTGCTTTATCTGACCTCTCACAGCATTATCATATGCTTTTGAATCATTAAAAAAAGGTGGTATCAAAACAAAAAAATTCTAATGGCTAATTATCAAAGCTAGGAAGATTTATCTCTGTGACGTCAAAATCAGGATTGGCTCTAGGTCAGTGCGGAAAGATTTTTTTTAGAGAATTCCGTAATATCCAAAGTTAATATGCTCAGTTTATTATAAACACCCACTCGAAGAGGAGATATTGGAGGATGTAACATAGAATTAACACAAACACACACATGTATTTTTCATTACCATAAAGTAACACACACATATGTAATTTTTCACGACCTATAACGAATATAAAAGTATATTCTCTGTAAAATTTCACGCTAGGTTCTTAGATACATATACACATTTATGGTTAAGTTTGTACCGGGCAATTGCGACACTGCTTAACTGCGATCTCGCAGAGTTTACACTTTCTCTTTATTAAATGTTGACGTAAATGTCCAAAATTGCCACAATGTAGGTATAGTCAAAGGCATTTTGTCAAAGCAATGTTTCACAATATTGGCGGCGTCACCTAATTAAAGGAGATAATATTAGTATTAGTATTAGTATTAGTATTAGTATTAGTAAAAAACATATAAAAGTACCGCCGTACACTGTACAGATGATCCAACTTAGTGAAGCCAACCTTGTCGGTATGCTTTGAAGATTGCTGGAATTCCAGCAGGCCAACTCACTTTTACGAATGATTTCTGCCGACAATGTTGGCTACAGCATGTTGTAGACCCCTTAATGTTGACCCTCGGTCAGGGTCGATTGCTTTCAACACTGCAATTGTAAAAGAATTAAGTCTTCTCAAATATAGTAGATTTCCAATAAAAGTAGTAGTAACGTCAAAAACATTTTTGAAAATTTTTATTCTTCAAATAGGCTTAGAATGAAACTCTTTTTGTGCGCACGATTACTCTGGAACCGTTTAAGATGTTGACTTGAAATTTGATACACATATGTAATTTAACGAGATCTGGAACTAGATTATATTTTGATCTTATTCCGTTGAAAGGTTGGGCGGTATATAAATTGGGGTAAATGGGGGTAAATAGGTAAATTAGGCAAGTAAAAGAGAAGCAAGGGTCTCAAAATTTTTTGGCATTAGCCACCCCATTACCACTCCCACCCCATTATTAAAGGGGGTGAAAAAATAAATTGTTTTTTATTTGCTAGATATGCATTACATGTTTTTGTTAGAATCATTGCCGTTTTTAAGTTAAATTTATTACCAAAAATGCATTGTTGAGAAAGCCTTCAATACCGTGGATCTAGGGGGTTGCTTCACAAACTAAACGCACTGGACTTTCCCATGCACGTAACCAAACTTATTCACTCTTTCCTGTCAGATAGATCGCTGCAGGGCAGGGTGAATAATAAATTATCAACTCGGCGGGACATTCGCGCGGGCGTCCCTGAAACTGTTCAACTTGTACGTCTCCGACTTCCCGGAGTTCCCGAATACGAACCTTGCCGAGTACGCCGATGACACGGCCATGTATGCACATTCGTACAACGCACAAGCGGCTAACATGCTTCTGAAAGCACACATGGCCCGTACCACGGCGTATTCCGACAAGTGGAAGGTTCGGATCAACGCCGAGAAGTCCGAGTCGATCCTCTTCACGCGCCGGTTCACAGAGAACCGCACATTAACGCCAACTTCGATCGGGTGACAATAAATTCCAATCAAACGGTGCGTGAAGTATCTGGGGGTTAACTTGGACAAACGACTGACGTTTAACATACATATTAACGAAACAATACGCAAGGTCTACACCATGTCCAGGAGTCTGTATCCGCTCCTAGTCAGGACAAATAAGGAACTGTTGTACACGATGGTGATCTGGCCGGCCATCACATACGCTGCGCCGGTGTGGTGCAGCATTCCGGCCACGACAATGCGAAAACTCGAGTTCTCGAACACAAATTTATGAGCCTTATTTCTAATTCCGGCAGATACACCTCCCTCAGAGATCTATATGCAAGATGTCACGACAGTAGCGGACTACGTCCAAGAAATCTCCCACAAATTCTACACCTTCAAACCGGGCGATAGTTCGCTAACCAGCAACATAACCCAAATCAGAATGCATAATGTCCCATTCCAGATCGAACACCCCCTACCATTAGGGTGGTCCTTATTTTTCGACTTTATGTTTTTTTGCGTTTTTTTGGTTTCAATACTTAAAAAAATGTTCTGGGCAAAATGAACTCAATCGTATAACGAGAAAACGTGCCACCCAACCCTTGTTCCTGGGAGATTCAAATAAATTCTAATAAATTTCGATATTTATTTTTTCAAAGCTTGCTACTGACAATCGAGTTAGTAGTGACTGAAAATAAATAATATACATTTTATTTATGAAAAGTCATTAATTTGATTATAGTTTTTGGGATAAGGTCTCCTTTTTAAAATCGGGAAATCGAGTTCTGTAATCTTTTACAACTTGCAAGACGAATTGTTTTTGTTCCTCATCTTTTGTTATTACATTATTGTAATCTGTCAATAACTTAACACCCCGCTCTGCTGTATCATTAAAAACTTTGATTTTTTTAACAATATCCAACCCTTTGTTAAAACTATCGTTTTTAGACCAAGTTTCAAGAAAGTCATCATTTATGTGAAATCATTTGAAAAACTTTCGGGTTTCGATAGTAACAAAATTTTCAATAAATGTGTTCTCCACAAACTTTGGAATTTCATTTTCCCCTATCTCTATTTGTTTGATACTTTTACCATATGATGATTCTTCTTCTATATCTGATGGCTTTTCTTCCACATCCGATGATTCTTCTTCCACATCCAATGTTTCTTCTTCCAGATCCTCTTTCTCACCTAGGACCTCAACCATTTTCACTTTGGATTCCTCTGACAATTTTAAATCGAAGAATGTGAAGGCAACTGCTTCTGCACTTAGGTACCATAAATGCTTATGAAATTTTTTCTACGCAACACTGGATATCTCGGGATCGACGGCCTTATACTCATAAAGCTTATTTAAAAAGCGGAGGTCCTGATAAGGCGCTTCGGTGACAAGTGGCGCGCAAAACCAGGCTTCAATATAAACTTTCATGACAAAAATACACATATCTGAAAGACCTCTTCTCTCTTCATCTGTCAATGGGAATTCATCGCGGAACAAGAAAATCTTTAATCAATAAATAGCATTTGCCATCCATCTCGCGTGGTGAATGGCCCCAGGAATCCGAAAAGATATTCCACGAGGAGGAATTTCACCCAATATTAAGGACAACTCCAAAAATTCTCTATAATCTTCTCGAGGCTGCTTTTGCGGATTTGCCAGAGCAGATGTCACAAATGTCTTTTGTATCATCTAAAAATGAAAGAACATATCCGTCTTTAAATCCGGACTTAAAATAATGTTTGTTAATCTTAGCCCAATACTGTTGAAGGCGTTTAAATATTTGGACAGTCGGACCTGTGGTTTTACCCATTTTTTCTTCGAAGACTTCTCTGAGAACTAGCTCGTAGATATGGTGTCTACAAGGGAGGTACAAAAGTTCCCTATCCATAAGCTGCTCCAATAAAATGCAGGTTCCTTTTAATCGTCCTGTATTTGACGCAATTGTGTCGAAGCATAGCGCCTTAACAGTTTTTAAAAGGCCCCAATCATCAAGCACCTCATAAACAGCGGATGCCTGCTCCTTTCCGGTTCCAGCTTGTAATGCAGGTACTCCGAGTATTTGCTCAGAATCTCTATTCGTAACAATAACAGGAAGTCTATCAACAGTCTCCTTACCCGTCATTGCGGGAAGCATTTTTCCATCCCAATGGACCACAACCGCTTGTAATTCAGATTGTTTGAATTGAGTTTTACGAATGCCAGCCCGCTTTTTACGCAGTTTTTCTCTACAGTGCCGAATAGAGGATTTGTTTATTACTAAATTTTGCACATCTTGCCTAAAGGCCTCCGCAGCCGCGAATAAAATATGAACCGCATCTCCATTACTAATTCTACATTTATCGAACACTGCAAGCAATTTTGGGGTGATTATTTCACGGCGTGCTCTCTTCTTCTTGGGTTGCGATGGCCCAGGTTCAGGTTCCGATTGCGTCATATATTTTGAAGCATCATCTTGAGTTTCTTGTGTTGAACTCGAAGCACGAGGACTTTCACTGCTGCTTGAAGATGTCGTCGTTTGGACGATTTGCTCTAAGATGAAATAAACACATTAAACTCATATAACATTGAAATAATAACAAAAAACCCTAAGCAGTTTTATCAAATAATTCGCTTTCCTCTTCATAAACTATTATAAATTATCTTCAAGGTGTCAGTTATACCTATTGTTTACTTAGAAAAACCAAATATAACAATGTGGGGAAGTTCAAGAAATATTAAATCTAGGGGTGGTGGGTGGCACGTTTTCCCCGTATCCGATTTCGTTCAGATTTCACCCACATTATTTTTTTAGCAATTGAAACCGTTGTGGGGGGTGGCCCAAACTAAATTCGAAAATATTTTTTTCCTCAAGTATAAATAAGGACCGCCCTACCCTACCATACCAGGCTTTGCCTATCTTCCGGCAACCTCTTCCCTAGCCATACTTTCCTATACCACAACCTACCATTTCTCCACCTTTGATCTTTCCTCAACTTTATCTTTCCATCATTTCTATTCTCTTTCTTTATGTTCTATTTTTGTTCTCGTTTTTCAGTCTTTTTGTCCCCTTTTTTTTTAAATCAAAAATTCTCTTTTGGCCGATAACCTTTTTAAAAATTCAAACATTTTAAACTCTATCATTTTTCCACCACATTTTCCTGGCGTCAGGGAGACCACCAGGTCGGCAGTTCTCGTACGGGTTTTTTCGTCTAGCTTTTCACCCGAGTCAACAGCCCAAATTTATTCAGTGCTACAACCAGTGATTAGTTTCTAAGTTTTATATGAATTGGTTTTAGGTCCATGTGGACAGCATTTTTTAATTTTATTGTTAATTTTTAAATCCGCCACAGGCGGATAGGAGTTTTAACATTGTTTTATCAATTATCGTTTAGCCAAACCGGACCTGCCCCGTCCAACCCTACATTCACCACGACGCGACGCTATGCGCCGTGTTTGTATGGTTGGCTCCGGGACAGGTTTCGGACGAGGTGCATTCTGTAAAATTCAAATTTTAAATAATTTTTTTTTCTTGCTCTTGCAGTATAATATTATGTCTATATAAGAGCCATCTCTGGCGCAGAGATAAATCTCCGGGCTTTGCATTGACAATCTTTAACACAAGCCTCTAAAGTGCATAACGATTAATGATGGGAATAATCGAATGATATCCATAATCGAATGATTTTGAAAATCGAAATACCATTCCGATGCATAACTCCGACAACTCGCATCTCGTTTTGCCAACAAGCAACTGTAATGCGCATCGTGAATGAACTCATTCGAATGAACTTTAAAACAAGCTCTCAGATCGTAGTTAATATATCTGATGACCTAGTCGGCGAAGTGAGATGCAAAACACGAAAGAAATTTTGTGAACTAAACTTTCATAACATTGAACTCTTACTACATTATTCTGTATTTAAAATAATCAGTATGAATCCTGGTGCTAAATAAGACTGTCGTTTGGGATTATTTTAAAGTTCAAACAAAAGTGCAGCTTTATTTTGTGTATATAGGATGCATCCATACCAATACATAATACGTGTATGGCTATGCGATGATATTTTGTCTTCAGGCCATTCGAAATCAAAGTAAGTAATCAGAATACCACATCTCTTTCAAACCTCGGGAACTGACACCTAACTGTCTGAGTCCCGAGCAGTGAATGAAACAGTCGTCATTCGAATGGCCGACATCCGAGCAATGGCAATGAATTAAAAACTCGTTGCTCGGACGTCGGTCATTCGAAGGATTCATCGAAGGTTATCTTCTCGAGACGTCTCGAGATATTTTAATAATTCAATACGTCGATTATTTTCATTCGAATGATCCCAGCACTAATACCGATTCAATTTCTTCACTGAGACATTTGTTGTCTACCTTTTCTCAAAATGTAACTGCCTTAGATCAATTTACTGGGGACTACAACCAAAAATGGTGCACCGGCTGTACTAAAGGATTGTGGTACCAATAATAACCTATGCCCAGGGGGGTCACTATGGGGGGGGGGAACGTCCTGGGGTCGAGTTGGGAAATTCAAGCTCAAGTTGGGAGAATTCGGGAAACATTTCACCCCCTCGCTCATAAATTTTCATTTTGGAGAAAATTTTTTATGGATAGTTGGGAAAATTCCTGTAATGAGAGTTAGGAATTATTAACCCCCCCCCCCAAGAAAAACCATAGCGACATCCCTGCCTATGCCTCCCTGATTGGTGGCACAAATTCGGAAAAGCGGCGGCAATGAGAAAACTAAGAAAGGTACAACTCCCACCACATTTAGTCGTGGAGAGCAAGGCACTGCTAGCAGCATGCAGGCCGAAAACAAACGGATACGGGACCAATACAAGAATAGGTTACCGGGCCGATATATTTCAACAGATATAAAAAAAATCGACTACTAGACATGCAGTCGTATAGATCAGCACAAGTCATAACTTCACAAAAACCTTCAAGGTACACATACCTGGCAGGGGAGATGAGGAAATAAGGCAAGTGCGAAGACACTCAAATAATACCACATGGTGATGGATCAAAGACGCCAAGAGGTACTGGAGCAGGAGTTACGGGGGATCAATTAGGGACAGACATTAGTCTGAACAGTGCAGCACTGCAACAATGTTCTATGCAGAAGTCACTGCTATAGAAATCTGTGTACGAGTAATGATAGGCAGGTCATACACTGACAAAAAAATCTGTATCATCACTGACAGCTAAGCAGCTTTCAAAGCTCCGGAAGCAGTAGAGATACGTTCCAAAACGGTAAAAGACTGCTTTAATTCCCTGGTGAAACTGACGGAACATAACAATAAACCGCTGCCCAAGGAATCACTACTTCCACATTTAGATTTTCTATCCAAGTCACTCACAACGAAAAAATTTTGTATGCGGAAATAATTATTTATGGAACTTTAATAATATAATATTTGAAATCCTCTACCCCAAAAAACCATAAAACAATACCCCACATCGGTAGTGGGGTGGGAACGGTGATAGGGGGGTGGTAGTGGAGGTGGATGAAGTAAAAAAATATTTTGAGATTTCTGGTTCTTGTACACACACTAAATCACAATTTTTTTTCATCCTCTTTAATAATGAGGTGGGGGTGGCTAATGAAAAAAATTTTTTTGAGACCTTAGCTCCTCTTGCATACAGGGTGCGAGACTTAAAACTCCCCAGGCGTGTAACTTTCTTATTTTTTAAGCGACGACCATATTGGGCACATCGAATTGTAGATATTTTTAAGGCATTTAAACATGTGTACCGAGTGATTAAAACAATTTTTTTTTTGAAAAAATTGTTAAGAAAGAAAACTTAATTTCCTTGAATATATTTTTACCTCACCCTGTACATGAACTGCGTTAATGTTTTCTTATAAAGGTTTTAATTAGCTTCAATGGATGTTATTACGCCATATTCGAAATTCTTTTTGGTTTTAGAGAAAAAAATTAAATACACTTTTCAATTCCAAACTGATTTTTTTTTAAATAACTTTGAAAAGAATGTAAACAATAATTTTATGCTTTATTTGTAAAAGACATATCACAAACAATATTGAACGTAACAAAATAGTAACAAGAAACAAAAGAAATCAATATTTTTAAAAACAAACATTAAAATATACTAAATAGGAAATTGCTAAATTTTTATTTTTAATTTTTTTTTAAATTTTAATAACATAAATTGAAGCTAATTAAAACATTTATAAGAAAACATTAACACAGTTCATGTACAGGATGAGGTAAAAAAATATTCAAAGAAATTAAGTTTCCTTAACAATTTTTTCAAAAAATTTTTTTTAAACTATAGTCTATAGATACCAATTTTATGGACTCTTACCTGCTTGATTTACCTATTTACCCCAAATTTACCTCCCAACCCTTCGACGGAACAAGTACATATTATGTGTACCATTTCAAGTCAATATCTTAAACGGTTCCAGAGTAAACGTGCGAACAAAAAAAGTTACAGACAGACAGACTGACAGATAGAAAAATTTTTTTTTTTGCTCAAACTTCTCGACGTTTCATGACATTCTAAGCCCATTTGAACAATACAAATTTTTTTAAAAAATTGTTGTCGTTACTATACTTCCACTGGATGTGGAAATAAAACATAACAGTATACAACTGTAGTGGACGCGATTACACCAGGATAATTAAGGCAGCGAAAAAGCAAATAAGTTGGCCAAATAAAGCGCAAAAACAGCCTTGATGGGACCCGAGCCAACCTATGGGACACCATAATATACCGCAAGAGATCTCTTAAGTCAGAAATATAACTTGTCTTGAACTGAGGCACCAGGGATGATGCAGTCACGTATGTTCGTCACTGACGGACCATACAAGACAAAGACCAAGGAATTGCTAAATCTGAGCAGAGAGGAGTTGAGCTGTGCAGTGGAGTGGGCATCTTAAAAGGGCATTGCACACTTAATGAACATCTAACTAATATAGGGACTAGGGACAATCCAGAATGCAGAATGTGTGGTGAGGATGAGGAAACTCCTCACCATAGGCTATGTGGATGACCAACTTTAGGAGACCTCCATAGTTCGGGGGACCATTCTTGGTCTCAGCCAGAGCTAACATCGACTGTCACTCACCATTTGGGGAGGAACGGGATTAATGGAATAACAAGACTATGGGATAAAATAAGCTTAAGCTTCAGTACGGCAGGGTTTCAGCACCGCAACCTATAAGGAAAAAAAATAGATCAATTTAAAGTGGACCCCATTTTACTTGAACCACCGCACCGGGCCTTGTTTTTTTTTCAATTGATCAATATTTGATTCGCCCTCTATTTGTTTTGATTTTGCGGCATTCATCTAACAATTTCGTATTTTGTAGGCAATACGCTTAGCACATCTGGAAATATTTAGAGAAAACGGTGAAAAAATCGAATTTTTGCTGGCCTACTTTGTTCCAAAGTGTTCTCTCATATTTCTTTAGAAGCCAAGAACAAATTTCAGAAACAAAATTGCCACTACAAGGTACAAGACACTTTGTATATAAGTAATTTGGACATATAGTTTGACGCATGCCACTATTAGGAAACTTTAATATAGTATAAAACGTAAACCTTGAATAAAAAGTGTCACCTATTTCTCACGTGTGTTTAAATTATTGCACAATAAAAACAACAATGCAAAAGCATCTAAAAATATTGTTTTTCCCAGTGTAGTCACATTTGTAAATTATCTAACATCAATTTATTGTTAAAATGACCCAGGCTCCGGCCTAGGCATAACGGTGTGAAAGCTAACAAAATGCACGACACAAATCGAGGAGAATATTTCTTACATCAAAAAAAAAAGAAAGAAAAACGTTCTTATAAAGATGAATTCGATAACGCCTCGTTTTCGATCCTGATATTTTGTTAAGACCTACATTAAAAGCACGTATTTATGGACATTTTTTTCCCGAAATAACCATTGAAGTGACATTGACACTGAAATAGTCTTTAGCAACATGAAAATATTAAACACGTTTCACCAAGAAAGTTGACATCATCTGGAGCTAACTTCCTAAAGTATTATGGAAAATGATGATCAATCCTATTTTAGAAGTGATGCGGTGATGCATCTAATTGGACGTATAATTTATTAAAAGTTTAAAGAATAAACTGTCGTCCATGTGCGAGCCTCCAAAATTCAACACTTTGATATAATTTGGGGGAGCAATTCAGTTATCGATTATCAAGATAAACGGCTGCGTATCCATCTCCAAATTTGAGGATTTCAAAATGGCGGAAACTTGGTATATCTTCCAAACCAATAAGTCCGTTTCGAACAATTTTTTTAGTTAAATTTAGAATATATTATTTAGCGAAAAATATGTCTCAGTATTTTCCCAAAAAAATTTAAAATCACGCAGACTAAAAACTAAAAATATGCTTATTTTTCCCACAAAACGGCTTCTATTTTTTGTTTTTAATTTTTTTAAAATTCTCACGTAAAATATAACAATATGCTTTATTTTTGCTAAAAAGTCTACAATCGTGTACAGTAATAGACAATTTAGTCACAGAAACCTATAAAAAGGTTTGATCGTGACCCATGTCATATTTTCAATTTATGAACAAGGACAGTGATAAATTAAACGCAAAAAGAATTTTTTCGATACAGTTATATATTACTTACTACTAAAATAAAACTAAATAAAAACAATACAAAGTACAATCTTGAAAAAAATAGCACAAATTGTTGATTTAAGCACAATTTTAGCACGAATTGTTGATTTAATGTAGTGCAAGAGAGATAAAGATATGTGCAATTTCTGGATAATCTCATATGTAATTATAATCTTTCTTTATTGTAGTAAAAGGTATCATTTTCAGTTTCTATATATGGTCCGCTTACCCTCAAGAGGTGAAAACCACACCTAAATTTAGATATTTAATATCTGAAAAAAAAAAATACTCATTTATTTTTGAAACGTAGAATATTTAAGTTTTTGTGATCGCTAATTGCAAATCTCAACACAACATTTAATAATTCAAAATGGCGGGTCCAATATGGCGGATGGAATTTTTTTCTAAAGCAAGTGTTTTAAACGGACAAAAAAATTGTGTATCTAGGTGTGATATTTATTAACAAAAAACGCATTTAAAAAAATCATCACTGGACAATTACGATAACGAAATGGTGACTTTTGTAAAAACAAAAATGTGAAAACGCACATTGTTTCGGCCATAACTCCTTTATTTTTTATAATAGAGAAACAAACAAGCAAAAAATCATTTAAAAGATTAATTAGTTGTCTTCTATTTTGTTCCTTAGATATTTTGATGGAAGTTTCATAGTTTCTAAGATATTCAACATTTAAACGAAATACTTCATCCTATAATCTTTCCGATGCCACCTATAAACTTAAATATCTCCGAAACTATTATTTCTATAAAAATATAAAATAAACAAATTCATTCTCAGTTCTTTAAGCTTTATTTTTTATGTCTACCATTTTTTCGCTCAAACCAATATTTATTGAGATATTTTCAAAAAAACACACTTTCTCGAAAATCCCTTTATAAGTAGTTTATAATGCATTTTTGCTAAAGCAAGTGCTGGACAAGTTTAAATTAGGTATACTATATGTTAAAGAAGAACAGTATGTGAGATTATATTTTTTTAGTTACTGACTATATACATTAACAAAATGGCGACGCATTTATTAAAAAAATGTAGGGAAGCACATTGTTTCTGTTATAACTTCTGTTTGTTATGCCAAATAGTCAAAAAATCGATTGGATAAAATCTGGTTCTTGTACACACACTAAATCACAATTTTTTTCATCCCCTTTAATAATGGAGTAGGGGTGGTAATGGGGGTGGCTAATGCCAAAAATTTTTTTGAGACCTTAGCTTCTCTTGTATATACTAAATACCAATTTTATGAACTCTTACCCGCTTGATTTACCTATTTACCCCAAATTTACCCCAATTTACCCCCCCCCCAACCCTTCAACGGAACAAGATGAAAATATAATCCAGTTCTAGATCTCGTCAAAGTACATATGTGTACCAAATTTCAAGTCAATATCTTAAACGGTTCCAGAGTAAACGTAACCGACAGACAGACAGACAGAATTTTTTTTTCCGCTCAAATTTAAAATTTCGACGTTTCATGACATTCTAAGCCTATCTGAACAATAAAAATTTTTAAAAATTTGTTTGTCATACCACTGGATGTGGAAATAAAATATGTTTGAGGTGACGTTTTATGTGAGATAGGAAGTATATACATTTATAATTTTTTTTTCTATGACTATCAAATAATATCGATACGTTTTTGAATAAGTAATAGGACCCATTATTCACGGCCGCGGGTAATAATTCATTACTTAATGGACTAGGACCAATCACAAGACTATTCATTATTCAATAGTTTTCTGGAAAAATCTCAAAAGACGATTTAAAATTCAAAAACATCGCGTGTGCCATAACTTAATTCAATCTGTCATAAAAGCAGGTCACTGATTTCGCCAGTGTTATTCACGATGTGCATCAAATGCAATTCTTCCTTTTCCATAATGACATAGTATGTCCCTTCAACTCATATATTAAAAAAGATCTGAAAGTTTAAAGATTTCGTGTTTCACCTTCTTTGCTGAGGAACAATTTGCTGTTTTTAAAATCTCCGTAACTTTTTTGTTTTTTCGGAGATATGGAGGTATAAAAATGGCGTCAAACGTTTTTAAGTCAAAATAATACTTTAAAAGTTAAATATCTCAGAAACTATGGCACTTGCACCACAAATGTTAAGAAACCAAAGTAAAGATTATCGATTAAGCTACAAGTCCTTTTTTAATGCTTTTTCCTGCTTAAAAAATAAAGAAGTTATGACCGTTACAATGTGTGTCTTCGCATTTTTTCCCCAAAAATCTCGCCATTTGCCACAATTATTATCGGCCAATTCACCATAAAGCGCAACTTCCTGTTGAATAGTCGCAGAGAAGTTTGGTATTCTACCCGCGTGTAATAATTATTATGCACTCGGATGAATTACGACACTCGCCTTATCCTCTTGAGTAATGGCCATCATTACACGTTCGTTGAACAATATACTATTATCCACAACTATCGTATAATCTTTGACTAATACATGTAACAATTGACGAATAATGATAGTCACATTTAGAACCTAGCGTATAATGAACATAATCTCATTATAACACACTTTTGTCCGATCAGGAACTTGCAATTTTCATAACCAACAGGCGAGTCCATTATTTCCAAGAGAGAGTCCATGTTTGACGTCTTAGACGTCAAAACAAAGTTTTACTGTGAACTAACTTTATTTTTCTAGTTTAAACGGTTTAAACAGTTACGAGAGACGGAAACTACTTGTGTTATGTAATTGCTGAAGGAGAAAATTGTGAAAATTGAGAAAATTGTGAAACAAAAAATACCACTATGGTTTTAGTGTCATATTCATGTTTAAAAAGATTTACGGAATTTCAAATACCAATATACAAAATTCTAAGTGGATAACGCATTGGTTTTTTTCAGGATGGTTTTAATAATTATTTTCTGACAAACGAATACTTTATCTGGAATAATTTTATAAGATCCACCCCAGGACAAAATGCCGTACTTACGTTAACAACGACTGTACAAGAGCATAGTAGCAATTCCTAGTCAGCTTAGTACTAAAAATACCGCTTAAATTTTTAAACATGAATATGCCTCTTTTTTAATTGTTTAATTAAACAGTTAAAATATTTTCGTGCGACTGATCAATTATTAGGCCGAGGTATTTGATGTTATCAGTTTGTTCTATATACGAGGTACAATTACATGTCCTGATGTAGGGTTAATTGAAGTAAATCAACTTTATCGCGATGTAAAAGACATGTGAATTTCGATTTCTATGTATTTAGTTTTAGCAAATTACCGTTCAACCATATTGTTATATAGCCTAATGTTTAACGCCGATTTTAATAAAATAGAAAACTTTTTATTTTTAAGAGAGATAGGGTCAATTATTTGTTCAGAAAGATGTTCCTATTGATTTCATTTGAATAATGAATCTACATTATTCAGAATATCAAAAAAATATAAAAACTTAACCGAAAGATTTTTCAAGAACTAGGGAAGTGCATTTCATCCTATTTTTAATCTGTATGTATCGTCAATTCTTCAAAACTGTCTGAAGCTATACAAACTCTATTATATAATAATTGGCAACGAGGAGGAAATTGATGAGAATAAAAGTCACGTTGAGTAAATTGATGAAGAAGTTCATACGCAGTTTTTCAATTTGGTTTATACAGGGTGTAACGCAACTTATCCGAAAAATTTTAACCATACATGCACCTTTAAATAAGAAGTCGACTTCTTAAAAAAAATGTAATAAAAGTCCAACATAGAAAAATTACACATTGTTAAAATTACAAATTAATGGAAATGTTAAAATATAACCTATTATTTAAAATTAAAATTTGTAATTAATTCTTTTTTTTTAATACTAGAGTTCAATAAATTACCATTTTCATCAATTTGTAACTTTGACAATGTGTATCTTTTTCTGTGTTGGACTTTTATTAATTTTTTTTTAAGAAGTCGACTTCTTATTTAAAGGTGCATGTATGGTTAAAATTTTTCGGGTAAGTTGCGTTACACCGTGTATAGGTCATCAATATTTTTTCCCGGTCTTTTTCTTGTATAGCTTCTGTAACAGGACCCTGCGATAGTGAAGTTCCATTGCTACAATAACTCTAAATGCTAGAACCATCTTTTGATCGATTTTTTTAACAAGCCACCAGGTTCGTAGCTTTAGTTAGTTCGTCATTATTTCTTAAACTGCTTAGATTTAAGTTTTTTAGTAATTTGTTGCAATGAATGCATATGAGGCTACGTGCTTGACTGGTACTTTAATTACACAGCCACACAAAAAAAAAGTTCCGACCCAGAAACCAAACCTACCGATCTTTATGTAATTTAACCTCCAGAATTCGATGCCACCATCAGAATTTAATCTTATCTTTGGGTTTTTTATCTTAGATTTTATCTTTAAAATTGCATTTTTATCGCAAAAAACGACCAATCGATGTCAATATGTCTAATAAACCCAAAACTAATATAAATTATATTCAGATATATGTTCTTCCATGTATTTTGAAGCGCTAAATCTGTTTTTTTTTTTAGGCCCTGGCGAAGTTTAGCTAATGCTACTCTACCACTTAACAAGGACGGCGTTCCACCTCCCTTGATATCTGTCCTCCATCTCCCTTATGTCCTGGTGAAATCGCTCACTACATTTTGTTGATAAAGGACAGATATCAAGGGAGGTGGAACGCCCACATGATGGCCAACTATTATTGGTTATTGAAGAGGGAAGAGGGTTATCCCTTCATTAGCTAAGAAAAAAAGAGTTTCTTTACGTAGATCATTTGAAGATAAGAGAGCAAGATATCATAGCAAAAAAATGTAGAACAAAGGGAGATTAACGGTGCAGTAAAATGGCGAGAAGAAATTCGTGACATCGCTATGATGGCTTTTTACCTGAAAATTTACTTTATGAAATTTAACTTTACAGTCATCTGGTGATCGGTTTTGATAAAAGAATTGCTGATTTTACGAATTTTTGATGAATACCCGTTATAATTCGTATCGCAGAGCTTTTTCAACATAAAATTCGGATTCAGCGCGTCTAAATACACGGAGAAACGTAGATCTGGATTCAAGCTGTCATTAGTTTACATTTTATCTGCCACCTGGAGATCGTTTTTGGCGATAAAATGGCTGAATTTGTAAGTTATTGACAAATACTCGTCACAATTTGTCTTGTAGAGCTTTTTTAACGTCAAATTGAGGTGAGGTGAGTGGTACCGGTTTCAGTGGCGAGACCTCGATCGGCAAAGTTAAGGCACGTCGGGCGAATCCGGCACTTAGATGGGTGACCGTATCTCATTTTGGCGTCCTGGTTAAGTGTTGGAGTAGCTAAACTTCGCCAGGACATTAAAAAAACAAAACAAAAAAATCGGATTTAGCGCGTCAAAATACATGGAAGAACATATATCTGAATATAATTTATATTAGTTTTGAGTTTATCTGACATCGATTGGTCCTATTTTGCGATAAAAATGCAATTTTAAAGATAAAATCTAAGATAAAAAAAAACCAACGATAAAATTAAATTCTGATGGCGGCATCGAATTCAAGAGGTCAAAATACATCAATATTGGTGGGTCTAGTTTCTGGGTCTGAACTTATTTTTTGTGAGGCTGTGTTATGAGAGATTCTTGTTTCATCATTACTTGTTTTTCTTGAGGCGTTGATGGAACATTTTTTTAAATCTTTCTGAATTTTTTCAATTTTTTCCTCACTCGTTAATATCGATTTAAGTACGTTCATGATGGTATGCCAATTTGAGGATTTTGTTTTCAACCAAAGTTCGGATATTTAAAGTATTGGTACAACCTGATGAATTTTCGCTGTATTCCACAAAACTTTCGATGAGCTGACATCTTTAGGACGATGCAAATCTTGTATCAAAGATTGTTCCCTCAGATTCCACATTGTTCCATCACTTTAATTTCTAAGCATTTTCACAAACATTTATTATTTATTTTATATTTTTAATTCTTGAACCTAGAAGGACTATGTAAAGTGCCATTGCGCCTTTAACTAAGAAATCATCCACTGTAGTTCAAGAAACAGTAAATTATCTTCTAAGGTAACTGAATAGCAAACGTTTAAAATGGCATGAGATCAAAATGATGTCTTGATTTATTCTCATTTTTGTTGATTAAAGACTTTAAGTTTTACCCAGAACATAAATTGAAGAATTTTGATTGGATAAACCTAATATCGTTTTTGTTTTATTTTGGCACAATACACTTCGACATATTGCTATTCTTGTTATACTATTAAAGGCTTTAAATTTTGCCTAGAACCTGAAAGAAAAATGTGCGAGAAAGTCAACATAGTTTTAAGACGACTTCAAAATCTTCGTATTTAATAATAGACAATTGTTTTCAGTATACACGAGAAACAGAGAAGTAAAAAATCTTCTTGGTCGCAGCATCTACGTGGACAGTGGGCCAAATCGGATCCACCTTTGTCAGTTACAGGTAAGCGACAGTGGTATTAGTTTGTGATTTTTAACTATAATCGGGGCAGGGGCGGACTGGCCCATCGGGATACCGGGACAAATCCCGGTGGCCCGCTCCAATAGTGTGCCGCTGGCGCCGGCTGCTTGGTAAGATGACCGGCTAATAGAGTAATAAGTGGTCTGCGAGTTCAAAGATCCAGCGCCGCCAAACTGTTGTCAGTCCGCTCCTGAATAGGGGTGATTTTTGCTCATTTTTAAATGTAATTCTTCTTCATGGATTATGGGATTCTAAACTTATTCCGCAATTGAACGTTGTGTTTGGTAGTACAGCCTAAAACTGTATATACATAGTATTCGGAAAATGCATCAGGAAACTTTGGGAGGTGATTATATAAATCATCATAATAATGATAGAGACAGTAACTCGAAGTTCATTTTATTTATTTTTGACATAATTCATTTAATTCTATAGTAATCAAATTAATTTTTGGTACACACATTAAGCACAACAAGCTCTCTCATAATGAGATTAAATTAGTTCGTAATCATACCGTGAGAGGGTACTTCATCTGCTACTTTACATTTATTTATCCCGAACTTTTTTCTCTTAATAGGAATCACCGTTTAGCTGAAAATAGAACTTAAAGTTTAACTAAATGAATCAAATTTTTAATAATGCATTTTGCAAATTAATTCATCTTGCTTAGAATTCATACAATTTCGAACACCCTGTATATGAACTAAAGATGGCCAAAGTTTCTTTCGGTGAAAATTATCAAACACAAGTAAAATTTGAAAAAGTAATAATTAAAAATTATTCAGAATACACATTAAACCTGTGGACGATCCAAAATTTACTAAGATCAGAAAACAAGTATTAGAAGTCAAAGTTAAATATAAAGAGATCGAGGAGGAAAATCACAGTTTTTTTTTTCATTACACAGTTCGCCATTCGTTTTATATGTAATTTTGTCATTCGACGCGTAAAAATAAAGTTATTCAAAAATTTAGGAAAGCGAATTTGTGGAGGTATTTTGGGTTTTTTTCTTTTTTAATCACTCTATCCGACTTTATCTCGATTTCTATTTATTGTAAAGTGGGAAAAATTCAGCGTTCTGAGAATATTTCGCGTTACATTTATGAAAACTCGGATAATGTTAGTTTATCTTTTGGAACTAGAATTGGAAATTGTGAAGTAACAGTAACCCTATTAGAAAAAAATCTGTAAAAGCATTTACGCAAAACTTCCTTCTCTTATTAGCACTTTTCGTTTATTGAATATGTCCCTGTGAGTGTATAGGTACTTTTTTTAACTAAAAGTATATCAGGTTTTCTTCCTGACAGTAGTGGTAACTACATTCGAAATATTATTTTCCTCTGCCGTTTCTTAATAAGTTGTTTTTTAGTATACATATCACTAAAAGTATTGTCAAATTTTATCCTCGGTAATTGTGTCAACTACAGTCCAAATATTATATCCACCATAATTATTTTTCATAGTGACCACCTCGTATATTTTTCATATCTTTCTTCCCCGACAGTTTTGTTAACTACATACGAAATATTATACGACACTTTTTTTCAATTTTTTTTGTGGTGACCACCCTGTATGATTTTTTTTATATTTTTCTTTAGCAGTTATGTTAACAACATGCGAAATGGTATTGCCATCCATCACATTTTTTCATATTTTTTTTTAGGCGACTTGTATATTTTTCATATTTTTCATCCCTGACAGTTGTGTTAATTACATGCCAAATATTATCATTCGCCGTCACATTTTTTTATTATTTTTTTTAAAGTGACCATCCTGTATATTTTTTTTTCATATTTTTCTTCCTTGACAATTGTGTTAATTGCATGCGAAATATTATACGTTACATTTTACTTTATTTCATTTTCTTCATATTTTATTTCTTTGTGAGTTGTGTTTACTGCATGGGAAATATTAACATCTTCCGTCACATTTTTTTAAATGTATTTTTAGGGTAACGACCTGTATATTTTTTCATATTTTTCTTCTTTGACAGTTGTGTTAATTGTATGCGAAAAATTATCGTCCTCCGTCACATTTTTTAATTTTTTTTAGGGTGACAACCTTGTACATTTTTTTTCATATCTTTCTTCCTTGACAGTTGTGTTAACTATATCTCAAATATTTTTTTCCTTAGTTTTGTTTTTTTATGGAGTCCACCCTGTATATTTTTCAACGGAAGTGCATCCCAGTTCTTCGTGAGCAGTAGCGTCAACTACCTACCAAATATTATTCTTCTGCCTCAGTTTTGTATGAATTAAATGGCTTTATTATTCGGAATCTACATCTCTGAAATGTGAAAATCCGGAGGAAACTCGGAGGGTGATTTTGTCCCTTCGGTAAGCGAGGGAAGTAAAAATTGTGTGTGCAGAAGAATCTGATTTTTCTAACTTAATGCACAAATAACTATTCTGTATTTATTGCCATTCGCATTTTTGAGAAAATATAGTTCTTGTTAAACATATTTTCGACCTTATTCAGGGTAATTAATTTTATTTTAATTAATTTCGTCAAAGATAACTGTTATAAATTGTTTACAGGGAGATAACATGTATTGTATAAACGGCATGTTATTGTAACTATTAATTTTGTTATCATTTTATGGCATTCGGTACTGAGTATGATTAAGAAATGATAAGGTAAGTAATAGATCTAAATATGTTACGAGTGCTACAGACAGTTTACTAAAAGTGACAGTGAAATAATGACTAATTTTATTGTTATAAAGGAGGAACTTTTAAGTGTAAAACTCAGAAACGTCAGATCTTCGTATAGTAGGAAATGTAAGTTTTTTGCTATACAGATAAAATAACAAGAACCGCGGTATACACCTTACAGTTTTGTAGTGTCGATATAATATAAAGATCAAGATGGCCTCGAAACTATTTTACAAGCTATTTACACGTAACTGAGACATAATTTGATTTATTTTTAACATTTGTTGTTAAAATCAATTAGTGTCAAATTAACTATCCATTTTCTTCGTAAAACGTTTCGTTAAAAACCGCTGCCCAAGGAATCACTACTTCCACATCCAGATTCTCTATCCAAGTCACTCACAACGAAAATACTTTGTACGTGAAAATAATTGTTTATGGAACTTTAATAATATAATATTTGAAATCCTCTACCCCAAAAACCCATAAAACGATACCCCACATCGGTAGTGGGGTGGGGGGTGGTGATAGGGGGGCGATAGTGGGGGGTGGATGAAGTAAAAAAATATTTTGAGGTTTCTGGTTCCTGTACATACACTAAATCACATTTTTTTTCATCCCCTTTAATAAGGGGGTGGGGGTGGTAATGGGGGTGGCTAATGCCAAAATTTTTTTTGAGACCTTAGCTTCTCTTGTATATACTAAATACCAATTTTATGGACTCTTACTTGCTTGATTGACCTATTTACCCCAAATTTACCCCAATTTACCCCCCAACCCTTCGACGGAACAAGATGAAAATATAATCTAGTTCTAGACCTCGTTAAAGTACATATGTGTACCAAATTTCAAGTTAATATCTTAAACGGTTCCAGAGTAAACGTGCGCACAAAAAAAAGTTACAGACAGACCGACAGACCGACAGACAGACAGACCGACAGACAGACAGAAAATTTTTTTTCGCTCAAACTTAAAATTTTGACGTTTCATGACATTTTAAGCCTATTTGGACAATAAAAATTTTTAAAAATTTTTTTGTCGTTACTATACTTCCACTGGACGTGGAAGTAAAAACTAATTGTTTTGTCCTAACCATAGGTATAAAGAGATAGACTGCGCGGTCCCGTAAGGGAAACTGAAGATCGAAAAAGAAAAAGAGAGAGGTCTGTTATATCTTTGTATAATCGGCGATTGAAATGAAACAAACTTTTCACTGAATATGTCTCTAATATAAAAATATTGTGGACGTATAGTAGCTAGGTAGCCAAGATTTTGCCACGACAGCCACATTTTTTTTTCAAATGCAGCTTAAAAAAGAGGTTTGAAGCTGGGAAATTTGGAGATGCTATATTGTTGGGAAAAATTTGCTTCCATTATGGGACTACCTCCTTTATAGACCGCCATGGAGAGGAACCCGCCACCACCCCTGGTGCATCTTCAACACCAGGCCTCTTCTAAAAATAGATGTTAGAGAAAAAAAATACATATGCTGTATCGCTGTAGGGAAACTAGAGAAGATGTGGTTGTATCATGGTAACTCCACGAGTTTAGTAGGAGAGCACTTGCCTCTCGGCTTATCTCTCCTAAGAAATGTTTGACAACATATACAAGTGTCGGGAACTGTATCGACTTTTACTAGTGTCAGTATGACCAATCCTAAGAAAATAATTACAAGCATTTGGCACTTCCGCTTATACCGGAAATCAATACCAACTTGCTTATTTCGAGTCGAGTCGAGAATATGTAGCGTACTCTATCCGTAAACCCAGCCGTGCCAGTGATATTTGACATTTTATAAAAGATTTGACAGGTGTAACGATTTGCAATAATCTTTAGAACTTTTTTCACGTAAAAAAATCCTCATTTGCTTTTTGGCATGCAGAAAGAAAATAAGGTGACCTATGCTCTACAGTTTAAAGAAATTCAATTCAATAATAATGTACCAGTAATATACCCTGTATTTTTTGCACTAAATTATGTAAAATTAAATTCCACTTTTTCCCCATGTAGATATTGTAGGGGTTAACTTACGACTTTTTGAATTATTTGCGACTTTCTTAGAAATTCTACAGTTTCCTGTGGGACATCGGATAAAATTCGAACAAGAATAAAGGCGCCATATATTCGATACCTATGCTTCAGTTAAATGTGTGGGTTGGAAACTTTGTTTTTTTTTTCTTTTGGCATAGAAATAGGGGTTTTAAAATCTCCTGGAGATGAAGTGGTCCATGTTCGTTTTATACAGTGAGGTCCATAAGTAACGGATAAATTCATTATCTACGTAATTTACAATTTATTTAAGTAAACTCCCGAAACACGTCAATTTTTAATTCTAAAATGACATTTTTTGAAAATAATTTTATACCTCCCCCTTCAACCCCCTTGTAGTGTTAATATTTTTAAATGGAACGAGGGTGCGTATGATAGCTCATTTGAAAGGGTATTGAATTATCTATCTAGCAATATAAGGTTTTTTGAATTTATCTAATTTTTTTTTGAAAAATATTACAATTTTAATGTTACTAAGTAAACAAAAGAACATGAAACGGTTTAAATCAAATGTTTCAACTGTGCACCCGTTGCCTCTTGACAATAATAGAAGTGTTGCTGAAATTTTTGTAAAACATTTTGTCTCGTTTCCGGGGTGATTTGATTAATTTCTTGCCTTATTCTGTCTTTTAAATCATCGTCATTATTTAATATTCTTGATGAAGAATATACAAAATTCAAAAAACCTTATATTGCTGGATAGAGAATTAAAAACCCTTTCAAATGAGCTATCACACGCACCCTCGTTCTATTTAAAAATGTTAAGAGGGTAGCTGTCACTCCTAGGGGGTTGAAGGGGGGAGATAAAAAATTATGGCCAAAAAATGTCATTTTAGAATTATAAATTGACGTGTTTCAGGATTTTACTTAAAAATTGTAAATTACTTAGATAATGAAATGTATCCCTTATGGATCTCACTATATAAAATAGCATACATACAGAGTGATCCATTTCAAGTGGAAACACCTTCGTAACTCAGTTATTGGTCATCCAATTTCAACCAGATTTGGATCAGTATCAAAGACCTTTACTATATCCTTTTTGACTAAACCAAAACTTATTTCGGTCATTGGCGTGCAATTTGATTAAGAAAAAAAGGGTCGATTTTTCGAGAAATCATATTAGGCATTTTTTTGTTGAAAAACCAATGCAATATTATTGATCAGCATGCTGCAGAACCTCTACATTCAAAATTTAACAACATTTTGATTTGTGGTTTTCGAATTACGGACCCCTTAAAATTACCTATTTTAAACATTAAATAATCAATAAATTGGTAATGATTTTTTTTTCGAAAAAAAGTCATTCTTTATAAGATTCAGTTTTTCTACCATCCCATATCATCGATACTTTCAAATTCGGTACTTAATGCCCAAATAATTTACAGTCCAAAATTTTTAGCAATTTTTTTAATGAAAATTCTTGACCCACGAAATCTGAAAGTATCGATGATGTGGAATGGTAGAAAAAATGAATTTAAAGAGAAAATAAAGAATTACTTTTTTTCGAAAAAAAAATACGTTACTTGCCAATTTATTGATTATTTAATGTTTAAAATAGGTAATTTTAAGGGGACCGTAATTCGAAAACAAAAATCAAAATGTTAAATTTTGGACATTGGAATTCTACAGCATGCTGATCAATAATATTGCATTAGTTTTTCAATTGATGCAATTCCAGAGGTAAGTTTTTCGTCAATCAGATTTTTTTATAATAGAAACATAATTTTGCTTAATCGTTCCTCCATTTTATAGAAGAAGTTTATTTTTTTGACATCAAATTAAATTAAATTGCAAAGTGCAATGGACTCGCCAGCATAAATAGAACATTACTAAGTTTCTTTGAGAGTCTTCCGTATAAATTTTTGTTGGATCTTCCTTTTCTACTTTTAATTTATTGACAAAAATGAACCGTTTAACTTAATAATTTTTAATTATGTCCGAGTAATTACAATTAGACAGTCTGGTCTAGTAATGGCACCAGAAATATTGGCACTACATTAGCATATTGCAAGCAATGATAACCGTCCTGTGTAAAACAGGAAGTGTCTTTTTTCTAAAATTATTCGAATTTTTGGCGTCTAAAAAAAACATTTATAGTTGGTAAACTGTAAATGTATTTTTTTTTCATATTTGTGTAGCTGTAGATGTTAGTTAGCTTTGCTGATGAGAACCGTTTTTAATTTTCTTCAATTTTATAAACGAAAAATTTCAAAAAGGTTTTCCATTTTAAAGAACTATGGCAAATTGTCTCAACGAGGCCATTTGAAATTTAAAACATACACTGAAACACAATAACCCATTATTTTTGAGCAAAACATTTGTTATTGCTCTATGACCACTTATTTACAAAGCACCCTGTATAGGAGTAGCGCAACTAATAGAAAAAAATCTAACTGGGTTTGTCTCTCTTACGTCGTTAAAAATTACACATGCTTGGAAAGTTGCTTAAAATTGCAACTAAAATGTATGTATACATAATTACACAGTAAAAAATGAAATAAAACAGGAGAATTTAAATTGGCTAAATTGCAAAGTGCAATGGACTCGCCAGCATAAACAGAACATAACTAAGTTTCCGTGAGGGTCGTCGTTATATTTTTCCGTATAGATTTCTGTGGTATCTCCTTTTTCTACTCTTAATTTGTTGACAAAAATGAACCGCTTAATTTAATAAATTTTAATTATGTCCGAGTAATTACAATTAGATACACAGTCTGGTCTGGTAATCGCACAAGAAATATTGACACTACATTAGCATATTGCAAGTAATGATAAATGTCCTGTGTAAAACAGGAAGTGGGTACAATTTAATAAATTGTCTCATTATAGTCTAGGTGCCCGTCGACATAATTGCAATTTATACATATCCTCGTATAACTTCTTGTACGGCATAATTGCGCCTAGTCTATCACTTTTTTCCTCTGCGAAAATTTTCTAAAACGCGGCGGTGTTCCTCCTCGGCATGAATAAGACAATTTCCACGCGTAAGACTGGAAAATCGGCAAATATATATTGTCGGACAATTTGAGAATTGGATTCTACATATATATTTCATATATTTCTACAAACTTTCCGACAAAAATTTGGGAACGTTAAGGGTGTCTACCACCCTAAACATAACATAACATAATTTTAAAACATTTATTTATAAAAAGTTCAAAGCAGCCAACCAGACCCCTGTATTCCTATGTATTTTCGGTCGCTGAATCCGAATCCGGGGTCAAAAAAAGTCGTACACACCCAAAATCATTAGCTAGAGCCAAAAAACACCCCTGAAATGGAGTAAAAAGAATATTAAGCTACGAGAATAGTTGTTACATCTTAATCAATCGAACTATACAAATCAAGGTTAAGCAGCGTACATACAATAGATATGAAACACACCCCCAGGGAGGGGCGAAAACTAGCCCCCAAAACAGCAATGACTGCTGAAAAAGCTCAAAATGTCTAAGTTTTGTTAAAGTGATAAGAAACTACATCAGGTCCGACGTAATCTTCATAAACTGCCCCTATAGAGTTGAGAACAACCACCCCCCAAGTTTAAAGGGCACAAGAAAAACAAGAAAAAACGTAAAATGCAACAGGATTTCTATTTTCATGGATGCTATGATTGGCTGAAATTGCGTAGTACTCTAAAATAGAATTAGAAACTTACGTACCATCAACATTCGACAGTATCAACCCTCAGAGGGTGTGAAAACTACCCCCTATGTAAGGTTTGACTATAAAAAGTTACAGTGACTTCTATAGAAATTCGAAACACCTGCGTTGTGTGGAAGAGAGAAGAAACTAGACTGTTCGACGCTCTGCTTGAAAACCACCCCCAGGGGATTGAGAGACGCCACCCCTATAAACAAAAACTATGGAAATGAAACGAATAAGCAACAGTTTTTTCGTTACATCTTGAATTACGGTAGTTTACATCCTTTCTGGGGGTGTTACTTAATAACATTTATAGGACATGAGTTTCAAACTCTAAATGTGCAACGCGATTTTTGCCAATCAGCATCCATAAAAATGTAAATCCGGTCAGTTTCTCTTTGTTTTTCCAGCATCCTACAGATATAGGTTGTAGTATCTCGCAACCCCGTGGGGGTGATTTTCAAGCACATCGTCGAACATAGTCTAGTTTCTTCTCTCTTCCACACAACGCAGGTGTTTCGAATTTTTATAGAAGTCACTATAACTTTTTATAGTTGAATCTTACATAGGGGGTAGTTTTCACACCCTTTGAGGGTTGACAGTGTAAGATGTTGATGGTACGTAAGTTTTTGGTTCTATTTTAGAGTACTACGCAATTTCAGCCAATCATGGCATCCATGAAAATAGAAATCCTGTGGATTTTACGTTTTTTCTTGTTTTTCTCGTGTCCTTTGAACTTAAAGGTGGTTGTTCTCAACCCTATAGGGGCATCAGTTTATGAAGATTACGTCGGACCTGATGTAGTTTCTTAACACTTTAACAAAACTTAGATATTTCGAGCTTTTTCAGCAGTCATTGTTGTTTTGGATCGATTTTTTATATATGGGGGCTAGTTTTCACCCCTCCCTGGGGGTGTGTTTCATATCTATTGTATGTACGCTGCCGTTTAACCTTAATTTGTATAATTCGATTAATTAAGAAGTAACAGCTATTCTGGTAGCTTAATCTTCTTTTTATCCCATTTCAGGGGTGTTTTTTGGCTCTAGCTAATGATTTTGGGGGTGTACGATTTTTTTTGACCCCGGATTCGGATTCAGCGACCGAAAATACATTGGGATACACAGGTCTGGTTCGCTGCTTTGAACTTTTATTTTTTTTTTTGTGGGGCTGCTTAATAAAAATATGTAGAATCCAATTTTCGAATTGTCGGACAAAATATATTTGCCGATTTTCCAGTCCGACGCGTGGAAATCGACTTTTTCATGCCGAGGAGGAACGCCGCGTTTTCGAAAATTTTCGCAGAGGAAAAAAGTGATAGACTAGGCGCAATTATGCCGTACAAGAAGTTATACGAGGATATGTATAAATTGCATTTATGTCGACGGGCACCTAGACTATTATCATGATATATAAAAAAAACCTTTTTCTAAATTTATTCGAATATTTGGCGTCTAAAACATTTATCGTTGGTAAACTGTAAATGTATTTTTTTCATATTTGTGTAGATGTTAGTCAGCTTTTCTTATTAGAACCGTTTTTAATTCCCTTCAATTTTATAAATGAAAAATTTCAAAAAGGTTTTCCATTCTAAAGAACTATGGCAAATTGTCTCAACGAGGCCACTTATAATAAAAATAAAAACGAAAATATAGACATTTATAATGAATTAATAACAGAAAACTACGAGAAAAAAGAAGATATTTTTAACATTTTTTTTTCTATTGACGTGGGAAAAAATCTAGCATCAAATATCAAAAAGGGGCATATATCTTTCCCTAAAAAAGAATTTCTAGCAAAATGTTTTTATATCCTATGAGTGACAGTAAAATAATAAATTCTATAGCATCTTTAAAAAATAAGTTTGCGCCTGGCCCGGATAATATACCTGCTACATTGATAGAAAAACATTCACCTCATGGAGCACATAATTAACAAAATATTTAAGACGGGCGCTTTCCCTTCCTCTTGGAAAACTTCATTTGTAATACCCGAGGTAATACCAATTTTGCAAAAATTTTTGAAAAAATACTAAAAATTACATTACACAGGCACACAAAAAAAATAAATTTTATTTTCCAAAAGTGAAAGACACCTATCCCCATGTTTTTTGAGCCGCTGATTCCAAAAATATATGTTTCACTGCTCAGTTTTTCGCAAATTGACATTTCATCCCTAAATTTGGGGTTAAATCTAATAGAACGACACGCGTTGAAATGAAACTTCTGAATGGTTTAAAATGGCCCTAGTGACATACTCCCAATGTTCAATTGTACCACGGAAATTATGGTGGTGTACTTTTCCCCCCAAAAGAACTACCACTACCCCCTTTTTCTGATTTTTCCATAATACGCTTTTGAGGGCTTGACGGATCGGGGTTATTACAGGGACTATTGATAAATCGAACATCTTTTGACTAGGAGACGCCAAAATAACCCCGGAGGTTGTAACCACTTCATCCCTGAATCACAAAACATTCGGAAAATATTGCGAAAGGGCTGAAGAACGGTTTCCCCACATTATCGAGGCGAGGAACACAATGGTTGCAATATTTCTCTCTCCCAGCTTTCTGGAAGAAAACTACCTCTTTTTCTGATACTACACTTGTAAGGGCTTGACAGATCGGGGTTATTACAGGGAATATTAATAAATCGAGTATCTTCTAACCAGGAGGCGCCAAAATAACCCCTGGGGTTTGGAACCACCTTTCTCTGATTGACAAAACATTCCAAAAATACTGCGAAAGGATTTCCCCTCATTTTCGAGGGCGAGAAACACGATGGTTGCAATACTTCGCCCTCGATAACGAGGGAAAACTATTCTTCAGCCCTTTAGCAGTATTTTCGTAATATTTTGTCATTCAGGGAGGGGGTGGTTCCAACCGCCAGGAGTTGTTTGGCGTTTCCTGTTCAAAAGATACTTGGTTTATCAATATTCCCTCTAATAACTTCGGTCTGTCAAGCCCTCACAAGTATAATGCGGAAAAATCATAACAGGTGATGGTTTTCTCCAATTTGGGGATAGTTCCACAAGTATAGTGCGGAAAAATTATAACGGGTGATAGTTTTCTCCAATTTAGGGATAGTTCCAGAGGGGTGTGGAAAAGCACTGCAACCATCGGGTTCCTCGCCCTCGAAAACGAAGGAAGACCATTCTTCAGCCCTTCCGCAGTATTTTCGGAATGTTTTGTTATTCAGGGAGGGGGGGGGTTCAACCTTCGGGAGTAGTTTTGACGTCTCCTGATCAAAAGATACTCGATTTATCAATATTCCCTGTAATAACCTCGATCTGTCAAACCCTCACAAGCATAGTATGAAAAAATCAGAACAAGGATTAGTTTTTTCCCATTTAGGGGTGGTTCCAGAAGGGTGTGGAAAAAGCACTGCAACCATCGTGTTCCTCGCCCTCGAAAACGAGAGATGACCGTTCTTCAGCGTTTTTCTACTATTTTCGGAATGTTTTGTCATTATATTTGATGATATTTGATGATATTTGAAATCAGCGGCTCAAAAACCATAGGAATAGGGCCTTTCACCTTTGGAAAATAAAATTTATTTTTTTGTGTGGCTGTGTTATTGGCATACCTTAATAAATGTAGTATAAAATCCCAAAAGCAATTTGGTTTGAGAGAAAATATATCCACCGAGCAGGCCATATTAATGAATAATATGAATCAAAATTTCAGTGCTAATAAAAGAAGTACAGTCATATTTCCCGATCTAACTAAGGCGTTCGATATGGTGGTTCACGAACCTAATTAAAAATCTTGAGCAATAGGAATTCGCAAAACTGTATTGGAATTATTCAGCAGTTACCTCAATAACAGAAATCAATGTGAAAGTTAAACATTGGCTAAGTGGTAAAAACTGTCAAGATGGGAATCCCCCGGGGCACAGTGTTGGGTCCGATCCTCTTTTTTATATACATAACTGATATAAGCCTGTGTGAGTTATTTAATTAATACAATAGCATTACATGTATCACATTTTCCTTTTTAGTTAGTTTTGTATAATCCATTTTATTACTTGTTTATATTATTTGTATTAATTTCCGTTCTACATTACACCAAATTTATATTAAGATTACTCTGGCAAACACAAGTTGTTCACAAGTCAGCTGCCAGGTTCTCAAAATTGTCGTATTTATGTAACATGTATCATAATAAAATAAATTCGAAATTTGAATTCGAATTTGAATTCGACCCGTATTTTTTCAATCATTACTCTGGTTTGGCTTAAGCGATTTCTATGAAATCTTTTTCAACCTGCAAGGTATGGCTCGGCTGTGGTCCCATAATAATTTCATCAAGCTACGTCTACTGGAAGGTGAGCAAAAATTGGAAAGTTAAGAATTCAAAATGGCGAATTCAATATTGTCATATTTACAATATTTTTACAGATTTACGTGAAGTTTGATACATGATGATTCCAGGATTCTCTGATAACGAACCCGGCGTTAAAACATGAAAATTCAAAATGACAAATATTTGCTTTTATTATGTAGAAAGGGAGTAAATGGTCGTGGATGAAATGGAAGACATCAAATAGCGAAAGGTCGACTCTGACACCTCGTTATGTGTTATCTATCAAAAAATCGTAAAGGGTGAAAAAGTAAGCACATGTAGGACCAGAAGCCCATATACGTGCTATGGAAGAGCGAGGTGGGTGGTAAATGTTGCTAACATTTCAGTAATATCGAAACTAGAAGATATTTCATCGGAAAATGAATGAGGTAGTGTATCATCGTCAGTGTTACTCAAATTGGACGAGTAAACTAAAAACGTCTCGGTTATCAAATGGAAAAGAAAAAACATCCGAAATCTGTTCCTCAAAAACAACAAAGTAGAATGCTGGACAAACAGATAGTTTGCTATGCGTTTTTTGAGAACAGCAAAAACAGTAGAAAAGCATCGTGGCCTATTTATTTAGATCAACGAACTTCTTTCTATATTGGGAGAGATTCCAATTACTAAGAAAGAATTTATTGAAAAAGTGGAAGAATTTGTGGCAAAACTCTATAAAATAGAAGGCACACTGACATGTGACAGCGGTATATTTTATTTGGCAAGAATTCCTTTAAATGGAACAGTTACCTCCAATGTCAAAATCTCTTCGATATCACATTTACTTGCCCACTACCAAACTTTTATTTTGAAAAACGCACATGTCAATGATCAAATCTTGCCCAGTTCAAGAAAAAGTTGTTGGCAAATCATTCAGATGTATGTTATTCCCAATTCAGCTCACTTTGGAAACTGTTTCTAAATCGTGTTTGCGCTTGGTTCACTTTGTTACATGTGCGTGCAAAACCTCATGCCAGACAATGCTTTGCAGATTGAAGCTAAATTGTATGAGAATATGTTCTTCCGATGCAAAATGCCGCAATATTTCATTAAATATGTCATCTACATCAGTACTTTAAAAACACTTTTCTTCGGTCAAAAACACTCCTCACCGAAGTTTTACTATGTGTTAGAGTTTCCCTTCTACTGTCAGTACCCAATAAATAAATAAATAAACGTGCGACGGCTAGAAGGCAGAACAGGAAGTCGGGGCTGGGATAAGGTCGAAAGCAACAATTCCGATAAATCTGGGAAAACACGTCACAGTATTTCAGGCTGAAATGGCCGCTTTACAGTTAGAACGAAAGCTAGGTGGCTTTTTCGGCAGTTCATCGTTTTATGAACTTTGAGATATTTTTATGGTTTAATGGATGATATCGATTCATAAAATCGACTTCTGGCAGGGCACCTCCTGTCAGGAGCGTCACGAACACTGTTTAAAAATCAGTGAAATCATGTCATCGTTACAAGGCTCATTTTTTTTGTGTGTACACATTTTATGTTTAGAATGAATGAAATAAGATCGCCAGAAAGTGTGGGCCGTCAGGAGGCGCAGCCAGAAAGGTAATAATGATACAATACATCTGAGGCACGGTACGGAGTCAAGTTAGCCGAAAATGTTAAATTCCTGTATATTTAAGAGCCTATGGTACTTTTGTTGACACTAAGAACTTTACGGGGAAGCTATTCTATTGTTGAAGGAGCTTATATTTACGTTTTAAAAAGGAGCCAGAACTTGTAACGATGAGTTTAGAGTTCTGAGATGAAATATGCGAAAAAAATCCAATTTTCTTCAAAAATCCTAAACATTTTCTTTCTGGCTAGCCTTACTGACGGGAGTTTCTTTCTGGGAATTTTTTTCTGTGTTCAAAACATTTAAATAAACATGCTCAACCTTAGAAAAGTCTGTAACGATCATGTTATATAACTCCGTTTTTTTACCTCTTTGACCTTTCTGGTTGCGCCCCTGATGGCCCACACTTTCTGGCGATCTTATTTTATTCATTCTAAACATAAAATGTGTACACACAAAAAAAATCGGCTTTGTAACGATGATATAATTTCACTGATTTTTATATCTTGAACCATGGCCAACTCGACGGGCTGACATATGCCAGAAGTCTATTTTGTCGTTATTTAAGTTCGATAGAATTAATCAGCGCATAGAAAATGCTTGTAACGATGAGTGTCCGAAAAAGCCACTTAGCTCCCGCACCAAATGGTGTGCAAAGGAAATAATGAGGCAAAGAACTGTTAACCAGACGATTGCCATTTTTTCGACAGCAAGTAGCGCTAAAGGCAACTGAGTATGGGATTGCATACTATGGTATAGCGAAGTAAAACGCTATTATAATAATGTAGAATGATATTTCAAAGGATTTATTTGAATGTTAACATTTTCTGTAAAATATATAATATAAATTGTTTTTTGATTTTTTTTCTATATCCATGGTTATATGTAGATATGTAGTATGTACCCTACATTACTCCCCCCTACAACGAAGAAACCAACTTACCAAGGTATCAGATTTAAAATAAAAGTTAGAAATGACATTAGTAAAAAGAAAAGTCATATTTGATTGATAGGTGATAAAATAACGTAAAACAAGGACATTTATTTTTGAAATAACATTATCCTTAATGTATGTTATATTTTATTGATAAATTGAAATAAAATAGCAAGCGTGTGCTAAGTGAATGAAAGTTTGCAATCATAATTGGATTGAGCGTCTTTCAAAGATGTCGCACCAGCTATAGCAACTTTGGCTAAAGAAAAGCTGGCGAGACAATTAAAATAGTGAATGAGTTTGCAATCATAACTGGATTGACCTTTTCTCAAAGACGTCGCACCAGCTATAGCAGCTTTGGCTAAAGAAAAGCTGGCGAGACAATTAAAATAGTGAATAATTAATATGTTGATACACTTGATAAGCTGGTTTTACATTGCAGGGAGTCATATAGCAGAGTACTTACCTATACATGTACATAATGGTGTAAGTAATAACAAGTATTCTGAAATCTAGTTTGATTCGTTTCTCGGTACTATCTTCATGGAGAGACTGAGGAATCCGTGTCTAGCGAAGATATCTATGGAACGGTCGACCTTTAGCTGGCTGTCTTCGTTATGGACGTCGTCCGTCATCAGCGGTTAGCAGTACGAGCAGTTTGGTTCGGCCCCATATTCTTGTCGCAACTGATACAGCTGTCTAGAATATCCATGGGAGATTATTTCCTGCATTTTAATTTCTTGTCATCAACTCTCAGGAGGCATACAACGCGTGAAGCGATCGGGGTCACCAATATGGCGAAGTAAAACGCTATAATAATAATGTAGAATGATATTTCAAAGGATTTATTTGAATGTTAACATTTTCTGTAAAATATATAATATAAATTGTTTTTTGTTATTTTTTCTATATCCATGGTTATATGTAGATATGTAGTATGTACCCTACATATTAGAGTGAGATCCCAGAGCTGCCAGACCTACGTCATTTTAGCAAAGCTAATATTTTGACAACAAATAGTGTAATATCTAGTTAAGAACGTATGCGTATTTGCTAGTTTGAAAGCGGGGCCCTTTTGCAGAAAACAGGTATCAAAGGTACATCAAAATTTTATTCAGTACGTTAAAGTATGATAGCTGGATTATTTTACACGTGACACGCTAACTACATGGTGTAAGCGTCAACCTCCGGAACTTAAGGTTCGAGGTTCGATCCCTGAGCGTTCTCAGTTTTTTTTTTTTAAATATACATACTAAGAAAAAAGTTATGGCCAAAAATAATAAATATTTCCCTATCGGTTGTCTTTTTCTTGGTAATCGGCACTTTAAGTTAATATTTGTTGAAAAAAAAAAAGCTGAGAACGCTCAGGATCGAACCTCGGACCTTAAAATTCGGAGGTTGACGCTTACACCACGTCGTTAGTGTGTCACGTGGAAAATAAACCAGCTATCATACTTTAACGTACTGAGTAAAATTTGTATGTACCTTTTGTACCTGTTTTCTGCAAAAGGGTCCCGCTTTCAAACTAGCAAATACGCATACGTTCTTAATTAGATATTACACTATCTGTTGTCAAAATATTAGCTTTGCTAAAATGACGTAGGTCTGGCAGCTCTGGGATCTTGGACTATATGGAATTGCATAAATCCTCTTATTGACCTAGGAAGTCAGAACAGAGTGACCGTGGCATGGGTACCAGGACACGAGGCAAACAGGGGAAATGAGAAGCTGATAACTAGCCAGGAATGCTCGCCTAAGGCCTTAGTAAGACCTGAACCCTTTTGCGCTGTGGCTAAGCCATGCATGCGATCATCCATTAATATATGGGTACAAAGTAAATCTAGAGTGGTGGAAGAGTTTCCCACGAGAGACAGGCCAGAGAGTTTAATAAAGAACGATAAGCCAAATTCACGGAAGACCTACTACGCCAAAATAGAAAGGCCACTAGGATAGTGGTGGGTCTTCTAGATGGACACTGTAGGCTTAATAGACATATATATATGAGTTGTGGGCCTGGCCAGAGGATGCATCATGCAGATTCTGGAAACCTCGATACATGTAGTATGTTATTATGAAGGTCTAGTTGGACTGAGATTCCAACTACTTGACTACTTGGCGAGGAAAACCAAGGACAGATAGCTATACCAAGGAGCCCTTATCAAGGCTGTGGAGTCTGATACAATAGACAAAGCTGGATAAGGAGCTCTTAGTAAAACTAGAACAGGAATGCAACAATAGATCCACGAGACCGCGGTGGTTAAGGCCAATCAGCCAGATTCTCTTTTCGAATCTGAATGTGAAATAAACGTGCAATACTGAATATACCCTTTTTTAAATTATAAATTGTACGTATTTCTCTAAACCACCTGAAAACAAAATTTTTAAGTAAATAAGTCTATGAACTTATCGCAAAGATCGAAAACACTTAATTTCCCGTATACAGATGTTTCGACAAAATTAGGTACTTATTACAATATAATTATATTACTTGATGAGATACTATTTTTGAGAACGGCACTGATTGTATATTTCTAATTTATAACACAAACTTAAATTTTAATGGTTATTTCAACAAGTACCAAAATCTTTAACAAAGAGAACTGGTAATTTTACGGTTAGTTAAAAGAATATCACTTTTGCCCTCCTTACGCCACAGCACGCCTATGAATAGTACAATTTTTAAAGTTAATACAATATTCGATGTATTAAATTGTTTATAAATTGTACGTATACACTGTGTCCCCGGATGGATCTAACGATACTTTAAAGGGCCTTGGCGCAGAAGGGGGGGAGGGGGGGGTGATCGGCCTTTTTACTTTTTGAAATCTCACCCAGCTAGATTTGTTGAGAACAAAAAGACGTGTTCTTTCCCATATTTTGATTTACTTAGGTGTTCCAGAAACTGTTTTATTGGATCACGAAGATTTTTCGTTTTTTTCACGTATCTCAGCCGCATTAAAAGATTTTTCAGTTTTTCTTGAGCCAAATTGAAGGTCTTCGACACGTGCATGAAGTACAATTTTTTTCAAAATTTTTGGCGGGAAATTCAATTTGTTTTGAGGCTTCAAAAACTTTTAATATTTAAGAAAAAAAACCTATTGACCTACGTTATGATGAAAAAAATATATGTGATGTGTCTTCATCAGATCTATCTTCATGAATTTTTTCATAATTTTTGTGGGGGTGATAGGGGGTCAAAAAATTAAAAATCTATTTTTTTTTTTTCGCTATTTTTCGATATTCTTTTCAGAAAAAACTTTCAGTTTAATTATTCTTTTTATTTTCCTAAAGAATAGAGGTTTCAAATAATTTTTAGATTGAAAAGATTTAAGATGAACCGGTAAAAACGGATTTTTTAAAAATTAGCCTCTATTTTTTAGTAATATTTTTATAATTTTTATTGTTTACTTTTTCGACTTTTTTCAACCCTGTTTCTTGCTTATTTTCTTTTTTTTTTTTCTTAATTATTTCTAACTTTTTTTTAATAGAATAATAATGAAAAACACATTTCAAAAATATAAAATATATTTATTGTGAAGAAAATAGATTCATATATTATAAAACTAAAATATTACATTTCAATCCTCATCACTGTCTTCATTTATAACTGGGATTTCATGCGTGCTGAAGATTTTTGATAATACATCTGCTGGTTTTACTATTTTAGAAAGGTATTGAGCGTAAGATAAGTAATATATTACAGTGGCACCATGGGAACAGCACCTCAGAGTTCTTGCACCACTGGGACAATCGCAATACCAACGTTTTATGGCATCTACATCATTAATGTCAGCTTGGTATTGAATGTATACATTGTATATTTTTGATTTGATATGTCTTGAGCGGATTCGAATTTTTAATATTTCCGGAGTTTCTTTACAATATTGCAGATCTATATTTTCAGAATCACCAATTAATTCTGCTAAGTAACATGTTGATTGTTTGAAATGGTAAGTACCGTTGAAAAATATCTGCAATTCTTCAACCATCAACTCCGGAAAATCCAAAATATCCTCCGATGTCAAATTCTCAAAACAACTCTTCTTCCGATTTCACTGCTTAGTTTCGACCTCTGTAGCTAGGGTATTGTCCAAACGTTTCGATTTTTCAATTCGCCTCAATACTTCATCATTAGTGTGAATGCTGGAGACATGTCGTTTTCCAAATGTATTAACTAAAAATCCTGCTGAGAGACTCATACTTTAGAGTCTCTTAAGAGCATGCCAGCTTTTAAAGATAAGAGAAAACAGATGACTGCTCTTGAGTCAAATGAATCTCGAACTGTAACCATTGTTCGCTGGGTTGTCGAAGCTGTACATGGTGTTAGAAGCCAAAAATATAGGCTTTTGCACAATCAGTTTGACAAAAAAATGCTTCCTCACGCCGCTCTATGCTGTAAAATAGCAGGATTTTTGGTTAATACATTTGGAAAACGACATGTCTCCAGCATTCACACTAATGATGAAGTATTGAAAATCGAAACGTTTGGACAATACCCTAGCTACAGAGGTCGAAACTAAGCAGTGAATCGGAAGAAAAGTTGTTTTGAGAATTTGACATCGGAGGATATTTTGGATTTTCCGGAGTTGACGGTTGAAGAATTGCAGATATTTTTCAACGGTACTTACCAATTCAAACAATCAACATGTTACTTAGCAGAATTAATTGGAGATTCTGAAAATATAGATCTGCAATATTGTAAAGAAACTCCGGAAATATTAAAAATTCGAATCCGCTCAAGACATATCAAGTCAAAAATATACAATGTATACATTCAATACCAAGCTGACATTAATGATGTAGATGCCATAAAATGTTGGTATTGCGATTGTCCCAATGGTGCATGAACTCATGTTGCCACTGTAATATATTACTTATCTTACGCTCAATACCTTTCTAAAATAGTAAAACCAGCAGATGTATTATCAAAAATCTTCAGCACGCATGAAATCCCAGTTATAAATGAAGACAGTGATGAGGATTGAAATGTAATAATTTCGTTTTATAATATATGAATTTATTTTCTTCACAATAAATATATTTTATATTTTTGAAATGTGTTTTTCATGATAATTATATTAAAAAAAAGTTAGAAATAATTAAGAAAAAAAAAAGAAAATAAACAAGAAACAGGATTGAAAAAAAGTTGAAAAAGTAAACAATAAAAATTATAAAAATGTTACTAAAAAATAGAGGCTAATTTTTAAAAAATCCGTTTTTACCGGTTCATCTTAAATCTTTTCAATCTAAAAATTATTTAAAACCTGTATTCTTTCGGAAAATAAAAAAAATAATTAAACTGAAAGTTTCTTCTGAAAAGAATATCGAAAAATAGCGAAAACAAAATTTTTAATTTCTTGACCCCCTATCACCCCCACAAAAATTATGAAAAAATTCATGAAGATAGATCTGATGGAGACACATCACATATATTTTTTTCATCATAACGTAGGTCAATAGGTTTTTTTTTTTAAATATTAAAAATTTTTGAATCCTCAAAAGAAATTGAATTTCCCGCCAAAAATTTTGAAAAAAAATGTATTTCATGCACGCGTCGAAGACCTTCAATTTGGTGCAAGAAAAATTGAAAAATCTTTTAATGCGGCTGAGATACGTGAAAAAAACGAAAAATCTTCGTGATCCAATAAAACAGTTTCTGGAGCACCTAAGTAAATCAAAATATGGGAAAGAGCACGTCTTTTTGTTCTCAACAAACCTAGCTGGGTGAGATTTCAAAAAGTAAAAAGGCCGATCACCCCCCCTCCCCCCCCTTATGCGCCAAGGCCCTTTTCTTATTTTGCATTTTAAAGGAAAAATTCATTGTTCATAAAAAGTTTTGCTTATTCTTAGCCGTAGTCATAATATTGAAATAACGTGCCGGGTTGTTAAAAAGTAAGGAAACGTGAAATTTTACTAAGAATAAAATATACGTATTTTGAAAAAAAATTAAAAATATTACAGAAAAAGGTGTTTCTAATACAAAACGCTGCCTAAATGAATCACTACTTTCACATCTAGATTTCTTATCCAAGTCCCGTACGACTAAAAAAATGTTGATACTATATTTGCACTCCACTATGTGGAAATAATTGTTGGTAGAACTTTAATAACACCGCCACACAAAAAATAAGTTTTCTGAAATGTACATGGGATATATGGTTTCTGGAGTATTTTGTCCCTATACAGGAATCCGGTGTCAGAATTGCTCTATCACCCACCATTTTTTTGTAAATCGCGAAAATAACCTAAAAAAACTGATAATTTAGGTTATTTTCTAGGAAATGGCGGAGGATCCGGTGATATTCAATATTACACAGGCATACATAAAAAAATGTCTGTTTCTGGTTTCTGGGACTCTTCTTTAGGTTATTTTCGCGACTTACAAAAAAAGGGTGGGTGATGGACCAATTCTGACACCGGATTCGTGTTCAGCGGGAAAAAATACTTCAGAAACCATATACCTATCGCATGTACATTTCAGACAACTTTTTTTTTTTTGTGTGTGGCGGTGAATATATTTGAAATCTCATAAAACGATATGACACATGAGTAATGGGGGTGATAATGTGTACACAAGAAACAAACACCTCAAAAGTTTTTTTGGCATCAGCCACTACCACTATCGTGATTTACACAATTTTTACACAATTTTATTTTTATCCCCTTTAATGATGGGGTGGGGGTGGCTGATACACGAAAAAGGACAATAGTAAGTAAAAGTCGACCTTCTCTATAGGGGGTGCTCACAAATAAGTCCCGGCAAGCTGATTTTTTCAGGGTCGATGGAGTGGTGTCTCCCGAGTATCCAACCAAAAAGTCACAGTCCACACCCCTTGTAGGGTGTTGCAATAGGGGTGGTTTCTTATTTTTTTTTAATTTTCTTTTTCCAGCTTGTACATAATAATATTCTCTAGAACTCCATCGACCCTGAAAAAATCAGCTTGCCGGAAGAAATTTTTTGAAAAATGATATATTTATTGGACTACAAGGGTAGATAAAAGCCTTTTTTCGCCCATCGGCCATGTCATATGTCATTATATTTTCCGAGTAATATATGTCTTGATAAGTAATAAAAAAAAAACAGTTCTTTGGAAAATATATTATTCAAACAACATGTAATGACGGCTATTACTCAAGATGATGGCGTTACAGCACGAGCCGAAGGCGAGTGTCGTAATTCACCCGAGTGAGTAATAGCTATTACATGCGAATGTATACTTTTTCTACGGCTACTCAACAGGAAGTTGCGCTTTAAGATAAATTTGCCGAAAATAATAATTGTGACAAATGATGAGATTTTTAGGAAAAAAATGCGAAGACGCAGTTTGTATCGATCATAACTTCTTTATTTTCTTAAGCAGAAGAAAAAATAAACTTAGCTTAATCGATAATCTTCAATTTGGTTTCTTAACATTTTTGGCACAAGTGCAATAGTTTTTGAGATACTTAACTTTTGAAGACGTATTTTGCCTTAAAAATATTTGACGCTATTTTTAAGCCTTCATATCTCAGAAAAAACAAAAGTTACGGAGATTTTAAAAGCAGCGGTTTATGAACTTTTCCTTGGAGATTTTTATTAACCTCCCCACAATAAAATTGTGGGAGGTTACTACAATTAGTCCAAAATCGAAAATTGAGATAACATCAAATCTTAACGTTTTGAGGTCCCAGGAACCCAAAAAAGTTGTTTTTGAAAAATGTCTGTGTGTGTGTATGTGTGTGTGTGTGTGTGTGTATGTATGTTAGCACGATAGCGGCAAAGCTACTAAACGGATTTGGATGAAAGTTTGCATGAGGGTTTCTTTAGTGCTCCAGAAGATCTGAAAAGGTTTTGGTTGAGATCGGATTACGTTTAGTGCCGTTTTGGCACAACAAGTTGTTTATTTTATGATTACTTACAATTTGTAATTGAACCATTGAAAAGCAGTAAAAATTCCGATTTCAACGATATATCACACTTGCACTTTTTCGATTTGGTTTCCGTGAAAAAAATTAAAAAACAAAAATTTCACTTGTTTTGTCCTCAAAGCAGTGCAATGTACAGGGTGATATTCTAATAATGACAGAGGTGTTCAGTGATTTCGGCTGATAACTCGGGAACGGTTGAAGATATCGAACTGAAATTTGAAACGTAGGTATAAATAATATTGTAGACGGACGGATTATGAGTGAATTAATAATACACCTACGTCACATGACGCCTCATGACGTCACAAATAAGAAAAATTCTTAGAAACTGGTGCACTATTGAAAACATCCAATTAAAGTTTGAAACGTAGGTGGAAATATTGTAGATAGATGGAATACGAGTGAATTAAAAATACACCTACGTTCTGATGACGTCGTAAAAGCATAAAATTTTTATAACAGGCGAACTGATGATGATATCAAAAAAATATTTCTACAAGACGAGTCACGAAATTTGTTTTTTTTTTAATTTCCAAGAAATATCAAATTTTCGGAGAAATGTCACTTTTCAGAAAAATGTCAGATTTTTAAAAAATGTCAAATTTTCAGGAAAATGTCAAATTTTCAGGAAAACGTCAAATTTTCGGAGAAATGTCACTTTTCAGAAAAATGTCAAATTTTCGAAAAAATGTTAAATTTTCAGGGAAATGTCACTTTTCAGAAATATGTCAAATTTTCAGAAAAATGTCACTTTTCAGAAAAATGTCAAATTTTCGAAAAAACGTCAAATTTTCGAAGAAATGTCACCTTTCAGAAAAATGTCAAATGTTTGAAAATTGTCAAATTTTCGGAGTAATGTCACTTCAGAAAAATGTCAAATTTTCAAAGAAATGTCACTTTTCAGAAAAATGTCAAATTTTCGAAAAAACGTCAAATTTTAGAAAAATGTCACCTTTCAGAAAAATGTCACCTTTTAGAATAATGTCAAATGTTTGAAAATTGTCAAATTTTCGGAGTAATGTCACTTCAGAAAAATGTCAAATTTTCGAAAAAATGTCAAAGTTTCGGAGAAATGTCACTTCAGAAAAATGTCAAATTTTCGGAAAAATATCACTTTCAGAAAAACGTCAAATTTTCAGAAAAATGTCAAATTTTATTAAATGGATTCAAAGGAAAATTCCCAAAAAATACTACGGGTCCATTTGTGCTATAAGTTCTCTGCTAGTGTGTTAAAACGTGCAGACTGTATGCTGAGTATTTTTGACGTGTCAAGTGCATCGAGAGATTACAAGTTTTTTCGACGTTTATAAAGCCCACGGATGGTGTGAGAGGCCATCCTGAACCGCTTACAAGCCCTACAAGTGTAAGCAACCCCACCGGAACGCTTTCTGTGAGTTTTTTCCAATAAAACTTTAAAAGTGACAGTGACATTATATTTTAAAAACTATTTCCGCTACTTCCGGAAACAACCTAAAAATAGTACTACATAACCTAAAAACAATTTAAGACATTGGTACCAACCTAAACATTTTTCAAAAACCAAATTCCCCAGAGAAACATTGGAACCAAAAATTTGACAGCTATCACTTCCCCGACCGATTTAGTGAAAAATTGGTCGAAGCCAAAAGATAAAACAAAATATACCAACTCAAACTTAAACGATCCACCATGAACACTACCCTGGCTACATCTGACAGGGAAGCTGTCCACCAAGAGTTATATGGTTTTTTCCAAATATGGCTATCCCTGCCATCCATCCCATTACCAACGAACAGGTTTTTTCGTTTAGTTGTTTCCCGTATCAATAATCAAAATTATTAAGTGCTCTTGCCTACGAACGTTTTTATAAAATTGTGTTTATTTTTTTATTAATTTTAGGTCCATGTGGACACATTATAATTTTAACCTAGTCTTTAAGCCTGCCTACAGAAGACAGGAGCTACTGTTCTATTTTTCTCCGAGCCAAACCGAACCTACCCCGTCCAGCCTCACACTCGCCACGGCGGTGTTCACCGTGGTTGTCTGGTTGGCCCCGGGCTAGGATCCGATGAAGCATATATTTGTATTAAAAACATTGAATAAAATATTAATGTTGTGCAGTCTATAAATTTAACACTCAAGTTCTTAGGTCCAAATCCCACCGAACGCAAGACTTTTTTTCTGATTTAATACGAAAAAATATTTCAACTTAATAAATATAATTAAATGAGATCGTTCATATTGTTTAGTGCTCTTTTCGGCTTCAAAGATTCACCGGGTGGGGAGGTTCCAGCCGCTTCCAGTAGCTGCCGATTTTTTTTTATCTAGAAGTGATACTTTTCGATTTAATCGACAGAAACTGTGATGCGCCCGTTTTCACAATTATGCAATATGCAAAGAAGGCGAAACACGAAATCTTTAAACGTTCAGATCTTTTTAATCTATAGGTTAAAGGGCCATACTATGTCATTATGGAAAGGGGAAGAATTGCATTTGGTGCACATCGTGAATCGCACCGTGGAATTCAAGCCTCCGGGAGCGTAAGAAAAGTGACATGTTTTGACTTTCGGTGAAATCGATGACCTACTTATTATGACAGATTGAATTGAGTTATGGCACAGGCGATGTTTTTAAATTTTAAATCGTATTTTGCGATTTTGCTCCACAAAAACTGTTGATTAACGAAAATGAACACTTGTGATTGGTTTTAGCCCATTGAGTAATGAATTATTACCCACGGCTGTGAGTCATGAGCCCCATTACTTGTTCAAAAAACGTATCTATCTATAATAAATGAATTATTCAATAGTCATAGAAAAATATTTTTGTTCAATACACACGACAATAGTGATTTTGAGCGCTAACACGTTTAAATTCGCACGAAACCACTACGACTACCGCGGAAACGATTTTGTTTTTTATACATTGAAGCGGTTGATGAACCAGTATAAATTGGCCATTATCTAAAAACTTAGATACTCAGCAATGAAACGACGTATTGATTTTCTTGGTTCATCGAGCGCATCTAACTGAAATATGCATTAAAAGTTCGGAAAAACGTCAAAAATTACAAAAAAACTGCAAAATGCTTACTTTGAAATGCTATTATTACGACTTACTGTTGTTTTTCAAATGCAAAACGTATAGAAACATAAAGATCATATCTTCAACTATAAATAAATAACGTTTAATGATTTTAAGGAGAACTTTTCATTTTTATGAAATTAGTGGGGGAGAATATATAGCTTATCTACCCTTGTCCTTTTAAGCCTTGTGCTTCTCGTACATACACTAAATCCCAATTTTATGAACTCTTACTTGCTTGCTTTACCCATTTACCTGTATTTACCCCCCACCCCCCCCAACACGTGTGTGTTGGGGGGGTAAATACAGGGTGGCACAGTGGACGTGTGCCCACTGTACCACCCAAATCAGTCTACAGGTCATCAAGTTAAAGTTATCAGAAACTTTTCTTTTAAATGGTCGTTTTAAAATTCTCTGTCGAGCTGGATTTTTGACTTTTAGCTACAATTTTTTATAATTTAGATCTAAAATTGAATTTTTACTAATATCGTTTTTTTTTTTAATTAAAATTAGTCACAAATATATAAAAATTCGCACAATTTTAGTTTTACATCTTTACTTTACAAATACATAATCGATCTTCAAAAGTAGATTTTTCATTTTTCATTTTTGTTTATTCTTGACAGCTGCCAAAGTCGGTGTCATATTTTAAAAGTTACAAGTGTGTCATTCGTAATTTTGAAAATGATGTGAGTTTTCATAGAAGAAGAGATATAAAGTGTTTTAAAATTTTCTAGTTCTATAGAGTTTTCACTTTTGGCATCTGTCAAAATTTTTGTATCCCACATTTATGCCGGCTATCAACTTTGAGATACAACGTTCAAATTTCATATTTGAACTTTCATTGACATTAGAAACGCCTTTTTTCTGTAAGATATTTAATTTTCTCTCAAAAAACATATACTTTACTCTTGGCACAATTTCACATTTCCTTATTTCTTAACCGTTAACCACCCTGTACATTATTTCGAAATTCTTACCATGACTACGAACTTCTTAGAATAAGTAAAACTTTTTATGAAGGCTGCTTTTTTCTCTTAAATTGCGAATCGAGAAAGATTACAAGTATAGTTAGGACCATCCGGGGACACAATGTATATTATATTTTTCGAGTTACAAGTTATTTTTTTTTAAAGAGATGCGAAAATTGGTGCCATTTTTTCGAATATCGAGCTTTCGGTGAAAAATTTTATCTGGCACCCATCGTCTTCATATTCAGCAGGGTGGAAATAGCGGAAAAATGTTATCCTTACATCATTTGCTTCTTGATTCATTCAAGAGCTACTTTTATAAAAATGCTCCTAATCTATAAATAATTAATATATTGTTCATCAACTTATTAAAATACAGTTCTAAGAAGTAAACCACGATAAGATAAATTAGATTTACGTATGCACTTTCATCTGACTCATTAACGTCATTAGGAATTCATTTTTCCCAGATTTGTTTAAAATATTTTCATTTTAACCAACAATGCTAAGATAAAAGAGCTTGTTTGCAATGTTGTGTAGGATTTTGATTATGATTATGATTAATTAGGTGGTCTGTATCTGTTCGTGTTTGTTCGTATTTAACTCGAATTCAAACAAACAAAGGCGATAAACGATTATCACAACATTACATGTTTAATTCTAAACATATTCTTTTTTTCTATAATCTATTGGGTATCCAAAGGTTCGAAATAAATGGCTAACCTAGACCTTAATAAGAGCGACTTTTGCAATAATTTAATTTTATTATTTATGATAATGAATGCCGACCTAAACATCATGGACGACACAGCAAGTGAAAGTTTTCGTCACGTGATTTTCGAGGTAACAAGCATCAACGTTCTGTTATTGTTGTATTATTTCGCAGTCACATTAGCGGTGCAAATAACATTAGTATTAACAATGTAGTGAAAATGTAGTGATTTAAATCAAGTAGCCTATTTGTTTCGAAAAATGTGCGAAAAGAATGTGTTTGTTAACAAAAGTTCGACCCTGAAAGTAAATTAAAGTTGCTTATTTGTGATTCATGCATTCAAACTAGTTGTTACTTTTATTTATTTCAATTGAAAATGAAAAAATGAAACGAAATGATTCTCACCAGCATTCCCGATCAATTTCGTTTACTGGCAAAAAACAATACCCACATGTGGAAGTTCCTGTACGCCCTACAAGGTCAGCACCGTCAACATGGAAAAAACCGCGACGTAATGTCGGTGATACCGTATTCATAACATCTCCTTCGAAGGTCTATATCGAGTCCACCGATCGGTATTTAATACCTCCAACGATCACAAATAATAGCAAACAAAAAAATGTTACGATGAAACCCTTAGCAATCAGTGACAGCATCAGGAATTCCAAAGATCTTCCCAAGATCAGGAACACCATATTTGAAGAGAGCTTAGAAAGTCAGGAAATATGTTTCTATCTAGGTAAATAAACTGTGCCTTTATAGTATCCCTTAATCGAGGGGATTATAGTGTATTTTGAATATTGTAACACTTTCCTTTATTGAGGCAAATTTAATAGTTGGAGAGCTAGGTGGCTTTTTTCTATGATAGTGGTCAAAGAAGGTTTTAACGGAAGGATTTCATCCTTTTGAAATATAATTTTTTACTCTGAAAACTACAAATACTGCCTGGCTATCTCGGTTGCTCATTAATAATTAATCGTTTAAACAAATAATTGTTGCGAAATTAAAAACAAGTGAAAGCAAGAATATTATTTACACTAAAATGTGCCTTCGATCTTTAATTTCACATTAAATGTCAAAAAATAAACGGAAATGCATTCAGTCGATTGGTGCCACTGGGGTTCGAGCTGTAAATTTTTTGAATCCCGCTAGATCAATAATAGTGGAATTAAATTAGGACTAAAAAATTCGCAATGTCAGTTGTCTGGTCAGGACAGTTTTTTTGTTCTAACGTGTTTAGGGGATCAACTTAAGTTTAGAGTTCAGTTTTGCACTTCCTGCGAGGTCGGCGTATTGTTTATTTAAACAATTCAATTTTTTAGACCGTGTTTTCCATCGGTTTTCTTTGAATATCTCGAAATTTATAAGTCCTATGGAAAACAACAAAAAGAAGGAAAATGTTCGTTATGAGCTGTACAATAAGAGTACAAAAACTATACTTAATTCATTCCAATTGTTATTATTATTTAAAAAAATTGAATATTGCAAAATTATGCGTTTCTAAACAAATCACTGTTCTTCCAAAAATAATGGATAATATTTAATGAAATTTTGGAAAAATATAGCTCTTATAAAGTAAAATCACCACTTAAAATTTCAAATCAGAATGATTTTTAAAACGGCTCAAATATACAATTGTCGCTAAAACTTTGCACCCTTGTGAAATCCTGCCATCAAAACCAAGAAATGTGTACGATGGATCAAATTGTAGCTTTTTATAAGTACTTTACGGAGAGGGAATTTTTTTTTCAAAATTTAAATCATTTTTTATTGCAGTTGTTTATAATTTTCGAAATTGTAGTTATAAACAAATTTAAATAACTCTCTGGTTTTTTTATGAAATCAAAAACAGTAAAGAAGTAATGAAAATAGATTAAAAACGCCAACTTAAAAAATAAAATTAATGCTCTACTTGCATTTGGAGCTGAGATACGTTCGTTTTTACGTTTAGGTCACTTATAAATAAAGAAATCGATATTTCTTATTGAAATTTGGATTGGTAATTTTCCAATGTCTAAAGGTTCTAAGGTAATATTCATTCTGATGGTTTTGTCTTTGTTGAAGTATAGTTTGTTTGCAGTGAAATACCCTTGTTCTTGTGATTTGTTTTGCGCCGACTCTACTCTGTGGTCAAGCATGTTCAGATCAGACTCGCTGCAGAAAATACTAGTATCATCATATAATCATATCATAATAAGTAGATAGGCATATTTCGAAACTGAGAAATTTCATTTTAAATTTTTTTGGTGATCTTTTTTTTTGCGGTTAAAATTTTTTTTTTGTAATGATGACAAAAATATATTTTCCATGAGAGAATATATTTTAATAATGTAACTGCTTTCTTTTTTTAATTTTTCAAAATCACCAGTTTAAAATTAATTTGCCACATGTTAAATATAACTACTTTCAAAAATATGCGATATAAAAACATTTTTAATTAATGATTACTTCAATTAATTTGTGCTACGTTTTTTATCTATTCTGTGTAAAACACATTAATGAAATCAATTTTTTTCCAGAACTACAAAAAGAAAGTGCCAAAGTACCATAATAATTCATATTATTGGCATAATTATACACATTTGTAATTGGTAGTAACCGTTGCAAACCATTTTTACACTAATAATTATTTTTCATAAATATGGTTCTTAATTTCGAATTAAATAGAGAGCTATGAACCTTACACGTCTCATATTGCAGCACTACCGGGTAAAATTTCTACGACGTCTTCTGCATATTAAGTAACAAAATAGGATTTTCTTCATCCTTTCGTTAGATATACGCTTAAACATTCAAATCTTCAAGTCGAGTCGTGTCATGTCAATAAGTGTGGTTATTTCTATTTATTTGTTCATAGCTTTTAAACGGCTATGAGCCATTGAAATCTTATGATGTATTTATATTCAACATATAATTTTGCGTCGATTGGTATATCGTGTGTAGTCCTGAAGTAAAATTTAAGCAGAATGAGCGAGATGAACAAAAAACAAAAATTACCTATGGTTATCCATACGCTGCACTGCACACTGGTCCAAATTTGAAGAATCGGAACTAACTCTGATTATTATTTTATTATCTTAAAAGGATTTTAAAAGCAAAAATAAAAACCTTAGAATATATTTTTCGGTGGTATTTGGAAGGTAGTTTGATAGAATAGCAAAATTTGCGAACTTTTGTCTTTCGGTGTTTTGATCTCCATTTACAATAGCGTAAAACAATAAAATTTATGTATATGGCTACTGTCGGAATTATTTTCCTCTCGATTTTCTTGTGGAAGTGAAGAGTCTGTGTCATACTCGATTTCCTCAACAAAGAAGAGACTTCTCTTCGTAGAGAGAAAATCTTGAATGCAACAAAAAGTCCCCTTTTAGTAGAACTTTCTTCTTCTTCGAGTTTTTTCCTCGCAGCAAAACTAAGCTCTTCTGCATCGTGCGTTGCTGTCAACATTTGAGTCTTCCACCTTCCACTGATAATAACAAAGGGTTGATAATTGAGAACCAACACTGAAAAAATATTTTCGTAATATTAATGAATGTTCATTGGCTGAGAATGTATGATTCTGTTTATTGATGTAATGTATGTTCATTAATACTATGTACACATTTATTAATACTATATAGACGTGCACGTACATTATGTTAATAAACGGATTCATTAATTTTCAGTCGATGAACCGATTCATTAATATTACGAACATATTTTTTTCAGAAAATTCTCTCACTTTTTGTCCGAGAGAGGACGATATGGAATGATTGATAGTTCAAGGGAAACCGAATGGCAAGAGGCAAATAAGGCGCCCTTCAAAACGTCAGGCTGATATTGTTATAGAACCTCCCAGAATCGACCTAAGTCAAAGGCAAAATGAAAATTCGACTTAGGTAAAAAATTTATTCAAAGACATTTTTAAGCATAACATATAAGTTTGGAAGGCTTCAGAGCCAAAAACTATAGCACACGAAGATTGATAATGAGTTCGTTAAAATGTTAAAGGCACAACCAGGTGAATCGAAGAAACACCGAATTTTCACTTAGGAAAATATGTTTTGATCCAGGCCATGGGAGTGAAAGTATATTGTGGTTATGGAAAAATGTACCAAATATAAAAGTATAATTTTTGGCCAAGGAAAAAGAAACAATATACTTTCAAGGAGGACTTTGAGAACATTTTCAACTTTTTAATATCTTCACAAAAGACAATGGAAATGAAGATATAGTCATCATGGGTGGTATCATTCAAAAGAATGAATATAAAATTTTAACGATACGACGTCGATGTACCAAAAAGGGAGAAACCGACAAATGCGACAAAGGCGCGTAACGTCTATAAACAATGATTAGCAAAAGATGAAAAAATGGGCAGTCTAAGTATGACTGTCTTTAGCTTGTCACTGTCATATAAAACAAATTTGGATTAATCCAGAGGCTAGTAATTTGGATGAGTGCATTGGATATCAGTAGAAAGCGATAGTAGGAAATCCAAGTGCAGGGCTTTCCAAATGAAAAAGTTATAGAGAAAACCGCCTTGTGCATAAATATGACAAAAAACTATTTTGCCAAAAAGTCGCTCGGAGGCGAAGCCGTGTCAAATTCCCTTTACTGACCTGCATGAGGACCAGTAAGTCGTGAGACTGACCGAAAGTTATCTAACTCATGTATTAGTTGAATGCACTTTTAAACTCCGTTCTAATAATATGAATAATATAATCACAAACGAGAACTTTAAAGCTAATCACAAGCGAAACAAATTTTTTTAAGTAAAATATTTTTATATTATTTTCAGTCAGCCACAATCATAAGCCTAAATGCTTGCATTAAATTCTGGAAAGTTGCATGAATCTTTTCTACCAAATCGATTGTTAGCGCACACTTTTATTTGTATGGTAAAATTTACCTTACCTTAATTGGGGAGGCGATTCTTTCAAATTAAATAATTTATTGGATACTCCGATTAAAGAACTTATATCTAGATACATAACAGGCTATCTTTTCACTATATACCTTGTTTGCTCCTAACATAGTCACATTATATGTCCATTAAAATGGATAGATGAACATCACATCCCATAGACAACAGTGGCGTTGTGTGTGTAGAAAATGTGTAGAATGGTAAATATTTTCATTAAAATGAATTATTGCAATTCCTGCATTACCGGCTCTTTATATAACGTGACGTAGGCATACGATATTACAGTAAGATAAAACAGTAAGATAAATATGTATTGAAAGGATATTAAAATTTAATAGCTATTTACTTTATAACTGTAAACTGAACTTCATCATGTTACGACTATGGAACGATCGATTTTCTTCTTTTCTAAACTGCTTTCTGCAAACGACAGAGCACTTCACTATTTATTTGCACAAAATATATTGTCACTAAACTGTGTAAATATGAATAGAGAATATTATTTAGGTATTAAGCAAATCACAACTTAAAATAAAATTACTTTTTCACCAATTTTTGGTCGGAGAACACGAAAAACATTTATTGACATTAATGGCCGAACTGTCAACTGAGATTATGATAATCGAACTGAAGCCGATCGTGCACGAGCGGCCGCGAATACGCCGATGGGCCAATCAGCAACTTATGGGAAGAAGTGCCTTAGATTGTAAGTCTTTCAGCGACAAATAAATCAATGCCATTATGTATCTAGATATAAGTTCTTTAATCGGAGATTGGATATGATATTGCACAATTTTATTATACTTATTTTAAACTCAGTACATAAATGGTATTCTTTGAACTTTTGCATTTTATTAATAACGTGACTCGTTGTAAGTCTTATCTCTTGAGGGTTTTCGTTTGGAAGACCGGATATTGAGCTAATTGGATGTCTCATGAATCCACAAGTTTGAAGCTCAATAATCTGGTTACCTTACGGAAGCTCGATAGGGATTTTTTTATGAAAACAAATCAGAAATCTTTAGACGTAAAATCCATTATTAGTAAAAATAAATAAGTAAAATCCCGTCAGAATAAAATTCCAGAGAAAAAAAAAGGGAAAAACCAATTATTATCGAAAGACAGAGCGTCGTTAATAATCCAAGGTAGTGCAGCCTTGGCCTGTTTCTTATTCTGTCGAGTTATATCTTATCTCTAACCCGCCTGGGAGTGGAAGAACAAGGGGAGAACGCGACTGGCGCCCTTATTAAAAAATTGGCCTGTGTAATACATAGAAATCTACGGATTTATCGGTCAAGTGAAATTCGTCAATAAATCGAGGAATTAGAATATGTTTTATTTTTCGTCGATTTTATAGGTATTTTTCCAGTAACATTTCTTACTTCACTGTTTACCAACTTTCAGAATTGTAAGGTTAGTTTGATTTGTTTTTAGTTGCCATTCTTATTTATAAAGAAAGTTGTGATATAAGTACTGAAAAACTCATCTTTCTAATGACAAACACTTGAAAAGTGTTATCTGTTGTTCTTGTTATTAATGTACTGAATTTTCAAATTTTGAGCTATAAGTATTTTTACGTTATTTACGTTGTCTTTCAAATCGCCAGGAGAGTTTACAAAAACTAAAATACATCGTTTATGTTCTAATTATCATAAAATAAAAAGTATAAAACCTCGCAGATGATGGGTGAGACCAAGGATTGATCAAAATTGTTCAAAAAGTCTGCACTATCTACACCAGTGCAAATATATCTCTCTTCAACTTATGAATAGTCTCGCTCTATCTCATTCTATTATCTACACTGGTGCAGATAGTCCAGGGCTTTTGAACAAATTTTGGACTCTTCTAAGAATCAAAACTAGTAAAAGTCAGCGCGACAACTAAACTGCAGCCGTCTAGGGAGTATCTAAGCGGAGAATTGACGCACCTGATTTAACAACAATAAATCGAATAAATATCGCTGCGTGTAATGCGCGCTTCCCCTTTCTATAATTAATTGATCGATTTTTTACCAATTATTTGGCTGATTTCTCGACCGATTAATCGTTTCGTATAATACTGCCTTAATTCCCATATTGTGGTCGATTTTTGTATAATACTTTCATTCACTAACAAGGCTTTTGTCATTCTCATTGTTTGCATTTTTTGTAATATTATTAATTATAATAGCGACTACTCGTATTGGCTAGCTCTACCTGTTGAATTTGCCACACAGTCTGTTTATCTAGAGATTCCGAGGCAGCTTCGCAAAATCGATACGCAGCTTAACAGGCAGCCGTAACAGATGAAGCGATGAAGCCGGTTGTGCCATAAAACAAAGAATATTGCATTGATCACAAAATGCCTGTCAAGATGTTCTCAATAAAAAGAAGAAATACGTAAAATAGTACAGCGAAAATAACGCGACGTACCTACTTGTACGTTGGTCTCTGGAAATTCTAATTCGACAATAAATCATGCTTTTTTTATAGAAAAGTGTATTTAGGTATAGCATAACAGTGTATAAGTTATGGATAAAAAATGTGTACAACATGTACAACAAAATCCGAGCTCAAAAAAGGTGCTATTTGTCGATTTTTTCTTTTATGACTATGAAATTATAAGAACTCTAGGTCAAAAATGTGTGTAGATAATTTCTTCACCTTACGTTTACGAATAAATATGTTATATAAATCATTTGTCTACAACCAATAGCTTTCGAGATGTTTAAAAAATTGTCAAAGTATGCTGAAAATAAATTGATTAGGAAAATTGTGTTTAAATTTCAGCAATTCCTATCCGATTACTTTAATCTCTGACCATTACTTTTGCACATTAGTTCGATGAAATGAACAAACTTCTTTATTTTTCAGCGGATAGTGATTCGGATCACCACTATGAAAGCCTGTACACCACTTATGAACAACAAGATGACGACTACGACTCTTTTGAAAGCGATAGCGAATCGGAAAAGTCTGTTGATAAAAGAAAATCGGTAAGTCAGAATATTTTTGAAAATATTACATAATATGTATAACTGTAAATAATAACATAGACCCACACAAAAAAGTGTGTCATGTACTAAAGACCATATCACCATAACCATATTATGTATTTTTATGCGCTGAATCTGAATCTGAAAAGGAGACTACAAAAATTGGCCTGTAAAGAGGGAGTAAGGGAGAAAGTGCACGAATGACAACAACATAGTGAATGCCTTAGAGAGGCAAGAGGGAGTATAGTCTAGTCAGTAAGTGACTGCAGCGAATTCACAGGTTAAGCAACCTCGAGCCGAGTCAGTACTTTGGCGGGTGACCTCTCGATTCTTCGGAGGGAATGGGTTACCGCCCTACGTTGAGAATACTACTTTGTGGAACTAACGTTTCCCTGTAGATTGCTTATTTTTTTTGTACGGGGGTGGGAGGGGGATACATCATGGACACCCAGCGCCCTGAATCTATCACGCTGGGTAGTTCTGGACTCTAACCGAGCTAAAACCCCTCCAGAATAGTGGCCCCCTCCCTGTCTTCAGCGTTTCCTAATATCCTGGAACCGCTCTCACTTACCGTGAGAATATCAGGTCAATCTTACTTCCCAACTTCGTTGAAACGATTAGAGTTTCAAGTTTCAAGTTTCTTTCATCTACTTCCTTGATTTTCATGACTGATGTTATCATATCCTCCAAGAGTTGCCAATTTTCCTCTGATTCTAGCATCCTCAACACCATGTCATCGGGTGTAACTGGGCCGCCTAGCCTATCAATTGTTCGTTGCCTTTCTTCTCTCCACCTGCTACACTGGAACACTGTATTCTCCGCGTCGTCTATCACCCCACAGTACATGCATTCTCAATCTTCGATCTTCCCGATGTAGTAAACGTACTCTGCAAAGCATCCATGCCCTGTTAGGGCATGTGTAAGGTAGTACCCAACCTCCCCGTGCCCTCTCTCCACCATTCTTTTAATATCTGGAATGAGTCTCCTCGTCCATCTTCTCTTACTCGAGATATTCCATCTCTCCTGCCACCTCTGATAGTCTGTCGTTGGCCTCCTTCCTGCCAGGACCCTCGTATATTTCCCACCTTTTCTTTGCTAAAAGGTCGCCAGGGGGATCCCTGCCACTATTAGCACTGCCTCGTAGGAGACCGTCCTATAGGTACTGTGGACTCTGCTGCACATCGCTGTACCCTGGCCAGTCTTCTTCGCGTTCTTTCCACTGCCATCGCACTTACCCACCACGCTGCACAGCACCCTCCTCTTGCTGTCCTTCGGTCCGCTGGTGTTATGCATCAGCCTGCCTATGGCCGTTGCCACACGCCCAGATTTTTCCTCCATTTTCGTCACATGCACCCTATATGTCAATTTCGAATCGAGCCATATGCCTAGGTACTTTATCGCCTGACTGAGGCCGATTTCCAGCTCCCCTACCTTAATTTTCCTCTTTCTGCTTATGACCACCAATTGCAATGGCCGTGTTAGCCGCCTCCTCGATTTCCCTCGCCGTTCTGACCGTGACTCGTGACTCCTATTGCCAGATCGTCGGCATATCCGATCACCTTAACGTTCTCCGGTTGGGGTAGGCGTAATGCGCCATCAAGCATTATATTCCACAAGGTTGAGCCCTGGACCGATCCCTGTGGAACATCACAAGTCATCTTCCTCCACTGGGTAGTGCCCTCTACCTCCAGCCCTATCCACCTGTTCTCGAGGTAGCTCTTTACTATTCTGAGCAGGTACGGGGTTATTCTCAACTCTCGTAACTCCTCAACTATCTCGCCCTAATCTGCAGTGTTGAAAGCATTTCGAACACCCAGCGTTATTACTGCACAGATCTTCTTGGCCCTCATAGCTTCCCCAGCTGTCTCGGTTAGGCGCCTTATCGCTATGTATTACAGATATGGCCCAACTTCAATAGAAATTGTTGTAATATACTTTTTTACGTATGTTCCAAATTGTAATTAAATATTTTAAGTCTAACAGAAGTTATCGTGTTTACAAGAAACGGTATACACGCACGCACACACTTACAGACGCAAATACATTTTTTATTCGATATTTGAGTTCAGTCTGCTGTGAAACGGATATCTGTGCGAGAAATTTTTTTTTACGATGGATATTAAAATTTTTATTCAATTTATAATAAATTTATAATAAAGTTAGAATACAGTCAAAAGATATACAATTCATTACTGAACCATAACAGATACGAAAAAAATTAATAGAACATTATTGTAGAAGTTTAGTCAGCTTTAATTTTGCATATAGCCACTTTTTGATTATGGCAAACCGTTTTCGAGATATGAGCGAAAAACCAAAAACCGTGCCCCCCTGCACCCCCTTCCCCATCTCCTACGTTCGGGGACTTTTGGTATGTTTACCTCCTAAATAGTCCAAACACAGCCCTTAAGTAAAAAAATGTGATCTCGGCATTTCCCTCTAGAAACCATTCATTGACAGGACTATAGTGAGAAGCAAGGAGAACGATTTCATCAAAATATAGGATAAATGGACCGCCGCGCGCCGATATTAAGGGAGGTGGGATAAAAATATGATTGATTTTTCGAATTCATTACAAAAGGCAAACATGAGTTAACTTTTGGATACACACATAAATGTTAAAAATCAATGCGGATGCCATTGTCACTCACGATTTGCAGTAACTGATTGTTGTGCCATTTCTTGAGAAAAGAAAAAGTTGACCTGGTAGAATTAATTTAACCTGAAATTTGGAATCAACGCATGAAAATTAGTTGCTTTAAATTAGTTATATAAGCAGATCAACTAAAGTTTGAAAAAGCGGATTTTTTACGAATTTTTAGCTACTTTTTAGCCTCAGAAGTAGTTTCCACAAACACCAAAACATTGAAACACGATCACTTGACGCACGTTTCGCCTACCACGTTGGCATCCTTTGGAGATTATTGAAGGTAAAATATACCTAAAAATGTTCCAATATTTATATTAAAATAATGTCATGGTTGAACGAACTCAACCCATCCTACCTAAACTTTGTCTCGGTCAACGAACCAATAAAGCTGACTATTTGAAACAGGCCCTTGTCACTATTAAATGCATATTATAGGCAACACTAGACTTTTCAGTTTTTTCACTTTTGAGATGAGTCATATTATTACGTTCCTTAAATCTTGTTACACTTTGATGTTTTGTTTGCCCAACCTACTTCAAATTACAATTCTTATAGCTAATTTCGTAAAATCTTTTTTCAGTCATATCTAAGTTTTTAACAATCCTGCTTAGACCACGGGTAACCGAGGTTCACATGGAATTGATAAGAATTTTGAATTCCGTTCGGTTTGAAAGGTCGAGGAATTCCAGAGGGTTACCTTAAATATACGTTTCCTAATTTATCTGTCAACTAAACTTAACAGGGTATCCATTGCTCTTAGCTATATTCTCAATTAATGCTTTATTTTTTGCAAATCTCTGTTCATTCAGAGGGAAACTTATTAGATGCTGAATTAAAAAATTGAAACCAGCCATTTTGTACTGGGGACAATACTGTGAGTTATTAGGGATATACCTCAGAGTGCTGGTGTCCTTTTTATGTACGTCAAATTACAACATTTTCACTATTTTCTAATTATTAAACAAACATTTGATTTCTGTATCATATGTTATCATACGTAAATTTTACTGAAGTGAAACTGCGTTCAACCATGACATTATTTTAGTATAAATATAGAAACATTTTTAGGTGTACTTCAGTTTTAATCATCTCCAGATGATGCCAACTTGATTGGCGAAATGTGCGTCTAGTGATAGTGTTTAAGGTGTTTGCGAAAACTACTTCAGAGGTAGCGTCACACCAAAGGGTCCAGCCCCCTCGAGGACTACTTTTTGAGGTTAGAGAACCTTGACGTGATGGATCAATTCTAACGTCAGATTGGAATTCAGCACATCAAAATACATAGAGGTGTGGTGGTCTGGTCCTTAGTACAAGCCATTTTTTTCATTTTGTGTCTGTGATAATTAGTTTATTGCAAAAATCATACGATATCATTAGTAATCAGTCGAGAGAGAACCAAATGGATTAAACAATTAGTGACTAAAGGAAGTATTAACCCAGAAATTTGGTAAAATTGGTAATTTAGTCAGCGGATTTTATATTATTGGAAAGTTAAACTCAATTTTCAAATATGCTGCTGAAGGCGCAAATGGCCCGCGCCACGGCATATTACGACAAGTGGAAGATTCGGATCAACGCCGAAAAGTCGGAGGCGATACTCTTCACGCGCCGGTTCACTGAGAACCGCATCCTAACACCAATTTCGATCGAGGGTCGCCAAATTCCAATTAAAAGGTGCGTGAAGTATTTGGGGGTGAATTTGAACAAATGACTGACGTTTAACATACACATAAACGAAACTGTACGCAAGGCCTACTTCATGTCTAGGAGTCTGTATCCACTCCTGGCCAGGAGTAGCGGACTAAACAGGTCGAATAAGAAATTACTGTATACAATGGTGATCAGGTCGGCTATCACATACGTGGCGCCGGTGTGGTGCAGCATCCCGGCCAAACCCGGCCACGACAATGCGGAAACTTGTCTTAGAACACAAATTTATGCACCTCATTTCGAACTCAGAGATCTCTATGCACGTTGTCACGACGTAACCCCACTAGCGGACTTCGTCCAGGGAATATCACAAAAATTCTACCAATTCAAACTGGGCGATAGTCCGCTAACCCGCGATAAAACACGAATCAGACAGCATAATGCCATACTTTTCAACCTGAAACACCTATTACCATACCAGGCGTTGCCATCTTTCAGCAACTTTCCTAGCCACTTTAAAGCCCTTTTCTATTCCCTTTATTCATCTCTCTTTTTGTTGGTTTGTTAAGTTTTTGTTCTTTTGTCCTTTTTGTTTCTTCTTCAAAATCCCTCCTCGGCCAATAACCTCTTGAATAAATCCAAACATTTTAAATGATAACCTTCTCTTCACGCCATTAGCTTGAACGGGTTTTTTCATTGAATTTTCCCCGTATCAGCAATCAGAATTTGTAAATAGTGCAGTGTTTGGTGCAAATAAAAACCGTCAAATATTTTAAGTTTTTGAAAGTTCTTTATTTTTAGAACTAATTATTTTTTATTTATTTGCTTTTATCATGATTAGAGAATATTATTTAGGTATTAAGCAAATCACAACTTACACACTTTTTTATTTATTAGGAAATTACCTACATTTTGTAAATTGTTGCCCTAATCTGGGCACGCAAATATACTAGTTAGGTAAATACTTTAAAACACTCATTATTGGAGAACCAGTCAAAACAACTACTCTAGGAATCATATCATGTAATTCAATACTTCGTCAGTATTAGCAAGAAAAGTAGTTGTTTTGACTGGTTCTCCAATAATGAGTGTTTTAAAGTATTTACCTAACTAGTATTTTTGCGTGCCCAGATTAGGGCAACAATTTACAAAATGTAGGTAATTTCGTAATAAATAAAAAAGTGTGTAAGTTGTGATTTGCTTAATACCTAAATAATATTCTCTAAGTTCTTTATGTTCTATATATAACCAAATTGTTTTACGTTTTTAAACAGGAGTGCTAACTCACAAAGATCCGCCGTTCTAGCCGAACCGGACCCGCTCGAATCCGCGCATTCACCACGACGCTGCGCGCCGTGGTTCCACGGCCGGCTCCGGACCGGGATCCGGCTAGGCGCATTCTTGTAAGATTAACTACAAATAAATTGTTATTGAATTGAATTAATTGAATTTGGTCCTTAGTACAAGCCATTTTCTTCATTTTGTGTGTCTGTGATAATTAGTTTATTGCAAAAATCATACGGTATCATTGGTAATCAGTCGAAGGAGAACCACATGGATTAAACAATTAGTGACAAGAGGAAGTATTAACCCAGAAATTTGGTAACATTTCAGCGGATTTTATATTATTGGAAAGTTAAACTCAATTTTCTAATATTCTGTGTGCTGTTTACTTAAACAAATGAAATCGCGTGTGTTACGGAAATAGTATTGGTGCAAATTGAATTGTAAATTGCAATACCTCAGTATGATGCATATTAATACTTGCCTAGTATACGGGGTGACCAAATTAAAAAGACACTTTCTTCATTTTTCGAGAAAGATACAAACTTGATTGTCCCAGAAATATGACAAAGATTTTTAATTCTGATTTCAGAAATACAAATATGACCGAATAAAAAAAATATGACTAAAAAGGTGAGTTGTACCAACTAAGTTCAAACAAAGTTCAGCTTGATCCAAGATCAAAAACCAAGGTTACTATTGTTGCAACAATTATAACCATGGATTTTGATCTCGGATCAAGCTGAACTTAGTTTGAACCTGGTTGGTACAACTCGCCCTAAGTGTAGGCTAATAAGAAAAGTTTATTAAATATTCCACACAAATTATTGCCGAAAAAAGAAATATGACAATGACTAAAACAACAACTACGACAACTAAAAAAGTTTATTAAATATTTAACGCTGTTTTCTATTATCTTCAGTCATTAACCTTTGTCAAGGTTCGTATTTGAGAAGGCGATGAAATTCACTTACTTTCCACGTTTTCCATGACTCTTATTCTTAATATTTAATAAACATTGTACTTACTGTACAATCAAATTAATTACATAGCCATACAAAAAAAAGTGGTCTGGCCTGCGGACCAGACCAGTATATCTTATGTATTTGGACCCGCTGAAACCGAATCCGAAGTCAGTCAGAATTGTCAGATTGGAAACCGAAACCAAAATTTATTTTGGTTGGGTTTCGTTTACGGTTAACTGACGTACACCATTTTCGGTTTTCGGTTATGGTTTCGGTTTTCAGAGGAGCGTTAATTTGGTTTTCGGTTTCGGTTTTCAAAGCAGCATCAATTCGGTTTTCGGTCTCAGTTCCGGTTTTCCACAATCTCACATTCCGGTTTCGGTTACGGTTAGGAAAAAATTGTAATTACGCTGCGGTTTTCGGTTAGGGTTTCGGTTAAAATTGAATTAATGCTTGCAGGAACCGAAAACGAAATTCTTTTCGGCTCGGTTTCGGTTACGGTTAACTAACGTACACCATTTTCGGTTTTCGGTTACGGTTTCTGTTTTCAGAGCAGCGTTGATTTGGTTTTCGGTTTTCAAAGTAATGCCATTCCGGTTTTCGATTACAGTTTCGATTTTCCAGAATCTCTCATTTCGGATTCGGTTTCGGTTAGAAAGAATCGTAATGACGGTGCGGTTTTCGGTTACGGTTTCGGTTCGGTTATGGTCCCCGAATCCGAAGTCAGTCAGAATTGTCAGATTCGAAACCGAAACCAAAATTTATTTCGGTTCGGTTTCGGTTACGCTTAACTGACGTACACCATTTTCGGTTTTCGGTTATGGTATCGGTTTTCAGAGGAGCGTTAATTTGGTTTTCGGTTTCAGTTTTCAAAGCAGCATCAATTCGGTTTTCGGTCTCGGTTTCGGTTTTCCAGAATCTCACATTCCGGTTACGGTTCGGAAAAAATTGTAATTACGGTGCGGTTTTCGGTTAAAATTAAATTAATGCTTGCAGAGACCGAAAACAAAGTTCTTTTCGGCTCGGTTTCGGTTACGGTTAACTAATGTACACCATTTTAGGTTTTCGGTTACGATTTCTGTTTTCAGAGCAGCGTTGATTTGGTTTTCGGTTTCGGTTTTCAAAGTAATGCCATTCCGGTTTTCGATTACAGTTTCGGTTTCCCAGAATCTCTAATTTCGGTTTTCGGATTCGGTTTCGGTTCGGTTACGGTCCCTGTCTTTGTCCGTATTGAAGAAATTGTAATCTCTTATACATTTCACTTCTTTAAGCAGAACAATCTGTATTTAATTTACATATATTAAAAGAAAATCATATTTAAAGAATTTTTCATATAATTGCTTTGTTATTAGATTGAATATGTTAAAAATAATTGATATCTAGGAAGTTTAAGCCTTATACCTTATAAATTAAATACAATTGAAGTTATCTTTGGAATAACAAATAGCGTTTCTCAATTTCAATCACATTTTTGTTTATTGGTATGTCAATAGAACTGTATTGTAGTATGTAGTACCTACTATACCTAATTATTGGTTTCTTTGTGAATGTATATTATTAAATACTAGGCCAGGAAACGAAGACATTAATTCGGAAATAAATAGTGCTCAACGGATTATTATTTTAAGTTGTAGGGTTGACCCTTAGGAGTAACATACCAAAAGTCCCCAGCCGTGGGCCTTGTGCGTTAGGTGGGAGGGGGGTGGAAAGGGTCGGTTTGTAGGTTTTTCATTATTATCTCGAAAACTAAGCATCCTAGCGAAAAGGTCATTCTATTCAAAATGAAAGTAAATTAAATTGTCTACAAAAAAGATCCCTATTCATTTTTTCGCTAGGAGCAGTAGTTAAGGGCGTACGTGAGTTTGAAAATGCAAATAGCTGGAAAAACTGTGTATTGTGGGAGGCAATGCTTAACAAGTAGAAAATTTTATAATATTACAAGTATTTACAAGGCCATATTAAGTAATTGGTCAAGTTCATCGACAAGATCATCATCATCGTCGTCGCCGTTGATGCTGACGATTGGAGGGCCGTTGGTACACGAAGCGCGGCAACTGCTGCACACAAGCGAGCAGGGTATGCCTGCTTTGCGGCACCCACAACGGCCCCCGCAACCAGTTGTGCACCCGCAAAATATGTTATTTAGGACGGATTCTGGCGCAACTGAGTCCGTGCTTGTGACGGGGGTAAGGAAGCCATCCGACCTCCTCATCCATCCCCAAGCAGTTGGCTCCTGCTGCTGATCTCCATATAGCCATTGCTGAATCTGCAAACAATAATTCGTCCTTTGTAGTTTAAAAAAATGTGACACAATCTTGTCTAAGCAAATACAAAACAAGTTAATGTAAACAAGCATATATTGATATAAACCTGCAAATGATGGGAGTGTTGGCGAGCAGCCCCTCTGGTGGGTAGAAGTGCTGCAAAATCAGGCTTTGGCTTTATCGAGGCTTTAACAAAGGCCTAGTGTCGTACCCGGTTCAGGTCTGCTCCTTGTGGGGCCTGGTACAATGCCAAAAAAAGCTGCTCTCCTGCATCAGCTACCATGTCCTGTGTTGCTGAGGCATCACAGAAGACTTTGCAGCTTTCTGTGACCTTCTCCTCGGTCTTCCCTTGCTCTTCTGTTGCTCCATTCGTTCAGCCGTTGTGATACTACCTCCGCTATTCACAACAAGACTGGTTGCGGGGGCCGTTTCGGGTGCCGCAAAGCAGGCATACCCTGCTCGCTTGTGTGCAGCAGTTGCCGCGCTTCGTGTACCAACGGCCCTCCCATGCGCGGATTTATGGGGGGCTAATTACCCCCCCCCCCCCCAAAAAAAAAGAAATTCTGTAAATCATCAATTTTTGTTAATTTTGGGAAACAAAATTTTTAACAGGGTAATTACCCCCACCAAGAAATTTTCATTTTAAATTTTTTGGGATGAAAAATTGTTTTTTTGATTTGTTCTCTTCCGCTCTCTAAAAAAATTGTGGGATGGAAAAATTTTTTTTTAAATTTTTTTCGGATTTCTCGCCCCCGCTCTTCAAAAAAATTTTTTTCGGATTTCTCCCCCTCGTTCTTGAAAAAAATAATTTTTTGGATTTTTCGCCCCCGCTCTTCAAAAAAATTTTGGGACGAAAAAATTTTTTTTCGGATTTCTCCCGCCGCTCTTCAAAAAAATTTTAGAGCGAAAATTTTTTTATGGATCCCCCCCGCTCATCAAAAAATTAGTGTTACCCCCCCCAAGGTCCAGATCCGCCCTTGGGCCCTCCAATCGTCAGCATCAACGACGACGACGATGATGATGATCTTGTCGATGAACTCGACCAATTACTTAATATGGCCTTGTAAATACTTGTAATATAAAATTTTCTACTTGTTAAGCATTACCTCCCACAATACACAGTTTTTCCAGCTATTCGCATTTTCAAACTCACGTACGCCCTTAACTACTGCTCCTAGCGAAAAAATGAATAGGATCTTTTTTGTAGACAATTTAATTTACTTTCATTCTAAATAGAATGACCTTATGACCTTTTCGCTAGGATGCTTAGTTTTCGAGATAATAATGAAAAACCTACAAATCGACCCTTTCCACCCCCCTCCCGCCTAACGCATAAGGCCCACAGCTGGGGACTTTTGGTATGTTACTCCTAAGGGTCAAGCTTACCACTTAAAATAATAATCCGTTGAGCACTATTTATTTCCGAATTGAGGGATTTTTCGGTCTTCGTTTTCTGTACTATACGGTTTTTCATACAAATCATGATAAATTTATCATGATTTTAATTTATGGAGAATGTCGTAGAAATGCTTCAAGAGCTATAAGTTTATATGAAATACGTTTTCCTGACAGATCTTTATCAGACCGTAAAACTTTTGTAAGTTTGTGTTCTAATTTGAAATATTATAGAAGTTTTAAGAAACCAGAAATAACAAGAAGGGAAAGAACTGTAACTGATGAAAGTATTGCTTTAGTATTAGAACAAGTAAAAAATAAACCCAATATGTCAGAACACAAGTTGGCGGAAGAAACAAATAAACGATCCACCTGCCACAGAATTCTTAATATAAACAATTTTTTTCCATATAAAGTACATTTAGTTCACCATTTCATTCCAGGGGACATTGAACGTAGATTAGATTTTTTGGTGCAGTTTTCCATTCTTTTAGAAGAAAATCCAAATTTCTTCGATCAAATTATGTGGAGTGATGAAACTCGATTCCACAAAATAAAGTAACCACAAAACATCATTGTCGTTACTAGTCTCAAAAGAATCCTAGGTGGATGAGACAAACTAGATCCCAGAATTCTTTTGGAGTAAATGTTCGGTAAGGTATTGTTAATGGTTACAATTTTTACGAAATTATTTGCAAATACTACTAAGGAATTTGCCCGTTCAGTTAGATTTAACTATAAAACAAAATTATTTAACAATTTTCATTGTTTGTTGCAGTGGCGTAACTAGACGTCATGGGGCCCCAGGGCAAAAAATGTTTGGAGGCCCATCTATTATTTTCTTAATACCTAATCCTAATCCGAAAATAATTTTTTTTTGATAAGCGCGGGGGGACAAATCCGAAAAAAAAAATTTTTAATGAGCGGAAGGGAGAAATTCGAAAAAAAAACAAGCGCCATCTGGAGCCCTTGGTCTCCCGGGGCACTGCCCCGGTTTGCCCTGCCGTAGTTACGCCTCTGGTTTGTTGGGATTCTAAAGATTAATTAGGAATCTCAGGGAGATTTTAATGATACATTACACAACAAACCTATGATTTAAGAAAATCGCTAATGTATGCACATAATTTCCACTACCTATAGTATTTGTATATAAAAATACCAGACGAAATAAAATAAAATAAATTTGCCAATCTACAAATTAGTATAAGATATTTCCATTAATATGAATATAAATGTGGATATCTCTCATAAATATTAAAGACGTGCTGCAATAAAATTATTATGACTCTTGTTGGCATTATCAATACTTTTCTAAAAATAAATATAATAATTTACAATATTTTGGAACTACTAATGTGGTTGACCTTTAATTTATTAATTATAGAGCTTGTATTCACCTTTTCCGATTCTTGTTACTAACAAATATTTTAAAAGGTGACAAAGGATAACATTGAAAATATTTGCTAATAAAGGAGATAACCATTTAATCTATTAGTGGGTAAAGTCACTGTTTTTAGTTAGTTTTTAGCACATTTTTTATAACTCATACTATATTCATTCAGTACAGTTAAAAGTATATTGTTTTCGTACCTAGCGGTCAATAGCCTCTCTTCGAAATTATGTTATTTTATTTTCTAATATAGTTATCGTCGTCTGTTTATTTTTGCTTAATCATATATATTTATTTTGTATTTGGATTAGTTCGTTATTGATTGTTTATTTATGTTGACAGTAGTTGGTCACGTGTACACATTTCAGATAAGTGTTAAAAATTAAATATATTAGTCTCCACAGCGGTACATAAACTTCAGTAGAGATCAAATGTGCATAAATTCTATACCTACGGATTTATAGTCTAAGAGCTCTAGCATTAATTTAGTAAGGTAGTGAGCTTCCGTCTTCCGCTCGATAGCCTGAAAGTCTGGACAATATAAACACTTTTCTTTGTTAGGCCCTTTGCCCTATGGGCAGAAGATCGTGGGGTAGAGGGCAAAATTTTTTAACGAATTCCTGATCGAAATGCTCGGTAGCACTTACTATGCATATTTGATTCAACGGAAAAATAAATGGAAGACACCCACCATCTGTGTCGCGCGCGCGCGAAGTTCAAAAAAGGGCTCCTTAAGATAAACTGACCATATTGAAATTCTGCCAGTGGGGGACAAATTTTACAAAACCATATAAAAATATACGATATATAAAATAAAAATATTTCTAATAGACTAGTAGATGGTGACAGAAAATCAGAACTGATAGCCTACCGTCTGCAAATAATTTAGTCAGTATTATGTATACAATAAAGCTCAATTTTTGGTACTTTCAAGGCTTGCGCGCATGCACGGGATGTAGGAAACGATTTCCGGTTTGCATAAAAAAACAGTGTTTTCAACTGATACACTACCGTCTGCAAAGTTCATAATTCGAAATTAAAGGAATAAAAATATGTTGGAAGGGCTTTTGCAGACAGTTCTGTCATGCACCAAACTTTATACAGGGTACTCCAAAATGTATCAAATTTTAGTAAAAAAAAAAAATGATAATTTACCGTCTGCAAACAATACAAAATGATGATTCTGGTTCATGAAGACGAGTAGCGGAAAGGTACAGACGTTTACGATATGCATATCACCATATTGTGCGCATGTCAACTTGTTATTTTTTTTTTATAACTTTGAACAATTGTTTACCGTTTAATTATAGTTTTATTAGAAAATTTAGGTTGCAAAACTATTGTAAACAATGTTTTCAGACGAATCCAATATGCACGGTTGTCCATTGAATTCTATAAACTTGTAAGAAAATGGGGGTAACTTTTACCGATTATTAACTGTCTGCACCTTGGTACAAAGAAATGTTATTGATTCGATTACGCAATTATATAATTTGCAGACAATGCGCACATGCACTAAAACCACAGATATGTACCAAAAACAACTATCTATACCGTCTGCAACTTGGTACAAAGAAAGGTTACTGGGTTAAATACTCAATTATTCAATTTGCAGATAATGCCCACATGCACGAGATCCACAATAGAATCAAAACTCGGCGAATTGCGTTTGATATCTCTTCGTGTGCGATATGCACCAAAAACAACTCTTTACCTTCTGCAACACAAAATTGTGTAAGCTAACTTATGCAAGTATATTTTTTTCGGATGGGCAGACAACATGCAGATGCACACGGACCAGAATTAGTGCTGGTATTCGATAAAGTTGATCGATAATTCGCGTCGTAGTTAAATTCAATTGAAAAAATATTATTTTATTAAAGTTGTAACAAAAATCTTATACATATTATCATAATAATAATTATTATTTATAAAAAATTTTGTTCGCCGTCTGTTTCTTCTTCATCATCATCATTCTCAACCACTGACTCGTGGAACGTACGTTTTCCGATAATCCTCAGTGAAATGATACATATCTTCCTCGCTGTCACTGATAGATTCTAAAAACAAGTTTTCTTCATCTGAATCATTATCAGCATTGTTGTCGGTGAGCATTATTTGTTCGTTATCCTCCTCGACCACACTGTTACTGGTAATTGCGACTGTAATTTTAAAAATTAATCAGCATTTGAAATTCATCGGAATTAACAAGAAAACTACGGTATTTTCGTACCGTTGTCGTTATCAGCTACAAAAATTTACTCTCAACTTTTAAGCTTGATGCTTAGGCAAAGATGCGTTGCTCAATATTTTTGACACTTTATTGTGACTCTCGTGCATGTGCGCATTGTCTGCAAACTAAATAATTGCATATTTGAATCAATAATCTTTCTTTTTACCAAGTTGCAGACAGTAAATAATTGGTAAAAGTTACCCCCATACACAAATACGTTAAGCGGCAAGTGCTTTGTACACATTTAATCTATCTGCAAATAATTCTTTATCGAAGCTCTATTTTTAAATCATGTTTTCTTTTTAGCTGCAGACGGTAAACAATTGTTCAAAGTTGTAAAAGAAAATAACAAGTTGACATGAGCACGATATGGTGACGTGCATATCGTAAACGTCTGAACCTTTCCCCTACTCGTATTCATGAACCAGAATCATCATTTTATACTGTTTGCAGACGGTAATTCTTTTTTTTTTTTTTTACTAAAATTTGATACATTTTGGAGTACCCTGTATAAGGTTTGGTGCATGACAGAACTGTCTGCAAAAGCGCTTCCAACATATTTTTATTCCTTTAATTTCGAATTATGAACTTTGCAGACGGTAGTGTATCAGTTGAAACCATTGTTTTTTTATGCAAACCGGAAATCGTTTCCTACATCCCGTGCATGCGGGCAAACCTTGAAAGTACCAAAAATTGAGCTTTATTGTATACATAATACCGACTAAATTACTTGCAGACGGTAGGCTATCAGTTCTGATTTTCTGTCACCATCTACTAGCCTATAAGGTAAAATATTTACTCATTTTAATTAAATTCATTGAAAGGATTCAGTGGCGTGACTAGCTTTTTGGGGCGGAGGAGGCAGTCTTTTAAAAGGCACTATAAAAAGTTTGCAAATAAAAATAAAATACGGATTTCTATCTACAGCGAGGGCGCCACATCATGGGGGCGGGGCGGGAGGCAGAGTTACCCCCCAGTCCCCCTCGCTAGCTAGGCCGCTGAAGGGATTAACTTTAATAGCTTACGTTAAACTAGGAATTTCCCCTGACAATATAAACAAATATACAACAGTAAAATGTTCAAAATCACATCACACGATTTTCAACCTAAAATCAGCACGCTATAAGGTTAAATAGAAACGTGTTGCAGATGCGTCTAAAACCGATACATTTTTACTTTAAACAGTTTCACATACTGTTGTTTGTTCAGAGTCGCTAGATGTTAGATTTATAAAAGCCGCGTTTACTTCGCAGTGTTGGCAACTGCGGTTGTATTAATTTTACGGAAATTCGTATTTTTGTTGTGTTGGTGAAACAACGGAAATGGGGGACCTTTTGGGGGACAGCTCCATCTAAAGGGGGACTGTCCCCCCTAATGGGAAACGAATGGTCACATTACTTTAAGGGGGGAAACCATTGGGACTTTTTTCTGAACGTAATTTTTCAAGAAAAGATTTTACCCCTTAAGGGGTGGTTTGAAAGAGTAAATAGAAAAAATATATCTTTCATCAATATATACTGTTATTAGACATAATGAACATGACATAATTGTATTGTTACTGCTTACGCTTCTTGTAGAGACGTTCACAATGAAACTCGGGATAACTTTTAGAAACACTTTATTGGTTATAACATAGGACCAACGTCCTACTTGCTCAAACGCTACCCGATGATCCCCCCGTCCAACTGCTGCCAACTGTGTCAACTTAAAACTAACTAAACTAACACAACAATAATGATCCCATCCAATAGATTGGAAGACAGAAATTATGCATTTAGACCAGGGACCAAAACCGAAATCCGCACCGTACTTGCGACTTTAATGTTCAAAAAATATGGTTGAAATCAAAGATTCAAATCTTTAAACCATGATGTAGAAGTACCAAATTGAATGATGAAAACCATATCTAAGTCGATTCGTCCATTATAAAGATTATATAAGAGATAAGGTAAAAGGCAAGTAAAAAGCCAGAAACCGAAATCGAAACCGAAAACCGCACCGTAATTACTAATTTTTTCTAAAGAAACCGAATCGCCACGGATCTGTAAACCGAAACCATAACCGCGCGAGAACCGAATTGTCGCTGCCTTGACAACCGAAACCGTAAATGAATACCAAATTGTCGCTGCTATGAAAACTGAAAATGGTACAGTTCATCTCAAACTTATAGCAACATGAGGCCCAGTGTTTTAATGCAAAGTTAAGCACTTTATCCTACAAATAAATTAGCTAGAAGGTTAGAATATGTAGTTGTAATATTAAAGTGTTTAATAAAATCATATTCTAAACTTCTAGCTAATTTATTTGTAGGATAAAGTGCTTAACTTTGCATTGAAACACTGGGCCTCATGTTGCTATAAGTTTGAGATGAACTGTATACGTTATTTAACCCTAACCGAAATTAACAAAAATTAATTTTGGTTTCGGTCCCTGATTTAGACCTATTTTTGGCCATTTTGAATTTGAGCACTCAAATTTTAAAATTTTGGTGAACGTTTATAAGATGAAGTATATAGTTTATAATGTTGAATATCTTAGAAATTATGACACTTTCATCAAAAATTTTAAGGAACAGAATTAAAGATGTTTGATACATTTTAAAAAAAATTTTTTTGTTTCTGTATCATAAAAAAACGCCGCCCAAGGAATCACTACTTCCACATCCAGATTTTCTATCCAAGTCTCCCACAACGAAAAAATTTTGTATGTGGAAATAATTGTTTATGGAACTTTAATAATGTAATATTTGAAATCGTCTACCCCAAAAACCCATTAAACGATATCCCACATCGGTAGTGGGGGTGCTGATGGGGAGGTGGTAGTGAGGGTGGATGAAGTAAAAAAATATTTTGAGGTTTTTGGTTCTTGTACACATACTAAATCACATTTTTTCTTCATCCCCTTTAATAATGGGGTGGTAATGGGGGGTGGCTAATGTCAAAACATTTTTTGAGACCTTAGCTTCTCTTGTACTTATATATTAAATACCAATTTTATGGACTCTTACCTGCTTGATTCACTATTTACCTCTCATTTACTGCCCAACTCATCGACGGAATAAGATAAAAATATAATCTAGTTCCAGATCCCGTTAAAGTACATATATGTACCAAATTTCAAGTCAATATCTTAAACAGTTGCAGAGTAATCGTGCGCACAAAAAAAGTTACAGACAGACGTACATTTTTTTTCGCTCAAACTTAAAATCTCAACGTTTCATGACATTCTAAGCCTATTTGAACGATAAACATTTTCAAAATTTTTTTTGTCGTCCACTGGATGTGGAAGTAAAATAAAGAAGTTATGACCGAAACAAATATCCTACATTTTAAAAATAAATCAGTATACTTTTTTAAGTATTAAATATCTAAATTTGGGGGTGGTTTTCACTTCTTGAGGGTAAGAGCAAGTCTCCGGACCGTATAGAAATTGAAGATATTTACCTTACTATAATAATGACCTATAAAGAAAATGTATCTTTACATGAGAGATTATTCCTTAATTACTTCCACATCCAGTGGAAGTATAGTAACGACAAAAATTTTTTTAAAAATTTTTATTGTTCAAATAGGCTTAAAATGTCATGAAACGTCGAGATTTTAAGTTTGAGCGAAAAAAAAATTCTGTCCGTCGGTCTCTGTCTGTAACTTTTTTGTGCGCACGTTTGCTCTGGAAACGTTTAGGTATTGACTTGAAATTTGGTACACATGTACTTTAACGAGATCTGGAACAAGATTGTATTTTCATCTTGTTCCGTCGAAGGGTTGGGGAGTAAATTGGGGTAAATTTGGTGTAAATGGGTAAATCAGCAGGTAAGAAAGAGTCCATAAAATTCGTATTTGGTATATACAAGAGAAGCTAAGGTCTCAGAAAAATTTTTAGCATTAGCCAACCCCCATTACCACCCCCACTCCATTATTAAAGGGAATGAAAAAAAATGTGATTTAGTGTATGTACAAGAACCAAAAACCTCAAAATATTTTTTTACTTCATCCACTCCCACTATCACCCCCCTATCACCGCCCCCACCCCACTACCGATGTGGGGTATCGTTTTATGGGATTTTGGGGTAGAAGATTTCAAATATTATATTGTTAAAGTTCCATAAACAATTATTTCCACATAAAAAGTTTTTTCGATGTGAGTGACTTAGATAGAGAACCTGGATGTGGAAGTAGTGATTCCTTGGGCAGCGGTTTTTTTACATATTACTTCCACATCCAGTGGAAGTATAGTAACGACAAAAAAAATCTAAAATTTTTATTGTTCAAATAGGCTTAAAATGTCATGAAACGTCGAGATTTTAAGTTTGGGCGAAAAAAATTTCTGTCTGTCTGTAGGTCTCTCTGTAACTTTTTTTGTGCGCACGTTTACTCTGGAACCGTTTAAGATATTGACTTGAAATTTGGTAAACATATGTACTTTAACGAGATCTGGAACTAGATTATATTTTCATCTTGTTCCGTCGAAGGGTTGGGGGGTAAATTGGTAAATTTGGGGTAAATGGGTAAATCAAGCAGGTAAGAGTCCATAGAATTGGTATTTAGTATATACAAGAGAAGCTAAGGCCTCAAAAAAATTTTTTGGCATTAGCCACCCCCACCACATTATTGATGATGAAAAAAAATGTGTATGTACAATAACCAGAAACTTCAAAATATTTTTTTACTTCGTCCACCCCCACTATCACCACCCCCACCCCACTACCGATGTGGGGTATCGTTTTATGGGTTTTTGGGGTAGAAGATTTCAAATATTATATTATTAAAGTTCCATAAACAATTATTTCCACATACAAAGTTTTTTCGTTGTGAGTGACTTGGATAGAGAATCTGGATGTGGAAGTAGTGATTCCTTGAGCAGCGGTTTTTTTTACCTGTGCGGACTAACAGCCGTTTTGTATTCCTTGTCTCCGTGGTGTGAAACAAAGAGTTAAATGGAGCTAGCTCTTCCTACCAGCCGAATGCGTACCTAAATTCCTCCACTAGAAACCCTTACCTCTTACCAGGATATTTAAACTGGGAAGCAAGCATAAAAAAATTGACATTATTTACGAAATTTACATTTTGTATTGCACACTTAACAATAATATACATAGTAGAACTAATATGTGAACATAAATATGATATACGGATATATAATACCATATCTATACTCAATTTACGCCGAAATTATATATATTCGTAATTTATAAAAGAGAACTACCATTTTAATTTTTGGGTAACTTATTTTAACTCTAGCTTCTTTTGGTTGTATATCGAGAAAATATTTTATAAAAACCGATGTTGTCTCAGATTGTCACACGTCCACAATTAACAACACAGTAAAAACTAGGCATTTTATAAGATATTGTGTTCACAAAAACATTAATTTTACGAAAAGCTCAATTCGTCGTCATTTAACAATCTAAGGAATTTCGGTTTATTTTTCCCAAGATCTGAGGTGTGCCAAAAAATATTATGATGTGTGTGTGTTTGTATGTATTCGAGTATTTCCGCATCCAACCCGGAGGCGGCGCTGTTGCTTGGTATATCCGCGAACCTTCCACTCTATCTAATCCTCATAGGTATATGTTACCGCTAACCAAGATGGGTCTACCAATCTTGACCGCCAACGGCGCAAAGATGTTAAGAATTTACGGCTAAGCACTGTCCCCATAGATTAAAGAATAATATATGTTTGTCCCAATATTTTCGAAACACCCTCTATATATACAGCGCTAGCCGATAGAAATACACAAAAGAACGGCCCTTTTTCTTTATGTGCATGCAATAAACACAAATTTAAGAAATCGTCTTCTATCATATAACAGGGTTTTTAGTTATATTTCTGATCGCTCTGGCAATACAAAAGCTTACCATTAATTGCTCAAGAATATATAGATCCTTCCTGGTTATAGTCGACATGGGCGACAGCGCAGCCAGCGGGGGAGCCATGCCCCCCAAGCCGTCTTCCATGAGCCAAAAAATAAATATTTTGTAATTAATGCCAATATTATCTAATAGAGGAATCTACATACACATCCGTTTTCAACCATTTTCTGAAAAATGTTCCTCATCCTCTGGGGAAGCCGGTTCTATTGCCCCCCCCCAGATGAATTTTCTGGCTGCGCCACTGATAGTCGACAATGACGAAAATATTCAAATTTGCAAAAATATGTTTTCGTAACATTTTACTCTAGTCAATGGCCATTTCGGCAACCTAGAGCAGACATGGTTTTTAATTAATATTACGCTTGAGAAATAAAAAACATAAAAACATCAATATAGAGTACAGACAACCCCCCAAATCCGAAGCCAAGGCTGTCTAAACACGGGTTATTCACATTTGAAATAAAATTATATAAAAAAATATTTTTGAAAAAACTACTAAAAAGTAAAAAAGTTTTTTTTTAAATTCATACACCTGGAAACTAAAAGCTTTGGGGACGGTCATATAGCGCTATTGTATAGTTACTTTGCTCAATTGACCGCCCCCAAAGCTTTTAGTTTCCAGGTGTATGAATTTTAAAAAAAATTATTTTTACTTTTTAGTAGTTTTTTCAAATAAAAGCTTTTTCTTAAAAATTTTTTTTTATATAATTTTATTTTTTACTTTTTAGTCTACTTATTTTACAGACCGACCTTTCATTTGCCACCGCTATCCACCTCTTCCCTCTCCCGTCTTCTCACCTCTCTAACACTACTTCCCACTTCTTCCCCTCCCCTTTCCCACCTCTTCCCACAACTTTCCCACCTTTCCCCCTCCCCCTTCCCACCCCATCCCCATCTCTTCCCACCCCTTCCCCATCTCTTCCCACCCCTTACTACCTCTTCCCACCTATCCCACGTCCGCCATATTGAATTTAGAATGACGTCACATAGTTTATCGTATTTTACCTTTCATTTGATATCAAGGGGGTTGTGAAGAAAAAGGCGATCCGTCATCTTGGGACGTACGCCATATTGAATTTAGAATGACGTCACATAGTTTATCCTATTTTACTCATCAAACCCTTTCATTTCATAAGCATATCAAGGGAGTTGTGAAGCAAAAGGCGATCCGCCATCTTGGGACGTCCGCCATATTGAATTTAGAATGACATCACATGGTTTATCGTATTTTACTCTTCAAACCCTTTCATTTGATACCCATATCAAGGGGGTTGTGAAGAAAAAGGCGATCCGCCATCTTGGAACGTCCGCCATATTGGATTTAAACCGATAATGGCTATATTATGTTGCATTGTCACCGGACTTATACACGTGTGCCAAATTTCAAAGCTCTAGCTTAGTTAGAACTAGTCGAAATTCAGCTTGCAAGATTCCACCTAATCAAACAATCAAACAAACTAACTAACTAACTAACATACAAACATTGCAAGTTAAATAAAAGCTTTTAAAAATGCAGACACCATCCATTATCTACTTGACAGTGTGACCAAACGTACTTGTCAACACGCTTTAGTTCGCTGTGCTACCATGTTGTTTACTGATCGATAAAAATTACAATTATATAATGGGTGTAAACGATATCCATGTTTTATTTTTAAATTTTATTGAATAATACAAATTAAAACAATTATTTTCAGAATGAAAGTTTTCCAGACTCACCTGATAACCAACTACCAAAACCTCCCAATGCCCAACCGTATGGCCTAATAAAGTTTGCTGGAAAGCATATGAAAAAACTGAAAAGTAATTTTTCAATAGATTTAAGCAAGTCCTTGAGCAGGATGACCAAAAGAATATCTCGAACTGACCTGAATTTACCAAGTAAGTGACCATTCAATTTTAATTTTTTAGTCTCACTAGTTTTCTAAATTGGAGACAGGGAAGGAATGCGAGTTCAAACTGACAAAATGAGTAATTATAGAATAAGTTTTGGAAAGAGTAGTTGAGCAAGCTCAGTTGATTGTATAGTTCGGCTCATCGATATTTTATCACTGTATACAATGCGCCGCACAGTGGGGCAAATAGCTCATTTTTTGAACAAACGATAATTCCCAAGCCTGGAATTATTGAAACTTATTTTTTTTTTTTTTAAACTATTCGTTATAAAATTGCCATTAATTCTATCGAGCCCGAATTTTGAAATTTCAAAATTAAAGATGGCTAATAAAATATGGCGGACATAAATTTTGAAAGTAAATTAAAATTTTATCAAAAGATTGTTTAAAATTAAAAAAAATTGTTACTTGGGGTTTTTTTTTTTTGGTTTCTAATCTCATTTCTGATCCCCGAATTTTGCGATTCAAAAAACCAAGATAGCTGATCCAATATGGCGGCCATAATATTTTTTTAAATGAAATGTATGCACAAACTGTTAAAAATTGTTACTTAGGACTTTTAAGGGTTTCTGATCGAGAATCTGAAATCTAAATTACGTAATATCGTAATCCGAAATGGCGAATCCAATATGGCGGCCATAATATTTTTTTAATTGACATATAAATGCGCACATTGTTAAAAATTGTTACTTGAGGGTTTTAGAGATTGCTGATCATGAATCTGAAGTTCAAATTACGTAATATCGAAATCCAAGATGGCGGATCCAATATGGTGTCCGTAAGTTAAAAAAGAATGACAAATTAAGAAGGAAACTGTTAAAATTTGTTTTTCGGGGGTTTCGCAGTTTGCTAATCTCGTTTTGGATATTAAAATTTCGATATTTTGCAAACCAGAAAATTAAATTCAATATGGCTGCCATAATTTTTTTAAAAATTATGATGTACATGCGAAAATAGTTAAAAATTGTTACTTGCAGGTTTTTGCGATTGCTAACTACGCATTCGTAATTTCGTATTCTAAAATGAAATAACCAATCAAAAATGTTGACATCTTTAAACCTAATTTTTAATAATTTGCGTATGTACATTTCATTTAAAAAAATATTATGGCCGCCATATTGGATCCGCCATCCTGGATTACTATATTACATAATTTAGACTTCATATTCATGGTCAGAAACCCTTAAAAACCCTAAGTAACAATTTTTATCAATTTGCGCATGTACATCTCATTTAAAAATATATTCTGGCCGCCATATTGGATCCGACATCGGATTGGATTTCGATATCGCGTAATTTGGACTTCATATTCATGATCAGCAATCTCTAAAACCCTTAAGTAACAATTTTTAACAATTTGCGCATTTACATGTCAATTAAAAAAATATTATGGCAGCCATATTGGATTCGTCATTTTGGATTACGATATTACGTAATTTAGATTTCAGATTCTCGATCAGAAACCCTTAAAAGTCCTAAGTAAACATTTTTAAGAGTTTGTGCATGTACATTTCATTTAAAAAAATATGGCCGCCATATTGAATCCGCTATCTTGGTTTTTTTGAATCACAAAATTCGGGGATCAGAAATGAGATTATAAACCAAAAAAACCCCCCAAGTAACAATTTTTTATAATTTTAAACAATCTTTTGATAAAATTTTAATTTACTTTCAAAATTTATGTCCGTGATATTGGATTAGCCATCTTTAATTTTGAAATTTCAGAATTCGGGCTCGATAGAATTAAAGGCAATTTTATAACGAATAGTTTAAAAAAAAAATTAAGTTTCATTAATTCCAGGCTTGGGAATTATCGTTTGTCCAAAAAATGAGCTATTTGCCCCACTGTGCGCCGTCTAAATTCCCTGGCTCTCATATAAAAGATATCGAAAATTTTCAAAAATGGTGATAGTGGGCACAAGTTGTATAATTTAAAAATATTTTGAAATATACAGGGTGATCCATTTAAGTGTGATGTATTACATAATGGGATTCTCCTTTCAAGCACCATTCAAACGATATACCATTTGACGGCCATGATATAGGCAGGGTGAGTTTGTACCAAAAACATTTCAACTTTGTGAGCTTATTGTGATGTAACGGAACAGTATTTTGAGATGTGGTTTGTGCCAAAAATGTACAAGGAACCTCTAGTTTATGGTATTGCTATCAGATCTAATGAAATCGGACATTTCATACCAGGTGAATCAAATATATAAACCTTTTGAAGGAGCTTTCCACTGATATAAGGTGTCATGTGCCTGTCTATCATGGGTGCTAAGATATTTAATGACAAAATGGCGCAATTCGAGATTTATTTAAAAATGACGGTCAATCTTAATTGTTTAATTGTTTTATTAATGTTGGGCTTTTTTCAATGAAAAAATTTCGAAAATAAAGATCCACTGGGTGGAAGCACTTGAAACTAAAGTGAATGTTCGAAAATGTTTCCATTCTCCCTTGATACACAGCTGTAAATGATTTTCAGTTGTTCTTCGAGATCGGCTAGTGTAGTTACACAAACATTGCAGAATGCTCCAGTAATTCTTTCCTTCATATCCTCCTTGGTGGTAGGACTCACCCTGTAGGAATCTTTTACTGTTTGATAGTTATGTAATGGGAATACCATCGTGCTAGAATCGCATGTTTTCTCTGTCATCTTTATGTAGATATTGTACATCTTGAAGCAGCCTATCTAAATTCAAACTGAAGAAATTATGGTATCTATCATAAAGCAGACAAAATAATATCATCCATCATTCTTTTCGAAATTTCTTGACTGAAAAGAGCCAAAAATTCATAAAACAATTGAAGATTGACGTCATTTTTTAATAAATCTTGAATTTTGCCACTATGTCATTAAATATTTTGACATCCATAACTCATAGATAGATACATAGACTTTTGATATCTCATATCAGTAGAAATCTCTTTCAAAAAGCTTTCATTTAGTGCCACAGCATACAGGGTGTTCCATTTAAAAAAAAAAATAGGAATAGTCGATTTCGCGTTTTCTGACTCACCCGGTATAAAATGTCAAATATTAAATCCACTAACAGTACCATAAACTAGAGGTTCTTTATCAATTTTTGCCATAAGCCAGATCTCAAAACGCTGTTCCGTTACGTCACAATAATGGGCTCTCAAAGTTGGCATGTTTTTGGTACAAACTCACCCATGATCAAATGGTATATTGTTTGAATGGTAATAATGGTATTTGAAAGGAAAACCCAAATATACAATAACATACCGGATGTTCCATTTAAGAATATATAAATTTGTGGTTACGCACAAATGGATCACCGCCTGTATACTTCAAACTCATTTTTGAAAATTTGCGATATATTTTAAAGGAGAGCCAGGATATTTGGACAACACGAGCTGAGACACCGTACCTACAGTGTACAGGCGTTTCAACCCGCCTACTTTTGATCTTTACTAAAATCATTGTCGGCGCGTTTGAAACGCCGCCTGTAAACCGATGAGATAAAGATGAGACGAGCTATAGTTTCCATATTGGGTGCTTTTATAAATTCTTTCAAGATTTATTTTGTAGACAGAAAAGTTTAATTTGAGAATATCTTCAATATGTCAACGCTATATAGGCATAAACATGCACGTGCCTATAAACAAAGAGCGTTACTTGTTTTGTCAATTCGATTTTTGATTGGCAGGTGGCATTGTAGAACAGTTTTTTACAAATAATGAGTAAAAGCCATTGCACATGAAAATTTTAAATAAGGTGATAACAGAAGCAATATAATTACTAGTACAGTAACTAGAGATTTTAACTTCGTAATAATGTCATATTGAAGGGATTTCGTTCATTTTTGGCAGTATAATAGTAAATGTTTCACAGAAAAGTTTCTATATTGTGCGGGGGCTTGCTAATTTATAGGGGGTAGATGCCACCCCCTCTCGGGGGGTGGCACTTAAAAAACATATATATTTATTGGAGCTGAAATAGAATTAAATTTTAAGAGGAAAAGGTTCTATGCAATTTTTCACATAAATTGGTAGTTTTTAAGTTATAACGATTTCAAAATTGCGATTTTAGCTTAAAAAAAAGGTATTTCCAAACGGCTTTCGTCAAGTATCTCGAAAAGTATTACTTTATCGAAAAAATTTTACAGACCAATTACAGAAAGTACAAACTGAGAATTAATTATATTTTTTGTTTATTGATGTAGGATTAATAATTTCGGAGATATTTAAGTTTATATTTGGTATCCAAGTATTTCGAAATTACCTTTAAAGTTTAAAATGCATTTTTTTTCTAAAGCAAGTGCTTTAAATGAGCAAAAAAAATTTGATCATCTAGGTAATGCTACATCTTAACGAAAAACTGTATTTGAGATAATTTTTTTAAATTACTGGCTAATTAGAGTAACAAAATGGCGACCTTTTTATATAAAAAAAATATAAATACGCATATTTTTCCGTCATAACTTCTTTATTTTTTATGCTACAGGAACGAGTAAAAAATAATTTGAAAGCACAATTAATTGTCTTTCATTTCATTTCTTAGCAATCGTGACGTAGGTGTCACAATTTCTGAGATATTTAACGTTTAAACTGCATTTTTCGTCTTATAAACGTTCGGACACCATTTGCAAACTTTCATATCTCCGAAACTATTAAATCTATGTAAATAAATAAAGAAGCGAATGTCATTATCAGTTTATGAGCTTTATTTTTGGTCTCTACACATTTTTCAATAAAACTAATACTTATTGACATATTTGGAAAAGGAAAAGAGAAATAACGTTTTATCAAAAATACCTTTATAGTTTAAATTGTATTTTTTTCTAAAGGAAAAGTGCTGTATACAAACCAAAAAATTTGAGCATCTACGTCATGCTATATATTAATGAGAAACATTCTTTTTTTAATTACTGGCTAATTACAGTAACAAAATGGCAACGTTGTTATTAAAAAAATGTGTAGACGCACATTGCTTCGGTCATAACTTCTTTATTTTTTATGCTACAGAAACAAATAAAAAAACAGTTGAACGCTTAATTAATAACCTATAATTCTACCTATCCTTGATGTAGGTGTCACAGTTTCTGAGATATTTAACTCTCACTCTAAATAATTATCTTATGAACACTTGGATGCCAAATGTAAACTTAAATATCTCCGAAATTATTAATCCTACATCAATAAACAAAAGACATAATTAATTCCCAGTTTGTACTTTCTGTAATTAGTCTAACATTTTTTCGATAAAGTAATACTTTTCGAGGTACTTGACGAAAGCCGTTTGGAAATACCTTTTTTTCAAGCTAAAATCGCAATTTTGAAGTCGTTATAACTTAAAAACTATCAATTTATGTGAAAAATTGCATAGAACATTTTCTTCTTAAAATTTGATTCTACTTCAGTTCCAATAAATATATATTTTTTTTAAGTGCCACCCCCTGAGAGGGGGTGGCATCCACCCCCTATAAATTAGCAAGCCCCCGCACAATATAGAAACTTTTCTGTGAAGCATTTACTATTATACTGCCAAAAATGAATGAAATCCGTTCAATATGACGTTATTCCGAAGTTTTGCATATTTTTTGCCTCTAGATACTGTACTATACCGTGACATTGGAACTTTACCGCCTACTAATTATTCCTAGCCAATCAAATGATACGGTGAGTCAAAAAATATATCCTGCAGAGTGGAAGTTTTAAGGAAATTGAACCTTTTATGACTCGTGTAGTTTCGATCGAAATTAAGACAGAATATTCAGCTTAATGAATTTAATTAAATAAAAAGACCGTTTACTCGAGTTAATTTTAATTCTTATGCATAATGTACGGTGGCTACAACCAAATTTAAATCAAAGTTTCTGCCACTCGGAATTTTTTTCTATTGACACATTCTTGAATTTCCAGGATATTTGAAATCATTCATGGCAGAAATTTTTTTACAAGTGGGTATTTTACTTTTTTTGTTTACTGATGACACCACACAAAAAAAAGTGGTCTGGCATGCGGACCAGACCAGTGTATCCTTATGTATTTGGACCCGCTGAAACCGAATCCGAAGTCAGAATAGTCAGATTGGCTCGTTTTTCCACCCCTAACCCCAAAAAAACACCCCCCCCCCCCAAAAAAAAAAATGGTCTGTCCAGCGGACCATACCAGTGTACCCTTATGTATTTGGACTCTCTGAAACAGAATCTGAAGTCAGAATTGTCGGATTCGCTCGGTTTTCACCCCTAACCCCAAAAAACACCCCCAAAACAAAAAAAAAGTGGTCTGGCCTGCGGACCAGATCAGTGTATCCTTATGCATATTTGGACCTACTAAAACCGAATCCGAAGTTAGAATTGTCAGATTAGCTCGTTTTTCACCCTTAACCTTAAAAATACACCCCCCCAAAAGAATGGTCTGTCCGGCGGACCATACCAGTGTATCTTATGTATTTGGTAAGGATACACTGGTCTGAAAAACTGAAAAACGAGTCAATCTGACAATTCTAACTTTGGATTCGGCTTCAGCGGATCCAAATACATAAAGAGTACACTGGTCTGGTCCGCCGGCCAGACCATTTTTTTGTTTCGAGGGTATTTTTTGTGAAAACGTATGGTCTGCCGGACAGACCATTTTTTTTGGCGGGGGGGGGGGTGTTTTTTTCGGGTTAGGAGCAAAAAACGAACCAATCTGAGAATTCTGACTTCGGATTTGGTTTCAACGGGTCCAAATACATACGAATACACTGGTCTAGTCTGCAGGCTAGACCACTTTTTCTTTGTGTTGCTGTGTCAATAAACAAAAAAAGTAAAATACTTGTAAAAAAATTTCTGGGATGAATGATTCTAAATGAGTAAAACGAAAAAAATTCCGAGTGGCAAAAACTTTGATTTAAATTTGGTTGTAGCACATCGCGAAGGATTACAATAATAATGATAATTTATTAAATCCAGTAGACCATTACAATTGGCATAGGATACAATGTTACACGACAAATTTTCAGATGATGCTTATGACTGGCACATGTTGCAGATTGTCTGCTTTCGAGGCCTTAATCTGTCACACTAACTCCACTACAATTATGAATCGAGCTTTTTGGTAAAAATTGGATTCAATTCAAGGTCAACTGAAAGTCATGCAAGAAAATATTTCTATATTCAAACTTACCTATAATATTTTAGAAATATATATTTACTTCAAATGCACTTGTATCGAACGAACAGTTTTAATCAATCAAGTTTGAAGCTAGAGGGCTCCCTATGTTATCTCACAGAAGAGATTATAACTCCCTCTACGTTTTCGTGAACTAAAAATACGGCATGTCTAGCAAATAACTAAACAACCTCAAAGGAGGGGGTACACTTTCTATAGAAGAACGGCCCAATTATGAGCAAGAACTAGTACCAAATTAGTTGTAAGTTGTGAATTTTACCTTTTAATACAATAATAATATAATAAAAAAATGCTACTACATCCTGTATATAAATTATAAAATATGATTAAAAAATGTGCGACTGAGTGATTTTCACGGCAAAGGATAGTAGAGTGAAATTAAATAGAAAAGATAACATACGTCACGGGTTCGCGCACAGCGTACAACAGTTGGCATAATATCAGTGCCGTGCCATCCATTTTTTATTTAAATATTAATGATAACAGGCAGTGCGACGCCCATGCGGCCGTAAAAATAGGATCGTTACCTAGGTAACGAGCACGTGGTAACGATTTCGGTTTCTGCGCATTCTCTATGACGATGTTATCTTTTCTATTTAATTTCACTCTAGCACTTTTTTATTATATTATTATTGTATTAGAAAGTAAAGTTCACAAAATATCGCAAAACTAAATTGCTACTAGCTTTCGCTCATAATTGGGCCGTTCTTCTATAGAAAGTGTAACCCCTCCTTTTTTAGTTTATTCTCATTTTTAATTTTTGTATCCACATTTTTAGCTTGGAGCCATATACTGACTACAAGCGAACATTTAAAAATTCACGGAAATAATTTTTCAATATTGTTGAGTAATAAAAATAAGCTGCTAATAGGCTGGATTCCTAACTTACAAAACTGCTTATTCCTACTGCCTACGTTTTTTCACGTGCAATGGTATAAGGTATTAAGGCATGAAACCTGTATATCATAATATTTGTACATTACTTCTTTTGCATATTAAAGATAAAGAAGTAAAAAATTGAAAAAGTCACTTGTGTTTAGATTCAGTAAAAGAAGAAAAACCACTGCCAGTCTCAACTCAATATAAAGCGACAGAATCACAAGAAGCGTCGAAATCTTCGACATCGACAATTGGTGCCATATACCATAACGTAGAATACTCCAAAGTGCTCCCACCAAAGCCTACAGATGAAAAAGAAAGAATAAGTTTCCTTAAGAAAATTAGAAGAAGCATGTCCATGTCAACAGAATCTGCTTTAGAGCTTACCTCAAACTTAGCGAACAAACGCAGAAGTACCTTCTACTTAACCGAAACCATTGATATTGATAAGAACGAAAATGATGTGACTTTAATTGATCATAGTGTGATTTCATCAAGACTGACTAAACCAAATGTTCTAAGACCAAGAAGCCCACCACCTCCAGCTCCAATAAAAGGTACAGGTGAGAAATACAAAGTCATATTTTTATTACCAAAAGTCCAATACATTTAATGTTGTACTTGGGGGTTCCTCGAGGTTAAGTATGAGTCCCATTATTGATCGTGCAATAATGCTTCTGGATGACACAACAATAACCGTGTCAGCTGATACGTCCAAGGAATTTCACAATAATATAACACTAAGAATACAGTGTCAAAGAAGTAATTAACAAAAACAAAACATATTATTTAAACTGTTTTCTTTAAAATCTTTGCCGCAAAATTTCACAGTTAAGAGTGTGCAAAGCAACTAAATCAGCCCTAAGCTCTGCACATATAATGGAAGCGACTGCTATAGTTATATCAAGTTTGGCTTTCTTTGCAGTTGCAGTACGCATCTGGTCTGAAAAGTCAAAATACTTTGTCACATCGGGACGCGATTAAGTTTTAATTCCCAGATGTTTTGCCATTTTGGGTGGCAAACAATACATCAGTATTTTTTTGTCAATGGCCACTATTTCATTGTCAGGATTACATCCAAGATTTCAACTGGTGTATAAGAATCGGATGATTTACCCAGATAGCACAAGATATTTCAAGAATGATTTGTAAATGTCCTCTGAGGAACGTATATATATTCGAAATATTATTCTATTATTCTAAGAATATATAATAGTTTAACATGTTGATCTTGGAATATTTCATAAGAATAATAGAAGAACATTATTTTTGTCTAAAGTCTAATATTCTCTGTAGATATAAAATTTTTGAGAAGACAATAATATTTCAGAAACAAATACAGAAATATTCCCATTAAACACACAACGTCGGCTAAAACGCGGTTTAATGTTGAAATTGATAAGAAAGATACCAAATGCTAATTTATGTAATAATGTCACTAGCCAGAATTTTTATTCTGGCTTCGACTTAGGTCGATTCTGGGAGGTTCTAAAACACTCATCGGAGGCAATTAATTATTATAAGTCACGTGTATTTAGAATTTTGACTCTATATGACTCATTTCGAAGCCTTTCCAAGTTTACAATAGATGTTGGTAGATGGATTTGCTTATAAGTCGCCGACTTAGTCCTACTACTGGTCTATGAGTATTCGCCTGGTAATTCGTATCGGCAGTCTAAAATATAAATTCTATGGTATAATGCCTACCTTCACTGCACTGATGATACTCAATTCTGACACTGACGGCAACAGGTAGAAATTGATAGTTGCAAGCAATTATCGTGTCTTTTTCTGTATATAGTTTCGTACCATTCTGATGGTGTTGTCTTATCGTTAACTCTTGCTCTCTTATACTGAGCAATGATACTGATACTGATACTAAAAATAGCTACTATTAACCCTATATTTAAAAAAAATGATTCTTCGGAACCAGAAAATTACAGACAAATATCCATCTTCAAGTGTTATTTCTAAAATAATGGAAAGAATTGCATTTAATCGAATAATGGCATTTTTTAATTCTTTCAAAATACTGACAGATCGCCAACATGAGTTTCGCAAAAATCATTCTACTGACACTGCTACAATTCAGCTTTTGCAATTTGTTTATAATGAAATGGACAAAGGTAACCTCGTCATAGGATTGTTCTTTGACCTATCACGAGCGTTCGACTCCCTCAATCTGACTTTTGTTAAAGAAAAATTATTTAAGGTAGGCATTTGGGGAGTTTTCCTACAGTGGATCATGTCATATTTAACGGACAGATCTCTTCAGGTAAAAATCAACCAAACGATTTCAAATGAACATGACGTACGTTAGTCTTGGAGTGCCACAGGGCTCGGTGCTGGGCCCTTTGATTTTTTTGATTTTTGTAAACGACTTACCATCATTCATATCAAAAGGTAACATCACCATGTTTGCCGATGATAACTCCTTTGGCATATCTGCACCAAGCCTTGTGGAGCTCCTTGATAATGCTATGGCTGTTATGACAGAATTCGGTGACTATTGCTGCAAAAATAATCTCATATTAAACCTTGAGAAAACTGTGTGCATGTATTTCTCACAAAGAAAATCATTACCTTCCAACACTCAGTTAAATTTTAACAACATGACCCTGCCATTTAGCTCGAATACAAGATTTTTTAGGTATTTCAATAGACACAAAACTAAGCTGGGATATTCAAATAGAAGAAGTATGTAAAAAACTTAACAAAGCGTATTACTGCATATGCAAGTTCAAGAACTCCCTAGATATTGAGGCTTTATTGCAACTGAACTATTCAATGGCTTATTGCCATATATCCTACAATATTATAATGTGGGGACGTGCGAATAATTTTCAACGAGTTTTTGTCTGCCAAAAGCGCATAATTAGATTAATTTTTAATCTTGATTTCACCACATCATGTAAAAACTCTTTTAAAAGTCACAGAATATTAACGGTACCATCCATATATCTTTTTTCTTTGCTAAAGTACATTAAAAGTAACATTAACCAATTTAAAACTACTGCTAGGTACCATAATTATAATACTCGTCAGGACGACCTGTTAGCTCTGCCTCATCATAATACGTCTCATTTTGAAAAATCACCTTATTACTCTGGTATTAGTTTTTACAACAAATTACCTAGTAAGATTAAAGATGTCAACAATTTTAATGAATACAAATCTAGTCTCAAACAATTTTTACTTGAGAAATGTTTATATTCGTACAAAGAATTTTAATCTGTATTTGTCATATTTTTTGTTTATTGTGTTTTATATTTACTACTTATTGTCTCACCTTGTAAACTAAATTATGTATTTTTTGTTTATCTTATTGACGTTCACATCTGTATTGTAACAACCCAAGTGATTATATATATATATATATAAATAAATAAATAAATAAATAAATAAATAAATAAATAAATAAATAAAAGATAAGTTAAAAAGAGAATATCTTAACTAGCAAATGTCATTTTAGTTTAAAAATGGTTATTTACTTGTCGATTTATTATTAAATTTCATATACCTTCTTATTAGAACATCACGGAAGTCCTATAAATAAAAATTAATTTGGACGTAATAATAATTCAAGGTTATACCTGATAATCTAGAAATATTTTAGCGGAGAAAAATATTATGATAATGTTTTAAAAATATTCTTAGATTAACTTGATTATTCCTGTAATATACATTTTAGATAATCCTAGAATATTTAAAAATTATTTTAGGAATAATCGAATCTTCCAAACATATAATCAATGATTATTCCAGGAATCATATTGTGCTATCTGGGTATCCATAATAGAGGGGGAGGAGAGCTCACATATTTTAGGATATAATTTCTACTGCCCGGAACCCTAAAAATGGAAAACACAAGTGCCATACTTTTCTTGTGGGTGTGTGATATTAAAATTTGTTTTGAAAATGTCAAAAAAATGCACATTTTTGTATTATATCCTACCAGATAATTTTCATTTGTATCGACAGTTTTCATAAAAAACCCTGGCGGAAAATTATTATTTCCGCAGGTGCAGAAGGTCACTAAACTGGTACATTTTAGAGTGAAAAAAAAATAATAGTCTACTGGCTAATTTTTGGTGTACTGCCTATTTGAACTATAAAATACTGAAAAATGTTTGTGCCATACAATTTTTTATGTAGTTTATTATTGTTAAAATTCAATGAAAATTTACAGAGAGTAGAGAAATTATGTGTGGTTGTAATACAATATTATAAATTATTAGATCAAATATTTTTCTCAGTATGACAAAACCTATCTTTTTTCACATATTTGGTATAGCAGCAACATTTATTGAATACATTTTTTGTTATAAATTAACGAAAAAAACAAGTACCATATGGCACGTTATCATATGTAATATGTACTGAAAAAAACACTTTTGTCCTTCCTCCCACTGAAATGGTACGATGCAAGTATTTTTGTGTGATTTATAGTTCAAATGGCAGTGTACCAAAAATCAGCCAGTACCCTTATTTTATGAAAACTGTTGATACAAATAAAAATTATCTGGGAGGATATAATACAAAAATGTACGTTTTTTTGACATTTTCAAATTTTTCTTTAACATGACTCACTGGCGAGAAACGTATGGCACTTGCGTTTCCTTCATTTTTACCGACAATGTGATAAAGTCATTAGGGTTCTGAGTGGTAAATTATACCCTAAAATATGTTATCAGCTCTCAGTCCATAACAATAATATTGTTGCTTTTATAAACATTAAGTCCATTAGTTTTATGAAACACTTGGTGTATATAAATTCTACATTTACAACTATATCTATTAACAATTTTCAGACCAAAAGAAAAACACCAGTGATGTCAGAAAAGTGTCTTCAGGTGCAGAAGATGATATAATTAAAAATAATACCGAGACAGAAAATCAAACTACATTTTGGTATGCTGAGGTTGGCTTATATCGAAGCCCACTAAATAGTCCCAGCACAAGCACTGCCGAAAACAGTGGAAGCAATACTAGTTACACGATAAAATCTGATGAATTTATAAACCAAGATGTTGAGGATTATTATAACATGAAAAATAAGAATGATCACAGCATCGAATCTGGTGATAAGAGTGATGGAAATGAAAGTAATGAAGATGAATCACGTACAAATATTACTCCTGATATTCAGTTGTTGTTACAGGATGAACCATTGTATCAATTTTACGATGCAGCAGTGTTAGAGGTAAGATATATTTCTTTTTTGTTTTTTAAATAATAACTGAGAAAGGATGATGAGCTGTTCGCAGATAGAAGTATTTTATCAAAGAATGGTTTTATATGCCATATATTCAATTGTATTGTAACTATGAATGTTTTTTATTCTTGTATTTGATGAAGTTTGATTTAGTCTATGCAACATCTAACCTCATACATATGTGAGTATACTCGTATACTATATAAGTACAGCATTTTTCAGTATTTTTTCTTGTAGGAACAAACATTATGAACTTTTCAAAATGTTTACTAGTGAATCGATTATTTTGGACCTTGTGCTGTTTCCACCATTTTTTATAATAATAATGATAAAGTACTTTTTCTTCAAGCGTATTAAAATGTTTAAATTATGTCACCAAAAACAGAAGTAGAAGTAGGACATTGTTTTACTAGTAACAAAATGTTAGTACCGAACGCCACCGTAGTAGACATTGTTTTACTAGTAACATAATGTTAGTTCCGAAAGCGCCACCGCAGTGGGTATTGTTTTACTAGTAACATAATGTTAATACCGAAAGCCACCGGTGGCGCGCTATCCACTAGCCACTTGTCATATTGTGTCAACATGTAAGACTGTAGTTTGAATATTTGTACATTTATGATAAATAAATGAATTTTTGCGTTTTAATACGCTTGAAGAAAAAATAGTATATATTACACGGAGTAGAACGCCTTTTTTTGTGTTTCGCCCAGTTTGCGGCTTCGGCTTCGCCTGGGCTCAACACAAAAAAAGAGTGCGTTCTACTCCTAGTAATATAATATACTATTATTACCAAATACATAGAGCCATAAAAGCCATTAACTGAAGTGTTTCAGATCATAAATGATATCACTTGATATCATATCATTTAAAATTTGAAACAAATCATTTAGGTATGTCTGGCCAAAATAAATTTCAAATGGAATTATTTTGCTGCAACAATCTTATTATTTGACATAATAAATTTGAAATTTTCATTTTCACTACTAGAGATGAAAATATTTTCATTTCTAGAGTAAAAAAATGTCACTTTCATATAGAGTAGACAGTGGGAAAATTGATATTTATACAACGTGATCTACCATGATATGCGGAAAATAAAATGGTGTACTAGTCTTCAATGTGGGAAAGCCGCTGCAAAATTTTAGAGCGCCCCGAGGTAATTTAGTATATTAAAAATGATTAAAAATTTACGAAGATACACTACTGTTGTTGAGTATGTCAAGAATAGGGCGAAGAACTTACTTGTGAAAGAACGTATTGGAGATGTTTACATTTCCTTAATTGGCATAAAAAGTGAAGCTGGCTGGTGAGATCAAAGTACTGCTGGTGTGTTATTGACGGCTTTAAGTAAATATCTCTTGGCATTGCAAAGTTGACTAGCATAAGGTCAATGTCTTTTTGATTTATTTCACTATTTTTATAGTGTGATTTGATTAAAACCAAAAAGTCACTTCTACCCTCTCCAGCGTTGCTGTCAATAGTGTCAATCCCAAGTGATGATAAAGTGATATAGTTGTACCGCGTTACGTCAGATTGATTAGTCATTGGCGGCGCATTTCTACAAAAAAATGAGGTAATTTTTTTGGTCATTTTTTTTTATTTTTCATTTCTTTAACTCCTTTCGGTGGGGACAACCTACTGTTAAATTTTCCGCATGCCATGGTAGATCACGTTGTATATGTATGAGTAGAAAAATAGCATTTCCTACTCGAGATGAAATACATTTTTTTTGTTCGTGAGATTGCCCAACTCATTTCGCTCGTGAGCAAATTCTCATCTCACGAAAAAAACACTATTTTCATCTCTTGTTGTAAAATATACTATACTTAATTTATCATTTTCTTTCTCACAGTCTGTTTGTCGAGATGGTGTATCCGATATCGACAGTGATACTTATGAAGAAATAGATGACGATAATATCTCGGAAGTGAGTTCGAATAGACCGTCAGCTATGGAACTAGTCTTACCTAATAAAAACACTATTTCGTTCACAAAAACCCTATGGTGTGAAATTCCAGAAGTTACGCAATCATCAGTTTTAGGTAAGTTAGATTAGTCTTCGTAAAATTTTAAACACATGCAAAGATTTTTGGAACGATCTGTTATGAGAGTATGAATATTTTCAGGTAAATTGAGTATACGGCAGAAGAAATTACAAGAAGCCAAGTTTGAAATTCTTACGTCGGAAGCCTCATATTTAAATTCGCTGAACGTTTTGCACGATCATTTTGCATCAAATATAAAAAAATATGTTAGTGAAAAGGAATGGGAGATACTATTTGGAGAAGTAATAGCAGGTAATACATAATTCTTCAAATTATAATAGAAATATATTGATTTCTTTACAGTGCGGACCTGTTCAGAGCGAATGTTACAGGAACTCGAAAAATGTTGGCAAGATAATATTCTACTCTATGGTATTTGTGATATTGTACAAAAAGAAGCTGAAGAAAATTTCTATGTTTATATACATTACTGCGAAAACCAAATTCTCCTGGGCGACACATTGAAACAAATTATGTAAGATAGCAGATATATTTTGTTTACCAAAATCAATAACTATATTTCAATTTGTAGGAAGAAATCTGGTTTCACCGAATTTTTAAAAGAGCTGGAGTCAAGTGCTTCATGTCAATTTCTAACACTTTACTCGTTCTTAATGTTACCTATGCAAAGGATTACAAGATGGCCTCTTTTGGTTGACGCTGTGTTAAAGAGACTTTCTCAGTCTGACCCTGAATATTTGGTTTGCCAGTATGCTCTATCGTCACTTAACAAGGTATGCATATGCTCTGCATTTAATGTTTGGTTAATCTTTAAAATATTATCACTGTGGCTAAAAAATTCGGACACAAAGAATTTTTTTGTGATATACAGATTAGGTGGAGATATTTCTGTTGGATAAATGATCAACAAAGATAGTTATCATACACACTACTTGGTATAACATGAAAATAACCTTATTGTTCCTTAGTATTTTGTAGAGCCACATGGTTCTATATTGTGCCCTGTATTATTCCAACCTTTTGTCATTGTCTTTTCTGATGTTATACACCACATTAACCCGTCTATGGCTGATTTTAGATTGTCAATCAGTGTAACGAGGCAGCAAGGCGAAAAGAGAGAGAGATAGAACTTCAAAAAATTTCTAACACATTGGAATTTGCTAAAGATGTTGCTCCTGTAAATATTGTTTCACCAAATAGATGGCTTATTCGTTCAGGTGTTGTAACAAATATACAACCGAAGAATGATGATTCCAAAATGACTTTTGGAAAACGATTCAGCAAAGTTCAATTGTATTTATACTTATTTAATGATCTTTTTCTCGTTACTAAAGAGAAAAGGTAGGTGTTCACAAGAATTTTAATTTAAGTTGATATATAATATAAATATTTCTCTATACCGAATAATCTAAAAACATATTCATAGTATGTCTTCTTACACAACATTTTTTTTTTTTAGTTGTGGTTCTTATGCCATTCTACATTACTGCCCTCGAAATTTGGTCGAATTAAATGACTCTGAAGTATCATTGTTGTTCCCAAAAAAGGATTGTCCTGAAAAGAATCTGCTGTTTTTAACGATACTGGAAAATCAGGAAGGAAAAACTGTTGAATTTGTAAGTAGTTTTACTTGAGCCAAAAGGCAGACATTCTTAATACATATTGTATAGTTTTTCATCTGATCATCAGTTTTTTTTTGTTTTAATTTAAAAATGCTGGAGAGACTAGAAAAAAAAATTGGCAAATACATATTCAGATTATTTTCCATTTTAAACAGTAAGTTAGACTGAGGATGAATTTTCTTGTTTCTATAAAATTAATACCATGCATTTTTTCGGTCCACAACCCGTTGCGGTACAGTTATCAGAATGACACTTAACTTATTACTAATTAAAATGGCAAAACTGAAACTATTATGTTGGCGGTGACAAATTTTTTTGGATTCTTATGTTATAATATACAGTATCGGAAAGTGTTTTCGTATGGCAATAAGAGCAAGCGAGAGCGAAGCATGCAATCGTGTACATGCTACCCTTGATGGGCATGTCACTGTTTACCTCTGCTAGAGAACTGGTAGACGTCTTTATTGTGGGCGGTCGGTTAAATCGTTGAAACTAGTGCAATACCAGATCAATTGAAACTAGTGCAGTACCAAATCAAACGCTTTCCGATTCTGCATAGCAAATGCATGTATTCCTATAATTTCTTTTTCTGCCATTGCTAAACATAAAAAAGTATATATCATGAATATTGACTTAACATCAACTGTTTACGTTTAAGCATCTATTATAAACGTATCACTCCCACCCCATCTTACTATGTTTCCTTCCAACTTTTAAGACAGAAGGAAAAGTAGCAAACTGGAACCAGAATAAACAAAAAAAAACGACAAAATTTGATATTTTGGTGGCAGAATTGGAGAAAGAACACATATCTATAATTTCAGAGATATGGGAGTTTAAAAATGGCGTCCGAACATTTATAGGACATCATAAGTATTTAGTTTAAATATTGAATATTTCAAAAACAGTGACACTTGCGTCAAAAATGCCAAGAATGAAAACTAAATATAATTAATTAAGCTTTTGAAAGATTCTGTTTGTTTTTGTAGCATAAAAAACCAAAAAAGTTATGACCGAAACAAAATGGCAACATTTTTTTAAATAAAGGTGTTGCCATTTTGTTACTGTGGTTATTGAATAATTACAAACATTATTTTTCTTTAATATAACTAAGGCATGTTTGGTCCAAAGAATCTCCTCTTGAACTATGGCCTATTATTAATGGTCCACCCAGTATATCATGACCTAAATGCTCAAACTATTTTCCTCATTTTCTTACTTTAAAAAAAGTGGAACCACCATTTTGAATTTTTTTAATTTCGACTTCCAATTTGTGACCCAAAAACATAAATATACTACATTTCAGAAATAAATCAGTAATATTTTCTCAAGTGTTAAATTTTTCGATTTAACACGTTCAGCGCCAAGCTCTCAGGGCGAATTTTCATTATTTTTAATTTAATATAATAATCACATGTTGTTTTAATTTGAACTTTTACAAAATTTATGTGAAAACTTTCATCCAACCTGCACCCCAATTTGATAGGAAATTCTAGTAGACCAGAGCTTATAATTTCCCATATAAAATATACGTAGTGTGTGCGTTAGCGATACACACGGCCAAAACAGAATATTAGTCGGTGTATCTTTTTAGATATACAATGTTTTAGCAATGTGTGTCGAAAAAGATACACTGGCGCTGAACGTGTTAAAGGTGGATTTCCTCTCTTGGGGGTAAGAGCTAGTATCGACCATATTGAAACTGAAGATGATTCTTTTACTACAAGAATCACCCACAAAAAAACAAATTATCATTGCATGCAATTTTAATTTTTGTAATTGTTTCTAAATTTTGCATATTTTTTAATTCTAGAAGCTGTAATATTTCATTTTCTGAACTTTTCCCTGTTTTTTCACATATTCATTTTAAGACATTTTTACTTGCATTACAGCTATTATCTTGTAATAAAGAAAGTGATAAAGAACGCTGGATTGAGGCAATTACTCCACCTAAATCTGAAGATCCCGAAGAAACTTTGTATGAATGCTGGGATTGTCCTCAAGTTACTGCACTGCATAATTATAGTGGTGTTCAGCCAGACGAACTAACTTTAGCACGGGGAGACGTTATTAATGTCCTAAGGAAAATGGCAGATGGTATGATTCTTTTTAGTTATTTAGCAGATTTAACATCAAATTATAATATATACTGAACTAAATCTGTAAAAGGAGGATATGGTGTCCATTTTTTCTCCATATCGTTTTGCATGTCCAAGGACACAGTATGAATATCCTATTGATGTCTGTTTTACATCAATATACGAATATCCATATATTATCCACATAGGATTAGATATTCATTTCTTAGCCTAATACTAATATTCATATTTTTCATCCATTAAGGGATATACATTGGATGCTCGTTTCTGATCCATCTACAAATATCCGTACATTGTCCATTGAGAAATATCCACTGGACATCCATTTTCATCCATCCAAGAATATCTGTACATTGTCCATTGGGGAATATATATGTAATCCTATGTGGTCTACATGTGCTCATTAATCTGCTTTATGTCCCATGTCCAATGTATTTATCCATAGGATGTACTTGTGCCGTCTGGGACATGAAACAAATGATAACACTCCATTCTACATTAATGTTGTTTTCCGTATATAAAAATTCACTTCAAATAATGTATTAATAGACAGTACAACACAACTTCAAATAATGTATTAATAGACAATATAAAAGTCTAAACGCATTCACATACAATAAGGGAAATCAAAATAGACACATAAGGAAATCCTATATACTATTATACAGGGTGATCTACCGTGATGTGCGGAAAATTTATCAGTAGGTTGTCCCCACCGAAAGGAGTTAAAAAAATGAAAAATTAAAAAAATATAACAAACAAAATTACCTTATTTTTTTGTAGAAATGCATCTCCAATGACTTCAACCAATCTGACATAATGCAGTACGACCATATCACTTTATCAGACTTGGGATTGACACTATTGACAGCAAAGCTGGAAAGGGTAGAAGTGACTTTTTGGTTTTAATCAAATCACACTACAAAAATAGCAAAATAAGTCGAAAATACATTGACCCTATGCTAGTGAACTCTACAACAAGTAGATATAAGAGACATCTACTTAACACAAAAACACCAACCTTCGGCGGTGCTTTGTACCTACCGGTAAAGACTCGCCTGTTTGGGAGTCACAGAAGCAATACGCCCACAGCAGCCCTAGAGGTCCTTCTGGACACCGTGCCCCTTCACTTGGTGATTGAGGCCAAGGCTCGGAAAGCGGCTTTCAATATGAGGTGCAGTAGTCTGTGGAAGACAGGAGGAGAAGAATTAGGTGTGATGAATTAGAGTAATGACATGGTGGCCTCCTTTTCCTTCTCAAAATTCTTTGAGGTTGTCATCCCTAAAAGGGATGACTGGAACTCACCTGAGGACTTACTCAGGCCTGCCGATAACGTCTGGTTCACAGATGGATCGAGGTATGAGGAAAGTGCTAGAGCTTGGATATCTGGTGAAAGACCCAGGGTTGAATGGTCTTATGCCCTGGGTAAATTCACCATGGTATTCCAGACTCAAATCTTTGCCATTTTGGTCTGCGTACAAGAGAATACCCGCAGAAAATATTCTAACAAGCATATACATATATGCAGCAATAGCCAAGCGGCCCTCTAGGCCTTTGCATCAGTCAGAACCAGGTCAATACTGATTCAGAACTGTAAACAGGCTCTCTGTGAATTTCGCTTATCCAACTGGTTTAAACTTCTCTGGATGCCTGGGCACAGCAACATTGAAGGTAACGAGCGGGCAGATACTTTGGCCAGGGGGGGGGAGGGCTCTCAGCGGCCCCTATTGGGTCCGGAGCCAGCTCTCGGTTGCCCTAGATCAAATGTCAAGAAATCAATAGAGAATTGGACCCGTTCCCAGGTCTTTGACTTCTGGGGTGCCTACCCCGGCAACTGAAGCTCCTTATCTCAGGGTCCTTGCCGAAGCGAGCACAACAGATCCTGCGACTAAGCAGGAAACATGTCAGAATCGTGGTAGGTCTTTTGACTGGGTACGGCTCTTTCAGAAAACACCTGCACACCATAGGGGTGGTCGACAACCCCGACTGCAGGTTCTGTGGGGACGAGGAAGAAACTTCCATCCACGTCCTAACTTCTTGCCCTAGTCTTATGAACTTGATGCACAGACACTTCGGCACTGGTTTTCTGGTGCTGGAGGAAATAAAGAATGCCCCCATAGGAAGGATTCTGACCTTTGGGTTAGAAACCGGCCTGAATGGGGAAATTCCTTAAATCCGTTAATGCCGAAGTGTTTGTGCCTCAAGTTCATAAGACTAGGGCAAGAAGTTAGGACGTGGATGGAAGTTTCTTCCTCGTTCGGTTACACAATTGGCCACGAGGCCTGAGTGCGGTGACCCTTTGTCGCCCTGCTAAAAGAAGAAGAAGACCGCACCCGCCAGCTTAACTTTTTATACCAATTAAGGAAATGTAAACATCTCTGACATGTTCTTTCACAAGTAAGTTCATCGCCCTATTACTGACCACAGACACATTAACAGTAGTGTATCTTCATAACTTTTAACCATTTTTAATATACTAAATTGCCTCGGATCTCTCTAAAATTGTGTAGGGGCTTTCCCACAATGGTGTACTAGTCTTCGTACACCATTTTATTTTCCGCATAGAACCCTTTGAGGTTGTCATCCCCATGGTAAATCACGCTGTATCAGTATTGAATGCCAACTGTAGTACAATTTAATTGTACTTTCTTCTCTGTTCGATTATTACTAATTTTAAGAGATTAATATAATTCTGAGAACAACACTTAATTTTACAATAATAACTCAATTTGTAATTAATATTTAAGAAAAACTGCTAAAAAACACAATTTTCAACATTATTTTGTTTAAACAAAGAACTTGCCAGACAAAGATTTAATCCAAAACTTTTTGCAACACTCCTTAATGTTTCTGACAAGTTTCAGCAAAAAAATTGCTATTGTTAAGACAGTTCTTTATTATGTGATTTAGACTCTTAATTTTACTCCACTATATATAGGATTTTCGTAGAGCGTACTGTATATAAATTGTGATATCACAAACTTTTTTTTGAGGGCAAATATTAAATTTTAATTTATGTTTTAGAATGCTTATAGAGCATTTTTTTTCACAAAGAAGCAGCATCAGAAATGATACGTAAACTTTTTGTTTCAATTTTTTTTTTTTTTAAATGTGAAAGCACCCAATTATCAACACCATCACTACGAGTGCTCTAACTTGTTTTCATTTGTTCGGCTGCTGACTCATTTTTGTCTTTCCTATCTGCTTCACTATATTTGTATCTTTAAGTAACTGCACTATTAAGGGATCATACTACATAATTTATTAAAATTTTCTAGGTTGGTATCATGGAGAGAGGATTCGGGATGGACAGACAGGGTGGTTTCCAGCTAATTATACTAGTGAAATAGTCAACCCCCATGTGCGAGCTAGAAACTTGAAACAACGATATAGACTATTGGCGTTTTCTGAAAACTATTTAAAGTCCAATTAAATTCCGTGTATAAATATTAGTAATATGAGAGAATATATTGGATATAATGTATAATTTTTTAAGATGTCTTGTGATTTTTTTTGTATCAATAATTGTAACATAGCATAAATGCAAATAAATATTTTGATATAAAAGAATTTCAGCTTTAACAATCCCTATATAGTCCAATTAAATAAGTCGGCAAATCAAAATTTTGAGGTAAATACTTGAATTTTTGATATAACTTACTTTTTGATATAACCCCCGGGAAGGGGTGAAAAAAAATAAAATAAAGTGTTTTTTCAAAGTTACTCAAAATGTGTAAAAGCTAGTAAAAAAAGTTTCAAACAAAAATTGTAAAGCATGAAATTTTATATAAAAATGATCTCTAGACTTTTTTTGGTATTACTAAAATTAACGGAGTTAGGCTAGTTAGAAATTAAGGGATGATATGTACAACTTTAAAAAATCATAGCGTGCTGAAAAGTTAATGAATTTAAAAATTTTTTTTTTTCTATTTACTCAGAAAAATATAAACATTCGTTTCAGAGAAATGGATTTTTTTTTTAAATTGTTAATAAAAAAAGTTATAAAAATTTTAATTTTCTTATTTTCAATTAAAACCACTTTGTACGGTGAAACGAAATTTTTTTTTATACCATTCTGTTCATTATTTAATATATTGAACATTTGCTTTTGAAATTTTTTTTTTACCTTTCATTTTCAAGAAGGTATGAATTTATTTACTTGCTTAGTTTTTTCCAAACGTAAGACACTGCTCTTGTGACGTCATGTTAACTGAAAAGAAATAAAGAATGCATACGACAAAGATAAAATTGTTTCGTAGCTGCTGCGTTGTCTACAAGACGCGCATGCGTCACATCTATAGGGTATCTGCACGTGACGTCACAGCTAACCTCAAAAATATGTGTTTCTTAAGATTTAAGAGTATTACGCAGCTATTATTAAAATTTCTGCCTGGTTCCCGTATTTTCAACTAAAATCTAATTCAGTGTAATGTTTATGAAGTTCTAAACACTTTGTCCTAATAAAATAGGCCTCTTTTTGTAGGTTGGAAATCTAACCTGTAATTAGCAATCTATTTCTATTAATCATGAATATTGAAAAATTATTTTCGTGAATTTTTAAATATTTGCTTGGAGCCAGTACCGGCTCCAAGCTAAAAATGCGTACACAAACATTAAAAATGAGAATAAACTTGAAAAACTTAAAATTTAAGGTTATGTTAGGTACATGATGCAGATGCAGACTAGTTTACAAGTTCAAGGCTGTGTTAGTGCTTGATAAAGCTCGTAAAAATATTAGTGAGGAATGACGTCTAGGAAAAGTGTAAAAGTTTCACACCCACACATAAACAAATGCAAAAGTTATAAACAAATGAAGATTGAAAATATAACAATTTCGTCTTTTGCAAATAACTCGAAAACTATTAATATTTAAGAAAATTGAAAGAACGATTCTTAAAAAGGAATGAATTTCCAATAAAAAAGCCGAACTCCCGAAACTTTATCTCTGAGCGCTCTGCGCGGCGAACACTAAGCCGTTACGATGCTCTGAAATCGGCCATAATAAGTAAAAATATTTTTTTATGTTATCAAATATTAATTTAAAATTTTTTTAAAATTATGGTATTATTTAGACACTTAACGGAACAATATCCCGTTGAAAAAAAATTGTTTCACCGATTTTTCATAAAATGAGCCTATTGTTTAACAAATTATTTTTAGAGTTTACATTTATCAAGTCGGATAATTGTTAAACAAAAGCCACTAAAATTATTTCGCTTCATGGAGACCCTATAAAAATTTTTTTGCCATTTTATTATTCGCGAAAATCAAACAAATGAACCCAGTAGGGATTTACCTTCGATACAAAGGAATTCACGTATAAGGAAAAGTTTATATAGTAAAGTAACAGCGGAAATTTGTCATGATATATAAATCGCTGTCACATATTGGTGAATTTGTGTGTATCGAAGGTAAATCCCTACTGGGTTCATTTGTTTGATTTTCGCGAATACAGTATTGTGATTAAAAATTAAAAAAATGTCTTAAAATTTTTTTTTAATTGTTTATCATAACGTTTTTCTTTTTTTCATTATTTAAACAAATTATTAAGAAAAAAATGTATTCTTAAAATTTATTATTTGCAATTCTCTACAAGACGAAAAACAGAAAAATTTTTGTTGTTAATTTATTTGTTTATTTAATAAACAATTTGTTATTAACAATGTTTTTAAATAGAAAAAAAAAACAAAAACAACCGTATACATAAACATGTAAAAAGAAAAATAAATTTAACATGTTTATGTATACGGTTGTTTTTGTTATTTTTTTTTCTATCTAAAAAGAATATAAACACATTCGGCGATTGTTAATAACAAATTGTTTATTAAATAAACAAATAAATTAACAACAATTTTTTTTCTTTTTTCCATCTTGTAGAGAATTGCAAATAATACAGTTTAAGAATGAATTTTTTTCTTAATAATTTGTTTAAATAATGAAACAATGGAACAAAATATTATAAACAATTAAAAAAAAAGTTTTAAAGAAAGTTTTTTAATTTTTAATCACAATATTTTTAGGCTATTGTCTATGTCCAAAAAAAGAGGGTTGAAAAGAACTAAAACGTTAAAGGATTTTTACTGTTTCTTATGTTCAATTGACCCCAAAATATGAGAAAACCGCTGAGTGCTACCATTTTTCCTATAAACACGTCAATAGAAAAGTTGTAAAGAATTAAATTTCCAATCGAAGTGGTACCTTCAGAAGTCAATTTTTTTTTACAAAAATACGACCAGAAAACAAAACAAAAAAAACGGAAAAATGCATTTTTTTGTTTGTTTTAGCCTTAACTTTTTTTCGGGTACATTTAGGCATAGATATTCTGCATAAAAAAAGCTGATGTTTTACCCGTTAATAATCATTTTAATGGTAAAACGCCAGCTTTTTTTTATGCAGCAATGTCTATGCCTAAATGTACCCGAAAAAAGTTACAGGCTAAAATTTAAAAAAATAAAAAATTTTGCATTTTTTCGTTTTTTATTGTTTTGTTTTCTGGGCGTTTTTGTAAAAAAAAAAATTTGACTTCTGAAGGTTCGATTGGAAATTTAATTCTCAACAACTTTTCTATTGACGTGTTTATAGGAAAAATGCATAGTTTTCGAGCAAAACTCAAAACAACAATAGGCTCATTTTATGAAAAATCGGTGAAACAATTTTTTTCCAACGGGATATTGTTCCTTTAAGTCTCTAAATAATACCATAATTTTTTAAAATTTTTTAAATTAATATTTAATAACATAAAAAATATTTTTACTTATTACGGCCGGTTTCAGAGCATCGTAACGGCTTAGTGTTCGCCGCGCAGAGTTCCATTTTCAACATTAAATTGAAATTATTAATAATAGACATAGAGTTTCATGAGTTCGGACTTTTTTATTTGAAATTCATTCCTCTTTAAAAATCTTCCTTTAAATTTTCTTAAATATTAATAGTTTTCGAGTTATTTGCAAAAAACGAAACTCGTTATTGTTTCAATCTTCATTTGTTTGTAACTTTTGCAATTGTTTATATGCGGGTTTGAAACTTTTGCACATTTTTCTAGGTGTCATTCCAAATCCAATGAGCCCTCACTCATATGTTCACGAGCTTTATTAAGCATTAACACGGCTTCGGACTTGTGAACTAGTCTTTATATCTCAATGCATCGGTGGTGTATGTTTTGGTGAACAAATGCTCCTAAAAATTGTTAACAAATTTGTTTTTAATAATTCCTATTTTAACTTTTCATAAGATTAATTTAATATAGAATGGATCATACATTTTGTTTTAAGAATGAATTATTTCTTCCAATTGTCATTATCCATACATCCAAAAAATGGTTCAATTATTTATTATTTAATTTATCCAATTTTATTTTTTAAACTGTTTATTTTTATTTAGATTAGGAATAGAATAATATCAATGATCTATTTTAATGGAAATGTATCGATCATTTTTTTTAAATGTCATTTTTTTTTTTCATTCAAAATTGAAATTAATGATCCAAAAAAAAAAATTTGATTAATATATTTCTGTGTACACAATTTTTAAAATAGTATACAATTATAATAATTTTTATAATAATTTCTTATGGTCTTAAAAAATAATAAATTAAAATAATTGAAATTTTGTAATCTAAAAAAATAAGTAATGTAAATATTTGTAATTGTCAATTTTTTGAAATTAAGAAGAAAAATTATTTCAATTGTTAATGTGGAAAAAAAAATAATTTTCACTATTGCAAATATTCATTTTTGCAAATAATTTTTACTTCTACATTACGGATTTGTTTATTAATTTAATCGAAAATGCATAAAAAACCATTTTTTGCAACCTTGGTTGAAGTACGCGAATTTTGACTAATTTAAAACGATGTTTCAAACAATTATTTCCAATACTCTAATAATTCGTCTGCAAAATTTTCTCGCAAAAAAAAATTATATTTTGTACTTTATTTTTAATTTATATCAATAATGTCAAACAAATAATTCTAAATTTAGTAGAAATCAGCAAGTGTTGACAGTAATAATAATTTCTTTCACTACAATTCAAAGATTAATTTTAAAAATATTTAGATCACGTAAACAAAATTCCACGTGTCTAATACCTATAACCAAAATGTACATAAAACGAAGCGTGTACAAGTATGTAGATTTCGCAATACACTCTTATTATACTTGACCACAATTAAAAATTTTGTTAACAATTTGTAGGAGCATTTATTCACCAAAACATTCACAACCGCTGCATTGAGATATCGGGCATCTGCATCATGTAACCAACATAACCTTAAATTTTAAGTTTTTCAAGTTTATTCTCATTTTTAATGTTTGTATACTCATTTTTAGCATGAAGCCGGTACTGGCTCTAAGCAAATATTTAAAAATTCGCGTAAATAATTTTTCAATATTGTTGATTAAGAGAAATAGATTGCTAATTACAGGTTAGATTTCCAACCTACAAAAAGAGTCCTATTTTATTGGGACAAAGTATTTGGAACTTCATAAACATTACACTGAACTAGATTTTAGTTGAAAATACGGGAACCAGGCAGAAATTTTAATAATAGTTGCGTAATACTCTTAAATCTTAAGAAACACATATTTTTGAGGTTAGTTGTGACGTCACTGCCGTCATAGGGTGAAAAGCAGCATCTAGATATTTGTCATAAATGAGAATCTAATAATATATGAGCACCCAAGAGTTCTGCAGTTAAAAATATTATTGAAAAATTATAAAGTACAAAAACATAAGTGGATAAAAAGCAGCTACATGATTTTCTTAATTAATATTTACTAGTTGGGAAAAAAACAAACGCCTTTGTTACTTTCCTCGCCAACCGACAATTTACAGATGGGCTATTCTCCTTATGACTTATGACGGCAGTATAGATGTGACGTATACGCGTCTTGTAGGCAACGCAGCAGCTACGAAACCATTTTATCTTTGTCGTACGCAATCTTTATTTCTTTTCAGTTATCGTGACGTCACAAGAGCAGTGTCTTACGTTTGGAAAAAAATTAAACAGGTAAATAAATTTATACCTGCTCGAAAATGATGGGTAAAAAAAAATTTCAAAAGCAAATGTTCAATATATTAAATAATGAACAGAATGGTATAAAAAAAATTTCGTTTCACCGTTCAAAGTGGTTTTAATTGAAAATAAAAAAATTAAAATTTTTATAACTTTTTATTAACAATTTAAAAAAAAATCCATTTCTCTGAAACGAATGTTTATATTTTTCTGAGTAAATAGAAAAAAAAAATTTAGATTTATTAACTTTTCAGCACGCTATGATTTTTTAAAGTTGTACATATCATCCCTTAATTTCTAACCAGCCTAACTCCGTTAATTTTAGTAATACCAAAAAAAGTCTAGAGATCATTTTTATATAAAATTTCATGCTTTACAATTTTTGTTTGAAACTTTTTTTACTAGCTTTTACACATTTTGAGTAACTTTGAAAAAACACTTTATTTTATTTTTTTTTACCCCTTCCCGGGGGTTCAGAAAAAAATTTCTTTCATTAATCGTGTTCTAATACATCAAAGTAAGTTATATCAAAAATTCAAGTATTTACCTCAAAATTTTGATTTGCCGACTTATTTAATTGGACTATATACCTAGTACTTTCTACATAAATTTAGATTATATCTCGCATTCGACAAATTTTTGGCTGCAATGTCTGAAACAATAAATGCAATTTTTTTATATTCGTCAAGAATGTTATAAATATGACCGTGTAGCAGTACTAGGATCCACAAGATCATTTTCTAAGAACTGGCGTGATAAGTGGGTGTGATAAAATGACAAGTTGACTCATTTATCAATCTGGAAAAGGAACATAGTCCAGTCAATGAATATATTGTAGAATGCATGAAATATGCGAGACTTTGACTTCAGAACTTTGTTAGGAGTAGTTAGTAGGTAAACATAATAAAAGTCCCCGCCCCTGGGAGGTGAGCTTACGGTGGGAGGGAGGGGGAAGGTACCATTTTTGGATTTTTCGATTATATCTCGGAAACGGTGGACTCTAGAAAAATATGTTCTAAATAAAAATGAAAGTTAATTACATTTCCTATAAAATTATTTCCATACATATTTGTCGAATTTCCAACGGTTTTCGAGATATACGTTATTGAAATTGGATAATTTTCGAAAAAATTATTTTTTAAGTGTATATCAAATTGAAGGAAATTTAATGCTCTACAACTTCGTTTCTGACAATTTTTCTGAGAAACGATCGTGGGAGGCACTAGAAGCAAATGTTTGACAAAAAAGAGTTAGGTAAAAATAATTTTTTCGAAAAGTATCAATTTTCAATAACGTATATCTCGAAAACCGTTGGAAATTCGAGAAATATGAATAGAAACAATTTTATAGGAAATTTAATTAGCTTTCATTTTTATTTAAAACATATTTTTTCTAGAGTCCACCGTTTCCGAGATATAAGAGAAAAACCCAAAAATGGGACCTTCCCCCCCTCCTCCCACCGTAAGCTCACCTCCCAGGGGCGGGGACTTTTAGCATGTTTACCTGCTAACTACTCCTAATGAAGTCCTGAAGTCAAAAAGTCTCGCATATTCCTCTTTTGAGTACTCATTGACTGGATTAACAGAACAACTAGGGTCGGACCAGCCCCAAAGCAACCGGCACTTAGGTCAAAAGCAGTCAAAAACCTGATTTTAGCCTGAAAATCTTTAAAAGGACCATCATGATATAAAAAAATAATCAAAATTTCTGAGTCACCGGACTCTCGCGAGGGTGAAATTTGAGGGTAGGTACTCAGAGTATGCAATTTTAGATACATTTTTTGTACTGTACAGTTTTAGAATGGGCTAATCAATGGCTAGATACTAGTTTTAGAAGAGAGAATCTGGGGAGTGGTTTTTAAGGGTGCAATTATTAACGGTTTTCTCAACCGCGAAACATTCTAAATCACGTAGGTTAAAAAAAAATCGGCAGCTACTGGATCTCGTTGGATCTCTAAAGCCAAAAAGAGCACTAAATTGTGTGCCATAACGGCACTAAACGTAATTCGATCTCAACTTGCTTTGTTTTTTATTTTTTTTTTTTTACGGAAACCAAATCGAAAGGGTGCAAGTGTGATATATCGTTGAAATCTAAATTTTTACTGCTTTTCAATGGTTCGATTACAAATTGTAAGTAATCGTAAAATAAACAACTTGTGCCAAAACTGCACTAAATGTAATCTGATTTCAACCAAAAACCTTTTCAATTTTCTGGAGCACTAAAGAACTCATGCAAAGTTTCATCCAAATTCGTTTAGTGGTTTCGCCACTATCTTGCTAACACACATACACACACACAGACATTTTTCAAAAACCACTTTTTGGGACCTCAAAACATAAAGATTTGATGTTATCTCAATTTTCGATTATGTAGTAACCACCCACAATTTTGTGAGGTTAAAATATAATGGTGAAAACTCTCTACAAACTCAATTTTTCAACTCGAATATTCTTTAAAAAACTTATTTTTGGCCAAAATTTTACAGGGTGCTCTACACATGTTAAGGAATAATTTAGTTACTTTTTTTAGAAATATTTTGGCACTTCTGACTAGATAATATAAAAGTGTAATTTTTACGTGAAATTGGTATGCTTGTGCTTGTAATGTAATAAAATATGATTATGATGTCTGAATTAATTTGATAATCCGAATCAATGTCGAGGAAAGAGAAAACCATAGTTAAATATTTGGTCCACACAATTCAGAAAAAAACAATTAGAGACTATTTTGCAAGAAGTTATGAATGAAAACAATTTATTTAAAAAAAAAAACTCCTAATAATTATTACATGAGATGTGATGTAAATTACATTTCATGTAATTTCCAGGCAGTAGACGTCATTCTTTGGTCATTGTGACCTCTCGAATGACGTAATGACATGATTATGTCACAGCCCTGAGACGTCATTTTGTGACATGACATTGTCGTCACTGCAACATTTATTTGGCCATATGTAAGCTATTTTTGATTAATTGAAATAAATGTACATACATTTGAGAAATATAATAAACCAATTTGGTGCAAAATGATGTGAATCTTAAGGGCTCTGGTTCTAGGAGGTTTCCATTTTCATTAAGTTAAGCACCCACTGGTTTTTTTGCTGTCTCGGCCCAGCCAGAGAATCATCTTTAACCTGGCCTGTCCAAATCAATTAAGATTTCCTGAATGAATTTGAACATTGCAACACAGAAGACCTATACCAGCAGCTTCACCATCGGCGGAAGGTTTGATGTTTCATTGGTAAATTCTGGGCGCACCGGTAGATAAAATTCGAAGCTGATTGGCTATGTTTTCAAAATATCCAATCATATAATGTTATTGCTTACCAGTGGCGCTCCACCGGAGAATTTAGAAATCTGAAGAATTATAGGTTGACAATAATACCACCAACAAGATGGCCGTCTTCAATATTGGCGGGAAGGCAGAGAGTCATTTCTGGTACAGGTCTTCTGTGATTGCAATTTATATTATTTATTTTCTATAAATTCATTAGAGTATAAGATAAAGAGTGACTGATTATGGTCAGTAATTTGAATATGGGGCCACCTAGAAATAATTTCTGCAACAAACTACATGGTAATGCATAAACTCGTCTAAAATGAAAAAATGACGTTGCCAATATGTCACATCAACGTCTCAACATGACGTCATAATTTCGTCACAATAAGACGTTACGGTTATTTTTTTCTTCACTTGACCTCAGTGACCAATGTTACCAAAAAGTTATGTCAAACTGACGTCAGTCTGCTGCCTGGGTTATAATTTTTTTTTCTAAATAAATAACGGCATTTTTATATCCATGTCTAGTATACAAGTTTGATGCAATAATGATGCCTCGCCCACGAGATTTTTGAAGTGCTTGTAAGCCATAAAGTGCTTGAAGGAGTTTTTTGGAATGCACGTGAGCAGTAAAGTGCTTCTGAGACAGAAGTGCTTAGTAAAGCACTAAGCCCTTTCATGAAGTGCTCGAAGCACTAAACACCAAAAGTGCTCCGAGCACAAAAGTTGTTAGACGAGCGTTAAGCACAGTCCTTAGGAAGAGCTCTGCTTGGTAGTAAAGATAATGTGGAGTACTTTTTTTTATTACGTCAGCAAAATGAGTGCACAAAACTCTCACCAACATTTTAAGAATCCTTATAAAAGGAGTGATATATTCAAAGGCAGGAAACATTTAAAACAGAAACACACCAGTTTTGTAACTTTTGGGGACGCACGCTCTCCCTCTCCCTCTCCCTCTCCCTCTCCCTCTCCCTCTCCCTCTCCCTCTCCCTCTCCCTCTCCCTCTCCCTCTCCCTCTCCCTCTCCCTCTCCCTCTCCCTCTCCCTCTCCCTCGATTAAATACCTAGGTAAAGTTCATACTTAACAACCACAACTTGAATTGTTGCTACTCTTCCTATTTGTCTAATATGGCTGGCTCCTTCCTACTGACTACTGACTACTCTCCTAAAAATATCTTTGCAAATGAATAAATAGGTTAATACAGCAGCAAATTCTGACAAATAAAGATAGTATAACTGCATTGAAGCACTAATGGAATAAGTATATTAGTTTTAAAGAACATACTGAAAAATAAAGAAATCAAAATAATGTGTTTTTTTAGAATAGACAGTTTATTAATATGTCACAACTAAAAAAACTAAACAACATAAACTAAAAAAAACGTAAAAATTGCACACATTTTTATTTTGGTTCATCATCTTCAGGCCAAACAAGTGTCACTGCTGTAACATCTAATGCAACAACATCTACAGGTTGTCCTATTAAGCTACTTATACTAGGCCTTGTTCTTTCAAAATCACCATGTACAAATTCTTTAACATAAGTACCAGCTTGTGTCACCATATTAAGCTCAAATAAATCTGGCTGGCCTGAAATTAAAAACGTGTATCATGATCTAACAAAATAAATCTCTAGGAATATATGTGGAAAAAAAAACACAGGTAGCAGTATATTTTTTATCAATAGAAAAACTTTCTTTTGTAAATTATAATACAAAACACGTATATATGTATATACGGAATGGGCTCATTTACAGCCAGTTTCTGGTACATTCAGCTATCGAACTAATAGCTATCGGTTCAAGAAAGTTATGTATCCGATAACTTGCAAAGCATTACTGAAAACTTATGTGTAGATAAATTTCAATTGGGTTGTTGACGAATTTTCAAAAATGGTGAAATATGGTAGTGGAGGACTTAATTTAGTTATATATTTAATTTGGAAGAAAAATTCTTAGCGCAACATATTTTAAAAAATTGTTAAACTTCGACTATTTGAATGTGCCGCGAAAACGGTAGTGACATCATAACGGCAGTTAGATGTGAACTTATAAGCAGAACAGATGAAGACGAATAAGTTAACATTGCTGACAAGAAAGAAAATAACCTCATATGTCAAAAGTAAATTTGACGTTTAGCTAGCAGTGATTGATGTTTGCAGTTATTGTTAATATTTTTTTACAAAACGACTAAGGCAGTATATCTGTAAAAGCTAATTCTGACATTCTACTTGCGGTAGATATATTTATGGTCAGCGAATTTTTAAAAAGAAACGATCGTTTTGACATTGCAATGGTTGGAAGTGCAAAAGCTGCAAGGTACTTACGTTACAGCTGCTATAGACAGTACAAACTACATATTGTAATTTCTGCAAGAACTTCCTCTATCTTATCTTATTAATATTACATAATATGTCTAATATGTATTTTATTATTTAATTTAGATGAATTTAACTATACTTTGTATTTTATTAAATATTTCCTTTTCATTGTTTTATTTCCTATTAACTATATACATGCGTATCTAACTGAAAACAACAAAATAAGTTATCTACTAAAGAAATTATTTATCATCCATTGATACTCACTTCTAAGAAGAGTCAGAATGAGACTTACGAAGATATCAAAAATTAATAAATAGGTAAGTACTTTATGCTAGTATCTATCTAAGCAATAAACAATGAGATGTATTTATAACACACCTAATTCAAAGGGCATTTATAACTACAATCCAACGCATTCGTAGCCATTTCCGACTGATTGTGTTCACCGACTTTAGACGACTTTCACAGTTTGTTTCATATAGTTTTTCAACGGCGAGTTTTTAAATTTCCTTTCTTAATTTATTGATCGTCCTAGTATTATGGGGCGTCTAGGGAGCTTCATAAATAATCAATAGCTAACAAAAACAACTGCACTTTATTCCAACGTAAACTAGATAAAATACATAAAAGCAGATTAAAGCCATTTCCCTCCTTTTAGGAACTCAAAGCATGAATAACATTCTAATCTAGAGCCGTTAAGAATACACCCTGTTTTATCCACCAGTTTGGCGGGTAATTTAAATTTGTAACAGCTAGAACGCCACACAAGTCTTGTAATGCGGCCCTTTTTCCTACAACATAAACCCATATTAAAAATCAAATTCCTATATTAAGATACAACTTACCACAAATAAAACGCTTAGAATACATTGTAATTTGTTACTTTACTTGACATTGAAATGGTCTCCACAATAAGAAGACTTGGTCCTTCTCTGGTGGCTTTGAATCATTCATTATTACGTTCAGCGTTTATTACTGGAACACAACAGTTTTTCTGGTGAATTGGTGGTATTATTTACACAATACGGCAGAAAACACTATCTGTACTTATATTTATCCATAACTAGATGCTGTTAAACTATACCGAATTGTAACCTATGAACGTCAGTTGAATTTGACGTTAAATATAATGTCAGATTAAACTGTCGTGATTGTCTTTTTTCTCCGTCGCTATCAGCGAGTTTCTAAATTAGTACCCGTTTCTCGTCATTTTATAACTAATTTCTCTACAGACTGCCGTTATTATGTCATCTCCGTTTTAAATGCATGTATTTTTGTAATTAATATTATAATGTTATAAGACTTTCTTTTCAACTTCTACATGTTTCTAATGATTTTTTATGAATAATTGTTATTGTTTAACATAGATTCTACTCAAATTTTAACTTAGTGCAACAACCCAATTGGTAGTAATCCAGCTGTTAAGTTGGTTAAACTACTGTACACTAAATGGACTTTCATTGAGGCTAACTTCATATTATTATTTTTAACATCATTTTACTGTCTACTGTCACTTGTCTAATGTTAATGTTAGATTACCATTCGTGAATAATAATAGTTGAGACTCTAGTATTCCTTTTAGCATTCATTCTCAATAATTCATATTTAAGTTATTTTGATTTAAAAAAATAACGTCGAATGGCAAAGGTATGTATTGCAGATAGAAAACGATTTCGATGGATAATCGGTTGAATTACATCACTATAATAGTTCAACCAAGTATTTTACAGTATCTTTGGTAAACTGCAAGCACTCCCTAAGTTCTTTTTCAGTATATTCTGATGCGTAAATTTCGAAGGTACTTCAAACACTTCGTCGTCTAAAGAATCAGAAATAATCCATTCTAAAATTTTAACAGCTCTAATATTCTTTAATTTGCACTTAAACTGGTACGTACTTATCTACTATCTCAAATTATAACTAACAGATGGGTTATATGTATTAAAGTACAGCACAAGTTGTTTGTAACGTGTAATAGTAATATGTAATAAGTTAACCTAACATTTAAATGTCAAAACACTACCTCCTTTCCATCAAAATGTAATATGTATACTGAGCATGCGTCAGACAGTTATTGAAATATCCCACCGATATTGACAAGATATCTGTTCGTTAGATTTATCGAAGCGATAGCATTTGCTGAACGTTTCGGAAACGCAATTTCTCTATTTATCGGTTTGTTAAGGCTATCGGACACATATCTGACGTTTCAGAAACTGGCTGTTAGTGATATTTAAAGTATTTAACTTTTTAAGTATATAGTGAAAAAATTAGGCCGCTAGGGTTAATATTAACCCTAATATTTGACTTCGAATTCATAACATATTTGCAACGGCGGATGGCGCTGAGCGAGCATCTGTGATGTCACACCACTCCACTGGTTCTATGAGTTATGTGGTTATATCCAGTTTAAGAGATTCCATTGTACACTGTGCGGGTGGGGTGTTACTTTACCTTACTTAACTCATTTGATTGTTATTTTTTTTACTTCCATAAAAATATGTGTTCGCTTGAAAATGGATACGTCTACACATTTTGCTGTGTGTAGACATTTTTACGGTTATGGAATATTTTAATATTAATAAAAAAAAATTAAAGATTATATGAGTGCTGTAATGAGGGGTGCAAATTACAGAGGTAGGTTAATTAGATTTAATCAAGTCTACCGAATTTATCTGATTTTTACTTGGTAATAAAATCAATATTTTATTGGGAGTAGACACTGATGTGCTTTTACAGTCTGGAACTATACAATATTTATATAACCCCCTTTTTTGTTCATGTTAATAACGAACTACAAAACACTTAATATATGAACGAAATTAGCACGTCCATAGTGCGTGGTGCCGTATGAAACCATATGGGAACAAGCGAGCGACCGACCGCCAGGAGTGGAATGGATTGACGTCACAGCATGGCTGCTGAACATTTTCGCGTGCTTTATTTTCATTACTTATTTTAAGCGAGAAGCAGTTGAAAAAAAAATCTAATATTGTGTACATTTACTAACTACAAGGTGTACTTTCGAAATATGAATTTAAAAAAAATTTTAAGACCGGCACGGCAGCTCAATCGGTTAAGGCGTATTGAGTGGCAAATATGCTGACCGATTGTCTGTCACGTTCTGGGTTCTAACCCCAGCCCCGGTACTAACAACACCGGTGGGTATGGATGTATGTCTACGTTTTTCCAAATGTGTAACCCCCTTCCGGACAGCCTTGGCTTTGGATTTGGGGGTTGTCTACTATAAGTGGTGTGTTTATATGTTTATATGTTTTATATTATAATATAGTAAAGAAAAAAGTTTAGATAACTAAACAAACAAATTCATCGACATGTGAAAATGATTACTGTGAAAATTGTTATGGGCTACTGTCAACAATATGAACTGAAGACTTCTCCATGAGTGAATTTGTATTTGTATGTATCCAAGGAATACCCTCACGGGGTTCTTTTGTCTGATTTGCCCGAATGATTTCTTTTCGTTTGCAATTCGATAAACAGTCATTAATAAGACACATGCAACCAGAAACCTCCATTAGTCGTCTATTTAAGCAACTTATTTTACAAAAAACTGCACTTTTTGCAGAAGTCACCAAACTTGCCGTGCATCATGTTCAGACCCATTGTCATCGTTTAAGAAGGAGAACCACCTGAAATCTACCACCCTAACAAAATGGCGGTGATGTTTCCCAAAATGGCCCCCGTAAAATTTAAATTACTTTAATTACTACACTTAGGCATCTAGTTATATGTTTCTAGGGATACTGAATTAAAAAATGGCTCAAAAACGTTGTCAGAAGTCCAAAGAATGGAATATTCAACATGGCGACCAAAATGGCCACCACAAAATTTTTATCAACAATTATTTTTTTAAAATTTATTTATATTTTTTTATTTATTTTCAAGGAGTGTATCAAGGCAATATTGCCGTGGTTTTTTCTACTAGACCATGTTCACTATGCAAGATGGCTGACCGTCCATGTAAAGAACTTGGAGGATCTTCCATTACGTTCATCAGTAGTGCATGCTGAGTTTAAGACAGGAAATTTTGTTATACGGAAGTCGCCCTGCTGTTGCTGCTCATGGGCCTGCAACACAACAAGAATGTAAAAGATGACTGTGGTGCTGTCGGCATTCTTGAGAATCCAGATGCATTGCAGAGGTGGGCTATGGCAGGTCCCGAAATACATAGATTTATTAATGAATTCACAAGTCAAACGAAATCACGGTCTGGACACAAACCACTGCTTTCAAGAAAAGTTCGTGAATGAGACAATAAGTTGAAAACAAGCTTCAAGAGTGCTGGTAATCCTTTTGAGAAAACCTCAGGTGGCCTAATATCACTGGAAAATCGCACTGTTTCTGATGCAGAATCAGCAAAAATGCTGAGAAATTCTGAACGAAATGGTATTGAATTGTAACAATCATTTGTTTCTGAAAGACTGGTTCAAGGATCCACTGTGAGCATCTTTGCACCTATGAAGGCACATATAAACTGAGAATTTTTAAGTCTAAGAAAATTAACTGTACTGAAAAAAGCACTAGTCAGACTCTGTGAACTGACGTACATCCCTTTCAGAGATGTCTTACTGTTAGTCTGAACAGAAAACTTGATATGCAAAGTTTCTTCAAGTATGAAAACAGTCCCTATCCTCCAAGTCTGCTTTGAAGAACTATGGATATCATTGAACTTTGGACAAAAACAGGGATACATTCCTGCTCACACCATTGCCCTGGCGCTTGGTTAAGAAAAATCGATCGCTTTGAGGGGCTTCCACGCATTCACAGAATGTGACACTGTTTCAGCATTTGCATACCATGGTAAACTCAGTACCTGGAACACATACAGTGCCATGATAAATAAAGTAACTTCTGCTTTTATTGCAAATTCAAGTCCACTTCCAGAACTGCAAACGCATGTGCTCCATGAGCTAGAACAATTTTGTAGTTTGCATGTACCACAAAAAATCCTTGGGCATGACTCTGGATAAGGCGAGACATATTCTTTCTAGTTCTGAAGAGAAACTGTCTGACCGGCTCTCTCTAACATCAGAATCACTTCAATAGCATGCTTTGAGAGCTGTTTATCAGGGCGGTCATATATGGGGTCAGTGCATGAACCCACATGCGGACATTCCCAGTTCCAGATAATTGGGGATGGACGAAAGTTGAATTAAACTGGCTAGTGAAGTGGACATCTCTTCTCGCGATATGGCAGGGCTGTCGTGATCTTGTAATGTGCAGATGCAAAGCAGCGTGCTGTTCAAGTTCAAATTGTAGCTGTAGACGCTCCCTAGTAGAATGTGTACCTTTCCTATGTGTCAATTGCAAAAATTGCACCAAGGTAGGTTCTTTGTTTTCAGCGTGAAACAAATTAATTGATTTCACAAATGATAGCGGTACATGCTAAATATTTTTTTGGTACCAATGATGCAGTGTATGATGGTTTTACTTTTTATTTTCAGCCAAGGACAGATGTAAGAAGAAACTCTGCATGATATGGTGATAGATGATGTGGTCATAGACGACATGCTCGTAGATGATGTAGAATTGTAGAAGAACCTTTGATTGGATTTGCATACCAACCAATATTTTACAGTTCACTTTGTTTTCCAAATTTTTATCGCGTTTCTTTAAAAATATTTGTCTTTCATTTACTATACCCTCCAATTCGAAGTCAACAACCATACAACTTAAACTTTATAGAAAAACATTAAATAGTATTCGTCAGCCGAAAAACAAAAAAAAATCACGTTACATTTTGATCGTCATGTTGGATATTTCATCCTATGGACTTCTGGACGTTTTAGAGCCTTTTTTTAATTCAGCATCCATAAAAACATATAATTAGGCATCTAAGTTTATTATATTAAAATAATTTAAAAAATTTAAATTTTATGGGGGCCATTTTGGGAAACATGACCGCCATTTTGCTAGAGGGATAGGTTTCGGGTGGCTCCCCTTCCTAAATGTTGACAATGGGTCTGGACATGATGCACGGCAAGTTTGCTGACTTCTGCAAAAAGTGCAGTTTTTTTTGCTTACTTGACCGACTACATCTCCTTCCTATGCTCCTGTTTCCATTTGCCAGATAAGCAAGCATTATTATTTTTAATAATTATGAGCCTGTATTACATGTAGTATATTAGGTAAATATACCATACCGTCTTCAAAAAGTGAAAAAATTACTTGCTTCATTTGTTTCATTAAATTAATTGAAATAATTAATGATATGGAATTGCGAGACATAAGTACCCACTACTCATGCATACTCTTCTATAACTTATATTTTATCGGTCCGGTTAGTTTCTGGTACCTATTACCTAAAGTAAAATGTTTATGTGTTAAAACCTGCACGAATCCTGATTAAATAAGTACAATTGATTAAAAATTTCAAGCGTCAAATTTGCTAATCATTAACTACTTGATGTCGGTATGTTGGATCTAATAAGTAAGTATATGGCAGTAGAATGAAATAACTTAGAAAAGATAACATACGTCACGGCTTCGCGCATCGCGTATAACAGTTGGCATAATATCAGTGCCGTACCATCCATTTTTTATTTAAATATTAATGGTAATAAGCAGTGCGACGCCCATGCAGCTGTAAAAATATGATCGTTACCTAGGTAACGAGCACGCGGTAATGATATCGGTCTCTGCACATTCTATGATGATGTTAGCTTTTCTTAGTAATTTCACTCTAGCAGTAGGTGATCAAAATGGAAAGTAACGTTTACCTTCGTAAATCAAGTAATCGGTACTTCGGGTCCTACTGAGAAACGAATAGTTACTACCCGTCCATCACTGCTACGCTTCTCGATGAATGTACTTTAGCAGTGTGTTTTTTTTTTTGTTACATTAAAAAGAAACACTAAGAAAGAAAAGTTTTTATTTAAATCAAATTATGATTAATGTTAAGTGATGTGTTCGATAGTTTGTTAGTTTAATTTATTATTAATAATATTAATATTTTTTTTTTTAAGTGTTAAATTTTTTTTACTTTTCATTCAATATTACTGTAATATGAGATTTGAGCAAGTTATTTAATGACTGTCTTGTCTTCTACAATTCCGTTTCTACACAGTGCACAAAAAAGGAGTTATGACTTATGAATCTTATGGCCTTTGTATCAATTTTTAATTTTATCACATTCCTTTTATTATTTTGTTTATATTTAATTTTGTAATTTAAACAAAGAAATTACGGGTTAACCTCAAAACTGCTCCATGTTTTTCATACGGTATACTTAACATATAGCAGTTATCATATAATATCAGTTATTTGGCAAAAGTCTGTTAAAGTCACGTAAATAATATAACCATATAGTTTTGGAACTAGCCCCCCCCCTACAGAATTTTCTCAGGAATCCGAAAAAAATAGTGTTGACCACTCAAAACGGTGGCTTTAATTGTTATTTAACTTTTTGTAAACAAAATGAATTTTGCAACTTAGTTTTTGAATAATTGAAAAATAATCGAAGAATGGGAAAGCTGAGAAAAAATAATAATTAAAAAAAAAGTCCATCTAGCCACTCCTGAAGCCAAGAAAAGGAAAAAGAAAGCTGCCGCGCGGTAAAACTGTCCAGGTACGCCGCTCGTAGTGAAGGGGGGGAGGGGGATCTGGCGTCTAGCATCAGCACGAGCGCCAAAGATGCAATTTTCGAAAAAAAAAATTTTTATGGCCCATTTATATATATATAAACATGACACTTTCTGTAAGTAACACACCCTCTGAGGAATATTCAGTTAAATTTTTAAGTAAAAAGATTTTCAAATTTCGCTGTAATCGCAAAAAACGTGAATTCTTCATATCTCGGCTCCAAAGCATTGGAGCACAATTTTTTTTTTAATTTGTGTTCTTTTATGACAATTGAAATGCCGTTGGTTGCAATAAATTTTATGCAAAATCCACTGAGATATTTACATTTGTTAAACTTGCAAAATTGATTTTTTGCATAAAAAAGTCGCAAATTAAATTTTTTTTTGCTATATTCTTTTTAATTATGTAAATGTACGTCAAATACAATGTATTTCCCAAAACAGAACTGTAAAATAATAATTTGATGTTTTAATATAAGTTTGAATTTTTTTTTTATAAACTAATTGTAAAAAAAATAATTAATATTTTGCAATGGACAAAGTACATTTTATTAAGGGTAAAAATATGTACTATTTCTCCTAATATCGTTAACAAACAGATTTTATATTTGTTTCTACAGTACTTCAAAGTTCGAGGATGGAAAAATTCAATATTTTCAGTCCTTTGCCATAAAATGTTATTAACAATCAAAGATTCGTTCTTTGCGTATACCTACCTTATAGGAGAGCTCATGACGAAGAAATTTTAGTTTACATAAAGTTAAATAACAATTAAAGCTGTCATTTTGAGTGGTCAATACTATTTTTTTCGGATTCCTGAGGAAATTCTGTAGGGGGTAGACTAATTTTTGGCTACACCCAAAACTTTCCGAAACATTTTCCTAATATGACCAGACTAATATGCACTTATCTGGTATCAAAATGAAGGATGCGTCATCACGAATCAGATTTCACCATAAAATGGGTTATCAATTAATATTCCCAATGGAAAGTTTCCAGGAAACTTTCGGAATAATCAAGGACCACCTTAGTATACATAGTAATATAAAATATTCAGTGAGATTCAAAATGACTGAAAGGGGTATAATCAAAGTGCCCTAGGCAAATAATTTTCTGCTTGACAATTTCAACATTTATTACTTTTCACGTCACAAAATTCTCTTTGAATTGCATTCACATGATATGGAAAATATGTCTTAAAATGTAAATGAAAAATTTCCACGAAGCAATGTGCCTATTTGTTTGAAAGTCATCTTGGGTCTCCTTGAATACACTGAAATAAAAAGCATTTCAAAATACCTGGAACAGATTTTGCATTCATACTGTAAATGTTCTTCTTTCTAACAGCCTGTGTCCTCCTATGCAAAACTCGCATAGGAGTTTGTTGGTCAATTTCTAGAGGTGTAACATGGTTATTGATTTGCCTTATCACATCATCTATATTAATAGCAAAAGTTTTGCAAAGAGCATTGTAATGTTTATTTTTATGTTCTTCCCCATGTTTGACTTTTTTCAACTTTTCCTTAGTAACGGTTTGTAATTTAATAACAGCCGCTAATTTTGATTTAATAACTTCCCTTTCAATAGCTCTTAATTGGTCGAATGATATCCATGTATCTTTGACATTTTCTACCTGAATATAAAAGGGTCTTCCGTCTCCGAGCATTCTTACATCAGCATCTTCACGACCACTTGCAGAAAATGTTAATTGTTCCTTGCTATATCTGCAAAATAAAACAATCCCATTCAGTACATGGTGAAAATATGTATGATCAAAGATTTATGAATAAAGATTCTTAAATTAATTTTATACCAGAAAAAGTAACTAAAAAAATATAAAGATATAAAGAAATGATGTACGTTATTAAAGATAAGCAGAAAGTAAAGAAAAAATTATTTGTTTGAACCCTCCAGAGGCATGTAGAGAGACACGTAGAAAAATCTAGAAGATTACAGACATTCTCTGGAACATTGTAGAATGTGCTGAAATGTAGAGGAAAGATTCAGAACACATAACCTAGGGTATATAAAGGAATTAACAGTTCAGTTTAGGAGATAGTAGACAGTTGAGTTAGTATAGTTCTAATGGTCAGTTGAATGAGAATAGTTCAAGTGAGCAGAACAGATCAAGGGACTGCAGTAGTGAATTGTAGTACGCAGTGTAAGTGTAAAATTAGTAGAGTAATCAATTGTTGTAATTAGTAAGTTAATAGAATAGAATAGAATAGAATAGAATTTATTTATTGTAATCATATTAAATATTTTACAACGTCAAAGAAGTGTTTCTTAAATATAGTGAGTAAAATCAATTAAAATATATATATATATATATATATAGTCTAACACGTAAGACAAATTTCATAAAAACTTTTATATTTTACATAAGGAAAAGTGTAATATAAATTATAAATAATAATGATAAAATTATTTGTATAACAAATTAAAAAAAAAAAATTAAAAAGCTGACACAAAATTTTGGAAACCATTTTCAATATCTTCAAGTGTGAAGAAAGCATATTTGATTAAATATTGTTTAATAGTCGATCTGAATTTAGTTGGAGGCTGGCTTTTTATTGTATTAGGTAGTGCATTGAATAATTTTATTCCATAGGAGTTGATGCCAGTTTGAGCTCGATTAAGTCTGATATTATTAACTCTAAGATCATCATTGCGTCTAATTAAGTGATTGTGAAAATCCTTATTTCTGTTATATAGCGCCATGTTGTTTTTGACATAAGTAATGCATTCTAATGCATAAATGCACGGTAATGTGAGGATTTTACAGTTTTGAAAAATGAGACTTGTTTCGTCTCTGTAACCTGCGTTGCCTATTATTCTGACTGCTCTTCTCTGAAGACCAAATAGCCTATGCCTTCCCGCGGCATGTCCCCACGCTAAAATAGCATAGGACAAGCGTGATTGAATAAGTGCATAATATGCTGTTTTCAATACATTTTTTGATAGATTTGTAGACATTTGTCTAAGTACATAAATGTTTCTGGTTATTATATTAGCAATATAATTTGTATGTTCATCCCATTTAAGAACTGGATCTAGGTATAGTCCTAAAAATTTCACGAATTTGGATTTTCCTCCAAAGTATCGGTGTTGCGTCTTAATGAAGATGTCATTGTTACGGTTTTACTTTTATTTAGAGTCAACAAATTTGTTGAGAACCACTTTTCTGCATTCGACTGTGCATCAGCAAGTTTTATCTAATAAAATAGTTTTTAGTGTTACCCTGATGTTATAATTTCCGAATCCAAGATACAGGGTATTTACAAAAAGAGTGTAAACACGTAACAATTGGTGTCAGAAGCGGAATTATAACAAAAGATTTCTGGATTGTTCGAGAAGGTTCTGCAGTGTTCTTCTCGGGAATTAGGTGTGACACGAAGAATTGACTTATGGGAACGTTGTGTAAGGACTATTTTTGTAGTGATGGGCTCATTCGAATGAAAATAATCAAGATATTCGATTATTAAAATATCTTGAGACATCTCGAGAACCTTCCATGAATCATTCGAATGATTGGCATTCCAGCAGTGAAGGAACTGTCAATGCCATTGTTTGGATGTTTGCCATTCAAATGATTCATACATTTCTCGGCACTCAGATGCAAGTTTTGTAACAAATTTTGACTCAGACGGTTCTAGGTGTTGGTGCTTGGATTCAGAAAGAGGAGTGAAATTTTGATTACCTAGTTCGATTTTAAATACCTCGAAGATAAAATAGTTTAACATTGCAATAAACGCTTATTTAGTACAGAAAAAATAATTTTCAATTACATAAATAAAATACATGCAGTCAGACAATACATAACGTATACATTTTATGAAAAAACAATGTGATTATTTCATAATTTGTATTTATATTAAATTGGTATTCTAAGACTAGTAATAACTGAGTATATATAACAACATTTTTTTTTATGGACGTTAAATAATTACTTCCACATCCAGTGGAAGTATAGTAACGACAAAAAAATTTTTAAAAATTTTTATTGTCCAAATACGCTTAGAATGTCATGAAACGTCGAAATTTTAAGTTTGAGCGAAAAAAAAATTTCTGTCTGTCGGTCTGTAACTTTTTTTTGTGCGCACGTTTACTCTGGAACCGTTTAAGATATTGACTTGAAATTTGGTACACATATGTATTTTAACGTGATCTGGAACTAGATTATATTTTCATCTTGTTCCATCGAAGGGTTGGGGGTAAATTGGGGTAAATTTGGGGTAAATAGGTAAATTAAGCAGGTAAGAGTCCAGAAAATTGGTATTTAGTATATTAAAGAGAAGCGAAGGTCTCAAAAAAATTTTTGGCATTAGCCACCCCCATTACCACCCCCACCATTATTAAAGGGGATGAAAAAAAAATGTGATTTAGTGTGTGTACAAGAACCAGAAACTTCAAAATATTTTTTACTTCATCCACCCCCACTACCACCCCGTATCACCACCCCCACCTCACTACCGATGTGGGGTATCGTTTTATAGGTTTTTGGGGTAGAGGATTTTAAATATTATATTATTAAAGTTCCATAAGCAATTATTTCCAAGTACAAAATTTGGATGTGGAAGTAGTGATTCCTTGGGCAGCGGTTTTTTAAATTCAAACTAAGATTTGAGATCCCTCGAATAAATTTATTCGAGTGCATTATTACAAACTATAACTGCTCGGTGCTCGCCATTTGGTAAGATCTGGAGATGTGAAAGAGACGAGTTGTCAGAGTCATGCGAATGAAATCATTCGAATGATATTTCGACTGTCAAAATCATTCGAGTACCAAGTATTCGATTTTCGAAATCATTCGATTATTCCCATCACTATATTTTTGGACTGAAAACTGTGAAAAGTGCGTTTTCGGGAAAGTTTCAGAACATTCTATTCGGAAACTAGTGGAGAACTTCTTTCAACTGGAAAGTGACAGAGACACTGGAAAAGACTCATTTGTGTTAGTTTGCGAAAATTTCTAGAACACTCTATTCAGGATCTAGTGTAGATAATCGAATTCTTTCAACTGGAAAGTGATAGAGACACTAAATAAGACTTGTTTGTGTTAGTTCAAGAAAATTTCTAGAACATTCTATTTGAAAATTACTGGACATAGTGAAACTCTAATAACTGGAAGAGACATAGACTCTATATAAGACTCTTTTGTGCTATTTTAAGATTTTTCTAGAAAGTTCCATCACAAATATCGACGAGATATCTGGATTTTCTTAACGTTATTGTGCAATAAACTTGGTTAACTTCATCGTATGCCCATAACAACAAGAAGTATGGCAGGAGAGAAACAAATGAAGGACCTACTTGCGGAGTTTACGAGGATGATGGGGCAGCAACGCCAGGAGGACAAAGAAGAGCAAGAAACAAGACGTCAGAAAGAAAAAGAGGATGAAGAAAGAAGACGACAAGAGGAAGAGAAGCGGCGTCAAGAAGAAAGAGACGAATTGAAGAAAATTATGGAAGACCTGGAAATAAAACGCCAAGAAGAAAAAGAAGAACAAGAAAGACAACGTGAAGAAGAAAAAGCCGAACTGAGAAAAATGATTGAGGACCTGAAAATATGACAGTAAGAGGAGAAAGAAGAACAAGAAAGACGCCAGGAAGAATTAAGGAAAATTCTGAATGAACAAATCAAAATTCAACAGGACGCTATCATTTCTGCCAAGAATTGAAAAGTGAAGTCAAAGAAGAGATAAACAGGGTCGAAGATAAAGTAGGTGAAGTCAGCACAGAAGTTAGTCAAGTAAAAGGAAAAGTAAATAAGTTTGAAGAAAAGATGAGTGAGGTCGAAGTAGAGCGAATTAAATGACAATTGAGAGAGAAATGAGGGCAGCTAGTAACATCATCAGGTCCTCGATTAAAACCTCCCTCTTTTGATGGTCAAAGCTCATGGACAACCTATAAGGGACAATTCGAAGCGGCAGCAAGTGCGAATAACTGGGATAACGAGGAAAAGGCCATGGCATTAGCTCTGGCGCTAAGGGGCCAAGCCTCAGAACTACTTCAGACTATCCCAGTGGAAAAGCAAAGGGATTTCAAAGTTTTGAAAGCTGTATTGGACTTGAGATATGGTGACCAACACCTCGCCCAAGTATACCAGGCACAGTTGAAGTCACGGATGCAAAAAGCTGGGGAAGGGAAGGGAAGAGACTGGCACACCTGGCATATCCAAGTGCACCTAACAATTAGCCGTGGGAGCCTTTTTAGACGGCATAAGGGACGAAGAGGTCAGGCGAGTTCTAAGATTATCGCATCAAAGTATCAGCGAGGCTTTCGTGCATGCCCTAGAAGTAGAGGCTGCCTTTAAAGTCACCCTGCGGTCGAAGAGGCACATTCAGATAAAAAGAATCTGGACACTAAGGACGTGCTTGTAATGTTCAGTAAATTATTGGACAAACTGGATTCTTTGGAGAAACAGGACAAACAACAAGGTGGAGCAAAACCGAAAGGAAGCATCAGATGTTATCAGTGAGGTAAATTAGGGCATATTAAGCGAGATTGTCGACAGCAAAGCCCCGAGGAGGTAAATGCCGCAGTTGTCAAAGAATCATATTGAAACAAAAAGAACCTGGACACTGTGGATGCACATGAAATGTTCAGTAGATTATTGGCCAGACTGGATTTTCTGGTGACGCAGGTTAAGCAACAAAGGGGTAGAAAGCCAAGCCAAGGTGGGGGTATTCGATGTTATAGCTGCGGAAAACTAGGCCATGTTAGACGAGATTGTCGACAGTGGAACCCTGAGAAGGTACACGCCACTGGGGTGGTGCCGGCTAGAGAAAGCAATGCCCCCAAAGAAATAAAGGTAGGAGTAGGAGTAGTCTACCATCACCAGGCTGTGTAAACGAAAGGAAAGAGTTTCCAGAGAATTGGACAAAGGAAGCTTTAAGAAAAGAGCAACTGAGTGATGCAGAAATTGGACATATGTTGTGAGCAAAGGAAAAAGGAAGCCGACCAGAATGGAGGGATGTTTCGAAAAAAGGAGTACCTAGGATTGAGGGCTTTATGGTCACAATGGGATTCACTTACGGTCGTAGACGGGCTGTTGAGGAGAGCATGGGAAAGCCCGGATAGGAAGCAGGTTGCCATGCGTCTAGTAATTCCCAAGTGTCGGGTACCAAAAGTACTCCAGGAAGCGCATAATGAAACGTCCAGCGGACATCTTGGCGTAAACAAGACGGGAAAAATTCTATTGGGTTAATAGTCATCAGGATGTGGAGGCTTGGTGTCACAAATGTAAGAATTGTGCTGCCAATAAGGAACCACTTCCCGAAATCAACTATGTGAATGAAAGTCGAGAACAGACGAAGAATGACCGGGAGCAGATTACCAAATCTAGTGACCGAATGAAGGGTCGTTATGATCGAAATGCCAGTACAGGAGGATTCAAGGTGGGAGATCGGGTTTGGCTGTACAACCCGCAGCGGAAAGAATGGAGATCGCCGAAGCTTCAGCTACCTTGGGAAGGACCGTATTCAGTCATCACCCGGATCAATGACGTCGTCTATCGAATACAAAGAAGCAAAAAGTCGAAGATGAAAATCGTACACTTGGATAGACTGGCGAAGTATGTGAAAGGGACTGAATTGCCTGACCGGGGCGTTCAAGCCTAAGGAGGGGTCAGTGTTATGTTTTTCAACCCTCCAGAGACATGTAGAAAAATCAAGAAGATTACAGACATCCTCTGGAACATTGTAGAATCTGCTGGAATGTAGAGGAAATGAACAGTTCAGTTTAGGAGATAGTAGACAGTTGAGTTAGTATAGTTCTAATGGTCAGTTGAATGAGAACAGTTCAAGTGAGCACATCAACACATCAAGGGACTGAAATAGTGAATTGTAGTACACAGTGTAAAATTAGTAAAGTAATCAATTGTTGTAATTAGTAAGTTAATAAATTAGTGTTTAGTGTTACCCTGGTGTTATGATTTCCGAATCCACGATACAGGGTGTTTACAAAAAGGGTGTAAACACGCAACACTATATTTGACTATCTATTAACATAGATTTATACTATTGGACGTTAAACATTTCAAACATGAAGTGTTACAGTTCTGAAAAATATTGTATTATGTATTTTAAATGAAAGTATTCATATATAGCAGAGCAAATCAGTTCTGGTAGCAAATGTTTTAGAACATTGTAGCATTGCCGCCGAGAATATTTCACCGATTCGCTACATGCTGAAACATGTTTGAATGCATGCTCTTATGATGTGAATTTCTATAATGTGTCGAAGACTAGATCTATTAGAACGGGAGCCCATGCCATAAAAAAAACGTGTATAATCGTACTCATCTGGAAAACCACAGGTTCTTAGGCCAAAAAACTATTCTAACGAATTTAAATAGAATTAAATTTGCTGTCTTTTTTAAATTTTTTGTCTTGCGATAAAAATGAGGGAAATAGAAGGGGCGGTAGTGAGAACTTTTTTTTTTTCGATAAAATTTCGCCATTTTGTCACCGTAATTAATCGGTAATTAACTAAAATTGATCTCAATTTGGATGTACTCTTAATATCATGTGTTACCTAGACGCTCCATTAATCTCGGTCCTTCAAAGCGAACGTTTCTGAGAAAAATGATTTTTTTAAGATTTGCATGCATTTTCTAGGAAAACCTGACATTTCCTCCATTTTCCCAAGAATCTCGCTAATTATCAGTTTCTTAAAAACATCCGTAGATACCAATTCTAAAAAAAATTGATCAAGCTTTCCCATGCTTTTTTTATTTTTTCTCTAACATAAAAAACAACAAAGTTGTGGCCGAAAATATGCGCCTCTTCACACTTCCTAAAATTTATAAAATATTTATTTGCAAACTGGGAAACGAGGTTAAGACATTGGTGTTACATTTGGTACTGACAGGGCAGCAATCTAACAACAAAATTACCATAAAATTACCTCTAACCATTGACAATAGCAGGAGACACTGTGTTCATGACAAATTTTCCAGCATCGAGGTCAACAGCTAGCCGAATGATAGGAAAATCGGAAATAAAAAACTGTACAAGTGCAAAGAAAGAATATTAACAGAAGCAAGCCCTCATTATGTTTTGTTTAAATTGTGTCTATCGCCCGTTGGAATTTTGGAACAATATTGTGTTTACCGATGAAAAAGATTTTCAGTCTTGTAATGTACAAAATATTAGATTACATTATTTACACAATAAATACAATCGTAGTTATGTGCAGTCGCATCTGTGAATTTTTCAACGTCAATTTTTACATTAGATATATAGATAATTTATTAACCACAAGATGATACAATTATTGTACATATGGCAAGTCAATTCAGAATAACATTTAAAAATGAATAAATACAATAAATAAACAAATACAATATACATATATATAAAATACTTATAATAAAGATAAGTAAATAATCACCGCTTACGCCCAAATTTAATATGAGAGACATGTAATTAGTCATAAATATTTATATTGTTAAATGGAATGAAGAAGAGAAAAAAACAATAAAAATAATCTTCAAACAAGGTATAAACTGTATTAGTTTCTATACAGAAATTCCTGTAAATTATAGTACCCATTTTCAAGGAGAAAATTCTTTGTTTCCTTCACTTCCTTCACAGACATATGACAATTTTTTAAGCTGCGAATTTCATTTGGTAAAGCGTTGTAACAAATTATACAATTATAATAAAACCAATGTTTGAAGTTACTAGTTTTGTGGTTGGGAATAGAAATAAGATCACCATGTCTAGTGTTGTAGTTATGACTTGACAACATTGTGAACTTGTCTTTAAGTTTCATTTGTTATAAATCGAAATCATTCCCATCGAATGGTGTAAAAAGGTAAAAAAAAAAAACAAAAATACGTACGTTTTTGATTTTTCAAGTGTACGGGATTTTATTGCACGGAAGTGTACATTATCGCACTAGTTCGGTAAAATGTCACTTTACCGAACTAGTGCGATAAAAAGATATTAAAAATCTTAGCAAGAAAGAATTAAATTAGAACTCATTTATTACAATCATTAATTACATTTTAAATATTTATTAATTGAAAAGAATAAAAATTAGATTTACTTGTTGTAAATTAGGGATTGCAATTTACCAGAAGTTTTAATAACCGGTAAATCGGTAAATAAAAATGAATATAACCGGTTAACCGGTATTTACCGGTAATTTTTAGAATGAATGATTAAGGCAAAAATGGCAATTGTCTTTTTCCATATATAAAATTATATAAATTTAACAAAAAACATTTTTATATACGTATTATTAATATGATGAACAAACAATAGTATATTGTGTATTTAGGTGTGAAAGCAATACATTCCCGGACAACGATACAAATTGCATCGAAGTCCAGGAATGTGCTTTCACACCGAAGTACACATACTATTTTTTCTGAAATCACAATCAATATTATTATAAATTAAGGAATTTGTATTAATGCATAACATTTCTTCATTACAATCTGCTTACTAATAAATGCAATTTTAATGTGAGTTGGTTTGTCTGCGTGTATTTATTTACTGTCTAAAATATACATAAAAAATCGTACGGGAAAGTAACATTCCCGTACGGTTTTGTTGATCGTTGCTTGGTAACGGATCTTTTCTGGTCTGTTTTCTGATAGTTTCTTAGCAACGGACTAAAATGGAATTGCGCATTTTTCGATCTGAAATCGTGCCGAAAATGTAGACATTGCCGATCGATTTCAGAAAAAAGGTTTTTTATCAAAAGGAAAAAATATAAATGAAATAAATTTAAATAAATAATTATTCTGTAAATAACAAAAATATCGACATAAATAACAAAAATTACAAACATAAACTCAAATAGGGCATTTACTGAATACCTAATCTAAAAATACAATATTTTTTAAAAAAAGCCCGTTAAAGGGCTAGTTTTTCAAAGCTGTATCTGATAGTCGTCTGATATTTGTGCATAGAATACCACCAGCCGAAGATGCCCTTCCTCTATCGATATTGGTAGGTCGATAGGTTAATAAGAATTGGTAATAACATACTTCTAAATGTTTTCCACGGATATTTGCGGCAGTGAAATATTCAATTTCCTGTCGCAAGGTATTGGTCAATGTCTCTCTTACTTATATTTCTTAGAGCTTGGTGTTTGGGTTTTACTTTTTATAATATTATTTATTTATTATTAAAAGTGCTCAGTGTTGGGATAGTCACTTTATATTTAGTGAGTACTAGTCACTGACATAAATAGAAACGTGAATACGTGACATATCGTAAGATCAGAATTTACCGAAATAACCGGTAAAAATTAAAATAACTGGTAATTATCGTTATGTGTTTTTTGTCCTGTTAACCGGTTAACCGGTAATGCAATCCCTATTGTAAATATTGATTACTACATCTTTGCAATTTGATATATTAATTCCTGCAAATGTAGAGGCAACTGAACTTTTAATGTTTTCCACGGAGTTTTCAATGTTAGAAACAGTTTCGTTGTGCCCCATAATTTTATCGTATTGTTGTAAATACAAGTTATAAACTTTTTTATAACATTATGAGAAGTATTGATAGTGAATAAAACATTGTACGATATTCATATTTCGATACTTGGGCCTTCGGCCTCGTTTGTCAAATATTCCATCATGTATCATAATATGAAAGTTTACCATACTTATATCGTAAATAACTATTGTGGGTGCTGTGATTATCTTGGGCACTGTGTTGTTCATTAATTGGCGTAAACTGTTAAACAATAAATTCTATTTATTTATTTAATCAATTCCTTTTTTATAATTTGTACTTTGCTATGACTCCAAATCATGGTGGTAGTCATTAAAACAAATTGTTGCTGATGAAATTTGCAGTTGTATAGCAAGCACAATAATAAATTATTTTAAATAAATTCATTATGCACTTGTGCATCTTTCTCTTTGTACCCCACTGACAGCTTTATATAAACAAATAACATTATACAAATAATATACCAATCGATAGAAAAAATAATGGTCTCTATTTTTTATATCTTGCAGAATTTTGATTTATTGGGCCGTTTTAGAGGTATAGCCAAACATGTGTCATTGTTGGAAGGCTTCTCACTCTTTTTTTTGCTGTGGGGCTTTAAAAAAAAGAAAACAGCAAAAAGCAAATGGAGGGTCTTATACAAAATTTTATACTCGATCGAATGGCGCCAAGATCATTCCTCTAGCTCCTAACGTTTTTGAGAAAAAAAAAAAATATATATATATATATATATATATATATATATATATATATAGGCAGATATAGGCAGCCCCTTTAAGGGGGGAGGGGGCAGGGGGAGCAGGCATCATTTCTCGAGGTGGGTCTGTTCGAAAATCTACTTATTTTGGCTAGTTCTATTCATGGTTAAAAGGATTTGCTATTACTCAAAAGTAGAAATAACTCGTTTTTTTATTATAATGACCTTTTGAGTAGGACATTTTTTGACGGTTTTGAGATTTTGAAACATCAGAATAGCATCATTAATTTTATATCAAATTCAGCTTGTGACAACGAAACCCCCACATAACTTATTTTTATGCGTATATCTGGGCACCGAGCACTCAGCTCGAATTTATATTCTCTACTCTCGACTACAAAACAATTAAGAGTTATTACATTATTTCTATGATTTTACACCATTTTAAGGAATGGTTTTGACTAAAAAAAAAAACCGACATGATAGATTTTTTTTGGACCACGGATTCGGATTCAGCGTCGAAAAATACACCATAACCATATAATTTGGTCCGCTGCACACCTTTTTTTTGTGTGGCTGTGTAATTAAACATTCTCAGCTATTTTAATAACTTTGGTCTTAACTTACCCTAATATTTTTTTGATACTATCAAATATAATATCTTGCAAACAATGCTGCACTACTGTTTGACCGTCATCATTATTCCAAGGCGTTTGGCCCATATTTCGCGAAAATTTTAAATATCTTCCTCCTAGATACAATGGTTCAGTCATGCACCGAATATTTGCTACAGGCTCTATGACAGGTATTTCAGGTGGTACTGGAAACTGTTGTTTAAATACTTTATCTTCACATTTTTCTAAAATTGCTGTTATAAGATTTTTACTCATATCCTGCTGATTACCTTTTTTAGCATATTTCAGTCTTTTTATATTTCGTATTTCCTGAAATTAAAATAGGTCAATTTAGAGTAAAATAGAAGAAAGAACACCTCAAAGATAGTTTCTTGAAAGTACTCAGGTAATTACAAATTTCTTCAAATTTTATAACCAAATGTTTGTAAGTCCATTACTACAATTTATCTATTTATTTATTTATTTATTTATGCATTATAAGTAAAATTAATGTAATCACTTAGAAAAAATTTTCGCAGTTAACAGGCTAATTCAAATCTTATCCCCATCAACGCACTTTTGAAACTGTAGATGTTTAAATTCAGGATTACAACTGCTGAAACTCGGGCGAGCGTAGAGGCGACTTCAATGTGAATATCAGTCGATATTTCGTTGAAGCAACATCGAGCGCAGTTAGTACTTGGATGGGTGACCCACCTATCTTGGGAAATACAGCGTTCTCGTCCCACCTTCTAGAGGCTTGTATATCAGTGTATACTCGGAAGTTACGTAATTTCAGACGAGGATTACGTAGTGGATATACCATCCTTCGGAGAGGATGTAAAGCAGGCGGTCCCTTGTCTATTAAATGTTAGGCAAGTAAAAGATCCCTACTCTTCTTAAGGGAAGAGGTTCGGCAAAATTTCCAGGTTGGGGGTAGCCGTCTCCTGGCGTCGGTGATAGGCCCTGGTAGGGGAAATAGGCCGACGTTAAATAGTTAAAAAAAAAAAAAACTGCTGAAACAACAATGGGACGTTACAACAGTAAAAAATAATTATTGAAACATAGTGGATGTGGCGATTGAAAGTTTGGACAATAATACACGATTAGGTACTCGCCCAATTCATAAATCGAAATTATATATGAGTGAAATTGTTATAGAACATCCCAGAATTGACCTAAGTCGAAGACAAAATGAAAATTTCGACTCAAGAGTAAAAATTCATTTAAAGACCTTTTAGAGCATAACAAACAAGACTGAAAGGCATCGGCGCCGAAAACTGGCACGAAAGAACTCATATACGTTCGCAGAGACGTAAAGCACTCCTAGGTGAAGATTCGAAGAAACACCAAATTTTCACTTAGAAAATATGTTTATTTCCAGGCCATGAGAGTGAAAGTATATTATGGACATGGGAAAGTATAAATAATAATAATGAGATCTAGAACTAGATTATATTTTGATCTTATTCCGGGATAAATTGGGGTAAATGAATGAATGAATGAATGAATGAATGAATGCTTTATTCAGCCTGAAGCTGTTTACCTTACAAATACAATACAATATTAAAAACAAAACAAAATGGGGGTAAATAGGTAAATCAAGCAAGTAAGAGTCCATGAAATTGGTATTATTTAGTATACATAAGAGGAGCTAAGATCTCAAAAAAATTTTTGGCATTAGCATTGGCCCTATTACCACCCTCCATCTCAATATTAATAAAGAGGGTGAAAAAATATTGCGATTTAGTGTGTGTACAAGAACCAGTCATCAAGAATTTTTTTCACTTCATTCACCTTCACTCCCCCACACTACCGATGTGGCATATCATTTTATGGGTTTTTGGGTACATGATTTCAAATTTTATATTATAGTGGAAGTAATGAGTCGGAAAGTATGCAAAATAGTGCTAAAGTTATAAAACATATTTCCCCCCCCCGTTTTTGAGGGTGCTGAATATGAATAACAGGGTGAAAAAAGTTTTGTCATGCGCACCCCCTGAAACGGTCAAAAACCACCCCCTTTGCTTATTTTTCATATGACAGCTTGACGTGGGCTGTTTGTGCAGGGCTTTTTTGTTTTTTCATGGAGATATAACAGATGATGAAAGGTGATGTCAGGTAGTAGACAGCGAAGTCGATAAAACCTGTGGGGCACCAGGCGCACCCCACAGTATAAATGCCTTCCCTCCAGTAAGGGCCCACTGCTGGGGGGTGACGCTTATTGGTCCCGACTCGTGGGAAAAATTATGGATACAAAAGAAAAAACTAGAGATGATACAGCATTCGTGGTAGAGAGCCAGACCGGAGTGCTAAAGAAAGACATTGGCCTAAAAGATGAGGAGGATCCCTTCAGGAAGCGGGACAGTATTGGCAGGTCCCCAAGGCGGAAACCCAACGATGTTATAAAAAGCGTCCTCGGCCAAGAGTCCAAACGCACTGGCAGTCTGCCAAATGTCTACTTAGCCGCAGAACAGGGGAATCTTCCGGTCGGGGTAAAGAGGATGCGCCAGGACGAAGATCCGTTAGATGAGTGGGGTGAATTGAAAGTTGCCGTACACAGGATGACAGATGCCACAAGGGAGCTTAGCGACCTAATTAAAACGATTCCCAACACAAAGGCCGATATTAAGAAAAAGGCGGCGGAACTGAACCAGCTAGCATCGGGACTCACCCAGAAGTACAGGACAGTTGGGACGTTAACGAGAGGGGAGAAGCCAGCCAAAGCCACCAAGGCTGACCGGAAGGAGGAAAAAACAGGGGACGGTGAAGCCAGCCCCAAACCGATTATGGTGGATACCTCGACACAAACGGACGTCGCCACACAAACAGAGGCAGTGTGTCAGGGATATGACGTAGACGGCGATATAAGAAAAGACTACTCTGAATACCTTCGAGAGAAGGAGCGAAGAGACAGGGAAAGGGCACAAGAGATCCGGGAAGAAATAAAAAGAGGTGTAGGGCAGGAACGTATCCACGAGTTGGTAGACCGCGAATGGCCAGAACAAACCTTCCAGAGGACCCACACAGAAAGAGGCAGCATTTTTGCTACTGCACCTGACTTTGACGTGGCGCTTATGATCGATCCCAAAACTGCGGAAAAGACGTATTTGGCAAAAAAACTCAGTCAACGGGTACCTCAGGTTGGACAGGTATTAAGGGACCAGAGTATCAAACCAGGAAGCGTGGCATGCCTAGAAAATTCCAACAGAATTACCCTGGATGATGGAGAAACACCCTACGCAAACGAGAGCTACACCTTCCTGGCAGGTCTAAGTAATCTCGAGAACATACAAGCCGGCATAGGTGAAATCTACACGTTACTGTGTAAACTGAAGAAAACAGCAGAGCGAAATGGGAGGAAGAAGATTGCCTTAGCCTATCTGTTGGAGGGAGACTGGATGGCTGTGAGAAAAATGACGGAATGTGCTCTAGGGAATAGTGACCTAGAGGTAAAGTTCTGTCTTCCGGCCGAAAACAGGTCACAGGACAAACAGAAGGAAGGGGAGTGGCAAACGATCAACAAGGGAAAGAAAGTCAGGACGAAAGACGAGGAAGTAATCGTTAGAGGTGAGGGTAAAACCTACGCCGAGCTTCTTAAGTCAATTAAGGAAAATGTCGAACTGGATAAACTAGGGGTTACGATAAAGTCGGTGAGGCAGACAGGTGGAGGAAACCTATCTCTGAGGTTAGAAGGAGAAAGCACCCAAGCTATGAAACTAAAAAACGAAATACAGAGCAAGGTTAAAAACACAAGTGCAAGGACCGTAATGAGCAACACAATAATCCACATCATGGATATTGACCCCACGGTGCCAGAGAACGAGGTTCTCGAAGCAATCAAACGAGAGATAGGAGGCACCAATACGGAAGGCATATCGATTGGACCCTTCAGACCGTCCCGGGATGGCAATCACATTACGACTGCCCGCGTACCAAATTACCTCGCCAACAGGCTGCTGAACAAGGGAAGAGTACGGATAGGATGGACAAGCTGTCGAGTGCGGGAAAGGGTGACAATTCAAAGGTGTTTTAAGTGTCTGGACTTTGGCCATAAGTCAAACGAATGCAGTGAACCGAAAGATCGTGCAGGGGAATGTCTAAATTGCGGTGAGACTGGGCATAAGGCCAAAGATTGCACTAATAAAGCTCATTGCCGAAGGTGCAATGAAGAGCACAGAGCTGACACCATAAAATGCCCGCACTACAGGCAACTAGTATTAAATAATTCCAGAACAAATAAAGGTAGTCTGGGACTAAGCCGCAAAGGAGAAATAGACAACAAACCCCAAGAGGGGAAAGACGTAGGCATCACAGAAAGGGAGACCGAACCCCCGCAACCAATGGAGACTGGGGGATCAAACGGTCAAAGCTGACTACCAGTAGCTAAGGGAAGTAGACAGCAGGGAAACACCCCCCGCAAAACTTACAAACCCGGTAGTGCGGTGCAAAAAACGGAAAAACTCGAAGTTCTTCAGATTAACCTAAATAGGTGTCGGGCCGCCCACGACCTCCTCTACGCGACGACATTACAAAGCCATCTAGACATCGTTGTAGTAAGTGAACCTAACCGCAAGATAGTGGAGGGTCCGGAATGGTTCACAGACGGAGAAAAGGACGCAGCCATAATCCTACCAGGTAGGAGGACTACGGTTTACCGAACTGGTTCCGGCACAGGCTTCGTATGGGTAGAACTTGAAAGGATTGTGATGTACAGCTGTTACTTCTCCCCAAACGCAAACATTGGGAATCTGGAGGCAGCCCTAAACGAGCTATCTACGTCTCTAAGGAGCCATACAAAAGAGGCAATCATTGCAGGCGATTTCAACGCGAAAGCTCCGGAATGGGCAAGAGAGGAAGCGAACGCAAGGGGGAAGCTAGTGACGGAGTGGGCAGCACAACTGGATCTAGTACTACTGAATGGAGGGGAAGCCCGCACCTTCGTGAGCGGGGACAGATCCTCAGTGGTTGACCTGACCTTTGCCACGCAAGGAGTAGCCAACAAGATAACCGACTGATAGTCCTGGACGTCAAGACCCTTAGTGATCACCGTTATATCTCGTTCGGGGTAGGAGACAGAACAGAAGTGGCGAGAGAAATCACTCTGGGTTGGTCGCTGAAGAAGCTGAATACGGACAAACTAGCACGCACCCTAAATAGGGAAGTAGGGAGGAGACGACCGGATGGAACTGCAGACTGCCTAGTGGAAGCCTTGACTGCAGCCTGCGATTCATCGATGCCTAAAAAGAGACAGAGTAACTCAAGGAAACAGTGCTACTGGTGGTCGGAGGATATCGCGGATAAGCGAAAAGCATGTCTAGCGGTCAGGAGACGGCTACATAGGTCTAAGCGCGCGAACAGCACTAATGCGCAAATAGCCATCATGAAAGAAGAATACTCCCAGAGCAGGAAGGCCCTCCGAGACGCTATAAATAAATCAAAAAGAGACCACTGGAATGAAATCATCCGGGAAATTGATAATGACGTCTGGGGAGAGGGATACAGAATCGCAACCAGACGGCTGCGGACAATCCCAAAGCAGCGCATTCCCCCGGACAGAGTAGAGGAGATCGCTAGGGCCCTGTTCCCAGACCATGCCGAAGTCGCCTGGGAACCCCCCGACCTGGAGGAAATGGAACCATTCACAGTGAGCGAACTTGTTGCGGCTGCGGACAAGTTAAAAAGCAAAAAGGCACCAGGCTTAGATGGAATCTATCCGGAGATCATAAAACTGGCGGTGAAGGAACAACCCGACTACATCCTTAGAACGATGAACAACATATTGCAGACAGGATGCTTTCCCAAACGCTGGAAGGTGGCAAGACTAGTACTTACGAGAAAGGCTGGAAAACCCCTTGAAGAAGCCTCTTCGTACCGGCCATTATGCCTCCTGGATACCCTAGGGAAGCTTTTGGAGCACCTAGTGTTAGCCCGGCTTAAGCTGGACCTGGAAAAGGGAGGCGGGATCTCAGAACGGCAATTTGGGTTCAGAGAGGGCAGGTCGACTGTTCACGCCGTAAACGAAGTTATACGCCTAGCCACAGAGGCACCTCAGACCAGATCACGACGAAAAATGAGCGCCGTTATCACTCTGGATGTAAAGAATGCCTTTAACTCCGCCTCATGGCAGAAGATCCTAGATGAGCTTAGCGAAATAGGTGTAAACGGCTACATCCAACGGCTGATAAGAAGTTATCTGCACGACAGAAAAATATACCTCGGCGAAGGACCAAACTCCAACACATTGGAGGTAAACAGCGGTGTGCCCCAAGGTTCGGTGCTTGGACCCACACTTTGGAACGTCGTGTACGACAAAGTTCTGAGACTCCCCCTCCCTATAGGAGTCACGCTGGTAGGATTCGCGGACGACCTCGCTATGGTGGTCGTAGCCAAGGATGAATTAATGCTCATGACAAATGCGAATGAGGCACTGGAAACAGTCTGCGAATGGATGGAGCAGAGATCCTTAGAACTGGCGCCTGCCAAAACAGAGGCCCTAATGCTAACAGGACGTAGGAAATTGGCCCACATCACTTTTGAAATCCAGGGTGTCCAAGTGACGCCCAAAGGCAGTATAAAATACCTCGGGGTATGGCTGGATAAGTACCTAAACTTTTCTGTGCACATAACCAAGACGGCCATTAGAGCTGGAGAAACGGTGGCGCAATTAGGCAGGCTCATGCCAAATGTGGGTGGTCCCAGCGCGAGCAAAAGGAGGATTCTCAGCTCAGTGGCACAAAGCATTATGCTTTATGCCGCTCCTGTATGGGAACAGGCCTTGAAGATTGGCAGAACGAGGAAAAAACTCGAGGGGATACACAGAAAGGCGGCCATCAGAATAGCCAGCGCTTATAGGACGATATCTGCAGATGCAATCTCTGTGATAGCAGGCGTGCCCCCTATTGACTTGCTGGCCACGCAGAGGAAGGAAGTCTTCGAGGGCGCTGACAGGAATTTCGCCCAAAACCAGCTTTTTGATAGATGGCAGAGAAGATGGGAGGAAGGAAGCAAGGGCCGCTGGACGAAGAGGCTAATCCCTGTAGTAAGAAGATGGGTGGATAGGACGCATGGAGAGGTAGGATATTACCTCACCCAGGCGTTATCCGGTCACGGCAATTTTCGCACATATGTCAGAGGCATTGGTAAGGTAGACGACGATGAGTGCGTCTACTGTGGAGAAAGGGATACCCCAGAACACACCATCTTCTGGTGCCCCAGATGGGCTGCCCCCAGAACCGTGTGCCAGAATAAGCTAGGCACAATACTTGAAGTGGAGAACCTGACTGCCTTGATGCTCGAGGGAGAAGAAAATTGGAACAATATAGCAGGCATGCTATCAAATATATTAAGAGACAAGGAAGACGAAGAAAGGAATGAGGCTTGGTGACCCTAGTGAAGCAAATGATCAGGTTCCCCCTTCCCTCTGAAGTAATGCGTGAGCGGTTCCGGAGAGAGGGTGTGTAGAAGATTGGAGGGGTTTTAGCCGGTAGGAGTCCGGCACTCCCAGTAGCATAAGACCCAAGCTCCGGGGTCCATGCAGGATTTCCCCTCTACCAAAAAAAAAAAAAAAAAAAAAAAAAAAAAAAAAAAAAAAAAAAAAAAAAAGTAGTAGACCGCAACTGCTCTTGGTGGAATCTACCATGTCAGGAGTAAAATTGTTTGTTTTTTCTTCTTGTTAAAGACCTTTACCCCCCGTTCTGGAGGATGCTGATCAAGGACAATGGGAAGAGTGAATTGTAACAACCTCAGGGGCTTGGTCCCCCCCCCCCCCGAGATGGAAAATTGATTTTTTAACATTTGTTTAATGGTTTTAAAGTCACCATTTGTCCATTTTAGAATACTATTAGTAAAAATTTCTGTTTTTAATAAATTATATATACAGGACACGATTTTGAGTTTAATATAATATTTTTTACAAGACATTAGTATAATCTAGGGCGCTTACATAGGGAATTACATGGTTCATATTCCTCGAAATGAACATCACATTCAATACTATTGCCTCTTTTTTCATCACACACATCGTCCGTTTCCGATTCATGATCGGAAGTATACACTTCGGGTATAAAATTTAGGAAGTTTACAGCATTATCATACCTATTATCATTGGATTCGTTTGTTTCTGTGCTTGGTTCATCATCTTCATCCTCTGGCGCCCAATTCTCACAAAGTTTACCTTTTTATTTATTTATTAAAAAATCGTGTCAATACACAAATCGTTTACTTTCGTCAACAAGAAGAGAAACATTACCTACTATTTATACGTAAAATTATTGGTAGAAGTACACAAATTGAGATTAAAACTCTAAATAGAAAATATACTAACAATATCATCGTTACGTTCTTTATTGAGATCCACAATATGTAAGTTTTTTTGAGGGATTCAAATCTATTACGTGATATGCCAATTTCATCCAGTTTGATTTTTGTTGCAGGTGCCTAATACAATCTCGGTCTACAAGTTTTCTAATTTTACACTCATTCGTATTGATGTTTTTTCCAGTTTTTTTCGCCATTTCAGCAAATATTTCCTTTGGAAAGTATTTAGAGAAATGTGCGTTTGACTGTCAAGGGTATTTTCATTCTTATGTCAGGTGGTGACAATTTTTGGTGGTGACGAACTGATGTGATCATCAAATCGATACGACCGACTGATGATACAGATAACTATGTGCAAACCTCCGATTAAAGAACTTATATCTAGATACATAAAATAATGGCATTGATTTATTTGTTGCTGAAAGACTCACAATCTAAGGCACTCCTTCCCATAAGTTTTTGATTGGCCCATCGGCCTATTCGTGGCTGTTTTCTACACGATCGATTCAGTTTGATTATCATAATCTCAGTTTGACAGTGTCCGCCATTAATGTCAATAAATGTTTTTCGTGTTCTCCGACCAAAAAGTGTTGAAAAAGTAATTTTATTTTAAGTTGTGATTTGCTTAATACCTAAGTAATATTCTCTATTCATATTTACACAGTTTAGTGAAAATTTAATGCTACCTGTTGAAGTGCTGTACCGTTTGCAGAAGACAGTTTAGAAAAGAAGAAAATCGGTTGTTTCATAAGTAAGTAAGTCATAGTCGTAACATGATGACGTTCAGTTTACAGTTGTAATAATAGTATTATAAATAGTATCCTTTCAATACATATTTCCCTTGAATAAAACATCTTCACGTATTATATTTTTTAAATCCATGGTTATGTTCATAGAGATTAACCAACAATTATTACATAAAATATGTACAATATTGTACATTTTCCCTTCTACACATACCCGCCACTGTTGCCTATGGGATGTGATGTTCATCTATCCATTTTAATGGACATATAATGTGACTATGTTAGGAGCAAATAAGGTATATGAAGAAAAGATAGCCATTATGTATCTAGATATAAGTTCTTTAATCGGAGGTGCAAACGTTTTTATAAGGCACAGTAGTGTTCACAACTCACGTAGTTTCTAAGAGGGAACGGTGTACCAAGTGTATTACCAGAAAAAGCATTACAAAATTAATCAGCTTTAGCAATTGAATGGAATGTGACTGGAATGTGACGTATATGTGTTTTTACTTCAAAAATTCACTATTTTGCTTAACTCTATGCTTCTGGTGGTAGGGGTAAATATCAACCATATGGGTTGAAATTATTATTTTCTTCTTTTTATATCAAATATATTTAATTGAAGTATCGATTTGAAAAAAAATCCACCTTGAAGTTTCTATTTTAAAAAATTGCTTTTTACAAACTTCTATATTCCGTCGGCACGGAAAGGAATATGTCTAGAAGTCTGAAATTTTGAGTGTGTGATTCTTATATGAAATGTAAACTTTCTGGGGGGTGGGACCGAAAAAAATCAAAAAATTCTTTTCATCAAGTATAAATGAGGGACACCCGTCGCGGATCCAGGGGGGGGGGGGGGCAAAGGGTGCAATTGCCCCCCCCTTGGGCCTCCCTTGTACTGTGCGAAAATCTGAAACGTCCGGTCCGGTGGCACCGCTTTGTCGAAGTCACCCGGCATATGTTTTTTTACACCAATGCCAAGTAGCAAAGTAATTTTATAAAGGTTGTATATATGACTACTATAACATAAATTATTTATTTTTATTTTGCTACTTGGGTTTTTTTATCAGGTACTTTTCAATATTTGTCAATTTGTGCAAGTGCCCCCGCCCCTTAGGGAGCTCCTGGATCCGCCCATGGGACACCCTAATATAGATATTCTGTATACAAAATCACGATTCTATATAAATATCCACCATATTGTGTTAAGAGATAATATAGATAACTAAAAGTAGGACACGGGAATGGGGAAAAATTCAAGCCAGTTCTTAATATATCCGATAGATTGCACCATGCGTACTCGGTTTAGTCATTCTGAACTTGTCATATAATATAACCTGTAAATAAATGTCCTCCTGTGTTGGAACACTTTGGTACACAGCAACATGTTTTCAATTTATACGTTTTTCTAATTAATTTTGTTTATTCAAAGAGATATTGTTCGTATTGACATTGGATATAACATAACCTCAACAGCGTGAACAACCCACATACCTAGAAAGGCATGTGAAACAACCGAGTACGGCTGCTGCACTCTGGCAGAAATGTTCCCCATTGCATCTAATGCATAAAGGCAAGCCTTTAAATTAAACAGGTAAAGATGCGATGTAGATGCTATACAGTATAGACTGACTAATTAATTAGTTATAGTTGGGAAAGATATTATCGGTAGATGTTGAAATATAGAGCATCTTAAAGAATAGAAGGAGAGAAGAAGAACTTTATTGAATTAGGAAGAGACCTAATATACATATGTCAAAAACCTATACTACAAAAAATACGTTGTAAAAGTAAACATAGGTATTAAAATTAAAAATAAAACACTAAAATATTAAAATACCTTAACCTAAATAGATGGTAATTTACAAATTACATAATCTTTATCAACTTTATCGCTTGGTTATACGGGTTCACCGTGATAAACTTTTTATTTAATTACATATCCTAAATGCTAGTTAAAAATTAAAAAACAATTTAGTTCCCTAATTCATTCAGGTTTTGATGAATTTTAATCTTTGTAAAATGGACGTACCTTTTTCTTTAGTGTATAAGTTTTATAGAATGAACTGATGTCATTTCTATAGTGATCTTTGTGGAATAAATGAATAAATAAATAAATAAATATGTAAATGTGTAAGAGTTATACTTACCATTTCATCATCTTCATATCCTATTTCGAAAACCAGAGTTAAGTTAGATGTGCGAGCAAAATGTTTATTTATTTTTTGAGCTATAACATCAATGGATGACATTCGAAATATTTTCGTTAGATGTTCAAAATCTGTAATAAAATATATATTTAACTTTTGCATGAGAATTCTATTGTACCACTCACTCAAGTTCTCATAAATATGCGGAAATTTTTCTTTTAAATATATGAGGATACTGTGATTCCTAATGATAACAGTTTTCGGAAAGCTAACATTCGTCGTAAAATCTGGACATTTATAGTCTTTGATAATTGCTGGTATACATTCAGCGAACCTCTCTAATGTTTCGTTTTCAAAGATGCCAAGGCAAAGTCGACAAGGATTCCTCCTAATTTTTTTTGGAGGTAACATTGCAGAAATATCAGGTTTAACATCTTCCAAAATGGACTGAAATAAACATATCATTATACAATACTGAAAATCTGAAGCGATTCACTTAAAAGTTAGGTCAGGTTTAAATCAACGCATTGCCTAAAATCGTTTGAATAATTTGTTTTTTCTTGAATTGGAAATTGTAACTACCTATTCAAATTCCTCCAATATATTTCACAATTTTATATAAAAAAAAATTTCGAATGTTTTGCCTGGTTTGTCATCACTTTTTTAAAAATACCACGACTAGATAATTCATTACTAGATAGAATTATCGGGACGGCAGGGCTGACAAAAATCATGATTAAAAGAAATAAATAAATAAAAATCAGTGATCACTGATTTTTTTTTACTACTGATATTATGGATATTTTCAATTTTATTAGAATGTATTAAGTGCTGAAATGTTAAAAAAAAACTACCTAAAGAGTGCTTTATGCTCACGAGCACTAAGCACTTTTCAAAAATTTAAATAACGAAGTAGCTATTGAAGCTAGAACTTCATTAAAGGACCCCACACATTTTAAATGGAACATGGCTCCCAGTCGCAGGGTTGTGCAAAAACCCACCTTCTTTAGAAAAAGACAACCCCTTGGGCATTTAGGTGGGTTTTTCTGGGCAATTGTGGGTAATTGTGGTTTATTCTGGATTTTTGTAAAATCTAAATTTCCCGCCTAATTTCCCACCTTTCATTCAGCATTGCTTTGACAATATAGCATGTGACAACATCTGGACTGTGTTGGAAATATTCTGAGTTACGAAAATATAGCAAATATTAAATATGTGCAATTTTTTTTCAAAATTGCATAGTTGTCCCGCTTCTAGATCCGCAGTAGAAAGAATTTTTTCTACATTCGGCCATATTTGGAGCAAACTAGGGAATAAGCTGAAAAGGCAACAAAACTAGTTAAGATGTATAGACATTTAAATAAAACAAAAATTTCTTTTCACAAGATATTTATCTTTTGCCTTTCACATTCTAGTTTCAGGAAAATTTGTTAAGTTTTTGTTATTTGTTTCATGTCTTTATTTTTCTCAAGTTTATTATTTACTTGTTTTATTGTTTAGTAATATATTGACACGTTACATTTTTTTTTATTGTTTTTTTCAAGTATTTGTGAGGCAAATATATAATTTTTTATAATTGCTTTTTTTCCTGAAAAAAAAAACGAAAATTAAACAAAAACCCAGATGGGATTAATCAAAAACCCACAAAAAACCACCCATTTCACCCACCGGTTTTTTTCTAATGGATTTTGTGCCAACCCTGCCCAGTCGATTTGTATCTAATTGTGATATGTTGCAGTTTGAGTGGTACTGATCAAAAGTTCTCTTGGGCACAACCTTCGAAAATGGCTCCATTTCGATCTACAGGGGCTAGGAGATGATAAAATGAGGTAGGGTCACAAATATAGTGAAAGCTGATAAAAAAACCGCTGGCCAAGGAATCACTACTTCCACATCCAGATTTTCTATCCAAGTCACTCACAACGAAAAAAATTTGTATGTGGAAATAATTGTTTATGGAACTTTAATAATATAATATTTGAAATCCTCTACCACAAAAACCCATAAAACGATACCCCACATCGGTAGTAATAATAATAATAATAATTTATTAATTCTGTAGATTGTGGTTACACAATATAGAATAGGTCAGTCAATCAATTCAAAAATAAAATAAAATAGAATAAAAATACAATACAAAAAATAAAGTAAAATTGTAAAAGAATACAATACAAATATTAAAGACAATATATAAACAGTACATGAATAAATTTTAAAAAACTACGATATGGTAGGTGGTCATAATCTATCCTCTAAATACTCATTAAAGGAGTAATAACATTTATCTTGTAGGAATTTTTTTACCCCTTTCTTAAATTGTAATTCATTAAGAGGTTTATATTGGTCAGGCAATTTATTGAAGGCCTTAATTGCAAGGTATTTAGGACATCTTTCATATAGAGAGGTTCTGTGGTAAGGTATATGTAATGTGCTATTATTACGTGTATTATAAGGATTATTTTGATTTAGTAGAGGAACATTTTGTTTCTTAGCATATAGCAGTAAATTTAAGATAAAGATAGATGGCAGTGTTAAAATTCCCAATTTTCTAAAATGAACACGACAACTCGTTCGTGCACTTACTCCAACCATATATCGGATTGCTTTCTTTTGCAGTATGAATACCCTTGAACTATCACTGGAGTACCCCCAAGCAGTTATTCCATATGAGGCGATTGAGTGGAAATGTGCATAGTAGTACATTTTTAGCACTTCTGAATTGACCGTAAGCCGTAGTTGTTTTATACAATAGCAGATTGGTGCAATTTTTTTGCATAATGTATCGATGTGGACTTTCCAACTGCAATCTTCAGATATATGTATGCCTAAGAATTTTGTACTAGTAACCTGTTTTAATGATCCATTATTAGATTTTATTAACAAACTTTTGTCAGCATTGTTATGATGACTGAAGTGAATAAAGAGTGACTTATCATTATTCAATACCAATTGATTATCTACTAATCGATTATGGACTTCTGTTAATTGTTTGTTTGTGTTAGCGATTGTGATATTTAGGTCTTTGTTATTACTAAGTATTGACATATCATCAGCAAACATTACGAGATTTGAAAATTTTAGATCATTTACATAGATAATGAATAGTAACGGACCCAACACTGAGCCTTGTGGAACACCCACATCGGTTTGCAGATGGGAGGATCTTATGTTATCTATATCAACAAATTGTGTCCTTCCTTTTAGGTAGCTTTCAAACCAGTTTAAAATTAGGCCTCTTATACCGTATCTTTCCATTTTAAGAATTAGAGTTTCATGGCATACAAGATCGAAGGCTTTGCTTAAATCTAAGAAAACACCTACAGGTTTTTCACAGGCATCTAAATGTGAATGTAGTAGATTTAAGAACTGATTTATGCCATCTATAGTAGATAACCCTTTGCGGAAGCCAAACTGATTAGAGTTAAATAGTTTATATTTATTAAAGAAAGAAACTATTTTATTTGAAATAACCTTTTCAAATATTTTTGAAAATGTGCCAACAAGGGCAATGGGCCTATAGTTGTTAATGTCATATCTATCACCTGATTTGAAGAGAGGTTTTATTTTTGATGATTTTAAGGCTTTGGGAAAAGTTCCTTCCATTATAGAGCTATTGATCAGGTAAGTGAGAGGCTTTATAAAGTAAGGCACACATTTCTTTAGTAAATTTGAGCTGATATTGTCTGGCCCAGAGGAATTTGAATTTTTTAGGCTGTTAATAATTTCAGTTACTTCAAGTTCAGTTACAGGTACAAAAGCAAAACTATATGGGTTTATGTTCACATTGTGCACTGGATTAGATTTATCTGCTATCATATCACTTATTAGCAGTTTAGGGACATTAACAAAGTGTTCATTAAACTTATTACTTAATTCAGCTGGATCTGTACTTAAAACATTATCGATATTTAATTTTAAATTATTGTCATTATAATTATCTTTTTTATTAATAATGTTCCATGCCGTTTTAGATTTATTTGTAGAATTTGCCATACGTATATTATTATGCATCTTTTTGGCGGTATGTATACATTTTCTATAAATACTTTTATATTTTCTGTAAAATGTGATAATGTTTTTGTTTCCAGATAGTGTTAAAGAGTATAATTCCTTTAGCTTTTGGGAGGAGACCCTTAAGCCCCTAGTCAGCCAACTTTTATCCTGAACTTTATGATGTGTTATAACTTTTTCGGGAAAAGCTAAATCAAAATAATATTGAAATGTTCTAAGAAAACTATTAAATTTCTCATCTATCATTGCGTTGTCATTATAAGTCTCAACCCAATGTTCCTTCTCTAATAACGAGCAAAAATACCTGATTTGATCTACATTATTTACTCCTCTAATGATTTTTCTTGTATTTTTCATTTTATTTTTATTTTTAATTGGTATAGACAGTAATTGAGCATTGTGATCAGATATGGCATTTTTTAGGACTATGCCCTCGTAGCTATTGCAATGTAGGTTGACGCAGATATTGTCAATGCAATTTTTAAGCCTAGTAGGCTCTCTAATAGTAGGTGTAAAACAGTACATATTTAAAATATCCATCAGATCAGACAAATTTTTTCCCTCCACTGAAAAATTTATATTAAAATCACCACACAGAATGATTTTTCGGTTTTTATATTGACTAGTTATTTTATCTAATGCGATGGAGAGTTTCTGAAGAAAGACATCTAAAGTTCTTATTGATGAGCTTCTATAGACAGCTAGTATTATAACAAAATTGATATCATCCAAAAAATATTTTATTGCCGTACATTCAAAATGCTTTTCTACTGAGATTTTATTGAAAAAATCTAGCTTTTCATATTTTGAATTATATTTGACATATATACCAATACCACCATTTTTATGCTCTGACCTGCAATAAATATTAGCAACCTCATAATCTTGGATTTTTAGAGATTGCACTTGTTCAGGTTTAACCCAGTGCTCCGAGACACAAAAAATATCACAGTTAATATCATTTAAGAATAATTCAAGTTCTAACAATTTATTACTGAGACACTGCACATTCTGATGTATTATATGGAGTTTATGTTGATTTCTTGGGATAGTTTCTTTCATATGCATATCTTCATCTACTACGAGGACATCAAATGGAGTTGCCTCAGCACTTCTAGTTCCTAGTTCCATAAAAGATTCTTTGACTGTTTCTGTATTTGCGCTACAGAGACGGGCCATAAGAATAATAGATGGACTAAAATATCGGGATGAGTGTGGTCCCAGTTTTGCTAAATTCAATATTTTAACAGTACCTTGTTTATATTTATATCAGTGTCTTGTTCACGTAAAAACCAATGAGAGCAGTTACACTCGACACAGTATCCTACACACTTATGGAACAAGAAAAAATCAAAATATTCAGTTGAATTTCCACAGACTTACAAAGACAAGAAACGGAGCCAATTATTATGGTCCTAAAGCGTTTAACCTCCTCCCCAATAAAATCAAAGAACTTCCTACTACAGCATTTAAAAAAGTTATAAAAGGTTACCTCAACAGGAAAGCATTTTATTCCATTGATGACTATTACAGCAACGATTTCTGTGATATGAAGGTATAACTATTGGCTTGTATTTTAAATATTTCTCTCATATTGATTTTTCATATAGATTTTGAATATGTAATCTTTTCTTATGTTACATGTAAAATGACGTATATTTTAAACAACAGCTAGTTTTATAGAAATTTTAATATGTATTGTTTGTGACATGTACATTGTGTTATGTTAACATACATGATTTTGTTTTATAAACCATTTTACCATTGTATTTTGTATTTTGACGTGTGTAAACACTTTTGTGTATTTAACACCAATAAATTATTCTTATCTTTCAGTTGGGATATTTTGGTGGTAGTTATTACTTCCATAATCTCTTGGTTGCCTACTATGGTTGTTCCGAAAAAGCTGTTTTCCTCGTGGCAAGTATTCAGAAATTTCAATTCCATTTGGTCACAGGTCAGGCGTCAACAAAATGTCCTTTGTGTCACGGTCTACTGCTACTTTAAAGGTGTTAAACGTTCCTTGACTATTTCTGACTTGATTGCATATAAAGTTTTGTTCTGGGAATTTTATTTTTAAGTACTCCTGCAGATTTTCTAGACTGTATGTTATTTTGTATTTCGACAAGAAAAGCCATACCTTATCTTTTGCTGCTACATCTAAATTGCTAGTGTCTGTTCCTACTATTTTTTGTGTCGGTTTATTACCTATTTTTATAGCTGCGCCTTGGTAATCATTGTTAGTGCCTACTTCTTTTTTGTTAGACTCTATATTTATTTTTTCTATACCTTTTTCTATAGTTATAAATCCATTCTCCTTCTCAGCTGTTTCCTTCTTTTTTTTATTGGAGCTCATTACCTTTTTATTTATCGGTTCTATATCATTGTTGAGTGTCTGGATATCGTTAATTTTAGCTTTAGTGTGTACTTCTAATAAAGCTGAGGCTAGGTTTTGTTGCGATATAATATGCTTTGTTGTATTTCTTACTCCTGATCCATTTTTGACAGTGCTTACATTTTGTTTTGAAGTTGAAGGAGTGTTGCTAACTTCTAACTGATTTTCCATCATATTGGCATTAGATGAATTTGCCGTATTCACCCTGAGGGCATGTGTGACTTTGTTTGGGACATTAACGCTATTGGAGATATTGTCGTTAATCCTAGGTATCTCTAATTTTAAGTTAGATGTATGTACTTTCTTTATGTCAGCAATTGTGTTTAGTAGACTTATTTGATTCTTAAAACTTTCTACAGAGTCTTCTAATTTATTGATTATAATATCTTTTTGATTAATAAGTTGTTTTAAATATGATGTTTCTATTTCTAGTATTTTATAGTTATCTTTTATTATTTTGGAAGGTGCAACTGTATTAATATTGTTACACCCTGTATTCATAGGAGTTGAGGAAATGTGAATTTCTGTATTTATAGCTTTTATAGATGTATTATCACTTGTTTGTGTGGAATTAGTTTTTGTATCTATCTTACTATTTAGATTAGTTTTTACTTGCTTTTTTAAGTCCACAACTAATTTTTTTAGTTCACTAATTTCCACTTGTTGATTGTTTATTATTTCAGAGAGTTCCTCTTCGTTTTTTATAGCTTCTTCAGTGAAAGATTGGTTATTGCATTTCAGTTTTTTGATATAATTTTCTTTGAATTCATTTTCTTTGGTCAGATCCTCGATTAGAGTTTCACAAGCTGATAGATCATCACTTTTCTCATTATACACTTGTTTGCAGCAAATTAAATGATTATCACTCAAAAATCTAAAATCTTTGTTTGACCGAAGTGCACAACTCTTATGAAAGATACTATGACACTCCACACAGATAAAATGGTTAATTTCTTTGTTTTTACAACATTTAAAATAACTTTTGTGTATACTCTGAAAACTTGACTGATCATTTGCAGCCATTTTAAAATTCTCGGGGTGGGGGTGGTGATAGGGGGTGGTTGGTAGTGGGGGTGGATGAAGTAAAAAAATATTTTGAGGTTTCTGGTTCTTGTACACACTAAATCACAATTTTTTTCATCCCCTTTAATAATGGGAGGTGGGGGTGGTAATGGGGGTGGCTAATGCCAACATTTTTTTGAGACCTTAGCTTCTCTTGTATATACTAAATACCAATTTTATGGACTATTACCTGCTTGATTACCCCAAATTTAAACCAATTTACCCCCCAACCCTTCGACGGAACAAAATGAAAATAAAATCAGATCTCGTTAAAGTACTTACGTGTACCAAATTTCAAGTCGAAATTTCAATTCTCGATTCCAGAGTAAACGTGCGCACAAAAAAAGTTACAGACTGACAGACAGAAATTTTTTTTCACTCAAACTTAAAATCTCGACGTTTCATGACATTTTAAGCCTATTCGAACAATAAAATTTTTTAAATTTTTTTTGTCGTTACTATACTTCCACTGGATGTGGAAGTAATAATTAAAAAAATCTGTCAGGAAAATTTTAAGGTATGTTTATTCTATTTGTGGAGTTACCATTGGGGTTTTCAGTTCCTACAATTTCAAAACCAAGGGTTGTGGGGTTCTGTAATACTGATATAATTAAAAGTTAACATAAAACTACGGATTATTTGTACTAGAAACAGGCAGATTCTATTTGCGTTGTATTTAAGCGATAATCGAAGTACTCTAAGGCTCATCCAACAGCACGAAGAAAGTTAAGAGGTAGTTAAGACGTAGCGGTAACGATAGGAGAAAGAACAGCTATAAAAATGATTCAACACTTTTGACATTAGAATTTTCTACTATACACATTCTAAAGTCAGCATTTTCTCACTTAGGACATGCCAGTTGCTTTTGTCCACATTCTGAAGGCGAATCAGACATCCAAGCCACATTTTTTCACATCTGAGTCGCAGTTTCCCACATCTACACGGTCGACACAACATTAGAGTTGCAGTTTTCTGCATCCAGATCTCCAATAGAACATCTACGTGGCACCTTTTAATATCCACAATTCCAAATGACGGTTTCACACATTCCGATTTCCTATTATACAAACGACAGATAGTTTTCCACCTCCAGACATCGAATAAAATATATGAATCTTTTTTTACAACCGGACGTAAAAAGCAGAATTCGGTTTTCCAAAAAAAGCTGGCCGTTTTTGAAAAAAATAAAAATTAGCAGTTTTGCTAGTTTGTAATATGTAAATTGTTAGAGCACCACCATATTTTTAAAGCTGTGGGAGCAATAAGGTCAAGAAAATGAAGAGTTAAATAATTCATAGCTGTTTTCTTTGCTGTTGTTACTCCTACCTCTTAACATTACCCTGCACTATTGGATGATACTTAAGCGAGCCTTAGAGCACTTCGGTTATCGCTTAAATATAGCGCAAATAGAAGCTGCTTGTTTCTAGTGAAAATAATAGCATGTAGTTTTATGTTAACTTTGAATTATATCATTTTCGAGGAGAATGAGAACTTTTGATCGGCACAGCTCTAACTGCAAGATATCACAATTAGGCACAAATCGGCTGGGAGTAGGGTTGCCAGGCGTCCGGCTTTAGCCGGACATGTTTGGCTTTTTGCGGTTTTGTCCGGCTAAAAATTAACATGTCCGGCCTGCCCGGCTTTTTGCCTTAACTCTCTGGAAAATACGGAATTTTACTCTGAATTATTAATATTGACAGAGTACTATTTTGCTATTCTATGCCACAATGCCAATATCAAAAGAGTATTTTCATTAATAAATGCCCAATGTTCGAAAGAACGAAATAAACTACATATAGATACGATAGCTAAAATGATGTTCCTACAGTGCAATTTAAAAATATAATAAATGCGGGGTTTGATGTTCGAATGCCCCCCTCTTCGGGACCACTTGTATTTCATGTTTTTTGGGTCGCTGATCACGAAAATCGGGGTCCCGCGTCTCTAAAAATAGTGCGTCACCTCTAAAAATGTCAAAAACCACCCCTTTTGTTTTTTTTTCGCGGTAATGTGAATAATACTGTAAAAAATATATTCATGTTCATTTATTAAGAATATTTCTACCTTCCCTTTCAATTCCCTGCAAGCTTGGGGGTAGTTTTCACCCCTTTAGGGGTAAACTTTTTAGTATTTTTTTCGATGGAAGTTTATCAGAAGAACTAAAAAGTATACATCTGTACTTATTTTCTAAGCGTTAGTTCAATTTAAAGGCGATATAGTTTTCACCCCTGAAAGGTTGGAAAAAAATTTTCTTCATTATGCAATCCCCTTTCATCTAAACTCAAATCAAAAAGTGAAAAAAAAATTACATAATTTTTCCATTTTACATCAATTTAGGTATAGTTTTACCCCCTCTGGTTAACCCTTAGCTTAAAATTTGTCCTTATTTTAGATAAACATACTGAACTGGCAAAATATCATTACAATTAGCACATTTATAACATTATTTTTTGCATTATTCACATTACCGCGAAAAACCTCCCAAAAGATGTGGTTTTTGGCAATTTTAGGGGTGGCGCACTTTTAGAGCTACAGGACCCCGATTTTCGTGATCAGCGACCCAAAAAACACATAAAGCAAGTGGTCTCGATGAGGGGGGCATTCCAAGCGTCAATCCCCGTGTTTTATATGTACTAATAAGTTGCCAAGAATTCTACCATATGATCCGTGAAGAAAAAAACTTACTTGATAAAATAGGCTCAAATGATAAATGTACATAATTTCTGCGCTTTTAACTTTTAAAAAGACATTTTTTTTATTAATAAAAGTTATTTTATTTTATATGATTATAATGAATTATTCAGTATTTTTTATGTGATACACTTACCAAAGTTTCATTTGATATTGTATGAATTAGTTTCATACGTGATTTTTTCGTTTTTTTTCCGTTTTTAGTCGCTTTTTTATAGATATAGGAATTTTATTGTTTTGCGATAAATTTTCTATTTCCATGTAACAAATATTCATTTTTAAATTAAGTTTAATAAAGCATACTAAAAAACTGATTTCATGGTTTAATAATTTTTTTATGGCGAACAAATGTTGTCCGGCTTTTTGTACCAAATGTCCGGCTAAATTTACAAGTAATGTCGGGCTTTTCGAATTTTAGGCCTGGCAACCCTAGCTGGGAGACATGTTTCATTTAAAATGTGTGGGGTCCTTTAAGTGTTGTTTATAAAAATGATAAAGGCAAACAAAAAGTACCTAAGATGACAATTCAGAAAGAGGAACAGACTATACAGTATGTCCCAGGATAGACGTAACAAGAGGTGGACCAAAAATTTTGGAATATTGGAATGGTATTTGGGGATTGAGTCCTGCTTGTTGTAAAACTAAACTATACCAAAAATGACTTGATTTGGTGTACTACAGGGTGTTTTATAAGCAAAGTTGTAAAAATCACCACTAATAAAGTACCTTTATTTTTCAAAACATGAAAAAATTCCACTAAGAAAAGTTATTTAGAATGCAATTTTATACCTCTATACCAAATTTCAGGAATATAAATTTTTTTTTTGAAACTTCCCATTTCTTCAACAAATTAGTATTTTATTTTGAACCATTCATAGAAATTATTTTTTGTGAATTAATACTTAAAGTTATGTAGAAGCTAAAAGTAGGCTATGAGAAAAGCAGTGGATACACATTTATCATTTATTATTGACATATCTGTCAAACGTAGTCAATATTATCCTTAATTTCTGTTTCAAATTAACGAACCAAGCATAAAAAATTAAGTGAAAATGGTACTCACATTGCCTGAAAAAATTTATATTGTGCAATGCTACGGAACTGGCGGTGAAAACTCGCTAAGAGAAGTGGTAAGCCAATTTAATTTGAAATTTCCAAACACTGCTTTGTCACGTACTCAGGCTATGAGAATAATTAAAAAGTTTCTGGGTACTGGTAGTGTTCTTAACACGAAAAGAAAAATAAAAGCATATGATGAAGACAATGTTGGGGCTATTATAGCTCATGCCTCTGTTATAGAAAATCCTAGGGTGCCACTAAGAGAGAGATCAGCTCTTATTAATATTAGCAAATCTGAACTCCAAAGAATTTACAAGGCAAAGAAAATTAGGGCATATAAAGCAAATTATAAACATACGCTTGAAGAGGGAGATGATGGCCCTAGGTTGGATTTTTGTTTGACCATTGGAGAAAAAATCATGGAAGAGAGATTTTTTCATCATTTCATAATTTTCTCAGATGAATCCACATTCACAACCAATGGTGTTGTTTCATCTCAGAATTGTCGATTTTGGGCTTCTGAAAATCCAAATTTTAGAATTCATTTGTAGAAGACAATATTATAAAAAAGTGAATGTGTGGTGTGCTGTTTCTTATCACGTTGGAGTTATTGGACCTTACTTCATTGAGGGAAGGTTAAACCAGCACACTTATTTACAGCTTCTTGAAAGATTTTCTGAAGAACATTTAAATATTTTAAGAGATATGCCTTTAATTCATTTTCAACATGATGGTTGCCCTGGCCACTCCACAGAAATGGTTAATCGGTGGTTGAATTTAAATTTTGGAGAAAATTGGATTGCCAGGAATGGAACGATCAAGTGGCCGGCGAGATCCCCAGACCTCAATATTGGATTTCTTTTTATGGGGTCACCTCAAGCAGTTGGTTTACGCTGAACCACTTCCTAACGATGTAGCAGTATTGAAGCAGAGAATTACAAATGCCGTAAACTCCATATATCGTTAGATCATATTCGAAACAGTTTTAAGGACTTCAGGCGAAGGATCGAAATGTGTGTGGATGTAGGTGGTAGCTACGTCGAATAATAAAAAAATTGTAAACATTGTTTTGTATTGGTCAATAATTAATTTGTTTATGAATCTGTTATGTTTTTGACATTTATTACTTGTTATAATTTTTAAACCTCATTAATCTTCTGTTAGTAATTGGTTCTTGTTTTACAATTAGTTCGATTAACATTATACCTTCTTACATCTCGTATATTCAATTTTTTATTTACCAATAGCCTACTTTTTGAGATGATTAACATTTGCTCCTACACAACTTTAAATATGAATTCAACTCTTAATTCGCAAAAAATGGGAAGTTTCAAAAAAATTATTTTATATTCCTGAAATTTGATATAGAGGTATAAAATTGCATTCTAAATAACTTTTCTCAGTGGATTTTTTTCATAATTTGAAAAATAAAGGTACTTTATTAGTGGTGATTTTTACAACTTTGCTTATAAAACACCCTGTAGAACACCAAATCAAGTCATTTTTGGTATACTTTAGTTTTACAACAAGCAGGACTCAATCCCCAAATACCATTCCAAAATTCCAAAATTTTTGGTCCATTACACCTCTTGTTACATCTATCCTGGAAGGACACACTGTATGTTTTTTTAAATTTTAGTGTTAATGCCAATCAAGATAATAAAATAGAATAGCTGCTCATTGAAAAACTTTTTTTTATTCTTAGTCCCCTCGTCAAATTAATCTTTTAAATCTTGTTACAAGGGTGTAATAAAAATGATAAATTTTAGAAAGAACGCTTCTTAAAATAAGACACTAATAGCGATTAAAAATAATCACCAGTTAGTCTTCTTAAGAAATGTATGTGTAACCTATGGTAACGAGTCTTTAATCATTTGTCAAATTTAACAATTTTATCTGAGAATAGGGTATTTTCCTATTTTTTTTTATTGAATAATATCATGGAATATGTATAAAACAAGCCTTCCAATACAAATTTCGGAGAAAATAATTATCAATTTTTTGAGAAAACGAGTTAAAATAAACGGCGCGCAAAAAGCGTTTTAAATTGGTGATGTATGTACTCTACCGATGGCGTAGGTAGTCTGTGTTGTAGTGATGGGCTGCTAAATAGCAGTCTGCTATTTTTTAACTGCTATTTGCTTCGTAGCAGTAGCAACTGTTACGAGCTCTGATAAATAGCTGCTACTTTTATAGCAGGTTGAAATCACTCGCTAAGTGCCAACACGCCTTTGCAGCAACACAAGCAGGCTGCGTCGGCCCAATAGCAGTGATAGCACAAGCAGCGTATGCACATTCGTTCCGCTACAGCGAGCATCAGCGGCCAAGCGGATCCACGCAGCACTTAGGAAGGGAATATGTAATTCATGTAAGACTATTTTACTTTAATAATATTTAGCACATGATTATGTTCGTCTGCTCAAATATTTTAGAGGAATATAAAAAATAAACTAATGAATGTTATAATATTAACAGATAACAAATGAAACTATAAAAAAAATGCAATCGCTGCATGGACAGTTAAATATGATTAGTTTCAAAAGAAATATAAACTATCTATTTATATTTCTTTTGAAACTAATCATATTTAACTATCCATACAGCGATTGCGTTTTTTTATATATAAAGTTTCATTTGTTATCTGCTATTTAGCCAAAACAACTAATGCTAAGAAATAGCTGCTATTAAAATAGCAGCTATTTTTAACTGCTAAATGAAAATAGCAGTAGCAGAAGTAGCTGCTACACAAAAATAGCTGGTTCGACCCATCACTACTGTGTTGATTTGTAGATAGATTGGTTTTATACAAAACAGTGTGGTGTTGCCAAGTTGAAATTTCTTCTCTAGTTCTAGTAAAGATAAATGAAGAAAACAGGAGTATAAAGCTTATTTATTAGATCAATGTTAATATATTTATCCACAAAATTTAATTTTGCGATGTAAAAAATAATAATAGGCATGGATTATTAAATGTTTTAAATAATTTTTAATGCCGATTAGATTTTTAAAAACATATTTCGCAATATATGGCAACAATGTCAACGGCTAGTCAAATGACAGATGTGTTCTAACGTCATGTTGATTTTCACGTTTGCTGACAAAAAATCCAAATTTTGTTTATAGAAAGAATCTATTGTCTTAATCAACTTTGGGCAAATTGGATGAATCTCCTTTCACAAAATTCAACTCTATCTTATTAGTTTATTAATAAAATATAAAATAAAATCAAATGCCACATAAACAAACAACAAATAAATCTAACCTTGTATTGTGACAAGAAGTAACAAAATAATGTAAAGTACATACACAATTTGGCATTAATATAAGATAGTTACAGTCTAAGCGAAAGTTGTCTGTAATTGATTAAATTATTCTCCTCAAAATGAAATCATTTGAAATCTGTGTCTAGACGGGCGTATTCTTATTTCTTATTTTTATTTAAGAAATTATTGTTTTGGTTTAAATTAATTATGCAGTAATTATTAAAATAATAACATTACTTGATATATATCACCAAAACTGAATTAAAAAAAAAAAATGGAAAATATACCTCATTCGAAAATATCAATGTCACTTTAACAATGCAGAAGCGGTACTCATCTAATACATATAGACAAGGACTGCACTCTATAAAAACGTAGGTTTCTACAACTAAAGTGCCACTTGAAGAATTAGTTTTTCTGGATCTTATGAACTGTGTGAGTGAGTAAAACTTGACGTTTTGCCAACAGTTGTTTGCTACTTCTTCAGGAGGTAACAATATAAGAACAAGCACGGTAACATATTAGCCATGTCAATTGTCAAAGGTGAAACTTGTTCTGCAACCATGTAGAACTAAGTATGTACAACAAATTCAACTCTGACTTAGTCGACACCGACATATTGAGTTACCGTGATTGACTCATGAAGATGCCATATACAATAGATGGCGAAATATCAAGTTCTATTCATAAAATGTCATGATGTATGAATGAATTTGATAATCGATAATCCCAACAATTTTCGAGGAAAGAAGAAACATCATTAAATATTTGGGCTTACACCAGGGTGTATTAAATAGGTGGTCCGACGTACGGCACTTTCCTATTATAATAATGGCTTCATAAGTGCATAGTTACTATTTACTTTAGTAGATGGCGTGAGCAATAAGGTCCTACAATTACCTGGGCATGTGCATCGTATAACTAACATAACCTCAAATTTTAAGGTTTTTTCGTTTATTCTCATTTTTAATGTTTGTATAAGAATTTTTAGCTTGGAGCCATACTGGCTCCAAACAAATATTTAAGAATTCGCGCAAATAATGTTTCAATATTGTTGATTAATAAAAATAGGCTGCTAATTATAGGTTAGATTCCTAACCTGCAAAAAGTGTCTTATTTTATTGTGACAAACTATTTGAAACTTCATAAACATTGCGTTGAACTTGATTTTGGTTGAAAGTACAGGAACCAGGTAGAAATTTTAATAATAGCTACGTAATACTTGTAAATCTTAAGAAATACATATTTTTGAGGTTAGCTGTGTCGACACGTGCAATGCTGCATGTAGTGTTGCATATATTCTTTCAATGTTTTAATTTAGCTACTTAATGTCAGATGTCACTGGACTCTTGTTTCACTAAACAAAAACAAAAGGCCGGGAATGTATGCAACACTGTATGCACGTATGCACAGAACCTGTAAAATTATCTATCTATGTGTAAGTAATGAGAGAACTTATTGGTCCTGCCATCTATTACATTATGTACGAAGTAAGCACTCATGAAGCCACTTGTCGTCGCACCACCTATTTAATACACCCTGGCTTACACCCAATTTGGAAAAAAAATATGTAAAATACATTTTTCTACGATTGTTAAAAAAAACTGTACTTTTTTAATTATTTTGAGTTCGTAAAACATATGTTTATGGTAATAGTGAAAAAAAAAAGTAAAAAGCGTGAAAAAAAAGTAGCATTATTTCACTCTTATGTAGAGCCAGATATATGAGCACATTGAAAACAATAGGTCCCGTGAAAAAATAGTATATTATATCACTAGGAGTAGAACGCACTCTTTTGCCCAGTTTGCGGCTTCGGCTTCGCCTCAGCCGCAAATCCTGGGCTCAACACAAAAAAAGGCGTTCTACTCCGTGTAATATATACTATTTTTTCTTCAAGCGTATTAAAATGCAAAAATTCATTTATTTATCATAAATGTACAAATATTCAAACTACAGTCTTACATGTTGACACAATATGACAAGTGGCTAGTGGATAGCGCGCCACCGGTGGCTTTCGGTATTAACATTATGTTACTAGTAAAACAATACCCACTGCGGTGGCGCTTTCGGAACTAACATTATGTTACTAGTAAAACAATGTCCACTACGGTGGCGTTCGGTACTAACATTTTGTTACTAGTAAAACAATGTCCTACTTCTACTTCTGTTTTTGGTGACATAATTTAAACATTTTAATACGCCTTGAAGAAAAATATAATTTTAGTATTTTTAGAATTTTTACTTAATACAAAACACAGTGTGTAAAGGATTTTTTTCTTATTTTTTCTTTTACAAACGGTATTCAACATTAAAGTTTGAATAAATCTGTTAGGCACGCAAACAATGCGTGACATAATGTAACAGGAGATGCCACAGCACTAGTACACATTTTAAATTAATTCCATTTATGGACGTTGCCCTTGTAACAGCTTGATAGTGGAGAGAAATAGACCATAAAAGTCTCTCCGTTCTCGAGAAAAAAAAAATCAGCGTAGAACCAGACCAGACCTTATAGTTTTTATAAAATGAACAATTGTACGTAAGAAATGCCTATTATTTACGATATCTTTTTATGGTACAGATATTTTCTATTTCGAAAAAACTTGAGAAATTGATTGATTATAAAAATTGTGTTTTTTTTAACATTTAAACCGCCATATCTTCAAATGTACGAGCTATCGATCTAATTTTTTTTTAAATTCAAGTACACATTTATTATTTTCTTTAAATAACAGTGAACTTATTACTTCGCTAAGAATGTACTCATATTTTGACTAAGCGACAAACTTTTTTATTTTTGTAGATTTTCATACACATGCAGCGAAGCAATTAAAGCCAAGATACAGAAGTTTTTGAAAAAAAATTTTTTCATCTAGGACTTATAGTTTTCTATTGATGAATAATTTTGTGACGCAGTAGCATATGGCATACACCTGGCAGGCGTACAGCATAAAGTATCCAATTGACCTTTGAAATAACCTTTTTCAGTCATGTTTAAAACAATTTAATTCATTTTAAATATGATACACTTAAATACACACTATAATTTAATATCACAGGCCGAATACAACTAAATAATTTTAGGATATAACCGCAAACTGCAAGAATTGTATGTCCGAATCATTGCACTCGCAGAGATATACTGTTAGATGACATGGTGTCCAATATAAGTGTGTTCTCAGATATGCCCCTTCTGTCCGATATTAGTTGGTGATTTAAATATTTTCCAGTTAGAAATTATGAAAACAGATTTGATAATTGCTAATGTTTAGTAACATTATATAAATTAATTTAAAATATACGGTACATACAACGAGCCTATTGAAGTTGTTTCACGATCTTCACTTCAGAGACATCAAATTATGAATTTGTTTAGATGTTTAAGCTAATTTTTATTTGGCCCCAGCTTATTTGGCCCCAGCTGAGCACAAGCCAGTACCACTTTGATTCTTACATATGTCAAAGATATTACGTTTTCACACTACATATTTAAAAATCTTTGCCGTATTCTCTTGCGCTCAGTATAAAATAACCAACTAAAAGCACAAAAATGGTGATATTGACGTATTTTTGGATCATTATCAATGGTAAAAAATCGAACTACCTACGTAAAATGTATATTGTTTGTCGTATCTTCAAATGTTGAAGTTTGAAAAAATAGTAATTTTTTTTATTTTGCCTCGAATTTAAAAAAAAAGTGTTGTTGTTGAGGGCAAAAAAGGGCCTTATGGACACCTCTCCTTTGTCTAAATATGGAAATTGAGGACTGTTGTATGAAACTCATGGATGAAGCGCCTGTTTTTCGCTGATGGGATTTCCGCATTTACCTATGGCTCGTGCTTCTGATTTGTAGAAAAAAGTAGAGTGAAATTACTTAGAGAGGATAACATCGTCATAGAATGCGCAGAGACCGATATCGTTACCGTGTGCTCGTTACCTAGGTACCGATCCTATTTTTACAGCTGCATGGGTGTCGCACTGCCTACTACCATTAATATTTAAGGAAAAAAAATGATGGTACGGCACTGATATTATACCAACTGTTATAAGTAATTTCACTATACCACTTTATGCACTTGTTGCATAAATTACAATTAATGTATTTATATAGTTTTGTTGTCATACATAATATTAGCTTTTTCCAAAATAGGTTCGTTCTAATTTTCTTTCTTTCTAAATTGGGTGCGAGTTCACCTGTTTAACAATGTTGTTATACCAATGTCCAGCAATTTCATGTAAAAATTGCACTCTGTTCGTAAGCCATAGAGTGCTTGGGAGCTTTTTGGAGTGCTCACGAGCTCTAAAGGAGCCTCTTCTAGTGCTTGCGAGCACTTTGTGGGATTACTAAACATTAAGCCCTTTCGTGAAGTGCTCATCGCCCTCAGTACTTACTTTAAAGAGTGCTCTTAGGCACAGTGCTTCCGAGCGCAAAAGTGCTTAGAGTACTTACACCAGCACTAAGTTTATATAAACATATATCCGCAAATGCTTTCTAAGGGAGTTAGGGCCCTTCAAAGGTGGAGCCCCAAAGTAGGTTTTTATTTAATATTTTAGAAACCCTTTGTGCTGCAGTGACTTGATTTGGTACGTTATTAAGTGAAGAGCTAAGTGGATACAGGTGTTATGTGACATTTTTGAAAATTTTGAGATTTCTACACAGACAACTATTTTAACTTATAATCTATCATTTCAATAAGTTTTTGGGATAATAAACCTTTCCTAAATGCGTTTTAATGTTTGATAAAGGTGTTATGTACATATGGTTTTTATATAATTTAATGGATAAAGGTGTCATGATCACATACCACCTTTATCCATTACTGTGCGATATTAAATTGTTTTAATCCAAAACACTTTGCTTTTAAAGTTATGTTATAATGACATTAATGTGACAAGTTGTGTTAAGTGTTTCTTACTATTATAGTGAAAATGGCCAGTCGTAGTAAACTGATATTACAAATGGCAATGAATAAACGATTTCATGAATCATGTAAGATGTTTATAAATTGGCTGATATTTGGAAATAGTGCTTATAGTGTTTTAATCCATATATTCATTTCGTTCAATTTCGAAATGGTATGAGATGGTACAAGAGTCGAGATGGTACTTGAGTATCTAATTGCTGTAAACACATTTATACCTTTTGGCAATTCAGCAGAAATCAGTCACATAGTGGAAATTTCTTCCCAGGCAAGTTTTAATAATGTTTTAAAAACAAAACATTATCAATATAAAATGCAATAATAAAATACGAATTTACCAAAGTATTCTAGCAAATTAGTCTGTAAATCAGAAATACTGGAAAGTGACGCTTTGCGGTGTTGATTTTTGTACAAACATTTTTATGCTGATAAGTAGAAGAGGGCTGGACCGTAGAAATTTTTATGACAAGAGCAAAACTGCCCACCCAATATTTTGAAAGAGCATTAAATTGTTTAAGGCAAATCTGGCGAATTCCGAAATTCTTGTGGAAAAAATAATAAGTATGATAATTACGCCAATCAAGTCAAAGGTCATTTGGGTTTGTAAGGTTATCGTTTAAGAATTACAGAGTTCGCTATGCTTACATCTATTGGGTTATCTGTGAAAAATCCCTGCCTACCCAATAAAAATGCTGAAATTACGTCCATGGTATTCAAAATTGTTTAATTGAGATCATGAAATGACTCACATTTTTTCCCAAATGTGATGCTGGAAATAATACTAAAGAATACGGAGAAAATTACAAACTAGCTTTCGAACAACAAAAGCGTGACAGAGCAAAAGTTACAGTAGATAGAACGATTTGCTTTCTTACTTTAGATCTTCAGCAAACCATGCCGCTGCCAAAATTAAGTACATCGAAAGCATTTTACCTTCGTCAAATGTGGTTTTACAACCTTGGCATACATACATTGAGAAATACTGAAAAAAAAACGTTCTTTTTCACATGGACTGAAGATATGGCCAGCTGTGAAAGCCTAGAAATTGCTAGTTGCTTACATACCTTTTCACAAATTTACAATGAATATTTCCAAGAATAGATCGATCACATTATAATATGGCCCGACACCTGTGGTGGACAAAATAAAAACTTCAATATCATTACACTTTGCCAGTTGTTGATTTTAAAGACAGAATTTAAAGTTATCGACCATAAATTTTCGGAGGTGGGACATTCATATTTAGATACAGACAGAGACTTTGGCAGAGTCGAGAAAATTCTAAGGAAACATCAAAACATCTACGTTCCGGACCAGTATTGAGAAATTTTAAGAACTCCCAAAGATGCCGTTGTCATAGATATGAAGAATCATTTCAAGGATATTGATGGAATTGCCTCAAAACTCAATTTGTACAACAGGAAGAAAAACTAGAATAATGAAAAGGTTTATTTTCGCGACGGTATAAAATGGCACCGCACCTATGGGTGCTACTATTACATCACTAGATGAAATGACTCCATCTTACAAAGCCGATATTTTAAAGAAATGGAATAAGCATAAGATAAATTCCGACGGTATTGCTCTAACGGTGTTTAATGAAAACAAGGGCAGCCTAAGTGTAGGAAAACTGGCCAATCTTAAAGAACAATTACCATTCATAAATGAATGGTAAGGCCGTATTATCACAACATACTTGGAAATACCAAACTGTGGCTCAAAACCGTAGAACTGTCCGACTACCTAAAAATTGTACAATGTTTCAATAATAATAAAATATGTTTAATTTCTTAACACTTTTATTCACTAATTCCTTATTTATTTGAGAGAAACTTATGAACGGATAAAGGTGTTATGTACATTAATTTTTTTAAATTTTCGAAAATAATGACAACTGACAACTTTAGTTATTTGTCTCTGAAAAGTACATCAAATGTCAACATCATCGCAAAATGCAAGCTATATAGTCGTTATAACAAAAAAGTTCTCGCCTAAAAACTTTCGAGTTAAATTACTCAATAACGTGTTTTTGTGACATAACACCTTTATCCACTTAGCTCTTCAAGTATCAATAAGGTATTGACCAAATTGAAAATCTGGTGTACACTTTGGGTTCAATCTGTAAAATCTCTATTCAATCTCTGTTAGGTTTGTTAAATCTCAAGTAATTTTTTTTTCACTCTGTTAAATCATAAGCTCGATCATAAGTAAGTTAGTTAAATCTTATTTCAATCTCTTCAATCCCAGTTTAGTCCATTCAATCTCTATCAGTCTATTCAATCAATGCTTAGTACGAATTAAATCTGTCAGTAAATCTTTCAATTTTTTAATAATTGGAAAATTGTTCACTAAAATTTAGTCCTCGATTGGGTCAGTAATGACCTCGGGAAGTAAAATAAAAGTATATAATAAATGATACGATCCGGCTACACCAGAATTATTTGCTTGTGTTACTGATTGCCATCAAGTGACATAGTTGGGTGAAAGAACACAATGGAATCCAAGGTAACCAAGAAGTGGACGCTTTAGCCGCACTCAGATTCAGTCCACAGTTCCCCGTTACAGAACTATACACTCAAATGCCACATGGACTGTTACTAACAGGACACTGCACACTAAACAAACACCTCCATATAGACAACCCCGTGGGGTATTCCGCAAGGGAATTCTGGTGCACAAGCTCCAGGAATTAGTAGGGAATTACTAGGGAATTAGAGGAACTAGTGAGGAATTAGCAGGAATTATTAGGGAGTTAGTAGGAATTAGTAGACAATGAGTGTGGATATATACGCACTTGAACATAATATCAAACATATGATTTGCATGTGCACCAATTTCGTCATTGTAAGCAAAACTAAACAAAACAATATTATAACCCAGTGCCAAACAGGTGACTGCAGTAAGCAGAGCTTAATTAAATCAAATCATGGTAAGTTAACGCGATTATGAATGCGGTTAGAAACTATTTGTTGATTGCAACAAATCAGAAAAAAATCCTCAGTCACTGAAGTTCTGGCAGTATGTTCCTAAAAGTAAAAGAAAGAATTATAAGAAAAGTATGTCATTTCAAATCTCAAAGAAACAGTTTTTTTTTTTAAAATATCTCAAAAAATATTGCTTTTAGCGAAAAATAACATGTTTTTTTAAAAGCTTATAAAACTACCTTTAAATTGACTTTTTTTATTCTCTGTATGATAAAACGAGGCTGAGATATACTTTTAAAATTATGCCATTCTCTCACTGTTTTCGAAGAAACGTATTTTATCGCCTGCCAAAAACAGTGAGCCATACATAAAAAATGAGCTAAGTATATGAAGTCGAATGCTTATTCAACTGGCTTTAATTTGTTTTTTATCGTTTTAAGACAAAAACTGACTAACTTAGATTCAAAACTCCCAGAAAATCTAGAAAAATAAATATTTGTAAATAACATGTTAAGTATGCCTACTATCTAAAAATTGCTTGGAATCATTTTTGTTAAATTTGTATAGATAAATTCATCAGTGTATGTAGTTTTTATAAAATAAATATCTTTAGCCAAAATCCCTTTGGTTGCCAATATACAGGGTTTTTTGTACAATATGTTGTGAATAATTTTTTTTTAAATAAATAAAACGCCGAGTAAAGCGCCAAAAATTACTGGTAAATTCGAAAGATTATTAAATAATTCTAATCCTTTTAAAATGGCAGACAATTAGTTTGTCTCCATTTTCTCAGCTTTTACAGCAGTTTAAATTATGGCACAATGTCCACACAAATTTCGATTTTCATATATATTGCAAAAAATATAGGAATGTTTTTTTTGCTCACTTGAATTATATATTTTCGAAAAATGTATATTTTAATCATTTCCGAGAGAAAAAATGTCAGGTGAAATATACCTAATAAAATTCCCTTTATTATACTCTTTGCAAATACGAAAAAGAAAAGTATATTGCAATTTGATTGGCACATTTCTAAAACAGAAAATATTGCTTGGAAAGAAAAAAATGTTTAAGGGCCGGTTTTATAAGTACAGATTAAACCAAAGTTTAACTAGAAGTTTAAACTGAAGTTTTACTTTAAACTTTAGATTTTAGTGTTCGCTAAAATTCCGTTTTATAGGTGCTTGTCAACATCAGCCGTATTTCTTTGGCACTCAGGAATCGATTCCGCTCGATCCAAGTGAACCAATGTTGTTTCTTTGGGAAAGTGAACTTTACCCCTTCCATAAGAGTTTATGATCTAGTTCATTTCTATGTGACCTAGCTTTTTAGTTGAATTAGATATATCACTTTTAAAGCAGTACGTCATAAAATAGGGTTATGGGTTTATTATGATCAATAATTATTATTTCAATTGTTGCATTTAGTGTAATTAACTATGCTTGAAGTTTAAAATCTTAGTACCTATAGATGCAGAAGCAATCTTACAATCCATTTTAAATTGTAATAAAAATAGAAATATAGCAAAATGCACAGCTTATTGCTGTAATGTTCGCAATTGGCGCCTGAACCTAATCAAAATGATGTTTCTTTGACAAAAATTTATGATCTGTTCTAAGTGATACGTAAGTGATTTGAAACTGATATAAGATTCGCCAAAGAAATACAGGTAGTCAGTTCTATCGCCGTTTTGGTAGTTGGTAGCATAGTGACAAATTGGAGATTGATGTCATTTTCATTATTGGTACTTTCAGGGCCGCCGAGAGGGGGGTGCGGCCGGTACAAATTACCAGGGCCCAGGCTTGGCTCTTATAACATGTAGCCCATCTCTCTTCAGACTTTTTAAATAACAAAAAATATCAAACTAAAAATAAAAATGATTACAAATTATAATATAAATTCTTAATTTACTATTTATGATTATTAAGTTAGCACGGGAAACAGATTTTGAAGAAATTATAGATAGATTTGCCCGCATCAAGGCTCGGAAGGCAACCCTGTAACTAAGCAATTCTAACATACCGATTATCTGGTTGATGGTTGTTACTTTATTACATATTAGTTTATATTTGTTTCCTTCATATCATATTGTGTTATTTGTTTCTGAACTTTATGGCTTTTTGTTTGTTATGTTATATGTTTGAAGTTTATTTTTAGTTTAAATTTAACTTGACTTTTAAAAGGAGGTTTTGTTCCCTATAATAAAAAATATAATTTCAAGGACTTTGATTTTTTTTTTTTTGGAGTGGAGGGGCCGAGGCATTTCCAAATACCGGGGCCCGCCCAGGCTTTCCACGGCCCTGGGTACTTTGACTTTTCGCGATGGGTGAAATATCTTTAAATTTCTACATCAGTGAAATCAAACTATTGATTGAATTAGTTAAAAAGCGTAAAGATGTAATCGAATGCAAGAAAAGTGATTCGTTTACTTGGAAAGATAAAGCAAATGATAGTCGAGTTAAATGTGGACTAATATGTTCTAATACACATTCTTTAGATATTCGAAATAGATCTATAAATTCTTTGTTATTCCATGTCTTGGTCTCTCTCGGACTTTTCGTGCACGACGAGGTGCTTCTATTATATTTATAACACCATCTTCATCGCTTGATAAAATGTCCTCAAAAATATCGAAAATCTCGAAAATTTTCTATAACTTTTTCTTTACAGAATATATAATAGGTAATTATTTGAAGGTTAAGTTGAAATTTGAAGTTTGCATTGAGTGCAACATCCTTCAATATATTGCTAATTAATCAACCTAAGCGTGCATAAACCTAAGTTTGGAGTTTAAACTTAAGATTGGCAGTTACTGGCAGATATAAAACGTACTTTTTGACAAAACTTAGAGTTAACTATCAGATCTAAGTTAAACAGAACCTATAAAACCGGCCCTAAGTATATCATTGTGCTAGTGATCTAATTCTGAACAACTTTCAAATGTCCGTCCATTTGTCTGTCCGTCCGTCACGTTTCTTGTAAGCACGATAACTTAACAACTGAAAAACCGATTGTGTTGGAATTTGGAAGGTAAGTTAGTGTTAGCTGCTGAAAGAATCCTGTTGTTTTTTACAAGCTTTTGTTTAACTTGTAATGTTTAACTATGTCTTTCCGGTTCAAAATTTGTGATGGAATTTTATCGCACTTCCTATTATCCTATCAAGCTGAAATTTTGCAAACTTGTATAAATCCTTTGACAATCTCAAGAAACCCTAATTATATTGCTCGTTAACTTGTTTATTTTGTGAACAGAACACTATTAATATTGTCACCTTGGTGTTACTGCCCCAGAATAGACACTGTGATATTCATCGGTGTTAGCTAGTTATCGATGTAGGGAATTAGAGGAATTACTAGGGATTTAAGGGAAATAGTGTGGAATTAGTGGAATTAGTAGGGAATTAGGGGAATTATTATCTATCTTGGGAATTACTTAGTGTACACAATAGTTTTTTGTGGAATACTTACGCCTCGGACAACCCCAAGTGTAGAGAGTGTAATCTGGGCGAGACTGCCAGTGTTGTGTCACTACCTACATAAAGAGGATCCATACTAGGGGACCTCTGATCCAGTATAGGTGACATCCCGCCTGGCCTTCGCCTCAAATACATCACAAGCGTTGGTTGGCTTGAGCAATCAGAGGCTCAGTGGAGATGCCACCACTTACGGGGGTAGCAGAATGAGCCCACCTATGATGAGGCCTGAGTGCACGTGAGCGCTAGCTCGTATATTTCGTTTGATTCACTAAAATGCAATAGTTATTCTATTGATTTAAATCGAGCTTATAATTCAGCAAAGGTCAGTCATTAGGTACCACCGGCATTCTAAATGACTTGTTCATGAACACTAATAGCAACAAGGCAATGATTTACAGAATCTAGTCAATCTAGTGATCTCTTATTGTTTGATTTTGATTTTATTAGCTCCTCAAGATATTATCTCCTGCTATCACGATATTGTTGTCACATAAATGAACTGAATTACAGAGTTCACAGACAAATTGGGCAGGGTTATAAAAATAAGGCCTTACATTTAAATAAGTCTCCGGGTCCACATATGCATCAGTATCTGGATAGGCGACTCCCATGTATCTTAAAATACATCTCGAACAGCAGTCCAATTCTTTCAAACAATTTATTATTTCAATCTTTTCTTCGTAAGTAGGCATTTTATACTTATGAAACACTAAAAATAAAACGCTTAGAGCGCAACACAAACGTCCAAAAATCACCAAGGATTAAAAACAGTAAACCATAGCAATAAACAAACCCGCGGTTAACTTTCTTAAAAGTTAGGTTAGGTGTTAGGTCGGGTTTATATTTAGTAGAGATGGGCGGTCCGGGTAGACCCGTTCCAAGTGAACGAATCCGAAGGTGGAACCGGTCCGACCGAATCTAAGATGTTGATCGAACCGGGTCTGCGGTACATTAATCTGCTATGATATGTGTGTAATAACTGCCGATGTGCCAATAGGTACCTACCTCTTACCTATATAAAAATAATAGGAAAAAGTGATTAGACAATTTTTTGTTTCCTACCTAATTGCGTAAACATTTTGAAGTGGATCCGACGGAACAAATTCAGCTGAACGTCCCGCAAGCGGAACGGTGATGGCAACAATTTATCGAATTATCGAGAAATCGATTAATCATATTAGCTGTTTTCTTTCGTGCTGAACGAACTGATTGGAATCACTAAAGAGCCAATCAAATCGAGGAATTTTTGAAATCCTCGATCTCTATTGGTTGCTTACTGATCGTGTTCAGTTTGTTCAGGACGAAAGAAAATAGCTATTATGTGACTTTTCAAGATATATAAACATGTACTTTAGTTTATATATCTTGACTACGTGACCTTAGAAAGAGATGGAAACTATGAGACCCTTAGCTAGCATTGTCTGTGGCACTGTATTGCAATAGGATAAGACCCGTTTCCCTCTCTTTCTTCACCGGGTAGGTGTATCCTCAGATGTATCCAGTGAGAGTTACATCAGGTCCATGGTGCACAAGAAGTGTGACACTAATTTCGAGTGACAGAGACGACATCAATGCAGATATGACAATAATAATAATAATAATAATAATAATAATAATAACAGGTCTTTATTTAGGGCGAAGTTCGCTTGTAGTGCGCTCTTCCACTTAACCCCTCAAGTTAAAGAGAGACAATTTGACACCAGCGCAGCCAGGGTGAATTAAATAGGTGATGCGACACACTGGCTTCGTAAGTGCTTACTTTGTACATAATGTAATAGATGGCAGGACCAATAAGTTCTCTCATTACTTACGCATAGATAGATAATTTTACAGGTTCTGTGCATAAGTGCATACAGTGTTGCATACATTCGTGGCCTTTTGTTTTTGTTCAGTGAAACAAGAGTCCAGTGATATCTGACATTAAGTAGCTAAATTAAAACATTGAAACACTACATGCAGAATTGCACGTGTCACCACAGCTAACCTCAAAAATATATATTTCTTAAGATTTACAAGTATTACGTAGCTATTATTAAAATTTCTACCTGGTTCCTGTACTTACTCCCAACCAAAGTCAAGTTCAACGTAATGTGTATGAAGTTTTAAATAGTTTGTCACAATAAAATAAGAAATTTTCTGCAGGTTAGGAATCTAACCTATAATTAGCAGTCTATTTTTATTATCAACAATCTTGAAAAATTATTCGCGTGAATTTTTAAATATTTGCTTGGAGCCACATGGCTCCAAGCTAAAAATGAGATTAAAAATGAGAATAAACGAAAAAACCTTAAAATTTGAGGTTATGTTAGTTATACGATGCACAACATAGTTGCCAACCCTACTGTTTTTTCAGTAGATCTACCGTTTTTTGGTTTTCTTCCCAGTTTTTAGTCCGACCTGTTAAATCTACAGTTTTTTTTGCATATGAATCAATTATTTTATTAAGGTATTACCTGAACGTTTTAAAGTCCACCAAAAAGGAAAAATGCCGCAACCACTGAAATAATTGTAGATACATCCCTGACGATTTCTAAGTAGGTTTCGTAACCCAAGCAGCATTCAAAGTGATGGGAACTGGCATCTGAGGCATCGGAACTTTAATATAGTAGGAATAACATAACTGTTACTAATTTTGCGACTTCAGGGTAATATTCACTTTGTGGTATGCATTTGTAGTGACAATTAAGTAGATTCTACTGAATTTAGGCACTGTATAGTTATAACACTTTCAAGTAACTGCTGGAGAATCTGCAACGTCGCGGATACTACTCTGTATTACTTTGAAGCATCCTCAACTGCAAAGTGAAAATTGGTAGTAATGCCGACTGCACAGCTTTACCAAAGGACCACTTGAAAGTAGTCTAACTTATTAGTGACATCTCGAGTAAAAATTAGGTTATTTCTACGAACATAGGGGCTTTGAAGTTATCTTTACTACTCCCCACTAATTGAAAATGACTTAAAAGTTACATATACCTTGAAAATCTACTATAGAGTAATATTAACTTTTAAGACAATTTATATAATTATTGGCATTGAATAAAATGGCGGCATCTGAAATGCTCAGTGAAAGCGAAATAAAGTTTATCAGCACTCATCCACGTTTTATAGAAAACTGAAGAAACAGTTAAACAGTAGTAGAGAAATAGTGATTCTTCAGAATATGATGCAAACATGAAAGATTATTTCGCCACAGCAAAACCATCATCTTTGGCAACAAGTGCAAGAGTGCTCCCATCAACACAAGAAGAGTAATCGAAAACTATAACAGTTGTAGTGATTAATAATACTGTGTACTGCTCGAAAATTACAACTTGTCTTTAACACACAGATTGACCCATAGTTCAGTTAGTGATCCACTGAGCATATTAAATGAATTTGCCGATTAAAAACTCCAAATTTAATAAATATTGTGTCGATGGGGAACGGACAATGTCGGTATAACGGCATAAGACATTATTTATGTACAATAAATTGAATTGAATGAAATTAAATGTAAACTGATCACTAAATAAATATGAAAACTGTTATGTATTTTTTCCATTATTACTCACCTTACGTTAATAAATATATTTATCCAACACTTTCATATAAAGTGATCTTTATTCATAAGACTTTGAAGGTATAAAGTGACCCATAAGTCACTAGTGAGATAAAGTAGTAAGCTAAAGTGAGGTAATGTGATTTAGTCACTAAAGAGTAATTTTAATATAAAATAAAGTCCAAGGAATTTATTTATTGTCTCCATTATATGGAAAATTAACAAAACAAAGAATCCATGCACTAACACTTATTTATATTTATGTTAACATTTATTGTCATCATACTCGATTTTTCACAAGGAAAACTGCTCTTCTGTACACAATTTTTCTCTATACTAGTAACGACGTCTTTATTGCCTGACTCGTGCTGCTCTCCCTGAATTTTTTTAGCAATAACAATCTTGTTGAGACTGAATCTTCCAAATAACCCTCCGCCGCCACGGTGGATGATTTCCACACACCGTGACGTTTAAGGGTGGTAATGTCACCCCCAGCATTGGCCAAGAGTTGATGAGGAACGGCGCATGCTATGGCCAGCATACAAATCTGCATCAGGCAATTGCAAATAATCAGCTACAATTCTTGGAATTTTTGAGAGCTTATTTAATCCAACGCATTGGACAGTGCACTTTCCCTTTCGAAAATTTACGAAAAATCTTTTGTGAGACACATTTTGCGGTCTAAATACATATTTCCTAATCGAATCAAGTGGGTTCACCGAAAATCCTTCATTTAAAACTGTGAAACTTCTTGATTTATTCTCTTGGTATCTGGTATGGATATATATAGATATTATTCTTTATCTCGACGCTTAAGAAGGTCAGTTCACCGCAACGGCAGGCACCGCAAACTCCCAATATCAATGCAACCTAAAAAACCCAAACATTTAAATGGGTATATAAAAGCAAGATCATAAAAAACACCTACCTCTGACATAAGATGCTCACCGTCAGGGGCATCCATCAAATATTGTTCGATATGGGCTCTTTCCAAATAATATCAGATAATAAAAAGTACTTAAAAAGTATAATAATTGTTATTTTTAATAATCCACATATTCCCATCGCACACAGTGACAGTGACACTTTAACCTTTAACAGTTATTACCGCGTTGCCAATTAAAAAAAAAAAAATACCTATATCGATTCTGCCAATTCTACCAACATGAAAATAAGTTGGTAGCAACAGTTACTAAGATCTTATAGCGTCATTGGTCCCATTCACGGTCAATAAACGATACGGTTGCATCAATCAGCAGCTTTAGGACGAGAGAGACGCGGGGGGCGGGAAATCGAATTAAAGAGACAGACATATCTGATTTCCGTGCAGAAGACAGAGACAAAGATTCCGGTAGGGTCTACAGCCTACGTCACCTGTAGACACTACAAGCATCTTTGTCTCTGTCTTTTGCACGGAAATCAGATATGCCTATCTCTTTCATTCGATTTCCCGCCCCCCGCGTCTCTCTCGTCCTAAAGCTGCTGATTGATGCAACCGTATCGTTTATTGACCGTGGGTCCCATTTGCTACATCTAGGTAAATATAACTACACAGTGAAATTGTTGCAGTTGCCGTCACCACTTTTAAAGCAACAACAACTATAACATTGGTGGCATCTGCTACTTTATAGTAAATGTAACTTGTAGGGAAATAATTTTGGTTTTTTCAACCACTAAGTTACTGCAATTAAAATCGTCATTTTTCTGTTGTTGAATGAAGACGCCATATTGACACGGATAAAAATATAATTCAATAAAAAATTTCTTTTTATTATAGTCATTTACAAATATGTTTTCTAAATAGATTATTACTTTATAATATATAAAATTAAAAAAAAAACGTTTTCCATAAAAAATTTTGCAGTTTTGCTTGTACACATAATTTTTGCAAAAAAATTTTTTTCCGAAAAAACCATTTTCTCGAAGGGGCGTCTTTTTTATCGAAGCATCATGATAACATTTTACAGAAAACAAGTGGTGGTTTTAATATCCACACCCAGGGTAAATGCAAAACATCATGATTTATAATATATGCTTATGCGTGTTGTATATAATCACCTTAACTTGGACCTTGGACATATCATGTGCTTAAACTCAGTAAGTCATTAATTTGCTATTCGAATAACAGAGAGCCAAATATATAGTTTGCGCTCTCATTTCGGTCAGCTGAGCTGTTCCAAAAGTTAGTCATTTCTACTACTTGGTTACGTCCCGTTTACGTAATAACCTAGTCTTCAACACGGTAATGGTAGAAGTACCGGAATAGTAATTTGCTACGTAATTATTATTCCCCATTTTGGTGAATACTTGGTAGAAGGATGGTTCCCATTACGTAACAGTCCTTAGTGGCGGAAACCTTTAAAGTTCCCCTAATGGCAACTATTACGTAAAAACTACTAAAATTGCTGCTTGGGAATAGTCGTTAGATGCCGCTAGCGCTATTGCAACTTGTAAAATCCACACTCTAGTTTGGAAACCCATTACGATGATTACGCAATCTTGTTCGAACTCGTTGTTTATGACCAGTGAAACCCAGGCCGATATACTGTTTTAATTCGAATATTTTTTATCGTTTGGTTCTTATAAAATATTGTTCATTATGAGCAGTGATTCTAATTCCGATAATATAGCGTCTACTAGTCATAGTACACCTAAAAAAAAATATACGAAATATGAACAAAAGTTTATTGATTCGTGGCTAAATGATGAAAGATTTAGTGGATGGTTAAAAAAGAGTGGGAAAAGGTACAGACTCGTAACTTCCTTATTTTTTAAGCTACGACCATGTTCGCACATCAAATTATAGATATTTTTAAGGCCTTTAAATATGCATACAGAGTGATTTAAAAAAAAAATATTGAAAAAAATATTACGGAAAAAAAATTCCTTGAATATTTTTCCCTCACCCTGTACACGAACTGTGTTAATGTTTTCTTATAAATATTTAAATTAGCTTCAATTTATGTTATCACGTCATACTTATTCGATATTCTCTTTCGTTTTAGAGAAAAAAATTAAAAACACTCCGATTCCAAACTGATTTTTGTACATGAACTGTGTTGATGTTTTCTTATAAAGGTTTTAATTAGCTTCAATTTATGTTATCACGTCATATTCGATATTCTCTTTCGTTTTAGAAAAAAAAAATTAAAAACACTCCGATTAGAAACTGATTTTTTTTAAAATAACTGAAAAAATGTAAATAATAATTTTATGCTTTATTTGTAAAAAGACATATCACAAACAATACTCAACGTACCAAAACAGCAACAAGAAACAAAAGAAATGAATATTTTTAAAAACAAGCTTTATTTTAAAATGTACTAAACAATAGGAAATTGCAAGATTTTTATTAATTTTTTTTTTTTAATAACATAAATTGAAGCTAATTAAAACCTCTATAAGAAAACATTAACACAGTTCATGTACAGGGTGAGGGAAAAAATATTCAAGGAAATTCATTTTCCTTTCGTAATAATTTTTTTAATTTTTTTTTAAGTCACTCTGTATGCATATTTAAAGGCCTTAAAAATATCTACAATTTGATGTGCCGAACATGGGCGTAGTTTAAAAAATAAGGAAGATACGAGTCTGGAGAGTTTTAAGTGGCGGACCCTGTATAGTAAAAACAGTAGATTAACAGTTTCACTAAAATAAATTCCCAGTTTTCTACAGTTTTTTTTGCTTATCTACAGTTTCCTCGTCTAACAGAGTTGGCAACAGTGATGCACATGCCCAGGGTCTCTATTCTTGACGGCAGTAGAATCACAAACCTAGGTGTGAGCAAAAAGGATAAGATAGAGTGGAAGGCTCGCGTACACATGCCATCTGTCGAGTTTTAGGCAGCAACAACATATTTACAGGCATCGGCATCAATGAAAGAGATTGTCGTCTATGCTACCTTGCTATTGCTGTTGGTCTATAATCAACAGGTGCGTTTTTTTGCTACAATTCTGACACCGGAATATCAAATCTTGTCGTTTTTTGCTCGCCATTCTGATTCCATACACATGAATGTCGATGTCATTATTCGTTATTTAAGAATCCTAAGAAATTTGTCGCCTCCCACCTAGGAATTTCAGTTTTGTTGTTTTATTGGTAAATATCATTCTGGTAATTCTAACTCTACCGGTCGTTGACAAAAAAACGCACCTAACCTTACAATCATGCAATGGTAATGGTGATCATAATAAAATGTCACATGTAGAAAAAGCAAATGAGTATAGGTCGTGTGCGCGTGACGTCACAGAGCTGAGACCTTAGGAAAACAAACCGCTGTCATTGCTGTCAAATGACTATTGACTGAACATAAGAACTGAATTTTTCATAATATTAGAGTTTTTATGGACATTATATCGTACAAAATGGCAAGTTTTTGTTGTATTATTAATTGTGGAAGTGGGGCAATACCGAGACAACGTCAGTTTTTATAAAATAAGGTCGATTTACAGCCAGAAGAGGTTAGGATTAAAAGATTCCAGGCAATTAAAAGGAATTATTTTACTGGGGTATTCCAAGCATTTTATTAATAGTAAGTTGTTGCTTATTAATTTAAGAATTTGATTTTTATTGTGGATTTATGTTGTAGAAAAGACAGTCGTAATTCAAGACCACGATGATCCATCCAGTTAGGTGTTCTCTGTTAATATGAGATACAACTTAAAACCCAAATGTGAAACTAAAAGTGCTTGTGATAATAATAACTACTGCTAAACCAAAGAAGAAACAATTCATGGTAAAAAAATAACACTTTATATTGATTTGTCAGCATTTTTAATAATCATTTCTTGTGTTTAAATTTTAGTTGAGTGAGGGTAGAACTGATGCTGAGGGAGAAAGAAGTGTAACAGCAGAAATTATTGTACACCTCAAGAGGAAAATACACAGGCTACATTAAGATATCTGATGAAGTGCATAAGTTAAGGAAATTCCAAGTATTGCTATCATTGATTGATCTGGCAACTAAACATCCTTTTAAATTATATTGTGTTGTGCTCAAAAACCCAGTGTTGGATTTTTAACATTCAAAAACTATGAAACTAAGACAAAGTGATCTGAAGTGAGTGAACACATAAATAAAGTCCAAATGGGCGTTGAAACTGTCAGATTGTAGCTATAAATGTTCTGTGAATTATGTAATTACAATGTTACTACTTAGATACTTCGTAGCTATAAGTGTATAATATAATCATTTATTTTTTTATTGCAATATAGATCTTTCTTTGTATCTCCTGTTAAGTTTCTTGTTGATTCTTCTTACGAGTACTAATGGAACATATGAAACCTTGGATAATAAAGAATTTGATATTTAGTGAGTATATTTTGTTTTATTTTCAGTTAGATGCAAAGATGCATGTATATATAAGTTCAACATAATCCACTATTTCAATTCACTGCTAACAACAATAATACGAGTGATAAATAAAAAAAGTGAACATACGTGTTTAATAAAATACAAGTTAGACGTATTATAATATAACAATAAGACACGATAAGGAAAAATTCTTGCACAAATTACAATGGTTTGTATAGTTCAATCTACAGTATATCATAGGTACACTGGAAGAAATTGTGTACATCTGTTTACATATTTCAAGTAGTTCACAGTACTTCAGCCCTTCATCTTTAATTTATATGGTATTTTTCATAAAATTCATAACAGTTAACCCTTCGACCATAGCCACCGTTTACTGCTAAAAATTGAAAGGAAAGACTGGGTAGTGAACAAATTTTGTCTAGACTAGTAACACAGTCACAATGAGTACTGAAGAATCATCTGGATCAGTAATAGTCCAAGTAGTCGATGGCTTTTGTTGAAGATGGTAAGTTAAGAATTCATAACCTGAAAAATGAATTTGTATGTTAGCAATTACTCATTAAGCAACATTTAATTAGGTAAGCATATATTGAAAAAAAAGGTTGATCATCGACAACTAATTCTTACCTTTGCAAAAAGCTTTTATCCTGTAAATTTCTTAGAGAGTACTTTTTTCACCCAACCATAAATAGCTTCAAGATTTTTGAATACCTTGAACTCATCCTTTTGTCTATGCATTACTGACAAAACCAAGTAATTCACAATATCCCCATGTGAAATAATATGAAATACACCAATATTTGTACTGAAGTCATCATTTCTCAAAATATAAATGATTTAATTCGATGACACCAACTTTTTCCATGTACCTAACCTCTACATTATGAGACGATTTTGTAAAATATAAACTTATCTCCATATTAACGAACAAAATTCACCACACGAAATAATTAAGAATAGTTGTGGATGTTAAATAATCCAAAATTAAGTTTCAAAATATCACAAAAACGGCAAAACATACTTTAAAACAACACGTTCAATCGGCACGTCACTCGATGACAGCTGTTTGTTTTCCTAAGGTCTCAGAATCTGTGACGTCAGCGCACGCGACCTATTATATGTGTAAAAAAATTATAGTTTTGATTATAGTTATAAAGTATATAATGGTTGTGGCCTGCAATTTTTCAAAATGTCGTAGAAGAAACGATAAAGATAAAGGGCATGGGTTTTTTATGGTCCCTAAGGAACCCGAAATGTGAGTAAAGATCCCAGATGCCAGTTTGATTTGAAATTGTTATGAAAATATCAGAGAGTATAAACTCTGGAAAATATGCTACCAGCTTTACGAAGTTCTTTATCATGTACTTAGCATACAAATCTTGCAAATTGCTAGCACTTAGGGCGAGTTGTACCAACTAAGTTCAAACCAAGTTCAGCTTGAGATGTTATTTCCCATATTTCGTATGGGTCCTACGCGCCACAGACGAGAAAAAAAATTGAAATATCACCAGCCGCCACTGCATGATCAGACCTTGATCGTCAGTATATAGAAAGAATATAATTTTCTTGTTTTTGATATTGATATTGTTAGATGAAAGCAGTTGATAAGATGTCTCGTAAGAGTCATTTTTTGTTGATATACTGGTATGATCAGACTTGGATCGATAGTATATGGAAAAAATGAATGGTTTCATTGAAAGTTATCCACTGAATTAGTACACAAAATAATATTTTTCGATAATTTGTAATGGTTGTATTTTGAGCTACCACCAATTAGTGATTTTTGTTTTACCTATTAATTTATTTTTAGTATACGATATACGATTTTTTTTTTTATTGGAGCTGACATGTTTATATTTGTTATTTTTTCTGTCAGTTTTGTGTCCGTTTTGTTTATTAATTTTGTATGATTAATTTTTTTCAATTGCACACGTTGAATTCATTACGGCTAGAATTTTTATTTTCTGTTCAATACAACACTGTAGCATAACTATTGATCAGTGTTATACAAATTTCTAGTTATAAGTTATTATACAGTGTCAGTTGTAGAATATTTTATAAATTATTTATACTATTTACATTCACTTATTACTAGTAATATTTGTTTTGTTAAGGGTGCAGTGGCTATTTCTTAAAATAAAGTAATTTTTTTCACGTTTATCGCTTCTTTTTTCCTTAATTTTTAAGAAATCCAGTGGCACGAGTGCGGTGTCTCGAGAGTTTAAATTTCCCGGTAATGGCGGCAGTGGGCAGTGGGGGATTTAGTTACGCATCTGACCTGCAGAGGGCGCCGGCTCGGTACTTCCGAATTTAATTTCCCGCTAAAAATTGAAGGCTGAAAGTTCCTTTACGAGCCCGACCCGCGCAGGGTGCATGGATTGAGGACCTTGAGTTTCAGTTTCCCGCTATGTGTGGTAGTGGGGGGATTTCATGCTGCCTAGGACTCGCCCAGGTGGCGCAGGAAAATCTTGTACAGAAAAATACATTGTGGCCATATGGAACCTTCCACTCTATCTTATCCTTTTTGGGTGTGAGTTGTTTGTGAGTAGAATAGAACAATCGAGAGAAAGTGGGCGTGTCTCTATTGAAATTCACAAAACCGTATTCTCGAACTTATTTCTATCGTCGCTTCTGTCAAAAACTGATCCCCCATGCTTCTCTTGGTTATTTTCAGGGAATGCCGCCATTTTCTGTTTTTCTAACCTAGAAAAGTGAATGTTGTTAAAAAATAAATGTTTTATTTCACTTTTGATTAATATTCTTGTGATTTTGGGCTTAATATGAAGATGAATCTGCCCGAAGTAATATATTGGGACGAAATAATCCACAACGTGAACGATTCTCAAGAACTCCTAGAGGTTGAGAGAGAGATTCTTCCTCAGAGATCAGTTTTTATTATCAAATGAAAAATGTATGACATTGTTCTGTCTGACTAAGCCCGTTTGCCAGGATTTAATAGAGATCTTAGAGATGTAAAGCAGTCAGTCCCTTGTCTATTAAATGTTAGGCAAGTAAAAGATCCCTACTCTTCTTACGAGAAGAGGTTCGACAAAATTTCCAGGATGGGGGTAGCCCGTCTCCTGGCATAGGTGATAGGCCCTGGTAGCGGAAATAGGCCGACATTAAATAAATAAAAATTTTCCCTGTCTGTACAAACTATGTACAAAATATATTTTAAGTAATAATAGGTAGCATTATTTTTTTTTTTGTTTATTTAAAAATACCAGATCTACAAATTAATGTTATACATGGTAGTGTGTAGTAAGACAATAGATAACAATTGAAAATAAAATAAAGAACAGAAACAAAATATTTGGTTTAACATAACAATAGAAGAACATTGATATTAATATCAATCGGAATCGCTACTAGAAGTAAGATATCTTGTGGTAGTATTTTTCTTAACTTATTATTACAAGTCTTTTCATTTAGGTTTAAATTTTTGGCACTTGCACAGTTGTTTATAGTTTTGAAAAATGTCTTAGCACATGATTTCATAAAGTTTTCAGTTTGTGGCACGTCAAGCTCTCGATGGATTTGACTGTTTCTTATAAGCCAATGGGCATTTATAGCAGATCCCAACACTTTATTTTGAAATGTTCGCACCTTTTTAATATTAGTTTTGCTAGCAGTTCCCCTTATCACACAGCTGTAAGTCACCGATGGTCTTAAGATCGATTTATATATTAATGTTGTGCACTTAACTCTGAGCTTCGATTTTCTATTAATAATGGGATATAGCATTGATAACCTTGCGTAACCATCATTAAGTTTTTTATTGATGTGGTAACTCCATGTTAGTCGTTTATCTAAGTATACTCTTTAGATATTTAATTGCACTGTATGCAGGATTCCATATTATTTCCTCGTCGTTGATGATATTATTGGGGTTTTGTGGTCTTATAGGGTAAGCATTATTTTTCAAATAATAATACCTACTTTGGGCTCAACTCTGTTCTTAACAAGACATATTGGTACCCCGGCACATATGACATTCTCATCTCTTTTCAAAATATAATAATTATATTGCCGCTTATTTTTTATTACACCGAATCTTTCAAAACACTGCTTCATTTTCAGGTTCTAGCAGCTCTGCGGGTCTTTGAATATGATCGTTAATATTATTGTTATTGTTATGAACTATGGTTATGCAGATAACCGATGTCGATTGTCAGACATGACAGAAATTGCTCGTCTATGATTGGTGAATAAGTTTAGCAACGCTGCGGTTCATTCCCTAATATTTTGTGTTTGATTGATCTGTGATTTTGTTCCCTCCTTTCTGTTCAAGAATACAGTTTAATGCTTGCAATAGAATGGCAGTAGAACAAATCCGGGGAACGCTCCCCGGGGATCGTTCTATTCTATCACGGTCAAGAATAGAGGCCCAGGTAATTGTAGGACCTTATTGCTCGCGCCATCTACTAAAGTATATAGAAACCATGCACTTATGAAGCCATTATTATAATAGGAAAGTGCCGTACGTCGGACCACCTATTTAATACACCGTGACCTTGGTAAGCAACTAATCCACCATGGGCGTCACTTCAACTTAGGGCCGTTACTTTCGATCCCGATTAAACGTTAACGGTGGATCAAACCAATTCAGTTACCATGGAAACAATTGTACTTTCAATGATTTGACCCACCGTTAACGTTTAATCGGGATCGAAAGTAACGGCCCTTAGTTGTACCGACTAGGTTCAAACCCAGTTCAACTTGATCCGAGATCAATATCCATGGTTACGATTGTTATAACAATCGTAACCTTGGCTTTTGATCTTGGATCAAGCTGAACTTAGCTTAAATTTGTTGGTACAACTCTCCCTTATTGATGTTATAGAATTTGTCACATTTCGATGTTTATTCACTGCTAAAAGCATAGACCTAGATATTCCTAGGTGATGTGTGTTGCAGTGTTACATAACATATACAGGTACAGGTTACACAGGTCCGTATCTTTTACGGTACTTAGGATAACATTTCGGGTGAATACCGTCGACTCAAGAAATTTCCCAACTCAACACGCTGTCTCTTGAGAGACAGATGAGATGCCAAATTAAACCTTCCGTATATAGTTTGTTTACGCACGCGTCGGCAGGTTAGTTTTACCGAATCTGTCAGAAATTCCAGAGACGGCTTTTACGTACATGTATTATATTGTAAAAACAGAATGAGACATTCCTAAACAATACAAAAACCTCGAAATGATGAAATAATATTAACGTTTCATGCATCACCTTGTGTTATATTGTCCATGTTTCCTTGTACAATACATAAAGTGTTATTTGTATATATTTGTTACTTGCATGAAAATTTTTACTCGCATATCACATTTAGCACACTGGTTTTGACGTACTTCACAGCAGCTGTTTGATGTCCTTCACAGCAGCGGTTTGAAGTCTACATTGCAGAGTTGCCAGATTTAGATGCCAATTTAAATGCCCGAGGTCAAATTTCGCAAAGAAGATTTATGAATGGGATTGCTCGAAGTGTCGCGTCTTTATAGTGTTATATAACTATAATAGTCTTTGCCCGAATCTTCCGCTTATCATAATAGGCCGTGGCATGGGCCATATGGGCGCCTTCAGCAGCACGTTTGCTGCTGGATTTCAAGCCAAAAGCAGCGGCGTAACTAGGGGTGCTAGGGGCATTGTGCCCACTCCCTACCCCGCTCTCAAGATGTGGCGCCCCTGCTGTAGGGTTCATAATGAAAAATCAGGGCATTTTAGTAATTTTTATAAAAAGTGAAAGAATGTTTTGCGCCCCTTCCATTTTACACCCTTTCGCTCACACTCACCAAAAAAATGTCGTATTTTGGGCTGCTTCTATTTTCCACTCCCTCTCTCATCATTTTTTTCCAATTTCCGCCCTCAAAAAAAAAATTATCCTTATCAAAAAAAAAATTATCCTATTTTGCGCCCCCGCTCATTGACCAGGGAATTTAAATTATTGCTATAAACCCTGTGCTGTAAATAAAAATCCGTGTTTCGTTTTTATTTTTAACTTTTTTATACCGCCTTTTAAACGGACTGCCCCCTCCGCCTTAAAAAGCTGGGTACGCCACTGGCCAAAAGGATAACTTAGAATATCTTTCCCTATTTTGGAATTATAATGTACCTATAGGTATGGAATATATTGTATGAAAAAAAAAAATGCAAAGGGTTGGAATTTATTGAAAGTTTTTTTCTTTTAATTAATTTTAATTAACTTTGGCGACATAATGTACATAAGCAATCGAGCAGGCAATGCCATTTTATATATAAGAAATATTAATACTTCCCATGAAATTAAAATAATAGATTATTAGATATTGCTTTATAAATTTATATTTTTACCTCTGCTTCAGGTCTACTCTCCACGTTAAACGCAGAAAGGGCGGGTCGCCAGAATTACGGTTTTACAGGGGACATTCACACAGCTATCAATAACAAAATTTTGACTTACGTAGGTAAACACTCGATTGAAAATATTCAAATATTATATTTCTGTATAAAAATAAACAAATAAACAAATCTGCAGTTCTTGCTCTTCTAACTCAGTGGTTGTATTTGACGTCTGACATCAGAGGCATTTGACATGTGAGTCATCTGAGTTTCGAACGAATCTGACGTTTGCAAATGCGTCAGATAAACAAAAAGTCCTAATAGAGTAATAATTTATACAACGTTAAAAACTAATAGAATAGTGTTGTTTAATGGTCGTTCAAATATAGGCTTTAAATCCTTGGCAACTAAAATGGATGATCACCTTGGTAAGTAAATAAATAATTTATAATAAATGCAGTTATTTAAATTACACCTAACCTATTGACACAGGAGTGAAATGTTGACACAGATGTGAACTAGTACTTGATAATTTTTTGACTAAATACAGGAGAATTTGTTACCAATATATGTCTAGATCTAGCAAGTGTCCGGTATCTACCGTTTATGTCCTTTGAACCAATTTCACCTTGCAAATATAAATAATTCCTAGTTGCTTAAGAACATGCCATTCTCAACAACCATTAAATAGGTATATTTATAAAAAATATTAATAAGGTTAATGCTCCATATCAGTTGCTTTAATATATGCGTAAATTATATCAGATGGTTATCTAAGGTGCAACAAGAAAAATCTCAAGGTTAAGACCACTTAAGTACCCAATATTGTCATGTTGTCTATTAATACCGACTTTATTTTATGCAAATTTAGCAACCTTATTACAGTATATCAATAAGAGAAATATGTAATTCTCGCCTGATTTTTCTTTTGGAATAATTGTGTTGTGATAACCGACCACGCATATGTTTAAATCGTAATGCATTTTATTGCTTATTAAATTGATCTAGGTAGGTATTATTAAATCTTGACAAATTTATAGTAATACGAGTAACACTATGTTGATATACTAGAAGTTGAGGGGTTAAAGATTGTTATATGGAGTACACCTGATTTAAAATATTCGAAGTACCCAGCGGCTGAACCCTCGGTTGAGGTATTGAGAGAAATTTTAAATTTAATAATATTTTTCATTTTTGTTAAACCATCATAGTTATACAACTATTGTGTTATAATCAAAATGGAAAATGGGAACATTTCATCAAAATTTTCTTATGTGAAGAAGGTCGAGGACACATTTCATATTGAGTCATATACAGGCAAAAATGTTTTTGAAATATTTATACTAGTTATTTTCTAGATATTTGGCGGACCTCTTCCATAGAAAATTACTCAACGTTTATGCAAATTGTTTACTTTATTGGAAAAACTATTAGAATAACTTGACAAATAGGTATTTTCCCCAATTCCATATAATACTTGCCTATTTTGGCATATGTGAGATAATTATAATAGCTTAGCGACTTAGGTGATTGATACTTCCACTATTGAGTAATAGCAAATCCTTTAAACCATGAATAGAACTAGTCAAAGTAAGTAGATTTTCGAACAGACCCACCTCGAGAAATCATGCCTTCTATAACAAGTTTTTGGCTGCCACGCAAACGACCAAATAAATTAGGCACTAGATAAAAAAACTGCATTATTACGTTTTCTGTCAATTGATGTATAATTTAAAAATATTATTTATTTAAATAAAGTCGCCAGTGATGTGCATTGACAAAACAATGTATATAATTGCATTATAACTTATTTTTAATAATATTATATTGGAAGCTCAATATTTTCACTATTTTTTAATCTGTAACTCATTAACAAAAAAAAAAAATATAAATATTGGTAAAATTAACAAAAAACATTTAACAGAAAATAAAATAACTAAAATATAATACCTACTTAATGAAAGTAAATTTTAAATTAAATAACTTAATTGCAACATTCTACACATGAACATAATTTTGTACATTTTAAATTATTTAAAGAACATTTGCACTTAGGCCCACAAATTTTGCACTTACATTTTAACAATACATTTGATGAAATGTTCTCATTTTTGGAAGTAGTCCAGATGGGCATCCATTTATCATTATCCTTAGTCCATCCCCATTTTGATGGACATGGGAGTTCTATGATCGATTGACTGAGCTTACCTCAAACAAATCCTGCTTGATAAATACATCTATTGATATGAATTGACAAGGCATTTATTGTTGGGGGGTAAGTTCTCAACAGTACGGCTTTTTTGTGAAAATAATTGCATTTGACATAGGTCGATATCGTGTCGGAATACTTATCATAGAATATTATGACAAATTTTGACAGCATTCTTAATTGATCATTATTTGGCTGCTTTGAATCTGTAACCAAATCTATGAACGTGGCGGTGATATCCGGAAAAGAATCTCTAGCTTCCCAACACTTCTTTTTCCCTTTTCCAAAAAAAGAAGTGGTGTCACAACCCGTCAGTGATTGGAAAAAGGGAAGAGCAAGACATTTTTCTTGAAGTTGATTGGATATATTTTTACAAGATATATATTTTAGATTCTTTGCAGTGCCAAATTCTATCCATACACCCTGATTTTCATTTTGATATTGATAAAAGAGTGCTAGTACCAGAACATCAGTATCTATTAATATTTTCTTTAACAATTTTGTGCATGCACAAAAATGCGCGTATCCGCTTGCATAATAGGGCTGTATTTATATTATCGAGAGGCGGATTATACAGAACGTTCTCATCATTAGTACATACAAGAACTTTATTTTCAGGTCATGGAATGCTGCCAAAGTAGGTGGAAATTAGATTAAAGAATTCTTGTTTGTTTGCTGCAACTCACAAGAAATCGTACCAATTTTTTGGAATTTTTGTATTTAGTCTAACTAATTTTCGATTTCCTTTGCCTCTTTTTTCCCTAGTTGTTAACTATTCTCTAAATAAGCATCCCAAACAATATCTACTCTGGTTACTGATTTAGAATATTAAATAAGTATGGTTTAACAACGTTTAAAATGTAATCACAAAAATTTGAACAGGCTTTGGGTTACAGAATATGTACAAGAGCAGCTCCGTCTAATAGAACAGCATCAACATTAGTTGGTTTATCTAAAGTAGTAAAATACTTACTTATCAAGGCAACGTAATAAATCAGACTTATTTCCATGATACTTTCCCCAAGTTGAGCTAGAGATAGGGGTGATTTTCAAATTCAAAGAAATTTTCCGAGTCTCCATCCCGATTTTGAGATGCTATATATATAGCCGGCTGAATAAATTAACATCTAACTTGAGCTAATTTTGCTTAGATGTTACTTTTTGTTTAATATTTTTGTTTTGAAATGGGATGTTATGATGATTTTTTACTTACCAAATAAGTTGTACCTTAAATCGATAACGAGAAATACTTTCACAGAACAATAATAGGAACGTTTAGTATTAATACGTTTACTTTTTTTAGACTAGGATTCGAACACGGGATCTTTAGATTGCAAAGCTCAAAATCAAATCAAACAATAATTTATTTAAATTAAATTATAAATATATATCTCCCCGGAATTGTCCCCGAACCAGCCAGACAACCACGACGCGCAGCGTCGTGGTGAGTGTAGGGCTGGGCGGGGCAGGTCCGGTTCGACTAAACAATAATTAATGAGGGGGTTAGAATTCCTGTTTAAAGGGCATAAACTTAAACTAACAATAACTTTTATAAAACATGATTTATGAAAATATCTAAAGATAGTTAAAATAACACAATAAAATTATCGATTTCGCGCACAACACGAGCGCGAACACTTTGAAATTTTGGTTGCTGGCACGGAAAAACAAAACTCAACAAAAAAACCCGTTCGAAGCAATTCCACCCAGGTGGTCTTCCTGCCAGGAAAATGTGGTGAAATGAAAGAATTAAAGGAGTTAGGATTTTTATGAATATATCGGTGTAAATGGAATTTGGAGACAAAAGAACAAAAAGAAGAGAAAGGGATGAACGAGAACAAAATAAATAAACAGAGAAGGAATAGAATATTATTATGAAATATATATTAGTAAAATGTTTAAACAAAAAAATATATATTATAGAGATAACATTTCGTAAGATTTCTATTTTCAGTGCAAGCGACAAAAATTAAGGAAATATATTTTTTTAAAATTAAATGATTAATAACTTTCTTATTTACTGATTGATTTTCTTCAAAAACAATAGGGTTCTTCCTCTAGCTAACACTAACTTACTCTCCAAATTTCAATACAATCGGACTTTTCCTTCTTAAGTTATCGTGCTTACAAGATACGTGACGGACAGACAGACAGACGGACATTTTGAAAGTCGTTCACTAACACAATGATTTGAAAATTTTTTCTCTACGGGCGATATTTACTAATTTAGAAATGTGCCGATCAAATACAATATACTCTTCGTTTTTGTGAAAAGTATAATATGGGATATAAAGGAGGAGTAATGTTTGTCTAGACTGCTATGTTTAGTTATATTTCCACGTTTTTTTTTTGTTATCGTGTTGATTTCAACAGAGAACGCGCAACCTCAACTTTGTTTGAATAACTACTTAATAATTACAAGCAAATTTCAATGTCTTTTGCGGGTTGTAATGTAATAATAATAAATTATTTTAAATAAATTCATTATGCACATGTGCAGCTTTCTCTTTGTACACCACTGACGGCTTTATTTAAACAAATAACAAATACAAATAATACACCAATCGATAGAAAAAATAATGGTCTTTATTTTTTATATCTTGTAGAATTTTGGTTTATTGGGCCGTTTTAGAAATATATCCAATCATGTGTCGTTGTTGGAAGGCTCCGCCCCCTATTTTTGCAGTGGGGCCTTAAAAAAAGAAAATAGCAAAAAGCAAAATAAAGGTCTTACGCAAACTTTTATACTCTATCTAATGGCGCCAAGGTCATTTCTCTAGCTCCTACCGTTTTTGAGAAAAAAATATATAGGCAGATACAGGTAGACCCTTTGAGGGAGCAGGGGGAGCAGGCATGATTTCTCGAGGTGGGTCTGTTCGAAAATCTACCTATTTTAACTAGTACTATTCATGGTTAAAAGGATTTGCTATTACTCAAAAGTGGAAGTATCGAGGCATTTTAGAGACTATAATAACACATCTAGATAGAACTGAAAACTTCAAGGTTACTGAATCATTTTATTCCAAATTGTACTTCATGCAGATTTCTATTCGCGAGACTTTAAACACGTCTGCACCTTTTCCTGTGTACTTGGAACCACCAGTTATTTAGATAATATTATAGATATTTAGATAATTTTCCTTTTTTTATTTTAAAACTATGACTTATTCCTGTGATGGTTTTTCTAAGAAAATATATGTATATAGGTATATTGCAATAGTTTTAGCATTAAATTTGTCATAGGAAGCAATACTTATAGTAATTCCAGGGCAGGGTGTATTGATGACTAGCAATGTTGGAGCAAAACTGATACCACACTGACACAATATTTTAGTAGGCAAGTTTATTAGCTAAAGCAGGAGTTTAATATGTTGGCCATTTTGTTTCCAGCTTATCTTATCAAAAGTTTTCGTAAGATAATATTAAATTTTTTTAGTATGGGGGGCAGTGAAAAAACACCTACATTATTTAATATTTGAAAAAGGGTATATTATTTTTGAAACGTATTTATGTTTTTGGAATCGCTAATTGCGAATCTGAAGTCAAAATTAAAAAATTCAAAATGGCGACTCCAATATGACCGATGGAAATTTTTTTCTAAAGCAAGTTGTGTTGCTTTAAATTACCGAAAAACAGCATTTTTGAATTGTAGTAACAAAATGGTAACATTTTATAAAAATTGTTTCTTAATTTTTTAAGATATAGAAACAAATAGGAAATCATTTAAAAGTTTGATTAATTATTATCCTTTTATTCTGTTCCTTAGAAATTTTGATATAAGTTTCATAGTTTCTAAGATATTCAACATTTAAACTAAATACTCCTTCTGATGCCATCCATAAACTTAAATATCTCTGAAGCTATTAATCTTACATAAATATAAAATAAAAACAAGGTAATTATAAGTTTATAAGCTTTATTTTTTATATCTACCATTTTTTCGCTTAAGCCAATATTTATTGAGATTTTTGCAAAGAAAAAATTTATGTTTTCTCGAAAATCCCTTCATAGTTTATAATGCATTTTTTTTTAAATTACTGACTACTTACGTTATCAAAATGGCGACGTTTTTATAAAAAAAAAATGTGAGGAAGCCTCGGAGGAAGTACATTGTTCCTGTCATAATTTCTTTGTTTTTTTATGCTATAGAAATAGTCAAAAAGTATTTGAAAGCTTAATTAATAGTCTTTCGTTTTGGTTGTTAGATTTACGACGTAAGTACCTTAATTTCTGAGATATTTAATATCACTATATCAATTTCACTTTTTAGTACGTTTAAGCGACGAAATCGTTGAATAATTATAATACTGAAAATTTGAGGTCTATCCGATAAGCAGTTTCAGAAATATACTGCTTTAAACATGAACCGAGGCGCTCAAAATGCTGACATTGAATCCAAAAGTCTGTTTCGAAGGTGCGTTTATGTGAGTTATTTAAAAACAGATTTGTCTAACCTGCCAGAAATGTACTTGAGACTTAGTATTTAAAAAAAAAATGACCAGTATGCAGTATATATGTGCCGAAAAGGGGGGCAATGGAAATGCAACTAGGATTGAATGACGTCGCGCAGCAGCGATGTTCTTGATCAATTTTAAAGTCTATAGAGATCCTAGAGTATTCTGATTCTTTGCATTTCGCTCTAAAATTAAGAGATCTTTTGGAAAATGCAGTAAAAAAATATGCTAAATAAGCCCATTTAATATAGTTGAAGCAATCGCGTTTGTGAGCGACGTTGAGAGGCAAGAGGTGCAGAACGTAGAGCCGGATTTAACTATTTTGTTCACTCGTTTACTTTTTATATTACACTTACAATAACCCCCAAAGCACTGCTATGAATTGGTAACACATCTTACTAAAATTATTTTCAAAAACACATTACCAAATAAAGAAATATAATGTAACTATCGAATTATATCTTCACCCCGACAGTGTAAGCTCGACTGCGGTCTCTAACTGAGGCCCTGGATTAAACAACACACTCAAAGGTATACTCCCACAAGCCACGTCAGATAGCCGGCATCAAACGGCCGGTATCGTCTCTCTCACTTAATGTAAAAGTGGAGTAAAGACGGAAGATCTAGTTGCCGCCTATTAGTTCCTCTCGCCCCTCATAATGGCTCACTATTAAGATTACTTCAACTATAGCTTTCTTATTATACTCTTCGCAAATACGAAAACGAAGAGTATATTGCATTTGATCGGCACATTTTTAAAACCGTAAATATCGCTCGCAGACAAAAAATTTTCATATTGTGTTAGTGAACGAATTCTGAATAACTTTCAAAATGTCCGTCCGTCACGTTTCTTGTAAGCACGATAACTCAAGAAAGAAAAATCCGATTGTACTGAAATTTGGACATTAAGTTAGTGTTAGCTATAGGAAGAACCCTATTGTTTTTGAACAAAATCGATCGGCAAATAAAAATGTTATTAATGATTTAAATTTGAAATTTCTTTTTTTTTTTATTTTTATTACGTTTTTGTAATTGAATAGATTTCTGGTGGAATGATATTTCATTTTAATATCTAAAGATTTATATATTTTACAAATATACATTTCATAATGTAATATACAACCGTGAAAATATGATTTTAACTCGTGTCTTATAATGTAAAAATTTACATTTTTTTCTACGCGTAAGGTGGTGGTGTAGTTCTTACGCTTTTGACTCGAAACCTAAATGGGGTTTGGTATAGTTTTTTTGTTAATTTTTACTTTATTTTACACTTTTACAGTCTTTTACCAACTAAGTTCGTACTATAAAATTAAAAATATCTAAAACTAACATTATTTACAAAAAACTGCGAAGGGTATCCTATAGAATGTGTAACAATTATATAAAAAGTTCAGTGAACAGGCGAAGAGTACGTTTTTAGCTTGTTTGTATCTAGCATGTTTTCGCGCATTCTCCATTTCTTAGAATATCTTAAAATACAACGTCTGAGTGAATACACTGTGCACTTACATTACATTTTGTTCATTATAGTAATTAATTAATCAACTTATTTTTTACTTTCTAGTGCGCTATTCATAAAAGCGTTTTTTGTAGTTTTTAAACCATAATTTTTTAAATTTAATGTCCCAATTTTCAAGTCGTTATAACTTAACTCAATTTAAATGAAAAGTTGCGTAGAACCTTTTCTTCTCAGAATAATTAGCAAGCTTCCCCATACAGGGTCGTTCCTTTATTTAAATCCAGCTTACATTTATGTCCTCGAGATTTGCTTTCTTATACGCATGAATATATCGGGAGCTGCTGTTTTGAATATAACTATTTAGTAGTTCGTCTTTACAGCAGCCCCCGACATATTCATGCGTATAAGAAATCAAATCTCGAGGACATAAAGAAAATGTAAGCTGGATTTAAATAAATCATAAGAGTTCGTATATGGAATGAAAATTATTTCATAATTTTTAAAGTTTTGTTAATTTATTTTTTTTATATTAGTTATTTAGTCGATATTTTTGTGTCGGTTTTTTTTTTAAATTTGTAATTTAATGTTATTTTATACTTTTTAAACTAAACATATACATACAACATAGCATATCACGAGTCCCACATAGAACTTTTTAACCTTTCAGCCGACGCGATTCAATTTTGTATTCTACTAGTCGCACACGGTCTACAAGACCGGTTCTATTATAAATATATTTATGTGTTATATTTTAATAAAAACTGCATCAAAATCGGATCTCCCGTTGAAGAGATATAAAGCCACAGACAGACAGACAGACAAACAGACAGACAGACAAACAAACATACGAGTCAAACTTATAACTCTTTTGGATCGGGGGTTAAAAAATTGAAAATTTTTAAAAACCCGCGATCAATGCATCTAATCGTACCAGTTTCATATGACTGAATCAAAATGAGGCCGAAATCATATTCGGCTACCATAATTGTCTGCACATTTTCAATTTTACTTCAATCTGAAAATTTCTAGAGAAGTTCAACATGGTGAATTCAAGATGGCAATCAAAATCTAATATGGCTTAAAACCTTCTCGACAAAATACTTTTTCAAATAAAAAAAGTGCATCAAAATCGGATCACCCGTTGAAGAGATATGAAGCCACAGACAGACAGACGGACAAACATACGCGTCAAACTTATAACAAACTTTTTGGGTCGGGGGTTAAAAATTAACTAACTTCTAAACTTTTGGTTATTTTTTAGTGGTGCGTTAATTTCTTGGAGAAGTGTGTATTCATTGCGTCGTTCTTATCCGATATAAAACTTTTAAACCGAATCCTTCACCATTTCTTGGAATACAACGTATGAGCGAATATACTACATGATCAAATTATAGTGTTAAAACTAAAAAATTTTATCCGCCGTCTTGGGGCGTCCGCCATATTAAATTTAGTATGACGTCATTTTATTTTCGTATTCTTCTCAGCAATCCCTTTCATTTGATACCCATATCATGGGGGTGCATTAAAAATAACTGGTCCGCCATATTGGATTTGGAATGACGTCACTTAGCTAACCATGCATTGTCATCCAAACTAAACGTGTATGCAAAATTTCAGCTCAATCGGTTGGGATAACTGTTTTAAAATTCAGTTGCCTCCGTCATATTGAATTTAGTGTGACGTCATTTTATTTTCGTATTCTTTTCAGCAAACCCTTTCATTTGATACTCATATCATGGGGGTGCATAAGAAATAACTGGTCCGCCATCTTTGGGAATATGCCATATTGGATTTGGAATGACGTCACTTAGCTAATCATGCATTGTCATCCAAACTAAACGTGTATGCAAAATTTCAGCTCAATCGGTTGGGGATAACTATTTTAAAATTCAGTTGCAAGATTTAACCCACAAGGCAAATTAAATAAAAGCTTGTAATCAAGATGGGGACCAAACATCAAAATCTAATATGGCAAAAACCTTGTCGACAAAATTCTCTTTTAAATAAGAAAAAGTACATCAAAATTGGATCACCCGTTGAAGAGATATGAAGCCACAGACACACAGACAAACAGACAAACATACGCGTCAAACTTATGACACCCCCGTTTTCACACACCCTACGTCACCCTAAATTTTGGGGTCGGGGGTTAAAAATAACAATAAACAGAAAGAAATCAAGGTACGCAATTTGCCACATAAACAAAGAATGACCTATTAATCAGTTCACGGGTTTTCCGCTTTGGCGCTGACTCTTAATTCAGATGAGTATAAGTCACGAACTTCATAAATTAAACAAGTGTACAAATATTGGTATAGGGTGACAATGACGACATTTTACTTAAGCCTCGCTTACACTTTTGGTTTAAGATGCGTTTACATTTATTTATGTTTCTAATTGGTGAACTAAAATCCTCTTTTTTATTTCACATTTTGGCGCCCCCCTAAATGTGGCGCCTGCGTGTTGCACACGCAATTTCCCCCCGGCAGGAACAGCCCTGTTCCCATAATATAGAAACTGTTCTTTGATACATTTACTGCTAGGTTGCCAAAAATGAACGAAATCTAATTCATGACATTCCGAAGATAAAACCTCTAGTTGCCGTACTAATTGGCTATATCCCAGTTAGAAACAAATTTTCATCATGACTAAATTGAAACATGTTTTACAATGCTTACTTACAGTCATTTATGGTTATTTCGATTTTTTTCTCCTATTTTTGACAAATATATTCTTCTTTCTGGCTTCTTCACAAATACATTTAATTTATCGAAAATTAACCACTTTTTCTAGAAACAAATATGACGTGTAGGGAAACTAAATTGTGGTCGAATGATGAAATAATTTACAGGGTGTTAAAAAAAAACGACCACCCCATATCATTCAAATTGAATGACATGGAGTGGGCGTTTTTTTTTTTTAATTAATTCAATTCAGTAACAATTTCTTATATATACACTCAAAGAAATAGTATGGTAAATTAAAAAAAAATGGTTAACTAACAATATCGTTAATTTTGTTAAACTAAATTATATTGATGGTATTTTTAAACAAGAGGTGATTGTTATTTTAATTAATAAAAAGTTGTCGTACAACAAAACAAACATTAACTTAAAAAATAGATGAATAAGACTATTAGTTTTTTTCGTGTGACTATTATTTTATTGAATTTTGTCAAATTAAACTAGATAATAGTATATTTTATTTTTAACTATTATCGAATTGTAATTCTAACCCAGTATTAGTTCGCTGTATTATTGTACTTGGTAGACAAACCAATATTATTGTCGTCTTCTAGAAGTTCTAAAAGAATTACCATAAAATTTGCTTGCTTACCACGTAGTCTATTACAGAAATTATTCGAAGATGACGCCACATACAAATCACTGACAATAATCAATCATGCATTGTCTTATACTCTTATGAATTTATAGAAAATTAATAACATGATTGCAATGTTCAAATTCTCTCAGGGATCATCGATATATTTGGATGGATCTTATAAACGATCTCTAATCTTTGGTTTAGGTGGTCTGATATCTCAATACTGAGATTTTGGCTAACCAAAAAAAACTTCATCATACAATAAAGTGTAGATCAACCTAAAAATTAGTTGGTGAACAAAAAACAAAGTCGTTGTACTATTTAATTGTAGAGCAAATTAAAAAATGTCATTGTACTATTTAATTTGTTACAAGAAGATATGATTATTAAACTACTATTTGTTTACGAAAACAAATAAAGTTGTATGACTATTCTTTTCTGGTTGATTTAACTATGAAACTAGATAGGCGCGATTTCATATGCTCTTTGTGGTTGAATTTACCTATCATTTTCTTTGAGAGTCAAATTTAAACGGTACAATAATGCGCCTAGTCGGAACCCGGTCCGGAGCCAACCACACAACCACGGCGCACGGCGTCGTAGTGAATTTGTGGTTGAGCGGGGCGGGTCCTGTCTTAAGGTAGATAAAACTTAAAGCTAACAATTTTGTTGGATATAATTCGGGAATTTTAAAATACTTAATATTACACTTAAACACTATCACTTGGCAAACGCACTGGTTAAATTTTGATTGCTGATATGGGAAAACTCAACGAAAAAAATCCGTTCGAGCTAATGACGTCCGTCCTGGTGGTCGTCCAGCCTTCAGGAAGATAGGGTATAGAGGAGGTTGTCATTTAAAATATTTGTATTTTCAAGAAGTTATTGGCCGAGGGGGATTTTGAAAAGGAGACAGAAAGGGACAAAAGAACAAAAAATAACAAAAAGGGACGAATAGAAGAGGAATAGACAGGGGTTGAGAGTATGCGAAGCTAAGGTAAAGATAAAAGGTGGGGAAAAGGAAAAATTATAGTACAGGAAAGTATGGCTAGGGAAGTTGCCGAAAGATAGGCAACGCCTGATATAGAAGGGGTGTTTCAGGTAAAAAAGTATGGCATTATGCTGTCTGATTCAGGTTATGTTACGGGTTAACGCCTTACTATCGCCCAGTTTGAATTGATAGAATTTTTGCGAGATTTCTTGGACGTAGTCTGCTAGTGGGGTTATGGTGTGACAGCGCGCATAGAGATCTCTGAGGGAGATTTACTATTTTACTATTTTTGAGAAAAAAATATATAGGCAGATATAGGTAGCTCCTTGGAGGGAGACAGGGGGAGCAGGCATGGTTTCTCGGGGTGGGTCTGTTCGAAAATCTACTTATTTTGGCTAGTTCTATTCATGGTTAAAAGGATTTGCCATTACTCAAAAGTAGAAATATCAAAACACCTAATTCACTAAGAAATAACTCGTTTTTTGATTATAATGACCTTTTGAGTAGGACATTTTTTGACGGCTTTGAGATTTTGAAACATTAGTATATCATCATTAATTTTATATCAAATTCAGCTTGTAACAACGAAACCCCCACGAAAGTCACAATAAGCGTATTAATGCACTCTATACTATGGCCGGGATGCTGCATAACACCGCGGCGCCGTGCATGTGATGGTCGGCCTGATCCTCATCGTATACAACAACTTCTTATTCGTCCTATTGAGTTCACTACCCCTGGCCAGGAGCGGATACAGGCTCATGGAGATGGAGTAGACCTTACGTACAGTCTCATTTACGTGGATGTTGAACGTCAGTCGCTTGCCCAGATACTTCACGTACCTTTTAATTGGAATTTGGCGATCTATACTTTCAAATTCGGTAATCCTTAATGCCCGAATAATTTACATGGCTACTGGTTCAAAACTTTTGGTAATTGTTCAATGAAAATTCTTGGCCTAGCCTAAGAAATTTGAAAGTATGGCATTGGATTTAATGTTTAAAAAATGCAGTTTTAAGGGGGCCGTAATTCGAAAACCATAAATCAATATATTGTTAAATTTTGAAATAGCAGGCCCACCCCAGAGGAAAGAATAAAAATTAGCAAAAAAAATTTAAATTTATGGATGTATCACTAAATTATTCGGAATCCGGGAATCCATAAATTTAAATATCTAAACGTTTTGTTTTAATGTTTTTGTTCATTAGTTCATTGATTTAGGAATTAGGTTTCAGTTTCTTGTGAATTTTTTAAATAAAAATAAAAAATCTGAAGCGTATGTGTTTCAATATCTTCCTAATATTAAATCTCTTACTTTAAAGCGTCGTATGGTGTCAGCATCACGATAAAACCATTCGAAACCAATAATATTTACATATTTGTAGTTTTTTCACTTTATAATTTGACTGAAAGTGAAAAGTAGTTTTATGCATAATGTGTATGGCCGTGTCGATGAAATAGCTAAAATAGGATTTCCCATCTAGGTATAATGGTAATTCAGAGGGGGTTTCTTCATGAGTGCTGCAGAACTACAAAAAATTCTGACTACTTTTCGCAAATAAGAAAACGAAGAATATTGTGACGTGTTTCCACCCTTAGGAAACCACCCTCGCAAAATCCGTGGGTTCCAAAAATTATAACAAGAGATGTCCACTAACACACTTTATTAAATATTTACTGGATACTTCACAATACTATTATTAATTTAAATGCACTTTACTGACTAAAATCACAATGTTTATCACTTTGTTTATCTTTGAAGTCTTAACCTCACTTTCTATACTTTCTGAACTTTCTGAACTACTCGCTGAGAATGCGGTCAATCTTTTATACCTAAAAATGACAGATCTCGATTTTTCTGTGATGACGCCACCATTCTCTAGATAATTCCAGATGTCACCAGAACTAACTTCTGGTAGGTTTCTCGAGTAGGTGCAAATACTACTACTTTTTAGTAACCAACATAACCTTAAATTTTAAGGGGTTGCAACATATTACACTGCCCCCTCCTTAAGCCTGAACGTCCCGGTCAGGCAATTCAGCCTCTTTCACATACTTCGCCAGTCTATCCAAGTGTACGATCTTCATCTTGGACTTTTTGTTTCGTTGAATACGATAGACGACATCATTAATTCGGGTAATAACAGTATAAGGTCCTTCCCAAGGAGGTTGAAGTTTCGGTGACTTCCCTTTCTTCCGCTGTGGGTTGTACAGCCAAACCAGATCTCCTGCCTTGAACCCTTCTGAACTACCCTTACGGTCGTATCGAGCCTTCATTCGGTCACTGGCTATGGTGATTTGGTCTCTAACCAGCTCATGAACATTTCTTAGCCGTTCACTCATTTCATCCACATAGCTGTTCACAGGAAGCTGTTCTCCGCCTGGTGTTCCGAAAATCAAATCACACGGCAGTCTGATCTCATGACCAAATACCACACGGGCTGGTGTTTGTTTCGTAGACTCGTGGATAGCAGCTCTGTATGCCATGAGGAAGAACGGTATGTGGAGATCCCAATCGCGTTGATTCTTATGAACCACTTTAGAGAGATGTTCTTTCATGGTCTTATTATGTCGTTCCACCATTCCATCTGATTGCGGGTGGAGGGCTGTTGTCCGTGTTTTGTGTATCCCCAATAACTTGCAGATTTGCTGAAACACCCCTGACTCAAAGTTCCTCCCTTGATCTGAGTGCAGCTCCAGGGGTACACCAAACCGACATATCAAATTATCTACCAAGACTTTGGCGACAGTGACTGCTTCTTGGTTTGGAATTGCATAGGCCTCTGGCCACTTACTAAAATAGTCCATGGCAACCAGTATGTACTTGTTCCCATCCTTGGTTACTGGGAATGGGCCGGCTATATCGATCGCGATCCTCTCGAAAGGAGCTCCGACGTTATATTGCTTCATTGCACCCTTACTTCTAGTCTGTGGTCCCTTACTGGCTGCACAAATTTTGCAATTGCGACACCAAGCTTCCACATCTTGACGACTATTTACCCAATAAAATCGTTCTCGTACTTTATTCAGGGTCTTATTAACGCCGAAGTGTCCACCGGATGCTCCATTATGCACTTCCTGAAGTACTTTCGGTACTCGACACCTGGGAACCACTAGACGCATAACAACTTCCCTGCCATCCGGGCTTTCCCAAGCTCTCTTTAGCAGCCCGTTCATGACTTTAAGTGAATCCCATTGGGCCCACAAAGCCTTCAATCCAACTGCCTTATCCGAAACATCCTTCCACGCTGGTCGAATTCCGTTCTCCTTTGCTCTCAATATAGCCCCAATTTCTGTGTCATTCAGTTGTTCTTGTCTCAGGTTGTCCAATCGTCCGGAACCTCTATTTTAATAGTGTTGACGGCCACCGTACCCTGCAATTTCTCAACGTGGCGGCAGTGCTTGCAATCTTCCTTGCATGGTCTTCTAGATAAAGTGTCTGCGTTCTTATGAGATCTTCCAGGTCGATGTTCTATTTTGAAATCATACTGTTGCAACCGTTCTATCCAACGAGCCAGTTGACCTTCAGGGGTTTTCAACTGCAACAGCCATTTTAATGCAGCATGGTCGGTCCGGATCTTGAAATGTCGTCCATAAAGATATTTATGAAAATGGTCCACTGATTTAACGATGGCCAGTAACTCTTTCCGAGTTACACAATAATTTCTTTCCGGTTTGGACAGCACCTTGCTGAAGTACTCGATCACTCTTTCCTGCCCATTCTGGATTTGGGACAGTACACAACCGACCGAAGAATTGCTGGCATCCGTGTCTAAAATAAAAAGTCCTTCCCGTTGTGGGTATGCTAGCACAGGACCAGTACATAAAGCTGCCTTCAATTTTCTCCATGCCGTTTCACATTCCGGTGTCCACTGGTACTGCACTTTCTCTTCTGTCAGCCGGTGTAGTGGCTTCGCAATTTCTGCAAACCCTTCCACAAAGCGCCTATAATAAGTGCAGAGGCCAAGGAAGCTTCGTACTTCATGAACGTTAGATGGTCTTGGCCAATCTCGTACAGCAGAAATTTTGTCAGGGTCTGTTTGTATTCCATCCGAAGACACCACATGACCAAAAAATTTGACTTCTTTCTGGAATAGCAGGCACTTCTTCGGGTTCAACTTCAGATGGGCATTCCTCGCTCGCCCAAATACTTCTTGAAGATTTTTCAAATGTTCTGTAAAATCCTGTCCCATAACAAGCACGTCGTCAAGGTAAACCAGGCACGTCCTCCAGGTTAGCCCTCGCAGTACGAATTCCATCAATCTTTCAAAGGTAGCTGGCGCATTGCAAAGTCCAAAAGGCATCACAGTAAATTGATAAAGACCACTTCCTGCTGAAAACGCTGTCTTCTCCTTCATCAGGATGAAGCCCCACTTGCCAGTATCCACTCCTAAGGTCTAACGTAGAAAACCATCGTGAGCCTGCCAACGTGCTTAACGTGTCGTCAATTCGTGGTAATGGGTAACTGTCTTTCTTCGTGACATCATTTAATTTTCGATAATCGACACAAAATCTTAATGTTCCGTCCTTCTTGGCAACCAAAACTACTGGCGATGACCAGGGACTCGTTGACTCCTCAATGACTCCATCTTGCAGCATCTTGTTTATCATTGCCGAGGCATCCTCTTGTTTCGCTAATGGAAGCCTCCTAGGTGGTTGTCGAATAGCTGGTGAGTCGCCAGTATTTATCCGATGCTGGACTATGTCTGTTTTTGTAAGGGCCTCTGTATTCTTGGCAAATACTGAACTTTCCTTTTCCAGGAACTTGATTGCCTCCCTTCGTTCATCCTCAGATAAATGCTCCAACTGAGTACTCAGCAAGGTCAAAACTTCCTGGTCTATTTTTGTAGATGAACTTCTTCCCTCTGTTTGTTCCTCGCACCTCACTACCCATGTGACCGGTTCATAGGAGCCAATCGGTTTGCCTTCCTTAATTGTCACAGAGTGGGAATTTAAATTAACGACTCTAATTGGGATTTTGTCTTTAGTCCGGGTTAAAGTTCTCGCCACAATAATATTGGGTAGGGACTTAATCGATTCGTCATCTTCAACTAGGCCAACACGGTACCCTCCAGGATTTCCTTCTAAGGCAGCATCGATCATTTGTTCTGAATGAGCAGGAATCTTGATCGTCTGTGTTGTTAACAATCTCGCTTTATGGAATTGGTCGTCTGTGGTTGCCAGAATAAATTCCTCATTTCCAATTTTTAAGACTCGCTCCCCTACGTCAACAATGAATCCCTGCTCTCCCATGATGTCTAGACCCAAAATGAAATCATCCATAATGTCAGCCACAATGACCTTGTAATTGAACCTCAAACGTCCAACCTGCAGTTCCAAGTTAAACCTCTCCATGGACCGCAGCCCTGTCCCCCGTGGCTGTCCGAATGATTACTCCATTTTGCTTCTTGTCAATCTGCAAGCCTGATATAAACCCTGGCCGCACTATTGATGACGTAGCACCGGTGTCAATGGTAAACACGCATTTTCTTCCATTCACATATCCTTGCAACAACAGACTGCTTGGAATTCTTTGAAGCTGGGAAATCTTTATTTCTCTGGGGGCACCGCATTCCCTAGCCAACACAGCCCCCTTGGTGCTGGCTATCTTTAGTTTTCCTGCTTTTCTTCAACATTCACAGCATTTACTCGACTGTCCGAGTTCTGCTGTCGACAGTCTCGTTTCATATGGCCCACCTTGCCGCAGTTGTAACATTTAATACCACCATTCGGCTTTCCTTTATTTTGCTGTTTATCCTGCTTTCCTAGGCCATCCAATTTATCGAATAGTTTGGTAAACATTTTCTGCATCTCAGTCAACATAGAGTTCTGATTCATTTCTGGTTGCGATTCTTCGAGAGTCACAGCTCGCACTCTCGACCTTGGAGTATCTCTGTAGGCGGCTTCTACTTCAAGTGCACGCACCAAAGCTTCGCTACTACTTTGGTGTCTTGTCAGCCTCAGAACTCGCCTGACCTCTTCGTCCCTTATGCCATCTAAAAAGGCCTCTACAGCTAATTGTTCCTGAAATTCTCTAGGTGCACTCGGATACGCCAGGTGTGCCAGTCTCTCTATCGCAGCTTCGAATTCCTGTAAACTCTCTCCAGCCTTTTGTGTTCGTGATTTTAGCTGGGCTTGGGCGAGATGTTGGTCGCCATATCTTAAGTCCAATGCAGCTTCCAAGACTTTGAAGTCCCTTTGTTTGTCCACTGGGATAGTCTGAAGCAACTCTGAGGCCTGGCCCCTTAACGCCAGAACTAATGCCATGGCCTTTTCCTCGTTATCCCAGTTGTTCGCACATGCTGCTGCCTCAAACTGCCTCTTGTACGTCGTCCAGGAACTTTGGCCGTCAAAAGAAGGAGGTTTTAGTCGCTGCCCTGATGATACCACCTGCTGGCTTCCTCTATCTCTCAACTGTCGTTTAAGCCGGTCTATTTCTCCCTTGACTTCTTCTTCGAACTCACTCATCTTTTCTTCAAACTGATTTACTTTTCCTTTTACTTGACCGACTTCGGTCTTGACTTCACCTACTCTATCTTCGACCTTATCTACTTTTTCTTCTACCTTGCTTATCTCTTCTTTGACTTCACTTTTGACAGAAATGATTGCGTCCTGTTGTATTTTTATTTGATCGCTCAGGATTTTCCTTAATTCCTCCTGGCGTCTTTCTTCCAAGTCTTCCATTATTTTTCTGAGTGCGTCTTTTTCCTCTTGACGTTGTCTTTCTTGCTCTTCTTTCTCCTCTTGCCGTCGTATCTTCAGGTCCTCCATCATTTCTCTCAATTCGGCTTTTTCTTCTTGGCGTCTTGTTTCTTCATCCTCTTTTTCTTTCTGACGTCTTCTTTCTTCATCCTCTTTTTCTTTCTGACGTCTTGTTTCTTCATCCTCTTTTTCTTTCTGACGTCTTCTTTCTTCATCCTCTTTTTCTTTCTGACGTCTTCTTTCTTCATCCTCTTTTTCTTTCTGACGTCTTGTTTCTTCATCCTCTTTTTCTTTCTGACGTCTTGTTTCCTGATCTTCCATAATTTTCTTTAATTCGTCCCTTTGTTCTTGACGCCGTTTTTCTTCCTCCTGGCGTTTTCTTTCTTGCTCTTCTTTTTCTTCCTGACGTGTTTTCTCCTGTTCTTCTTTGTCTTCCTGCCGTTGCTGCGCCATCATTTTTTGGAATTGTTCGAATAAGCCCTGTATTTGTTTATCGGATGCCATACTTCTTGTTGTTACGGGTATACGATGAAATTAAAATAAAATAAATTTAACTGTCACGTCAATATCGGTAATGGAACTTCCCAGACAAATCTCGAAATAGCACGAAAAAGTCTTATCCAGAGTCTTTTGTCACTATCCAGTTCAGAAAATTTAATAATCTCCACTAATGTCCAAATAGAAAAGTTCTAGAAATTTTCACGCACTAAATGAGTCTTTTTCAGTGTCTCTATCACTTCTCAGTTCAAATGATTTAATTATCACACTAATGTCCTAATAAAATGTTCTACAATGTCTCAAAAATGCACTTAAACACTATTTTCCTGTTCGAAAATAACCCTCGAACAATGTCCAGTAAATTAGTCCTGTGTTAGCACTAACTCTCGAGAATACTTCTCGAACACTCCAACACAACTTCAGAGCTCCTCTTGTCATAAAATTCCGCTTTCTGACACCAATTTGTGACGTGTTTCCACCCTTAAGAAACCACCCTCGCAAAATCCGTGGGTTCCAAAAATTATAACAAGAGATGTCCACTAACACACTTTATTAAATATTTACTGGATACTTCACAATACTATTATTAATTTAAATGCACTTTACTGACTAAAATCACAATGTTTATCACTTTGTTTATCTTTGAAGTCTTAACCTCACTTTCTATACTTTCTGAACTTTCTGAACTACTCGCTGAGAATGCGGTCAATCTTTTATACCTAAAAATGACAGATCTCGATTTTTCTGTGATGACGCCACCATTCTCTAGATAATTCCAGATGTCACCAGAACTAACTTCTGGTAGGTTTCTCGAGTAGGTGCAAATACTACTACTTTTTAGTAACCAACATAACCTTAAATTTTAAGGGGTTGCAACATATTACAATATATTGCATTTGATCGGCACATTTCTAAAACCGTAAATATCGCTCGCAGACAAAAAAATTTCATATCATTGTGTTAGTGAACGAATTCTGAACAACTTTCGAAATGTCCATCTGTCCGTCCGTCCGTCACGTTTCTTGTAAGCACGATAACTCAAGAAAAAAAAATCCGATTGTACTGAAATTCGGACAGTCAGTTAGTGTTAGCTAGAGGAAGAACACAAAATCGATCGGTAAATGAAAATGTTATTAATGATTTAAATTTGGAAAAAAATTTTTGATTTTTGTTTTTGTAATTGAATAGAAATCTGGTGGAATGATATTTCATTTTAATATCTAAATATTTATATATTTTACAAATATACATTTTATAATGCAATATACAACCGTGGAATCGGAATCCAAGGGTCCCGGATTCGAAACCCAAATAGGGTATGTTATAATTTTTTTTTATTTTCGCTTTATTTTACATTGACTCTTTTACCAAGTTCATACTAGAAAACTAAAAATGTCTAAAACTAACATTATTTACAAAAAACTGCGCAGTGTATCCTATAGAATGTGTAACAGTTATATAAAAAGTTCAGCAAACAGGCTTGTTAATAATTATGTTTAAATTGTTTTAATCCCAGGGGGGTGACTCCGAGCATCGAAAGTTCAATGTAACATTAATTTCAAAATGTTACTGTACACCAAAGGCGGCCGGCTCGCCTTTTGGCCGCGGCGCTTTTGCCTGCGGCGCTATCACTAACCGCCCCGTGTACACATATATGTCTACAGAACACCTAATTATCTTATGCACGAGCCGCCACTGAACTTTGCGTTTCAAACACAAGGGGCCTGGCCACCCCCAGAAAAATTCTCTAGTTGCGCCAATGTTGACCTGCACATCAAAAGTTCTCATGGGCACAAATTCTGAAAATGGACAGTTTTCGAGATACAAGGGGTGAAAAGACGATTTTACAGAATTTCATGGTTTCTTATGGGAAGTGGCCCTTGATGAAAATGACTGAAATTAAAATATGTTGTTCCTCTTGACCTGTACATCAAAAGTTCTCATGGGCACTTAGTCTGAAAATGAACAGTTTTCGAGATACAAGGGGGTGAAAAGACGTATTTTCACCACCTCGTATCTCTAAAACTGTAGTAGTGAAGTATAAAGAGACAACTAAACTTCCTCCGATTTCGTCAAAATTTATTACGTAAATGTTTTATAAGGTAACTAAGAAATAATTTGGAACAGATGTGCGGGAAATTCAGAATCTATTATCAATTCATCAATCAATTGATCCATATACTTATCTAACATGTTTCCAATGCAAATAAAAGGCCTATATCTTCGAGAGGACAAGCGATTTAATAGCCAATGTACTGATAAAACTGACTTATTTTATTTACGAAGCATTTCAACATGATTAAAGAATTATGAACATGTTATTGTATGTACAAATATGGTAAACCGTGAAAGTGATTCATAATGTGGATCGTAGATCAGCATTAACTTCGCGCGTATCGTATTTTTTGACTTAGTTTCTTTTTGTTGATATTTCGCAGCAAAAATTAATAAAGTGACTGTAGTTATTGTGAAACTAATAGAAACGTGATCAATCTCTTGTGAGTTTTAAACGGGAAAAATGTTCTTGCAGACATCATATGGCGTTAAATTTTAACGAATGTAAATCGTTTTATTTTTAAATTTTATAAACCTAACGCCAAGTTATGATTTCGTGCGGCACTAAAGTCCAAAAATAGCAAATTAGTGACTAAGCGTAATAATAAATTTGTTAAATAACGTAAACCAAGTGGGTGTATATGTGTTTTTAATTGTCCCAACGCTGCAAATGATTTTAATTATAACTATGGCGCAGCTTATGAAAGTCGTGGAAAATCTGGAATCTTTTTGGTTTTAGGTTAATGGGTAATCGTGAAACAATTCTTATGTGAGCCGTTTAAAGCACTACTAAAAAATCACCGTCCAACCCTGCGTCGGCATTTAATATTAGACAATCATAACTGGTTTTTAATAATAAGAAATTGGCAAGAAAATATATTCTGTGCTGATTTATACAATTATGTAATTTGTTTAGGTATGCTGTTTCTTCCTCTTTAACCGGAATTGACGTCAGACTATTTTTAGTTGGCAAGTTATATTTTACGTACAGTATAACCAAAGATAACTGGACAAAAAAAATACGTCAAATATGACTAGTGTAAAAACAAAGTATGCCGAAATTGGCGGCTACTTTATTGAGAATGATTTAATAATTAGTTCCTGTTGGAAAACAGAGGCGAAATCGGGAATCGCACATTTCTAATATCATGAAATAAATATGTGAGGCGGAAAGCAAAAAGGGACCTCTTGTCGGCAAATTCCAGTTTTTAGTTATTGATATTAAATGAATTAAGCTTTAATTCCGAACAATTTGGTGCAAAAATCATATCTCTATGTTTTTTTTTGTTTAAGTTACTAGTGCGTTTATGAAAAGAGACCTCTTGTCGGTCCTATGTTATTTCTCCATAAGCGACAAGAGGTACATTTTCCAGGGCTGAACATTGACTGCTTTATCGATTATTTTAAGTGTCTCATCCAATTATATCGGTTTTGTAATCGATTACAACTTGTAAAGGTAATAAATCGCAAAAATCCGAAAATCGATTATTTTGACCCAAACCACTAATTCGACTGTACTGAAAAATTGACATCGCCGACAAGAGGTCCCTTTTTGCTTTCCGCCTCACATATGTTGTCTTGTCGAACAGTCTCGCCAAGTTTAATTAGTTCTTAAAACAAATCTTTTTTATATTAATAATTTACTTAACACTAATTATTCATATTGAGACAGTAATAAGTAATTATGTGTTGATTTTGATAAGGAGCTATATTTTTAGATTTGGAAATATATAGAGGAACAGTGTACAAAAGGAGAGTTACTAGAAGTTCTTAAAGTAAAATTTCGAGAGAGTACGCGATTGGACATTAGCTGAAAAATTTGGACGCGTTAATTGAAGATTGCTTCCCTATTATTGCTTATTTAACTCAATATAGCTGATTTAGGATCAACTAAAAAAGAGAGTGTCACGGACGACACCTTCCAAAGTTTAATGATAAAGTGGTTGAATTTTTGAAACGAAAAATGCACCATATTACGGCTTAGGGGCAGCAAAAAAAATTCTCGGCATGTTATTAAAATACAGAATAACTGTTTGAAATTATGTCGTTTTCGCAAGAACAATAATAAATTTAAAAAGTGATTTAGCGAGGGAGAATTTTCCCATGAGCAAGCTTTGTGAATAAAAACGAATAAACAAATATGATTTGTATTTATTTACGGTAAATAACTGTTAGAGCTATTTTGTAATAGCATATTAACGCTCTTTTCACACTATACGGTTTTGATCGTACGGTAAAAAACCGTGCAGCTTTTTGTCGTGACATTGTTGTTTTCACACTGTATGGTTTTTTGCTATTGTAAGCTCAATATTTTCATTTCATTTGTCAATGTCATACAAGTATTAATGGATCGTGAACAAATTATGGCTTTGTGGTTGTTTCATTGTCGCCGAAAGAGAGTAAAACGAAGTGTCTTCTTTGGGTGCATACTATCAATCAGAGAAAAGGGAGTAGAATTATTTTACACACTCTTTGAAGACCTGACAAATGACGAAAATAAATTATACAACTATTTCCGGATGTCTATTACCTCATTTGACGAATTACATGCATCACCATCAATTCAACCATTTCACAAACATTAATCTATATATATAAAAGAATACATTGACTGACTGACTCACTGACTGACTGACTGATCTATCAACGTGAAGCTCAAACCGCTGGGTCTATAAACTTCAAATTTTGCATAGAGGTTCCTCGAATAACGTAGGCAACCACTAAGAGATTTTTCGAAATTCGACCTCTAAGAGGAAAGAGAAGCTTTTTCGGAAATGGTTAGATCTAGATGCTGAAATTTGGCAGAAATATTTTTTGTTGAAATCTATGAGATACGTGTAAGACGAAATTCCGATTTTCACTTTTTGAAGGGATGAAAACGGGGGAGGTTTATAGCGCACCCGTATTTATGAAATCGCGTTAAAGGTACGGATACACGTAGACACTAAAATGTCGAGAGTTGCAGTATCTAGATTACTCTACAGTGTGTTTACATTGTAAGGCTAATTTGCACATAGAGAGATATCTAGAGCAACTCAGTAGACTGGAGTTGCTAGACTTCTCTATTGTTGTATCCACACGATATTTATTCTGCAGTATAGACACTTATGTACATCAAATAGTTTTTGATCATGTCAAGAAGAAGACGTCGTTTCGCGGCTGCAGTGATTGTTCATTGTATTGTAAAAAGACGAAAAAAAAAAGAAAACCCCGGTCTTGCTGGGTTAAAGAGTGGATTGCAAAGAGGAACGAATTAGGAGCATATTCTCAATTGTTAGCTCAACTGAAGTTGCAAGACCCAAAATACTATAAAAATTCTCTTCGAATGTCTACCTCTGATTTCGAATTTCTTCTCGAAAAAGTTAAACCAAAAATAGTTAGAGTAATTTTTGTTGTGGTTATATTTTTTTTTGTTCTATCTTTGTAAGGAATCCCGCACCTTTTATATGTAATTTGGCTTTGGGCTGAAACTTTGAAACTTTGCACAGTGGTAGTTATGACATGTCGATCAAAAGTCTCCACGGGCATAAAAAATTTTAATGACAGGGTTTCGAGATATTGGCCAAAGAAAGTCATAATTTAACAATTTTTTTCAACTGAAAATAATTTTTATCTGTAAAACGGATTCTCAAATGAAAAAAATGTATTCCAAATTTTTTGTTCAAAATAATGTATTGTAATAGTTTAAAGTGATTTTACTACAAAATTATTATTTAAAAATTCTAATTCATTTATTTTATTTTTTAATTTTTGTCGTATTAAATAAATAATTATTTTGTTGTAAAATCAATTCAAACTAGTAGAACACATTATTCTGAACAAAAAAAAATGAAGAATATATTTTTTTTCATTTGAGAATCCGTTTTGCAGATAAAGATTATTTTTAATTGAAAAAATTGTTAAATTATGACCTTCTTCGGCCAATATCTCGAAACCCTGTTATTAAAATTTTTGTGCCCGTGTAGACTTTTGATCGACATTTGATCGACTATGCAAAGTTTCAGCTCCCGGGAGTGAAAACCAAATTACATATAAAAGGTGCGGGGTCCTTTGTGTTGTATCCCATAATTCGGGACATGCTTCTAACATTTCTATTAACTGTTTTATTTTTTCTTTTGTCCACGAAGCCCACTCGGTCATTTTTTAATTATTATTATTATTTTGGTAATTACTTCCACATCCAGTGGAAGTATAGTAACGACAAAAAAAATTTTAAAAATTTTTATTGTTCAAACAGGCTTAGAATGTCACGAAACGTCGAGATTTTAAGTTTGAGCGAAAAAAAAATTTCTGTCTGTCGATCTGTCTGTCTGTCGGCCTGTCTGTCTAACTTTTTTTTGTGCGCACGTTTACTCTGGAACCGTTTGAGATATTGACTTGAAATTTGGTACACATATGTACTTTAACGAGATCTAGAACTAGATTATATTTTCATCTTGTTCCGTCGAAGGGTTGGGGGGTAAATTGCGGTAAATTTGGGGAAAATAGGTAAATCAACCAGGTAAGAGTACATAAAATTGGTATTTAGTATATACAAGAGAAGCTAAGGCCTCAAAAAACATTTTGGCATTAGCCACCCCCCTTACCACCCCATTATTAAAGGGGATGAAAAAAAATTGTGATTTAGTGTGTGTACAAGAACCAGAAACCTCAAAATGTTTTTTTACTTCATCCACCCCCAGTACCACCCTTTATCACCACCCCCACCCCGCTACCGATGTGGGGTATCGTTTTATGGGTTTTTGGTGTAGAGGATTTCAAATATTATATTATTAAAGTTCCATAAACAATTATTTCCACATACAAACATTTTTTCGTTGTGAGTGACTTGGAAAAGAATCTGGATGTGGAAGTAGTGATTCCTTGGGCAGCGGTTTTTTTTTTTATTATAACACCTACAAACAGTAAATCAATAATAAGCCTTGAATATATAGCGTGGAATCTAAATAACTGTATTTCTCGCTGATCACTCTAGCAATTTCCAGTTTGCCGGTACACCTAGATCGTGTCTCGATACATTGAAATAAATTTAGACAATGGTCTATCAAATTGCGAGAGCGGTGTCGTGACACCGAATGTCCGATCTAACGACACTGCTCGAGATGCTGTACATACGACGATATTCGATCTAGACATATGATCTAGACACTTTTGTGTCTGCGTGCATCCTTAGCTTAAGTCAGAAACGTGATTATTCGAGCGATGGACTCTTCTGAGGAAATAAGGAGACACGTATTCGACGGTTTTCAAAAAGAGACCTCCGAAAGGGTGAACGAGAAGGGGAGGTTTTTAAGATTTTCGGAAACGGAAATTTGGCAGAAGTACTCTTTATTGGAATCTATTAGACAGGTAAAGCGAAATTTCAATTTTGACTTTTTGAAGGTGTGGAGATGGTAGATGGTCTAAAGAATACTCGTATCTCTGAAATCGTGTAAGTCAGAAACGTGATATTCCAGCGACGGGCTCTTCTGAGGAAATAAGGAGCCACATATTCGACGGTTTTCAAAAAGAGACCCTCCGAACGGGTCAACGGGGAGGGGGAGGTTTTTAAATTTTTCGGAAACGGTTAGGCCGAAGTGTGAAATTTGGCAGAAATACTCTTTATTGAAATCTATTGGACACAAGTAAGACGAAATTTCAATTTTCACTTTTTGAAAGGGAGAAAACAGGGGCGGTAGATAGTCTAAAGGGTACCCATATCTCTGAAATCGCGTTAGTCAGAAACGCGATATTCCAGCGATGGACTCTTCTGAAGAAATAAGGAGACATGTATTCAACGGTTTTCAAAAAGAGATCCCCCGAATGGATGAACAGGGAGAGGGATGTTTTTAAACATGAAATTTGACACATACCCGCCCATGTACTTTATTATCGATTAAAATAACTATTTTTTCGTTTAACTCGTTCTAACACAAAAATAGAATAACGAATTGTTATCAAATTGCGATGCGCAGTAGGTTTCTCCAAGTACTATGGTGCGCAGTGGGTTTCCTCGAGTCAGATGGATGCGCAGTGGGTTACTTCAAGTAGTATGGATGCGCAGTGACTTTTCTCGAGTACAATGGATGCGCAGTAGGTTACCACTAGTAGTATGGATGCGCAGTGGCTGTTCTCGAGTACTATAGATGCGCAGTAGGTTACATCAAATGGTATGGATGCGCAGGGGTTTCCTCGAGTGAAGTGGATGCACAGTGGGTTACCTTGAGTAGTATGGATGCGTAGTAGGTTTCCTTGAAGAAAATGCCTGAAGTAGAGACTTTATTTCTATCGTGTAGTTTACGGAACACAATGATTTTTATATATCTTTGTAATGCCATTTTCTGCGTATTACTTCCACGTCCAGTTGAAGTATATTAACGCAAAAAAAATGTGGAAATTTTCATTGTTTAAATAGGCTAATGACATTCTATCATGAAACGTCAATATTTTAAGTTTGAGCAAAATAAATTTTTTTGTCGAGTCGGTCTGTCTGTTAGTCTTTTAGGTTAGTCCGTTTGTATCTTTTTGGTGCTCACTATTACTCTGGAACCGTTTATGATCTTGACTTGGAAAATATAGCACAGGTATGTATTTTAACGAGATTTGGAACTAGATTATATTTTGATAAAGAAAGTCCCACTTTTGGTTTTTTCACTTATATGTCGAAAACGGTGCGCCGCAGGGAAAAATGAAAGCTCATGAAATTCTCTACAAATTCCATTTTATATATTTTTTTTGAATTCGCAACATTTTCGAGCTACACGCTCCGAAAAAGTGAAAATTTTCAAAAAACAGATTTTTACCTGAAAAATAGAAAATCGTATTTTAAAGATGATAAAAAAAAGTAGGACCTCCGGTGCTTGTAATTGGCACCAGGGTGTCTCCTACATGTTTCCACCCCCACTCTTGAGGGGGCAGCTCATTTCCGAGCCACTGCTGTACTGGGTGGTAGGTGCACTGGGACTGCTGTTTAGCTGCGCTCTCAGTTGGTGGGAGGGAGCTGATGTCAGGCTTAATATTGCCACTGACCTCGTGAACAACTGGAAGCGGTACTGGTTGAGGGAGGTCTGTCTTGCTGATGCCCCATACCATTTGAGGAAGCAAGTCTTCCCAGCCTCTTCAACCTCGCCTTGAGTGGAGGAGGGGTTGTAAAAGATCACTGCCGCTTCCTTGATGATTTCTGACTTAAGTACAATTTTGAATTTCATGAGCTTTCATTTTGTACCAGAAATTTTTTCCCTACGACCCACCATTTTAGAGATATAAGCGAAAAAACCAAAAGTGGACTTTCTTTGTACCCTCCTCCGGCTCATCGCCTAGACGTTAGGACTTTCAGTATGTTCACTCCCTAAACATCCTGAACAAGTTTCTAAAGTAATCGCTTAGGTCCCTGCTCACGCATTCTACACCACTCTTTAGGTCATTCGTTGACTGGCCTAATATGGTTGTATTCCTTAGAGCAATGGGAATTACCTGAAACTATTTTAAAGATTAAACCGTTTATAATTTTAAATATGTTGGATGGATGTTAAATATGTGATCAGTTTCGGAAAAAAATCGCTAATATGATTTAGCGGTTTTTTCTGATGGAAAACGTATCGCAAGGTTGAATTATTATTCAAATCAGACAAAAAATTCAAACTTTTTCTTTTAAGCAAGATTTTTAATTATAGTTTATAGTCCTGATAAAGGTTTTGTAAATAAACCAAAACGTTTTGTAGCGAGTTTTTTTGCAAAGTCAGTAAAATTAGTTACTATTGCAACAAATGAGGCTTTATTTTGTCCTGCATCGACAAGCCGGGGACACTTATAAATCATTAATTATATTTAAATTATCATTTCATTTCATTAACACCGATAAGCGAATGTGCCTCTAAGAGGATGTTTTTATTATGTATATCTATTTTTGATTGCAATATTTTTTGCGCACCTATTTATATATTGTTCCTATCATTTAAGATTATTTTGTTTTTGTCACCATATTATCGTCTTATTTTAGTATTGTATTGAAAACGAATGGTTCGGTTGATATCAAAAGTTCATCAGTAAAATAAAATAAACTATTCATTTTATCGATCTCAAGCAGGGATACCTTTTATTTGAAAAGAAATTTAAAAAGTCACTTCAAATTCCAAAAATGCATCTAGATAGGTCAAAGTTAGGGGGAAAAGCATTAGGGGTATTCCACCCTTGGCTTCCTAGACAAAATACAAAAGACGCCATATTTCTCATTCAGCATTTACTTGTATACTGTTCATATTTCATTGCAACCGATACGGTTAGCTTGGAAGATATAAGCAAAACCCTTTTAACCTTTAAGGGCGAACAACAGCTTCGAAGGGGGGCGACCCAGGAATGAAAATTACGGATACTATTTGTGTTATTTTGGGGACTGTATGCTCCCGAGGGATTGCCCCATATTCCTGAGACGCTCTGTATATTAAAGCTAAAAATTATTCCATTCTATTGATGTAATACATTTGCCATATTTAAACTCAAGAGAGCTGTAGTAGTGTTGCTATTTTAAAAAAATGAATAAATAAATATACAATATTTTTATTGACAAAATTCCAGTTATGAATATAACCTTGGTTTATATATAAATGTTAATTATATAATTAGGAGGCTAAACATGTATAGCACAGATGATGCTGTAGCTTATTGATGACAATAGCTAGTAGTAAATGTGCATAATATATTTGTACATAAATGTATTTACGTGAGGAGTGGGCCATTGACAAAAATTTATGAGTATGTACCTGAAATTTGTAAGTCATCGATAATTACCTTGAGCTCATACGTCACCTTTTATCGGATATGTCTCGATATTGTACTTTAATTACCCAAACACATTCGACTTGGCAGTTCGTTCGTATCTCACATTTTACAACTATTGTGGGAATCATCTAATTTTGTCATCTCCGTATTTAAACGACCGGAGCAGGCGCGTAAGATCCCCGTGATACATTATTAAAAGAAAACAAAAATATTCCAGATATGTCTGCTACATTTATACTTTCGTGTCGAGTTTGCTTGGCCACGTGATTATTGGGAGGCACAGTGATTCGCGGTGGTTTTTTCAAGGTTTTCGCGAACCCTCAATTGACACTTGTTTGAATTTGCCGCTTAATAATTGTGTTTTGGTATTTTATTTGCCGAAAATGGACCGGTCTATGTACGGGAAAGTAGAGCCGGGTACGTTGAACCCCTATCAGTGTACGCTTAGGACTGGGACGTCACCAGGATGTAAGTTTTTTTTTATTTTTTAATATCATAGTTCACATTTAGTGTATTTGACTTTTATAACAGACTTCAAAATTTTTTAAAAAGGGGGAGGTTCTAAATCCGACCTGTATGTTTTTCATGTTTGTTTGATAATTACTCTTGAATTAGCTTTTTCTGTGAAATCTTTTGTAAGTATTACTCGGCGATAGTCCCATTGTACTTTCATCAAATTTTTTATATTATTATCAGCATATTCTCAAATATGCCGAACGCGCTCGTGACACGAAGAAAGGGCTAAGGACAAATACAAGGAGGTTTCTAGGCATCTATAGGATTTGCTGAAATTTTAGTATGTTACATCTACGGTATATAAGATTAATAATTGCATTCTACGCAACCACGATACCAATTGATTTAGTTGATATACCGGGTGTAATAGAAACTTCCTATTTCTCCTTATGTAATAAACGATTTTAATATAATCTTTTCAGGGCTTATATAGTACATAAAAGCAATTAAATACATTGAAACATTTTTATCGCTTCCGGTTCGACGGGAAACGAAATGAAGTCAACCAGATACATCTTTATTCTTTTTCAATATACGTATAAGAAAGCGCCGGAACATTGTGTTTAAATGTTCAATAATTCTTAATATTAACTATCATTAACTAATAGATTTAGACCTTTTATTTTCAAATAACAAAATGCTACCATTAGGTACCATTTTTTACTGTCTAATTCAGCCCATATTTGCGTTTGGCAACTGTCATTGTTAGTCAAGTTTATGAGAGTAATAAGGTGCCTACAAGATTTTGAAAAAACACCAATTGAAATAGAATAGGTAATGTTACACAAGGAGTCGTGTTTTTCATAGAATGATTGGTATAAATCTTGAGAAAATATCAACGGTATGAGCTAGCCCTATTACACAGACCACGATTTGGATTAAATGATGCAGTAGTTACTCCAGATTTCAGAATATGTTTGGCCTATAATAGCGGATTAATGCAGGTAATTGAAACAGAAGGTAATATAGCCAGGGCCGACCTTTGGGGGGGGGGGGGGGGGGGAGCACTGTGCCCCGCACGAGGGCGCCGTACCCCCGGGGGCGTTACGAGCTTTTTTTTTTTGAGTAAAATTTATGAGGACGAAAAATTTTGTTTTGGATTTTACCCCTCCGCTTGATGAAAAAAAAAAAGAAAATTTTCTGACTTGAGCAGAAAAAGGGGCGCCTTTTAAAATTTTGCACCAAGACGCTTGAGGAACTAAGGCCGGCCCTGAATATAGCTGCAATTCCTATAGAAGTAATAATACAAAGATTTGAGAAATGTTTTATATGTGCCCGTAACTGTAGAATAAGATTAGAGTTAAATGCTCGTATAGATTTTTATGTAAAGACACAAACATTTCTTTTTTTTACAATTATTTTTTATTTATTTGCTTTTATCATGATTAGAGAATATTATTTAGGTATTATGCAAATCACAACTTACACACTTTTTATTTATTATGAAAATACCTACTTTCTGTATATTGTTGCCCTAATCTGGGCACGCTAATATACTAGTCAGGTAAATACTTTAAAACACTCATTATTGGAGAATCAATCAAAACAACTACTCCTATCATATAATTCAATACTTCGTCAGTATTAGCTAAAAGAGTAGTTGTTTTGATTGGTTTTCCAATAATGAGTGTTTTAAAGTGTTTTCCTAAGTAGTATAGTGACCCGATTAAGGCACCAATATACAGAAAGTAGATAATTTCATATTAAATAAAAAAGTGTGAATGATTAAATTTGAATAAATGATTTAAGTATTTTCAATATATTTTTTTCGTTTAAAATGCTAAGAATCCTATCATGTAATTCAATACTTCGTCAGTATTAGCTAGAAGAGTAGTTGTTTTGATTGATTCTCCAATAATGAGTGTTTTAAAGTATTTACCTGACTAGTATATTAGCGTGCCCAGATTTGGGCAACAATATACAGAAAGTAGGTATTTTCATAATAAATAAAAAGTGTGTCAGTTGTGATTTGCATAATACCTAAATAATATTCACTAAACAAACATTTCTTGTTGGAGATACCAGTTGTGTTGGGCATTTCAATCACAGAGGTTGTGTTAACCTCCAACATATGGAAAAATCTTGTTTCTATTCCCAGAGGAGTGATCATGAATGAAATTGAAATTGCTTCATGGTTTAGAAGTACGCAAATTGCAGCTACTATAAAATATGACGATGAGGAATATTTTGATGAGACAGATAAATGGATAAGTGCGTTCCTCAGAAGTAATTCCGAAGTTTTCAGCTACAAATCGCTGCAATGGACTATATCTTACCTTTGTTATGATTAAACTTACAGATTCTCGAGAAATATGGTTCATAAATGATTCAATAAAATTATCTGATAAGCCTTGACGCAGCTTCACTAGAAACATGATAGGGTCTTTTTTCGATACGTTTCTTTCATATCCATACACAGCAACATGTTGACAATATTCATACAATGTTTTAAATTACTCTGTACAACTGTACTTGTAAATACACTCTTTTTATATGTTCTGAACTAGCATCGGATGTAGGTATCAATGAAGCCAAGTTGACACAGGTATTTTTACTTGTACCTTTAAGAAACGATTGGTATCGAAAATTATTTATATTTTCTTGATTTTTAGGAGCATCATATAATGCTAAAATACATAAAATAGCCGATTGCAAAATATTAGCGACGTCAGAATTTTCATCTGTAAAGATAATAGCAGCATCGTATAAATAACACAGCCCCACAAAAGAAAAAAGTTCAAAGCAGCGAACCAGACTCATGTATTCCTATGTATTTTCGGTCGCTGAATCCGAATCCGGAATTTAAAAAAATCGTACACCCCCAAAATCATTAGCTAGAGCCAAAAAATATCCCTGAAATGGGGTAAAAAGAATATTAAGCTACGTGAATAGTTGTTACATCTTAATCAATCGAATTATACAAATCAAGGTTAAACAGCAGCGTACATACAATAGATATGAAACACACCCCCAGGGAGGGGCGAAAGCTAGTCCCCATATATAAAAAATCGATCCAATCGATCCAAAACAGCAATGACTGCTGAAAAAGCTCAAAATGTCTAAGTGTTGTTAAAGTGATAAGAAACTGCATCAGGTTCGACGTAATCTTCATAAACTGCCCCTATAGAGTTGAGAACAACCACCCTCAAGTTTAAAGGACACGAGAAAAAACAAGAAAAAACGTAAAAGGCAACAGGATTTCTATTTTCATGGATGCTATGATTGGCTGAAATTGCGTAGTACTCTAAAATAGAATTAGAAACTTACGTACCATCAACATTCTACAGTGTCAACCCTCAGAGGGTGTGAAAACTACCCCCTATGTAAGGTTTGACTATAAAAAGTTACAGTGACTTCTATAAAAATTCGAAACACCTGCATTGTGTGGAAGAGAGAAGAAACTAGACTATATTCGACGTTCTGCTTGAAAACCACCCCCACGGGGTTGAGAGACGCCTACAAAAAAAAAACTATGGAAAAAAACGAATAAGCATCAGTATAGCTTTTTAGTTACATCTTGAATTACGGTAGTTTATATCCTTTCTGGAGGTGTTACTTAATAACATTTATAGGACATGAGTTTCAAACTCCAAGTGTGCAACGCGATTTTTGCCAATCATAGCATCCATAAAAATGTAAATCCGGTTAGTTTCTCTCTGTTTTTCCAGCATCCTACAGATATGGGGGTAGTATCTCGCAACCCCGTGGGGGTGGGTGGTTTTCAAGCACATCGTCGAACATAGTCTAGTTTCTTCTCTCTTCCACACAATGCAGGTGTTTCGGATTTTTATAGAAGTCACTATAACTTTTTATAGTTAAATCTTTCATAGGGGGTAGTTTTCACACCCTCTGAGGGTTGACAGTGTAGGATGTTGATGGTACGTAAGTTTCTGGTCCTATTTTAGAGTACTACGCAATTTCAGCCAATCATAGCATCCATGAAAATAGTAATCCTGTTGGATTTTACGTTTTTTCTTGTTTTTCTCGTGTCCTTTGAACTTAAAGGTGGTTGTTCTCAACCCCATAGGGGCAGTTTATGAAGATTACGTCGGACCTGATGTAGTTTCTTAACACTTTAACAAAACTTAGACATTTCGAGCTTTTTCAGCAGTCATTGCTGTTTTGGATCGATTTTTTTATATATAGGGGCTAGTTTTCGCCCCTCCCTGGGGGTGTGTTTCATATCTATTGTATGTACGCCGCTGTTTAACCTTAATTTGTATAATTCGATTGATTAAGAAGTAACAACTATTCTGGTAGCTTAATCTTCTTTTTATCCCACTTCAGGGGTGTTTTTTGGCTCTAGCTAATGATTTTGGGGGTGTACGTTTTTTTTTGAGCCCGGATTCGGATTCAGCGACCGAAAATACATAGGGATACATGGGTCTGGTTCGCTGCTTTGAACTTTTATTTTTTTTTGTGGGGCTGTGTAATTTACCAAAATTTATTTTTACCCTTTTTGTAAAACGCTGAAGTTGTATCATATCCAATTAATGCATGTAAAAACAAAATATGCTTCTTGCTGTTAACATCAAAATCGAACTTTATGATTAAGTCATTCCAATAGATTAACTATTTCCCTTTCAACGTATTTGTGTTTTAAAAAAATCAAAAGAAGAACTTCAAACATACATGAATTTTGAGTTAACTCCATACCCTGTAACGCTGTTCGATCAAGGTTTAATGCGAAAGACAACTAAATCAAATTTTTATGATTTATTTAAACACAGCCTCAATATTAGTGTAAATGATAACAATACATTTTCGTTATGTTATTGATAGTGTAATGTTATTACATCGTTGCAAATGGCAGTTAGATGAAAAGGCGCGGTAGTCGCAAAAAATTATTCTAATAAAAGCCTTGAACAAACATTACCAATGTGTAAGAAGCATATTTTGTTTTTACATGCATTGACTGGATGTGATACAACTTCAACGTTTTACAAAAATGGTAAAAATGAATTTGCTAAATTATTCGAAAATCGTACAGATTTACACGATGGGGCTATTATCTTTACCGTTGAGTGAAGAGTCTTTGAGCCTTGAGTGAAGAGTGAAGAGTCTTGAAGAGTGAAGGACTCTTCACTCAACGTCTTTACTGATGAAAATGCTGACGTCACTAGTATATTTTTCAATTGGGTATTTTATGCAGTTTAGCATTACACGGTGCTCCTAAAAATCAAGAAAATATAAATAATTTTCGATACCAATCGTTTCTTAAAGCTACAAAATGCCTGTATTAATTTGGCTTCATTGATACCTACGGTCGATGCTAGTTCAGAACATATAAAAAGAGTGTATATACAAGTACAGTTGTGGATGGGACATGATAAGTTGCCAAAATAATGGGGATGGAAAAAAAAGATGATTCACTAGTACCAGTTACAATGAACCAACCACCAGCTTCTGAAAATTTATTGAAAATGGTTTTTTGTTCATGTAAAACTGGGTGTGGCTCTGCTTGTGAAAAGTCCTGGAAAATCTGTAAAAGTCAGGGAATTTCAAAATTGTGAATTGGTATACACCTTGATTTGTGTTATTTAACGTTTCTTTCATTTAGTTCGCTTTTTGGAGCTTTTGCCATCTTCAAATTAATTTAAAACAGTTTCACATTTTTACAAATGTCTTATAAACAACCTTGAAAACTATAACAATCATTATTTTCCTAAAAGAAATATTTAAAAATCCCAATAATTGTATTTTTCATTGAGATTTCTAAAAAATTTATTATTTTTTTAATTTACGGATTTTCGAAATTGCAGTAATTTTTAGTGGGTAAACTTTTTAGTTTATGGCATTAGAAATTCCCAAAAAAAATCATTCAAATCCATTCATTATAGCTGGGTTCCGTTATTTATAATGACTAATTGCACTGGACTAATTTAATAGTATATTACGTAATGAGTTTTGTAAGAAGCATATTTCCATGAGTGCGTAATTGCTTTACAACTCGAATTATGTACTATACCTATAGGCGTCTGAATTTAAGATGCCAGCGCCAAAGTGGAGAACTCGTGAAGTAATTATAGGCTGTTTGTTTATTTATTTGGCGAATATTTATATCGATTTTTTTCTGTTTATTGTTATTTTTGGCGTTGAAAATAATAACATTAATAATATATGACCTAAAGGTTTGCAAGATTTTGTTGTAAGTGATTTGCAAGATGTTAATGGCATTATTCAGCAAAATTCATATTTTTTTAGGTTATCTGGTTTTCCCCTTGAAAAGTACAGTTTCTTCGACATAAACGGTGTCTGGCTAGTTAAATATTAATAAACTTAAATATTTCTTTAAATTTATGTACAGTTGTAGTTTAAATCACTTTTTTTTCAGGAAACATGAGTGACATTTAAGTTAAGCATATTGCAATGTATGGAACATTTGGGAAGCACTAAAAATGTAAAAATTCTAATTGTGTGTATGAAGGGGAATATGTTTTAAATGCAGGACATATTATTTTGTGTGGTACAAACCATATTCAACACAAAACTTAATAAATGTGTATGCTCTATGTTTACAAACAAGTGTCAGATCATAAAATTAGTGGTATCTACATTGAATATAGGTAACTGAAAAGATATTTATTAATTCTTTAACTAAAATAACTGAAACAGTATTTTGTAAAATACGAAATAGAAATATTCAGGGGTAAAACATAATAGTGCATGATGCAATAGTATACATTACCTACTTTTATAAATATACTGAAATTGCATATATTTACTTATTTCAAATATTTCACTTACAATGTGTGATTGTTCAGGCTATTATTATTGCTACTCGGGCCACGTTAATGCACCAGCTTTTTCCCTCTCAATGTCTGGTTAAAGGTGTCTACATCAAAGAGGGTATGCTGTGAACATTTTGTCGTGCCAATTCAACTTTCACGGGTTTTCCCTGCAATCTACAAAGGATACCGACTAGGTTGGCTCCATCAAGTTGTATCTTGTGTAGCCCCTTTAAACGCTATCGTATTTTTAATAACTTAGGATCTCAGTTTATCCTTATTTACTTATTGTTGATATCATCGTACACTAAAGAGACAATGACAGAAAGGCCTATAATTAGTTTGACTATAGATCACCAGGTGGAGTACTCCTTATTTTCAGACGCCTATACCTACAATCATATTTATTTATTTAGTAAAATCTGGATTTAGTTTACTTGTCAACAATATTATTCAACAAATATTATGTCAGTTTTGACAGCGTTTGAAAATTACGTAGGCGCATTTGTTTTTTTAAACCCCGCATCAGCGATATAAGCCACCTATAATTGCGTGTCCCGTGCGTTTTGTTTACCGTGCGATTTGTTTACAGTGCGTTTTCTTTACAATATGTAAAGTTCAACTTACATAGATGGCAGGTAGTGTGTTTTTACTGTTTACAGTAGTGATCGTAGGTAAACGTTTTTAAAACTTACCTTTTGGCATCTTGTGTCTTCTTACCGGGTATATGCATAAAAATAGTCTATATTTTGAAATAGTATATATTTTACTATACGAGGTGATAATTTAGTATAATTAGAAACGTATTTAGCAACGAATAGAATTTCGATTAGGATTTTTAACACATATGGTTTGTCCATAAACACAAAAAAATGTGTAACATTTTATCTCAATTATAATAAAAATTGTAGTTAAACTTAACAAAGGGTTTATGTATTAATATTATTTCAAAGGGCATAGCAGGATAAGCATGTGTTAGGTGCCCCCGCACCAATCGAGTCGAAATTTTTAGCACAAGTTGAGAGTAGTGTTAGATGAAATTTCCCAAAATATTATTTTTGGAAAACCATTTTTACGGGAGTTATGGGGGTAAAAAGAAAAATGGAAAAAATTTTTTTTCTCGAGAACGGATAAACCGATTTTCATGAAAAAAATATATGTTATGGCTTTTGATGGTGCAAATGTGGGAAAAAATTATTGAGTCCATTTGTCGAAAAAAAGTGATGAAAAAATTTTTTCAAAATAAAAAAAAAATTTTTTTTAGGAGATGTTCTAGAGGCACACCCACCATTTTCTTCCAAATAAATGCTTATATGCCCCTTTAAAACATATCCAATTTTCATAGCGATCGGAAGGGTACAACATACTCAAAATTGATAATCATTGGCAGACTGCGGGCGGCGCGTAGTCTATGTAAGAAGACTTTTTTGTAAATATTTCGTGCAAAGACGAGATTACCTTCTCCCCCTCGTTTTCGAGGGTACACGATGCAAGTGGTGGGAGAAGTTTTTGACCGCCGCAACCCCCTGCAACTTTTTTAAAAAAAATTTTCAAAATAATTTTTTTCTTTATGGGATGTTCTCGAAGAATGAAGACTAAGAGAAGTCTCATCAATATAGAGTAACCTGATTCGTGAGAGGCAAGAGGACTCACGCAAAAAAGTCAGCCAGAATTGGTCAGGAGACTCATAATAACCAAGCACCTCGACTAATGAGAGGCAAGGGAACTTAAAATAAACAAGCGCCTCGACTAGTTAGAGGCAAGGAGACTCACGATAAATAAACACCCCGACTCGTGAGAGGCAAGGGGACTCACAATAAACAGGCACATTCACTAGTGAAAGGCACTGTAACCTCATCGTAGTGGACTTTGAAAACTAGTTCTTTCGTAGGCTGACTGTAGATTGTCGTCATTGCAAAATCTTCAGATTTTCAAACTAGATTTTCAAACTAGACACCACAATTGACGTCAGAGAATTTTTGCTCCACACTTCTTGAAGTTTGATACTGATTTAAATGCTAGGGTTGTAATGGCCGCCAGTGACCGTGGTAGTAAGATATAGTAATGAACCGCTAGTCTATGTAATAAAGGCAGAAATAGTGTAAATATTTCTTGCAAAGACGAGAATACCTTCCTCCGTCCGTTTTCGAGGGTGTTAAACACGATGCAAGTGTAGGGAGAAGTTTTTGATCGCCGCAACCTCGTAAAACGGCCACCCCTCTTATGGGTAGAAAACATAAAGGGATCCTCTTATGGATCCCTTTATGTTTTCTATACGAGTCTGGGGAGTGATTTATCAACGGGTTATACTTGAAATAACATGGAAGAGAAGAGTAAGTTGAGTCCAGACAGCAGGCCAGGGGGTTAATTAAACCCTTCCGAGGAGTGGAAAATCATTTTTTATCAAATAATTCGGGTTCAAACGCGTTTCCCCCGTTTTTGGGGTTGCTGATCCTGGGAAAAATATTCAATTTTAGCTCCAACCCCTCTTCATCTCTCAAACGGTGAGTGAGGGGTGATTTCTGTCCGTTTGAGGGGGTTGGAGCTAAAATGAATATTTTTCCCGAATCATTTGAAAAAAAAACTACTCGGGAGGGTTTAATCAACCTCCTAGGCCTGCTGTCTGGACTCCACTTACTCTATAACCCCCTTCCATATTATTTCAAGTATAACCCGTCGATAAATCACTCCCCAAACCCGTTTATATATGAAAACATAAAGGGATCCATAAGAGGGATGGCCATTTCAGAAGATTGCGGCGGTCAAAAACTTCTCCCACCACCTGCATCGTGTTCAGCACCCTCGAAAACGAGGGGGGGAAGGTAATTCGTCTTTGCATGAAATATTTACAAAGAAGCCGTCTTACAATGCTTCATTACATAGACTACGCGCCGCCCGCAGTCTGCCAATGATTATCAATTTTGAGTATGTTGTACCCTTCCGATCGCTTTGAAAATTGAATATGTTTTAAAGGGGCATATAAGCATTTATTTGGAAGAAAATGGTGGGTGTGCCTCTAGAACATCCCTTAAAAAATTTTTTTTTTTATTTTGAAAAAATTTTTTCATCACTTTTTTTCGACAAATGGACTCAATAATTTTTTCCCACATTTGCACCATCAGAAGCCATAACATATATTTTTTTCATGAAAATCGGTTTATCCGTTCTCGAGAAAAAATTTTTTTTCCATTTTTCTTTTTACCCCCATAACTCCCGTAAAAACGGTTTTCCAAAAATTATATTTTGGGAAATTTCATCTAACACTACTATCAACTTGTGCTAAAAATTTCGACCAGATTGGTGCGGGGGCACCTAACACATGCTTATCCTGCTATGCCCTTTTTGTATAATCTTAGAAATCACATAAACTGAATTCTTTGCTTTGGATTACGTTTGTATAAAAATACAGTACAGTTCTTATTTCACTTGTGGAACAAATTAAGCTGATTTTCACAATTTTTGTGAAATTTTACAATAGAATCTAAATGTGAAATCCACAAACTGTATATTTTCTTTCTCAATTTTTTAAGTCATTTTGCACACCCAACTAACACCAAAGTAACAGTAACTGACATAGGAATCTCGTATGAGTAACCAATCCGTCACTAAATGTACGACTTTGGATGTATAATTAACTTCATTTGACAAATCTATAGTCGTAGCCACGTAGTTTTTACCACTAGTGGTTACTTTATCGTTATGTGACTTCTACGTAGCTTTTCCGGTACATGGGGACGTCATAATTACCACTGGGACGGCCTTCGAGTTTTTAGAACTTTAAGGTGGCAAACGATGGTAGCAGTGACTATTCATGTCACTGAAATGTGACTTCAAAGTTGCAATCAAGTAACTTTCTGCGGCGCACAGTGGGCAGAAATTCAAAAATCTGCCTACAAGTCAAATCTCAACAGATTTGAATTATTTTTTTTTAAATACTCGTTACGAACTGTACTTTATCGTGGTACTGCTTAAAATTTCATATCCAGTTCGATGATCTCCAATAAGAATGTTGAAGCCAGCCTTTGTATATTGCTCGAACATCGGGGCTTGACAGATCGGGGTTATTACAGGGACTATTGATAAATCAAGTATCTTTTGACCAGGGTACGCCAAAACAACCCCTGGGGCTGAAATCACCCCCTCCCTGAATGACAAAACATTCCGAAAATACTGCGAAAGCGTTGAAGAACGTATTTTCGGAGTGTTTTATCATTCAGGGAGTTGGTGATTCCAACCCCCAGGAATTGTTTTGGCATCTCCTGGTCAAAAGATACTGGATTTATCAATATTCCCTGTAATAACCCCGATCTGTCCAGCCCACACAAACGTAGTACGGAAAAATTGGAACAAGTTTTTTTCCATTTCAGAAGGGTGGGGATAAAGTATTGCAACTATAGTATTCCTCACCCTCGAAAATGCCTTTTCGCAGTATTTTTGTAAGGTTTTGTCATTCAGGTTCCAACCCCCGGGTGTTGTTTTGGCGTCTCCTGATCAAAAAATACTCGATTTATCAATATACCTGGTAATAACCCTGATCTGTCAAGCCTTCACAAGCGTACAATGGAAAAATCAGAAGAAGGAGTAGTAGTAGTTTTTTTGGGGGAGAAGTACACCACCATCATGTTTGTGGTACGATAGAACGTTGGGGGTATGTAACTGGAGCCATTTAAGCTCGAATTTAGGGATGAAATGTCATTTTGCGAAAAACTGAGCCATGAAACATGTTTTGGAATCAGCGGCTCAAAAAACACTGGGATAGGTGCCTTTCACCTTTGAATTTTTGTTGTTTGTAATCCAAGGACCCAGAAGTGAGCTTTGCGGTATACCCGTTTGTAATGCGATCTGATGATTTAAAAAGTATCAATTTTTAGACAAACTTTTGACGCAATCTGATAACAAACTGTACATTTATTTTAAAGAAGAGACATATGTTAACGGTACAAACAATGTTTTTTTGCTTAAATTGTATTGCATACCTTATATCTTAAATGTTCCCGAGGTGTTTCAGTATAGATAAAACGTCAATTGAAAAAAATTTGGCTTTTGATACTTAAAATATTTAAAATTTAAAAATCACAAAAAATACTTAGTACACTAGTTGTAGTTTGTGTTACAATGAAGTGTCGAATGATTTTTCTACATCAACAGGTACATCTTCAAGAAACCTTAAGGCACACAAGAAAACCCCAATTTACGTAGTAGAATATCATCACGAGGTAATTCCCTTCATATACAGAAACATTGGTTCGAAGCATTTGCCCGTCGAGGGCTCGACTTTCATCCATTTCGATTCCCATCCTGATATGCTCATACCAAAAAATATGCCAGCAGAATTAGTATACCAGAAAGAGGCGTTGTTTGATAATTTGAGCATAGAAAATTGGATGATGCCCGCCGTATATGCTGGCCATTTCAAAAATTTGATATGGGTCAAACCACCATGGGCTCAACAAATGGAAGATTCTAGCCAAGTATTCAATATCGGAAGGGACAAGAAATCTGGTTCTATAAGGCTTGATTGTAAGGAGAACTATTTTGTTTCGGAATGCCTGTATAAGAACGTAACCGACTTAGAATGTACTAAACAAGTCAACTTGGATGTGATAACTTTGGGCCAGAAAATACATAATGTTAGTGAAAATCTAAACGACATTCGAAAAACAATAGAAAAGTATGATTCTCTGTATATTTTAGATATAGATCTAGATTTCTTTAGTACAAGTAATCCCTTTCGAAAGATATATGAGAAGGCGTCGCTTTACGAGAGACTCAAAGAGATATACAAATATGTACCTCCGTTGTCCAAAAGTAACGACGCAATTTCAGAAGTTGTTGAAAAACGAGAAAAGCAATTAGACACACTGGAAAGTATTTTTTTGCATTTAAAATCCAATAGGGAATTACCACAAACTGAGGTAGACTCCAAGTTGCACCAAAAAGTCAGAGAATTAAAGTCTGCTATTTTAGAACATTATGAAGATAAGGATATTGATTGGGAATTAATCCATGATGCTGGATGCACTTGTGACGATTCGGAGTTACCTCATCATGTTTCCACCAAAGAAGAGCTAGATATTATCTTGGGGAGTTTTAAAGATTTTCTGGAAATACTAAATCATGATCCTGTCATCATAACCATATCTAGATCTACCGAAGACGATTACACGCCCTTTGAGAACGTTGAATATATCCAAAATAGGGTCGTCGAGTTGTTGAACGAAAAATTTACCTGTAATGAACCAGTGCTCGACTATTTGGACAAAGTTTCCGAGGAAGAACTTACTCCAGTTTAGATATAGATAAGACCAAATATGTTCTTAGATAAGTAAGTACTCAGTACCAGGCAAGCATAGAGATAAATGAATTTTATTTGGAACGTTTAAGTTAAACCATATAGAATTTATTAGGATTATGTGGGGTATTAGAGATCATATCAATTAGATCATCTTAGTTAAAAACATCATATATTTTCACTTATTTTTGTGCTATGGCAATTTAGAAATGTGTTGAATACATACCCTTGATATCTTCTAGAGCTAGTTTTGTGTTTTTAGTTTTTATCGTGTGGGTTTATTTTTGACAGAACTAGTTATCATCGCGATTGAATTTTTTGTTTTTGCTGCAATCTGCGAGTGTATCGCTATTAAGATTTGCTTTGTTTAACCAGATTAAAATTGTTCTTTTTTTTCTCATAATTTTATTTTTTTAACTCCACTGACAACTGACTAGTAAAATGTGGAGAGCTTAAAAACCATAGCAGTATTTTTTTAAACGAATAAAAACTATAGGCCTGCCAAGCTCGAGTGGTTAGGAGTGAGGCAGATGCCCTAGTATAATAAAGCCGCTCGGCTCCTACCATGGTTGAAATTCAAAGAGAAAATCTGTAAAGGTATTTACACAAAATTTCCCTCTCTGTTTGGCACTCTTTATTTATTATTTTTGTCTGATTTGTGACCTTTCTGCATATTTTTTTCACCATATCAAATTTTCTTTATGGCAGTAGTCACCAAATATTATTTTCCTCCGTCATTTCCTTAAAATTATTTTTTTATGCTGACTACCCTGTATATTTTGCTCTAACAGTATTTCAGATTTCCTCCTCGCTAATAGGGTCACCTGCATTCTGAATATATTTCCACCATAGTTTCTTAATTATTTTTTGGGTGACCATCCTGTATATTTTTCACTAAAAGTATAGCCTAATACATTCTTTAGCAGTTGTGCTAACTACATAGTAGGTTTTTTCCTTGACAATTGTATTAACTGTATTCCATTGTATTGTCATCCGTCACATCTTTTTCATTATTTTTTTGTGGTGTCTCTGTGTATATTGTACTAAAAGTTTGTCCCATTTCTCCGTTGGCAAGAACGAAAAATATTCTCCGTTTTGTAGATATAACGCCAACAGACAGACAGGCAGACTAATGGAACTGAAAAACCTTCATTTTCGTGATCAGCATAGTCTTAAATTTGAAAACACGAAGAAATCTCGAAGAGTGATTTTTCAGGTTGCAATACTTCCCATACTTTGCACAGATTCTAAGGAAATTCTTCAGCTGTTATCAGTTGTAACTACTTGTGTCATTATGACAGCTGCGTATTATACATGGTAAGAAATGAAGTCGTGAATTATTTTCCTTTTTCACTTTAGTTCAAGAAATTTCTTGATCGCCCTGTATACTTGAACTTTAGTGCATTTCACAGCTTGTAGTATGTGCAACTTGCACGTTTTTTAGAGTTTTGCTTTACGTCGAGTATAACAAATGATATGATTTTTGTCTGAATTAAATGAATATTGAAAAAAACCATAATGGACATTTGTAGGAACAAATAATAAAAACTGGATAAAGGAATACTACAAAACTCGATAACATTTATTAATGGTAGGTTGAACCTCCTTATTGATTATTCCCACTTCTCTATCAGAGCATTTCTAGGTTCATCTAGACTCCAGTTCTGTAACTAAAGTATCCTTTGTGAAGGACGCCCCAAATCCTATTGATTCCGGTGGTTTCAAGAAATTCATTGACGATTCTGCTCTGTGGGTCTGGTGTTATTGGATAAAACCAAAATTAGAACTGTAATTTTGGGCTTATAAGTGAAATTTCTGCCCATTATAGTTCCTTCTAGTATATGGGCTCTGTCGAAAATTGGTCCCGAGACCATAAGATAAGGCCCATCAAAATTCTCCATGTTTCAGCATTGTTTCATCCCGATCCCTTTCTGGGCACCACCGTCACACTCGAATCCTGTTACTGTAGCGGTACAGAGAAAATCTCGATTCGTTGCCGACTAAATAATGGTCTCACTTGCATAAATTCCAATTTTGGTGTTCCAGACCTTAGACAATTTCTTCGGTGACCTCTGACCTCTGGTCCACGTCAAATGTCTAGCCAGCCGTCTACTTCTGAGATCTAATTCAATAAATCTATTTCGGCTCTGTCTTCAGTTGCTGTAGTGATTCTTCTCCTTCCGCCATAACAGCAATCACAAGAATTAGTTGATACTTCAGTTAATTTAACTGATCGATTGAGTAAATAGGCAGTTCTTCGTTGGTAAACTGCGCCTTCTATCATGTCCATTGCCCTCTATTCAAGAGAACAAATTTAAACGCACCATTTTCATCAAAAAATGTTGGGATCAAAAAAAAAAATTTCGGATTAGGATTAGGTATTAAGAAAATAATATAATACAATACAACAATTTTTTTGCCTTGGTCCCATGACGTCTAGTTACGCCACTGACATTTATATTTTAATTCTGTTAAATTTGGCCGCATTACAAGGGGCCCCCACATAAGAAGTGCCCAGGGGCCTCTCAAACGTAAATCCGGCTCTGGGATGATCAGAAAAGTCCCTGACCTAAAGTGAAAAAGGACAAAATTTTACGAATTTGTTTCTCACCATGGATACTACAGAGCTGTCATTAAACTAGATCTTCCATTTTCACTGCATTCATTTGGGGATGAGAGAATAAAAATTCACTGTTTTCACACCTTTCCAGAAAGGTTGGAACAAACCTCTGTATCATAATTTCTGCTAAGCAGCAAAGGAAATGCTGTGTTCTTTTACAACTTCTGGTATAATTAATACAGCTCATTTTCTATGATAATTTGCTTATTTTCAGTTCAAATTAGGTTTTCACTACGATTATCTCACGATATCGACAGGCGATTAAATCTAATGTAGCAGATGTTGTGTAAGAAAAACAGAAACCCTTTCAAATGGAACTACATTCATAAAATTTAATGTGACATCAATAATGAAAATTGAAAATTTGAAATGTGAAATTTGATTAATTTCTCATAAAAACTTTTTGACTTGTAGATAGAGACAAAATGAGATACGTAGAAACCGCAAGATAAGGGGACGTACGAACGACAGTGGACACATTTTTTCATAATTTAGTAAAATACTGCAGATTCAAGAAAAACTAATGGCAGGTGTAATCTGTGTTGATCAATGTTAAAGAGATATAAAATAAACGTTTTTAAAGTTATCAACAATCTGGAGACAAGTCTTGAGAAAACAAAAAGTGGAGCTAAACTAAACTAAACTAAAATGATGATCAACTCTAATTTTCAGTTTTTAAAATGATTCAGTAATTACAATATTGCGTCATTTTCAATACACGTGGTTTATGATGTTTTAGACATTCGAACATTTGTTACCGATTTCACGGATTTAATGTGATCTGTTACTATTTTTCTGAGCCTATTTATAAACATCTATTTATAAATATTTTATCATTTTATTTTTAAAGTCTTTAACTGTCGTCCCATTTTTTTAAACATTACCGAGAACAGTGAAAAACTTTTTTATTTTTGATTTCAGTTTTTTTATCGTATTTTTTTAATGGAAATTGTCTGGATAACGTGAATTTTTACTATCTTAAAATGAAAAACTTTTTATTTATTTGTATAGTATACAGTGTGTGCTATTTAATATCGCAACACCCCGTTATTTTGGAACGCGTTGACCAATTTTATTTTTATTTTTCTTTTTTTGAGATATAGTGCTCGATCAGGTTTATTTGACCTGAAAAATTGTAATTTTCATATTTTCAAGGCCTACCTACTAAGCTCCTCTAAATGGGTCCAAATTTCGAGATCGACTATTAGGCAATTTTTTATCGCAGATTGGATAGCGTATACGATTGGCAGTTGTCTCAAATACTTCTATTCATTTTAGCTCGGTACCTCATATAGGGCGTTTGTTATTCAATAGCCAAATTTAAAATTTCTCACTTTTCGACTGGCCCTGTATAAAAGTCGGTTAGGTTTACTAAAAAGGTAAAGTAGTCATTCGACTTAAGGAACATCAAATACTAAATGAGGAACAAAAAAGAAAAGCTATTCTTTAAATGAATAGCGCTTCTATACATTATTCGGTTGCTGTACGTAGGTGCCTTAATGAAAACTTTTCAAACAAATGGATTACACGGAATAACTTTTTTTTTCTTCCTTATTTAGTATCAGCTGATGTTGATGTCACTAAATAAGGAAAGAGAAAAAAAAGAAAAACTATTCCGTCCAATCCATTTGTTTCAAAAATTTTCATTAAGGCACCTACGTACAGCAACCGAATAATGTATAGAACACTATTTATTCAAAGAATAACTTTTCTTTTTTCTTCCTCATTTTGTCTGATGTTCCTTAAGTTGAATGACTACTTTACCTTTTTAGTAAACCTAACCGACATTTATACAGGGCCAGTCAAAAAGTGAGAAATTTTATTGGCTATTGAATAACAAACACCCTATATGAGGTATCGAGCTAAAATTTGGTATAGAGGTATTTAAGACAATTGCGAATGGAATACGCTATCCAATTTGGCGATAAAAAATTGCCTAATAGTCAATCTCGAACTTTCGACCCATTTAGAAGAGCTTAGTAGGCCTTGAAAATATGAAAATTATAAAAAAAATAAAAATAAATAAAATCGGCCAACGCATTCCAAAATAATAGGGTGTTGCTGTATTAAATAGCACACACAGTATATAGGAAAGAGAGACGAAGTTCCTGTCAAGTTGAAAATAATCAGGAAAGTTAAAAAATTTGATAATGTTCAGAATTGGAAATTTACAATAATCCGGGGTTTCAGATTCGACTTACTAGCCAGCATAAAAAATATTAGAAAGCATTAAATGAAATGTGCTCTGCAGCTCTTCACCCAAGGCACTGAGAGAACTGTAATAGATCCATCAAAATTGTATAGGTCTAAAGTTGTGGGCGATAAAATTCTCCAAAAGAGCAATCTGTTACGAATATGTTGAGCGTAAGCGTACATACTAACCGTAGACCTCAATCAAAGTTACGCGGTCAAAACCGTTAACGTCCGGGAAAGTGGCCGTATTGATTGTCACTTTTAGTTATTTATTACATTATTTTCATTTATAGCCACTCAAATGTGTCTAAAAAGAATTCGAGCCATTGCTGCCGTCCGCACGCTGGCCCATCGTTCACTCGACGAGCTTCAACTTTCAACTAGACATATAGAGCGGCAACCCAGAAAGAAACAATCTTGTAATTTGGTATACTGATTTCTGTCATTAAAACGACTATTTTTCCGAGCAGCACCAAATCAAAATGGTTTCCGGTTTCAAGATGGCGGCCGATTTAGAAAATTTAAAAGAACGAGTTTTCTATCTAAACTATTGATGTTCAGAAAAAAGTTGTTTTTTTTTAACTGTTTAACGTCGGCCTATTTCCGCTACCAGGGCCTATCACCGACGCCAGGAGACGAGCTACCCCCAACCTGGAAATTTTGCCGAACCTCTTCTCTTAAGAAGAGTAGGGATCTTTTACTTGCCTAACATTTAATAGACAAGGGACCGCCTGCTTTACATCCCCTCCGAAGGATGGTATATCCACTACGTAATCCTCGTCTGAAATTACGTAACTTCCGAGTATACACTGATATACAAGCCTCTAGAAGGTGGGACGAGAACGCTGTATTTCCCAAGATGGGAGCCCATCCAAGTATTAACCGCGCTCGACGTTGCTTCAACGAAATATCGACTGATATTCACATTGAAGTCGCCTCTACGCTCGCCCCATAGAAAAAAAGTTGTTGCGAGAAATTATTCTAAATTTTCTAAAACAACCGCCATCTTGAAACCGGAAGCCATTTTGATTTGGCGCTGCTCGGAAAAATAGTCGTTTTAATGACAGAAATCAGTAAACCAAATTACAAAACTGTTTCACTAATAGCCGTTTTCTAAGGGTTTTTACTGTGTTTACCGCCGTACTAATAAAATGATAAGTCAGCGTGTGGACACGCGTGGTCACCATCCGCCACGTTCCTTTGATGTGTGTCAAAAAACCCACACAGAGGCCATCGTCGGAGATGATCGGCCAATATACACCAATCTAGGTTATTGCGCCCTCTACACGATGGCCCATCGTCATGGTGACCGTGATGACCTTTGTACTGATTTTTTTGTAGAATTTTATCCCCTGGTCCTACGAAATTTGGTCGGATCTGTTACGATTATTTCAGTGTTTTGGATGAAGCATCATGGCACACATTTTTTTTTGTTTTTATTTTTTTTTATATTTGGTCGAACCTAAAACAGGATTATTACTCATGTTTTAAAACATCCCCTAATTATCGTCAGCGCGTCACCTCTCTTCGTTGTGCTAAGCATTAATGTACATCGCACCAATTTTGTGAGACAGTTACCTGAAATTACGTTATTATGGTAATAATTTATTAGTAGTAATAGAAATAGAGCAAAAATTGTAAACAGTTCATTAGTGACAATCTATACTTTCAGTGGGGGTCAGCTGTCAAATACTTGTGCTGTTGAAGCATAATTTATCGTCAAAGCTCATTAAAATAATTATTAGGTAAGGTGTTTTTTATAAAAATTTAACAAATTGACAGCTGGCCCCCATCGAAAGTGTTACGATTCATCGCAGCAAGGAGCAGCTACACAATATTCGCTCATCTACCTTTTTTGAAGTATTTTGACGCGCTGAAGCCCATTTTGGACAAAAACAAATGTCTATCATTTCAGTTTTTTAGGAGATAAAAGGTAGAGGGAAACTGACACGGTATAATTTTTTCGTCCAAAATACTTTAGCGCGTCCAAATACTTCAGAAAAGTTATATGAGAACCTTAGGACAAGACTTTTTTTTGTAGACCTGTGTTATTGTTGATTACTTTATTTATTTTACCCATGTTCCACCAATCTGATCCAGCTGTCAATTTTACACACGTTAGTTATCTAATTGGTGAATACCACTGATTTTTTTGGTAGATGTCACTCAAGGGCTAGGCATAAGAAACGCATCCTCAAAAATTTTAGTAATTATTTTATCTGATGTAATAAAATTATGAAAAAACTATATAATATAAAGCTAACTGCATATGGACAGTTCACGTTGAGTTCATTCAATTAGCTTTAATAGTTTAGAAGAAAAACAATTTTGAAGTTGAGGGTCGTTAGCCCCAAATCTCTGATATTATAGGGGCGGGAGGTTTAAAATCTATTTATAGGGGTACTTCTGGCCAGAAGCAACCTTTATGAAAAAATGTTGCTTAAAAAGCCGCTGGGCGAGGGTCTATATAAGGCACACATTTTTTTTGTTTTTAATTTTTTTTATACGATCCAACCAACCAACCGAACTACGTGGTACACTTTGAAGTTTGCCATGCGAATTCGTAAAACTGCTGGACCCAACATCGTCGGTACGCTTTGAAGACGCTGGAATTCCAGCAGACCAGCGTACTTTTACGAGTTCGGTCGTCTGTAGACCCCTATACTTAACCAGCTACACTCTAACTCTACTTTGATAAACAGGCCTTAAAAGGCACAACAAGCATAATTTGATTATTCTTTAATTGTAATATTTTAAAAACTTAATTTATTAGTTGGAAACAAAATGTTAATCTCAAAAATTGTCTTTGATTATAATAAATAAATTATTAGAAACAATTTTTTATTTATTAAGATCCTTCTCCTTGTTCAAGTGTGTTATATTATGACTAGCTGATACCCGCGACTTCGTTCGCCTGAAATTTCAACCCCCTTTTTTACCCGATTGGGGGTCGAATTTCGAAAAATCCCTTCTTAGTGGTTGCCTACGCCATTCGAGGAACCTCTATGCAAAATTTGAAGTTTCTAGACCCAGCGGTTTGAGCTGTGCGTTGATAGATCAGTGAGTCAGTCAAGGTATTCTTTTATACAGGGTGTTCGGCAGAGATTGTGCCAAATGGGAATGGTGGACAGGTGGGGCCATTTAGAAGTTAGTTAGCCCTAATAACCTCTATCCAAAGTATCACCGTTTTTAAGATATTATTATTTTTTTTTTTTTTTGAAAATTTCCCTCAAATCAGCCTCTTAGCATGTGTAACAATTTTTTTCATGGTTGTAACAGTTCAAAATAATTTTTATTATTTTCTGCAATGCATATGTGTTCTAACAAAATCATATGGGACGCTGATAATTAAAGAAAAAAACTTATTATGAGCTAACAGAGTCCCCAGAATTGGTAGAAAGGATCATAAAGTTCAACTTTCCCTTGCATTTGCAAAAAAATGAAAAGCTATCAAGATCTTCAAATGCCTTTAAAAACTTCTCTCTTTAATGCCATTTTTAACCATATGCCACATGCAATAAAAACTTTTTAAATAACATGAGAAAATTGGTGGTAATTTGTTTAAAAGGATATCTGTCTGAGTTACATTAGGGGAAAATAAAGTAAAAATAAACAACAAATTAAGGCTGAAGTGCCGATTTTTCAAAAAGACAGGCCTATTGTTTTTCAAAATGACGGTTGTCCGGCACACTACAGAATAACCGTCAGGGAGCACTTAGATAATGTGTTTCCCAATTCGTGGATTGGTAGACGTGGTCCTATTCCATGGCCGCTACGGTCCCCAGATCTGACACCTCTTGATTTCCACGTCTGGGGACAGGCTAAAGAACTTGTGTACTCACAAGAAATTCACAACCAAAACCAGTTAATTGAAGGAATTAACACCGCTTTCGCAACGATGAGAGAAGAGATGCGGCTCTGTACAACAACGGTAGAAATCCGAGGAAGACGTCGCGCATGGATAAGAAATGGGGGAGCGCAATTTGAGCAAAATTAATGAATAAAAAATTTACAACAAGTTTTTTGTTTGTTTTTACTTTATTTTCCGCTAATGTAACTCAGACAGATAGATTTTTAAACAAATTACCACCAATTTTCTCATGTTATTTAAAAAGTTTTTATTGTATGTGGCATACGGTTAAAAATGGCATTAAAGGGAGAAGTTTTTGAAAGTATTTGAACATCTTTATAGCATTTCGTTTTTTTTGCAAATGCAAGGGGAAGTTGAACTTTATGATCCTTTCTACCAATTCTGGAGACTCTGTTAGCTCATAATAATTGTTTCTTTAATTATCAGCATCCCATATGATTTTGTTAGAACACAAATACATTGCAGAAAACAATAAAAATTATTTTGAACTGTTACAACCATAAAAAAATTGTTATACCTTCTAAAATGCTGATTGGGGGGAAATTTTCAAGAAAAAAATAAAAATAAAATCTCAAAAACGATGATACTTTGGATAGAGGTCATTAGGGCTAACTAATTTCTAAATGGCCCCACCTATCCACCATTCCCGTTTGACACACCCTCTGCCGAACACCCTGTATATATAGATAGAAAACATGATGATGAGAATAGAAAATAGTAAATTCCAGCCATGTACTCACCCATGCGCCAATTACATCGACATTAAGGATATGATTTTGCAGAGTGAAAGGGAAATATGCGTTTATTTTCGATTTCCTAATCCTAATACATGAATGGCCGCCAAAGTCTCCTGATTGTAACCCTTGCGATTACTTCTTATGAGACCACTTAAAAAACAGTTTATAGCGTCGAAATTGATAGTAGACAACAATTAATCCAGCGCATCGTTACAACCTACGACGAAATACGGAATGATCCGGCAATGATACGTCGAGCAATTGGTGACCTAACTAAACGCACAAGAAAATGCACAGAAGTTGGGGGAGACCGCTTTGAAAATTTGCTTTAGTGTAAATTATGTTTTATTTTTAAATACATTTAGTTATTGGTTTGTTGTTTGTTGTTACCCGGATGGAAATTATTTTATTTATTTCGGTTTTAGTTTGTTCTGTTGTCCAATTTTAATTAAGTGTAATGTTGCTGATTTTCTTGATTAAAGTAACTTGGTTACTTAGGCCTAAATAGTTTTATCTGTCACTTTGAATAAGCCTACTATGATTAATTAAATGTTTTGTTAATTTCTACCCGATTACTTATTAGGGCTACATTTTTTACCAAAATTGATCTTTAAAACGTGTCGGAATTAGAATTCACCCAGACCATCTAGCCTCGGTTGAATTTTTGCAAATTTTAGTTACACAATTATTTATTTCACGAGACTTTCATTTAATATCGTTCTGAAATCCATATTCTTGCATATTTAACACCGTATTTAAATAACCACAATGGTGTAACAAAAAAGCGAAATAGGCTATTTTGTTTATTTTTTTGTGTTCTTTTCGAACATCGTATTGAAATTTCAAAAAAATATATACAGGGTCATGTTTTTTAGAGGTAAAGAAGAAACAAATTTTAGTGACTCCAGACCTGGATTGTTTTTCATCTCTTACATGTACTTCTAAAAGATCATTACTGTATTAGCTGTACCAAATATGAATCCATTATTCCATTCCCTGTCAAAGTAATGACAAAAAGTAGTTTTGGCCAAAAATTATAAGACACCCTGTAACTTCGTAGTGAAAGCCCAATGAGACATTTCTATGGGAGGTTCTGATTACCACTGATGTTTTCTATCTCCTATCAAGCTATGTCCCTTTCATGATGCAACACCCTGTATATATTTTTTATTGTAAATCTGTTGTACTTGAATATTGTAGTTTAGTGAAAATAGTTCCTACTTTCATTATTAGAGCATGGCAGTGGCGGATCCAGGGGGGCACAGGGCACGTGCTACCTCTGTCGTTTTATTGGCAAAAAGAAATGGTTTAGAAAAGTTCATTTGTAGATAGCGCTGTCATATGGCCCATAGTGTTTCAGCATTTAACGTTAGCAAAGAAGTGTTTTCTATTAAATTAAGAGTATTTTCAATATCTTTGTGTTTCAACGTTATTCTGCTATTGTTTTATATGAAAGTGAAATACCCTCTATACAAAGGAAAGGGCACAATAACCGTAGGTTTAAGAAATAGTTAGATGCTCATATAACAATTAAATTGTAAAAGTTTGTTACCAGTTAATAATAAATCGAACAATAAATAAACTTACTTAATATAATTCAAAATATACTATAAAGCAAGAGAGAGCCGGCATGCATCTCGTATACATTTTACAAATAAAATTAAATGCAAAAAAAAAACTTTCTAAAAACAAGCTTTTATTATTACCTAGGTGTACTAAAACTGTACTAAAAATAAAATTAATTGTCTTACAAGCTTGTCGCGTGCGAAAGTTCATGCATTATCATTTATTAAACAATTGTGCGTATTGATGCCTAAAGTAATATGGTGACAGTATTTGTTGTTGTTTTGATACTGGATTATTTATTCTTACATCGCCTGTAGTAAGAACTGTAGGTTGTTGAAGGAATTTATAGATATTCAAACAAGGATCTCCAAATCTAGATTTATCAATATCAGAGTGGGCTTATGTGGGTGCACTTGTCATTTATTGTGGTAGTACATTGTAACAAGTGTAATAACAAAAAGTGTGTATTTCTTGGAAAACCAGTAAGTTTTCGAGTATATACACGACTTTTCCATGCCTATTTATCAAATACAACCAGTAGATATATCAACTAATGTAATTGTCAATTATATTTTTGGTCATCTTGTAGGTTGAGACCTTGAAAATACTCTTAAATCTACTAAGTCAAACTAATCATATCATTACAACGTGAGTTGTTGTGTTTTTAAGTGCGTATAAGAAATATGATCCGTTAGTTTTTTATATTTTTTGTCATTGGTGGCCCCGAATTTCATTATGAATATTCAATAAATAAAGTATTTTGTTTGATGTTAAAATTGCATATAAATGAAACATTTTGTCCATAAAAAACGTACAACTGATCCCAAGCTTTCGTTTGTGTATAAATTAAAGTGTTGAAGCTTGGTCAAAAAAAATAACAAAAAAAACGTTATTTTTGATGTAAAAACCAAAGTAAAATTTTTATCATAAAATACCAATGACAAAGAATAATAGCGAACAAACGTTTCTAGCAGTAAAGTGTGAGTGTTTTAATTAAAAGTGTTGTGTGGGAAGTTTGATGGAAACTGAACTGTGAAAAGTTCTGAACATTATATTCATACGTTTTTAAACATTTTACTCTCTTATAAAATATATAAACGAAATACCTAATACAATCGTGAAAGAAATCCGTTTTAGAAACCTTAGTAAACCAAGAAATTATTTTTTAAATGAGTGTCATACCTTTTAGTCAGTGTCTCTATCGGTCTGTTGGTAACTTGTAGTCATTTCGTGAGATTTACATGAATTTGGTCAATGTATCGAATGGCCCAGATAAAACTACCTAAGTTAATAGTTCGATAACAGCAAGTAATACTTGAGTTATTCAAAATTTGCATTCTGCATACAGGAGGAAACTTTTGGTACAATTTTGCCTTTGGTAGTAACGACATCGTTTGCTTTTTTAAATGGCATGTAATTTTTATTCTATATTCTGATTCAGTTTAGAATTTTGAGTTAACGATGCCACACTTATCAACCCCAATGCGTCTAACGGCATTTTCATTTATAATAATGTGATAGTAAAATCTAAGTGATTGAAAATTGATATATATCATTAATTTATGTTGGTGAATGTAATAATATACCACCGGGTGACACTGAGATAAAACCACATAAGTGATATAAAGAAACTTTTTCTGAAATCGATCGGCAATGTCTACATTTTCGGCGCGATTTCAGATCGAAAAATGCACAATTCCAGTATTTCAGTCCGTTGCTAAGAAACTATCAGAAAACAGACCTGAAAAAATCCCGATCAACAAAATCGTACGGGAATGTTACTTTCCCGTACGGTTTTTTATGTATATTTTAGACAGTAAATAAATACACGTAGACAAACCAACTCACATTAAAATTGCATTTATTAGTAAGCAGTTAGATTGTAATGAAGAAATGTTATGCATTAATACAAATTCCTTAAGTTATAATAATATTCATTGTGATTTCAGAAAAAATAGTATGTGTACTTCGGTGTGAAAGCACATTCCCGAACTTCGATGCTTGTTGGCCTCGGCTAGCGCCTCGGCCAACAATTTGCATCGTCGTCCGGGAATGTATTGCTTTCACACCTAAATACACAATATACTATTACTGCCAAGGTGCATATTAAGTTTTCTTTTGAAATCCGGAAATTGTGAAATTAAGATTAATAAACTCTATTTCTTAAATAATTTTAAGTGACATTAAGAAATGTCATTATATAAATGACAAATCTGAATAATTTTTTGTAATGTCATTCCATTGTACTTCGCATTGGTTTTAATTTATTAGTTTTTATATCCATAAGTAGAGAAAAACATTGGCTGACGTGTGCGTTGCTAATTTTCAGAAATATTCCCAATTTACTCCAAAAAATGTCAAAGTAAGAAAAATAGTCCATTCAGTCGGGGATTTTGCCCTGCAAAAGGTGAAGTAATAATGATTCTGGTATATATTGTCGAGACCCTGATAAAAAACACAAGTTTTCGATCTTGGGGGCGGGGAGACACGCGAACCGTCATCTTGAATTAAAGGTGCAAAAAATTGTTGTTTTTTTTTTAATAATTCGGCAACGCTAGATCCTACGAGAAAAATGTTGAAGACAAAGTTGAAGAGAACAAAATTTCCTACATTTTTGTATATACTTTTTTATTGTAAGTCTAATGTTGAAAGAGATAGAGCGTCAGACAGATGGATGTAAGAAGAAAATAAAAAATGTTACGTTTACAACGTAACATATATTATTTATATTATTTTAATAAAGATCTAACAAACTAAAAAAATATTAAACTGACGGGGCTTACATCATTCCTCGAAAATAGGAAACAAGTTATTAAATTTAATGACAGAGGTATTTATAAAAATTTGCTATAAGACATGGAATACCTCAAGAGTCGGTACTTGCTGTTATACTCTTTTTATTATTTTTATATAATCCAACATTTTTTAATGAAATTTCAAATTATAAAATTCTACAAAATTTTAAATCCCTTACGCATATTTAATCCTTACACAATTTCTTAGAAACATTGAAAATACTTAAAAATGTAAGTAATTATTAGCAAATCGAAAACACTGCTCTCTAAGCCTGTGCGTATTAAGGCAGACCACCTCTCTAAAGAGGAAGGAAAGGGGCTTGCTTTTCGACCATTACAAAAGAAACAAATAAACAAGAGAGACGGTGTATACCTGCTGCAGGAAACATCTACTACAAAAAAACAGAATGAAATTTGAAATTTACTCCACCATGGCCGTAAGAAAATGTATATATAACAAGAAAAATCACTGAAATTTGAAATAGTTTCCCTACATAATCTCATTGTGATGTGGAAAAACGTTAAAAATAACACAATGTAATTTGTTTATAATTTACAAAACAAAAAAATTCGTTAAACTTCCCACCGCTCTACCTCGTTACGTATTAGACTTAAATAAAAATGCATATACAAAAAATGTAGGAAATTTTGTCCTCTTCAACTTTGTCTTTTAGGATCGAGCGTTCGCGGAATTATTTTGTGAAAGATATTTTTTTTTCACTTTTAATTATTATTTAAATTAATAAGAAACGTCAGCCAATGAAAAATCAGCATAGCAGCCACTATTTTTTTTGTTTTTTACAAATAAACAAAACTTCCTGCAAAGTGGCTGACACGGTAAAGTAATATAGAAGCGTTTTTTTTTACCCCATTTGTGAAAATTCACCCCCTTTAAACGCAGCAGTATAGACGTTTGTTTTATTATTTTTTATCACTTTGCGAAACTTTTGATAATAAAATCATTTAATTTTTAGTATACAATAAATTAATAGAAAACATTTAAATTGCAAAAAAACGCAGACAGATTTCAGCCGACTGCATTTATATCAATGTCATATTGACAAGCAACGTTTAAAACAAGTGACTGACACAATAAAATCATATAGGAGCGTTTTTTTAATTGCATTTTTAATTAACTGTTAATTAAAAAAATCAGCAATGACTGAAATAGTTTTTATGTCATACTATTACTACGGGAGCCCGCCCTAAGTGTCCCGATCCTTGGGGACAATGTTTTTCATAAAGATTAAAGCCTAAGGAACAATTTTAGACGTGTCCCAAAAAAAAAAAAATTGGCTGCACTTTCAAAATGGCGTCCGTTAAAAAAAATTTGCAAATGTTGTTTTTGTCATTTAACACAAAAACTAAAAAAGATGGAGAAAAACTTTCTGCACAAAAAACAAAGTGCATAATATTTTCTACAATTTTGTTCCTATACAATATTTGGATAGCAGTTATCATTTTCCAGATAAATGATTCAGCTCTTAAAATTAAATATAAAATTCAATATAAAACGTAATACTGCGAGAGCCCACCCTAACTGTCCCCCCCGATCCTTGGGGACAATGTTTTTCATAAAGATTTAAGCCTAAGGAACAATTTAAGACATGTCCCCCAAAAAAAACTGGCTGTACTTTCAAAATGGCGTCCGTTTAAAAAAAAATTGCAAATATTGTTTTTGTCATTTAACACAAAACTAAAAAAGATGGAGTGAAACTTTCTGCACAAAGAACAAAGTGCATAAAATTTTCTACAATTTTGTTATATATGCTATACAATATTTGGATTGAAGTTACCATTTTCCAGGCTACCATTGTTACCGTTTTCGAGATAAATGTCTGCAAATTATAACATTATTATTATTATTAATTTTTTTCAGTTTATTTTATTTTTTGTTATGTTAATAATATAAAGTTATATTATCCTTACAATAATTGTCACAGTTATTTCCTCTAAGTGATTTACCGATATATGAATTTCCATGTTTTCTTAATTTTGGAATCGTTTATCTGGAAAATGGTAACTCCTATCAAAATATTGTATAGGAACAAAATTGTAGAAAATTTTATGCACGTTGTTTTTTGTGAAAAAAGTTTCTGTTCATCTTTTTTAGTTTTTGTGTTAGATGACAAAAACAACATTGGCAACAGTTTTCTTTAACATATGGCCGCCATTTTGAAAGTACAGCCAGTTTTTTTTTAGGATATGTCTTAAATTGTTCCTTAGGCTTTAATCTTCATGAAAAACATTGTCCCCAAGGATCGGGCGTGGGGTGCACGTACAGCTAGGGAGGGCTTCCCGACTATATTTTATTATTGTGTTTTTATTGCTTAGTTAACAACTACATAATAGTGTACTTTATACCCTTGCGGGCATAAAGTGCATTTTACGGCCCGCGCGGGTATAAAGACGAAAAATACATTTTTTGAATAACTTGTTAATAATCTTTATTAATTACAAAATATGAAATTAAAGTATTATGTAAATAATCTTTACTTTATTTAGTCGAATTCATATTAAACTGGCAATTCTGGAAGGATCCGGTGATAGTTAGATTTCCTGCAGTAAATGTTGATTCATGTTTCATTGTCATTCAAGTTTCAAGTAAGGAAAAGCCAGATCCAGGGGGTATGCCTGCCAGCATCCTTGAAACCGCATTTTTTTGAAGATATGCTGTCCTCTAAATATCCTTCAGCAACCTACGTACTCTTCCATCCACCATGGCGCTTCTACGTGGTCATACTGGCTTCGGCCTCTGCCAGAAGAGTTGCCGATGTTCGACGCAGACAGTGGCCTGTATACTTATCAGGGTCGCTCAAGCCCAGATATTTCGCAATGAAGAATGGAATTTTTCAAAATGTGTTTTTTCCAACTGGCTGTACAGTAGGGTGCATCGATTTTCTTTTTTATTTACCTAATCCAAAATGGCGCTCGCCCAAAAGTTGTGTGATAGGGTTGTAAATATGTTAAGATTTCAAATTAAAATATTAACCCTTGGGGTAGCGGGTTGGGGTCAAAGGTAAACATTTTTGATATTCTATATATTCAAAATGGCGGGTGTGAAAAAGTTGTGTTTTACAGTTATATATAAGAGGTAAAAACTTAAGACAAAAATGTTAAAATTTAAGGGTAGCGGGTTAGAAAAGTCAACTTGATATTTTCTTTGTTCTGCATCGGATCCATTTCTATTCCCTACAAGCTCAAAGGTCCGATTTTTTTTAAGGGATATTATTTGTTTTATCATCATAGTGTGAAACAATAAACCTTATTTTTACTTTAATTTCTTTATTGCAAGTTTGATAACAAAGGTACTTACGTGAAAATAAACTTGATTTTATTAAAGAATAAAAAGTAAAAATAAAAATACTATAAACATTATGGTAATACTTGCTTTTAGTAATCTTTCTTTGTATTGAATTTGGGAATTTTGTCACAGGATCTAATCGTTGTTCTAATTAATCCATCCAGCGCTGAAGTTTCAGTTACAAGCTTCACTGCCCTTTTCACGGCTTATGTGCGATTAGGAAATTTCTTTATTTCAATTATCAGACAATTCAGGATTATTTATAATTTGATTAAGGTCCTCTTCGGATAAATCAACTCTTAATGGTGGCTCATTATATTCACATTCTTGCCAATCAATCATCTCATACTAATTTGTAGCATTTAGTTTCAACGGAGCAAGTGTAAACTTTCTTAAGTCGGTATTGTTGCCTTTTCTAGCTTTTAATATTCTGCGAACGGCCAACTTCCTAATACATCGGTTTTCATCGCCCAGCATTCCCAGTATTATGTTCTCAGGGTGTGCAAAATATCCATTTCGTATTACGACGGGATCAACTACCTACTCCTTTCAACTCTTCTGATAAATATTGGATAAATGTATGGTCTTCCATACATTTGAAGTACCTTGCAGACATGATGGATGTGATTCTATTTTGAACCACATTGGCGCATACACTTTGACAACATATGTTGCTGATATAACCAAATCTGCAGAGCAACATATAAGCGAAGTATTCTATTTGCTGTCGTCAGCCATCGCGAGTGAACTATTTTGCCAGGTTCTCGTTTTGAAATATTAATAGAAACCCGTTATTACTGCTTGGCATATTTCATAAAAATATAACTGATATGTGTTAAGATCTTTCACCTTAACTATAGGAATTTCGGATTTAATAATCTTAAATGCAGCTACTGGCATCTGCTCGCATTTGTCTAACGACTTTCCTATTATACCTGAAAATCCTGAAATACAGTTCCGTCAATATGTTCGATCAAGTGCCTTCTAGTGGAAGTTCATTTGCATGCAGTTGGCAAATGAACCACTGAAGTAGTCTCTTGAAATGTTTTTCAAGTAGAGCTATAACACCACCTTTAGGACCAGTATTTGTAGCCGTTCCATCACATCCGACGACAAGGTGTTAGTTGGGATTCGAGAGTTTTCGAAATAACTGATAATGGCGTTAATGATGTTTACAGCTGAACCTGTAGAAGGTGTGACATGTCCCAAATTTGATGATCCGGGCTCTCCAATAAAAACTATATGTTCTTCGGTTGTTATCTTTCTACGGTTATCTATTAATTTCATGGCCTTGTCTTTACGCTCATCGAAATAAAGTCCACGTTATTATATTGGCGTACCACATGATGATAATTCACCTCTCTTCTTGCTTATAGCTCTTCTAATTTTATTTTTATCAATTACATGCATTGTGTTAGATTCATTAATTAAACCAAAATCTTGGAGTACTGAAAAAGCAATCAGTGCTCCAGCTCTATCGGAAATACCGCATCTATCTAAAGTTTCGGCTAAAACTGACAGTGTTCACTGTTCGCCGAGCTTTCATGTATGCAGAACACAGCGCATGCGTACATTAGATAACAAATACGTAGGTAGTGATAAGTAATTTAAATTTAATATCGTAATTAAACATAGTTTAAAAATATTACTAATTGATAAGTATCGATAATATTTGTAAGGGTACGTACTATCTTTTTAGTCTTTGACGCTAACCCGCTACCCCCGAGTCTTAATATTTTGGTTTAAAATTTTTACCAGCCAATTTCAACCCCAAGACCCAACTTTTCCGCTCCCGCCATTTTAGATATGCACAAAATAAAAAAATTGGACTTTTAACCCTCACCCGCTACCCCTAAACCTAAATATTTTTCACTAAAATGTCTACCTGTTGCTTATAACCCTAAAACACAACTTTTGCGCACCCGCCATTTTGAATATATAGAATATCAACCCTAAGGGTTAATATTTTAATTTGAAATTTTAACGTATTATTTACAACCCTATCACACAACTTGTGAGCGCCCGCCATTTTGGATTAGGTAAAAAAAAAAAAGAAAATCGATGCACCCTACTGTACAGTACAGCGACCTTGTCTATAGGTCAGAAAAAGTATTTTTTCTGAACAACCGTGATCGTAAAGACACAGTCTCTTATCAGCTTCAAACTGTTCATTTCGTCTTCGTCAACAATGGTAAAAACGCGCTTTTTATCGGTTTTTGTCTCTGGTACATTTACCACGAAAACTGATTTTCTATCTTCTACGTGAGTAACTAGCATATTCACAAGTTCTTGCCTTCGACATCCACCAAATACACCAAATATTAATGCAATTTTGTTCATTAAAAACATTTCATTCGGTGCCTCTTTTGACTGTTGCTTTAAATATTCTTAACTTATGGTGATTAGCGATGTTAATATTCTTATTTACCATTAAAGTCTTCTTTACCATTGAATATTTGAACCATAAGGAAGTCGAAGAAAATGTTTCAGCGAGATCGCCGAAGTATGTAAGCAGCACAGTTTCATCAATATGTTCTGCACAGTTTACTGCCATCCAGTTTAGTAATTTGTCATATTCTCTATTGTAGGCGTCTCTCGATTTATTCGGCAGCAAGTTTTGTGTTGCTTTTTCTGCTTTTTTTGCAATTTCGTCAGGAATTTCAAAACGTTCCTGCATTTTGACTTTTTAAGTCTGACAGCTAGCAAAATTTGTTTATTCAACAAATAAATAAAGCATTTCCCTAGCAACGATGTGATAAAATGAAATTGTTATAATCAAATTGAATTTCCGGATTTTTTTAAATAATATTGTGGATGCAATAACGAACTAGTATGACATAACAGTTTGTATGCACCGCGGGAATTAATAGATGTTTATGCCCTCGGGCGACTTACCCTCGGGCCAGAGGCCCTCGGGTTTGTAAGATCGTCGCCCTCAGGGCATAAACATCTACTTAATTCCCTTGATACATAAATAACTATTCCGGCTATTTATTATGACGTCTTTACACTTTTCAACTTCAGTCACACAATAAGATCATATACAAATTTCTGCCATCAGCTCCCTAGCTATTTCAACAATTTGAAATATTAGTCCTAGAAAATTCATACTCCCAGCGCATCCGCCAGATTATATAATTTTAAAAAATATTCAACCTAGGAAATTAGATATTTATGGAGATAGCATCGTTACTCAGCTTTGCCTGGGTAATGCGGAAATGGAGAAATTCCTTATGTCTGTATGCTTGCTCCGAAATCTGTGTCTATTGTTTTCAATGCTCTATTTATATTCATATAGTGTCTAAATATAGTACGTTTTCCAAAGAATAAAATTCATTTAAACCTAAATTAATTGGCTAACCAAATTATTGTTTTGTTCTCTACTAGTAGTTAGGTCTCAAAAAAAATTGCAGTGTTCTGATTTTTTGGGAAGTTGTTAGGATAGATACCAATAGTGTAAAACCAAGTTTGCAGTTTCGAAAGACTTGTAGTAACTGCGTGGTGGTCGAAAAACCTTGAAATTTTCGGACTTTTTTCAGTTTTTGGCTTATACCTTTTGGTATAAGCCTACGGAAAAGTCGTCCTGTACATTTTTAAAGTAGACAAAATTTGCTACGATTTAAACGCAACCGCGGCTCCGTGGATCCAATAGGTCCCGAGTTACACCACTTCAAAAATTGGCCATTTTTTCCAAAAGTTCGGCATTGTAGATTTAGCCGTCTTCCAAGCAGGATATCGGCTAAAACACTCATCTTACGAGGAAAGTCACGGGAGATGAAGCTGTAGAGCAGTTATTTTACTTTAATTTAAGCACAAGCGAAACCCTGTAGAGCCAATAGTTCCCTTGTTATCTGGAAAGAACGAAAAATTGAGGAAATCGGATTTTTCACGAAATGGAGCATGACGAATTGCAGGACTTTTGTAAAGGATAAGAAAGACATAACTCAGTGGGAAATAGTTTATATCATGCAAAATGAAGTTGAGTACAGTTAATAATAAGGTATAAATTTATTAAAAAAATTATTTTAATAGTTTGGGGGACCTGGGACGTGAAATGTTGAACGTGAAGTGATGGCGGGACCTCATCTGACTCCTGCGATATAAATAGACAACCCAATGTAAATAAGTATTTGTGAAATGCGTAATCAATTTTACCTACGATCACTACTGTAAATAGTAAAAAACACACTACCTGCCATTCATGTAAGTTGAACTTTACGTATTGTAAACAAAACGCACTGTAAACAAATCGCACGGTAAACAAAACGCACGGAACACCCAATTATAGGTGGCTTTTATCGCTGACGCGGGGTTTAAAAAAACAAATGCACCTACGTAATTTTCAAACGCTGTCAAAACTGACATAATATTTGTTGAATGACATTGTTGGAACCGTTTGAGATATTGACTTGAAATTTGGTACACATATGTACTTTAACGAGATCTGGAACTAGATTATATTTTCATATTGTTCCGTCGAAGGGTTGGGAGGTAAATTGGGGTAAGTGGGGGTATATAGGTAAATCAAGCATGTAAGAGTCCATAAAATTGGTATTTAGTATATACAAGAGAAGCTAAGATCTCAAAAAAATTTTTGGCATTAGCCACCGCCATTACCACCCCCACCCCATTATTAAAGGGGATGCAAAAAAAATGTGATTTAGTGTGTGTACAAGAACCAGAAACCTCAAAATATTTTTTTAATTCATCCACCCCCACTACCACCCCCCTATCACCACCCTCACCCCACTACCGATGTGGGGTATCGTTTTATGGGTTTTTGGGGTAGAAGATTTTAAATATTGTATTATTAAAGTTCCATAAACAATTATTTCCACATACAAATTTTTTTCGTTGTGAGTGACTTGGATAGAAAATCTGGATGTGGAAGGGGTGATTCCTTGGGCAGCGGTTTTTCAAAAAAAAATGGCCAATTTTTTAAGCGGTGTATCTCGGGACCTATTGGACATACAGAGCTGCAGTTGCATTAAATTTGTAGCAAATTTTGTCTACTTTAAGGCAGGGCGCCCATCTGTCAGACAACAACAAGACACAGAAGCGACAAGTAAGCGACAAATAGACAAACAAAAAACATTTGATCGCATATCAAAGCGACTCGTAAAATTCACTAAAAAACATTTTACTATTATTTGTCAGTAGTAATCATGTCATCGTCGAAAGATGAAGATGCACTTGCTATGTTACAAGTCGTGAATATTAATAATATAACTAGGAGGTACTGGGTGCGCCCTATGTGGAAACGAAGCCATAACAACGGTGATACTTTGTAAGTATTGAAGGAAATGGAAATGTACCCTCATTAGTTCCAGTCATCGGATGATCAAAGAAACATTTTTCTTTCACTTATAGATCAAATTAGGCCTTATATTCCATCCACAAAACGGTCCAAACATATTTAAATGCAAAATTTGACTGATCTGTGACTGCTCCTTTTAGCACCAGAGATTTTCAACAGACACAGTCATGTCTGATTCTGTCGTGTCGCACTAGTATGCGCGCCTTAACTTAAAAGCAATGTAGTCACTGAACATATTTGTTTTAAGTCTTTGTCGCGCCTGTGTCTTGTTGTTGTCTGACAGATGGGCGCTCTGCCTTAGAAGTGTACACTATGACTTTTTCCGTAGGATGCACCTTTTCGAAGTTATCAGCACGAAAAAGAAAAAAGTCCGAGAATTTCAAAGTTTTTCGAGCACCACGCAGTTAGCAAAGGTCTTTCGAAGCTGCAAACTTGGTTTTACACTACTGGTATCTATCCTAACAATATCCCAAAAAATCAGAACAGTGCAATTTTTTGCGACCTACAATGTTTTAAATGACTGGCCTATTAGGGCATGTGAGGAAATTTAAATAAGTTTGCAGAAGTAGTGTACAGGCTTCGATCTGAAAATCGTCCAAACAATGGAGTAATATGGACCAAATCACATTTTTCATAAATAACTTGTAACATTTAATTTGGGAAATCTTTTTATTGGACATTTATTTTGTTGGAATTACAATTTAATCGACTTGCGTGGTAAATTGTTTAATAATTAAGGAAAAAAAAACAATAATAAAAATAGAACATTTTTTATATTTCTAAATTTTAATAAGAAAATAGTTCAAATAATACAATATTAAACATTAGTAATCACATTCTTCATCATAATCATCGTCGATTAATTAAATAGCTGTGAAAATAAAAAAATTAAAATTTTCCTAAGCTAATTTGCATTAACAAAAGTATTTTAATGTAAATATATACTTATCTATCTTGACAATGGTGTTTCTCACATTTGATATATATTTTTTTAAGTTAAGTAAAGTATTTTGTGTATATGCAGTCCACGAATGGAGTCCGGAAAGGGAAAATTTTTTAATTCTTGATTTTACGAAAAAAAAGTAATTCTTGAAGGAAAATTCTACTTTATCAAAACCCTCTCTTTGGTTATCGGATAATTGCCAGCTGTACAGGGTTAGCCAAAAATTTTGATTTGATCAAGGAAATTTTCCAAATATTTTGAAAACATTTTCGAAATGATTTTAAAATTACTTTTTATGCATTATATTACGAAAAAAATAATTCTGATCTGATGTATACATTTTAAAAGTCGAGATTTTTCAATTTTATATAAAGAGGCAAAATTTTATGAAAAATAATACATTTTGTTAAATACACATACCAAGTCATCGACAACCGGCACGGTAGCTCAGTCGGCTAAGGCGTATTTTGTGACAAATACGCTGGTCTATTGCGTACTGGGTTCGATCCTCAGCACCGACACTGATAATGCCGGGGTGTATGGATGTGTGTCTGCATTTTTCAAATGTGTAACCCCCTTCCGGACAGGATTGGTTTTGGATTTGGGGATTGTCTACTATACGCGGTGTGTTTATGTTTATGAAAAGCTACTCAAAATATCACCAATAACTTCTGCACTCCAGCTCTCAATTTGCGGTAACTGTTTCGAATTTGGTTTAGTTATATCTGCAATAACCTATTTTATTTCATCTTTTAAAAGATCGACACTGTTATGAATCAGGTGTGCATGCATTTTTTATTTAAAATACTTCTACAAAAATGAAGCGTGAAATCAGGGTTCTTAGGTGGCCAAGGTATCGATCCATATCTTCCAATCCATCTATCCCCAAATTGATTATTTAAGCACTGACGAACAATGAGAATGGAATAAGGTGGATATTTATTTCGTTGGAATTACAGTCTAATCGACTTGCTTGTGGTAAATTGTTCAATAATTAGGAAAAAAGATATTGAACATGTGAAGATGTTGAATGTTGAGTTAAATTTTGTTCATTCCAGAGTTTGTGAGTGCACCCAAATGTTGACTTTTTTCGAATATTGCCTCCTACATTGTTTACGAGAATTTGGATTATCGCTGCTCCGATATCTAGAATTTTGCATTCTAACTGGCCCATTAGTACAGGTTGCCTCATCGAAAAAATTATATTTTCAACAAAATGTCTATCTCTAAGAATGTTTTCTCCGATCCACAAACAAGTCCAAGCCCCTTGAATCATCGGTAACTTCTAAGGTGTGATTGAATACCGATTTAAGTGAGCGAATCTTATTTTGCTTGTTACAAAAATCTGAAACGACAGTTATAACAATTTAGTATGTATAGAATTGTCAGATTTTCTTCATTATTAGTGACTAACTTGATCGAAAATCAAGAAAACTAATTTTATGGAGTCTGTTGCTTTGAAACGAATCACAATTGAAAAAGAAATTATTGTTTTTTTCCTAATATCATGTAAAAATGCCATTTAAAAATTTTTCCGAAAATATTTTCAAAATATTTGGAAATTATCCATATTCATATCAAGTTTTTTGACTAACCCTATCGAGCTGGTAAGGATCTGTTAACCGAAAAGAAGGTTTCTGGTGAGGCAGACTTTTTCATCACGAATTACTTTTTTTCCGTAAAAGCAGGAATTAAAAAGTTTTTCCTCTTCCGGACTCCATCCGTGGACACACGGTAGAATACATTGTATTTTGTAAATGTTGATAATAATTCAAAAGCTATATGAATTCTTGTTGAAATAATAATATAACCTTCAACATGTATAATCCACCGTTTTTATTCAATTGATCTTCCAGCACTAACTTGTTGCATACACTTTATAAAATGCACAAAATACTCTATACTTAAATTTAAACACAATTATTTAATTAATAATACTAATAATAATAATAATAATAATAATAATCCTTTATTATCCATAAGACTATACAAATGGCATGGGACAAGTCAAAGTAAAAATGCGGTTAAAACTAAAAGTACAGAATACAATGTTTAAAATATAGATACAGGGTGAGTTATGAGGAACTGTACATACTTCTACCGTAAGTAGAGGCAGCTGAGACAAATACCAAGTGACCATTAAAAAGTGTTTGTTCCCTTTCTTTGCTATCATACAGAGTGATTTATGAATTTTGTCCAAAAATTGTTTTGGTCATAACGTTTTAACGGTTAATCCGATTTGCCTCATTTTTTACAACAATGTACACTGTTGCCTATCAACCATCATACATATCCAAAATTTAAAAAATCCAGGGACGGTTCGTATACGATAGTTCACCCTGTATATGATTTATCTAAAACTTGTTATGAAATTTGTATAGGACACAAATAGGTAGTAAAACCTGAGTATTTGAAATTTTTGTCACACTCTCAACAATTTTTTTATTAACGATCAATTTTCAAGTCAAATGAAAAGTTTGGCAAAATGGAATATTTTAATGCATACTGATATTAATTAATACAAAAATTTATCTAAAAGAAAATAATATCTACATACCTCGTGCCTAGGTTTAGTAAGTACCATCGTTTTAATCAATTTCCAGGCCAGGTCTTAAAAATGTGGCTGATGTGGTCCATCTAAAAAGTTGCCTCTGTATGTATTTTCTCCAATTAGTCAAATTGCTTCCAAAAAGGACAGAAATAAGTAGTCAAATTTGTGTTACCTAAATTTCCCCCATTTAAAGTGCCCAACCTATATGTTCAGTTTAAGATCAATTTTAACGAAAACTACATTTTTCGAAATATTTTTAAAAGCCATCATATTCAAATGCAAGCATTGAATTTAAAATAAATACAAGATACGGATCTACGTTTTGATATTTTCGTTATTCCTTTTCTTTTCTTATAATTCTTAAATACATACGTATTCAGGGGCGGCTCAAGGTAAATTTTCCACCCGGGCGGGAGCACTTTTGACGCCCTTTCCTTAGGTCATCACGGACGTATTTCATACTAAAGTACAAGAATATCCCTTCGAACTCCGCTATCAGTCACTACTTTTTGTCGCCTCATGGGGGGGGGGGGGGGGGGGGTACAAATAAAAATCCGAAAAAAAAAATTTTGTATCCTCATTGTGCTATTAAAAATCTGAAAAAAATTTTTATCGCCTCATGGAGGGGTGCTATTGTGCTATAAAAATCCGAAAAAAATTTTTGCTCTCTGGCACCCTTCCGAACCGGCGCTCCTTAAGCCGCCCCTGTACATATTGTAAATAAACATTAAGACCTGGTCTGGAAATTGATTAAAATGATGGTACTTATTAAACCTAGGCACGAAGTATGTAGATATTATTTTTTTTTATCTAAATGTTTGTATTTACAAATATTAGTATACATTTAAATATTCCATTTTGCCAAACTTTTCATTGACTTGAAAATTGATCGTTAATAAAAAATTTATTGAGAGTGTGACTGTATGTTATTTTGCTAAAGATTTCTATTATTAGCAGACTGTAATTTCTAAAATCTAAGTATTTGACTATAATAGTAAAAACTCACCGTTCAGTCGAAATCCTGGTGGTTGCAATTTGATAAATGCCGAAGATTGAAGGAAATCAGGAAAAGGAAACTTTAAGGTAAAGACGAGGAATCGGCAATATTCGAAGAATTATCGCACGACACAATACTATTCAAGTAATTGCTATGTTTAACTATATTTAACTATATGAGAAAATGGTTTTACTTATATCAAAAAATGAAATTTTGTCTAACACCTTTTAGAAACTTCTTTAACTATCTATCTATAATGTCTAATTGCCCACTGGTAGCAGTATCAGTAGTCCACTTTTTTGTTGCCCTTTTTGTATGGGAGGATAAATTCCTGTATAAATGATAGAGTCTATCATTTATTCACTGCCAGGTAATTTGGGTTGCCTATATCATTTTAAGTTCAAATAAAATAAAGAGCGGCGCAAACAGTGACAAAAATTTCAAATACTAAGGTTTTACTACCTATTTGTGTCCTATACAAATTTCATATCAAGTTTTAGATCAATCATATACAGAGTGAACTGTCGTATACGAAGCAATCCAACAAATTTTTTTGAAACCGTCCCTGGATTTTTTAAATTTTGGATATGTGTGATGGTTGTTAGGCAACAGTGTACATTGTTGTAAAAAATGAGGCAAATCGGATTAACCGTTAAAATGTTATACCAAAACAATTTTTGGACAAAATTCATAAATCACTCTGTATGATAGTAAAGAAAGGGAACAAACACTTTTTAATGGTCACTTGGTATTTATCTTAGGTGCCTCTACTTACGGTAGAAGTATGCACAGTTCCTCATGACTTTCCCTGTATAAATACAGACATAAGAAAATACAAGATAAAATAAACATAGTTAAATCACATTTGTATACAGGGTGTCCCTTAAATAATGGATAATCCTGAAAATGGTAATAGGCCAGGCCATAACCTATCAGAATATCACAACTTGACCTTATTGAAAACCCTACGGTTTTCGAGATATGGGCATTTTTTTGCAATTTTGGAAATTTCTACTCTAAAATAGTATTTTGCATGCCACTGCCACAAGGTAAAGATTTTTTCATTCTGTTTTTTGATGTGTGTTCTAGAACAGTTGTGCCATCAGACGTGTATAGGAGTTTTTAGATAACGACGACAGTATTCTCAAAAAAAACGTATTTCTCAAATTTCGGTTCCACCAAGATTCCGTCTGTTGACTTTGACCTTTGACGGTGTAAATAAAAGTGCCAAGCGAAACTTGCCACTTATTTTAAAAACTTGCCCACTTATTATTTATTATATTCTAAAATGTTTAAAAATTCTGATTCTTCTTCTTAGAAAAAGACTTTGTTTGTCGATAATAACGAATTAGCGTTTCCCTGGACTTATTGGAACTTGTTGAGAACAACAATGCCTCGTATACAGTATACACAACATGGGTATGCTAATATGCATACTATTTACGGCGAATGTGGAGGCAACGCCAGTGCATCCGCTGTGCGTTATTGAGAATATATTCTAAAATGTTTAAAAATTTTGAGGTAAGAGGACGAAGAAAGATCGAAATAAAACAAAAAGTAATTTCACCTGCATTTATTAAACATTATTAAAAAGAAAGTCAAACAACTTATAATAAATGTTCGAATTGCTCTCCTCTTGCCCTGATGCAGGCTCTACACCTTTTAATAAAGGAACGTTTTAAATGGACTAAATATCCGGATCGGCTGATTTCTTCAGCGGCTACTCCGATGCGCTCATGCAATTCATTCAAGGATTGAACAGGTCGGAAGTACACCTTTTACTTCATGCATCCCCAGTAAAAAAAATCTAAAGGATTTGGGTCTGGTGACCTGGGTGGCCACAGAATTGGAGCTAAGCGACCGATCCATCTTCCTGGATATTTCAAATTTTGATATGCTCTCACCTCTCTCCCATGATGTGCAGGGCATCGGTCGTTCTGTAACCACATTGTCAGCTTCAAGGATAAAGGAAAGTCTTCTAGTAAGACCGGTAGGTCGTTTTGAAGGAATTCCAAATAATTGTCTGACGTTAATGTTGGTGGCAGTTCGAATGGGCCTACCACTTGACTATTTAGGATGCCTGTCCACAAATTTACTTTAAATTGGTATTGTGACAGATCTGCTCTCATCAAGTTGGGATTTTCTAACTGCCAACTATGCAGATTATGTAAATTTACAAAGCCATCTCATCTGTACGATGATTCGTCAGACCACAAAATTTTATTAAATAAATCTGGATGCTCTCGTATCATCCGCAGCATTCGCCGGCAAAATACCACTCTCAAGGGATAATCTCTGGGTAGTAGAGTTTGCACATGTTGTACATGGAAAGGATGGAGTTAGTATCGTTTTAAAATGCTGTGCACCGTTGTTTTAGATACGCCAGTGCATCGTGATATGGTCCGCACAGAAGTAGATGGATCATCGTTAATTTCATTCAACTCTTCGTCGTCGAAATCTTGACGAGGTCTTCCTTCAGTGGCACCACCAATACCACGAAGACTAGAAATCCTTCTCTCGCAGTACGCGTTATGTACTCTAATAAATACACGATAGTCAGGATAACGCACAGCGGATGCACTGGCGTTGCCTCGTCATTCGCTGTAAATAGTATGCATATTAGCATACTCACGTTGTGTATACTGTATACGAGGCATTGTTGTTCTTAACAAGTTCCAATAAGTCCAAAGAAATGCTAATTCGTTATTATCGACAAACAAATAAAGTTTGAAATGGTAACACCGCGTACAAAATGACATGCGTCACATGCAATTAAAAACAAGGCTTACTTGTTAAAAACTTTAAATCGATAAATTTAGCTCCTCCTCTATTCAAACAGCTATATCTTTTTTTCTAACAGGAAGAATCAGAATTTTTAAACATTTTAGAGCATAATAATAAGTGAGCAAGTTTTTAAGATAAGTGGCTAGTTTCGCTTGGCACTTTTCTTTACACCATAAAAAGTCAAATTCAGCAGACAGAATCTTGGTGGAATCGAAATTTAAGAAATACATTTTATTTTGAGAACACCGTCATCGTTATCTCAAAACTCCTATACACGTTTGATAGCACAACTGTTCTAAAATACTCACCAAAAAACAGAATGAAAACATCCTTACCTTGTGGAAGTGGCATGCAAAATACTATCCTAGAGCAGAAATTTTCAAAATTTCAAAACAGGGCCCATATCTCGAAAACCGTAGGGTTTTCAATAAGGTCAAGTTGTGATATTCTGATAGGTTATGGCCTGGCCTATTACCATTTTCAGGATTATCCATTATTTACGGGACACCCTGTATAATAATAAAATAATTAGAAACACAATAAACAACATAGCTGTTTTGTCAATAAGTATAAAAAGTTAATTATATGGGCTATTCATTTAAAAAATCATGAACAGAGTAATAAGATTTCTCATGTAGCATATTTATTAGCTTGATTTTAAATTCAATCATATTGTTGCTCTTTATTTCCAGTGATAACTTATAATTGTATAATTTAATTCCCATATATAATGGGTTGTGTTCATATGTGGTCGAATTATGACGTGGTATCACTAATCACTAATAATCCAAATAACTTGAAATTGAAAGACTTCGATACGAACAAAACATTATCTGACGCTTTCTTACATGCATACAAGCAAGAAACGACAGCAACATGCACATGAGCCGCTTGCAGCGCCATAAACAGTCGGATTCCAGATTCTCTTATGCCGAAAGTATTAATTACCTGTACCTATAAGGTTTTAAATTATTTACTTGAGTCACACGAATTATATGACAAACTGAAACTGAAATTGTGAAATTAAAAAAAAATTAAGTACCGTCTCATTTTATGTCGCCAAATAATATAAAAGATGTCAATGCCATTTCATAAATAAATGTAAATGTTACGTTACGTGTAATTTTTTTGTAGCATTTTACTCGAGATGGGTAGATACAAAAAGTCGAATCCGATAATACTATTTATTTTATAAATGTTGATTATTTTAACAATCTTTCCTTAAAAAATTGTACAAAAATAATAACTTTCTAGAATTTTTCAGTCATTTCTTCTACCCTTTTAAAACGGACGTTAGATTTTTTAAATTTTTTCCCCATTATTAGCATGACTGAGTTAATAAAATGCAGTGTTTCGTAATTTTTTGTGATTATAATTTTTTCCGCCCGTTACAACCTCCTTATTTTCTAAACTTTGATTTTAAAAATAATATCTCCATACATCTGACCCTATTTGCGACTGATTTGCAAAATTTCAGAGATTTGCCACCTTCACCTGGTTTTGGCCCCAATGTGCGACGTCTTTCAATTAGCTGACGCCCTGTATAATCCGATTGAAGGAAATGCCCCGTCGCCTAATTAATTCTCGCATAACAAACAGGACAGGACGCCCATTATCTAATTATTTTGACATTTGTTTACAAACTATGATTTTGGAGTATCCTTGCATGCTTACGTAAGGTTAAGGTAGAGTGGAAGACGTTCCTAAAAATCTATTTTAAGCTCGTGTCGGGTATCGGACTTGCCAAAATACGGGTGTAACAGTTAGTCATAATTGGGATCTCCCCTAAGTCCTAATAATTTATTGTTGTTATCGACTAATTAACGTGAAAATTACAGTGTGATATACCACGGTGGGTTTGAAGTGCAACAGGGCGTACCTGATATAGCGAAACTCTATTAAATATAATATAGACTCGTGAAAGCTTTTAAATATGAGTGCCAATTTACGCATGCGTACTCCGTCACCAAAGACTGTTACTTTTGATCCCTCGCCACCAACCACACTGAAGAAAATTCGGAATCACCCGAAATTTCGAACTCTGGCTGAATGGGAACAATACCTCAGTAAGTATAGTGAGAAGGAATTTTAGTTGCAATAAGCCCATTTAAGCGTCAAAGCTAGAAAAGGCGAAGCAAAAATGAGAATGGAAAATTAAAACGCCTTTATAACACTAATTATATATGCGTGTGCCATCTATTTGGCACCGAGTTAATTACAATGTTCTTATATGTTATTTATATAGTTTAAAATGGCATTAGAAGAATAGAAAGAATTATTTACCATAAAACTGTTACAAGAACAGAAAAGGTTTCGTCAATTGTTCAGAAAATACATACCGGAAAAAGTTATAAGTTACGAAATGAATGTGCAACTAACAACCAAAAAAAATGTGCACAAAACTGAAATATCATATGTATACACAATACGCACATATATATATATAATAATAATAAACTTTATTTCCTTTTATGACAATATGATACAAATATTGTATAGATATATTAACACCTAAAAAGAAGAAAAAAAATAAAGCACAGAACACTTTACATATTAAAATACTCTTCTAATTTGTAGAAACATTTACTAATTAAAAACAATTTGAGTTGTTTTCTAAATAGTGAAAATTTGTTACAACTTTTTATTTCTGCAGAAAGGTGATTAAAAACTCTAGATCCTAGATAGTTGGGTGATTTTACATAGATATTGCCTGGTATTTAGATTATGTACATCATTATGACAGTGACGAAAGTGTCAGTATATTATAATCCCTAAATATATTTTTACAAGTATTTCTTGTCTACCCTAGATCTTATACGTTTTTGGGCTAATAATACATTATTTATTAAGGTGGAAACCTCCTAAAAACAAATACCTTATCTTAACCGAGCATCAACTACAACAAAATATAAATTCCTATATTAGTACAGTAAGTGAAGCTTTTAAATCCCAGCCCGAAAATGATGTAATGAATTTCCAATTTTTTTTCTTCAATATGCTTCATAAAGTATGTACATAAGAATCTATATTGTCATTTTTCCTGCTTTTTGGTTGCCACCTCTTCTTAGAGGTTGATTGATTGATTGATTGATTTACCAGCGTGCGGTAGGCATTGCTGCCACTCCCAAGTTATACACCTGGGCCTGCTACGTCCACGCTGGGTTGGACTAAGGTCATGCTTGTTGCCAGCAGCGAGAGCCACATGGCGCATGGTAAAGGAATGTGGGATGGGAGGTGTAGGTATTTGTGAGATGCGTTACCGCATTATGTCGTGAGGGAGCGTTTAAGCCCCCTTTTTTTGTATTTTTGGTTCTGGGCTTCTGCCTATTCTGGGTCTTCTTGTGAGATATGTTGCCGCGTTGTGTCGCTGCTATCTGTGCTCCTATTTTTGTACTTCTGTTTCTACAGGTCTTCTTCTTCTTCTTCTGAGACTTCTGATTCCTCCGTTTCTGATTCTGGCAGAGTATATATCACTCCGATTTCTTTGTGAAATTCATTCTTTCCCCTCGCTTTTCTTTCCCAGTATGTTTGGTCCTTTCCCAGTTTGTTCATGATCCTCTCGATTGTTGTTTTCCACGGGTAACATGGTCTCCCTATTTTTAGTTTGGTGCTGTTCAGTGTTAGCGTTTTCTTCAGTAGGTTTTCTGCTGTCCTTTTTGCTTTAACCTTCTTGATCCTTTCCCTTATCTCTCTGCTTACCAGAATATGGTCTATTTGTGTGATTGAGCTTCCATTACTCCAGGTGTTAATGCATGTTTGACTTTTACTCCATGTATTTCTTATTGTTAAGTCAAACATGTGTGCTAGGTTTTTCAGCGCGTTTCCATTTTCGTTAGACCATGTGTGGAGTATATGTGCATTAAAGTCTCCAGGTACACGATTTCACTGCACTATGTATATGCTACGATTTACTGCGTTAGAGGGAAGCACTGTGGAAAGTTTTGGTTTCTGTACCTAATTAAACACTAACTAATATTTTTTATCAAGCCGAGGTATAAATTATTTTACACATTCACTTATACAAACTTAAATATAACTTCTATACGTTGACACTTTGTATTTAACTTTTTCAAGCTTTTATGGGTATCCATTGGTGACAGAACACTATAAGTCATCTCCCTGCCTACCAGAATATGATCTATTTATTGAGTTGAGTTTCCGCTGCTCTAGGTATCAAGATTGCTCTTTTCTGTGCGTATTTTCTTGGAAACCATTTTCCTGAGAGAAACCTGTAATCACGTATACATACATTGAGGTGCCATAAGAATTCAGCCTGGACGCTACACACCGACAGTGCCCCATTGATTATTTCTGATCTAATCCAAATTAAACGTTTGAATATTTTTAGCAATTATGAGAACCTCACCTGAAAGGTATACTTTAAGAGTAGTGCGCCACTGATCATTACGTATTCAATTTTGATTCCATTTTTTTGAATATTTTTAGTAATTATGAGAAAACACACTTGAAGGTTCACACAGAAAATCTGTATAATCACACTTTAATAGCGATGCATTACTAATTATTTCGGGTTATTATTATCACCATTATTATATCGTGCGCAATTCTCTTGATTGGCTGAAAGAAATTCGATTTTGGCTATTAATTATTATTTGTATTTTTGTAATAGTTTGGTTTGTATATTTTTGCTGAAAGAAAAATATTTAGTGCCCTTATTTTAATTTATTGTCTAGGAACTATCAAGCATTTAAAGCATATAGGTATAAATTTAAGTAAAGTGGTATTGGTATAGTCGAGTGTAGACTTATCTTTAGCCTTATTGTTGATTGATTTATGGTTTCCTAGAGGCTCTCGGGTTATTCTCCACTTTTTATGCACTGAGATATTCTAATCACCCACATTAATTAAATATTAGCTATATAACTTAACTGTTGTAATGTTATTTTACATATCGCTTTGCGTATTATTTATCACTTATCACATCAGCGTAATTTCGTCCTATTGTGTCGGCTTTTAATCGGGATTTAGGCCAGATTACTGGCACCGAACTTAAACGCGTCCGATGTCTTTGAAATCACTAGACGAATTCCCACCTCTTCTTGGGGGTTGTCGCAAAAAAAAACAAAAAACTCACATAATCTGATAGAGAATCGAATTATAAGAAAGAAAGGTTTTATACACTTTTTTGCTAAAATGCATATTTTTCGAGATATTGCAAACTAAAAATTGCAATTTTCACCCCCTAAAATCAGTATTCCTAGATATATTTTTTTAAATTACTCAGAGAATGTGGATTTTAATAAAAAAATGCAAGTGTACAAAATTAAAGCTTTTACGAAAACAAATCGAATGGTCTTTTTTTTTTTCTCCTATGTTTAGTTTTGGAAATATGACATTTTCAAAATGGCACCGAAATGTTCAGAAAAATATAAGACGTTAAAATCTAAAATTACTCAAAATCTACAAATTTTTTATTCTACTAAAAATTAAAGGTATTCAAATTTTCTTACGATTGAGACGTATTACAACCTTTTATAATGAAAACTAAGAAAGTTACAAACAAAAAAATCATCTTAAAATTTAGGCGCCATTTTTTTAGTCTTATGGCTCTAATTTTTTGTTAATTCATTTTTTTTTAAATTCTTCTAGATATTGTTAATGCATATTATTACTAACATGCTCAAATTTTTTTTCTAATTTTTAAAATAGTTATTTTTCAATCTACCCATTTCAATAATGAAAATTTTCATAATTTTTTGAAAAAAATCGGGTTTTTGGAAATTGCTCAAAATATTTTTTTATTTTATAAAAAGGAGTAGAAAATTGAAGCTTACAAAAAAAACGAATAATTTGTTTTTTTTATTATTTTCCTACGACAAACTGTTCCAGAGATATAAAGGTCTAAAGACGGCGCTTGAGCGCATACGCAAGAAAATTATGTTATTTAAAACTGAAATATCTCAAAAACTATTGACAAACACATGGTATAAGAATGAAATGAAGCTCATTAAAAAAACGAAGAGTTAGTTTGGGTTTTTGTTTTTGTTTTCCTGCGACAAACTGTTCCAGAGATATGACAGTTTGAAATAATGTTGAAACTTTTCAGTTTTTACGCGCATTTTAAATGTCTATAGTAGGTACAGAAACGAGCAATAGCCGTCTATTTTTCGAAGAATACGCAAAAAAAGCGGAAAAGCCGGATGCATTGTACTTTAGCACAGGCGCGCAGCCAGGGGAGGGAGCCAGGGGGCCAGGGCACCCCCTAAGCCCTCTTCCATGAACCAAAAAATAAAGAAGCATAATCTCTAACAGTATAAAGCAGTATTCAAATTACCCCTTGAAATAAATATTTTGTAATTAATGCCAATATTATCTAGTAGAGGAATCTATACATATTTGTTTTCAACCATTTTCTGAATAGTTTTCCTCATCCTCTGCGGAGGCCGGTTCTATTGGCCCCGTCCAGATGAATTTTCTGGCTGCGCCACTGCTTTAGCATGTTTTAGAGTGCAGATTAAAAATGTTACTTAATTAGTTTACTTACATAATTGTATTAATTTGCTCTTCTATAAACGTATAAAGACAAAAGTGATGAAAATTAAATTTATATTCGTTAAATCTAATATTTATTGACCTGGATACATCAACTAGACGAGTTTATTAAACACAATAATACGTATAAATTCATAAACAATTTCTAAAATATAGAGTGAACATAAATACACAGTACTACACACAAATAAAGTACATTTACTTATGATTAAAACCATGTACCATGTTTTATACTTAGTCGTACTCAGGTATAGTGCGTATAGTTCTTTAAAAGAAAACAACAAAAATACAATAGACAGTGTTTAATTAATTAGTAATCTGTTTATATGGATATCTTAATAACAAATTGGATTCGTGGTCTGTTTTGTTAACGCTCTAAATTAAATAAACAATTCTATATTAAGTTGGAAATGTGAGAAGTTATAAACTAATTTGGAAGTAAATCAAGTAAATGCTATTTAACTAATCAGCAAACTTTTAATATTCGCATAAAATTACTTTTTTGCAGCCCCCGATGAAAAATAGAGGGATTATAAATTTGACCTGCCTGCGTGTGTGTGGTGTGTTTGTACTTGCTCTTTGTAACTTGAAAATTGCAGGACTGAATTAATGCGGACTCGCATGTATTACGAATTGCCTACTTTCAGGGAAACTGAACATACTAAACTGGTCCATTGAGGTATATTCTGGTAATCTTTTTCTTCTTATTCTCAATGTCTTGGCAGACGCTTTGTGATCCATACGTCTAGTTGGCCAGTTGGTCTCCCTTTGCTATATGGCAGGTCTGATAGCATCAGAGGTGCCACAAGTGCCTAAGTGTTCCTCGATACTATAGAAAGCCGTTCTAAGTAAAAAATGGTTTTATTGTAGTTTTGAATCTACACATAATTGTGATCTACTTATGTGCAAGTAATAACTTTTAAGAAATAGGATCAAAGTAATTCCTACCATGACGACTAGCATTATATCTGAACGTAATTCAAAGTTAGGATTTTTTTTGTGTCATAAGAATGAATAGAGTTTGGGAATATACAAATATTTTCTTTAGTAAAAATTACGGACTAGGAAATGTAGTTTTTTTTCTAAAGGACCCCGCCAAATCCTTAAGGAAATTGGGTTTCGGCAAATTTGCGGGAGTTGCATACAGGGTGTATCATCCTTTCGAAGGGATGTAAAGCAATGAGTATCTTATCTATTAAATGTTAGGCAGGTAAAAATTCCTACTATTCTATATAGGAGAGATTCAGCAAAATTGTCAAGGGTAGCTCGTTTCCTGGCATCGGTAATTATCTTAGTAGCGGAAATAGGTCGATGTTAAATAAACAAATTTTAAAAAAGCTATGGCTACGAGTTTTAAATAAACAATATTTCTTTCGTCACTATCAGAGTTTTCAAAACTTGAATCGGAATTACGTTAATAATAATTGAATTGATAATAGGTGGTAAGATAGAATATTCATTTTCCTTTTTTATCACATGAGATACACACTTCCTCCATATATTCCTTTTGCCTACTTCGTCTACTAGTTATCTTTATATTCTTTAAGACAGGCTCACTTAATTGTGGTGATTAGTCCACATCATTTCAGTGGGGTTGAAAACGCAATAATATGGAGGCAGACATAAAACAGTATGATCGTGTACTTTTTATTCCTTTTTAAAATCTTGCTTTCAAATCAGTTCTAATAAAGTCCTTTGTGTGTTTTTTTTTTTTCGGGTATTTCCATGCATTTACCTTTCATAAATTCAATGATATCGCTTTTTTTTGTGTCGGTGTTCGGAATTTTTGTGTGTTGCCGCGAATGGTACGATGCATTGTCTATAACAATTACAGAATTTGGTGGGATTTGGTGGCATAAAACCGTTTTCACTTCGTGGATGTAGAATTATAATTATTTTTTACCTAGAACATGGAGCACTTGAATTCATATTGAACAACAACATGGGTGCCAAACCACATTTCGTCAAGATAAATTATGTCTCTATTTGCATCTCGGTATTCCTTTATTTTATGCAAGTACTCTTGTCAAAGGTCAACGATGCGTGCTGATTCCATAATTACCATTCGTTTGTCGAATTTTTGTACCTAAAACCGCAATCCAGCAAAACATTTCACAAAGTATCTAACAATTTATAGTCATAATATGGATAGTCGTGTAACTTATCCCGAATCATTTCTAATATGGGCACCTTCTGTTCGTTGTAAAAGTCTTACACAAATTGACGAATGACATCGTTGGAAGCGTTTCAAGTTTCTTAAGTTTTTGTCCAACTCTTTTCCGTTTAACAGAATGATTAGCTACATCCCCGGCTGCAATAACCCTATAAATTGTAGCACGGCTAAATTTGGTTAATATTTCCACCTTTTAAACACGAATAAATATTCAAAATAACCCTTTGAGTTTGAACGTGTAAGTCTTTATTTACAAATTCCGCTTATATAGACTCTGTACCAGAATCGTCCGTTTCGTTGTTACTACTATCGAAAGGTTTCCAAAATGCCATATTAAACAATTAATTGCAAACTAGCACTCAAACAAAGTAATAAAACTAATATTTTTTTTGAAATTCTTACTAGAATTAAGTAATTTACAACGCTGCCTGGCTGTACCGCACTGCCTCGTACAACTCATACGATACAAATAGTCCATATATGGCATGCAAAAATTCTGACCAATTACAGGTCGGTGTTGACAAATCAAACTCGCTTCTTCTTCTTGTTTCTTTCTTCCTTGCAATCCAAGGGACGTGTGTTCGAATCTCAGACAGGTTGGATGTATCTTTTTAACTTTTTTTTATATGTATTTTTTTTTACTAACGAATGTTTCACCAACAAAGTTGGTATCACAAAATTTAGAATGTCCAAAATCTAGCATTATTTACAAGAAAACTGCGAAGAGTATCCTATAGAGTGTGTAACAATTATATAAGAAGTTCAGTAAATCGGTGAAGAGTATGTCTTTAGTTTGTTTTACGCAGAGACCGAAACCGAAATTAATTTCGGTTAGGGTTAAATAACGTATACCATTTTCAGTTTTTATATAGTAGATGCAATCTACTTGTCAGTAGAGAGTGCTTTTGACAAATCCCAAACCACCGAACTTTCCACTCAATTCGAGTTTCGCCAACCAAGTCGGCATCACCTGGAGATAATTAAAATTGAACTTAACCTAAAATTCTTGTTACTTTGGCCATAATAAAGTGATGACTGAAAAAGAATTTTTGGCTACTGGTTAAGTATGTGGTTAATTTTTCGAGTAAAAAGTTGAACTCGGATCGTAAGCTATTTCGTATTTCAGAATTTATGCAACGAAACCACATGCATAACGAATTATATAAAGGAATAATGTATGTTACATTAGCTGAAAATAATTGGCTATATTTAAGTCCGTTGTATTTATTATCTGAATATCCTCACATACGTGTAAGAACATCAAAACGGATAAATCATCGCCACACTTCCAGACTGGCAGGATGCCAACTATATAGTCGTCGACTATCTTAGTTCGATAAAGAGGTATATAAATTCGCTTGAAAGGAAGTAAGACAAGTATTAAATTGTATTTAAAGAGACCGAGGCAAAACTAAGGCCAGATAATTCTGGCATTCATTAAATACTAGTTGACGTTCAGTTTAACAAATGTCCCATTTTCATTGAAATTGTAGACAATATAATAAAATACGTTCATAAAGTATATGGATATATGTATGTTCTTATTCTTAGTCACAATGTCTTGAGAAACGTTTAGTGACCCATTTATCTCTTAGTTGGCTTCTTTTTCTGTCTGTCTTACTACATCATGCCACCTGTCGCGGTTGACTGCTAGGCGTACTGATTCACCGTCGATTCCTAGGTAATATCGGCCCAACGTTTGTAGGGCGTCATCTTCGTTGCTTCCATTTGATTTTCCCTGAACTCCCAAATTTTCCACCGGTTGATGTCAGAAAATGACACATTGTGGTAGAATCATAGACTTAAGAGACAAACTTTGCACACTTATGGGACGACTTACGATAAAACTGAAGAACACAAATCTCTCTCTCTCTCTCTCTCTCTCTTTCTCTCTCTCTCGCTTTATCTTTATCGCACAGCTGAGAGAAAAGGTGGAATATGTTTTGGATTATAATCCCCTAGTTGAATTTCATTTTGGTCAATGCCGTGAGAAACTAGGTGCGATTGTGAGATAAGGTTTATTTTGAATGTGAAAAAAGCTTAGGAGAAAGGTAAAGATCACTTTCTGGCAGAGTCTATTTAATACTACATACGCATAATATAACATGCTTATCACTGAAATCTAGCACTTAGATATTTAAATGTAAACTTGCCTTATCCATAACAATAACAGGTTTATTTTGAATGTAAAAAAAGCTTAGGAGAAAGGTAAAGAAATCACTTTCTGGCAGAGTCTATTTAATACTATATACGCATAATATAACATGCTTATCGCTGAAATCTAGCACTTAGTTATTTAAATGTAAACTTGCCTTACCTATAACAATGAATAGTTTATCTTTCTTGCACAAATCCAGCCTCATAATATTTATATGCTTGTAAAGATTTGTATGCCTTTAACTGCTGGCCTGTGTAGAAGCTGTGAGTCAACACTAAGTAATTTACCATATCAATTACCGATACACAAGGTAAAATAGACAAATCTACAGTCTCCACTCAAGGGTGTATGGGTCAATATTGTCTATTATTTTGATTTTCTTATCATAGCGACACTTTACATCACCCTATAAGGGTTGAATAATATTCACTACATGACATTATTAGGAAAACACGCAGTTTCTCAAGAAAAATTAGAAAAAAACATATAAAACCACGCAAACTGCGTTTGGTTGCCCCTCAAGCAAATTGGCCGACTTGTCAAAACTACGTGACCTAAAATGGTCTATAGCCGTGTCGCAGTTGTAGGTTTAAGTAGCATTATCCGATGCGACAAATGTCTTAGCATTGGCTATTAATGAGTTTGTTATTTCATACTAAGATGTTTAATTGTTATTGAGAAAAGAATAATGTCTTTCAGTTCCGTCGGTCTGTCTGACGGTTGATGTTCAAAAAAAAAAGATAATTAAAAGAGGTCAAATAGAGAGGGGGAATTTTTTCAAATAATTTCCTTACATTCCTCTCTATCCTAAGGGCAGTTTTGTCGAGAAACCATCACTATCCCAGATTACTTAGGTAATAGCGTAATGGGATTTTCACATTTCAGACTATATAAACTATGAAAATTAACGTCTTTCAATTCAGTCTGTCTGTCTGTCTGTCTGTTGGTGCTATATCTGAAAAACTCTTTGAAGAAAATCATATTTGGCATGTAGTTGATGTTCATTGTCAACGGACAGAATTACCGTATTTTGAGTAAAAATATATAGGATGAGCAGTGGACACTAAAAAAATAATTAATGAAAAAGCTGTTAGGAAAAATAATAATCTTCGCCATATAGTTAACGCAATTGCCCAAATAGAAACAAATTAATGGGAAAAATATAAAAGGTGGTTGTCAAAAGAATTAAATAATTAATATGTTAAAGTTTCCGTATACAGGGTGTTTCATACGTTAACTGAAGAATCCTTAGCTCAAAATACTGAGATACTGTTGAAGTTAAAAATTAAAAAATTATTTTCACATATTTTAAAATTACTTAATATTTCTTTGAAATATTTAGATAGTATTAGTCGTCCAAAACGCATAATATCAGCGAAAGAACTGATTCCTCACTGTCAGGGATCTACGGGGGGGGGGGGTTAAGGAGTAGCCTCCCGCTACTTGCCAAATATTTGTTTTCTTGTTTTTTTTTAATTTTCAATAATTTTTACGCAAAAAAGGTACTAAGCTTTGAAAATAAAACAATACGTTTTGCAGGTAGTAATAAAATAATTTGTTTCAATAAATGTTCAAATTGGGCTCCATTGACTTCGATACATTTTCTTAATCTCTAAAAGATCTCCTTACTTTAAAAATATGTTGGGCTGGTTTCTGATAAAATTGGCAGCATTCTGTACTTGTTGCCATAATTCCTGACGACTGTTGATCGCTTGCGCATAAACTAATGATTTCATATGCCTCCAAAAGTAGAAATCTAACGAGTTTAAATCTGGACTACGAGGTGGCCATTAAAATTCGCTTCCTCGGCCAATCTATCGATGAGGAAATTGTTCATTTAAGTAATTACGGACTGCAATGGGATAATGAGGCGGGGCCCCATCTTACATAAACCAGATATTCATCCTTAAATTTAATGACAAAGTTCTAAATATGAATTACCGTTCAAATTTGTTGGTAGTTGGACCTAACAGACGATCTCCTAAAAAGCCATACCACACATTAATTTTAAATTCATGCTGAAATGTGATTATCTGGGTAACTGTGGATTCTCAGTATCCCAATTAAAAACTTCTATGCGGGTGAATGTAGCTTCGTCGGTAAAGGTAATATTTCTAATAAAGTTTACTCGCTCGCTGAGGAAGATCCGTAGGTAACAAATTCTGAACCCTGGTGAAACGATATGGTCGCAGTTTTACTTTCTTGGGTATTCTAAAAACTGAAGCATTGTTTATTCCAACAGTTGCCGATAAACGTCTTGTACGCAAATGGGGATCATCGGTAATTTTTACTAAAACGTCATCCTCTTGATCGACACTAATTATTTTTGAGCGGCTTACGTCACGTTTGGGACGAAATTTGCCAGTTTCCCCTAACCCCTCGTAAACATTTCTAAGTTTTGTGATTCGGTTGAATTCTGTTGGGATATAATTCCAAATATCTTCGAGAAGCAGCACGTGCATTGTAATTTTCTTGTGCATAAATACATACAATGTCTCGCGTTTCCGAATTTGACAAATTATTATGACGAGGCATTATAGTCTAAGAGCTAATAGGCTAAAAATTTGCCAAAAGGTTGCCATGGGGGTAATGAGTTGCCATCTCGAACGTTTCGACTTGGCGATGGGCAGCAGAGGTGTAAGAACACCTCAAAGTCGTAAAATAGTAGTCGAAATTTTCATTATTGCAAGTTGGTTGGAACGTCGTTAACCCCCAGAAAACTGAGCTAGTACTATTCACCAAGAAAAGGAAACTACCAAATATGAAAATGCCCAAATTATCGGGCAGTCAACTCCACTTAGCGAGTGAGGTCAAGTACCTGGGGGTCATACTTGATCGCACTCTGAATTGGAAGAGACATTTGGAAGTTAAGATAAACAAGGCATGTGCGGCATTCTGGCAGGGTCGCAGGGCGGTCGGTAGGTCTTGGGGTTTCTCACCCAGAATCTCCCTCTGGCTGTACACTGCTGTGATAAGACCCATGCTTTGTTACGCAGCCATAGTCTGGTGGCCCAGAGTAAGGCAAAAAACAGGATCAACTGGAGCATGTTCAAAGACTGGCATGTCTCTGCGTTACTGGTGAGATGAAAACGACGCCTACAGCTGCAATGGAGACTATACTCTGCATCCCCCCTCTAAATCTGTACATAGAGGAGGTGGCGTTGAGGACTGCTCTGAGATTGCAATCTGTAGGCCAATGGTATATTAAGGGCACGGCTACGAGACATGCCCGCATCCTAGAGGAGGCTACAAAACAAATTCCTCTTCTGGGAATGGGAACTGAAAGTATCCCCTATATATAACTTCAACAAGAACTTTGAGGTGAGTTTGAATGTGTCCGGTAATGACGAGCAGGACATATCAATCTACACCGATGGTTCAAAAATGGACTGTGGATCAGGAGCTGGGGTTTACTCAGAAGACCTAGATCTACATTCGATAAATCCACTAGGCACACATGCCACTATCTTCCAGGCGGAACTAGTAGGGATCCTGCAAGCGGTAATAGAAACCACGAAGGCAAACGTCAGTGGTAAAACGGTGCGCATATCAACGGACAGCAGAGCAGCCCTGCTTGCCCTAAACAATTGTAGGACAGGCTCGGGGCTGGTTCTGGAAATTAGAAAGGCCCTAGATGTGCTCGCACAAAACAATAGTGTCCAGCTCCGTTGGGTGAAAGGACATGACGGAATTCAGGGTAACGAAGAAGCGGACGCTTTAGCCCGCAAGGGATCTGAGAGCGCCCTGCATGGTCCAGAACCTGCAATAGCGCTCTCAGATTCAGTCCACAGTTCCCTGCTAAAGAACTATACACTCAAACGCCATGCGGACTGTTGGGGTGGTCTGAGCAGCTGCAGACATAGCAGAATGGCTTTGGCCACACCCAGTCGTAAGCTAGGCAAACACTGTCTCCAGATGTCCAGGAGTAATCTGCGCATTTATGTAGGATTGCTAACAGGACACTGCAGACTAAACAAACACCTCCATACACTGGGAGTTATAGATAACCCCAAGTGTAACCTGGATGACGAGCATGTGCTCTGTCACTGCCCTGCTCTCTCAACGAAAAGAGGATCCATACTGGGGGACTTCTGGCCCAGTATGGCCAGTATAGGTGGCGTCTCACCTGGTCTTCTCCTCAAGTACATCACAAGTGTTGGTTGGCTTGAGGAATGAGAGGCTCGGTGGACATGCCACCACTTACGGGGGCAGCACAATGGGCCCGCTTATGAGGCCTGAGTGCACGTGAGCGTAAGCTCACCCCCCCGCCAAACAATCCAGATCCAACGTCGTATTTTGCTTAAATTAAGGTATATGAATAACCATACAAATTGTCAGACAAAAATTTCAGGCAGCAGGGCGTGTAAGAACACCTCAAAGTCGTAAAATAGTCGAAATATTCATTATTGCAAGTTGGTTGAAACTTCGTATTTTGCTTGAATTAAGGTATATGAATAACCATACAAATTGTCAGACAAAAATTTCAGGCAGCAGGGGGTGTAAGAACACCTCAAACATGTATTTTTTTACGTGAAATTTTTATTGAGAAACCAGTTCTTTTGCTGATATTATGCGTCTTGGACTACTAACACTATCTACCAAATATGGTAAAGAAGTATTAAGTAATTTTAAAATTCAAAATTCAAAAAAAATTCAAAAACATTTATTAATAATTATACATGATGTACATTCGGTTTAAATAGATTTTACCATAAAATTGCGCCTAATCCCCAAAAAGGATTGTGTGCGCACATATTAATAATTTATAAAACACCATGTTTATGTTAGTGACAGCTATACATACACTATTTATAAGTTTTTTAAATTATATTATATAATCATTATACAAGGAGGTACATATTGCGTGAACACATTATGTGAAAATAATTTTTTTTATTTTTAACTTGAACACCCTGTATCTCAATAAGGAGGCACATTTTATCTAAGTATGTTTTATTAAATCTTTAAATTTGGCGCTAAGGACCAATTACACAGGCCCACAAAAAAAAAGTTGTCTGCGCCGGGGTACTGACCATACCTATTCCTTGTATTTTGAGCCGCTGAACACGAATCTGACCTTAGTTTTTCCCCAGGACGTCAGGTTTCTTTTTTAATAGCAAATAAATATATAAATATTACGATTCAACAGACTTTTTTTGCTGTTAAAAAAAACCGGACGTATTGGGGAAAAACTAAGGTCAGATTCGTATTCAGCGGCTCAAAATACAAGTACCCCGCGCAGACCACTTTTTCTTGTTGCCACTGTGCCACACTCCCACACAAAAAAGTCATCTGCGCGGGGGTATTGACCACTCCAATCCCTTGTATTTTGAGCCGCTGAACACGAATCTGATCTTAGTTTTTCCCCAGCACGTCAGGTTTTCTGCAAATAAAAATATAAATATTAGACTTTTTTGCTTAAAAAAAACCTGACGTATAGGGGAAAAATTAAGGTCAGATTCGTGTTCAGCGGGTTAAAATACAAGGGATAGGTATGGTCAATACCCCGGCGCAGACAACTTTTCTTTTTTGTGGGCCTGTATTATTAATGAAAAACTCTGTAGAGAGAGAAGTTTTGTTTTGTGTAAATACTTTAAGAGATTTTTTATTTCGTTTTAAATATTTAATATCGTACATTAAGTTAATAAAAAAAATTTTTAAAGAAAACTCATTTTATTACAATTTGCCAAGATATCTTTTTCCTGTATTTTTAAACGACCTTCCTTCATTTTGCAACTAAGATTTTTTTTTAGTCAGTCGAAACATTTACAATTTGGTAGCTTTCTTATTTGTCTCTAGCATGTTTTCGCCCAATGTGATGTGATACTTTTAGAGTTATTTTACAAAAATTGTTTTTAAATACCTTTTTTTCAAGCCAAAATTCGAATTTTCAAGTCGTTATAACGTAAATACCATCGATTTGGCGCATTTACTATTAGCTTGCCAAAAATGAACGAAATCTATTTTATATGACATTATTCTGAAGTTAAAACCTCTAGTTACTGTACTATATATCAAATTGGCTGTTTTATAACATATATTAAATACAATTTCCGAAAATTATTCGGTTTGTTTTCTAATTAATAAAATCTCACCGGTATATTTCACCTTCATATTAAACGCAAAAGTATAATTTTGTTCTATTAAAAAAAAAACTGTAACACACGTAGACCACAACTCGTCTACCTGTTGGCAGGTGTCGCTAGTCGAACCAACGACAACGCGTTTTGCAGGAATACGATTTGCACCGGTAATCTTACAATACTGGAAAGTAATAATAATATATAAATAGACTTTTTGTCGGATATTTTTAACTTGAGGTAAGACATTATTTATATCTGCTACATTTCAATATTGGCCGATGCAGGTATTTGCAAATTTTGTTATTCCGTAAATGACATACATCATTTTTATTTATACATACAAGCGCATAATGATAATAATAATAATACTTAGTTTCCAACTGAAAAAGTATTTTTATTTGAACAGCTTGATACACTTCAATTCATTTTTCTTATAATCACGAGTATTATTAAAGCAATGTGATTTAAAATCAAATAGGAAAAACATTTTTAAGTCATAGTAGAAAAGGAATGTACACACAGCCGATGCATAATTCGCTGAACTTGAGGCAGCACACTGCCCTCATATTAACGTCCTTTTTAGATGATTATTGGTCGACGATGCGACTTCTACAACGAATAAATGATGTATGTGTAACGTTATATTTCTTACAATATTTTGATGTTTGTTACGTCAATATGACGTACTTGTGACCTCTGGGTGATTTCATGCATTACAACGTAGTTTATTGTAGAAGTTATTGTACCACATATAAATTATTACAATAAGCAGTCACTCAATTGCAAACTTCACTCACAAATATCGAATGGTAATAGTCAGATTAAAAGTCATTATTCTATATACGGACCGAGATGGTACAAATCCTACCGTGTGGTTACTAAAAATGTAATTCATCCAACTACATGGCGGGTCATCAGTAGATCATCAAACATCTCTAGCACCCTTGAAGATTAGATGTATAATACAGTGTTTTTTTGCGATAAGGCTTTGTAGATTTGTAGATTGTTTAAGAGGTCGCTTGGCCCTAGGTTGGCCTTTCTTCACCTCGACTTAAAAGGTCTTTTGTGAATTACCCTCCAACTAGTTGTTGTCCAGGATTCCAAGACTGTGGCATTCTTTGTTGAATAGGTTATAAACCTTTTCGCTTGTCTTTGCTCTGGAGTATTCCTCCAGTAGGACTTCTTTTGTTCCTTTTCACATTTTAGGACCGCCTCCGTTATGTGTCCCTTAGATAAGCCACAAAACGGTTCAGGTCTAAAAAATAGGGCTCAGCCCCTTTTCTTGCGAGGCTATCAGCCAATTCGTTGCCTTCTATTCCCTCATGCCCTAGCAACCACTTCAAGGTAACCTTGTTGTTTTTTGCCAGTTGCTTCAGGGATTGTCTGCATTCCCAGGCAACTTTTTACTCGAATGTATAGGACCTGAGAGCCTTTAATGCTGCCTGGCTATCTGAAAGTATATATGTCTTTGCCCTTCGAGTGCTTCTATTTAGGCATTCCTGGGGACATTGATCTATAGCATATATTTCTGCCTGGAAGGTGGTTGGGGTGTTATCAAGGGCTTTAGATAGCCTGCATTTCGGCTCTGCTAGACCCACACCAACCCCTTCATCCATCTTGGATCCATCTGTGTACCAGATGTGTGACTCTTTCTCCAACCGCAGTACTTCGACCCTGACGGCTTTCAATCAGCACATCAAACGGGCAGTCAAAGTCAAAGTCATGCTTGATTGGCACTGAGTCAGTGGGTTTGGTCATGGATTCGAATTGGATTAGCTCCAGAATTCTTAAGTGACCAACCAGGTCGCCTGGTCTGAATTTAAGTGCCTGATGCAGCCTTAACGCACTAAGTGTTGCCTCCTTCCTTACATGCAAATGCAGAGGAAGTAAGTCCAGCATTGCCTCCATAACTGCTGGGCGTTGCAATTTCTGCAATTTTCCTTGTGCTATTTTCTCTTCTGTTTTTGGCCATCAAACACATGATGGGTAGGTAACCAGGTCTGACAACCGAAAGCCTACAAACAGCCTACAGCCAAATAGCCGCCGTTGCTTTGGTAAGTGTCCTTTCTAAGTGGTAAGTTTTTGGTTCAGAATTACTCCTAGATACTTGACTTCACTGGAAAAATTCAGTACTGTTCCATTTAACATAGGAGCGATAAGGCTTTCGCGTAGCTGGTGATCTGGCTGCTGATTTCCGGTCTTCTTCCGCGTTGACTTTGTTGAGTGCTGACGTAGTCTTCAAAAAAAGACCGCGATAAGGTAGTTGAAACGTCAAGCACTCAACAAAGTCAACGCCAAAAAAGACCCGGGAACCAGAGGCCAAATGTAGTATTATATTTCTTAAATATATATCACCAATTAATTAAAAATGGCTCACATCTGGCCATATAAATGTCAATTAATCAGAAAATGCCGTCTTTGTACTATGACATTAGGCCGTCATGTTTCACGTCATATGTAACGTCGCATTGGTGATAAAATTGACAATAAAATGACATGACCATGCTGTCTGGGAGTTTACTCCAGCATTGCAAACACAATAACTCGACTTATTTTTATTGGTAGTTCCTAGAATAGATCATCGGCTTTTAGGCTGCCAGTACCTTTACCACTGTATTTGATATAACTCAATTTACAAGAATCAAAAGTTCCAACTCTGTGTTTGAATTTTAAACACACCTCCTCACACTTAAATTCACCCTCGACACCCTAGACACTCAGGAGTGTCGGGGATTTTTAAAAATATTTTTCCCGATATTACCGCTACAAAATGAAGATATAATCAAATTTTCAGAATTTTGACTTTCTAAATCTTCACTTTGAACCACTGTGCGACCTCAATATCGATATTAGAAAATAAGGTCAACCTTATTTTCTAATATCGATATTGAGGTCGCACATTAACTAAGTGATGCGATGGTGAAATTTTATTTCATAATTTTTAGCGACCTTTTTTGAAGGTGGTCCAATTTTTTTCAAACATTTTTTTCACCCTTTTTAGACCCTTCTTTATTTGCACGGTAAAAGAAAATACCCGTCGTTTTGAGTTTTTAAACTCGGCTAAGGCGTATTGTGTGGCGAATATGCTGATCGACTGTCTATCGCATTCTGGGTTCAAGCCTCAGCTCCGGTACTGACAATGCCAGTGAGTATGGATGCATGTCTGCGTTTTTCCAAACTTGTAATCCCAGACAGCCTTGGCTTTGCATTTGAGGGTGATCTACTATATGTGATGTGTTTATGTCTGTCATACTCGTTATCAGAGAATCTCGGAATATCCATGTATCGAATTTCATATAAAAGTATTGCAATTATGGCAGTTTATTGAATTAACCATTTGCAATTCTTAACTTTTAAAATTCGGTATCAGATGTACCTAATGTACTTAACTACTACTAATTTGAACCCTTTTCACTAGTGCATTCGCGAAAGGACCACGCACACTTCTTATGGAAATCCGGTTTCCGTTAAATTTCTCCAATTTTTAATATGTTGTTCTACTGATCCAGTAGATCAAAAGTCTCAATGGGCACGAGTCCCAGAAACATACCCTTCTACCCTTTTTTACCTTCTAAGGGGGTGAAAAGAGCTCATATACATTTAACAAATATATTTCTATAAAAAAAATATTTGTATCACGGTAAAAAACGGTAAACGGTAAACGGTAAAAAACTCAGTCGAAGGATCTGACTTATATTTAGACACCCTCTCACACTTTTTCATCCCTTCCGAGGGACGAAAATCGCTTTCACGGCTCCACAGCGGCCCAAAAAAAATTATGAAACTGCTTTGTTGAACAGAAAACTTTAAAAGACGATGCAAAAATCACTCTGAAGTACCCCCTAACGCTATTCCACCCATTTAGGGGGCGATTCTAAATAAAGCGGTTGCACAGCGGTATGTTTGTTCCAAAAAGAATATGGAACCACTCAGATGAGTAGTACATCTCAAAAAAGGTGCAGCAATGACTCTGAGCCAATCCCTGGCCATTTTGCAACCCTTCGGATGGGTGAAAATCACTTTCACTGTTGCACAATGCTTTATTTCTGGAAAAATAGTTATGGAACTATTCAGGCCTCAAAAGATGGTGTAGTAATTATTATGAACTATCCCATAATGCTTTTCCACTCCTTACGGGGATGAAAATGGCTTTCACCTCTGCACAGCGATATCTTTGTGACAAAAAAGTGATGGGATCACTCATATGAGTACTACATCTCAAAAAAGATGTAGCAATTACTCCGAGCTGCCCCCTAACGTTTTTGCGCCCCTCGCGGGTGTAAAAGTAACTAGAAGAACATCTGTTCAGATAATATTTCATACTTCCACTCCATACATGGTACTCACTCATAATAATCTTATTATAAATACCATGTTCCAAATTTTAGGTGTGAAACGGATATCTGTACAAAAAATGTTTTTCTGCGATGATTAATAATTTTTTTTTTAATTTATAATAAATTTATAACGAAGTTGGAATAGAGTTAAAAGATATAAAATCCATTACTGAACCATAACAGATACGAAAAAAATTAATAGAAACATTATTGTAGAAAATTTAGTCAGCTTTAATTTTCCATTTTTGATTAGGGCTAACCGCTTTCGAGATATAAGCGAAAAACCAAAAACCGGGACCTTCTTCGTGCCCCCTGCACCCCCGCACCTCCTATGCTCGGGGACTTTTGGTATGTTTACCTCCTAAATAGTTCAAACACGGCATTTCCCTCTAGACCCCCTTATTTAACGTTCATTGGCAGGACTAATAAGGAAATAAACGTTATTATTATGATTATTATACTCTTCGCAAAAACGAAGAGTATATTGTATTTGATCGGCACATTTCTAAAATCGTAAATATCGCTCGTAGAGAAAAAATTTTTATATCATTGTGTCAGTGAACGAATTCTGAACAACTTTCAAAATGTCCGTCTGTCCGTCCGTCCGTCACGTTTCTTGTAAGCACGATAACTTAAGATGGAAAAGTCCGATTGTATTGAAATTTAAAGTTATTAATTATTTAATATAAAAAAAAATTCTCATAATTTTTGTCGCTTGTGCTTAAATAGAAATCTTGCGAAATGTTATCTGCATAAACTTTTGCCTTGCAATCCAAAGATCGTGTGTTCGAATCCCACACAGATTGAATATTTTTTTTTTCATTTTTTTTTTATATAATTTTTTTCACAACAAATATGGTATCACAAAATTTAGGATGTCCAAAAACTAACATTATTTACAAGAAAATTGCGAAGAGTATCCTATAGAATGTGTAACAATTATATAAAAAGCTCAGTAAATTGGCGAGGAGTACGTTTTTAGCTCGTTGGTTCATGTATTATGTATATCAATTAAAACTGCATACAGGAGAATGGAGAACGGTGAGATTATTAAATGAAACATTATTTTTGTCGTGCTTGAAAAATATTCGGCATCCTTGCCATGAACTAAATAAATTGGTCAAAATAATTTGTATATGTCAACAATTTGTAAGGTTGGCTTAATTCAACTGTTCCAATTCATGTCGAGCAATAATAATTATGGTTAACCTTCTATTTTTATCCCCAACACGTTTTATATTCAATAATGCTAATTCGAAATCAAATAATAAATTATGTTATGAACGTATTCGGAGGCAAATCTACGTTATTTTTCAGTGCCCGTGCTAGCTTAGCTAAATTCTAATCTAAAACATTTTTTCCCGATTTCTCATTTCAAAGTAGGCACCTACCTATACAGGGTGTAATTAGTTTCATGTCATTAAAAAAAACTGGTAATGGGGACCGACTAGACAAACAAAAAACCTATATGACTTTTTCTTCTAGGAGCACTTTGAAAAAACTGACCTGGCTCAACAATTTGAATGTTAAGATAGGAGACATTTGAGAACCACTGCTTTTCTGGATCAATGGACGTATAGTTCCGAATCTAGCAGTTTCTTACTTACTTTTAAAATGTCATAAAAAAGTATATAAATATTACCGACTTTGTCTCGCCGCCGGCCGGTCTCAAAGCAAGAAGGGCAGCACTTTGATGTAACCGCTTAAACTTTTTATACCAGTTATAAAAATATAAACAATCTGTTTATCTATGTTTTTTAATTTGGAACAACATTATTGGAGCTTTTATTGTTATTTATAATTTGTAAAATTTAAATGTGATTTATTAACATTTGTAACAAATAATTGTTCTGTGTTAAAAGCTTAAAAAATGAGTAATCATTTCATGAAATTGGAAAACGAACAGTTAGATGTCCGAGATACGATAACAGAAAATAGTTGTATGTGTTTTTAGTTTAACGAATTGCGCGCATAATTTTTTCCAATCAGGTATCGAAAACTAAAAATCGAGTCTTTGATCTCTATGGAAATCAATGTACCTAAGCTAAAAGATCAAAACAAAACAGCGGATAATAATAATGATCATCAAGTGAAATATGAATAAATATTTTACAAATGGATAAAATTTAAAATTATTGTTTCTATCTTAGTTTTTGTGATTTCGTGGATTTAGTCTAGAGATTTTTCTTTAATATAAAAATTGTACAAAGTCTCTTCGGCTACTAATGAGAACAAAACAAATATGAAACACAAAATTGTGTACCAGGATTCTTTTGATATCGCAGCACATTAAGCATTAATTACCGCCACATTTCATTCCATAGCCAACTTGACTTAGTGCAATAAAATGGTATTCAGCAGCCATTTTAAAAACGAATGTCATCTTGGTATACATAGTTGAAAAGAGAAATTTAAGTAGAATCAGATAGGAAAAAAATATATACAGGGTGCCATTTAAAATAACGAAGTAGGTGTGGAAAAAATTTCTTATTTGTACCAAAAAAAGAAAAATCACGCATTATATAAGTCTACCAAATTTCAAAATAATATCTTTTTAAATAAACATGCTACGGGGTGTTACATATCTCCTGTGTCACCCGGTATATATCCTACATTTAAAAAATAAATCAGTAATATTTTTTCAAATATTAAATATCTAAATTTAGGGATGGTTTTCGCCCCTTGAGGGTAAGAGCAGGTGTCCAGACCATATAGAAACTGAAGATGATACCTTTTACTGAAATAACTCATAAAGAAAAATTATCATTACATATGAGATTATACCGAAATTTTACATTTTTTGCTTCTAGGTACTGTACTATTATATGTACTTTCTATGTTTTGCTATAATATCGTCAACATAAAATAAGCTCGACGCTACTGACACATATATTAAGGTCATTTGCACTATTTTAAATCTGATTATTTTCTATAAAAACATACTTGTTTTCTGAATATTTTAGAACGAAGCTATTAAAATCCTGGAATATTTTTTAGTTTGCTCGCAAATTGGTATGGTCTTCTATTCTGGTACATCGAGAAATAATTATTTAAAAAAAGTGAACATTAATATTTCAATAAGCTTTTTGATCATAAAAATTAAATTTAAGATGACATACTTTACTTTCAGCATCCTCAAAAATACCTGAAAGCCACCATTAATAGTCAGTTGTCACGTTATGATTATGGCAAGAATGTTATAAAATACAATCCTGTTTTCGCGAAAATCAAACGGAATCAAAATGACAATATTTTTTTTCCGACACCTACATATAAAATTACCATTTAATAATTGAGATCTTGCTTTTAAAGCAACATTTTGTTAATAAGGATGGGTAACGTTAATTAATGAAGTAACAAATTTTACGTTTTAAATAAAAAATATTACATCAATTACCAATATAAAGAAATATGTTGACATAGACAAGTGACTACATTTAAAATTTCACTTTGTCACTCCACTACGCCTCGTGTGGGTAATGTTTAAGGTGTTTTTATTCACTTATGCCATATACAGTATTGGAAAGTGTTGGTTTTGGTACGGCTATAAGAGCAAGCGAGAGCGAAGCAAGCAATGATGTGTAAATTCTCTTGAGGGGGCGTGTCACTGTTTACCTCTGCTAAAGTACTGGTAGAGGTCTTTATTGTGGACGGTCGGTTAATAGCGCAATGCCAAACGCATGACTTTCCGATTCTGTATAACGATAAGTGGTTCCAGGGCCGTTCCTAGATGCTTAGCCCCCTGCGTGTGAGACCAAAATTAGCGCCCCGTATGTGTTTGTCAAGTGTTTAAAAAATTATTTATTATATACATATCTTGTTACATGTTTCTTAAAAAAAATGAAAAGTGTACAAGGCGAGCCTTATTCCTGGCCAATGTAGCATCACATCGGCATAGTCAATATATCCACTTAGTTACTTCTTTTTCAATCGATATTATTGCTAAATCTGACAATCGAGCTTACCCGTGGCCTACGTAAATGATTCCATTCATTTACGTAGGCCACGGCTTACCTCATGTGAAAATACCGCTCACCCGAGGGGACACTTACTGGTAACGTCAATAAAATTCTTAGAGTAGTTGCTACATTTGGGAATGACTTACAACACTTACTACAAAATCTTGAAAACCATTAGGTCATGTATTATTAATATTATTTTTTTAATAATAAAAATAACAATAAACAGAAAGAAGCAAGGTACGCAATTTGCCACATAAACAAAGAATGGCCCATTAATCAGTTCACTGGTTCTCCATTGGCGCTGAAATCAATTCAGATGCGTATAGTGCATAGACATCATAATAGATGATCTCTATGGTATAGTGTACAATTCTTAGTATAGGATGACATCTTAAGCCTCGCTTACACTTTTGGCTTAAGATGCGTTTACATTTATTTATTTTTCTAAGTAATAAATTAAAATCCTCTTTTTTATTTCACATTTTGGCTCCCCCCCTAAATGTGGCGCCTACGTGTTCAACACACAATTTCCCCCCCGGTAGGAACGGCCTTGAGTGGTTCACATCTTAGTTATTCAATGCTTCCAATGCACAGTGGGTCACAAAACCGAAAAACCTGTTCAAAAAGCCAAAATTCGAAAGAGGTTTAATTGTATTCAAAGTAATATTTCTATTTCTAGTAGTTATAAATATTCAGTTCATTACGTACTGGAAATTCTAACCGTATTGTTGTCCATTTTCACCTGATACACCCTAAGAAACAGCGTTCTGTTAGCGTAAAATTGTGAATAGTTGCTTGCCACATTCGAACGTACTATTCGATATGGGTGTAATTTGTGTAATTTCAACAAAAACATGGTGAAACTTTACCAAGATGATCTATAAAATAAGTATTTTATTTTGTATACATTGATTGCCTGTGAAATGTGATACGTTCGTTATAAAATTGCGTTAAATGGGATAAAGAAATAAAAATTAAGGATACTTTTTGTTTGAGCGCAAAAAAAGCGCAACGAGTTCCAAGCATGATTCCTTTACTGGTCGATTTCTTATAGTTTTTTTAAATTATGGTACAAAATTTAGAACCCGGTTCATCCCGGTTTGGAAGTAATGAGTAATAATTTGGTCAAGTACGAGGTGTTAAATATACGTATAACGCGACGACGGAAGCTCGGTAAGAGAATTTTTTTTTTCAATATTTTTTCCATGCTTAATGCACTCTTTTTAGCCGATTTGTCCATCTTAATTCTTTTATCACGTGTTTTCAATTTTTACACCCCCATCACTTTTAATGTTTTAAAATATTTTTTTATGATTGATGTGCTCATTTTTAGGCGATTTCAGAATTTTGGCCAGTTTTTTCGATTTATGGGCCCTCTGTGCACTGTACACTTTTTGACACCTTAAGTGGATACTTTCTGGAATGCCTCAGGGCTTCATTTTGAGGACTCTGTTACCTGCTGTGAAAGTATTACTTTGTACATAAGTATGTTAGTGTCCAACTTTATTTAATTTTTAACCCATTGGATTCTGAGGAGTGTATAAAATTCATGCATTTTTCGATTTTGCTCGTTCTTCAGAAAGATGTGAAGTTGTTATATATGTTTGGAATCAGAATGAATAAGTTCTAGTGAATTGCTTTAAAAAAAGACAATGTTCCGGTAAAACAACTCATACTCTATAAATTTTAGACATATGAAAACAAACATAAATTATGTATTCATTTAAACATTTCTATATAAAAAAATAGAAAGTTGACTCATATAAAACTGTAAGTTTTGTAGTGCAGTACTCGGTGATAGGATATGCCTGAGAGAATAATAGCTGCTTAAGTTTAATTGGTACTTTTTTAATATTGATCATGAGGAAGTTAGACCATATATTTCTGTTTGAGATCATTACGAGATGGACTGTATTTCTTGTTGCACGTTTGTAAATTATTTTAATTCTAAAATCTAGGGTATATATTATGTAAATCATGTTTTTTTTTCGTTGTTTCAGATGCTTTGTTAGCCGATCTTCAAAACACAGTGTCGGGATCCCCTGGTGGTAACTCAGGATATGGCTCTTTAAATTCTTCGAGGGGAATTAGACAATCGCCTGATGTAGAGAGTCCAGTTCCAAAAATGGAGAGTTATCATATTAAATCTGTAAGCTATACCAAATTATTTTTTTAAGTTAAGTGGAATGGAAGATTTTGTTTTTAATGATAAAATTGTATTTCTCCGGAAAAATCTCGTGTTTAATTATTGGTGTATTATAATTGTAAATACATGAAATTAAAAAAAATAATACTTAAAAGCTAAAGGGCCGTAATATCGAGATTATCTAAAAGGTTGAAGTTATTAAAGATATTTACAAAGTATTGCAACCAGTGGTGAATAATTTTCCTTGACGAAAACAAAGCTTCAGTCATCCATCGTCAGTCTAACACATTAGCAATGTGTTATTAATATTTACCTAAACAGAAGCAACTCAGTACATTTCTTGTTATATTTATTCATTATTTATATTACTGTGTTGTTAAAAAATCGTGTTTTTCGTAAAATAAATTTTATTTTTCTATAAAACGGAAATAATAACAAAGAAATCTTTATTTTTCAACCATAATTGAAAAAATCATCTGACTTACAGAATGGACCTCACCCTATTTACTATGATGTATATTATTATATACAATACGTCCCACTTTTCACGGTACCATTTTTGTTGGTCTGACAGTGAGTGGCAGAAACTGTAAATTTGAATAGAAAAAGAAGAATTACTTTTTTTTCGAAATACAATTCGTTTTCAAGTTATTAATTATTTAATATTTGAAAGGGGCCGTAATTCGAGAAACGTAAATCAAAATGTCGTTAAATTTTGGATATAGTGGTTCTAATACATGCTGATCAATAATATTGCATTAGTTCTTCAGTAAAGAAATGACTTCTCGCAAAATCAACCTTTTTTTTTTCTTATTAAAAATGCACGCCAATGACTGAAACAAGTTTTATTTTACTTAAAAAAGATTTAATCAAGGTCTTTGTTACCAATCCAAATTTGGTTGAAATTAGATGACTAATAACTGAGCTACAAAGGTGTTACTGTTAAAAGTGGGACACACTGTATACATGCAAGCCAGATTGTACTTTAATATCGGTATTTATAGCAGATTACCTAGCGGCGTAGGCGACAGTAATGTACGATCATTATTATTAAGGACATGGCAGGTATGCCAGTTACAATCTTGTAAGTAACAATTTTGCCATTTTATGTTTTACAAAATGAAACTTATTGAGTAACATAGTCAAGCCCGTGTATAAGGATTTGAAGGCCCGCGTGTAAGCTTCTATGTATCGTGTCCCTCACTCTGTGGACTGTATGGGGTATGTTCGCATCCACAACTGTGAACATTTTCACTAATATTTCAAAAAATAGACTTAGATAGAATGTCATAACCAAAAAAAATTTGTTTGTTTCTGTAATTTTTTGTGCACATGCTTACTCTGAAACCTTTTATAATGACTTGAAATTTAGTACACCTATGTGTTATTCTGAGATCTGGATGTAGATTATATTTTGATCTTATTCCGTTGAAGGGTTGTAGGGTAAATGGAGGTAAATATATAAATCAAGCAAGAATTCATAAAATTGGAATTTAGTGTATGTACAAGAAGCCAAGATCTCAATTTTTCTTTTGCATTTCCACCTTCATTATCACCCCCCACCACATTATTAAAAATAAAACTGATTTAGTGTGTGTTCTAGAACCAAATGTCTCATTTTTTTTATATCAGTTATCCCTACCATAACATCACATTACCATCCCCGCTACCGATGTAGCATAACGTTTTATGGATTTTTGATGTAGACGATTAAGTTCTATGATAGATTATTTTCACAGAGTGGACTACAAATATAGTATCAACATTGTTTTCGTTGTAAGAGACTTGGATAGGAAATCTGGATATGGAAGTAGTGATTCCTTCGGCAGCGTTTTTTTAAATTATATTTACCTTAATTCATATAATTATCTATACACAATCGTTACCTTTTTATACGAATGTTAATATATAACCAACACCGGACCAATTTATAAAAATATGTGCATGTATATGCCCAGCATATGCAATAATAACCCGCTTATCGGCCATTACTTCTGTGTTTGCTGGGTAAGAAGAAAATAGACCAGAATAGTAAAAGTTAGAATAGCATGGAAAAAACTAGAAGGGGACGTTGGATGAACCAGAGGGTGGAATGAGTGGAATGAGATCTAAAATCCTGTGAAATATGTATTCTCAGACTCTTGCAAAAGTCAGTTGGAAAATCATAAAAGAAGACCCAGAAAGCGCAGACGTTTTATCTGTGCCGCCGTCAAAGCACCGCCTCGGTAAAGATCAACGTGGCTTTCTCAATTGATATTAGCAATACTATACAATATTTTATATTATTAATAATATATATTTTATACCTCCCCTTTCATAAAAATGGGGAACTTACTAAAATTGTTCCAAAATTTGAAAATCAATGAATTAAGATTTTTACGTTTTGAGGTCCCAGGAATACGAAAAAGTGTTTTTTTTTTTTGGTGTGCGTATGTATGTGTGTGTATATACAGGATGTTCCTTAATGACGTGCTAATATTTCAGGGTGTGATTCCTTAGGTCATTTTATAAAGAAAAGTTCATATGAACATATGTCCACTTAAATTTTTTGCTACAGGATGTTAAATGTTTTTTAATCGTTATTTTTGAATATCTCAGAAAGTACTTTAGATATTGTTTTCAATTTTGGTATATGTTAATGGGATATAAAACCATATATTTTAGTTAGAAAAGTTATTTTATCGCTCCACCAGTGGCGTCCCTGCAAACATGTCCTCTGATATTTTTTACCAAAAAAGTGGTACGCTACTGACATTTTTCCATGTGGATATTTTTTCTGATTAGCCTGGTCAATTCTACATGAAAACGGTCTCTTGCGTTTTTTTCGTCAGACGCCACAGTTCTTGATTAAAACAATTAAATTCAAATTACTTCATTTAGCAGCATTGACTAATAATTTTTGAACACATAATCTAAATCTGAAATAAATTTGTTTTTACAAACATCGTTTTCAAAACAATATTTGTTGACATAAAGTAAGTTGTTGGTGTTCAAAATCATCTCATCGTATTATTTTTTCGATTTTTAGTGTTTTATTCATTGAATTTATTTTATTTTTTCGCTATTTTTATTCGAATATCTCAGTAAATATGGTGAATTATACGAATACGGAAATTACGACAATGCATTATGTATATGGTCTCGCAGATGCTAATGCAACAAAATCCAGAAGTATATATCAGGAAATATATCCTAATCGAGATTTGTCAGATCTGAAAATTCTGACTTCGGATTAGGTTTCAGCGGGTCCAAATAAATAAGGATACACTGGTCTGGTCCGAAGTCCAGACCACTTTTGGGGGGGTTAGGGTCAGGGGTGAAAAACGAGCGAATCTGACAATTCTGACTTCGGATTCTGTTTGAGAGGATCCAAATACATAAGGTAACACTAGTGTGGTCCGCCGGACAGACCTTTGGGGGGTGTTTCTTTGGGGTTAGGGGTGAAAAACGAGCCAGTCTGACAATTCTAACTTCGGATTCGGTTTCAGCTGGTAGACCATTTTTTTTTGTCTGGCTGTTTCATTAAACAAAAAAAGTAAAATAATTGTAAAAAAAAATCTGGGATGAATGATTTTTAAATAGCGTGAAAATTGGTTCTATATACATCTAAGAATGTGTTAAAAAAATCCCGAGTGACAGCAACTTTGATTTAAATTTGGTTTTAGGCCACTGTACATAGTATTATTATTCAGATAGAAGTGAAGAAAAATGCCGGGAACAAGGTCTGCAATGTATCACTGTAATAACACGTATTGTACAAAAAAACCTACTGGTCGAAATATTATTTTCCACGTTTTTCCAAAACCCAAAGATCTGGTATCCAAAACCATAAGAGGTGAATGGATAAACAAGTGCAAAAGGCAGGATAAAACCCAGATACAAGTAGGATTTGTTCGGTTCATTTTATGGAGACCTACTATGAACGAGACTGGCAAAATGAATTACTAAGTAAAAATACGTTTCTTTAAATTGTATGTGTACCTACTTTTCCGAGATGTTTTGTTATACTGGTGTAAAGGACAGGGGTAGATAAAGGGCCTTTTTCCGCCCATCGGCCATGTTGTATGTCATTATATTTTCCGAGTAGTATATGTCTTGACGAGTAATAAAAAACTGTTCTTTGGAATAGTAGATTATTCAGTGATGGCTATTACTCGCGGGGGTGATGTTTACGGCACGAGACGAAGGCGTGTCGTAAATCATCCGAGTGTGTAATAGCCATTATACGCGAACTGAATACTATAATTTATCCACGACTATCGCATATTTTAACTGTTTTAATCTTTTAAAACTGAAAAATAAAGTTCATTTACAGTAAAACGTTGACGTGTTAAACGTCAAACACGAAAATATGCACGAAAACATGGAAAAATGGATTCGCCGTTTCCTTATGAAAATTGCTAATTCCTGATTGGTCAAAGGTGCGTTAAAATGAAAACAACTAGTTCCTGGTTGGTTAAATATGTGTTAAAATCAGATTATGTTCATTATACGTTTGGTTGGAATAGTGACTATCATTATTTGACAATTGTTAAATGTAGAATGCAATGATTATACAATAGTCGTGGGTAAACATATTTTTATTCAATACATACCACAATATGTGGTTTTGAGCGCTGACACGTTTAAATTCGCACGCAACGTCGACACTACTACGACTCCCGCGGAAACGATTTTGTTTTTTATACATTGAAGCGCTTGATGAAACAATATAAATTAACCATTATTTAAAAGCTTAAATGCTTAACAATTAAATGAGGTATAGTTTATCTTCTTTCATCGAGCGCATCTAACTGAAATATACATTAAAAGTTCGGAAAAAGGTCAAAAATTACTAAAAAACTGCAAACATGCCTACTTTGAAATGATATTACTGTGACCTACTGTTGTTTTTCAAATGTAAAACATATAGAAACATAAAGATCATATGTTCAACTATAAATAAATAACGCTTAATGACTTTAAGGAGGACTTTTCTTTTTTATGAAATTAGTGGGCGAAAATTATATAGTTTATCTACCCTTGTCCTTTTTATAATACATATTTTTCATAATTTAATATTTTGTTTAGATCATTTTTATCAGATTTTTCTGTAAATTAAATCAGAATCCACTGTAGATAAGATAATTTTTTTATTAGATTTTTTTGTGAATCAAGGATCAATATCCGCCGTATAGAAAAACAAAAATGTATATTTCCTTTAATCAGGCATTTCATTTCCATGACTTGCTTTTAATAAATTTGACATACTTTTGTCAATTTTTGTCAGAAACTTCCACGCTTTGCCAGCTTACACTGTAATTCGCATGAATATCGGAACTTTAAAAGCTAATCGGGTTAAGGCAATGAAGAGGAAACATACATATTCTAATTCAAGCAGAAAAAAAGAACGAAAATTAAGTAAAATAACAAACTGAATAATCAACAATATATTATAATTTCACATTGAATGGAAAAGGAAAAAATTGCTACATTCCTGAAACTTTCCACACACGTGTAAGTTCATTTATTACAAATAAAACTGAAAATGTTGTATGCCACAATTATTTCAATAAATCGTGCGTGTGCGTTAATATTATTAAAAGAATATGCTCCACACAATACATTTTAAAAGGCCGCGCGCTGAAATAGGGCACGCGGCTACGTCATAGTAATGGCGGCACTGTGCGGACATATTTGCTTGATCTGGCTATCCTTGGCGTTTACGGTTCTTGGGGCTGCCCAGGGAATTCGTAGCAAACGTGATTGATTGTATTGTTACAGTCCATTTTCACATTTAGTAATTGCCGGAATTTTATGTAGTTAGTACTTTCGTATTTGCCCAAATTTTATTGTGCATTTGAGCAAAACAGATATTTCCTTCAGCTCCAAAGCGAGTATAATTGGAAGCCAGCTAACAAGGTGCGTTCGGTATTCTTTAAGAGAGCGTGTTGCAAAATCGCCTGGGTAAATCTTTCACAAGCCCAGTATTGTTACTTAAACTTTCCTTTGGTGGGTAGGCTTAGGAAAGGACGGCGTCCGGAGTATATTACGATAATATTTGTGGATATAAACGAAGTTAGGAAAACCTATTCTGGTGTGGGGTGGAAATTCTGAACGTACCGACGGAAGTTACAAGAATTTGATAATTTGATAGGGGGACATCTTTTGGTCATTTCCTTTCTGCTGGCTTGAAAATTGAGTCATGCGAGTACACGTTTCAGCAATATCGTAAGTTTTGCTCCATTTATGGGGTTTAGAATTCATCACGATAAAATTAGTCGTATTTCCATTTTGATATTTGAGTATAGTTTTTGGGGAGATACAACTACGGATTTCTGGATTAAATCAATTTCCTGAAGCACGTGACGTCTTTCGAATGCAAGACTTCGGAGTGCCATTTAACAGCAAAGGACCTCTTTTAGCCCACATCACATGTCAGGTACGTCTCTGAACCCCACTTAATGTTGAAATAGATTGGTAATGTAGGTTATTTATTTTATTGCAGGGCTGTGTTGGTTAAATTACGAGTATTGGGATCTATTTGTTACTTTATGGCTATTTGGATTTGTTACCTTATGATTTTACTTGGATCTGTTATTCTATGTATGGGATCTATTTGTTAGTTCATGGCTATTTGGATTTGTTACCTTATAATTTTACTTGGATCTGTTACTCTATGTTTTATTTGGATCTGTTACTTGCAACTTTTATGTCACGTTCTACACTTTAGGAGGGACTTTCATCCTGACTCTGGTTTCAACTTCTAGTCCAGATTTTGGTGTCTAGATTTTGGATTATTGCCTGTCATCTTGTGCTTGTATGGTACTGGGGATCTCGTCACGTTAGCTTAGTCGTCGTAGATTGTCAACCACCTGCGGCTGTTATCACCTAGAATTACGCTACCCTGGTAGGACGGGAAAAGGTATTCAGACACTACCAAAGGTAAGCGGAATCATATTCTCTTGACGAGGGATCCGGTACATCAACACAATGTCCACAAATAAATTTCAAGTAATATTTGTAATATTTTGCTCGTAACGTAAATTTCAGTAACATTTTAGATTTCAGTAATTAGTCCACTCAAATTGGGAAAAAAGAGGAGAAAAATTCTGAACAGCAGTTTCTCTGCATAGGAAGTAAGTATTCAACTTCTAGAACAAGGTTTTACTTATGCGCAGAAAAAAAAGAAATGATTTTTGAGATATATACAATATATATATATATATATATATACGTTTTTTCGCGTTTTTTTTTTCATTTAGGCATGTATATCTCGAAACGTACGCGTTTTTAAGGCTAAACGAACATAGGTAAACGTGTTCAGAATACGACTTCCTACAAAAAAAGGTTCTATACATTTTTCCGATTATCCCATTGGCTTTTCCGGAAAAGCGATTTGAAAAATATATGTATGTGTTTTTTTCGTGTGTTTTTTATTTTGAATGCAAATATCTCGAAAAATGCGCGATTTTAGGGCCAAATGAACATAGTAAACTTGTTCAGAATGAGATTTCCTGCAAAAAAGCTCCTATGCATTTTTCCGATTATTCCATTGGTTTTTCCGGAAAAGCTTCTTGAAGAATATATATATATTTGCTTTTTCGTGTTTTTTTTTTTTCATTTTGACGTATATGTCTCAAATATATAGAACCTTTTCTGTAGGAAATCACATTCTGTAGAAGTTTAGTAATGTTCATTTAGCCTTAAAAATGCATACTTTTCTGAAATCGATCGGCAATGTCTTCATTTTCGGCGCGATTTCAGATCGAAAAATGCACAATTCCAGTGTTTTAGTCCGTTGCTAAGAAACTATCAGAAAACAGACCGGAAAAGATCCGTTGCCAAGCAACGATCAACAAAACCGTACGGGAATGTTACTTTTCCGGCCTAGGCCGGGAAAATAACATTCCCGTACGGTTTTTTATGTATATTTTAGACAGTAAATAAATACACGCAGACAAACCAACTCACATTAAAATTGCATTTATTAGTAAGCAGTTAGATTGTAATGAAGAAATGTTATGTATTAATATAAATTCCTTAATTTATAATACTATTTATTGTGATTTCAGAAAAAATAGTATGTGTATTTCGGTGTGAAAGCACATTCCCATTTGAGTGGACTAAATATTTGGTATATTTTGTGTATCGTTACTTCACTAACTGAATAGTTTTGCCTAATTTTACAAATAGATTTCAATAATTTTAAGCCATTTATGTTTTACCGAAACTTGGGTCACATGTAGTTTTTTTTGTCACGCTTCTGGCATATGACCCTTTTGTATATTTATCAAGAGTTTATTAGTTTGTAAGATATTTTGTGTATATTAGGTTAAGCGTGTGAGCCCCACTTATTAGTTCACCTATTAGGTTATATTGTGATATATTGTACTACATACCGAGCTATCGGTATTAATTGTGAGATATTTTGTACCACGTACCAAGCTACTCTTATTAAATATTTGTCTTTATATATTTGACCATCCTTCACCACCCCCAAGGACCTGACTAGTCGGCCGTGTGAGATCCTTTCCTCACCAGTATATTGCAGAGGAGATACTGCACGTAAAACATTAAAATTTTGTTCAGGGCTCAGGGTGACTACCCTACCCTGCGTTCGAGGTTTAGCAGCCTTTGGGGCTCCCTTTTATAAGTGGGTCTAGGCCCTGTAACAGTATATTTGTTTAAAAAGTAAGAGTTTTACTTACGGTAAATAAACGAAATGGCTAACATAGGTATTCAAGGAACACGCTAGCAAAAATGTTTAGTAATAGCATCAAGTTTTTGAATACCCTGTATATACGAAGCGGAGCGGCAAACATCGTAACGATTATCGAAATTATGTAGTTATAGTGACACATCTGTATTAATTTTAGAATCGTATCGTAGGTATAACGAGTATTTAGCGATACGCATTAGAACTTGAATATATATCTGCAATCAGCTAATGTATCTAATTATAGCCTTTACAAATTACTGTAAAATAAACAAGAGTATTAAACAATAAATATTTCCCCTTTCGCGATGTTTTCATGTTTTTCACGACACCGGCACGACGGAACGCCCATGCTTTTCTATTGTGGGAACGTGTGCAAATATATCGGTGCGGTCCCCACTTCCACGTTTTATCTTATTGTCCGTCCTTGTCGCGCGCCTGCGATTTTCTTATGACGTTTCTTTTCCTCGATCTGTATACAACGATCGCTCCATAAACGGGGTGGCCTCCTGGATGTCTGAGTAAAATAACTAAATTAATACATATGTTATGTACATAAGTTATTTTTGCAATTTGAGACGAATTCAGTCTGCGATTTGCATGATTAATTCGCAGGACGGTCTGAGTATTTCGTAAACAGCGTTCAATCGACCACTTGTTGACTATGATCAACAGGTTGTTTGTGTACTTGCACTCATATTGTTCATATTGTTAGTACACTTGAGCTTTGATATTATGAATGAATCGTTATAAAATAATTTAGGCTTTATGTAATATTCAATATTATAGGAAAGCAGAAATATGTTTTTTGTATAAATAGGTATTTCTAGAATTCTAATAGGTAAGGTATTAACGCCTGTAGTTGGCGTTCTAAGACAAACATTTCATTTTTTAGATTGTAACTTTTTTTTATAAAGTTGTACAGATGTGTAGAACAGATTTTGCAATGTTATATGGTTAAATTTTGCAATGTTACAAAATAAGTATCACAAAATAAATTAAATAGAGTAATACCGACTTGTAAAAAGTTGGTAATTTTAAGTTTTCCTTCAAGTTAAGTTGCCGAATTCTTTAATACTTCTGTTATAGGAAATCTAATACGAAAATACATTCTGCATCCATAAAACAGTATTTTTGCATTATCACTTAATTCAATTAATTAATAGCACGGGACATATCAATGTGTTCTCTCATATAATTATTACAAATGTTTAGTGACTCACCATGGATTTGCTCAGAAATCTCATTTATTTTTTTGTCACTTTGCAAGGAAATCTTAATTCGATTTCATTAAACCACCCTCTGACACCTGGTTTACCCAAGTTGCTTCCATATCATCTTTATTTCTCACTGAATATACTTGATAATCTATATAGAAAGCTAAAAAAGTTCCCCGCTTGTTATACCTAACCTCTGCAAATTTTCACATTTTATAGACATAGCCTTAGAAAAACCATATTTTCTACACATTAAAATTTGACCTTCATATTAATACATATTGTTAGCGGGAATAATTCTGCATAACGATGTTTAAGAAAGAATACCTCTTATCTCCATTTTTGCCAAAAGCTGGTTTGGAGTTTTAAGTTGGTGTCCACTATGTGCAACAGTTCCTAATACCTGGTATCTCTAAGATTAATATTGATACCTAAAACTCTACTTAAAAGAATAAATGATTAAAGAAAAAAATAACCTGTAGATTTCATACATATTAATAGAAGAAATTAGTAGTTCTCGTCTCCTGTAAAATTGCTAATTTGGAAATAAGAGGTATTGTTTCTTAAGCATCAAAAAGCTGATATTAGTGAATTGTGTGAGTCGGCCGAAAACCCGACTATTGTTTGATGCAACCAGATTCGTTCTCCCCCGTTTTCGAGGATGCTGAACACCATGGTGGTGGCAGAATTCCTCGTTGGGGTGACCCACCAGCAAACGGCCAAAAATCATTCCCAAACGGGGGTTAACGCGTATTATAATTGTTTGAGGGACTCGTACTTGGTGATCCTCCGTTTTTGAGGATGCTGAACACCTTGGTGATGGTGGATTCCTCCCCAGGGAGACCCACTTCCGTAAATGGCCAATAACATCCCTCCAAAGGAATGAGTTTTCAGCATACCTCCGGACAAAGCCCCCCGTTTTTGAGGATGCTACACAGGAAAAAACATTAAGATGTCACCTCGATCTCGACAACAAAGTAGTCATCTTCATTTATTGTGGAGCTGAAAAAGATGATTGTATATTTTTTGTACAGTTTTTTTTTGGAAAAATAAGTTTATATGATAATTGAAACATCTGATTTATTTAATTATAATATATTATAAAAAATATTTTTATTGACGCAAACAGTGACCGCATATATTGTTACGCTGGCTTTTCTTACATTATAAAATGCTATATAGTTAAAAAAAAATGAAAATAATACATTTATTTATTTTTTTACGTTCTTTGAACCCGTGCAGCTGCACTCATTATGAAAATACGAAGGGGTGTTTTTGTGCCATTAATGCGGTGAACGGGTGTCAAGCACTCGATTGGTGGTCCTCCTTGTATTCGGCATGCTCGAAAATGGGAGGGAAACCTTTTTGTCCAGTGGTTTGATGAGAGCGCTCTGGAGGGTGGTTATTGGCCGTTGAGGGGGTGGGCGGGTGTCAGGCACGCGTCCCAGGGTCCTGCGCATAATTGGCATGCTCGAAAACGGGGGATCAATAAGTTAGATTCCGTGAAACATGATCAATACGCGTTTGACCCCGTTTCGGGGTGGTTTTTGGCCGTTTGCGGGCTTAGGTCACCCCAACGAGAAATTCTGCCACCACCACGGTGTACAGCATCCTCGAAAACGGTGGGAGAACTACTTTGGTTACTACTACTACTACTACTACTTTGCTTGAAGCCTTCATTTCATAAACAAGAGGTTAAAACACTTGGGTGACAACTGACAAAAAGCAGCAGTCAACATCGAAGGGACCGTAACATCGTATAGAGATAAGTCAATACATTTTTAATTTATAATAATAAGAAAGTTCGAAAGTTGTTACAGGGCAATATTTTTCTATTAAATTTTAATTTTGACTTTACCTACTTTATTTACTATTGCAGCTAGATACCCTAACAGAATTTCTTAGATAAATAAACTTTGACAGTCTTTAAGTTAAACAGGGTTTCTTAGATAAATAAATGGTGACCCATCTGCCCCAGAAGGGCCAGATAGCCAGTGAGATGAAGTGTGAATACATAATATAGGAACGAAAGATCACATCCTGGGAGGCAGAGAAACGGAGGGGGGGGGGGGGGTCAAAATAGTGCAACTGCAACATTGGACAGATACACTAGAGGAACACAGACCACAAAATATACTATATGCCTACCCCACGCTGGTAAATCAAATCAAATATGTAGTGATAGCGCTGTAAAAATTGAGACCAATTCATTGTCCCGGTTTAAGTTAAGAACGTGATGAACGAAAAAATTATTTTAATTATTTTACAATTTTTTCAAATTTTTACCGCGATCTTTTGTCTTGACCAACCAAAAAAGTTCTGATTTTTTATTCTATCCAGGGATAAGCCCCTGAACACATCTGTTAAGGTCACATTATTTTTTACCTCAAAAAATATATATGCGGCTTAATCGCTCCAGTAGTTGCATCAGTAAGTGACGTCACATCGGAGACTGCTGTACGGAGATTTCTGCACGATAGTATAGTGCTTCCAAAATATCAAGTGTTGCACGTCATCACTGCAAACGTGCTGACGCCATAAAGTACCAACCGAAAATTAAATCAACATGCTAATTCCGTATACATATATACTAGGTTGGCCCATCTCTATAGGGGGTGAATTTTTTTTGCGTATTTTTTAAGTCTCACCCCACGAAAATATACTATTATACTATGAATAATTTATGTCAAAGTTTCAGATAATTCGGTGAACGGTAACCCGTGCCGCATTCAGGTAGAAATTTGTAGATAAGATTTTATTACGGTAACCCGTGCCGCATTCAGGTAGAAATTTGTAGATAAGATTTTATTACGGTACACTTAAATTTTACTTAAAATACAAATATCTACCTCTTTTCTCATAATGTTTTATTGGTGTAATTATTTCCTAGAAATTATTTGTTTTGGAAGTTTGGAAATATAATGCACCTACGGTAGGTTTTTATGTCAGTTTGCAATTGTGTTTTACAGTGGTGACATTATAAGTTCTAGCATACGTTCCTTTTTGAAAAAACATTTAACGATGGATGATGTTAGATCCGAAAGGATACTTTCATTTACTTAGTTGGACACTATTCGTCACAAATCATTGGCAATAAATTGCCGTCTAATAGACAAGTACTACTCTTTTATAACATTCGTGAAGTGAAGCTAAGTGTACATGAAAGTGCTAAATTAACAATAAAAGAGGTGTCAGTTTTTTGGGATAAAGCTCGCATTCCGACACGTCAGGATTTTCATTGTGTTAAACAACTAGATAAACTTTATGCAGAGTGGAGGAACTTACAAAAATCGGCTAAAAGGGCCAGTGCGGGAGTAAAGAAAAATATTTCGTTGAAAAATTGGACGATCTTTTTGACATTTCTCATGCAAATGCATTGGAGTTGATGAAAATAGATGAAGATAAGCAGTTTTTAATTAACCAAAGAAAAAAGGGACGTCCTGGATTTATGCATGGTATTGATTACCAACTTGCTTCTCAAGAAAAATCAGCTGAGGAGAAATTACAGAAATTATCCGAACGAATGCAACGAAGTCAACAAGAAAAAGCTAGATTAGAGGAAACAGTCACCTGTCCATCATCAAGTAGTAATTCAGCCGACTCCAACGAAAATGAAGATGAAATAATCGAAGCCCAAGAAGAGTTGTTACAAGACAGGCCTGACCCGTCACAGCCAAAAAAAAGAGGAGATTGTATGGAACATGTAACATCATCACACCAAAAATAGCCGCTGCATTTGATGCTTGCAAAATAAGCGACAGGTATGGAGTCCATATTTTGACGGCAGTAGCAGAAGCACTAGGACATGACACCACATCTTTGTCCATCAGCAGAACCACACTTCAGCGCTCTAGACAACGCATCCGCGAAGAAAGAGCTGAAATATTAAAAACTGCCTTCGGTAATTCTGAATTGCCGGCCCCAGTCATCCATTGGGATGGAAAACTTTTAGAAAAGAATGTAAATAATTCCATTTACTTTTATTATTGCATAATAATGCATCCTTGCCTTCAATTTGCCTCAATAATATTTTGAGGGGACTGTTTTTTCTTCAAATGGAACCATTTGCAGGGGTGAGAAATAAAAAATTTCGATTTCGAAAAAGATGGGCCACCCTAATATATACAGAACACTTAAGTTGGTATTACGCGACGTCGTTTACATGGTATATTGCCACGCGTTGCATCGAATAACTCGGCTTAGCTTGACTTCGCGTTGTTATTTTGTTATATGTTTAATTGATTTTGTTTGTTTAATTAATCAAAATTTTATAATTTGATAACGTAGTTAGTGTGTTTTTGAATATTAATATTATTGGGAATGACTAAAGATTTTTATGTAATAACTTTGAAATCATGTAAACGTAGTAAAACTGTGACGCCAGTTTGGGAATGACGTGCAACCATTACATCGTGATTGTTTATACATTGTGAAAATTCATATTTTAAGCAATTGCTAACCAAAATCATTGTTGAGAAATCAAGTTTTCAATTATTTGAGTAATTATGCATCTCTTCACTAAATGAAAATTTTTTATTATTACATTCATTTTATGCCGTAATTTCAGCTTAATTTCGCAAGCGTAATTTCAGTATTCACCAATTAATAAATAGCACAGAGATTTAACTTTTTAAATAAATAGAATTAAGTTGCACATTTGATCTTGATATCGGCTCAACGAATAGGGCAGTGGAAAATATTCTCTAATCTGGTGTTAACAGACTTCGCAACTCTCGACGTTATTCTTCTTAAAATGACATCATTAACAATGTAATCATGTACATGTTATAAGCAAATATTCCTGCAAAGCTTTAAGGATAGGATTTTGCAGAGTGAGAGGGAAATATGCATTTATTTTCGGTTTATTATAAATATTTCAAAAATCATAAATGGTAAAATCTTTAAAATAGTTTCAGGACCTCTTAGTTGGTGTTCGTCCGAATATTATGTCTTCTGTGGTGATAACCTGTATTTTAACTTCTCCGTTTACTTATTTTTTTTTAACGCATTCCTTGCATTAACATCCTGGTGAAGTTTAGCCATAGCTATCCCACCACTCAATCAGGACACATGCACAACAAACACCTGCACAATAACCATTCCCTGCGACATTGACATCTGTTGCAGCAAAGACCCCAACTCAGGAGAGATAGCAGCGACTAGCCGTATTGTGTCAGTCAGCCGCGCTCTAACCCACTGCTACCGTCTTGGTAACCCTTTAAAGACGCCACTACATATCCATGTCCTAGCAAGGATTCGAACCCGAAACACCTTGATTTTACAGCTGACATATAAACATTGAACCACTACTGAGTTAATAAACTTTAATTTACTTTTATGAAAACAGTATAATAATATACACAAGAAATATAACAAATCTGATTTTGACCGCGAAATAGTACGATTTTTTTCATTGGTTTTTTAAACTGCTGGAGCTTAAATTTTTTTGCGATTTTGAAATTTTTTAGAAACCAATCAGTTAGATAATGATTACATATTACATAATGTAGTGTGGGAATATCCCCATTACTGGTGCTATTATCTAAGTGACCCATTTTTATCCGCTACTGTACATGTCCGGTTGAATACTGATAAGTCGATATTGTCGATCCAACGTTATCATTAGCATATTAAGACATTCGCCTGCCATTCCTAAAAATAAACATGAGATCATTTATTGTTTCAGGTAACTTATGGCAAAACTCAACCGACATCCGCAACGCATAGTCCCGGTTTTAGTCATTACGGAGGCACCTCTTCCGCTCCTGCGACAGTGAGCAACGATAAACGCCCATTCAATAATAACCTCGACGAATTGGATTCCCTACTTCTGGACCTCAGCAATTCTAGATACGCAAATACTGCAGGTATGGAAATTCATGTATTGAACAGTTTTTAAAATTTGTCGAGATATTTTTACTCATATATCGTCCGCAAAAATTGAGTAGCACATAATAAATAGACTATTTCCTGTATTGTAAGGGGGACACTTCAAATATGCGTATATTTTGCGTTGCAAACCAAAACTGTTTTAGAAAGGCACATCTTTTTGTGAGCTACATACCTGCGTAAGAAAATTTGAGATCCATGACCTTCTTCCTGAGTTATACCAAAAATAATAATAATAATAAAATATGCCATAAATCAAATCAAATATGGGTACAGTCCAGTTGGTTCGCAGTTTCGCCGACTCTACAGGTTATAATTTAAGGATAAAGATGTTAATTGACATTTTTTCAAATATTGAGTTATCCTATTCGATGAAGCTGTTAAGTGATGATACAACTTATCACCACGTTTCACTTCATCTCTATGACTATATTCTTAGATAACAAATTGATAAAGGCGCTAAGGAACAGCATAACTCAATGCTTCTAGTCGATAAGGGTGTTAATAAGTAACATTAGCAGTTTTATCTAATTTGCTAATTTGACACCTTTATCCATCCACCCTTTAATTATTCGGTTCAAATAATAAATACTAACTTTATTTATATTTTTTATTAATCATCACTGTCATTATTTATTACAATAGATGCAATGTCTTTTCGAATATTTTTGACAAAATTTCTGCAGGCTTACTTCAGCTTAACACAGGGAAAACCTGGAAAAGTCAGTGAATTTATAAATGTATAAAAAAAAGACAGGGAAAATTTATTAAAATTTATCCAAAGTTGTTCCCATCTTGTGCCCCCCCCCCTCTCCCTCCGCTCTTCAATTTTCATTTTCGAATAGAAAAATTTTCTGGAATTTTTATTGAATAGCTCTGGAAAATTTGGAAAGAAGTCAGGGAATTTCAAAATTGTGAATTGGTATACACCTTGTTAAATGTTCCAGAGATATGATACCTATCATAAGTTAAATAATATGTCACGACTGCCACATGTGAACAGCAGTCCACTTCTATTGCCATGAAGGACAATCACAAGCGTTACTTGATAAATCTTCTATATCCGACATTATTTTCAAAAATGTTCAGAGCTATTATAACAATATGATTTAATTTATCTTGACAGTAATTGTCATTTGAATAGAAGCCGCGCCCTGAATTTATTTGGTTGGTTGCCATAGATATTCCAAGCATCGCTACCTTTACGTTTTTTTTCTAGTTTAATGATTCATTGGTATGACGAAAAATATAATATGCACCGCGGGTCGTACAGTGCGATTTTTTTGTCTCGAATACTTGCAAACCTCGGCCCTACGGGCGTCGGATTGCGAACTGTACGACCCAGAAAAGTACACTTACGACCCTTGGTACATAAATAACTGTTGAATTCTGTTAGTACAGTATACCATCAAATTTAATCGAAATAAGTTTCATCTTATATCTCATAAAATAACAAAGTTACAGACGATTTTGTCGCATATATATATAGGTCTCAAATAGTAGTATATACCTTTCTAAAACAGTTTTGGTCTGTGACTCGAGTATTTCGAAGTGGCCTCTTTTATATACCTCTATATTATTTTAAACTTAGTTACACCAATAGAAAGGTCGGATTTTATATCACGATTTAAATTTTTTAATTCGTAACGACCCTGGCAAATGAATTTTCAGTCATGGCTGCCTTAATGCAAAACAAAATTTTCTTGAAACCATTGTTTGAGGTAATATTTTTTTTGCTCAGTGTCGTAACCACCATAAAAAATAAATCTCCAAAAAATATGCAATTGGTTCCATCTGGAAAATATAAGTGAAGACCTTCTTCTGGATTTTAGTTGGTGGTTGTCTCGTGTGATCTTGAGCTTTCAGGAGCAGTAAGGAATATAAATAATAATATAAGTTTTCGTGTGACATTAAAAACATATAAATGTATTGTTAAAGTCGCTTATTATAAATAACTTTAGTTATGATAGTTAACTTAATAGCCCGAAACTGAATTGTGTTTATGTTGGCCAGATGTACAGTAATTTGGCGTAGTCTATCTACGTTCCTCATTTTTCGTTGCTATTATCAATATTTTGTTATATATACACGTGCATGGGCAATCCTAAGTTATGATGCAAAAGTTCCCCAGTAGGTAAAACGTTAGAAAATAATTAAGGTTCGTTTTTTAAACCTTGGCCGAAAGAAATCTGTATGGACTGAATCTTAAATCTTGAAATTATTTTTTTTGGAGAAAGTTGCTAACTCAATAGGAAAAAAAAATATATAAATAAAATGTTTAAGAAATTGGAGATGAAAATGAGATACATATGAATTGGAATATTAAAATGAAAACTGTTTTTATTAACAATACAGGGTGTCTCACCAGGAACTGCATCATCGATCCATATAGAGAAAAGTACGCACCAGAAAATTTTGAAAATTTAGGGAGCTACTAATGGCAGTGTGACCAATCCAACTAAAATAATTACAAGCATCTGGCACTTCCGGTTATACCGGAAGCGATACCAACTTGCTTATTTTAAATAGAACACCCTATATATTTTAGGGTTTTCGAAAAGAGCATAAAATTCTGAGTCAAAAACATGTAGGATATCCTATGCCTAAACCCAGCCGTTTCAGAGATATGTGACATTTAAAAAAAAATTTGACGGGTGGCATGGTTTACAATAACCTTTATAACTTTCTTCGTGTAAAAGATACTCATTTGCTTTTTGGCATGCAAAAAGAACACAAGGGGAGCTGCACTCTACAATTCTATTACGTTCAATAATATTACACCAAGTGTTCCATTTTTGACGTTACATTTTGTAAATTTCAAACCGCGAAAACTTGTTTAGGTCAAATGGAACGCCCTATATTTTTTTACATCAAGTTATGTAAAATTAAATTCCTTTTTTTCTGATATCAGCATTGTGGGGGTTTAAGTTACAACTTTTTGAAATATTTGCGATTTTCTTAGAAATTCAAGAAATGTTAGTAAACGTTTTATCAAATTAGCCATGATTAGAAACAATCAGTAATGTCATCATTCCCTTATGCCAAAAAAGGCCACCGCGTTTAAATTACACCCACGGAGACTTTTTGACTTTGTTTATTATTTATGGACAATGTGATAAATTAATATCAAGAACTTGTACTACATTTGTTACTAGATATCCACAAAAACGGAAAATAACACTAAACACTGTAACATGCCTAATTAGAAGATAGTTTGCATATACTAAAATAGCTAAGATGAAATCGACTAAAAACATTATTCCATTTTAGTTTAATAATTGTTCAAAATTCCGCCCTCGAACCTCCACACATTTTTCGCACCTTCAGATTAGTTCATGGGTAGCTCTTCTAATTGAATTCTGTGATAAGTTTTGAAATGCATTTCTTACTCTCTGCATACAATCTTCAATAGTTGTTAATGGGCTCTCATAAGCTATATTTTTAATAGTTCTCGAAATAAAACGATCCATGGATCGTAAACTGATCGATAGTTTTTTGTAAAGAACTATTTATCAAATACGCGTTATGTGGGGGAGCACCGTCGTGCTGATAAAAAATGTTTCTATGTTTGGCGAGAGGTAAATTTTCGAAATACTTAGTTATTACTCAAATTTTGTAAAATATTTAGTATCTTTCACCTAAAAAAACAAAAACAAAAACAAAAATATTAACCATACAGAGAAGAAGAAATCTTTTTAACTTACTGTTTAAATTTTCTTGATAAAATTCTAATGCCACCACTCTATCGTTTCTTATGGCGCAGTAAACATTAAACTGCCAACTTTCTTGAAAATTTCGCTCCCTGAACACGAGGATTCGAGGCACTCCAATAATGCAAATTGTGTTGTTTAAAAAGTCCGTTTTTGGTAAATATAGCTTCATCTGATCATATATTTCCCAAATAAGAATCTTCGCCTACAGACTTAGAATAAATTCACAAAAATTTTCTCTTCTTAGGAAATCTGTTTCTTTTAATCGTTGCATCATTTGGAACGAAAACGGGTGAAATTTATGTTTAATTAAGATTCTGTGAACTGAATCACTGAATCCTTGCATAGTCCCGATTCCAGAGCAGCTTGTCTTAATGACATCATTGGAAATGCATGAAAATATCCCAGAATTGCTATTTCTACGTTTTTGTCATCAACAATAGGCTTCCGCTTTTGAATTCTTGCCTTTACATAGTTTTTAAAATTATCTAGTATACGTTTTATAGTCTTTGGTGACGGTTTCCGTTTTTGTGGATACCGAGTAGCAAATGTACTAAAAGTTCTTCTTTATCACATTCTCCATAAATAAAAAACTAATTCAAGAAGTCTTCGTGGGTGTAATTTAAACGCGGTGACATAAGAGAATGACTGATATTATTACTGATTGTTTCTAATCATGGCTAATTTGATAAAATTTTTACTAACAATTCTTGAATTTCTAAGAAAATCGAAAATATTTCAAAAAGTTGTAACTTAAACCCCCACATGTTTTTGACTAGGGTATCCTACATGTTTTATGCTCTTTTTGAAAACCCTAAAATATATATGGTCTTCCATTTAAAATAAGCAAGTTGGTATCGACTTCCGGTATAACCGGAAGTGCCAGATGCTTGTAATTATTTTAATTGGATTGGCCACACCGCCATTAGTAGCTCCCTAACTTTTCAAAATTTTCTGGTGCGTACTTTTCCCTATATCGATCGATGCAGTTCCTAGTGAGACACCCTGTATATGTGTACAAAAATTTCAAATTATTAACACGATCGAAACACTGATATAGTGAAACCTTGAAAAAAGTTGGAGTATTATTTGCCTCGTGATCAATGGATTTATTTTGCTGAATATTGAGCCACTGTTCTACGAAATATTTTAAAAAATGTTAATAAATGAAAACAACAAAATCAATTGTTGATTTATCCGACGTGTTGGCACAGTGGTCTAGAGCATAGTGTGTCGACTACTCTTGGCCACACTGCCTATCGTGTATTGGGTTTAATCCACAGCTCCGACACTGGCAATGTCTGTGGGTAATTGATGTGTGTCTGCGGTTTTGCCAAAGTATAACCCCTCTCTGCACACCCATGGCTTTAGATTTGGGAGTTGTCTGATATGTGTGGTATATTTGGTTTAGGATTTTTTCAGCGGATACTTAACAACATTTATCTTGGCTTCTGTACTCACCCTATAGAATATGGAAATCTCTCATAACAAAGAAGAATCTGTAGGTTATGAAAGATTATTCTTACATGTAAATTCCATCTATAAAATTTTATTTAATAATTTTTTTAAACTACATGTCTAGATAACTATTCATAAGATTTTTTTTTCTTTCAGATAACAGTATGAACGGTACTAACGCTCCTTTCAATAACGGATCGTATGGGTCTGGCGGTCATAGTCCTGCCAATTATTCCAGGCCTTCCAGCGCACAAAGCACTTTAAATAGACCCTCCGTTGACAGTCTCCTCGATGAGTTGAATACTGGGTAAGCATTTATTTAAAACTAGCTGTACCAGCGACTACTTTCGCGTGAAATTTTAAAATTAACTAAAGAGCTTCTTTGTAATCGACGTTTGAGGTAGAATCACCAGGGACATGTACAATTGTACAAAGAGATTTTTTGCGTCACTGACACGGGAGAGAGCCACGAGCCACGTAAATCTGGCCGTGTGAAAAGCAAGTGACACAGAGGTTCACACGCGCAACGCGCAGCTGTAATGTTCCAGAATTTTTTGGAATATTACAGAAGTTTAATTATGAAAGTTTATGCCGTGCAAATACGCTTATTGTAGAGATCAAGCTGTATCTCCGGTTCTACTAAACTGATTTTCATAAATTTTCGATGCAATAAGAACTAAATGTTACTTCAAGCTTACATAAATTTACCTGTGAAAACCCAATTGGTTCAGAAGTTTCTGCGTGATGCGCGTTCAAACAAACAGACAGAAGTTCCAGAAACTATCTTAATGTATTCTATTACTCATCTTGCATCTCCCCAGATCAGCTTTTTGCAGATATTTTCAATGTACAGACACCTCAACTTTACATATTTATTATATGTATAGATTCTCTTCTGCGTTTCTCCTTCATAGGTTTGAGGGTATATCATATGCCAATGTAATATCTGTCATTAGATTTATATAAAAATTATGCTTTTTTTTAATAGGCGTGTGCAGATCACCCCCAATAAGTGCTCTAGAAACTGAGTAATCGATTTGTGCGAGGTAACCACTTCTGACTTGGTTTTTCTTCAAGCTGACATCGAAGATTAGCCAAAGTTAGTTGATCGGAACATATAAATAATTGCAAAAAACTATAATTTTTTTATATCACGACTTTTGCCGAATTTCATTTTCAACTCGCGATATTTCGGAAAATAACGAATATTTTTAGATGAAATTTCAGCACGACATTGCAATTTATTCGTTAAGATACTGAATTGGTCCAAACCCTTATTTATTTCACAGATGAGAATAGTGATTTTTCAAAAAATTTCTTTTGTCAAGCCTAATTTTTTTTTTCAAACACAAAAATTGTGTGACGAACTTTTAATACGATAATTTTTAACAAACTTATATTAAAGTACAATATTTAAAGAAGTTTTCTGTTAAGTTTCACGTATTCATATTGTATATGTAAAAAGTTATCGCACTTTGAAGTAGCGTCTCCGCGCGCAGCAGACATGTTGTTTACGCGCGGCATGTTTCATTGTGGTGGTTGCCGTAGTTCAGGCGTTTACTATCATATCACTGCAATGTTTTGTTATATATTCCCTTTTTACAGATTACTGTAAAGTGGAAATAAGTAATACTAAATTAATTGTTGATAAATTAAAAAATACATAATACATTGGGTTGTTTTTAATATTTTTAATCTGAATCAACATCTATGAGCTGCAACGAGCAATTTGATGTAGAGTTACAAATGAGACAGCATTTTATACCAGCAGCGTAGCACGAACAAAATTCTGTACCATAAGATGTTTTTTTTGAATCTGCAATTACAAATATACTTTTGAAGCAGCTCCAAACTTGTTGGTCCTTCAAAATATATTGGCAAAAGTTCTTCAGGAGTTTTTTTTTTCGAGCTAAGATTACTCTTACGTCGTTAATGTTGTCTTGTTTACTTTTGAAGTCATAAATTCCACTCACAAATTTTGTCCAGGCATTAACAATTTCAGGTGTTAATTTATTCTCAATTTGAGACATCTGGACTAAATGTTCTGTGCTCATTTTTTATGCTACGTTGAGAGCTTTTTTCTTACCAATTCTATAGAAAGCGGAAATAGTATCGCATCCGGTTAATGCACGAATTATTGGTAATGCTAAACCAATACTACTTCCTAGTTCTGAGCATATAATATGTATTGGTATAAAGCACCGCAAATCCGTTTTGATGCTATTTTTTTCAGTTTGAAACCATACTTGAATCTTTGTATTTATTTTAAAATAATGTGCGATTAAAAGAATAAACACATCTGTATCTGGGGACTTAACGATCACTATCATGTCCTGAGTGTCTAAGTATTGTTTAGAAATGTAGATCAGATGACAAATTATTCGAAAGTCAGCTTCAGCATGATTCGAAAATAAATCTGTAACCTCACGTTTAACTGAATTAGTGATTTCTTTAGTTACAAGATGATTTTTGTATCCACCAGCCAAATATAATTTTTTATTAATAATTTCATCAGAAGTCTGAAGGATTTCAATATATTTTTCGATGTAGTCGCATAAAAATAGGTTCAAAGCATTTTTATTTGCATCTGTAGACATAACTTTACCCCAATCTGGTATAGGCCGACTAGCATTAATATCGTAAGTATTAGAATTTAGTTTATACCTTTTTGACCTCTCTTGCGATTTAGGATTCATACTAACGTTATAGCGATCGAAAATGACGTGAATCTCAGAAAAAGTTTCAAATAGTTTCCGAAAATACTTCAAAAAATATTGTCCAACATCTTCGAAACATTTCATATATTTCGTATTTAAACACTGCAAATCTGCCATCATATCTATTATTCTATCATGTGGTTCTGTTCAACAAGGTTCTGTAATCACAGATGTTACAATATTTTTTTCGATCGCATGTAACAAATCAGATTTTGACGATATTCGCCTATTACCATCCTCCTTAAATAGAGCAGAAGGTATTTCGTTCAGTGGGACACTAAGAACTTTTTCAAGGCTTACATCAGCTCTTTGCTTGGATAGAATCAGAGCTCTTTGTTACACTTTTTCTGGAGAAACATATTCTTTATTTGTGCTATTATCTGCTCTTTTTGCAGAATTTTTTTTTATCATATCTGTAAAAGTTTTCAATTTCGAGCGTTTTAATGTATCATAAAAATTTGCGGGTTTATTAGTTTTTTCTAACCGTTTGCAAACAAAATCTTGCTACTTCAAAGTGTGATATCTTTTTGTATATACAATATGAATACGTCAAACTTTACAGAAAACTTCTTTAAATATTATACTTTAATATAAGTTTGTCAAAAATTATCGTGTTAAAAATTCGTCACAAAACTTTTGTGTTTGAAAAAAAAATTAGGCTTGACAAAAGAAATTTTTTGAAAAATCACTATATTCATCTGTGAAATAAATGACCAATTCAATATCTTAAAGAATAACTTGAACAATATCGTGCTGAAATTTGATCTAAAAATATTCATTATTTGCTGAGATATCGCGAATTCGACAAAATTCACGATATAAAAAAAATTATAGTTTTTTTGCAATTATTTATATGTTCCGATCAACTAACTTTGGCTAATTTTTTACTGTAAGTACTCTTCGATGTCAACTTGAAGAAAAACCAGGTTAGAAGTGGTTACCTCAACCTAACCGGTTGGGGGTGATCTGCACGCCTATAAATGTCGGTGTCGTACTACCTTCCTGTTTGAAAAAATAATGTTATTAAATAGAAACTACATTTTAAACGTCCCTAAGCAATTAACTGTTTCAATCATGGTAACTTTATTACTTTTCCAGTAATGCAGGAACCAAATAAAAATATTTTAGGACACCACAGCACTCTAGATTTGGAAATAAATTTGTAAATATAAATTAATGTGTGCCAAATATTAATCATAGTGGGTGTATCATATTCCGAATCTCCTATAGATTCCAAAAATGCAAAAATGTACGCGGTGTCTCATTTGAAATACTGAAGTTACTGTCATTTGCGATACTTTTATTAAAAAAATAGCATTAGTCCTATTATAAGCCTTCTAAAAAATGGCTTTAAAAAAAGGTGTTTCAAAATATTGGTTAAATATTATATATGGATACTTCTTCCTTAGTACCAATATGAGATAGCATAACTGAATTCTGCTAGGAACTGCAGAGTGGGAGGTTGAAAGGGGCAGGGTTTAGGAAATTAATTTTTTTTCTCTAAAATGACTCCAAAAATTTTGATTAAAGAGTTACCCCAAAAATCGACCATTTTCTAGCCCTCGAATTTTGTTTTAAACTAAGTGCTAAATTATTGTTAATAATGAGAACATCTTGAATACAAAATTTCAAGATGAGCATATGTTTGGTTTTTGAGATATGAGGGATTGAAGTTGTGATATGCGTGATGCTATCAAAAAATACACAGCCCCACAAAAAGTGAATACTCATCAGCTATGGCAGAGCAATCAAGATATTCTTAGTAATATCGACAAATCCATATAACCATTGATTAATTCAGAAGGGCCAAAAACATCCCCTATTGAATTATAGAACTTCCATGAACAGAAATATAGTATAAGTCTCTTGGCTGAATGCATGAACGAAGGTGTTGACTAGGTCTTACACAAAGTAATTGAGACACACCCTTAAGAGGGTGAAAACTACCCCAATATTATACAAAACTGCATAAAAGCTCAAATAACTGCCGAAAAAGCTTGAACCCTCTAAGCTTTATTAATAGGAATGAACCATAAATCTGTTATGACCTAGTTCACGAAAACAACCCATCACAGGGTGCAAAACTACCCTTATCTTGAATTATGAACTTGAGTTAGTGAAAAGCTAGTGAATGTACCAGATATTGCATTTTGATTGCAGTGTGTCTGGATCTGGAACGATAACCAATATATCCACAATAGTTTTTTTACACACCTATGAAGGGTGAGAAAACAACGCACATTTGTATAAGTGATCTCGCTGTGAGAATATTAAATTCAAGTAAATTCTGTCACAAGGATAATAAAGGGCGCTCTCCATAAAATTAATGTCCTAATGGTCTGTTTTCAAACTTCAAATGAATTTTATAAGAGGGTGGGATGAATATCGGCGACATCGCAATCGCTGTATCACATTAGCAAAAATCCTGTAGCAAGGGTTTTCGAGAGTGCTCTTTAGGAATGTCTCGTGATTCTTTCTCATCGCTCTAGAGAAATTCACAGGGGTTAAAGGGTGGAAATCTGAGCAATTTTACAATCATTATATTGTATGGAAAGAAATTCTGACATAAAGGAACGCCATAGTCTAGGTGCGAAGGGATGAATATCGGAGCAATCTCGTAATCGCTGCATTACATAAAAAAAATACCGATGTAGCGGTTTCCAAGAGCGCTTTTCTCTTATGTCAGGGCCTCTTGATTCGTTTTCATCCCCCAGATGATCCCGGCGGGGGTCATGAGGTGAAGACCCACTAATAAGTTTTCGTCCCGTTCTCTTACCCAATCGTAGGTGTGTCAAGAAATAGTTACAAAAATTAGTTACAAAAATTCTAGTTACCGTCCCACATTCATACCAACTGCAATCAAAATGCGATATCTGGTACATTCACTATTTTTTCCCTGACTCAAGTTCATAATTCAAGATGGGCTATTTTTGGCCTATTTTTGGGGTCACTCTTTGCCTTAGCCAGTATGATGTGGTGTGACCAGTTCCTCCTACTAAATGCAGAAATGGAATCTGTGTTGTTGGGGTTAAAGAATTAATAAATTACACTGTACTATATAGACTTATTTCTATATTTATAAGGTAGTTGGAGTTGTATTGAACTTTATTTTTGGTCTAGCACTGTAATTTTTTCGAGGATTGACGTAATGTCTTTAAGTTGGACCTGATTTTTCTTTAATTTTTTAAGTAATAATAAATTCTTAGAAGTATGGTCCAAAATTGACAGAAAGTCTTCTGCAAATTGGTCATGACATGCATTTTGAATAAAGATTTTGTGACATTCTCACGTATATTGTTTAATTTTTTATGAGGTTCTGAAATTTTTCTCCATTTTTTGTTTAACCAAAAATCAATTTGTGGCTGTTTTTTGAGTTGATTAAATTATATATTTTACATCGCTGTGATTTACTGAAAAGAATAAGGCAATATTCATGTATTAATTTTGGACATTTTGATATTAAAATAAAGTTTATTTGTGCTCCGTATCAAAATATTTTCTTGTTTTTTTTTTAATATATCCATTCAATAAATACCTATTTTTAGCTAAAATAAATACTACTAATTTTTTTCTTTATATTGCTTCATTATAAATGGTTATCGATAAGTTCACGAGTAGTATCCTTGAAGAAAATTATTTTCGGATTTGTCAGTTAAAATTTAAAAAAATATTGTTTGGATGGTCTATTTTTCTGCTGTATTCCTCCCGATTAATTCCAACAGGTAGTTTTCTATTTTGGTATCTAATGCATACGTTGGTTAAATGACCTCTCATTCCAAACAATCGTAAATCCTAACCTTCGCATATTTACTTGCAGGTCGTCACTAATCTTCCTCGGTGCTCTCAAAACGATATGTACTCATGTGTTTCTCGTCGTCTTTAAGATATTTCGGCCTACGTAGCATATTTGTTACCTTTTTGTGCAGTCAGAATATATAATAATAAGGTGAGACATCTTACCAACAGCAATGATAATAAATATTTTGGCAATAATATATCGTTACTTCATCGATTTTTTACAAGAAAATGAAAGATTACCGAAAAAATAAAAAATAAACATTTTATATCCTACTTCAGAATTTCTTTTCTCCGGCCCATCTGATCATATAGACTTCTACCAGGACTCGTTTTTTTCGTTATATGCAGCTTAAGGGACACATTGATTTTTTGGCATTTTTTTTCAGCGGTACTAATTTTTTTCCTTATAAAATTGAGTGAAAAGTATTCTGCACTTTTTAGGAAATGGTACATTGTTTTCAAGTTGTACCGTACCGAGTTGTGAAAAAAACGTTTTGGGGACAAAACTTGATAAAGTCGGACAGTATTGGACCAAATCCTATAACCTGTTTGTTGATGGTATTTTGATAATAATATAATTAATTATACTTTAAAAGTCCTTTGTGCAGTTTTAAGGTTTTGAGCATAGATTTTATGACTAAAGTAAGTAAGTACCTAATTTTTTGATTAGGTGGTGCAAGGGCAAGCTTTGGTAGAAAATATGCTAACTGAAGACAGCATTTTGAACGAATAGAAAAAAGTGGGAATGTCATATAAATGCAGTAATTGCCAGTGAGTTCCATAGTGAGTTCAGAGACATGCCGAATGATGTTTTAAAAAGTTTTCTTTTGAAAACGAAATACTGAATTCATACAAAATTCTTATAAGTAAAAGTTTCGATGATTGCATTACTCCAGCACATATAATTGCTTTATACTTAATCCAAAATATATAGACTAGTTTGATAATTTTTATTATAACACTGGCCGACAAAAAAAATGTTGTCTTTACAATCAAACATATCATTTCCTATGTATTTTGATGCGCTGAAACCAAATTTGGCAAAAAAAAAATGTTTCTACCGTGTCAGTTTTTCTCTCCACCCCCATATAACCCCCATAAATTCTTATAGAGAATATTTTTTGAAAAATTTTTTAAATTATTTTTTATGATTTTTGTATGGATTTTTTGTGTCTTTGATCATGAATCTGAAGTCAAGAATAAATTTCGATTTAATGGCAGCTGTCAACAAGCTGTCAAATTTCACCAAAATGTAAAAAGTTGATATTAATTGTATATTCATAAGTATTTTAGGTCGCTAAATACAAATCCGAAGTCAGAAATGAATTATGACTTAATGACAGCTGTCAAAAAACTGTCAAATTTTACTAAAATGTAAAAAATTGATATTAAATGCACATTCTTAAGTTTTTGAGGTCGCTGAATACAAATCCTAAGTCAAGAATGAATTTTGAATTAATGACAGCGTTAGCAAACTGTCAAAATTTCCATAAAAGATAAAGAGATGATGTTTAGTATATGCTGATATTAAGCCAAGCTTAACATAATTATGTTAATCTTGGCTTAATATCAGCATATACATCATCTCTTTAACGTTTTTGGAAATTTTGACAGTTTGCTAACGCTTTCATTAATTCAGAATTCATTTTTGACTTAGGATCTGTATTCAGCGACCTCAAAAACTAAGAATGTGCATTTAATATCAATTTTTTACATTTTAGTAAAATTTGACAGTTTTTTGACAGCTATCATTAAGTCATAATTCATTTCTGACTTCGGATTTGTATTTAGCGACCTAAAATACTTATGAATATACAATTAATATCAACTTTTTACATTTTGGTGAAATTTGACAGCTTGTTGACAGCTGCCATTAAATCGAAATTTATTCTTGACTTCAGATTCATGATCAACGACACAAAAAATCCATACAAAAATCATAAAATATAATTTAAAAAATTTTTTCAAAAAATATCCTCTATAAGAATTTATGGGGGTTATATGGGGGTGGAGAGAAAAATTGACACGGTAGAATTTTTTGCCAAATTTGGTTTCAGCGCATCAAAATACATAGGAAATGATATGTTTGATTGTAAAGACAGAACATTTTTTTTGTCGGCCAGTGTAATTTACAATAAACTGGGATTGAGTGGATCCGTGAAGTTGTAGATGATAATTTTTTACCTTTATTACTAAAATTTAATCTTAAATCTCAGCCTTTTCCCGAAATGTTTTTTAGTACAACTGTAATAAAAACTACTACCGATTACTATTATACTACATATTATAATTATTACGATTATTACGGGAGCCCGCCCTAAGTGTCCGTGCACCCTCCGATCCTTGGGGACAATGTTTTTCATAAAGATTAAAGCCTAAGGAACAATTTTATGTCCCCAAAAAAAAATTGGCTGCACTTTCAAAATGGCGCCCGTTAAAAAAAATTTGCAAATATTGTTTTTGTCATTTAACACAAAAACTAAAAAAGATGGAAAAAAACTTTCTGCACAAAAAACAAAGTGCATAAAATTTCCTACAATTTTGTTCCTATACAATATTTGGATAAGAGTTACCATTTTCCAGATAAATGATTCAGCTCTTAAAATAAAATATAAAATTCAATATAAAACGTAATACTACGGGAGCCCACCCTAAGTGTCCGTGAACCCCCAGATCCTTGGGACAATGTTTTTCATAAAGATTAAAGCCTAAGGAACATTTAAGACATGTCCCCAAAAAAAAACTGGCTCTACTTTCAAAATGGCGTCGGTTTAAAAAAAATGCAAATATTGTAGTAGTAGAAAGCTTTATTGGACATTCCAATTGGCTAACGACCTAAGTCTTCTAGCCTATGTACATTATATTATATTTACAATACTTATCAATTTAAAACAAATATAACACATCTTATGTTTATAAGATTTTTACAAAAAAAAAAAAAAAAACTAGTATTAAAATATAAAATTATGAGTGTATTTTATACTATTGTTGATTATGTAATAACACGAGATTGTTTGGGTAGGAAATACTCTTTTAGGTGGGATGTTGGGACTTGTTGGGTAAATTAAAGGATTTATTCATTCGATGTTAGATAAATTGCTTGAGAATTTTTTTGAGAGTCTTTGGAATCTGGAGAGTATAGGTTCAATTTTTATTTTTTGGTAAAGAAGATTATTAGAGGGATTGTGCAAGGGATTATTGGGATGCCTAATTTTCGTGATCTTCCTCAGACTACTTCTTTCCCTACTTCGATATTATTTAAGTCTGGCTTTCAACAATTTCCAAATAGAATGAAAGCATATTCCAGTATGGGTCGGCAAATCATTTTGTATAAATTACATGCCGTTGACGTATTTATACCTTCATTTCTATATGTAAGGGATCTTGATACAACACTTTGTTTGCACCATTTTGTGTGCGACTTAAAATTTAGTTTGCTGTCAATATTGATACCTAGGTACTTGCAAGATTAAGAAGGTCGGAGTGTCTGTTGAAGTAGATTAATTGATGGAGAATTATCTGTAACTCTATGGTTAAATATAATCAGATGAGATTTATTTGGATTTGGAATAGTGCGCCATTTCTTCATCCAGAATATTGTATTATCTGAGAGTTGCTGAAGTTTTTCAATGGTTTCTCTCAAAGATTTCCCATGGGAGACCAGGGAATTATCATCAGGAAATTGTAGCATATCGGTATTATGGTCAACATTCCGTGGATGTTCCAGATTGTAATTATATATGTCATAGCAGAAAATATTGTAGAGTAGTGGTAAACTTTGTTTAGGAGTAAATGGAGTGGACAATTTGTTTTTAACTTGGACTTGAAGAAATCGGTTTGAATGATAGTGTTTTAAAATCCATATGATATAGTCTGGGCACCGAATTTGATATAGAAGTCCGTGGTGTCAAACACTATCGAAGGCTTTGTTTATATCAAGAAAGATGGCAGCCGACTTGTTTCCTAGTTTATTGTTGGTTTGGACATTATTGCTTAATACTATTGAGGGGTGCAATGTGGAAGATCATGTCTGAAGCCAAACTGATAGTTGGGTATGTAATTACCAACAGATGCTTCTATTCTTTTTTTAATGATCTTTTCAAAATTTTTCCCGATTACTGGTAACCAGGTAATGGGTCGGTAGTTGGCTACGTTAGAGTGATCAAGATTTTTCTTTGGTATTGTAATCACATTACCCCTTTTCCATTCTGGAGGAAAAAATGAGTTCAGTAAGCAGTAGGTGTATATTCGCATTATTTCTTCATGTATATCTGCGTTTAGTTTTTTTAATATACCGTATGATATATTGTCGTATCCGGGTGGCATATTCGGAAATCGCCGACATGTTAGCCGTTCGAAAATTTTCGTATTTGCGAATGGTGTTACTGGTAAATTCCCGACGTGTTAGATTAATACGTCGGCGATTTATTAATTCAGAAAAAGCATAATGTATTTCCAATTAATAATTAATAAAGAGTTATGAAAAAATTTCAAACGTCAATTTGAAAAATCTGAAATATCGAAAAATTGGCCGTTTCCTTTATTTTCAAGGCCGTGGGGGGCCGGCTAGATATTAACAGATTTAGCTAAAAATTTAGCCGAATCAGTTTTAGATACATAGCAACAAATTTGAAACTATATCATTTGCGAATTCAAATTTTTATTTTTTTTCGCCCCCTTCCCCCCTACTATACAGTCTTTAAGTAAGTACTACTATCGAGGTTAGTGGTCGACTAAGTTAAAGCGTTGATTTACTTAATTTACTTGTTACTTAATTTGGTTGACTTACAAATCATGAGATCGGCGATTCGATCCCTACTCATTCCGCGTTTTTGTTTTTGTGACATTTGGACGTCCCTCGGCTGCCCGTCAGATGTACTTTGAACCAAAAACGAACCTCCATCGGATGTCCTGTATGTCCGTCGAGGATATCCATAGGACAATGTTGTGCTATTAAAGATCTTTATTACACTAATTACTTCCACATCTAGTGAAAGTATAGTAACGACAAAAAAATTTTAAAAAATTTTTATTGTTCAAATAGGCTTAAAATATCATGAAACGTCGAGATTTTAAGTTTGAGCGAAAAAAAAATTTCTGTCTGTCGGTCTGTCTGTAACTTTTTTTGTGCGCACGTTTACTCTGGAACCGTTAAAGATATTGACTTGAAATTTGGTACATATGTAATTTAACGAGATCTGGAACTAGATTATATTTTCATCTTGTTCCGTCGAAGGGTTGGGGGGTAAATTTGGGGTAAATGGGTATATCAAGCAGGTAAGAGTCCATAAAATTGGTATTTAGTATATACAAGAGAAGCTAAGGTCTCAAAAAAATTTTTGGCATTAGCCACCCCCATTACCACCCCCACCCCATTATTAAAGGGGATGAAAAAAAATTATGATTTAGTGTATGTACAAGAACCAGAAACCTCAAAATATTTTTTTACTTTATCCACCCCCACTACCACCCCCCTATCACCACCCCCACCCCACTACCGATGTGGGGTATCGTTTTATGGGTTTTTGGGGTAAAGGATTTCAAATATTATATTATTAAAGTTCCATAAACAATTATTTCCACATACAAAATGTTTTCGTTGTGAGTGACTTGGATAGAGAATCTAGATGTGGAAGTAGTGATTCCTTGGGCAGCGGTTTTTTGAATATATTTCAGTTTCTTATTATTATTTTGTAATTTAGTTACTTTTGGTTTTGTGACCAGTGATTCTACTCTTTCCACGATCAAATTCGATCGTAAGAAAAGTAGCAAACGTGGAAAACATAGTGGTCAACAAGTAAAATTGAAAATTTTTAAAAACCCCCGATCAATGTAACTAATCGTACCAGTTTCATATGACAGAACCAAAATGAGGCCTAAATCATGTTCGGCTACCATAATTGTCTGCACATTTTCAATTTTACTTAATTCGGACAATTTCTAGAGAAGTTCAACATGGCGAATTCAAGATGGCGACCAAACATCAAAATCTAATATGGCCTATAACCTTCTCGACAAAATACTCTTTCAAATAAAAAAAACTGCATCAAAATCGGATCACCCGTTGAAGAGATATGAAGCCACAGACATACAGACAAACAAACATACAAACATACGCGTTAAACTTACAGTGTTACCCCTCTTTTGGGGTCGGGGGTTAATAAAACAGCAGGATGCGTTCCTACTTCTACGAGTAGATTTCTGGGCACAATAAAACTCGCCTTATGTGCCCGTAAACTGCAGACGTGCAGGGTTCTTGTGCGTCTGCATTTTACGTATAATGTAATTTAGTTCTGTGACTTAATGGTCACAGAACCAATTAGTTCTACTTATCGCATTTGTAGATTACGTATATGCCTCCAGGATTGGCCTAATAGGAAGATACAAGTATTCTTAAAAAAAAAACCTGACCATTTATGGTACTTGGCATCAGAAAATGTAGCATTTTTTGATAATAATTCAGTACCTATCATTTGACGCTAAAAGGCGAAACTGGTGAAGTATTGCAGCTCAGTGACAATTTGTATGACTCAAATAATAACAAAAAATTAAGAACAAAGTAGTGTGTGCTGCAAATTCTTACGGAATAACGTCGACCATTTCCTGATTGACAGTCATTTTGGCAAAGGAGTTTAGGAACATTTTAATAATAATTGTTGCTTTAAGATACGAGTATTTCTATATTTAAATTACAATCAATTGTATAATTTAATGGTTTTCTGTTTAATGTGTCGTGTCAGACAGAAATTTTTTGGGAACAACATAACTGTCTGAGTGTTGGCTACAATTTATAATACATTTTTTTTTTTAATTTTATGGCGGCCACTGTCCTATTATTTAAATTTACGATATTTTCGTTTTTTATCACTTTGAGGGCATTGCTCTTCGTCTTCTGGTTATAAAATTTTACATAAACTATTTTCTCAACTACGAAAATAAATGTAAAGGGTGTCGCTAGGACCACCTTAAATATCGTATTCAAAAAAAAATAAAAAACAGCTGCCTCTCCATAAACTTTTTAAAAACAACCAAGTATTCTCTATCATAGTGCCTAGTGTGATGACAAAACTGCAAGAAAGAATGTCCTACGTAAAGATTTTTTTTATAATAAGTGAAAAAATATTGCTGATTTATTTTTGAAACGTAATATACTTATATTTTTGGGGTCGCTGATTACGAATCTGAAAAACGAATCTGACTCAAATGTGGGGATGGAATTTTTTTAAACGATAAAAAAACTGAGCAGCTAGTTAATGCTATATATTAACGAAAAATAGTATTTGGCTTTTTTTTTAATTACTGGCTAATTACAATAACAAAATGGCGACATTTCTATGCATATCTTTGGTTTTGGTCCTTTGCATTTTTGACGTAAGTGCCATAGTTTCTGACATTTTAACATGTAAACCAAATACTTCATCTTATAAACGTTCGGATGTCATCTTGAAACTATTAACCTACAAAAATAAATTTATCCACAGTTTATAAGCGTTCTTTTAGTCCTCTCTAAATGTGATATTTTCGTTTTAAGGTAGCTGTTTTCTCAAGCTAAAATCATAATTATTTTCAAGTCGGAATTACTTAACAATTATCAATTTATATAGAAACTTTTTTCTCAAAATTTGACTCGGTTTCAGTTTTTTTGTTTTTTTTTTTACTTTTCGGTTTCCACTCCATTAAAAAGGGGCGTAATATAGAAACGTTTCTTTGGTGCATTTATTAACAAATTATGAAAAAAAAAACGAAATATAATCCATATGTTAGTTTTTCTAAATTAAAATCTTTAGCTACTGTACTATCGGTGGTGTAATGAAAAATTATAACAGAAAAGCTATTTTTTACATATGTGCTACCTTATAATAATTTTTAACTTTTTATTTCTTGTCACTTCAGTCAAAGCGACAATGTTTGCTTCCAAATTCTTTCCTGAGGTGAACTTTGGCTACATAAATATTGCCAGGTTTCTCTCTGAGAATATAACGATATTTTTGTCAGTAAATAAATATTTCTTGCGATTTTTAAGTACTTTTATTACTTCTTAATATAAAGAGTGTGGTAAAATTATTATTCATATATTACCTTTCCCGTGGCATGTAAAAACATAAGAATTTCTTTCATCACAGTATGTATACAAATAGATTTTCAGGCGCAATATTTTTTAAACTAAATGTCGCCCTGACCTTGTTAGTTTGTGTATAATTAGAATGTAAATATAAACTGATCTCTTCATCTCTTTAAATATTCAGCAGATATTTACTGAAAAGCTGGATAATCCGTTTTTACGACAATGCCAGTGGAAATCTAAAAGGTTTTTTCTGCTTTCTTACAATCAATAAAAAAAAAATTTCACATTCGAAGTACAACAAAAAATGTAGACGAATTTCTAGAACAGTTTGAACAAGATTTTGATGTAATAGTATTAAGTGGAACTTTTCAGATTCTTGATTTAAATTTATTTAAGAAGATTGGGTATTATGTGTTAGATAATGAGGGTAAAGTAAATAAAAATGATTGCGTTTTAATATACCAGGTGGGGCATTTAAGTTGACAAACGCGAATAACTTGAAAATAAAGAATTTTCGAGAAAAAGGAAGTTTGGTGGAGGACTTCAAAGTCAACTTTGGTTTTTTAAATGTTTTTTGAGATTTATATTCTCCTCTAAAAAATAAACAACGTTTGTTTCTACCATTCTTTTTATTTGGTCTCACTGTTTGCGAGTAATTAAGCATTGAACGTGGAAGTAGCACATCTCTGCAAGATTAAAAAATAACAATAACTTTTAAAAAATTACCCGTGTTTGAATTATTATGAATGCAAGAAAACAGATAATATTCAATGTATGTTTTTGAATACTTTTCCATACATTTTTTTTGTTTCCCAGTTACAGATATGTGCAGTTTCCACGTGCAATGCTTAATTACTCGCAAACAGTGAGACCAAATAAAGAAATGGTAGAAACAAGTTGTTTATTTTTTAGAGCAGAATATGAATCTGTAATAAGAATAGGGGTTTGCATTTAAAAAACCAAAGTTGACCTTGAAGTCCTCCATCAAACTTTAAAAAAATATAGCCATTAGATCCCGCTTTTCAAATGATGAAACTTTTGTCTGAAACATTTTTCTCGAAAATTCTTTATTTTCAAGTTATTCGCGTTTGTAAACTTAAATGCCCCACCCGGCATATAAAAAGTAATAAAAGATATGAATATACAATTAATAGTCCAATCAATGAATGACCAAAAAGGGATTGTAGAGAACATTTTGGAGGGGAGAATTTTTCTCTTCAGGGATGTGTTGGGAGTAGTCAGGAGGTAAACATACTAAAAGTCCCCGCCCCTAGCCCCGCCGCTTCAGGGGGGAGGGGGGTGGAAAGGTTCCTCTTTTCGATTCTTCGCTTATAACTCGGAAACGATGCGTCGTATGGGAAAAGTCAATCTGTGCAAAATTAAACGGAATTAAATTTCCTACAAGAATGTTTATATTCATTTTCTTCCTAAGTGTTATATTTTACGAAATATTCGCCAGCGAAAATCGATAATTAATAAAAAAAAATCAATCGTGTACCTTGAATATTTCTATCAAAGCGGTTTACCGTGGTCTGCTAATAAATCACAGTCACAAAACAATCTTTATTTTACAACACTCGACGTATTTACTAACGTAATACTTTGTCGAAGTCTAGACATTTCCTTAAATATACAGTGTGACTCACTTAAAATGAAGATACACTTATAACTTTTTCATTTTGCTTCCGATTTGAATCAAATTTTACTTAAGTATAGAATAAATTAGGATCTACTTATGACCAGAAAATCATTCACCTGCTATAAAGGCAAAGCCACCTGCGGTACCAAAATATGCTGAAAAAAATAAAACATTTTGAATGTTAGAAATTCTAAAAAATGCATCCAATCGGCGCCACAAACGTACATACACCAAAATTTGATTTGATTATTGATGGGGGATATTTCATACATAAGCTCATCTGGCAAAGGGGGTCCTCAGCTTCCGCAATTTGTGGTGGCTACGTAAAATTCATCGTTCGTAAGATTAAAAATCAATATGATTTTTAATCTTTTTTCTCATATTTTGGTACCGCAGGTAGCTTTGCCTTTATAGCAGGTGAATGATTTTCTGGTCATAAGTAGATCCTAATTTGTTCTATACTTGAGTAAAATTTGATTCAAATCGGAAACAAAATGAAAAAGTTATAAAGGTATCTTCATTTTAAGTGAGTCACACTGTATATTTAAGGAAATGCCTAGACTTCGACAAAATATTACGTTAGTAAATACGTCGAGTGTTTTAAAATAAAGATTGTTTTGTGACTGTGATTTATTAGCAGACCACGGTAAACCGCTTTGATAGAAATATTCAAGGTACACAATTGATTTTTTTTTATTAATTATCAATTTTCGCTGGCGAATATCTCGTAAAATATAACACATAGGAAGAAAATGAATATAAACATTCTTGTGGGAAATTTAATTACGTTTAATTTTGCATAGATTACCTTTTTTCGTACGACGCATCGTTTCCGAGTTATAAGCGAAGAATCGAAAAAAGGAACCTTTCCACCCCCCTCTCCTACTGAAGCGGCGGGGCTAGGGGCGGGGACTTTTAGTATGTTTACCTCCTGACTACCCCCAACACATTCCTGAAGAGAAAAATTCTCCCCTCCAAAATGTTCTCTACAACTCTTTCATTGACTGGACTATAAACATATCCCGAAATAAATGCAATTAAATTGAATATTTCACTTGCAAATAAAAAAGTGTTCAAAAAATGAATCCGAATCCATCAAAGTAAATGTTGGTGTAAAATGTTCAAGATCCCTGGTTCCAGAATAGAATTTTGCAGAGTGAGAGGGAAATATGTGTTTATTTTTGGTTTATTATAAATATTTAAAAAATCATAAATGATATAATTTTTAAAATAGTTTCAGGTACTTCCCATTGCTCTAAGGAATACAACCATGTATAGTTTTGTCATAAATTTTGTATATAATTAAATGCCATACTCTAATAATGTTAGGAACTATTTTCATTGAAAAACTGCGATATTCAAGTATAACAGAAATTTGCAATAAAAAAAATATATTTGTATTCTTTAGAACAATAACAAGTATCTAAAACAGTTTTAAAGGTTATACAATGTTTGGTTTTCTAAATATTTATAATAAATGGAAAATAAACGCATATTTCCCTCTCACTCTGCAAAATCCTATCCTTAATAATTGATAGTATTCATTTGTCAGCCCCAACATTATCCTTCCCTTTTTAATATACCTCCCTAGTTCCTAATAATACATCGGGTACATGTCTATATAAGCCAAAAAGCTGCACTTTTTGATTCGTCATGGTTAATGCCAAAAGATAACTTTCCAGATAGGGAGCCACTTTAAAATTCGTGCAGAACTCCAATGGGTTAATGGCGGCCATTAAAGGTGGCCACCTTTAATGGCCGCCATTAGCCACACTAAATGTTTTTGTATCTCAGCTCCTAATGGTCCGAGTTCTATTTCTTTTTTTTTTTAAACTCTTGTAAAGAGGACATTTTTTTGTCCCTATAAATGTATCTCTACACCTTAAGGGTTCTGCGCAATTTAAAAATAAAATATATTTTTTTAATTTTTCGGAGTTCTTTTTGTAATTTGATGATGTGAATTATTTATTTATTTGCACACTAGATACTGATGTAGTTGTTTTGGCAATATCTTTCTTTCACGTTCTCAAACCTCCGGGACTTCAAGAGATGTGGATTCTCTTTGGTACTGGGAAGGGTCAGAGATACATGAGCATTAATGCCATGTTTGAAAGTATGGGTGAACATAAAGCTGTTGCATTGAGAGGATTCCATGTATTCACTGGATCAGAAGTAATGCAATGAAAGGGAAACAGACTGCCTGGGAAGTGTGGAAACCATTTCCTGAAGCTGCTGAAACCTTCCAAGCTATCTCTATACCACAACAGTCTGTTTCTGACGAGACCTTTCAAGTTCTCGAGAAGTTTACTGTTTTGCTTTACTACAAAGAAGCAGTAGACTTCTCAGTCAATCATGTTAGAAAGCTCCTCTTTGCTTCAAAAACTCGCAGTGTACAAAGTCTACCCCCAACAAAAGAGGTACTAAGGCAGCATTGTCTTCGTTTAGCGTACCAGGCAGGACAAATTTGGGGTCATGCATGCTCAGAGATGGACAACATTCCAGGGCCAGAAGTATGGGGATGGACCATTGTTGATGGAGACTGGACGCCGGTCTGGTCTTCTCTTCTCTTATGGCAACCTGCAAAGAATTAGTTAAGTGTAGTTGCTCTGGATGCCATACACGATACTCCTGCTCAAAAGCCAAGGTTCCATGCACGTTACTTTGTACGAACTGTACTAGGGGGTCGACAATGCAGCAATAAATACAATAAAAGATATGCGTTTAATTGATCATTTTTAAATTCGTTTCACAATTTTAAGATCATAATGCTTTGTTGATCCAATTCCTTAATATAATAATAATAATTATTTAGTTCCAAGGATGAATTGGAAGATAAAAAAGATGATTGCGAGTGATCCAGAATCGTAAAAGCTCTATAGAAGCAATTCATTTACGTGAATATTTCTTAGTATTTAGTAGTTTTTATTTGTAATTTTTTTTTTACTTAATGTAATGTTTTCAAAATAATTAATATCACTATTGTTTATGAAAACAAGTCTCTATTGACATATACGGAACACCATTTACATAAACCTTTTTTTGTGGGGAAAAATGGATATTGAGCACAATTAAAACTTACTTATCAATTAAATTTGTGAGAAAAGTGAAATTTTCAGGTTTTTGAAAATTGCGCAGAACCTTTAAGGTGTAGAGATAAATGTATAGGGACAAAAAAGTGTCCTCTTTACAAAAGCTTTCAAACAAAGAAAGAAAATAGAAATCGGACCATTAGGAGCTGAGATAAAAAAAATAATATGGCCAATGGCGGCCATCTTTAAAGGCCGCCATTTTGGTGACCTGCACTGATTTTCAAGTGGCTCCCTATCTCAAAAGTTACCTTTTGACATCAACTATGACCACAGAAAGTGGCACATGCCAATCAAAAAGTGCAGCTTTCTTTGTAGACTGGCGGTACATGACCAGTCAGGTGCAACGTTTTTAAAATGCATGCCAATCATATATATTAATGAAATTACCATGAATATGCCAGAAACGCAAATTTTAGGCAGTCGTCGCGTGCAGAAGGGTGTGCAAATCGATTTTTTTTTGTTTTTTTGTTTGTGTTTTTTTTTTATTTTAAAATGGATGCCAATAGTGCCAAACGAAAAGCCTTGAAAAAAAAATCCAAAATCAAAATCATCCAAAATCAAGAACACCAAAAAATTTTATGATTTAATGTGCGCATCAAAAGTTGTTTTGCGCGCGGAAATTGCATGCCAATGAATTTCCGCTGGATTTTTTTTCACGGCTTTTCGTTTGGCACATTAATAGTTTGACATTAATAGTAATCATCGTAGAAAAAACTTTTGGATACAGAAATCGAATATCGTATAAAGAATGTCTGTATGCTTTTTGTAAACAGGATAACTTCTGTTTTTAACTTAAAATTTTCGTTTCAAAATTAGAATGTGTATTAAATAGCATGGTAGAATAATCTCTATGAAAATTGGGCCATATCCGTCAGACAGGGTGACTGCCAGAGGCGTGGAAACTGCCATATAAACTAAAAATTAAATAAATAATGGCTATGTACTCTATCCCAGTGACAACACGTAAAAATGAATTGTGTCGTAGTTGAAACAAAATGTTAATTAAGGCTGCAACTTCAAATTCAATTATTTATTGGTCCTTTTTGATCATCTACATGTTATAAGACAAGTCATTGAAGCACTGTTTTACGCAATAGTTAAATAATATAAAAGCTTATAATTACTAAAATGATGTTTTATGTCATTCGGTAGACGGTTAAATAGTTTCGGGCCTATAAGTCTTGGAGATTCACTTGTGATTTTTAATCATGGAGTTTATTTTTTTTGTCTTGTATTGACATTATAGTAATCAGTATTTAAAATAAAATTTAAAAAACATATATACAAATTTCGAAAATATAAATGTCAGGTAAGGTAAGAATTTTATTTTATATAAAGATATCCTTGCAGGTGTGAGTATTCGGTATACCAAATATACATCGTAAGATACGTTTTTGAACAATAAATACATTTGAAGACATGGTGGAGTTTCCCCAAACACAGATACCATACCTTAAACGTGAATCAACTTGGGCATTATATAAATTAATAAATTGTTCTCTTGATAGAACCCCCTAATATTTCGGAACAGGTAGGTATACTATAGAAGAAACTTTTGATATCAAAGTTTCGCAATGATTCTTCCAATTTTGACATTCGTTCAAATATACCTCTAAAAACTTAATATTGTCCTCAGTATTAGAAATATTTGTATTGTCTATTTTTATATTTAAGTTGTCACATTCCTTTCGCCTATCGTGAAATCTGATAACTGAGTGTTTTCGATATTAAGATACAGGGTATTATGGGAAAATCATGGTTTAAAGTGTTTAAAATTGCATTGCAATTTTGTTCCAAAACATTATCAGATGGATTTGATATTATCACAGAAATATCGTCAGCATACATTATAAAATGTGCGGTTGATGACAAAAAATAAATATCATTAATAAATAAAATTTAAAAAAAACACAGGGCCTAAAATAGAGCCTATAGTTGAATTTAAACATCCTGAATTAACACTGCATACGGTGTTATCGCTTTTATGTTCTAAACTTACATATTGCTTCCGATTTACGAGGAATGTAGCGATCCAATTTACTGACAGACCGCGATTATCATAAACTTCTACTGGTTTAAAAATTATATCAGATCCCATGATAAAATTTCGGTCTCTAAATATCCAACTATGCCTTATTGCTCTGACTATCTGGATTATTTTGTGTTGTTTACGAGTGAAGTTTCAAATCAAATCGAAGGTTATGTCGATGGCGTAGCAATCGTTTACGATAACCCCCCGCTTCGCGGGGGTAGAGCGCCAAATATGAAACCTAATCCTCACCACCAACACTGCGAAAACAAAAAATACTTCCTTGTTGTAAATTGCATATTTCAAATATGCAGGGGGACTACTGGGTTATGCACTTCTTCTTTGTGACTTTTTCTTCGCCGTTGAACATTATTAAAATGTTTTCGTCTTTATTTCTAATTTTTATTTTACCTATCTATCCCTGTATATAAAGCAAAATTGTGGAATATTTTGCCTCAATTTATTTCAATACTACGACTATTAGTTGGCTCTTTTATCAAATTGAAAGTTAATGAATGGAAAATATGGAGAAAGTTGCCAAATATTTTACCAGAAAATGTTCTTAAATAGTTGACAATATTAATGATGTTATTATAGAAATTGCAATTTAGTGAGATATTCGAAATTAAAATTATCCATTTCATTTAATAGATTATACAAATTTGTATAATTTATCATTTAATAAAAGTCTTGTTTGCTCATGCACTTATGCGCCAAGTTGAGATCTTTAGAGAAATTAGCTGAACGTGTATAGCATAAAATTATCAATCAACTTATTTAGGAATAAGAATCTTTATATCTATTTATTATTTCCATGTTCCGAAGGAAATTATCGAAAACCATGTCCGAGTGTCACATTCTGATTATACTGCGCTTAAAAAATAAAGAAAAGTGGTTTTTCGCACGGCAACTATGCGACTGTCTGTGTGTCTATCTGTGGAATTTTCTTTCTCTCTCGATAACTTCTATAAAAATTAATCAAAGTTTTTTTTTTAATGTTCGTCTCAATGATACCCATTGACTTTGGTGCCAATCGGATTTTGGAAATATGCTTAATTTTGCTGAATATAGAAGTCACGTATGGTTCTCGGTACCGATATTTTACTTCCCTCGCTTACTGAAGGGAAGTATTATTGCAATTGTGAAAAAATTACTGTCTTAGATTTCTTCTTCGGATTTTCACGTTTCAGACTATTGTAGATTACGAAAATTACGAAATTAAAAAATTAATTATAATTATTAATTAATTAATTAAAAATTAATGAACTAAAATTAATTAATTAAATTAAATTGCGAAAACGAGTTTTCAGTTCCGTCGATCTCTATGTCGATTTAGTGTCTGTCTTTTGGCGCTATATGTACAAAATTATATGATGAGTGAAAATTATATTTGGTAGGTAGTTCGCGTTATTACCAACAAAGAAATATTGAAAAATATAGAGTGAACAACTTGGCATGTAGTTAACACAATTGTCAAGGAAGAAACCTGCTATACTTTTAATAGAAAACATACAGAATGATCACTCTAGAAAAATAATTAATTAATAAGCGACAGAAGAAAACAATATTTGGAATGTGGTTGTCATTGCCAGGAAGAAAACCTGACTTTTAGTTTAAAAAATATACAGGGTGCTTATCCAACAGAAACAAGATTAATGAATAAAGAGTACCAAATAGCTTAGCTTCACGGAGCACCCCCCGATCCTTGGGGACAATGTTTTTCATCAAGATTAAATCCTAAGGAAGAATTTTAGACATGTCCCCCCAAAAAAAATGGCTGTAGTTTCAAAATGGCGGCCATATGTTTAAAAAACGGTTGCCAAACGGATGCACGTACAGTTAGGGTGGGCTCCCGTAGTATCGTACCTTCTCATAAAAATAAGCCAACACTTTTTTTTTATTCAAATAATTTTACTTCCACGTTCAGTGGAACTATAGTAATGCAAAAAATGTTTATTGTTGAAATAGGTTTAGAATGTCATGAAACGTCGAGATTTTAAGTTTAAGCAAAAAAAATTTCTCTGTCGTTCTGTCTGGCTATCTGTAACTTTTTTGTGCGCACGATTACTCTGAAACCATTTAAGATATTGACTTGAAATTTGGTATATACATTATGTATTTTAACGAAATCTGGAACTAGATTATATTTTGATCTTATTCCGTTGAAGAGTTGGGGGGGTAAATAGGCAAATTAAGCAAATAAGAGTCCATAAAATTGGTAGTTAGTATGTATAAGGGAAGCTAAGCTCTGAAAAAATTTTTTGGCATTAACCCATGACCACCTCGTTATTAACCCGAGATCAGTCGCGGTTGTGTTTTTACGGGATCGGTCGCGTCGTGGTCATTTTTACCGAAATTGTTTTTAACATATTTATCCCCACTATATGGTACTTTAGCAAAAAAGAGTACCCTCTAATTATTTTGAATTGTTTTTATTTTGTCCATAAAAAGTTATTAAAGAAAAACACAAAAAACAGTAAAACACTGCATTATCAGTCGCACATACGGTCAAAAGGACCACATTTTTTTCAAATAAAAATGTTGGTAAATATTATCATTTTTACAATTTTGTTATATTTATAAACAGTGCGCGTAACAAAAAAATTGAATTTGTAGTAGAAAATATTATTCTACACATAGATTTAATTCAGTTTGCTGTGAAGAACACTCGTAACACATTTTCATGGTATGTTCTGTGCAGATACCCTTGTCACAAATAGAAAGAACAACGACTTGATGTTTTCCTGTTCTTTTTGTTTGAACAAAATGCACATCTTCCTGGACTCTGAGTTGAACCTCGAGGAATTTCTTCTTTGATTCCAATATGTTGACAGTTCTTTTGGTACAAACTTGTGAATGCGATACATTAACTTACTCAATGTTGGGTATAGTCGCAATACGGTCAAAAGCACCACAGATCTTGAACCGTTATCAGTAGCGGTGCGGTTAAATGCATCTAACTTGTGACTCGTTTCCAATTTTGCCTCAATTGATCATGCTGCATGGACTAGGGATATAAGATTTTTGCAAATATTATTTTTGATTCTCATAAGTGTGTTTCTATTTCAGAGATGTGATTTACACGGGCCCCAAAAAGGTGGTAATCACCGTAAAAGAAACTAAAACAGAAACCGGATATCCTGGAGAAACTGAATTAATTTCATCTCACGTGGATGCTACACATACCCCCGCCGCCTCGACAGCCACTAGAGAATTGGACGACCTCATGGCAAGCTTGTCTAATATTAAGGTTTGTCACAACTTTAATTTTAAAATTATTTTGAAATATATATTGTAAATCATGAAATCTTAACAAAGCAGGAATACGTTGCACGTGCCCTATTTCTCCTTACTTCATTCGGACCGATGCATGACGATGCGCCCAAATAAAATAAATTCCTGTTTATGTTTTACGCGACAACCTCCCTTAAAGTTTAATTTTTCTAAAAGAGTAGCCTATAATTTACATCTATGCTAAGAGACTGACTTGTTCTCTTCATAACGTCTTGGAGACGTTTTGTGATCCGTGCATTATTCTGCTGTATGTCACGTCTGACAGCATCTCTTTCCCATCAGCCCCTTGGTGACATTGTTGTAGAACCTTCCAAAATTGACCTAGGTCGAAGCCAAAATAAAAATTCGACTTAGGCAAAAAATGCATTTATGAACATTTTCAAGAATTTGAGAGACTTCAGAGCCACAAACTAGTCCAAAAGGACCGTTATGAGTTTGATAAGACATTAGACACAACCGGGTAAAAATTCGAAGAAACACCGAAGTTTTACTAGGAAAATATATTTTGGTCCAGGATATGAGAGTGAAAGTATATGGTGGTCATGGAAAAATGAATCACATACTTTTTAAAAAGTACTTTGAAAATATTCAAAATATTTTCAACTTTAATTCCTCCGCCGAAGACATTGACCATGAAGGTACAGTCATTATATACTCTGTTCTAAAGACTGACTAATTTTAACAAGGCAATGTATCAAAAAGGCGAAACCGGCGAATTTGGTAAAAGCGGCGTAGTGCCTATAAGTAAAAATTGACAAAAAAATTAATGAAAATGGACAAGGCCGGTTTCTCGCATAAAACAAGTTTGGATTCACCCAGCGACTCGTGATTTGGTCGAGTGCGTTGGGTGGCCAATACAAAGCGATGATAGGGAAGCCAACTGCAGGGCTTTCCAAATAATAAAGTTATAGAGAAAACCGCCTTGTGCACAAAGGACTCAAAAGTTCAATTTGCCTAAAAGTCGTCCGAAGGCGGCTCGCTGTCATATTGAACCTGCATGGGGACAAGTACGTCGTAAGACTGGCCGAAAGTTATTAAACTCATGTATTAGTCGAACTCCGTCCCGTGAATGATAAAATCACGATCTGGGACCTTTCAGCTATTCATAAGCGAACCAAAATTTTTTAAGTAAAATATTTTTATATTATTTTCAGTCGGCCATAATTACCAAAATAAAAAAAATTAAATTCTTTTGAAAAGGCTTGCATTAAACCTTGAGGAGGTTAAATTAATCTTTTCTGCCAAATCGATTGTTAGCTGTCACTTGTGTGGTTAAAAAGTAATTTGCCTTAGTTGGCGAGGCGTGATTCTTTCACATTTTACAGTATTATTTTATACTTATTAAATAAATGGTATTCTTTGAACTTGTTGCTAGTCTTAATCCCTGGAATTTTCGTTTGGATGACCTAAAGAACTGAGTTAATCGGGATCTCATGATTCCCTAAGTTTGATACTCAGTGTTCTGGTCCCTTACGGGAGCTTGATAGGATTTTTTAATGCGATTTCTCCAGAAACCTTTAAGTGTAGAGACCATTATTAGTAGGAAAGTACATACAAATCACGTCAAATTCCAATCCCGTCGGAGAGAAATCTTCGATAGGAATTTTTTATGCAAAAAATCGCAATAATCCAAAGACGTAAAAGCCTTTATTGTCAGTGAATAATAGAAATCACGTAATCACGTCCTGAGAGAGCGTCGTTAATGATCTGAGGTAGTGCAGTCTATTGAAGTATATCTTATCTCGAACCCGCTTGGGAGTGGAAGAACAGTGCAGAACGCGGCTGGCGCCCATCTAAAAATAAATTGATGTCGCGTCACCTAGACGCTTGGTAGTGAGTTCTTCTACAATATCAGCTCAACGTTTTGGAGAGCGGTACCAGCGGTTCGCCATCTAATTTTCCTTGAACTATTAACCGTTCTATATTCACTTCGATACTGTATTATTTCTCATGCACAATAAGTAAATTAAAGTTTATTTAGTTGTACGTTGTTTTCTGTATCTCATGAATATTCTAATTTCTAATTTAGAACAATAATTTCTGTTCGCAAGTAAATTATTTTTAAAGCTTTCTTTTTTTTTTCATGATAACAAATGATTAATATTTATGTATAAGTAATAAGCATGCGAAGAATGTTTTGTAAATGTTTTGCAATCATAGTATATTGTAATGCAAGTACTGATCGATCAGAACGCGATACGTACACTTATAAGCTCAAAACGGTAGCGGAAACAACGGAGCGCTGTACATAAATAATCATATATTTTACAATAATGCAGATAATTCTTTCACTAAAAACTTGTTCCATTCTTTTCTGCAGATTTCATATCATGGAAATACGCATCTTATCGGCGATAATTTTTAGAATGCCTCGATGCTGAAATTTACACTGCTCTATTCCGGTACGCTTTGTTTAAACAATTTCTGCAGCGATAATAATTGGGTAGTACCATAATCTAATCTAGAAAGAATAAGCTTTCCCTCATTAAGAAATGTTCAAGAATAAGCCTGTAAATAAGGTGGGAACATAAATATAATCAGTTTTGAGCAATACAAAAATTGATTGATTGATTGATTGATTGATTGATTGATTGATTTACCAGCGTACGGTAGGCATTGTTGCCATTCCCAGGATATACCGCTGGGCCGGATACGTACACGCTGGGTTAGATTTGGGTCATGCCTGTTGTCAGCAACGAGAGCCACATGACGCATGATACAGAAGTGGGGGATGGGCAGTGTAGGTGTTTGTGAAATGCGTTGCCGCATTGTGTCGTGATATTGTTTATGCTTCTTTTTTGTGTTTCTGCTTCTACAAATCTTCCTTTGTGGATATTATTGTTTCTTCTGTATTTTTCCAGATATCTAAAGGCAGAGCTGGACACTATTTCAAGTAAAAGTAGTATAAATTGTACTTCAATTACTTTTATTACTTGAAGTATTTTACTTCAAATACCCGAAGAAATGAGTACTTGGTACTTGATACTTGCAGATATTTTAGAATAGTACTTAGTACTTGTTAAACGGAATTACAGTACTTAAAGTACGTTACAATTTACTTCAAGTATTTAAAGTACTTGATCACTACTTCAAGTACCTTAGGTACTGCAAGTACGTTTACAATCCAGTTGAAACCTGCAGAGACTGGTAAGAGCAGTTATTCGTTATTGCTAAAAAGAACATTTGCCTTTAGTTTGTATTAGACAGACATAGTGTGAGGGTAATAAACATGTAGTCCTATATTGAGAGTGTTGATATTATGTGTTAATGTGTTCAGATATTCTTTGGTACCGAAACTACAAGTTTGAGAACGTGCCAATATTTTGGAAAACACCAGGTTTAGGCCGTTTTTGGCCAAAAGTCCAATTTTTGGCCAAAAATCTGGAAAATAGGCAAGCAGAAAATATTGGCATATGGTTTTCCACCAATGAGCATTGACAACGAAAATTTTCCGCTTGGTCAGAAAGTGTTATACTATTACTACGTTCCAATTTTGGCCATAATTGATGTCGCCGGTGCTGCCAATTGCACGGAGAAAAAATGTTGGCATATATCGAATGTTGATAGGCAATATACCCTCTTCAACTAGCACCGAGCCCCAAAGTATTATACTCTGTTTCACAATTGAATATTTTCTGGGGCGGCTAGCGCCAAAACGGCCAGGAGGGGAGATCTGACTCACAAGATAAAATACTCAGAAGAATATTTGCTGAAACATACAGCAATGCCAACATGTTATATCCCAGGCACCATATATCGAGCTATCTCCTAGACTATAATATTCAAGAAATTTTGTCAAATCTGAAAAATTATTTCAAAATTTTTACTTTTAGTTATTTTAGAATACATTAATGAAATGGAATGTTATGTTTTTTAGGAGCAACATTTTCTCATTTTGTAAATAAATAAAACAACTTAAAAAAACTGTATCATTATTTAAATACAGTATCGGAAAGTGTTCGATTTGGTACGGCAATAAGAGCAAGCGAGAGCGAAGCAAGCAATGATATACATTAAGGGGCGTGTCACACTTTGCCTCTGCTAGGGTCCTGGTAGACGCCTTTATTGTGGGCGATCGGTTAAGTCGTTGAAACTATGCAATCTCAAAAGCAAAACTTTCCAATACTGTATACCCTAAATATAAAAAATATGTCAATGTATAGAAATATTTACACGTAAAGATTGGTTTAGATAGAAATAAAAAATTTAAAGTACTTTAAGTAGTTTAATGTACTTGTAAGTGTTTTACTTATAAACAGTACTTTATACTTGATACAACACGAAAATATTTGAAGTATTTATTTTTGAAGTACTTGTTAGAATTAAATGACTAATTGAAGTAGTACAAGTAGTACTTACACCCAAAATTGCAAGTACTACCTTGAAGTACTTGATACTTGAAGTATTCTGCTTTTTGAAAAGTAATTGATACTTAATGCAACAAATACCCTAATTAACTCTTTGGTACTTGATATTTGAAGTAGTTTGCCCAGCTCTGTCTGAAGGTTTATTTTAGTCGTTGACCTGTTGGGAGTGTTCCTGTTTTCAAAAAATGCTCTACATTTTTCCTCGTCGTGGTTTCTCTGCATCTCTCTTTTTTCTTTGAATTCTTCTTTTAGTTTTCCATTTATGTTCCACGTCTCTGGGTGTTGTTTGTCTGTAGCTCTCGTCTTTTTTAGCTGCTCATACTTGTTATTTTTCTTTCCTTCCTGTCAGGCTGATAAGTGACCTGTCCCTTTTTAATGTTTTCTTGCCGCAATTTTTATTTTTGAACCCATTGATGTCAGTTTAATTCTTCTCCTGTCAGTTGTTTTTCTATTTTTTCGCAGTATTTCTTCTGGAAGTCTTCGTGCTGCGGGTAGTGAGTGGTGTTTTGTTGTTTGCTCTACGTCTTTTCTCTTCTTTTATTTTCAATTTTCCGTGTGGTTAATATTGACTTCTGCTGTCATTTTTGCTTTGGGGCCGGTTTTATAGGTTCAGATTAAACTAGAATTTAACTAGAAGTTTCACCTTTTCACATTTTTGGCATACTTTTGAATTGTGGGCCTTGTTGTGCCTTACTTTTCTGTGAGCGTGTATATGTCCTTTTGTGCCAGCTCCCGGCGTGATGCCTTAAATATGTTATGCTCTAAATTAATTGTCTTTTGATATTTTTTCGTCGAAGTTTTATTTATTCTTCGATTTACGTCGATTCTGTAACAATAACACTGACGATCTTAACAAACACTTATAAAACGGTATTTTACAAAACACTAAAATCTACAATTTAAACCTCTAGGTGAATCTTCAAGTTAAACTTTAATCTGAACCTCCGATTAAAGAACTTATATCTAGATACATAATTGTACTGATTTATATGTTGCTGAGATAAGTAGATAAGCAAAGAGAGTTCTGGACCGGAAGTGACTTGGATGGCATGTGTCCATCGAGATCTGACCATGAGCTGTTGGTCATTGTCGTCGGAGCTGAAGAGTTCTTGTGGTGAAGAGTGAAGAGTGCTGTATTACGTGGTATGGGGGTGTGAAGTCTGTACCTAATGCCCTTCTGGCTAAGAAATTGGTCATTGTCGTCGGAGCTGAAGAGTTCTTGTGGTGAAGAGTGAAGAGTGCTGTATTACGTGGTATGGGGGTGTGAAGTCTGTACCTAATGCCCTTCTGGCTAAGAAATATTTCAGCATGACTGTGCAGAGATTTTAAATTTAGGTAAATTGAATATAAACGACGGTTGCTGGCCCCGAGACATAGGAGAGAGGAAGTGATAAGAAAACGGATATGTGATAAGAGAGAGTGTAACATTTGTATAGAAATGCAAATTAAATGAAATTTTTATCATAACCGCCGGTTAGGGTGGGCAATATATTTATTATTATTATATTATGGTGATGTTTGAATGTGAACATAGGCGTACATAAATTAAAAAAACTGTCGAATTTAATCAAATTCAGATATAAATTAAACAAAAATTGTCTTGCTATTTCATTTATTACAAAAAAAAACATTATAATATTATTCATTCACACTGCTGCGGAGACATGACATTTTTCCTAATAATTTTAATTATACACTTTACAATTAGGAGAGAAGAACAAACTGTAATGTAATACAGCAAACCAGACACCGCTTCCACTCCAATATCATAATTTTGTTTTTCAGAATTTGCATTGCTGATGATGGTAGGTGCAGTACAGGGGGTGGCAGCACAATAATTTTAATTATACACTTTACATAAATTAAAAAAACTGTCGAAACCAGGATTTGAACCCGGGACCTCTAGAACTTCAGTCTAATGCTCTCCCCACTGAGCTATTTCGACTTTAATCAAATTCAGATATAAATTAAACAAAAATTGTATTTCTATTTCATTTATTGTACGATACTTCCAATCTCAATAAAAGTGGCCGTTAATTAATTATATCGCAAGGAAATAAAACCGAGAAAGCGTTGATATGTTATTTCATAGGAAACAGGAAAAGATGATAAACCTGCCTACATAGCCACAAAGTGCACGTGATGACAAAGCAAGTTGAAGGAAGGAAGGAAGTTGATAAATATATTCCATTAGTTGGTTATGTGAAAATATCATTTAGTACTGATGTAGATTTTGACGAGTATAAAAGCATAAACTGAGATTGAGATCACTTACTTTCCAAGTTATAAATAATTTTGTTAGCAAGTGTTTGTGCGCATTACTGATTTAACGTAAGTTCTATATTAATTTATTTTATTGCAATTTATCTCAATATAATACAAAAAAATATTTTTAGATGGACTTAAATAAACTGAATGCCGTATCACTTTTAGATACAAAGCCAACCATCAAATTAACGGACCTCCCACTAGATACACCTGTTCCAATAATTTCAGCAAAGCTAATAAAAACCAAATTTGGAACAACGGTTCTATTAGAATTCGGTGACAGCACAGCATTTTTACCAAAACGAGTGGTTCCCCATATGAAGGATAATTTGGAGAATTTCACAGCAGGAAAATACAGCCTGATCTTTAAAGGTCAAAAAGATGTTAATAAGCCTGCATTAGGAACAACATTCGAATTTATTGAAACCGAAAGTTGGACTCAAAGTGCATGTAAGTAATTTATTATGCATTTTGAAGATATTTATTAAATGCCATTTTTCTTTTAATTTTAGCTGATTCACAATAATTCTAAAAGGGGCTGTGGGCGGATCCATACACATAAAGAGCTGCAATAATTTAGGAGCTGCAATAATTTAGTATGTATAAGTGCATTATTTGTAGAAAGAAATTCAAAATTCGCTTTTTTGTTGAAAATCACGCATTTTTTTATAATAATAATAATACAATATACTCGAAAGTAGATATTTCTATTTATTTGTTATATAATGAAAATTTATTTAAACGATTGATTCATCAATTTGTGGGGTTAGATTATACACAAAACATTGAAAAAGTAAAACAATTATTTATAAATATTCAACCTAAGTTTACTGCAGCATTAGAGTTCAAACTCTCGAGCATAGAAGTTTGCAAGAAGTGTATTGTATTATTAGATAAAATTTGATAATGGATATATGTAATTTAAGTGATGAAATTGTGAAGAAGTTTCAAAATGTAACAAAAATTTTGAGTGAGTGTAAAAATGTTATAGGTCGGGAAAAATGGTTAAAATTAGTGAAAGGGCATTTAAGTTTGCTTAACCAAGCATTAAAAAATCGCAATTCTATTGGAATTCGTAGAAAAATTCATACAAATATTGGACATTTAAAAAAAGTTAAAATTTTAATAAAAAATTTAGGCTACATTGGATGGGGTTTGAGTGGTAGAGTAAATGGAAGTTCTAGAATTAAATGGGAGGATATAAATTCGGTATTTTCAGGTCGCATACGTTCAGGTTTAATAATAAATTTAATACATAAAGATATGAGACAGTTCCTTGATGATTCCTTCTTTCTATTCAAGTCACGAATAAATAATATTCTCAAATCACAGCCGACAATCAAAGTGAATGCATGTTTTTGTGGGGAATTCATTAAAAATAATAATATTAAGTCAGAAGAAATGGAATTTAAATATTTCAACACTAAAAATGCCTCAATTGATATCAGCACTGATTTAAAGTTGTGGTTTCAGGAATATATTATAGATAAAATTTTAAATAAATTAGAGGAATTCCAGGAAAAAGAGTCGGGATTTGTGCTACAAAAAATAATAAGTTTAGAAATAAATATTAATAAGGTTGAAATGGGCAACGGCTCATCTTTCATTAGACTTCCCAATCAAATAGCTAAAAAACATGCATGTGTCAATGTTAAAAATTATGATGATGAAGCATGCTTTGCCTGGTCCATAATTTCGGCTTTGTATCCCGTTGACAGTCATTCCGATAGAATATCATCGTACCCCCACTACTCCGAAATTTTGAATTTAAAAAATATTAAACTTCCAATGTCACTACTACAAATTACAAAATTTGAAAAACAAAATAACATTTCTGTTAATATTTATATGCTAAAATTGTTTGGAAATAATTTTCATTCAGTACCAGCTCGTTTAACTAAAACCAAATTAGAAAAACATGTAAACTTATTAATGATTCAAAATAACTATACAGATGAGCGTGAAAAAAGTACTGATGATGATGATTCCAATCTTGAAATAAAATATCATTTCTGTTGGATAAAAGACCTTTCCAGACTTGTGTCTAGTCAAATGAGTAAACGTAATGGAAAACTGTACATTTGTGATATATGTTTAAATTATTTTTCTAGTGAAGCAAAATTAAATTTACACACAGTAGACTGTAAAAATGTTAATAAATGTAAAATATCATTTCCAAAGGAAAAAATTGTAAAGTTCAAAAATTATAATTATAAAGAGCCTGTACCGTTCATATTGTACTGCGATTTCGAATCAATGCTAGAACCATTTTCCGAAATTAGTCAAACTAAAACTTTAAAATACCAAAAACATACTGCTTTCAGCGCAGGATTATATTTTAAATGTTCGTATGATGATAGCTTATCGTATTATTGCAGCAATCGTGGTTTTAACTGTATAGAGTGGTTTTCAAAACAATTAGAGAATATCGGTGAATTTCTCGAATCAAAATTAAAGACTATTGTACCAATGGACATTTCTGAACATCAGCAAAAAGAGTTCGCTGCATCAACTCACTGTCATATTTGCGAATCAATATTTAAACCTGAAGATAAGAAAGTACGTGACTACAACTATTTCACAGGTAAATACCGCGGGCCGATGCATGAAAACTGCAACTTAAATTTTAAAAAATCATTTATAGTACCGGTCGTCTTTCATAATTTATCTGGATATGACGCTCATTTTCTAATCAAAGATCTTGCAAAAACCGGTCAGATCACTTTATTGCCAATCAATAAGGAAAAATACATATCGTTCACAAGAAGTGTTGAAGGCTCGGTAATAAAATTTCGGTTTATCGATTCTTTCCGATTTATGGCCGCATCGCTGGATAAACTATCATCATATTTATCAAAAGGGGAATTAACAAATTTGCAAAAAGAATTTAGTGATTTAGATAGTGAAAAGTTTAATATGCTTACGAGAAAGGGCGTCTTCCCATATGATTTTATAGATTCTTTTAAAAAATTATCTGAAACTGAGTTGCCGGCAAAAGAACATTTTTACAATAAATTAAATGACTCTAATATAAGCGATGAAGATTACCAACATGCTCGGAATGTTTGGGAAAAATTTAATATTAAAACACTAGGTGAATATTCAGACTTATATCTAAAAACTGATGTAATTTTATTGGCAGATATTTTCGAAAATTTCAGACAAAAATGTTTAAATATTTATCAATTAGATCCGGCACATTACTATACACTACCGGGCTATACGTGGCATTGTATGTTAAAGTTTACAAAAGTAGAGTTGGAACTTTTACAGGACATCGACATGCTTTTATTTATTGAACGTGGTATTCGAGGTGGTGTAAGTCAGTGCTGTAATAGATATGCTAAGGCTAACAATAAATTTTTGTCAGAATATGATTGTTCAAAACCTAGTTCTTATCTATTATATCTTGATATAAATAACATGTATGGATGGGCCATGGAAGCCTTTTTGCCCTACAAAGGGTTTCGGTGGGTGGAGAATTTTGAAAATTTTAATGTGATAGATGTACCAGACGACTCAGAAAACGGATATATTCTCGAAGTTGATTTAGAGTACCCGGAACATCTACACGACAAACATAAAGATATGCCTCTCTGTCCGGAACATCTAGTGCCGCCGGGATCAAAATTACCAAAACTGATGACGACACTCTACCATAAAACCCGATATGTAATACACTATAGAAATTTAAAGCAAGCTTTATCCTTGGGGATTAAACTTATAAAAATTCACCGTATATTAGAGTTCAAACAATCTCCATGGCTAAGACCGTACATAGAGTTAAATACAAAACTGCGCGCAAGTTCGAAAAATGAATTTGAAAAGAATCTATTTAAGTTACTAATTAATGCAGTTTTTGGTAAGACTATGGAAAATATTCGTAAGCATCGGCTTGTAAAATTGGTGTCGAAATGGGAGGGTCGATATGGTGCTAAAAATTACATCGCTAGCCCCAATTTCCATAGTCGTGCTATATTTGACGAGAATTTAGTGGCTATTGAATTAAATAAGTCTGAAATTTTTTTCAACAAGCCTTTATACATCGGATTATGTATTTTAGATATATCGAAAACTTGTATATATGATTTTCACTATAATTTTATGTTGCAAAAATTTGAAAATAATGATGACTGTAAATTGCTGTACACCGATACGGATAGCCTTATTTATGACATAAAATGTGAAGATGTTTATGAGAAAATTATAAAAGAAAACATTGCTAAATTCGATACTAGTGACTATCCACCCAACAACCGATACAATATCCCTTTAGTTAATAAAAAAATTCCCGGGATCATGAAAGATGAGTTAAATGGTAGCATAATGACCCATTTTGTAGGTTTACGGTCAAAGATGTATGCGCTTAGAGTTGAAGGGGAAAATGTTATAAAAAAATCTAAAGGGGTAAAGACTAATATTGTAAAAAATAAAATTTCATTCGATGACTATAAGAACTGTTTGGAAACTAAAACCGAACTGTACCGAACCCAAAGAACCATCCAATCACATTTACATAAAGTCTACTCGGTTAAGCAAACTAAAGTTGCTTTGAACCCCTCCGATGATAAAAGATATTTAATCCAGGATTCAACAGATACATTACCTTGGGGTCACTACTCAATTATGATAGAATAAATTGTTTTTAGTTGAAACGTAAGGGTAAACATGGAATTACTGCCGCACCATGCCAATTTTATCAGCGAACCATTTTTTACACATCTTCTTAGCAATGAAGTGAAAAAGATGAATCCAAAAAAAAAAACTTAGTTTAATAGCGTATACTGCTTTATGTTGAAATCAAACTAAAATAGAATGTGCTTATTGTTAAGATTAAACTATTGTAGTAGCTATTGCAGCTCTTTTGTATTTAAAATAATATTTTATAAAACTTATTACTGTCTGCACATTATAAGCTCTTTTTATGTGTTTAAAATAATATTTTATAAAACTTATTACTGTCTGTACATTATAAGCTCTTTTTATGTGTTTAAAATAAAATTTTATAAAATTTAACTCTGATTTTTATTTCTAGGAATTAGGAAAAATCAAAAAACACTTCATTATCATACATACTTTATTTATGATATAAATATTTTCAAAAAAGATGTGATTTTTTGTCTACATATAATACATTTATCAAAATTAACTGAACAATCACTACAACATACTGTATGCTTACAGGGCATAAAAACAACAGAGAGCTCATTTTCTAAACAAATTTTACATAACAGTTTATTACAAGTTTCAACTTGATTAATTTTTACATCCTGTGCTTCTTCTGATACTAGCATTTCTTTTATCGCTAGTGATGACGTTACATTTTTTTCATTCTTGAGCTGATTATATTCACATTTAGAATTAAAGCGGGCATGCTCTTCCCACACATTATCTCCAGAACTCCAATTCATTAAACCCACACCACAGTGAAAACATATGACTTGATCACCTGTGCCGGTATAGTAGAAACCTACCTCAGCTAATTCTCTCGGTTTTTGGCTTATCTGAGGGGGCCAGTTCTCAAATGTTTTTAAGCGGCTTTCCAAAGTCATTTTATCTGAATAAAGCGGGGTCCGTCTTCTCTTAATAAATAACGAATTATCCTCACCATTTTCAAAAAACGCACAGTCGGGGCTCCATCTCAAATGATCTACTGTGGGATCATCACCCTCACACCAATTACATAATTCAATTTCACATATTGGACATTTAACTATGTCTTCTTGACCAACATAAATGAAACCAGCTAGAGCTAGAGTAGACTTTGGAAATTCTGATAACCAATTTTCAAATGTTTCTAATCTTTTCTCATACTGCACATCCATTTTATATACCAGTCAAATAACTACTGAATTGGGATAAATAATAAGATGGTATTTATTTGAAAATATTTATTCAAGCATTTAATATAAACATTTTTCTATCTAAATCATTCATAACCTTAGCTCTATTAAAATGTAAACATTCACGAATACAATGCATTTGAATGGAATGTGGTAATAAATCACATAAATATAACATTACATTATCTGAAGGCAGTTCATAATTAGATTCACATAGTATATTATTGGTGACATTCAAAAAATTATTGTAAAATCCAGCAAAATCTAAACCATTTAATACATGTATAGTTGAATTGATAAGCCTACTAATGTTAATAAATTCACGCACAGTATTTTCACATATATAAAACGTAACAAAATCGTTAGCCACTTTCAACATCTTAGCACCCATAAATGACGATGTGTTGATAATGTAATTTGAAAACTGCTTCACCGCAGCAGCCTCCTCATCCTCCCCAAATCCACTATCAGCATCGAAGTAATTATTGGAAAGTTGTTTAAGGTAAGTAATAAAATCATACCAATCTTCAGCATCGAAGGAAATGTTATGAGCTTTATTGATCTGCTCATTAGCGGCCATTAATATTTTTACAGCTGGAACATTGTTTCGTGCACTACTTAATCCAACTTTTATTCTATATGAAGAGTTTTTCATGGCGAATACACGTTCATAAATGTACTTTTCTTCATTTTGGATTGCAACTCTATACTTTTCGGTAATTCGATCAACTTCCCGCCAATGATAGAAATCATCAGAAAACGTGGGGCTAGGTGTGTTTGATGCCATGTTTCACGACTAACTAACAGTAACAGGCTTGATATATTTCAAATAAATTAGCTGCACCAGCAATGCTTCCGGTTAATCAAAAGGCCTCTTATCGAGCTGAATTTGTGCGTGTTTTCCATAAGAACCAATGTTAAATCACATAATTCTAGTCAATTGAAACAATTCCCCATTTAAATACATGCAAATCGAAACACATCAGAGTATATTTGTGTTGTCTATCCAACTATTGTGAGATTTATCTAAACCTAACCATTTAACAAAAATTTTATTGCTACGCTTACGTAATACTTTTTCTATTAAATAAACATCCGAATATTTAGCTTTTTGAAGTTCTTCGGCATAAAATCCACCGGCGATGGGATTTCCACGCAAATCCTGAAGAAGGTAGGTGATGGGATTGGTAATCTGTACTTTAACGATTTTAAATAATTCCGTTGTCCAATTGGGAGTGTATCCTTTTTCAAATACATGTTTATGCTTACTAATACGAACAAGGTTGCCAACTTTAAATTTTCTCGGATCTGTCGCCATCTTAATAAAGTTATAAGAGGAATTTAAAATAATTTTTTCATTTTTCTTGTTTATTTCACATGGTTTCATACCCGTAGTTCGATGGCGTTGCGTATTGTAATTATCAGTTATTTGAGGTAGTATATCAAGCCATCTGTACGTTCCGTTCAAACTAAAGTATTTGTATAACTTTTCCTTTAACGTTCTTATAACACGTTCCACAATTGCAGCCTTTTTAATGCTGAACGTACTATAATGGTTAACGTTGTACTTTTTCATCAGGCTGTTAAAACCAGTATTATAAAATTCAGTACCTTGATCTGATTGTAAATTTTTAGGTATTCGTTTACCATCTTTGAATATTTCACCAACAGCCTGCGTTATCTCTTTTCCCGATTTAGTTTTTAAAGGTTTGGTCCAAACAAATTTCGAAAAACAATCAATCATCACTAATATATATCTAAAGTTACTATTAACATGTGCGTGATCCATTACAGCCAAGTCCATTTGCCAAAGATCATCAAAACCTTTTATGATAGTACGCCGACGCTTGAAATTTTTTCTAGCTGGTTTATGGAGTTCGTTTATCACTTGAATTTTTTCTTTTGTATGCTCCATGACTACTCACCAGCAGCAGTGTTATCAGTGAACTAACTTTTTCTTTTTAAGATTGGCCATATCTAAATAAACTTCAGACATTTGTTTTACGACGGTATCTCTAAATTCATTTAGCTCAATATTTTTTATAAAATTTTCCATCGATATTATTTTAGCAGATTGATTTAGCTCCCCTTCAATATTTTTTATAAAATTTTCCATCAATGTTATTTTAGCAGATAGATCTAGATCTGATATCTTATCCAAGTTTAATGTATTTACCTGTACAGCCGATTTTAAGTTAGAAATTGCATTTGACAAATCAGTAATTATTATAGTTCTGTCATTTTTGAGTATATTTATTTTATTTGAAAACTCGTTTCTTAAATTCCCAACATCTTTCTTGATGATCTCAAGCGATTCGTTGAAACTCTTGTATTTATGTTCAAATTCTCGAATAGCATCTATTGAAGACATTTCAATAATTGTATGGAGTTCCTTATCTAGAGATTTTAGGCTACCATCTACATATCTTTTATTACAAACATCATTATCATTAGTAGGTGACTTAACATTACTAAGTTTTAGGTTTTCCACATCTATATTTCCATCCTCGGTGAAGATGAAGCCATGCCTATAAGGCGAAAGTAAATAGGAACCACTACTTGGAACACTATCTTGGCCTATATTAGACCTACCGAACTTGTCTACGGGCATATTGTAAATGATGATACTTAGCAAAGTTGTAAATATTTAAGCAATAACACCTATTTCCTTCAGTTCCGATAATATACTCAAGATCTCATTATCGTGAGAATCTGTGTTTCCAGCGCTTTTTGAGGCTATTAAAAGTTTTAGTCTATCAACAAGTTCATTTACGTCATCCCAGTAAACGTATTCTATTGGTTTTTCATTGTACACAGCCATGCCAGATCCGCTTTTCGAAGGAGCATTTTGTGACTTACTCCTAATTCTTGGATCATATCGAGGTTTTACATATAGAGGTTTTATTACACTCGTATATTTATAGTGCCTATGCCCCCTTCGTTGCTCCTGCGGATTGTAATCGCGTTTGTGAGCACTGGTTAAATCTAGAATTTCTTTGTAATTTTTTAAATCAGTTTCATTGAACCCATTGGGGTTTTTCATAAATATCAATTCATATAACCCTTTAGTACCCGGGTATGGTCTATCGTCGATCACAAGGTTATTATCAGCTATTTTCAGTTCTTTATTACCCATAAATAATTTGTTTGCTAGAAAATCAAAACGAGCACCAGATGTTGTATCGTAACTATTACTATCTGTGAAAAATCCTTCAATGTAATATCTCGCTAATGGTGGAAATTGCTCCAGATATTCATCTATAACAGGTTTATTATGTTTAACTAGATTATCGTATTGTTCTTTAATTTCATCAAATGACAGTTCTGGTACTTCTTCTTCTTCTTCGAGAAAGACTTCACCGATTTCCTCATCAGGTAGAAAGTTTACTGATGGTGGTGATGGTATCCGTCGTTCGGTTAGTGGTTCAGGTGTTACCGTTGCTGCTGTCGCCGCCGCCACCGCTACGCTTTTAGATGTGTTTATTTTAATATCATGTAATGGTTCTACAATTGGTTTGAATATACGATTGAGAGATTCGTCTTCTTCAGCCTTTCCTAGCTTTAAAGCCAAATATTTCTTTCTGATTGCCCTTGACACTTCAGTAATTTTCTTTTTAAGTAACTTCTCCTTTTCTAAATCATGTATGTGTGGTTTTACTACTTTATATTTCTCTAGAGATATTTTTTTATACTTCATTTTTATACAGGTCTGTATAGCTTTTTCACAGGTCTGTTACAGCTTTTCACAAGTCTGTTACAACTTTTTCACAGGTCTGAGACAGCTTTTCGCAGGTCTGTATCTGTTAACGTATAGAACAGTAATAAAGCTGTATGATGTATCATATACATATATACTGATCGAATCCTTTTCGATAGCGTCCGTTGTTCAAATCAAAATCTTTAACTATTACTAATACACCATATTTGTCATTCCAACATTCAGCGCATAGTTTTTCAAATTTATCAAAAGTCATGTCTGGAGTTACGTGATCATCATAAACATGTTTAAGATTCATACGGTCCTGCCTGAATAAAATAATACAGTTACAATTATCTCGTACCAAATGTTTGCCAATATGTGTATAGGTCTGACATAGATAGAAACAGTCCACAAGTCTATGTCTACCCATACTGAAGTAGGCTCTTATTTTATCTTGTTTGTCGCAAGCCACATCATCGAAAATGAATATGGAATTGGTTCTAGCCTTAGAAGGATCGATTATACCTTCACTATCTGTATACGGGAAATAACCAACACCTTTCACTTTTTTCAATGCATCTTCCAGCAATTTATATTTCGGCTGATATAGAGATTTGGAATAGACGTATACATTTTCAAACCACAGCCCATTAGGATCGAACAATAAACTTAGTAGGAGATTCGTTTTGCCAGCGCCACTGGGCCCGCATACAATCGCTCTTAAAGCGCTAGGAAATAATGGACCATGTTTTTCGGTTGCTGGACATTGTGAGAAAATATCCAAGTTCTCCACTGGAAGTGACAACCGCTGTTTAAGAAGCCGCATCGTAGACTCACACTTTCAGTGATGTGCAGCAGCTTATATATATATATATATATATATATATATAAGTAGGTATGCTTTGATCTTTCTTCAAAAGTTCCCACGGTCCTCAAAAAGTTCCCACGGTCCTCAAAAAGTTCCCACGGTCCTCAAAAAGTTCCCACGGTCCTCAAAAAGTTCCCACGGTCCTCAGCGGAGTCCGGTCTCAACCGTCCCCATACCTACTATATATATATATATATATACCACCTTTACATTATTACTCATTATCAGTTTAGATGTTGATGTTGAAGGAGGGTAGTGGAGTAGTAAACTCTCTGATAAATAAGTTACCATTTGAAGCGCATTTACCAGGATATCAGTACTGCGGTCCAGGCACCAAGTTGGAAACACGGTTAAAGCGAGGTGATCCAGGCATTAACGATCTCGACCGAAGCTGTCGCGAACACGATATAGCCTATAGTAAAAGCTCAAATTTAGAAGATAGACATAAGGCTGATTACGATCTTGAGCAGCGTGCCTGGGAACGAGTCAAGTCTAAGGACGCTAATTTGAAAGAGAAGTCGGCCGCTTGGGCTGTTGTTAACGCTATGAAGGTTAAACGGAAGATGGGAATGGGGGTTCGCAGGCAAAAAGTCGGTTTTCGCAAAACTATCGATGTTGTTAAGAGATTGTTTAAAAAACCTAATAATAATAATCTAAGAAAAAATGCTAGTATGGCCTTGAAGCTAGCGAAATCAGCTATGAACGCTGTAGGTGGTCGAAAAAAGATAAAAGCACCACGCATACTACCATTACCCAAGACCGGTGGATTCTTACCGCTAATCCCTATTTTTGCCGGTCTGAGTGCTCTAGGAGCTCTATCAGGAGGGGCTGCAGGTGTGGCAAAAGCTGTCATCGACGCCAAAGCTGCAAAGAAAAAATTGGAAGAGGCTGAGCGGCATAATAAAACTATGGAGGCTATAGCTTTAGGAAAGGGGATGTATTTGAAACCTCATAAGAAGGGCTATGGGCTGTACCTGAAAAAGCAGCAAAAAAACTCCCAGTGAAGCTACCCAATAGAGCCCTTCTTGATGTAGATTTGATGAAGTATGTTAAAAAATTGAAAATTCCGCACTTCAGAGGTGTCTTTATGCGTGACTCGTTACCTCACGCTCCTAGAACATATGAAAGCGCAATTATTAACCTCGACACGCAAGAAGGGCCTGGCACGCATTGGGTAGCATATAAAAAGTGTGCTGACAATGTTATTTATTTTGATAGTTTTGGCGCGCTTAAACCACCAGTAGAATTAATACGTTACTTTGGTGATAAATGTAAAATACGATTTAATTATGATAGTTACCAAAAATTCAATACAATCAATTGCGGACATTTATGCTTAGAGTTTCTTTATAAAAACGGTAATATCCCATAAGTTTCATTCAGTATGTCTCAGATATTCACGATAAGAGGTCGAGGTGCCACTCTTTCCATAGACTTTTATAATCCAATTGAATTGGATCCTCAGTACGATTACGCATTAGCTCTAATTGGTTTTCATACTTATAATAGCATTCCTAATATCGAAGAAGGTGTAAATAACAAGCTTTACTATTGGGAGCTAGGTGATAAAAGTAAAGAAAAAGTAATTTCGATTCCGACTGGATCTTATGAAATAAGTGATATTGAAGCATATCTACAGAGTCAAATAACGTCACCGGTGAAAGGTGTTGAATACTTCTCGTTGAAACCCAACAATAATACACTCAAGTGTGAAATTAGGAGCAAGCACGAGATAAATTTTATACCTAGCGATAGTCTAGCCAGTTTACTGGGCTATTCAGCTCGCGAGTTAAAACCCAATATTTTACATCAATCTGATTTGCCTGTAGAGATAGTGAAGGTTATAACGATCCACGTAGACTGTAATATTACCACAGGAGCATTCTACAATAACAAACCATCACATACCATTTTTGAATTCGCCCCATCTGTAAATCCGGGGTATGCCATAGACATAGAACCAAAAAATCTAATATTCCTTCCAGTAAATAACAAACGGGAAATAACTAATATCACCTTGGAGATACTGGATCAAAACTCTAAACCTATTAATTTTAGAGGTGAGGAAATTATTATAAGGTTGGAATTGAAAAAATTATGGGGTTAATAATTAAACCATTAAAGTATTTAAATAAGAATTTTTCAAATCAACATCATTCATTACCAGTCAAGTGTTCAGGTAAGAAGGTAGCATCATCTTTAACGTCAGCAAATATCTTGTATTTAAAATCTCTGGGTTACCATGTTGGAAGAACTACAGTTATTCCAAGATCCACACTTTGATAATTCCTTCGACAGAGAGGAAACTCGAACGTATCACCCGTTCGTTAAGTCGTTCAGAAATAATGATGAAATTGAAATTGTAATTCATCAACAAGATGCTTTATTATTAATGCATGATGCAGCTTTATTGATTGAAGGAACGTTGAAGAAAACTAGTGGTGATGGAACTATTGAATTTACTAATAATGCCGGGGCATACATGTTTGATTCCATTAGTTATGAGTTGAATGGTAAAGAAGTGGATAAAGTGAGAGACGCAGGTACTGTGAGTCTGGTGAGAGGCTATCTGTGCTATGATAAAGATGATAACACGCTTAGCCCAGCAGGCTGGAATTTTCCTGAGGGTCAGCTGGTAACTTATGATCCAGTAAATGGAACATTTTTCCTGAGAATTCCATTAAGTCATTTGCTCGGGATATTTCAAGATTATAAGAGATTCATGTTTGGAAGACAGATTATAAGATTGGTTAGAGCTCGAACTGACGCTAACTGTTATAAAGTAGCGGCAGACAATGCTGTAGCTGAATTAACTATAACCGATATTCAACTTAAAGTTAAACATGTATTTTTAAATGATGAAAAAAAATTGGAATTGCTAGATAACATAAACAGAGATAAACCGATTTTCATTCCCTATAGAACGTGGGAGATTCATGAATTGCCTTCTTTAACGGCTGGAGCTGTGAAAGAAATTTGGTCAGTTAAAACTTGTACTAACGTAGAAAGTCCTAGATATGTTATCGTGGCATTTCAAACAAAACGAAAAGATCAGAAGAAAGTAGATATTACACACTTTGATAATATTAATGTGTCTAATATAAAACTGACTATAAACTCGGAATATTATCCGTATGAAGATTTGAAATTAAATTTTACTTCACGAAACTATTCCGATGCTTATCACATGTACACTCAATTTTCCAAAATATTTGCTTCAAACAACACACCCATAAAGCCCATATTAGATTTTGTAGCATTCAAAACACGCGCCTTATTTGTCATTGACTGTTCCAAAAGAAACGATTCGATAAAGTCAGCCACTGTCGATGTCAAATTAGAAATCGAAAGCAGGGTAGCGTTTCCAAATGATACTAGAGCATATTGTATAATTATCCACGATCGAGTTATGGAATATTTACCGCTTAGTGGAATCGTAAGGAGTGCTATATAAGATATATTCACTAAGAAGTTTTCTCAGTCTACACCACACGCCACCATGAAGATAATGATTGTTGATATTCAGGGATTCAGTTTACCTGATTTTTATCCGAAAGAAATAACATTTATTAGTGAGCGACAAACAGCTCATTATCTGTTGAAAGCTCCATTTCCAGCCAACAAGTTAGACCATAAACTACGAAAACAGATAAAATATTTAGAGCGTTTTCATCATGGTTTGAAATATGATAGTGGTTACATAGACTATACCATGTTAGATGACATATTACAGAAGCACTTATTGAATAGTAATATTGATATGGTGTATGTTAAAGGGCATCAAAAGCAACAGTTTCTCGAAAATAAGCTGTGTGAACTGGAAGAAACTTCATCAACCATTCCTAGCATTATCAACATAGAGAATATGACTGGTGTACCAAAATTTATTAGAGATATACCTTATTGTCCTAATCATTTAAATAATAAATCAATGTGTAGTTTAAGAAATTGTACTAAACTTTATAATTGGTTGCATTCTTCTTTGCCAAAATAAAAAAAATATTATAAATACATTTTTTTTCTTCCCCCACCACCCTTTTTAGATGTTAAAAGTAAACATGCAAATCAATGTGAATTAGTAAATAGTAAGATGTTGTCACGTGCATACATATTCATTTTTGTTGCACCGCTGTTGTGTCGTGGTGATTATTTCGAGTCTTCTGTACACACTAATAATGGCTCTGTAAATATTAGTCATCATGTTGATAACACATCGATACATGTACAATACAGCAATCTACATAGAAAATATCCTAGTGTAAATGTTTTACGAAGGTTGTCCAACTACAATCAACAGACTAATTTATCTATTATTTCGGCTGCTACTACTCCAAATCAAGCCCCACCAGCAAGAAATGTATCAGCTACTACTACAATTCAACCCCTACCGGCAAGAGGCTTATTAAATTTATCACACCCATATCATCAGACTCATGCAAATGATATGTATGATGAATTACAGCTATACCGAAAACTATACAGAGACCTGGAAATAAGATTATTGGATGCCAATGCTAGATTTATGAATGATTTAATATCATGTGAAAATAAATTAAAATTGAATTTGGATAGTAGTTGTGAAAGCGCTGAAAACTTAAGAATTTTACTCACTAATACAACGAATGAAATGTTAGAGCTAAGATCTGATCTCACTGCGTGTGTAGCTAACACCGAGGGATTAGAATTTGAAAGAGATAAATACATAGCCAAATATATGGAGGTCAAACGATTGCCTAAAGCCGAAAGTTTTATTTCCCTCAGCAGCAGCAGCAGCACATTACCCCCACCTACAATCTCTAACACTACTGATAGGAGTTTGTTAAATTTGCAATGGCAGTATTCTTCCTGTATGCAGGAACTGAGACGGACGGAAAGTAAACTAAATACTTGTAAAAATAATTTAGTATCCTAGCGAATCTTATAGCAGCATGTCAGAGTTAATAGTGAGGTTAGAAAGACACTGCAAACAGTTGGAAAAGTTAAAAGAGCATATAAAATTTTATGAGCATAAGCAGTGTATGTTCTCCAGTTTCAACAAATTAGATATGAAAGATGAGGAATTAATATGGGATCGAAAAGTATTTAATAATTTAACACGTTTTAATACATCATCATCATCATCAGAGAGAGGCCGCCAGAGTCGTCGCATTTCCCCAACGCCCATATAATACGAGACAGGATATGATTTATATCACATTATTTTTACCCACCTATATATGGATTTACTAAAAAAATTATAGTTTGTTTACTGAGAACAATGGTGATGTTAAGTTCGCATTTCATAATTTTACATGCGGTACTGCAAAATATCCTGTACATACATCAACCTTATGGTAGTCGAGAAGTCTTTGTATGTTTCGATGGAAATGGGAGGAAAAACGATAGCTGGCCATCGAACTGGATGTTGATGACTCCATATGCAGTTAATAATGCACCTACTTTTACAGCGAACATTCCAAACAATACAATTCAGTACAAATTAAGAATACGATTTCAAGATAATACAATGGGTGATACCTATTGGGAAAAATTATGTGCTGCCACCCCCTGTACTGCACCTACCATCATCAGCAATGCAAATTCTGAAAAACAAAATTATGATATTGGAGTGGAAGCGGTGTCTGGTTTGCTGTATTACATTACAGTTTGTTTTTCTCTCCTAATTGTAAAGTGTATAATTAAAATTATTAGGAAAAATGTCATGTCTCCGCAGCAGTGTGAATGAATAATATTATAATGTTTTTTTTTGTAATAAATGAAATAGCAATACAATTTTTGTTTAATTTATATCTGAATTTGATTAAATTCGACAGTTTTTTTAATTTATGTACGCCTATGTTCACATTCAAACATCACCATAATATAATAATAATAAATATATTGCCCACCCTAACCGGCGGTTATGATAAAAATTTCATTTAATTTGCATTTCTATACAAATGTTACACTCTCTCTTATCACATATCCGTTTTCTTATCACTTCCTCTCTCCTATGTCTCGGGGCCAGCAACCGTCGTTTATATTCAATTTACCTAAATTTAAAATCTCTGCACAGTCATGCTGAAATATTTCTTAGCCAGAAGGGCATTAGGTACAGACTTCACACCCCCATACCACGTAATACAGCACTCTTCACTCTTCACCACAAGAACTCTTCAGCTCCGACGACAATGACCAATTTCTTAGCCAGAAGGGCATTAGGTACAGACTTCACACCCCCATACCACGTAATACAGCACTCTTCACTCTTCACCACAAGAACTCTTCAGCTCCGACGACAATGACCAACAGCTCATGGTCAGATCTCGATGGACACATGCCATCCAAGTCACTTCCGGTCCAGAACTCTCTTTGCTTATCTACTGAGATAGTTACAATCTAAGGCACTTCTTCCCATAAGTACTTGATTGGCTAGTCGATCTATTCGCGACCGATTCGGGCACGATCGGTAAGTTCGATTATCATAATCTCAGTTTGACACTTTTGACAGTGTCCGCCATTAATGCTAATAAGTGTTTTTCAATCAAAATGTGGCGAAGAAATCTTTTTATTTTAAGTTGTGATTTGCTTAATACCTAAATAATATTCTCTATTCATATTTACACACTTTAGTGGCAATATATTTAGTGTAAAGTGCTGTGCCGTTTGCAGAAAGCAGTTTAGAAAATAAGAAAATCGATCGTTCCTTAGTCGTAACATGATGAAGTTCAGTTTACAGTTATAAAGTGAATAGCAATTAAATTTTAATATCCTTTCAATACATATTTATCTTACTGTAATATCGTATGCCTACATCACGTTGTATAAAGAGCCGGTAATGCAGGAATTGCAATAATTCATTTTAATGAAAATATTTACCATTCTACACATTTTCTACACACACAACGCCACAGTTGCCTATGGGATGTGATGTTCATCTATCCATTTTAATGGACATATAATGTGACTATGTTAGGAGCAAACAATATATATAGTGAAAAGATAGCCTGTTATGTATCTAGATATAAGTTCTTTAATCGGAGATCTGAACCATAAAACCGGCCCTTAACGTTTCTTATCTCTCTATCTACCAGGGTATGATCTATTGTGAGATTGTGTTTCTGTTAATCCAAGTGTCAAGACAAGTTTGACTTTTGCTCCACGTGCTTCTTATTATTAAGTCAAACACGTGTGCTAGGTTTTTCATCACGTTTCATTTTCGTTAGACATGTGTAAAGCAAAGTTTTTCCAATGATGCTTCTATCTTCCTTCGTGTGTTCCTCTTTTCCTATATATGCGTTGAAGTATCCTAATATTATAATGGGAATTTTTCTTTTTTCGTTTAACTAGTAAAGTAACGCCACTGACCAGTTCGGCCCCACTTTAGATTCAATATTTACAGCGAGCCAGTAAATAAAATAAAAATTAAAAATGATTAGGAAATTATTGACCCGTAAAGAAAATGTACGTTTAATAATATAAGGACTCATCTGATCTCTGTTCTTGCTTGGGTTTTTGCAGGTATACGATGCCATTTGTTTCGCTTCACTTTATGTAGGCAGACTTCGGTATCTAAACCTGTTTGAAACTCACTGTTACACAAACAATTTTCGTATATGAAATTTGTAATTTACCACAGGTTGGACCTACTTGAGTGTTGATGGTTAAATTGCACTGTTCGATCCTTTTTTATGGTAAACGTGTTGTTCATTTGCTGATAGCTGAGTGGTGCTATTAAATAACTCTGTATTAGTTGTTTTCAAATATTAATTCTATTTCAACTTTGTTCTTCTGTTATGACGCACCGATTTACGCAGAATTTTTTGGGCTACAATTCACTTAAACTTTATCAAATTTAACGGAGTTTTGCTCGGTATGTTCGCGTTTTACATGGGAGCGTTTCGGCCACACATCCGTCACTCGACCTGCCCCTTCGTTGGGATAATATTGTTTTGATTTGATTAAACAACATTGAACAGATCGACCGAAATCGATAATTATTTTAGTAGAACGTTTAATAGAACGCTTGGTAAATTTCAATACCACAACAGTTTTGAAAATATAATATAGATGCTTAATCGGTGAACTATATAACAAAGAGTTATAAGCAATAATCTGAGTAGTATTTTAATAGAAGGAAAAATGAAACGCCTTGTAGAATGTATAGGTAATCGTGGTAATAATTATCACAATTTTTCATGGAACGCTTTTTGCCCATTACGCTTTATATAATTCACAAAATGAAGATATTGCCAACTGCAGCTTTGCCAATATCATTGGATTAACCTATTAATTTTATAAAAAATATCTAGTATATTGGTTTGTTTTTAGTACCTTCATTAATTTCTAAAATTAGCAAATACAATTAATTACTTTAGTTTTCATGAATTTACCACCTGATGCGGCTGCCTTTATATCTCAGTCTTTGACCGACCCTGTAGTCGTAAAGCTCGTGTTCAAAATAAAAGGACCGTGGGCCTGGAATGAAGAAAGCAACTGATCTATCTCATGTGATAGGGCACTAAAGCACTAAATCACTTCTTGATCAACCCAGTTGTTCACCCACTACGCCCCCTCCTAGGGTGAAATATTCAATTGTCTGTAACTCGATAACCCTAAAATTTTCGTTATTTATAGAGTAAAAAGTTTATTACGATATATGTCGAAAATTCTATAGTTACCGCGATATTTAAATTAAGTGAAATTTTTCTAGCATCCTTACTACATTTTTGAAAACAACTATTAATCTAAAAATTTTAGCAAAAATAGACAAAAATTGTTGCTTTTAGCCCCAATTAGGTATGATCATGCCTAAACTAGCGACATTATAAAGGTGGGTAAATAATTAAATAGAACATAGGAAGAACACACGGCTTCAGAGATTGACTGAAGCGGCAAAACCTATTACGTTAAGCATCTAATTTAATCTTTTCGTGCATATGCACATGCATGGCATCAACGACACTTTTTTATACTGTATATATCCATTTTCTTATCTTTAACGAGATGTTTTTGAAAAGGTATTTTTTGACACCCCCTTAAAATGTTTAGAAATATCTCTAAAACTGACAATCCTAGGAAAAATGTGTCTGAAATAATACCACAGGTCTTCAAAAAAAAAAAAGGTTCTCATCTAACTTTTCTGAAGTATTTTGACGCGAAGCCAATTTTGAACAAAAAAAAGTTTGTATCGTGTCAGTTTCCCTCTACCACCCCCTTTTATCTCCTAAGAAAACGCAAAAAACAGGTCTTGCTTGTTCTGAGGTTCTAATCTAACTTTTCTGAAGTATTTAGACGCGCTGAAACCAATTTTAGACAGAAAACAATTTTTTATTATGTCAGTGTCACTCTACCACCTTTTTTATCCTCTAAAAAACTGACACGATAAAATTTTTTTGGTCCAAAATTGGCTTCAGCGCGTCAAATTCAGGAAAGTTAGTATAGGATAGTCATATTCCTATCTGAAGTTGTCAAAAATTGCTTAAATAATTTAAACAAAAGTGGATAACTTATTTACGCATATTGTCTAAATGTTGGTTGTGACATTTTCTTAATTTTTCTGTGTTTTTTATTGGGATACTCTGTCACATATATTTTCTTCTAAACAATGACCGTGAAATCTACAAAATAATACAATTATCCAGTATTTTACTGGAAAAATTATATATTAATATACGAAACTGTTCAATACAACTCAGTATACAGTGCGTGTAATTGCGGACTGGGCATGTACTCCACGTAGCGCGAGAGATATGACAACCCAGGTACCAGCAAATTCGCCCGTCGGCGGCATAGATTAAAGAGTCGGCGTTAGACCACTGAAGCATTCCCGTTCTCAGTTATTTCATTTCAGCCAACTGGCACACGCGATGTTGCAATTCTAACTCCCTATGCCCAGCCCGCCACTACACACAGTGTATATGTTCTAGTAAATTTAATAAAACTGAAAATACGTTACTTTTATATTCTTTTAATTATTAAGTAATTGAAAAATAATATGCAAGTATCACAAAAACAAAAGCAGTATTTCTAAGTTAAGAACATTTTTCCTCTTCTTCACAATAATAATCGTCGAAATTAATATCTATTATTTGTACATTTTGACAAATATCTTCATGGGCCTCTCCCTGACACGTTTATATACATTTTTAATTATCCATTGCATTCTAAGAAATGGCGAAGGATTCGGTTTAAACTATATTTTTTACGTCGGATAGTATACTCACTCACATTTCACTAATGTATATGAAAATTTCGTTGAATTAGTGCAAGTGATGTTGAACAGAAGAAAGGAGATGAACGGTCACTATTACAGTAATCTTTTACAAGTTTCCATGATGCGATTTTTTTTGTCGTTGTAGAGGCATCAGTACTTTTCCACTTGAACGCTTTCATTCTTTTATGCTTATTGATCAAAGTGATCAAAACTTTTACCTTATGTGTGCTAAAATTCGATCCTCTTTAAAACTTTGGGTTCTTTTGATTAGTTGCCATTGCCACCAGCACCACAAAACAGAAAATTGTCTGTTCTGTGCCAGCACTTCTGATCAATATCAAACCAAAAATCTAACACTACGCAAAATAAAACACCAATAATAAGTTAAAAATGGTTAAAATTTAACCATAAACCGAATTATTAAATGAGCATGTAGGTAGGTAGTTTCTGTGTTGAAAACAAACTATTCAAATGCACACAAACCAGTGGTAAAGATAATTCTCCTTATACTACAGTAAAATTAGACGTTATATGATAAGTTAGCGGAAATCATTGAGAGATTTTTGATACGATACATGGGTTTTGCGGCTCCGGTCAAATTTCGTGAAACTCTGTGAAATAGTAGTTCTCAGTGAGTAGAAAAAAAAGTCTAAATGGGCGCAAAGCTCCAAACCCCATGGGTTCCGTGATAAGACCAGCTGAAGTCCTAGAAACCACCCCTACCAAACCACAAGCGGGCTAACCCACCTAACCCTGGGAACAGTGAGTTTAGTCGCTTTTTTTTTAATTATTGAATTCCTTACCACAAGCGGCATAACCCACCTAACCACCAACACCCTAACCCACCTAATCCCTAGAAACCACCCCTACCAAACGACAAGAAGGCTAACCCATCTGACCCTGGGAACAGCGAGTTTCATCGCTTATTTTTCTTGAAATAATTAAATTCCACATCACAAGCGGGCTAACACACCTAACCACCTATACCCTAATCCACCTTACCCTAAATGACTGGGTAATACAGGTTGAAAAAGATGATGGCCATGAAGGGTAAAGTAATAAATGCAAAGTAGTATCGGTAAAGTTATAATAGCATGGCAGTAACGCATGAGTTTGAAACCCGTAAACACAATTAACTTTACTAACCCAAGTAATGTAGAACTTTTCTCTTGATTTCTAATTGTTTTTGATATAAAATAAAACATCAGTAAATTCTACTAAAATGTGTATTATATTCAATTTTACATAGATTTAACTATTGGCGCCCATTCAGACTTTTGTACTACTATTCCGAGATTCATGTGGATTAGCCTACTGGTGGTTTGGTAGGGGTGGTTTCTAGGGGTTAGATTGGTTAGAGGTGGTTAGGTGGTTTAGCCCGCTTGTGGTGTCGAATTTAATTCTTTCAAGAAAAATAAGCGGTTAAACTCGCTGTTCCCGGGGTCAGGAAGGTTGGCCTACTTGTGGTTTGGTAGGGATGGTTTCTAGGGATTAGGTGGGTTGAGGGGTGGGTGGTTTAGCCTTATAGTGGTGTGGAATTCAATTATCTCAAGAAAAGTAAGCGATGAAACTCGCTGTTCCCAGGGTAAGGTAGGTTAACCTTCTCGTGGTTTAGAAGGGGTGGTTTCTAGGGATTAGGTGCGTTAGAGGGTTGGTGGTTAGGTGGGTTATGCCGCTTGTGGTATGGAATTCAATAATTTGAAGAAAAATATGCGACTAAACTCGCTGCTCCCAGGGTTAGGTGGATTAGCCCGCTTGTGGTTTGGTAGGGGTGGTTTCTAGAGCTTCAGCTGGTCTTATCTCGGAACCAATGGGGTTTGGAGCTTCGCGCCCATTTAGACTTTTTTTCTACTCACTTAGAACTACTATTTCCCAGAGTTTCACGAAATTTGACCGGAGCCATGTATTGTGTGCGGGGTCCTTTATGGAGATGTTCATTTTGATGTCCCGAATAATACTGTAGATTTTCCGGGACGTGGTGGCTGTGCTCCCGTTGGAGGATAGTGGGAAAGGTGCTCCAGATCGGTTTCTTAGTTGTAACTCAAAAACGCTTAGAGATAACAAAATGGAGGTTATTATGAAAAATGTACCTCTTAAAATTCTGACCAAAAAAGTTTTCCCACAAATGACCTTGGAATGTCAATATTTATTTTATTTTCTGAAAAAATTCATATGAATGGAATTCACACTGGAAATGATTGAAAGATTCAATGATACCATATAATTTATGATGCTTCTAAAATAATTTTTAAAAAAATGTTATTTTTTTATATAATAATACATACAGTATCGAAAAGTGTTTGTTTTGGTACGGCTATAAGAGCAAGCGAGAGCGAAGCAAGCAATCATGTATAAATTCTCTTGATGGGGCGTGTCACTGTTTACCTCTGCTAGAGTACTGGTAGACGTCTTTATTGTGGGCGGTCGTTTAATACCGCAATGTCAAATGCTTGACTTTCCGACTCTGTATACAGGACATTCCCTGATTAAAGTCGCAGTAGGCGAAACGGCCACAGATTTCAGAATATCTTTTGCACAATTGGGGAATAATCTCTACTTATCTGAAATGAATTTTGGGTGTAATTTTAATTTTTTGATAAAAAAAAACTATTTTCTTGTTTGGTAAAGAAGTAGGCCAGGTACATTTTCCATTTGCTTAATCGCCATGACCTACAGGTGGGTTCTCTTGCAACTACATGTGTTGCTTTTTTCCATGCACACCATTGGCATATTTATTTAAATAAATATAATTTTCAAATTATATACCAACCGATGGAACAAAATTTTTATATCTACTGTTTAATTTGTTGGGTCGCTTGGGTGACAGCCAAAGATAGATGAAATGCCCTCCCCATATTTTTTCTAAATGGCTTTACGTATGAAAAAAATATTAAACAAAAAATGAGAAAGAATTTCAATATTTGTCGTACATATGATTTCTCGAGGTGGGTATGTTCGAAAATCTACTTATTTTAACTTGTTCTATGTATGGTTAAAAGTAGAAGTCACCAAGCTATCAAGGGATCTATAAAGAAAGATCATTAATTTACCAGTGCTATCGCAACCAAAAATAATGTGAAAAACCGGATGTATCTCTGAAGTTTTGTCGAATTTTTCGACAAAATATTAACGTTAAGATGTTTTTTGCGAATGCCACTACCAGTAATATAGAGATAAGTCTCTTGTTTTGTTCATTTCAAGACCACGAAACTATATAAGCCCGTCCACTGCCTCTACCACATGTAAAAGATTCAATGCTCATGCTTAAATGAGACTGAAATGATCATTTTAACTAGTAAGCGATAAAAAGGGCGAGTATGGTCCGCAACTTCTAATTTTTTCTGTCACATTTTCTCTTCTCGAATAAGAGTTCTAGTTTGGTATAGACATTGTTTTATAGGAAATGGCGGAGGATCCGGTGATTAAAGCCTTCTTAAAATTTTTATCGACCGTAAAAGTTTACAGTAATACTGAACTTTCGATCTTATGAAACATTTTGGCATTTTCATAATTTTAGAAATGTGTATGTGTGTAGATATATTACCAAAAAATTTGTATCCTAAGTAATGTTGACTAAGCCTGCTGATTGTTTTAAGCCGAAAAGGAAATCTGTGCGACAATGTATTCAAACTCCTCTTTCCGCTTTCTTTGGGAAACGAACCCTGTCTATCCCATCAAAATCTTTTCAAATAAAAATTTGATACAAATATACACAGAATAGAAAAGTCAACTTTGCCGATTTGTATTTGATACGTGATTCTAATTTTAGCCACCATTCTAATTTTAACAATCAGTATTTGTTTATGAATAACACTAAAAATTTTTCTTCTGATCGAAACCTTATAATAGATATTACGAAGTTGATATGTTATTTTTAAATGTACTGTTCCAAGATAAGCTGAACATATTTTAGTATGTCGCTCTTTGATTATCAGTGTCTAGCGGTAAATATTTCATTATTTTCCTGTAGGAAAATAAAGTGAATGTCATCATCAATCACCTTAACGATGCAGTCGTTTTTAGATCACTTGAAGGAAGTTGTATTAAAAATTGAACAATGCGTTTTACAGGCTGTTTGAAAGAGATTTCACACAGTGGCGGCTCGTGATTTTGCACGGGTCGGGTGGACCGATCATTTGTAATCCTAAATGTATACGTAGAATGTAACCAGTTATTTTTTGTGTTTTCACTTGGCCATATTCCGTTTAAATCAACTTAGCTTACGGATGTTCCACCGTAATTTACCCTACAGATTTTTTCGTGAAATAAAAATTTACAGTACCTACCTAGAGGTAAGAAAGATACAAAACTTAGAAAGGCTGTCATATGCAGATATTTTTTTATGGGTCATTTTTTTAGTAAAAGGTATCTTCTTCAGTTTCTATATGGTCTCGACACTTGCTCTCGCCCCTAGGGGTGGAAAGCACCCCGATCTCTGAAAATCAAATATTTGAAAGAGTATTACTGATTTATTTTTGAAACTGCAACAACCCATACAGCCCCAAGTATTATTTATCTTTTTTTTGATCTTGACAGAAAAATATACAAAGTTGGCAGTTTACGTGATCGTCTGGATTTTTAAAAGTAGGACACAAAGTCACGTTGTGCTAGTTATTTTATTAAACAGATTATTTTATAAAGTTTGATATTACTTACTTCTGGTTACTGACTAAATTTATTTGCCTTAATTTTGAAGAACACTCTTAATAAATTATTATTTTTACTTTTGGTACTCTTATATTTGAGTGCACCTTATTTAATAATGATTTAACTATGATTTTATTTGTATTTGATTTATTTTGTCTAAAGAATTATATTTATTGAATTTCACTTATTCCTGAAAAAGTAAAATATTGGAAAAAAAACAAAAAATATATAATATTCTATTTGACGACCGACATATTCATTGTACGAATTAAATATTCGTTGGGCAATTGCCTCATAGTAAAAAAAATGGAAAGCATTCGTTGAGAGAAATCGTCACATTTACTTATGTAGAATAATCAGGAAAGCTATGTAACCAACAAAACAATTGTTTACAAATGGCAATAGTCGTTTATCCTGAAATATTTATAGTTGACGTCGGCATACGTAAAATCTGACACAAGCTCGGAGAAGTTTCTCAGTAGTAATATAATTACAAAGGCAATCACAAAAGTTTATATGATTGTCACGACAACTGTCGTAGATTTTTGTTTCAGCGGATAATTTAATGGCCCATCATTTACAATTGCAAATCGGTAGAGATCAACTGATCTCGATTAAACACTTGATCTATCTTGTTTTTATAGATGAAGTGACATATCTTGTGTTTGCCTTTTGAAAATATTCGATTATAGATGAATGATAGGGGCGAGCGTAGAGGCGACTTCAATGTGAATATCAGTCGATATTCCGTTGAAGCAACGTCGAGCGCGGTTAGTACTTGGAGGGGCTCCCATCTTGGGAAATACAGCGTTCTCGTCCCACCTTCTAGAGGCTTGTATATCAGTGTATACTCGGAAGTTACGTAATTTCAGACGAGGATTACGTAGTGGATATACCATCCTTCGGAGGGGATGTAAAGCAGGCGGTCCCTTGTCTATTAAATGTTAGGCAAGTAAAAGATCCCTACTCTTCTTAAGGGAAGAGGTTCGGCAAAATTTCCAGGTGGGGGTAGCTCGTCTCCTGGCATCGGTGATAGGCCCTGGTAGCGGAAATAGGCCGACGTTAAACAGTTAAAAAAAAAAAGATGAATGATAGTGAAAAGAACTGTGTTCAAATTTTATCGTATGTAAGTAATAAATATATATCAGTTGACACTACAGAGATGGCAATTAAGAACACTTAAATGCAAATTTCTGCAAAGATAAAGAGCTGCAAAATCTAAAGTCAAACAGTCGCGGCTGTTTATTATTTGCATAATTGAGCTGAATAGTACTCAGATTATCACAGCAATTGTTGCAATAAAATTTTAAAAGCCCAATTAAATTTACTAGAACATGTATATTGAGTTGTATTGAACAGTTTCGTATAAGAAAACCTTCCATAACTAAATAAAATACGTAGTTGCAAAATCTGAACAGTTGATTTGGAATATGATTAGTTGTAATATTGAAATAAACGAATGTAGTATAATTTCAAGTTAATTAGCTAATCAATAAGGTATCACAGAAATGGTCGCAATCGCATTTTCAACCAAAGACTTTGTGCTAACGTAATTAAGGTTTACATTGCCATGTTTTTTAAATAAATTTAGAAAATATGAACTCTGATTAACCAAGTATTATTAATTGAGAATGAAACGGCAGTGGCAATGATTTACTAATATTTAAATAAATATTATATTTTAAGAACTCCTGAACCTCCCATACACATTAGTATATACGGAAAAAATATAGAGGTAGTGGATAAATTCAAATATCTGGGAACCTGGATAAACAGCGACTTGGACCCAGATATTGAGATCAGAGCAAGAATCGAGCAATCAAAAGCTACTTTTAATCTCATGAAATCCTTCCTACGTAATTCCACATTATCGCTAAAAATCAGATACCGCTTTGTTAAATGTTATATTTACTCAGTACTGCTGTACGGTAGCGAAGTGTGGACATTAAAGGCCAACACAATGATCCGAATCCAAGCCTTTGAGATGTGGGTGTTACGAAGACTCCTAAAGATTCCATGGACTGCCCGAGTTTCTAACAGTGAAGTTCTCGAAATAGCAGAATGTGAAAGAGAATTACTGAAAATAATAAAAGAAAGAAATGCCTCATACCTAGGTCACATAATACGCGCCGATAACAAATTATTGAAACTAATAACAGAAGGCAAAATTGAGGGCCGGCGTGGTATTGGCAGAAGAAAGCATTCCTGGCTGAAGAACATAAGGGACTGGACAGGCTTGAATACCCACTCACTCTTTAGAGCTGCCCAGAACCGCCAGACGTTCGCTGAGATTGTTGCCAACCTCTAATATAGAGATGGCACTATAAGAAGAAGAAGAAGAAATAAATATTTGATACACGACTATTCGCGAAAATAAAACAAATGAACACAATAGGAATTTACCTTCGATACACACAAATTCACCAGTATGTGACAAATCATGACAAATTTCGGCTGTTACTTTACTATATAAACTTTTCCTTATACGTGAATTCCTTTGTATCGAAGGTAAATCCCTGTTGGGTTCATTTGTTTGATTTTCGCGAATATTATTCGTTTTTTTTTAATCGCCTTATTTATACTAATGTTCTGGCGGAGTTTAGCCGTAGGCTATTCCACGACTCAACCAGGACGGACGGACACACAGACAACATCACAACACCCCTTCCCTGCGACATTGCCATCTGCCGCAGCTGAGACTCGAACTCAGGAGAGGAGAGCGACTAGACCGTGTTGTCTCTCACACAACCGCAGTCTAGCCCACTGCTACCGTCTCGGCAACACGTGAAAAACGCCACTAGACATCCATACCCTAGCCAGGATTCGAACCCGTTGGTATAAAATTAAACATTTTTTCAGTAGTTAAAATCACCCTGAAAAAAAAAGTCTGATACGACTGACATTTTTACCGTTGCTAAAGGGTTAAAATCGGTTATTGAAGATGTGAAGAAAACAGTCATATTGGTCATCACGTCTCGTCAATTTTTTTGTTTTTCTATTGGATACTAATGCATTAGTCATGAAACAAATGGAATTTTCCTCCTTGCGCTTGCTGCTGGTGGAGGAAAAATAGAAAAATCTTGGTGGATAAAATTAATTGTAATCGCGACATGTCAGTTTTATACTTCATTGAATTATTTTGCTGGGTTTAGACATGTAAAAAATATGAACTCACGATTTAAGCTTCGCGCTAGCAAATTATTTAATCTACGTGATGTAATTTTTTGAGGCGTTCTTCGATCATCGCCGCACGCCATTTTTTGCTTTTCTATTAGATACTAATGCACTAGTCATGAAACTAATGGAAACTGACATTTTCCGCCTTGCGTTTGCTGCTGGTGGAGGAAAAATGGAAAACTTTTGGTGGGTAAAATTAATTGTAATCGCGACATGTCAGTTTTATTTCATTGGACGATTTTGGTGGGTTTAGACATGTGAAAAATATGAATTGACGTTTTAAGCGTTGCTCTAACAATTTATTTAATCTACATGATGTAATTTTTTAAGGAGTTCTTCGATCATCGCGGCATGCCAGTTTCTTAAGGTAAATTATTGAGAGTGATTAGAAGACTGTAGGTAAAAATGAAACTGATTCATAGTTGCGGTTTCGAGAAAAATCGTTTTTGGTAGCAAGAAATAACTTTTGAGTTGGGTATTTACTTTGACTAATGGAAATAATTTGATGGATTTTTGAGGGTGAAGTACAGGGCGTTTCTTAAGTACGTTAAGAAAATTCAGGAGGAGATTATATTGCCAATTTCAAGCTTAAAAATTCTCATGAAGGTATGTCCTAAATCAACGTTCTCAGTAAAAACAGACGTCGATTTAGAAAGAGCATCAGAAATCAATACGAATACTCGCCTTCGTTGGGATTCACTAGCGGAAAGGTACATCAAAGAGAATTCGTGCTTTCTGTGACTTTTTTGTGTGCGGGGGGGAATCCATCATGGACACCCAGCGCCCTGGATCTATCACGCTGGGTAGTGCTGGACTCTAACCGAGCTTAAACCCCTCCGGAATAGTGGCCCCCTCCCTGTCTTCAGTGTTTCCTCATATCCTGGAACCGCTCTCGTTTACCATCAGAATATCAGATCAGTCTTAGTGTTAGGTATTAGAAATGATCTGCCTGACTGATGTTATCATGTCCTCCAAGAGTTGCCAGTTTTCCTCTGATTCTGGCATCCTCAACACCATGTCATCGGGTGTAACTGGGCCGCCTAGCCTATCCATGGCTCGTTGTCTTTTTTCTCTCCACCTGTTACATCGGAACACGGTTTGCTCCGCGTCGTCTATCTCCCCACAGTACATGCATTCCCGATCTTCGATCTTCCCGATGTCGTAAACTTACTCTGCAATGCAATGAGCCTCCTCGTCCATCTTCCCGTACTCGAGATATTCCATCTCTCCTCTTGCCACCTCTGGTAGAGTCTATCGCTGGCCTCCTTCCTGCCAGTTCCCTCGTATATCTCCCACCTAGGGATTGCATTACCGGTTAACCGGTTAACCGGTTAACCGGTAAACAGAACAAAAAACACATGGCGATAATTACCGGTTATTTTAATTTTTTACCGGTTATTTCGGTAAATTCTGAACTTACGATATGTCACGTATTCAATGTTTTTATTTATGTCAGTGACTAATATTCACTGAATATAGAGTGACTGTCCCAACACTGAGCACTTTTAGCAATAAATAAATAATATTATAAAAAGTAAAACCCAAACACCAAGCCCCAAGAAATACAAGTAAGAGTGACATTGACAATATCTTGCGACAGGAAATTGAATATTTCACTGCCTCAAATATCCGTGGAAAACATTTAGAAGAATGTTATTACCAATTCTTATTAACTTATCGACCTACCAATATCGATAGAGGAAGGGCATTTTCAGTTGGAGGTATTCTATGTACAAATATCAGACGACTAATAGATACAACTTTGAAAAACTAGCCCTTTTAACGGGCTATTTTTAAAAAATATTGTATTTTTAGATTAGGTATTCAGTAAATGCCCTATTTGAGTTTATGTTTGTTATTATTGTTACTTACAGGATAATTATTTATTTAAATTTGTTTCATTTATATTTTTTCCTTTTGATAAAAAAACCTTTTTCTTGTTCATTATAATAATAATAATAATAATACATTTATTTTACTCAAAGTAAAAATGGTACAAATTGAACTGTAGAGCTCTTCTTCCATTTGCCCAAATACAAATAACCTAAATCTAAGATTAAAAAAGATTATAAAAAAATATTAATACATATAAATCTAAAATTTCAAGAAAAAAATAATTATTATTTTATTTGTTAATATTTAGTAATGAATTGTAATAATCTAACAAATGTTATATTTTATAATAATAATAACAATAATAACAACAGCACCACTCAGACATGCGAGCAGACAAGGGGAACGGGCAGACCCCGCGAAGCGAAGCAAAAAGGTTAAAAGTAAATAAAATTATATCGGAAAAAGAAAAAGAAATTTACGCGCATCCACAACGCAGCATCAAGTCTCCTGCTTCTGATCAGCCGAAATGTAATTTTTGACAATTTTAATTAAAAAATTTTTTGATTTATATTGTTTATATTCATTTGGATGTTCATTACAAAGATGAGATGCAAAATACGTAAATGATCTTTGAAAAATCGCAGTTTCATGCTGAGGCATCAAAAAATTTTGAATGTATCTTGTATGTTATGTTATGTTTTTTATGTTTATGTTATTATGCAAGTGATCTCGTGAAATTAACTTATTTCTTAAGTACTGAGGTTCGTCATTATGAATTATTCGCCAAATAAGTGTGAGCATGTGTAAACGTCTGCGGTTTTTCATGTTTAATATGCTGCTTATTTAGATGTGGTGATATATATTGTCTATATGGAATACTGTAAATATAACGCATACATGAATTTTGAAATTTTTGAATTTTCTTTTTTGCTGTCGCCGATAATAACTTTCCATATACAACATCACCATAATCAACTAAAGATAATACGAGTGAATCACAAAATTTTGATTTACACTCTCTAGATATGTCTTTCGCAAAACTGTATAATTTTTTCAATCGACTGTAAGCGAATTTCAATTTGGAAAAAATATGTTTCTCAAAGCCTAATTATATTAATTATATGTATATAAAAATGTTTTTTGTTAAATTTAGATAATTTTGTACATGGAAAACAACAATTGCCATTTTCGCCACCCTAATCATTCATTCTAAAAATTACCGGTAAATACCGGTTAACCGGTTATTTACATTTTTATTTACCGATTTACCGGTTATTAAAACTTCCGGTAAATTGCAATCCCTACTCCCACCTTTCCTTTGCTAGAAGGTCGACGGGGGGATCCCTGCCACTATTAGCACTGCTTCGTAGGAGACCGTCCTGTAGGCACTGCAGACTCTCAGTGCCGCACATCGCTGTACCCTAGCCAGTCTTCTTCGCGTTCTTTCAGAATGGAGTGCACCATGCTGCACAGTACTCTCCTCTTGCTGACCTTTGGTCCGTTGATATTATGCATCAGCCTACCTATGGCCGTTGCCACTCGCCCAGCTTTTTCCTCCATTTTCGTCAAATATTAATTGACATTCGCCGTTAAAAATTGGCAATAGCGAAAAGAAGCACGGATATTATACGCAATGGCAATGGAGTAATCAAGTGAAAACACACTACATTTAATTAATTTATAAAAAATAATACCGTGTTTATGGAAAGATAATAATTACAAATGCGACAAAAATTAATGAGAGAAGGGAAATAGAGAAAGAAATCGGTTTTACTAATTTAGCAGAAATGAAGAAAAAATGGAAGCATCGTTAATCAAACCACTGTATTCACAACCAACCACTTAATGAGAGCGAATCTAAATCAACGAGAAAATGGCAAATGTTTTATCTTCGTTCGTTCGCCTTCGTTCGGTAGCTGGATCTAGATTGTTTGACGGGGGTGAGCTTGCACTCACGTGCACTCAGGCCTCTTAGATGGGCCCATTGTGCTGCCTCCGGAAGTGGTGGCATGTCCACCCAGCCTCTCATTCCTCAAGCCAACCAACACTTGTAATGTATTTGAGGATAAGGCCAGGTGAGACGCCACCTATGTTGGCCATACTGGGCCAGAAGTCTCCCAGTATGGATCCTCTTTTCGTTGAGAGAACAGGGCAGTGGCAGAGCACATGCTCGGCAGTTTCATCATCCAGATTACATCCACTACACTTGGAGTTGTCTATGACTCTCAGTGTATGGAGGTGTTTGCCTAGCTTACGACTGGGTGTGGCCAAAGCCATTCTGCTATGATTGCAGCTGCTCAGACCATTCCAACAGTCCGCGTGGCGTTTGAGTGTATAGTTTTTCTTTAACAGGGAACTGTGGACTGAATCTGAGATCGGTATTGCAGGTTCTAGACCATCCAGGGCGCTCTCAGATCCCTTGCGGGCTAAAGCGTCTACTTCTTCATTACCCTGAATTCCATCATGTCCTTTCACCCACCGGAGCTGGACACTATTGTTTTGTGCGAGCACATCTAGGGCCTTTCTAATTTCCAGAACCAGCCCCGAGCCTGTCCTACAGTTGTTTAGAGCAAGCAGGGCTGCTCTGCTGTCCATTGATATGCGCACTGTTTTACCACTGACGTTTGCCTTTGTGGTTTCTATTACCGCTTGCAAGATCCCTACTAGTTCCGCCTTCTTCTGAGTAGACCCCGTCTCCTGATCCACAGTCCATTTTTGAACCATCGGTGTAGATTGATATGTACGGCTCGTCATTACTGGACACATTCAGACTCGCCTCTTCTTGTTCTTGTTAAAGTTATATATAAGGGGGATACGGTCGGTTCCCATTCCCAGAAGAGGAATTTATTTTGTAGCCTCTTCTAGGATACGGGCATGTCTTGTAGCCGTGCCCTTAATATACCATTGGCCTACAGATTGCAATCTCAGAGCAGTCCTCAACGCCACCTCCTCTATGTACAGATTTAGAGGGGGGGGGATGCAGAATATAGTCTCCATTGCAGCTGTAGGCGTCGTTTTCATCGTACCAGTAACGCAGAAACATGCCAGTCCTTGAACACGCTCCAGTTGAGATGCTGCTGTTTTTTGCCTCACTCTGGGCCACCAGGCTATGGCTGCGTAACAAAGCATAGGTCTTATCACAGCAGTGGGAGCAGAGGGAGATTCTGGGTGAGAAGCCCGGAGACCGCCCTGCGTCACTGCCAGAAGGCTGCACAGTGCACATGCCTTGTTTATCTTAACTTCCTCATGTCTTTTCCATTTCAGGTCAAATATAACTCCCAGATACTTGACATCACTCGCTAAGTGGAGTTTCCTTTTCTTGGTGAATAGTACTAGCTCGGTTTTCTGGGGGTTAACCGAGAGGGAGTGTTGTGCACCAATTATCGACCAACTCGTTCGCTAGCTGTCAACACACCTTAAGATAGGTTAACTGACGTGCCCACACAGGAAATAGTACTCGAACATTAGCTACGCAACCTACACGTCAAGGTTTCGTTGCTCAAAAATTATGTGCATTCAAAGTGAAGGATATCATCAAAACTAGAACTAACAATCCAGTTTTAACTACCATATAATCGTTTTTAGCAGTTAGTAGTCGGAATTGATTCATTCGATCATCAATCCATTTTAGCTTTACACCTGTGTTTTTATAAATCACATTTCGTATACAGATCATAAACAATAAACTGCTCTAAATCTGATAGCATCTCATCACGAACATAGTACTATTTCGAACGGTTTTGTTTTTACTGGGTTATATAAATATCGCGTAATGACTAAGGCCAAAATTGTTTACGTTTTTCGATAATTACACGTCATATATTTTCATAATAAAAATTGTTTTTCTTTCGCGGATTTTTTCCACGATTAGAAATAAATTACTAGAATACTCATTAAGTTTACAGTTACTAAATCAAACGTATTTTTGGCCTGTAATTAAAATCAATAAAATAAAATATTACGTCGGTGTTTCTGAAGATTATCTGGTTCCTTTCTTAAGCTTTCATAAACTTTTATGTAATGAGTGGTAACATCATGTGTTTATTTATGTTATAGATATCTATAGATAATTATTACACATTACCGTTGATATTTATACTACTTATAAGAATTTTATTTTTATGAATTACTTCTTTTAATTTAGGCAACCACGTGGTATACTCAGGGCTATTCATATTAGATCCCTTACAGCGACTAATTAATGGTTATTCATGATACAAGTGTTAATAGTGACGTTTTATTTTGCAAGGAGGGAGGGAGGGTTGCGAAACTCGGTAACCTCGTTCCGTAACCCTAGAAGCAATGTAAAATTACTTTTATCTCGTATATATCGATATTTTAGCCGGGTTGTATTTTGATGTATAAATAAAAAAATAAGATATATAATAATTTAATTAATTAAATTTAATTTTTTAATTTTGACAGTCTATTAGAAATATTGTCTAAACGTTGGTTGTTGCCTTTTCTTAAATCATGAGCAAAATTCAAAAACTGCGTTTATAGTATTCCGTGTAAGTATAATAAACATATGTGGGTGCGTCATCCAGACCAATTAGTGTTATATTGGGTGAACACGGGGGTTACATTAGGAAGAATGATATTCAGAAATCGAAGATTTGCGGACACGCTTGGGAGAACGGACATAAAATAAATTGGGACTCGGCAAAAATTTTAGATAGCAAGAAAAGAAAAATTAAAGAATCAGCTATAATATTATTGAATGAGGATAAATGCATGTCGAATTGTTCCGTAGATGTTTGCACAAACTGGCTGCCGATGTTAAAAGAAAAACTTAACAAACTGAGCATTGTTTAAAATAAAGCTATCAACTAGATATATCAACAGTTCTGTGTAAGCAGTAAGTATCTATGGATACTGAATATAACAAATATATTCTTAAAGCTGTGATTTAATATACACAGCACACAAACATTTATAATACGCTTTGAGAAAGGAAACAAATTCGGTTTCCGAAACGTTGACGTAGAAGTCACAGGCGTAGAGGTTATTTTCCAGTAGAATACTGGGTAATTGTATTATTTTGTAGATTTCACGGACATCGTTTAGAAGAAGATAACATGTGGCAGAACATTTTATTAGAAAATCTTAACTTTTTTTTACAATAACTACGTATTTTATTGCGCTAGAAGAATTGAGAAATGCTTATTGGTTACTTCAAAGGATTAATAATTTTTGAGTAGCTGCGCAAGTTGTAGCAAGCAGTTTTCGCGTCTGCCTTCTTATGTCAGCTTGAGAGATAGTCAATATTCATCTGAAGTAAAACATTTAAACGGTTTTCATAGTTCTATGGACCTATAAATTATGAAACAATAATAATGTATTCTCACTCAGGGCAATTTGAGAACATGCTTTTGAATCTGTCGAAATTCTCACAATAGAGTACTTTTACCCTGAATATCAGTCCCTTCAGTCCTCTAATCCCAACAGTTCTTCAGATATGCCTAGTTGATTGAAGAAATCCTGCCACTAACGATATTTGTAATGACACCAAATACGGATGCAAATTTGATTGGATTTAGTCCAGCTAGAGTTAAGAGTTGAGGCCTGATGCATTCCAGAAGAAATTTCAAATTTAGTGTCTTGAAAGCGATATGGCCAATATTAGAATATTCTATTATTGAAATTTCCAAATATTACCCAATTTAGGAATTTTATATCATATGATGATATAAAATTCCAAACCGATTTATCAGCCCTAAATGAAGATAAAAAATGGCAACAGACATAATACTCGAAAGAATAGTGATATCCCAAGTAGATATTGGGATCCTGATAAATATATAGCTATAGAAAAAAGTTTTATTATTAAAAAGTTTGGGTGTACCTTATAATTAAGTAACTAAAGAAATTGGTTATTATAATGAAATAATTAAAAATGATGTAAAGAGGACTTGTCGACTTATTCATATATCAACGCTGTCAAAATTGATTTTGAATTTTATATACCATTGTATTTACGTCAATAATAATAATAATAATAATAATAATAGTCTTTATTTCTCCATGGTAATAAAATTATATACAAATAAAAATATACAATAAAATCAATGTAGAAAACGTCACAAGAAAAATTACCAAACAGTTAACAGAAAAAAAAATAATACAATAAAATATATAAAACAGATGAACATACAAGACATCTTGTAGTTGGTCATATGAAACAAATATATTAAATTACAAAAGTTCATTTGCCGTGTAGCAATTTTTATCTAGTAATATTTTTTTAAATTTATGTTTGAAAATATGTATGCTACCCGAAGACCTAACATCTTCATCTAATGAATTATAAAGCTTACACCTTTCCTTGGTAAAGAAAACTTTACTGGTACATAGAAGTTCTATGAGAATCCGGCAGTAGAAAATTATTTTTTAAATGGAATGTTTGTCATTTTTTGTACATAAACATGTACATGAAGAAATACAAGCATCAAAATCTATAAAAATATTCAACATATTTATCGTTAAGAACCAATGTCCACTACATTCGACTTTCGACACACTATTCCTTGGGCAGCCCATCATACCTATACCCCAAAATCACTCTCCAGCGTCCTAAAATTTAGCTACATCAACTGAGAGAGGTCAATATAAAGCGGCCAGTGGTGAGAAAACTACGTAATAAAGAATATTTACTTTCCAAATCATTCGGCTGATGTTACTAAGTAGCCGATGCAAAAGAGTTTTGGTGAGGTAGTACATCTAACAGCTAATCACGACAGAAGACGGTTGTTGTTGGGCGCACCATACAGCAAACCAACAAAAATAATATGTAAATCACAAAACGTTGTGAATAAGAAGAAGGCACTAGACGTATCTTGGTAAAACTGCAATAGGACCACCACTCTATACATTGCAAAATTTTTAATAGCGTTTATCTCCTTTTAAATTCCTTTTCATTGCCATAATTTTAGAATTAATGTAGACATTTTTTTAAAAACTGAACATTTTAAACATGATGCGGCATATTTAACTGCACGCTTTTTCGCATTGCAAGAAAGGGATTTTTGATTAACGATTTTTTCCTGGGCTCATGATACTCTTATACATAGCGTCTCTTACCATAATTAATTATCTCATTGCTTTTCTTTATGCCTTGTTAATCTCGCAGAGATTTAAGTTCTCTCAGGTGCGAGAGGAGCTTGTGTATCTTTTAACATCCAGCTTTTCAATTGCTACGGCGCTCGCAGCGTGGATGTCTGACTGGCTCCGGTGCTTAGGGAGAAAAATGTTCTTTATTATTTAATTTAAAATAAAGTTTGATTGATTGAGTGATTGCTTACGCTAATGCGGAAAAATAAATAAACAAATTCAAAGAGAAAGAACATACGAGTCGAATTAAAAACCTTCCTTTTTTTGAAGTTAGCTAAGAATATTAGGATATACACATTAATGATTAAGCTTACATTTATTGCGGCAGTAACAAATCTTGTCTCTACACTGTAGTTAACTTTAGAAAATACTTATTTGACACTTTTACATAACGACATTGGTCTATATGAAAATAGAAAATTTTTGTGCAGATAATAAAGTTTATGTAGGCACCTATTTTTAAGGTTTTATATATATACGAAGGGCAATAAAATGTAAATATACAAATTATGAAATTTTATAAAAATATAAAAATATTTGGCACGTTATAAATTACATAGCTGACGAGGTAAGAATGACCTTGTAACATAGACATTATAAATAGAAATTGATTATATCAAAGAAATATTAATATGATAATGAAAGACTATTTTGTATCAAAAGTTGGCAAAAAGTTGTGTATATGTATATTATACATTTGCCTTGACAGTTGAATCCTAAATATAAGACAAAAGTTTGTATTGTCCATGAACATATCTATTTTAAATCGTGCATTATCTAAAATCAAGCCCTATTCAGATATATACCGGGCAACATCGAAATTAACTCCGTATTTTTATTGTTTTTAGGAATAATAATTTGATATTTTGTAATTTCACTGAAGTCATAAAAGATATGTTTTGCACATTCCGTGAAAAAGTCCACTTCCTTTCGAACTGAAAAAAATCTAAGCTTTTGATTTTTACTTTTAAGCGATCATGGGAGTGAACAAAGTCTCAGAATTATTTCGACGATATTCATAGTCCCAGAATAGCGAAAAAGCGAATTTTGGATGTCTAATTGTTCGATCGCTCTTCCGTCTGTTCGTCTGTCGGTATTTATTTTTCTAGATGAAACATCAATAATAAATTCTAACGCTTGTCCAAAAAATCCGAACTTCACGTACAATTTAAAAATAAACATGCGAATTATCGAAAAATCTTTTTTTATAAAAAAATTTCGTTCCTTTAAAAAGTCTAGGCAAGTTAATCTCAAGTGATTGGTTTCATAATTGCAATAGGGACATTTTCGCAAATTTGTGAAAAAAATATTTAAATAATCATTTTCTATTATTTAAAGCATTAATATAACTGATAAATTTTCTCGATACAGTATATCAATAAAACATACCATGGATATGTGCGAAATTAGTAATATTTTTGAATATTTTGTTCAGTTCTATTGCTGTTTGTCTTAAAGGACTATTTATATATGAAATTACTAATTGGATTTCCCTCTTTGTGAACTTTTATTATACCATATAATTTTGAGGCACTGAATTCATATTAATTCATTTATATTTTTCTTTGTAAAAATTACTTGTATGTCTTCACAAAACACATAAAAATAAAAAATTAGGAGTTTATAAGCTCTCGTGTGAAGAATGCAATAGCTGTTATATTGGTCAAGCAAAAAGGGCATTTAATATAAGATACTCTGAACCTCGCTCTGCACATTTAAAATCATTTGAAAAAGTAAAAGTAATTCATATTTCACAAATCATCTTTTAAAAACCAACCATAATTTTCCGTCTGTAGATGTTTTACATTGTTCAACAAAATATAGAAAATTAAATATATTAGAAGCAATTGAAATTTACAAACATAGAATAACCCAAATACTACCCTTCTTAATGACCAGTCAGATATAGGAAATCTCACTTTGTTTACCGTCCTGTTGTAAAATACAGGACCTGCATTGTTTAATCTTTTGTAATGTTTAAATACCCCACAGTTTAATTTGTAATTCACTGTGCTTGAAAATGTAGAACTAGATACTACGAAATTGCAGTCGCAAACAGAAATCAAATTAAATGTAACATTTTTTTTAAAACAAGCTTTTATTATTATTTAGGTGTACTAAAAGGAAAAAATAGAAATAAGGAAAATTAATTGTCTTAAAAGTTTATCATAGAGGCATTAATTTTGTTTGACAGATTGTAAGTACCTAAGTAAATATACTTTTTTATTTCTATTCACGCGATAAGCTTTTAAGACAATTATTTTTTTTTTTGTTTTTTTTTTTTTCGTTCTAGCATACCTAAATAATAATAAAAGCTTGTTTTTAAAAAGTTTTTCATTTTATTTAATTTTTAAATTTTTAATTATGTCTTAATTATTTTATATTCATACTTAAAATTACACCAGATCCTTCGCTGTCTGCGTCCTTACTTAAAACCGGATCCTTCGCCATTTCGCACTTCGCTTTTTAGTACCATACTATTGTATTGTCACCAGAACTACACGTGTATGCAAAATTTCAGCTCAATTGGTTGTCGTTAAGTGGTTCAAAATTGACTTGTAAGAGTCCGCCTAAACATACTACCAAATAAACAAACATACATTCTAACAGACAAAGCAAGTTAAATAAAAGCTTATAAGAAATATAGTGATATTTAACAAAGAAGTTTTGCTCGTTATTTGTTATAATGGAATATCACAAACAGACAACTCCATTGATTTCAACTTTTGTAATTTTTGTAATTTTGAGCAATATTTACCAGCTCAGTTTTCAATAAAAGATCTTAATGCAGTGCCCGTTTGATAAACCATACATACAGAAAACCTGTTTCACATTCCTCGTAGTTTATCCGACATACCATATTGTTATATATTATAGAATCACTGCTAAAGATCTAAATTCAAGTTGTAATTGTTGAATGTTCATTCACTCTAGTTTCAATGTCTATCAACTGGTTATCAACAGAACTCTCGGGATGTTGATTATTTAATAGAACAGTTTTTATAAATTGTTTCTCGGTATTTAAAAAAGTTCGTCATTTCGAGAAATTGTTTTAGCTCTATCATATAAACATTTTATAACACCTTTCTTAACGCTAATTGTTGATTTTAATTGAAATTTAAATATGCACGATTATTGTATATTCACTAAATATACATTTAACAATTGACGAATAATGATCATAATTCCAATCTAGCGTATTAAGAGGAAACAACAATCACAAAGTTTCATCTGTAAAGCTAAAGCTGAAGTGGGGCGAAGGGTAGGCAGTGTGGCTGTTATAGGGCATTTGCACGTGACGTCACAGCTAACCTCAAAAATATGTGTTTCTTAAAGTTTAAGAGTATTACGCAGCTGTTATTAAAATTTCTGCCTGGTTCCCGTATTTTCAACTAAAATCTAGTTCAGTGTAATGTTTATGAAGTTCTAAATACTTTGTCCTAATAAAATAGGACTCTTTTTGTAGGTTGGAAATCTAACCTGTAATTAGCAGTCTATATTTATTAATCAACAATTATGAAAAATTATTTATGTGAATTTTTAAATATTTGCTTGGAGCCAGTACGGCTCCGTATACAAACATTAAAAATGAGAATAAACCAGTGGCGGCTGGTGAAATTTCAATAATTTTTTTCTCGTCTGTGGCGCATGGGGCCCATACGAAATAAGGGAACTAACATCTAGAGAAGCACTCCTCTAATGACCCGTAAAAAATTTCGAAAAAGCAGTTTGCGAAAGATTTTTTCAAAATTCGGTTGCCCCTCCCCTAGGTCTAGGGACTCATGTTTAAAATTATTTTTTGTCATATACATTTTACTTTTCATAAAAATACAACAATGGGTTTTGGAGTTCATGAAAATATTTTCATTATTAACTGAAATACAATGATTTTGTAATTTACAATTTAACAAATTATAAAATTTCAATTCGTTGTATCTCAGTTAGTAATGAAAATATTTCCATAAACTCCAAAACCTGTTGTATTTTTATGAAAAGTAAAATGTATATGACAAAAAAAAATAATTTTAAACAGGAGTCCCTAGACCTAGGGGGGGCAACCGGATTTTCAAAAAATTTTTCGCAAACTGCTTTTTCAAAATTTTTTAGAGGTCGTTAGAGGAGTGCTTCTCTAACTAAATGTTAGTTCCCATATTTCGTATGGGTCCCATGCGCCTAAGACGAGAAAAAAATTATTGAAATTTCACCAGCCGCCACTGGAATAAACTTGAAAAACTAAGGTTATGTTGGTTACATGATGCAGATGCTGCTGTAGGTGGCACCATCTATTAAAAAGCACTGTACTAAAAGTCTTGACTGGGAAAAAGCAGTTTTTAGCCAAACAGCTGGCGTTATTAAACTGAAAAAAAATATTCTTGTAAGTAAATGAATACTACATTTCTATTGAAGAAAGTTTTTAGCTAAAATTTGTTTATTACGAAGTGTGAAGAGAAATCTCCTCTTAAGAACATGAACTCATAATAGCACACCTTTGACTAACCAGGAGCTGACAATTTTCATATTCAACGGGCAAGTCTATTTTGTCCAAGGAAGAGTCCATGTTTTTTCGTTTGACGTTTAAAACGTCAAACAAAACTTTACTGTGAACTAACTGTATTTTTTCACTTTTAAACGATTAAAACAGTTAAAATAGCCGTGGATAAAGTATAATATTCTGCTCGCTATTACACGTACGGATGATTTACGACACTCGCATTCGGCTCGTGGCATATTGCAAAAATGTCATCTGTGTATTTCCACCATACAATAGGTGCATAAATTAATTTATTAATATTATTTTCCTCAAATTATTCCATAAAAATGCTACTTAATATTGGAGAAAATTAAGAATAGATGGGCATATCATAGTTCTGCTGATTTATTTATTTATTTATTATTTAACTGAGAGTACATTGTCTTAATGTTTACGATTTCCATTTGTGGTACACATATCATGTATATACATAAGAAATAGTAGAAGGCCCAAAATTACACCTTGTAGACCATTGTATTTTTTAATTATTTCAAAAAAGTATTTTTATTATCGTAAACCTAAATAAGAAAATATAATAATGATATTTGATGACAAGGAGGTTTTAATTAATATGTGCCTGTTTGTCCATCCAAATGTACTGTTTGCTCCTAAGATAGGAGGTAGGAAATTCGTCAAATTTCATATTTAAGATGACTAATAACATTGTAGGTAATACATTAAATGGTAGTGAATGTACTGACATCAAAATTGAACCATCTTTAAAAAAAGACTCACTAAAAGTTATAATATAAAGTTTTTCTCAGTCACCTGGTTAATTCAATCAATCAAAACTAATATATTTAACATTAAGGTGCAAAATTTCGCCCCTCCTTCAGACACTCCTGCCCGAAACCAGTCAGACATCCACTGCGCTAGTTACTGTGTTGCAATTAAAAGACTGGACGGGGCGAGGCTAAAATTTAGAAAAGGAGCCAAAGGCAACAAACAGAAATGAAGAAGAGAATAGAACATTGTTAAGGAGAAAATTGTGTCCAAACACAACAGATTCTAGAGTTGCAGGAAAGAAAAGGGATGTGGCTAAATTGATTACTGAAATATGGTCAACGTGTGATAAGATAATATGTGTTTTACGTGAAAGATGCATTATACTCCCTGATTCGTGTAATGCTGTTTATACGCGAGCTATCACCAAGTTTTCTTTTTTGAGATGTAACTTTGATGTGGTCTAGCATTCTGTCTTGACAACATGAGTAAAGGTCTCTTAAAAGAGGTGTATCGTGAGGATTATGGGATGGGGCGTATAGACTCTTATTCCAGAGTTTTTAGTTTTTTTATTGTCGTGACCGACGTGCTGCACCACGCCGGTGCCGCGTGTAAGGACCGGCCTTACAATAACTGTGTAAATTAACTTTCTATTCTGTCTGCTGAGTTTCATATTCCTGACCAAAAACGTGTCCTGGTCATGGAATATACAACCCAGTTAATTGGATCTCATTATTGTATGAAGTCGATGTGAAAATAAAAATGAGCAAATGACATAACAAAACGTATTTTTATCCGGTTCAGAATTAAGAAATAAGGTACAATTAACCATATGATTGAATGAAATTTTATGAATAACGAATAACTAGAGATGCCGCAAGACCAAGACGAGACAAGACTAAGCAAGTCTTGTCTTGGTCTTGAAGCTTCTTAAACTAGTGAGTCTCGTCTTGTCTTGGTCTTGGTCTTGTCTTGGTATAGTATTGAGTCTTAACATTTAATCCTTAATTCAGAAACAAGGTCATATAAACTATAAAATAATATAACCTGTCGGAATAGGTAAACAGAAAAAACAATTTTGGTGTAACAAGACCGATTTATTTAAATTGCAATTGAATAGAACTGAATTCTTTTAAATCGATGTAAAAATGCGAAATAAACTTTTTTCAGCAGTCAGTAGTATTCATTCAGTAATAGTTAATACTTCCGTATGCTTAAATATTTTAATACAGCCCTTCAAGTTTTGGTAAATTCTAGATTGATTTGCCCATTAAAAAATACATTGTTTAAAAATTAAAATTTAATCAATTATTATCGAAAGACAAAACTCAAGACTCTCGACAAGAGTCTTGGTCTTGAAAGGTCAGGTCTTGTCTTGGTTTCGAAATTTCAGAGATGGTCTTGTCTTGGTCTTGTCTTGAAATTCAAGACAAGACCGGGACTAGTCTCGGTCTTGCGGCATCTCTGAATAACACAGGTCTACAAAAAGAAAGTCTTGTCTTAAGGTTCTAATCTAACTTTTCTGAAGTATTTTGTAGTGCTGAAGCCTATTTTGGACCAAAAAAAAAATTTTTACGGTGCCAGTTTTCCTCTACCACCCCTTTCATCCTCTAAAAAATGCCAAAAAAAAGGTCTTATCCTAAGGTTCTCATCTAACCTTTCAGAAGTAATTTGACGCGCTGAAACAAATTTTGGACAAAAAAATTTTACGGGATGCAGGGGATGGTAGAGGAAAACTGGTCCGATAGAAAAATTTTTTGTCCAAAATTGGCTTCAGCGCATCAAAATACTTCAGAAAAGTTAGATTAGAACCTTAGAACAAGACTTTTTTTGTAGACCTGTGTAATTTTTAGTGATTTTTGGGGGTTCCATTTTTTTATTTTTTAAACCATTTAGAGAAATCCTGACATGGGTACGCCTAAAACATTTCCCTGAACATCAGGATTCAGTTAGTGGAAGATAATAGTTTGTATGCATGCACACGAAGCGTTTTTAAACAAATGCCGGAAGATCCGGTGATTTTAAAAACCTTTTAAAGTTTTTATTCCCTTTTTCTGCCTACTTCTTTCTCTACTTTGGCGTGCTAATGTAGCCCATGACCTTTCCTGATACATGTCTCACATTCGTGAAAATCGCAATCAAACTGGACAAGTAGTTTTAAAGTTATGAATATACTCACATATCACAGACAAACATACATCCAAACTGAAAACCTTCTTTTTGAAGACGGTTAAAAATGGTAGTCACCATTTTACGTGAAAAGTTTCTCGGTTTTGTGAGATTATTTAGAACTTTGTGATTTTCTAGATTTTTTCCAAGGGTAATAGTTATTAAAAAAATATATTTAGCATACATTTCAATTTTAAAAAATTGCATCCAAAACATTTATTTTACGACTTTATTATCATTATTATTATTATTATTGGTTCTTAATAATTTGTTTTTGTTTCTTTTCATTAACAATATATCATCACATGGTGCTCGTTTATTTTAACAACTTGTTTACGACTGTCAAATCTGAGTCTCATAGCCACCTTCGTCTTTAATTAATGTTAAGCACACTGTATGCATATATCTCGATATTTTAATTTGACCCACTTTTATTAGCAAACGGCGTCTTCAAACAAAACTTTAATTGTTTTAGATATTTATTCAGAATGAAATATTTCACCACTACAGTTTATAGATTTATAATTCAATTCGACAATTTAGAAACCTATAATTATTTGTTGTACATAATTCGCGGTAAATTTATAAAATTGTAAAACATTATTTGAGTATGCCGAATAAAATAATTCTTACCTCTCGCTCTTAAGAATTAATTTTATTTTTTTGAGTTTAAGCCGCGATATTTTCACGCATTATGTTGATGTGACATAATTCGAAGTTTTAGTGTTCCACAAATAGCCCGCGTATAAGAAGTAACGTGTACAAAAATACACTCATCTCGTTTGGTTATTTTAAACGGTGGTCGCGAGAGAGACGCCATTTAACACGTACGTGTTTTCGCGACCCTGCGAGGGAGGGGTTCGTGCACACCTAGAGGGGGAACGCGTGGGGACTTGCTCTACTTCATCGGGAAATTGAATAGGCCTCACCAGTTTCCACTCAACGACATCGTCGACGGTTAGTTGTCGCAGATTCCGAAAGTATATATTTTCCTTAAAATACATAATATTTTTTTCTTTATTTATAGGTGAACCAAGGACCTCAGCATCACACGGTCTCAGACTCGCAGTACGCGCGTCCCACAAAGGCTACTCAGTCGCAGAGCGCACCACCCCCAAAGCAGAACTTGGATTCTATGCTTGGAAATCTCCAAGCAGACATGAGCCGCCAGGGAGTCAACACCAGCCAGAAGGGATGCTGCAGCGCCTGCGATAAACCAATCGTAGGTCAAGTGATCACCGCCCTGGGTAAGACATGGCACCCCGAACATTTCACCTGCGCCCACTGCACCCAGGAACTCGGGACCAGGAACTTCTTCGAGCGTGACGGAAAACCCTATTGTGAACCAGACTACCACAACCTGTTCAGCCCAAGATGCGCGTACTGCAACGGGCCCATCTTAGACGTAGGTTTTCCTCTAATTTTCCGCATCACTTAATAATTGTCTGTTTTATGTAGAAATGCGTGACGGCGTTGGAAAAGACCTGGCACATGGATCACTTCTTCTGTGCGCAATGTGGCAAACAGTTCGGCGAAGAGGGATTCCACGAGCGCGAGGGCAAGCCTTATTGCCGTGATGATTACTTCGACATGTTCGCCCCCAAATGCGGCGGCTGCAATCGCGCCATTATGGAAAATTACATTTCCGCCCTTAATTCTCAATGGCACCCCGATTGCTTTGTTTGCAGGGTAAGTATCTGTCCAGTACTTTTTTTCAGGTTACAATTTACACTTATACATACATTCACACATACTCACACCTGACAAAACTTAATAAACATGATATTATCAGGATTGCAAGTTACCAGTACAAGGAAAATCGTTTTACGCCGTCGAAGGTAAACCAGTATGCCCTGCATGCATAGGAGTTGAGGAAGAAGAGGACGAATGAATGCCCTTATGCCCCCATGATATGCCCCCCCCCCCTATAAAATAAGCTTTCCCCACATATTAGATAATGTTTCCCCTTTAAGCAATGCTCTGCTAAATCTATTGTATAAAGTATAATATTTGTTATATATTATTGAGATAATAAAGATTAAAATAGAAAAAAAAAACAAGAAAGAAAAACAAATAAAAACACAAACAATTCAAAAGGGACCATATGTATGTGGCATACATTTTAGCGCGCGGCTATTCAGTACCTTATTGTTGTTTCAGTACTTTTGTACTTTTATTTCAAGTCTTATAATTAATTTATTAGGCCAACTACATATAACGACGAATACTGTGTAGCTTCTCGAGGCTTTTAACTCCAGACACTGAATTTAATTTTAGAATTCGTCTGCCTACATGAGAATATTGGAACACATTTAAAAATCGTCTCGCTTTTACTTATGGTCTCTTTCTAATACTGAAATATTTCAAATATGAATTGAGAGAACGGGTTTGTATTGTTTTTGCCCAATATAAACGGCAAAAGATTTGTAATTTTGATTTAAAAAAAAATAAGGATTGGAATAAATAAATCGATGGAACAAGATTATCAAAACAAAACAAAATAAAAATTACCATATATCTGTCTAAAGTAGGCAGCCTACATACGTGCAACAAAGTTATGATGCATTATTACTTATTAATAGAATACCACCTGCTTCGGATAACTCATTATTTGGTTGTTAATAACAAAAACATTACCATATCTCATGACATGGCAAATGTCCGAGTATCATAATTTTTCATTCACAGGTGTGTTTCTTCCATTGAATCCTTTGCCAGATTTATACATGACTGAAAAGACACAGTCGTTGATTATAAAAATAACGTTGATTAAATTTACAATAACCACCCCAAGAGATTGACGATGGTTTCTCCTATTTCCAGTGTACGTAAAAATCTAACATTTGACATAAATATTGCTTATGGGACACTTATAAAAATAACGCCAAGGAAATTTTCAAAACCGCCTCC